>CM067555.1:42390522-43792154 GCA_034509755.1 Anisodus tanguticus
TTGCCCTGACGGGCTTACCGAATGTGATGAAGCTGCTACAGATCCGACCTATTGAGCCCTAATACCTCCGCCTCCTGTCTCGTATAATATGACCACATTCACCACAAGAATAACATACCCTTTCACCTTATTGGCACGTCCATGTATATGTCTTACCACACTGCTCGCATCGAGCCAACAATGGCCTCTTCTGAATAGAATCCCTTCTATAATAAGACCCTGACGCTTATGAACTCTGACCTGGTCCCGATTGAACAAACTGATCAATCATCGACCTAAAAAATGGTAATGATGCGCTAGCTGCTGGATAAGATGGTCATCTATAAAGATATGGCCTGGGCCCACTTCTAAAATCTCTCACGTCGCCTACAGATCGAGCCCTCTTATGTTGGCCCTTATCACGCTCTCGATCTACCTGTTGTTGCCTCTTACCATCCTCCAGATACTGTGCGTAAGCCTGAATGCGAGCAATATCCATATCCAGATTCAGAGAAGCCATAGTACGCTCATTAACCAAGTGCGCCCCTAAATCGGAAACAAACCTATGTACCCGGTCACTCATCTCCACTATAATTGTAGGGCATATATGGCCAATGAATTAAACTACAAGCTATATTCTCGAACACTCATGCTGCCCTGATCAAGACGTAGGAACCTGTCCTGCCTAGCCCATCTAAGCTCGACTGGCAGAAAATGCTGTAAAAAGGCCTCTGAAAACTCCCTCCATCCTGCCGGTGGAGCACGAGGTCCCCTAGAATTCTCCCATGTCTCATACCAGGTCACCGCGACATCCCACATTCTATAAGAAGCAAACTTTACCGACTCAATATCGGTAGCATCCATCACCCGCAAGGTACGCTGTATCTGATCCAGAAAATTCTGCGGGTCCGCATTCAGGTTTGATCCCGTGAATACCAGAGGGTCTATATTAATGAAATCCCGAGCTCTCGCGCTAGCAGCTCTATCAGAAGGAATGGGAAACTAACGTTGAGCCTGAGCGGCCACCAATTGTGTCAATAACTGTACAACACTCTGTATATCAAGATCCATATTTGGAGTATCAAGTGGAGGAACTAGGGGTACTACAGCTCCACTAATCTACTCCGAGGATGGTGAACTAGGGGAATCATACGAATGAGTCACACCGTGGGTCTCACTCTGGCCTTCGCTAGCACGCGACAATTGGCTAGTACCTTCGCCTGCAGCCGTATCCAATGCCCTCATACTCTTGAACTTCTTTCTTGCTATAGGTATTGCTGGAATCGTAAACACAAGATGAATTAGGAGTGGAATGCTTATAACTTAGCTCTATCGCACGATTTATGAGATGAAAGAATGGAAACCATCCCTAAATGTTAGGCAGCCTCCTGCTTATAAGTATGGTGCATAACATACCCATAAAGAAGACTCTACTAGACACGACTTATAGAGACATACTCTGATATCAAGTTTGTCATGACCCAAACTGGAGGGCCGCGACGGGCACCTGTATCTTACCCGTCGGGTACCACCAATCATATTATCAACACCTAATCATAATTAAATACAGACTAAGCCGAAAAAGGATTATGAAAAATCAGATAACCAACTTATATATATACATATCCATACCAAGGCCGACAAGGCCACACAAGACTACTATACACATGACACCTGTCTAAAAGCCTCTAAAGAGTACACAACATCAATAGGTCGGGACAGGGCCCCGCCATACCCATATTCACGTGCAAAAATAGATTGTACCAAAATAAGATTGACACTCTGAAACAAGGGGAGTGCTCCAAAATCCGCTGAGTCAGCAATCTACTAATGTGGGTCATCATCCTGTCTACGTAAACCTGCAGGCATAAAACGCAGCGTCCCCCGACAAAAGGGATGTCAGTACGACTGCTGTACAGAGTATGTCAGGCATGAAAAATAGTATAACAGGAATATAACAACAACTGAAACAAAAACAGCCGACCAACAGTAAAGCCTCTAAGGGCTCTATTACATATGTCTAAATGTTATACACAATGCAAATGCGGTATTCATATAAATATTGGCCACACAAGGGCATCTTCCTGTCCATAACCGCCTCTGTGGGCATCAGGTTATATCATATTGGCCATACAAGGGCATCAATATTGACATCTTCGGGCTCTTTCATGATAGTCTGTACCAGCTGCAGGTGGTGTGCATATATAGCGCCTTTCCCTTTTCTCATTCCCCATACATATATATAATGCATAGATATAGTAGAGTATATAACTCCTTTGAGTTCAAGGTATGCACATGAATGTGATGCATGAATGACAATAAAACATTTTTCGAATTTATCGGATGACATAATATCCTTGCCCCTTCGGCTAACACTGTGAATATCAACGTATTTTCTGTATGCCTCAATAAGGACTTAGAAACATATTTAGACATGTTTTTAACATAGGAATCAGTAATATGAATATTCCTTAACTACTAGGAGTAGAATAATTTATGGAATAATATCACATTTATATTTCGTTACATGGAACATGCCAAAAGAAATAAATAATTTTCCTTAACATACCTCGAATGCTCTCCGGGCTAACGATGGTTCTACAAGTTGGAGTTGCGTAAGTATTCACGTTCTCATTATATTATTTTGCAGAGAATTATCCACTGCTTCATACGTTGTTCTTGGTTAAAGTCTCTGGAATGTTTTTGGTATAAAAATAAAAAATGGAGAACCAACAATTGAGAACGAATTGCTTACTAATTGAAATGGTAAGGGGTTGCTGAACGTACTGCCTCTCTTTTAAAGATATGCCTACTAATTGTTAAATACAATTAAATGGTCCTCATAATGTTGTCTCCCACCTAGCCAATCCTTGGCGGTGGAGAGCATGCTAATCTTGCCACCTTGCTTCTTAATTAAGTGACTTGCCTTCATATAATTTATCAATCACACACATAATTAATTTCGTGATCTCAATTCACTTAAATGTTAATAACTTATAAGACCTTCATATACTCAATGTCATATTTTTGTGATATGACACTAGTCCATAGTCTCTTTATGTGCACACCAAATTTATTTCCGACCCCCGTCGTCCCACTTGCTGCGTCCAAAATTATTTTGAGGTTTAATCATTTTATATACTAATCTCTTTATTAGCATACGTAAATATAACATAAATTCTCTGAGGCCCGAGTTTAATTGCCTACGTTTAGGTGCTCAAACCATTGTCCAAAATTACAGGATGTTACACTGTTACAACAGATCCTTTATATATTGTGACAAATGTGTAAGTTGTTGCAGCAACTCACTGTTTTTTACATTTTTACTAATTTGTTCTTGCAACTAGTGACTGACTATTTTAATTTGTATATTACAGTATGTAGATGAAATCATGCTCCTAATGTGTCAGAGATAGATCAATTTCTCGGAGCACTACGATTTTAGGGATATAATCTTGGACCTCAACTTCTACAATTATATGTTAAAGACGTACGAAAAGATGACTGATGAGAGTACAATTTTGGGTGTTGTGCCATTGAAGGAAATGCTTGCTTCATTTGAGTGGGATGAGGATACAGTAAAGTATTGTTTGGGCGATAAACCCATCCCAAATGGTCGTTCGCGTGTTGGTGCGAAATGGGTCATACGGTCATGAATGTAAATGTCAACCATTTTGTGACTCTCAAGTTCAAGAATGAGAAGGGAGTGATAAATGTACATGACTGCAACATTCCTTGTTACGCAGATGATGATTTCTTCTGTCACATACATTCCGTGTTAGAATTGTGGTCCAAGTTGTTGAAGTAGAGTGGCTTGTTTAAGCACTTTCCTGAAAAGGTGCTCAACGAACCGTAAAAGTTTGATCGAAAAAGGAATCTCCCCTGTAATGTCTCTACAACAGATTTTCTATCTACTGCATTATATTAAGTAACAACTTAGAAAATTGTTGCAACAATTGACTATTTTGTTGCAACAGATATAACAGTTGTTGCAACAAATCAAACTTATGTTGCACCTGTTTCAACAAGTAGGAAATATGTTATAACAGATACCGTAGAAGTTGCAACAAGTGTCTCCATTGTTGCGATAATGTACTTAGTTGTTACAATAATATGCTTAGTTGTTGTAACAATTTGGTTCTATTGGTCACTAAATATCATTGATTTCAATTGTTTATCACTAAATATGGGTAAATCAAGTATTTCACATCAAATCACTCTTATGATCACTCGTTTTAGTGCATAATCATGTAGTTGATCATCCATCCTGACTCAAAATACCATCATATTAATTAAGTATCATTGATTTCAATTTTTTTATCACTATATACTATTAATTTTTTTATTATTTATCACTAAATATGGATGAATCAAGTATGTCACATCAAATCACTCTTATGATCAATCATTTTAGTGCATAGTCATATAGTTTATCATCCGTCCTGACTCAAAATACCATCATATTGATAAAGTATCATTGACTTCAATTGTTTATCACTAATACCATTGATTTCAATTATTTATCACCAAATATGGGTGAATTAAGTATTTCACATCAATCACTCTTATGATCTATTGTTTTAGTGTATAGTCATATAGTTGATCATCCGTCCTGACTCAAAATACCATCATATTGATTAAGTATCATTGATTTCAATTATTTATCATTAAATACCATTGATTTCTATTGTTTATCACTAAATATCATTGATCCCCTTTGTTGATCACTAAAAATAGATGAATCAAGTATAATTCGTTGCAACAAATAACTTAGCTGTTGAAAAAAGTCATATCACTTGTTGGATAAAATACAACAACATACCAAGTTGTTGCAATAAGTCTTTCCACTTGTTGAAAAAACACAAACAACCAACCCAGTTATTGTAACAAGTCGTGTGACTTGTTGGATAAACCTCAACAAATAACTTAGTTGTTGCAACATATTTGGTACATCTTAAAAACTCACATTTGTTGTAATATGTTCAACAACTTACTAGTTTCTGCAACAAGGCCTGTCACTTATTGAAATAACACCAATAAGTAATAAAGTTGTTGCAACGGATTTTAGACTTGTTGAAAATTGTTCAGCAATTCATTAACAATAGAAATGTCAACAGAACATACATTTGTGATTTAAACAAGATCAACATCTATTATAAATCAGGTTCACAAGTACCAACAACAGATTTTACCAATACAAGAAAGAATAAAATTAAAATGTCTTAAAACCCAAGTTTACAAACAGCAACAAGAGTAATTACTATTAAAAGATAGTGCAAGATTAACAACTATGGAGCAACTCGGGATGTACATGTAGTTTTTTTGTGGCCAGCTGTTTTGCATATGGAGCATTTATTTTTCCTCGTTGGAAATAATTCCCTGATTCCATGCCTCCTCTTTGTCCTCCTTCTTCCCGGTTTGCTCGGGTCAACATATGGAGGAGGTATTTCTCTCTCTAAAATCTCTAAAGGAACATCCCAAAATTCTTCAGAAGGCACAAGATGAATTTCCTCACAATATGCAATTATGTATTTCTCCATCGTATAATATGGAGATGAGTACTCATAAATTCTCCTTCCAAAGTCTTCACCATACTGGACTCTAAGAGCTGACATAGCATGTGGAATGGGTATTTTATCCAAGTCAAAAATTCTACAAGTAAAAGATCTCATTTGAAGATTCACCATTACCGGTGATGCTGAACCTATAATTGGTAATTTGATAGGACAATAACTTGTTCCCATATTGACATCCTTTGATATTTTTTCCATTAAAGGAACAAAGATGGTTGATAAGTCGATGAACTCCATACGCCTCTCATAAATTTTTTCTGCAAACCTCCTATTAATGGAATCAAATAGAGAAGTAATGAGAAATTCTCTTTCAAAAATTGAACATTACGTTCACCGACTCAGCAATGTTGGTCGTCATAATATTGATTAAGTATTCACCAATCGGGAAACCTATCTTTGAAGTATTCACCAATCACTTTCGTTGTGGCATGTGAATTATGGCTTGTAATATGCTTAGAACCACACGTGTGATACTTTATGTAGGTTCTGATACAGAATCTATCAGAACTTATAAGCTTCACAACTCTCAGCCACCACTTTCACTCAACAGATTAGTGAGTTGTTGCAACAACTAAGCTACTTGTTACAACATATTACAAATTGTTGCAACAACTCACTAATCTGTTGGATGCAGCTTCAGTTTTAGGGTTTTGTTTCGTCCAAAGCCTGTAGAAAATGTCCAACAGATTATGCAGTTGTTGTAACAACTGCATAATCTGTTGTAATTGTTGCAGCAACTACAATAGTTGTTGCAACTGCTGATACACCAACTTTAGCACTTATTGCAACAACGAAAATTGTTGCTGTAAATTGTTTGAAAATCAGCAGCTATACCAGATGAATTATTGAAATAAAAAAAATTATTTTACTTACCAAATGAGCAAAAATCACAAATGAAGTAATGCCCAGTGCTTCACGAACCAAATTCAGTCCAAAAATGGTAACAGTTTTTTAAATATTGTTGAATACGCGAAGATATATAAAGAGCCCATAACCAAAATGATTCATTTAATATATTCCATCTTTTCCATTAACACAGTGTAAATATAATACCATACATTAATTTAGCTTTAGTTAAGAAAACACAACAAATGCTAATTAAGATAATTATTCCCATGTGAAAATGATACAATTGCTACTGCTCAGTTCACAAAATTACTCGTGTGAATAACACGTACTTGACTTTTTGTTCACCTTCCTGCCGATTTTTTTTTAAAAACGTTTCTTTCACAATATAAACAATTAATTTAGCGTCACTTATTTGAATGCAACATTGTCATAAATTTACCTTTTGGCTTCTATTAATGAACAAGTCGGGGTCGTCTGATCCCGACACATCCAAAGTGGATTCTTTGGGGAAAATATAATAACGTTAATACAACTTATCATAACAAATTATTAAAATGAATTATCGCCTTAATTTTGTTTTCATAATTAGTGTGTATGACAAAAATTCTGACCATCTTGCACTTTGTTTTCTATCACATAAAGTAGAACGGACCATCAAATAAAATAGAAAGGACCCAAAATATAACTTCAAGGGACGGTAAAATTATAAAAGCAGATGTCATAAAGCAGTAAACCAAATATTCATATGACGCTAAATTTGTACATTACAACTCGAGAAAATCCTTCTTTTTTCTTTTTACCTTTTATGTCTGATCTAAGGGACCGGCGAACAAGCCTCAATTTTAGATTGATTAAAAAAATCCTAATTTAGATGTGTCCAACTATCAGGTTGGATTGGCTGACTTCATGATCCAAATTCATGTTGACGACTCTACTCATTTGCCAAAAAAAAAAAAAAACTATTCAATTTGCTTAAATGCTTACTTTGAAAATTGCAATTGCTAATTCAAATGCTACTTCGACTTTGACTATTTTACTGGAGAAAAAACATATTAACAACATATGCCAAGGGAGTAATAGTGTATAAATTTAGCCTTGTAGTTATCGAATACTATGAAATTAATCTTACTTTAAACTATACTAAGTTGGACAATGTAATAGCATTGGCCGGATCGACCAGGCAAAAACACGTGAGGATTGTTTTATGACCATAAATGGGATGTTTAAGACAACAGATCTATGAGAGGACTTCGACTTACCAAAGATTAATTAGTTTGTGGTTCTGTATAGACTTCCTCCTACAAATATTTATGTCGGAAGCTATATTCTGACAGAATCCCTCGTTGAAATTGATATTGTGTAAATAGGGTAAATAAAATTTGTTTTACATATACATAAATTTTGAATCCAGTTAACATAAAAGAAATACAAATTCAAAGCACTAATATGGAACACAATAACTGCTCATTTAACACAAGAAAATATCCATTAGTAAGCATCAGATAAAATGAATACAAGTCATCAAGAATAAAACAACATTTACCAGTAACATTATAAAAATGAGCCAATTAGCAAAATTCCTTATAGATATAACTTTCAATCCTTAGTACTTGGTGCAATCTGTAGGCAAAAAGGAGACTTTGTTGGCCACAAGATCATATCCAATTAAGAAATTTCCCTGCGCCAAGTTACCAAAAATAGCAATGTCCTCTGCTGGCACAATTGTAAGACAAACCAAACCTTCCTCCACTTGTGCAAACGTGCTCGAAGGCAACAACTCTAAATCTGCATTTGTAAAATGTGCAACAATCTTGGGAGCATCGATAATACCATTCTCAGACTCGTAGCATAGTCCAAAAGTCCCCGATGGATCGTCCTTCTTAGTAGCTTTGATCGAGTCCACCAACATTGATTCCAATTTCGTGTAAAAATCATCAGGCAGAAGCGTTAACGTCGTACCAGAATCGATTATAATGTTACCTTTACCATCACCACCCCCGGCAGCAGAAGCAGAACTAATCTTAGAAGATTTGAATATCAACGTCTTATTTTCAACGCTCACACCTTCCAAATTTAGATAGTAGAACGTGGACGATTCCTTTTTTATCAAGGGAGTTGAAACAACGTTGGGGTCGGACATGATAGCACTATTGCCGAAGTTGATGTGACTGCTGCCATTGGAAATTGATGATTCTAATGGGATTAAACAATAAGAGAATTTCCCATTGATTTCATTATCTAATTGGTTGATAATTGACACTTTACCACCACCTAAGCCAATAATACCAGAAGTATAGCTATTAAATGTGCCACCATTGTCATGACCGCAACCAAAGACAACATTAGGAATGTCAACATTATTGCCAGAAGTAGAAGGAAACGTGAATTTTTCAAAAGCAAGGTCACCAATAGTATGTGATTGATCACCATAACTCATTTGATATTCACAAATATTTCCACCCACGCAAGAAGAAGTCCCTAGTGATGTACATTCTTCAGTGTTGCACCCCAAGGTTTTATAAGTAGAACTTTTATTGGAATCGAAAAGAGGAGCTGATTGGTGGAAACAATTAATGCATGGCTTGCATTGTGTCCACGTTAAGTCACTACCAGTGTCAGCTATGGCTAGAATTTCAATCGGTGGAGTTCCAATGGAAATTTTCATGAGGTATTCTCCTGGGATTGGAAAAGTATCCGATTGGATTGTATTGTTAGTACAAAAGGAATATTTCTTGAAAAATGAAGCCCGTGAAAATGATCGATGGAAGGCATTTCGAAGGCGGTCTGATGGATTATAGAAGGGTGAAAGAGGAGAATCACGATGGATAAGATCAAGAGTGAAGCCATTTCCACCACGATGGCTTATTATATTTCGGCAAGAAACCAAAGAAAGATGAAAGAAAATTAAAAAGACTAATGTAGGAGAAAGAGTGCTAGCTTTAGTATTCATCTTCTTGACAAGGGTTTATGAGTTTATAATGTATCGAAGAATGATGGTAAAAAGCTTGTGATTAGTACCATTTTATAGGTAAAAATTGAAATTACGAGTGGGAATGCATCTAAAGAATATGGAAAGTCAAGGGAAATTTGTGATTTTTGGTGAATGCATATTAACTTGGAAGAAATTTTAAAGATACCAAGTGAAAAGTAATTAGAAGTGAAACATTTTTCTGAAATATAATTAAGAGACCACTTCCAAATGGATTCATAATATCTACTCCTTTTCCCCTTAGTTTCCATTTACACTGATGTACAATACTAACGCATTTATTTTCTGGGCATTAAATTATTTATATAAAACAAATTGAAGTGTACATGACATATTTCTGACCTATTAGTATTTGGCTTAAAATTTTACTCGCACCGGATCGGATTTTCTTCCAAATCAAAATATGAATATTATGTGTTTGCACGTATTTAATTTCACTTAGTTATGATTAATTAATATATATATATATATATATATATATTATCATCTCATTGCATCATTTAATCATAATAAATGGATATAATTATTTGATGTAAACATCCAATCCATATAAGTTCTTTCTGTAACCACTGATTAATACATCATATACAACGGAGCCAATAACTTCAACAGATGCTAAATTGTTTAATCTTACCAGATATTGCAAAAAGATAAATATATGCAGATGTCATAGAGAAGTAAACAAAATATCCACGACGTTAAATTTGTAAATTACTACTTTAAAAACATATCCTTCATTTTTGGTTTGGTCACAGGGTTATAGTATAGAGAACTTATGGAAATAACTATATTTTGTAGGTTTTTAATCAATTATAGATATATTTTTCATAATTACGAAGCTGATTTTTGAGTATTTTCACATGCATGTGTATCTAAATAAATCATTGTTAAATACATTTAGTCAAAATACAGCTATATTTCTACATGTTTCGCGTGTATTCGATGTATTCAACTACACGAGTCCGTCAAATACATATGTATATATCAGTATTTTAAAAGGCGCGAGCGCAAGACGGAGCATTTTCCTTAGCACAGTGCGAGAGGTAAGCCCAATAGATCTTTAGATTTTTAATTTTTAATGTAGAAAAATAGTATAATAACAAAGAATATTAATAGTTTAAGAAAATTAAGCACATGATCAAAGAAACTCATACAAAATAAAACTTCTAACATCATTATACAAGTATAAATAATGCAATAATACAAAAGCTATTATGATATGCAAATCAACTCTAACATCTTAACTTTCAAACAATAAAAAAATCACAATTTCTTAAAATATATTACTTTCATACTATGCAATGTACCTCCCTAAAAGAAAATAATTACTAGAATTTATTACTAGTATTATAATTAAAACACACTCCTTCATGAATAAAAATAAAATTATTTTTAAAGGTGAAATAAGAAAACATAATAATTTTGACACATATGACAAAAACATGAGATGTAAAATTCTGATATGTATTGTTAGAAGAAATGTTAAGTGATATTTGTTGGGATTTTAAGGTGTGAATGAAAAATGAGAAAAGATACATTTTGGAGTGCACCCAAAAGGCACATTTTGGATTACACCTCTCCATCTCACCTTTACATTGTCCATAAATTCAAAGTCTTTGCATCAGATTTTAGAGATACCAATATCTGATTTTTTTTTCTCCCATTAAACTGTTATATGCATTTGTTTTCAAAATAAAATTATAGTAGAGTCGTCTGATTTGTTGCCGAATCTTCGTTCGACGAAGTTGGTGGGGTTTGAGGTACCGCTACGCCATCAACAAGTATATCTGTTTTATTCTATGAGGAAGTAATCCATAACCTTGGGTACAGTGAGGAGATTAAATTCCTTAAGGACACACAGTAAATTCTGTGAACTCGGATATTTTTAGGTTTATGCATTTCACGTTTTTTTTTTCAAGATTAGTTCATGTTTCTAGTTTACTGGTTTTGAATACACATTTTCTAACAATCTTAAAGAATTTAATTTATGTTAATATAATCTGTGTTAATCACCATACTTGTGGTATTGACGGTGTGATACAAGTACGGTGTAATCACCATCCAATTATTACAATATTGAATTATTTGTATTAATAAGGGCATATATCGCGGGGTATGTACCCGGGAGCCCAGGTATAAATAAGGTACAATAACCCATTGTAAAGCATCATATTCAAGATATTACAATATAATTATCCATATTATTCTTTGTTTCAATACTTGTGCTTTCATACTAGTCAGAAATGCTAATTAGAACCTTTACCAAGAAGCCTCTAACATGCCTAGGCTATTTATCTCTTAACTTTGTCTTATTATTACTTATTTGCATCATATATTAGCTAATATCTTTGCTAAATCAGTCACTTGAGATCTACGTGTCCTCGATCACGTGTACAAATTCAACTGTACCATTTTACGGGTAAATAATTTGACGCCTTTGTGGGGCACTGGGTAATAGTGGTGTCATAAGTGACCCCCTCTTCACTAATTTTATCTTTTCTTTAAGTCTTATTTTTAACAGATGACAGGAATGGAAGAACTAGGAGGCAGCTGCAACACCGGGGATAATACTAACAATGTCCCAATCGGAACAAATGGCCAACCTGTAGCAGACCAGGTACCAGAAGATCCGACGGTTGCAGACGGAGTCACCTCTACGGGCGGACAGACTCGGGAGAAGGATGTTCCCAACGATGAGACGTCCGATGAAGCCATGCAAACCCTAAGGGAACAGAATGTCGCGATGAGTGGATAGTTGGATAGTCTAATGCATTTTTTCTCTGAATTCGTGTCCAACAATGCTGGCATCACACCGACGACAACATCAACACCATCGAAAAATGCCCCACATGCTACAAGGAACGGTCAGAATAGGCCAAGACTCGATGACGCAACAGGAAGTGAAACCTGAAAAGTCATTCCAGGAGCAGGTTTTAAAATTCATGAAAGAAATGAGAAAAAAAGTAAATACCAATGCGAAGGAGGAAGAGAAGAATGGAAAGGAATTCCGACACCAGTTAAATCAAAATTTGGGGGGCCCTCTTGTGATTGAAGGACTATATGCGAGGAGATATATTCAGCTGGCATATAAGCCAGAGGCTACGCCCGAACTGATCCCCAAGAGATTTAAAATGCCATTCATATTCAAATATGATGGAATTGCAGATTCACATGAACACATAACGGTATATACCACGGTCGTCAATGTGAATGATCTAAAAGAACATGAGATAGAATCGGTCCTAATCAAAAAAGTTTGTTGAAACGCTCGCTAAGGGAGCCTTGACATGGTATTCACTTCTTCCTAAGCATTTAATTGGATCGTTTGCCATGCCTGCCGACATATTTATAAAAGCTCATGCGGGAGCACGAAAGTTGAAGACAAGAAAGGCGGATATCTTTCGCATTGCACATGGAGAGACTGAACTCCTTCGCAACTTTGTTCCATGATTTGAGAAGGAACGTATGTTGCTTCCCGCGATCGTAGACAATGGATTGTATAGGCTTTTAAAAAATATTTGAACCCTTTGAGTTCGGATACCTCACGGGAGGCTCAAAAAATCTCTTGGAATTCCTGGATACAACCTGGGAAAACGTGCACAATCGGTATGAATCCAAGATTTGCTAATAATATTATAAAAATGACACTAGCTAGCTTAGCCAATTAGCCAAATTCGTTATATATAACTTTCAATCCTTAGTACTTCGTGCAATTTGTAGGAAAAAATTAGACTCTGTTGGCCACAAGATCATATCCAATTAAGAAATTCCCCTGCACCAAGTTTCCAAAAATAGCAATGTTCTCTGCTGGCACTATTGTAAGACAAACCGAACCTTCCTCCACTTGTACAAACGTGCTCGAATGCGATAACTCTAAATATGCATTTGTAAAATGTGCAACAATTGTTGGAGCATTGATAGTACCATTCTCAGACTCATAACATAGACCAAAAGTCCCTGATGGACCGTCCTTCCTAGTAGCTTTGATCGAATCCACCAATGTTTATTCCAAATTTGAGTAAAAATCGTTAGATAGAAGCATTAACGTCGTGCCAGAATAAATTATAATGTTACCTTGATCTTCTCCGGCAACATGATAAATTTTAGAAGATTTGAATTCCAACGTCTTATTCCTGATGCTAACAACTTTCAAATTTGGATAGTAGAACGTAGATGGGTCCTTTTTATCAAGGGAGTTGAAACAACGTATGGAATTGGGATAAAACAATAAGAGAATTTCCCATTGATTTGTTTATCCAATTGGTTGACAATTGAAACTAAAGGAAATGAATTCCATGATTTATTTCATCCCAACTATATAAATATATACAATTCTACCTAATTAATTTAGGTTATCTGTAATGATATGCTAATCAATACAATTGATCTAATCATCCTAATTATATGATTCTAATTATAACTTAATTGATATAATGGGATATGATGGAGATAATTAGGGATTATGTCCCTAATTATCCTAACAGTCCCCCTCAGTCTTAGATGGAGGTTTTCGTATGCTGAGACTGTCCCTGAAATCATCAAACAATACCCGCGGAAGACCTTTGGTGAAGATGTCGGCAATTTGATAACGGGACGGTACATGTAGAACACGGACTTGTCCATGTGCAACCGTTTCTCGAACAAATAAGATATCCATTTCAATATGTTTGGTGCGTTGATGCTGGACAAGGTTACCTGATAAGTAAATCGCACTCACATTATCACAATAAACCACGGTTGATTTTGCAATTGGACAATGGAATTCTAATAGTAGATTACGGAGCCAACATGATTCAGCGACCACATTAGCTACCCCTCGGTATTCTACTTCAGCACTTGATCGAGACATTGTCGGTTGTCGCTTCGAGGACCATAAAATGAGGTTGTCTCCCAAAAACACAATAGCCAAAGGTTGAACGATGTGTGTCCGGGCAACCACCCCAATCAGTATCTGTATAAGATGAAAGAATTGAAATTGAGGTCTTATATAGATGTAATCCAATATGAAGAGTACCCTTAACATACCGCAGAATCCATTTGAGAGCCCCCATATGTTCTTTCAGATCATGCATATGTAAACACAATTGCTGAAGCGCATAGGAGATATCAGGTCTCGTGAAAGTAAGATATTGTAAGGTCCCTGCTTGGCTGCGGTAATGTGTTGGGTCACTATATGGAGCCTGCAGAGTTACTTAATTTGGCCTTATTATCAACCCGTGTATGTGATGGTTTGCAGGAGGACGTACCGGATTTGTCAATGATCTCCTCGGCGTATTTATTTTGACTGAGAAATACACCACCTGCATATTGGGTTACACCAATCCCTAAAAAATAATTTAAAGGACTCAAATCCTTCATTGCAAATTATGTTGCAAGAAGAGACATAATAGACCAGCAAAGTGATGTAGATGAGGCCGTGAGAATGACGTCATCTGCATATAGGAGGATTTATGTCATGTCGGTTACCTTCTTATAAATGAACAAAGACTAATCGGACTAGCTATGTGAGAAACCCAATGTGGATACAAACCCTGCAAACCTTTTATACTATGCCCGGAGAGCCTGTTTCAAACCTTATAAAGATTTTTTCAATAGGCAAACATAATCCGGATGTGTAGAGTCTCGGAAACCCAAAGACTGGTGCATGTAAACTATCTCCTGTAAATGGCCATGTAAGAATCTATTTTTGACATCCAACTGATGAATGGACCAGGACATTAATAGTGTCAGGCGAAAAACAGTCCTGATAGTTGCTGGCTTAACAACCGGACTAAATGTTTTACCACAATCCACGCCAACCTACTGAGACCTGCCATCACTAACAAGATGAGCTTTGTATCTCGCAAAGGAGCCATCAGAATTCTTTTTACGACAGAAAACCCACATAGATCTGATAATATTCACATTAGATGGATGAGGCACTAACTCCCACGTCTTATTTTTAATAAGAGAATCAATTTCGTCTAACATAGCATCTTTCTAATTCAGGTATGATAGGGCTGCTTTGGGATTTTTTGGAAGAGGTGATGGTTGGACTGAGGACGTTAGGTTAAAATGACGTTTGGGCCGAAAAATCCCATGCATGGCACGGGTTTCAATGATCCGTGGTGGGGGAGTTGGGCTGTCGAGTAGGTTATTGGGTCGAGGGGAGGTTTGAGCCAAAACCGACGGTCAATTATTACTTGGTGATTAGGCCGACTTGGGTCAATGGTTTGGGCCTCAAGTGAAGGGCCTAGGTGCCGGTTTGTGGACACGGGTGAAGGAGCAGTGAGCTCCCTCATTTGGGCCTACCACCCACGATATGTGGACTGGGCCGAGGCCGACGGTAAAGAGGCAGTGACCTCCTCACCGCCGACTGTCCCGGTTTCATTTTTTAGTTGGGCCGGTATGGTGTGGAGAGTATTTTGGGCTGGTCCCATCCGATGTTGAGTATTGCTATGGTGTTGTAAAATTGGATGTATTTCATCGTCCAGAAAATCATACGAAGGCGGGGATGCCACATGAGAATTAGCAAAGGGAATGTAGACTCATCAAAAACTATATGACGAGAGATAATGATTTTCCTATTCGTCATATCATAACATTTACATCCCCTATGATTTTGTGGATATCCTAAAAACACACAAGGTGTGGAATGAGTTTGAAGTTTGTTAGTGCTGGTGGACGAAAATATGGGATTATACAAACAACAAAAAACCCTTAAATATGTAAAAGATGGAGACGATAGTACAACCTTTGTGTAGGTGACACATTGAAAAGTAGTTTTCTAGAAAGAATATTTAAAATATATGTGGTCATTTGAAGTGCATGATGCCAAAAAATTAGCGGAGTGGATGAATGCACAAGAAGTCTGCGAATCATATTGTTAATCGTTCGAATTTTTATTTTTTCTTTCTCATTTTGAGGAGATGTATATGGACATGAAAGACGCAAAAACATTCCATTTTGGTGACAAAAATCATTAAATTGAGCATTTAGGAATTCCCTCCCATTGTCAAATTGAAAACATTTAATGGATTTGTCAAATTGGATTTTGATAAAAACACTAAATTGTTTAAAAGCAGTGAAGGCTTGTGATTTCTTTCCTAAGGGAAATTTCCACAGAAAATTTGAATAATTATCCAAAATAAGCATATAATATTTATGACCTGCAGAACTCAAAACTGATGATGTCCACAAATCACAATGCATAAGATCAAATGGCATAAGCGTATGTGAAGTAGATGATGAAAAAGGAAGTTTAACATGCTTCTCAAACACACAAGTTTGGCAAACAGAAGAGTCCAAAAGTTTGTTACAAGCAACAAAATTATTCTTCCTAAGAGTATTGAACACCGGTGCTCTCGGGTGTCCCTATCGATTGTGCCATACGATAGGGGAAATAGCTGCAATGTTTGATGGTTGTGTCACGTGGTTGTTGGAAATAGTAGTGATGGGATACAAGTCCCCCATGCTATTACATCTCATAAGTGACATCCCCGTTTGAAAATTCTTCACAGAAAACCCAACTGGATTAAAATTGACAGAAACGTTGTTATCAGTTGTATAACGTCATACAAATACCACGTTTTTAATTAGTTTTGGTGCATGCAAGACGTTTTTAAGTATAACGGTGGGTGAGGAGGGGTAAGTTTTACCTGACCAATACCACGAATTGGAATTTCCTACCCACTACCGATAACAATATTTTTATTAATGCTCATATAACATTAAGACGAGAGATTACCTTGAGATGTCGTTATGTGTAACGTAGCCCATGTGTCCATGTACCACGAATCATCTGAAACATTCAGATTCATGTTGTTTATGGCCTGTTCGATATCGGTAAGAGCATAACTTGCGGAAGATGATCCATGGGTTGCAAATACTTGTTGTGGACGAGATCCTAGAAGTCCGGGCTATCGGTTTGAAGATGAGGGCCTGGCCCACGACGTGGTGGGGTAAGGGCATGGAGGGGCAGCCCATTATAGGGCCCAAGCCCACGATGGTACTGCCCCACTAGTTCTCGCGGGACTGGGCTTGCGGCTGCCACTGGTTGGGCCGCCACTGCCCTTGATGTTGGTGGTTGTTCCTGCCGCCGGCTGGTTGGCCGCCGCCCCTACCCCGTCCATTTTCACCATTATTTTTTCCTTTGTTATTGTTACGATTTGACCCCCGTTTTTTACCATTGCTGTTGCGATTTCCAATTCCACCCGAACCAGAATTTTGAGTCTGAAAATCCACGGAAAATGAATTGGTGGAGACGAGGGTAGTTCCGACAATGGCTACCCCCGAGGCTTTTTGTTTTGCCTTGCGGGTTTCTTCAAGAATTAAACACAAACGAGCCTCATAAAATGGAGGCAACAGATTACTTTATTGAATTAACGTAGCAACCCCATCATAATATTCATTCAACCCTGCAATTAATTGAAGAACCAACCATTGATTCGTCACTGGCGTGCCAACGTTGGATAGTTGGTCGGCGAGCATTTTCAACTCTTGACAATAGGTGGAAACGTTAGAAAAATCATCCAACTTGATGTTGGTGAATTGGTTTTCAAGATATACCGCCCTAAAAAGTTTATTATCCTGAAAAATATTTTGTAATTGTTTCCACGCTTGTTGAGCCGTAGAGTCCGGCTCCAAAATAGTATGCACAAGATAATTGGAGATGGTGTCGTAAATCCATTGAAGGACCTATGTCATCTAAGCGAGACCATAACTTTTTGTCAACACCGGCGGTGTCCGATGAAGACTCTAAATGAATGATATGGTCTATTACTTCATATGCGCGGCAATGAATTTTGAATAACTCCGCCCATGAGGAGTATTGTCCTTTATCCATCTCAAGTGTAATTGAAATAAAATTCTTGACGTTGTTTACGGCAAGAGCGGGAGGAATTTTGTTTGTCGGCCATTGATACCCACAAAAATAGTAGAATAAAGGTAGGAGAAGAATATAATAAGAAAAATAATTTGTGAGTGGAGGAGGAACCTTAACCCAGAATTGGTTGTCGGCTAGGAAATAATGAAAGGGAGGGCGGTATTAGGGTTGTTGTTTAGGGTTAGCCGAAGTTGGTGTTAGGGTTATGTTTAGTTTAGGGTTGTTTCAGGTTTGTGAGGAAGGGCGGTTTAGGGTTTTTGAGGGAAACCCTTAGGGTTCCGCCGAAGCAAACCGGAAAAGGAAGAGAAAGAAAGAAAAAAATTGGGAATGGTAAGGCCGAGTAGGGGATGGGCTAAATTAATTTGTGGCTATTGATACCATGAAGGAAATGAATTCCAGGATTTATTTCATTCCAAGTATACAAATATATACAGTTCTACCTAATCAATTTAGGCTATCTGTAAGGATATGATAATCAATACAATTGAGCTAATCATCCTAATTATATGATTCTAATTACAACTTAATTGATATAATGGGATATGATGGAGATAATTAGGGATTATTCTAACAGAAACTTCACCACCACCTAAACCAATAATACCATAATTGTAGTTATTAAATATGCTACCATTGTCATGACCGCAACCAAAGACAACGTTAGTTAAAAATAAGAGAGTGGGAATGCATGTAATAATGTGGAAAGCCAAAGGAAATATGTGATTTGGGGGGAATGCATTGGAAGAAATTTTAATAAAGATACCAAATGCAGAGTAAGAAGTGTAACAGTTTTTAAAATATTGTTGAATACGCGAAGATATATAAAGAGCCCATAACCAAACTAGAGATTACCGTGAGATGCAGTCATGTGTGACGTAGCCTATGTGTCCATGTACCACGAATCATTTGAAACATTCAAATTTATGTTCTTGTTCGATATCGGTTGGAGCATAACTTGTGGAAGATGATGCATGGGCTGCAAATGCTTGTTGTGGACGAGATACTAGAAGTCCGGGCTATCAGTTTGAATATGAGGGCCTGGCCCACGACATGGTGGGGTATGGGCATGTAGGGGCAGCCTATTATGGGGCCCAAGCCCACGATGGGTACTGCCCCCACTGGTTCACGCGGGACTGGGCTTGCGGATGCCACTGGCTCGGCCACCACTGCCCTTGATGTTAGTAGTTGTTGCTGCCACCGGCTGGTTGGCCGCCGCCCCTACCCCGTCCATTTCTACCATTATTTTTTCCTTTGTTATTGTTACGATTTGACCCCCATTTTTTACCATTGCTGTTGCGATTTCCAGTTCCACCCGAACCAGAATTTTGAGTCTGAAAATCCACGGAAAATGAATTGGTGGAGACGAGGACAGTTCCGGCAATGGCTGCCCCCGAGGCTGTTTGTTTTGCCTTGCCGGTTTCTTCAAGAATTAATCGCAAACGAGCCTCATAAAATGGAGGAAACAAATTACTTTATTAAATTAACGTAGCAACCCCATCATAATATTCATTCAACCCTGCAATTAATTGAAGAACCAACCATTGATTCGTCACTGGCGCGCCAACGTTGGATAGTTGGTCGGCGAGCATTTTCAACTCTTGACAATAGGTGGAAACGTTAGAAAAATCATCCAACTTGATGTTGGTGAATTGGTTTTCAAGATATACCGCCCTAAAAAGTTTATTATCCTGAAAAATATTTTGTAATTGTTTCCACGCTTGTTGAGCCGTAGAGTCCGGCTCCAAAATAGTATGCACAAGATCATTGGAGATGGTGTCGTAAATCCATTGAAGGACTATGACATCTAAGCGAGATCATAACTTTTTTTCAACACCGGTGGTGTCCGATGAAGACTCGGAATGAATGATATGGTCTATTACTTCATATGCGCGGCAATGAATTTTGAATAACTCCGCCCATGAGGAGTATTGTCCTTTATCCATCTCAAGTGTAATTGAAATAAAATTCTTGACGTTGTTTACGGCAAGAGCGGGAGGAAATTTTTGTTTGTCAACCGTTGATACCCACAAAAATAGTAGAATAAAGGTAGGAGAAGAATATAATAAGAAAAATAATTTGTGAGTGGAGGAGGAACCTTAACCCGGAATTGGTTGTCGGCTAGGAAATAATGAAAGGGAGGGCGGTATTAGGGTTATCCGAAGTTGGTGTTAGGGTTATGTTTAGTTTAGGGTTGTTTCAGGTTTGTGAGGAAGGGCGGTTTAGGGTTTTTGAGGGAAACCCTTAGGGTTCCGCCGAAAGAAACCGGAAAAGGAAGAGAAAGAAAGAAAAAAATCGGGAATGCTAAGGCCGAGTAGGGGGGGAGGGGTAGGCTAAATTAATTTATGGCTATTGATACCATGAAAGAAATGAATTTCATGATTTATTTCATCCCGAGTATACAAATATATACAACTCTACCTAATCAATTTAGGATATCTCTAAGGATATGCTAATCAATACAATTGATCTAATCATCCTAATTATATGATTCTAATTACAACTTAATTGATATAATGGGATATGATGGAGAAAATTAGAGATTATTCTAACAGAAACTTCACCACCACCTAAACCAATAATACCATAAGTGTAGTTATTAAATATGCCACCATTGTCATGACCGCAACCAAAGACAACGTTAGGTAAAAATAAGAGACTGGGAATGCATGTAATAATGTGATTTGGGGGGGGGGGGGGATGCATTGGAAGAAATTTTAATAAAGATACCAAATGCAGAGTAAGAAGTGTAACAGCTTTTTAAATATTGTTGAATACGCGAAGATATATAAAGAGCCCATAACCAAAATGATTCATTTAATATATTCCATCTTTTCCATTAACACAGTGTAAATATAATACCATACATTAATTTAGCTTTAGTTAAGAAAACACAACAAATGCTAATTAAGATAAAAACGTTCCTGCCGATTTTTTTTTAAAAACGTTTCTTTCACAATATAAACAATTAATTTAGCGTCACTTATTTGAATGCAACATTGTCATAAATTTACCTTTTGGCTTCTATTAATGAACAAGTCGGGGTCGTCTGATCCCGACACATCCAAAGTGGATTCTTTGGGGAAAATATAATAACGTTAATACAACTTATCATAACAAATTATTAAAATGAATTATCGCCTTAATTTTGTTTTCATAATTAGTGTGTATGACAAAAATTCTGACCATCTTGCACTTTGTTTTCTATCACATAAAGTAGAACGGACCATCAAATAAAATAGAAAGGACCCAAAATATAACTTCAAGGGACGGTAAAATTATAAAAGCAGATGTCATAAAGCAGTAAACCAAATATTCATATGACGCTAAATTTGTACATTACAACTCGAGAAAATCCTTCTTTTTTCTTTTTACCTTTTATGTCTGATCTAAGGGACCGGCGAACAAGCCTCAATTTTAGATTGATTAAAAAAATCCTAATTTAGATGTGTCCAACTATCAGGTTGGATTGGCTGACTTCATGATCCAAATTCATGTTGACGACTCTACTCATTTGCCAAAAAAAAAAAAAAAAAACACTATTCAATTTGCTTAAATGCTTACTTTGAAAATTGCAATTGCTAATTCAAATGCTACTTCGACTTTGACTATTTTACTGGAGAAAAAACATATTAACAACATATGCAAAGGGAGTAATAGTGTATAAATTTAGCCTTGTAGTTATCGAATACTATGAAATTAATCTTACTTTAAACTATACTATGTTAGACAATGTAATAGCATTGGCCGGATCGACCAGGCAAAAACACGTGAGGATTGTTTTATGACCATAAATGGGATGTTTAAGACAACAGATCTATGAGAGGACTTCAACTAACCAAAGATTAATTAGTTTGTGGTTCTGTATAGACTTCTTCCTACAAATCTTTATGTCAGAAGCTATATTCTGACAGAATCCCTCGTTGAAATTGATATTGTGTAAATAGGGTAAATAAAATTTGTTTTACATATACATAAATTTTGAATCCAGTTAACATAAAAGAAATACAAATTCAAAGCACTAATATGGAACACAATAACTGCTCATTTAACACAAGAAAATATCCATTAGTAAGCATCAGATAAAATGAATACAAGTCATCAAGAATAAAACAACATTTGCCAGTAACATTATAAAAATGAGCCAATTAGCAAAATTCCTTATAGATATAACTTTCAATCCTTAGTACTTGGTGCAATCTGTAGGCAAAAAGGAGACTTTGTTGGCCACAAGATCATATCCAATTAAGAAATTTCCCTGCGCCAAGTTACCAAAAATAGCAATGTCCTCTGCTGGCACAATTGTAAGACAAACCAAACCTTCCTCCACTTGTGCAAACGTGCTCGAAGGCAACAACTCTAAATCTGCATTTGTAAAATGTGCAACAATCTTGGGAGCATCGATAATACCATTCTCAGACTCGTAGCATAGTCCAAAAGTCCCCGATGGATCGTCCTTCTTAGTAGCTTTGATCGAGTCCACCAACATTGATTCCAATTTCGTGTAAAAATCATCAGCGAAGCGTTAACGTCGTACCAGAATCGATTATAATGTTACCTTTACCATCACCACCCCCGGCAGAAGCGAGAACTAATCTTAGAAGATTTGAATATCAACGTCTTATTTTCAACGCTCACACCTTCCAAATTTAGATAGTAGAACGTGGACGATTCCTTTTTTATCAAGGGAGTTGAAACAACGTTGGGGTCGGACATGATAGCACTATTGCCGAAGTTGATGTGACTGCTGCCATTGGAAATTGATGATTCTAATGGGATTAAACAATAAGAGAATTTCCCATTGATTTCATTATCTAATTGGTTGATAATTGACACTTTACCACCACCTAAGCCAATAATACCAGAAGTATAGCTATTAAATGTGCCACCATTGTCATGACCGCAACCAAAGACAACATTAGGAATGTCAACATTATTGCCAGAAGTAGAAGGAAACGTGAATTTTTCAAAAGCAAGGTCACCAATAGTATGTGATTGATCACCATAACTCATTTGATATTCACAAATATTTCCACCCACGCAAGAAGAAGTCCCTAGTGATGTACATTCTTCAGTGTTGCACCCCAAGGTTTTATAAGTAGAACTTTTATTGGAATCGAAAAGAGGAGCTGATTGGTGGAAACAATTAATGCATGGCTTGCATTGTGTCCACGTTAAGTCACTACCAGTGTCAGCTATGGCTAGAATTTCAATCGGTGGAGTTCCAATGGAAATTTTCATGAGGTATTCTCCTGGGATTGGAAAAGTATCCGATTGGATTGTATTGTTAGTACAAAAGGAATATTTCTTGAAAAATGAAGCCCGTGAAAATGATCGATGGAAGGCATTTCGAAGGCGGTCGATGGATTATAGAAGGGTGAAAGAGGAGAATCACGATGGATAAGATCAAGAGTGAAGCCATTTCCACCACGATGGCTTATTATATTTCGGCAAGAAACCAAAGAAAGATGAAAGAAAATTAAAAAGACTAATGTAGGAGAAAGAGTGCTAGCTTTAGTATTCATCTTCTTGACAAGGGTTTATGAGTTTATAATGTATCGAAGAATGATGGTAAAAAGCTTGTGATTAGTACCATTTTATAGGTAAAAATTGAAATTACGAGTGGGAATGCATCTAAAGAATATGGAAAGTCAAGGGAAATTTGTGATTTTTGGTGAATGCATATTAACTTGGAAGAAATTTTAAAGATACCAAGTGAAAAGTAATTAGAAGTGAAACATTTTTCTGAAATATAATTAAGAGACCACTTCCAAATGGATTCATAATATCTACTCCTTTTCCCCTTAGTTTCCATTTACACTGATGTACAATACTAACGCATTTATTTTCTGGGCATTAAATTATTTATATAAAACAAATTGAAGTGTACATGACATATTTCTGACCTATTAGTATTTGGCTTAAAATTTTACTCGCACCGGATCGGATTTTCTTCCAAATCAAAATATGAATATTATGTGTTTGCACGTATTTAATTTCACTTAGTTATGATTAATTAATATATATATATATATATATATATATTATCATCTCATTGCATCATTTAATCATAATAAATGGATATAATTATTTGATGTAAACATCCAATCCATATAAGTTCTTTCTGTAACCACTGATTAATACATCATATACAACGGAGCCAATAACTTCAACAGATGCTAAATTGTTTAATCTTACCAGATATTGCAAAAAGATAAATATATGCAGATGTCATAGAGAAGTAAACAAAATATCCACGACGTTAAATTTGTAAATTACTACTTTAAAAACATATCCTTCATTTTTGGTTTGGTCACAGGGTTATAGTATAGAGAACTTATGGAAATAACTATATTTTGTAGGTTTTTAATCAATTATAGATATATTTTTCATAATTACGAAGCTGATTTTTGAGTATTTTCACATGCATGTGTATCTAAATAAATCATTGTTAAATACATTTAGTCAAAATACAGCTATATTTCTACATGTTTCGCGTGTATTCGATGTATTCAACTACACAGTCCGTCAAATACATATGTATATATCAGTATTTTAAAAGGCGCGAGCGCAAGACGGAGCATTTTCCTTAGCACAGTGCGAGAGGTAAGCCCAATAGATCTTTAGATTTTTAATTTTTAATGTAGAAAAATAGTATAATAACAAAGAATATTAATAGTTTAAGAAAATTAAGCACATGATCAAAGAAACTCATACAAAATAAAACTTCTAACATCATTATACAAGTATAAATAATGCAATAATACAAAAGCTATTATGATATGCAAATCAACTCTAACATCTTAACTTTCAAACAATAAAAAAATCACAATTTCTTAAAATATATTACTTTCATACTATGCAATGTACCTCCCTAAAAGAAAATAATTACTAGAATTTATTACTAGTATTATAATTAAAACACACTCCTTCATGAATAAAAATAAAATTATTTTTAAAGGTGAAATAAGAAAACATAATAATTTTGACACATATGACAAAAACATGAGATGTAAAATTCTGATATGTATTGTTAGAAGAAATGTTAAGTGATATTTGTTGGGATTTTAAGGTGTGAATGAAAAATGAGAAAAGATACATTTTGGAGTGCACCCAAAAGGCACATTTTGGATTACACCTCTCCATCTCACCTTTACATTGTCCATAAATTCAAAGTCTTTGCATCAGATTTTAGAGATACCAATATCTGATTTTTTTTTTCTCCCATTAAACTGTTATATGCATTTGTTTTCAAAATAAAATTATAGTAGAGTCGTCTGATTTGTTGCCGAATCTTCGTTCGACGAAGTTGGTGGGGTTTGAGGTACCGCTACGCCATCAACAAGTATATCTGTTTTATTATGTGAGGAAGTAATCCATAACCTTGGGTACAGTGAGGAGATTAAATTCCTTAAGGACACACAGTAAATTCTGTGAACTCGGATATTTTTAGGTTTATGCATTTCACGTTTTTTTTTTCAAGATTAGTTCATGTTTCTAGTTTACTGGTTTTGAATACACTTTTTCTAACAATCTTAAAGAATTTAATTTATGTTAATATAATCTGTGTTAATCACCATACTTGTGGTATTGACGGTGTGATACAAGTACGGTGTAATCACCGTCCAATTATTACAATATTGAATTATTTGTATTAATAAGGGCATATATCGCGGGGTATGTACCCGGGAGCCCAGGTATAAATAGGGTACAATAACCCATTGTAAAGCATCATATTCAAGATATTACAATATAATTATCCATATTATTCTTTGTTTCAATACTTGTGCTTTCATACTAGTCAGAAATGCTAATTAGAACCTTTACCAAGAAGCCTCTAACATGCCTAGGCTATTTATCTCTTAACTTTGTCTTATTATTACTTATTTGCATCATATATTAGCTAATATCTTTGCTAAATCAGTCACTTGAGATCCACGTGTCCTCGATCACGTGTACAAATTCAACTGTACCATTTTACGGGTAAATAATTTGACGCCCATTGTGGGGCCTGGGTAATAGTGGTGTCATAAGTGACCCCCTCTTCACTAATTTTATCTTTCCTTTAAGTCTTATTTTTAACAGATGACAGGAATGGAAGAACTCGGAGGCAGCTGCAACACCGGGGATAATACTAACAATGTCCCAATCGGACCAAATGGCCAACCTGTAGCAGACCAGGTACCAGAAGATCCGACGGTTGCAGACGGAGTCACCTCTAGGGGCGGACAGACTCGGGAGAAGGATGTTCCCAACGATGAGACGTCCGATGAAGCCATGCAAACCCTAAGGGAACAGAATGTCGCGATGAGTGGATAGTTGGATAGTCTAATGCATTTTTTCTCTGAATTCGTGTCCAACAATGCTGGCATCACACCGACGACAACATCAACACCATCGAAAAATGCCCCACATGCTACAAGGAACGGTCAGAATAGGCCAAGACTCAATGACGCAATAGGAAGTGAAACCGTTCCTGAAAAGGCATTCCAGGAGCAGGTTTTAAAATTCATGAAAGATATGAGAAAAAAAGTAGATACCAATGCGAAGGAGGAAGAGAAAAATGGAAAGGAATTCCGACACCAGTTAAATCAAATTTTGGCTTGTGATTGAAGGACTATATGCGAGGAGATATATTCAGCTGGCATATAAGCCAGAGGCTACGCCCGAACTGATCCCCAAGAGATTTAAAATGCCATTCATATTCAAATATGATGGAATTGCATATTCACATGAACACATAACGGTATATACCACGGTCGTCAATGTGAATGATCTAAAAGAACATGAGATAGAATCGGTCCTAATCAAAAAAGTTTGTTGAAACGCTCGCTAAGGGAGCCTTGACATGGTATTCACTTCTTCCTAAGCATTCAATTGGATTGTTTTCCATGCCTGCCGACATGTTTATAAAAGCTCATACGGGAGCACGAAAGTTGAAGACAAGAAAGGCGGATATCTTTCTCATTGCACATGGAGAGACTGAACTCCTTCACAACTTTGTTCCACGATTTGAGAAGGAACGTATGTTGCTTCCCGCGATCCTAGAAAATGGGTTGTAGAGGCTTTTAAAAAAGATTTGAACCCTTTGACTTCGGATGCCTCATGGGAAGCTCAAAAAAATCTCTTGGAATTCCAGGCAACAACCTGGAAAAACGTGCACAATCGGTATGAATTCAAGATTTGCTAATAACATTATAAAAATGACACTAGCTAGCTTAGCCAATTAGCCAAATTCGTTATATATAACTTTCAATCCTTAGTACTTGGTGCAATTTGTAGGAAAAAATGAGACTCTGTTGGCCACAAGATCATATCCAATTAAGAAATTCCCTGCACCTAGTTTCCAAAAATAGCAATGTTCTCTCACTATTGTAAGACAAACCGAACCTTCCTCCACTTGTGAAAACGTGCTAGAATGCGACAACTCTAAATATGCATTTGTAAAATGTGCAACAATTGTTGGACCATTGATAGTACCATTCTCAAACTCATAACATAGACCAAAAGTCCCTGATGGATCGTCCTTCCTAGTAGCTCTGATCGAATCCACTAATGTTTATTCCAAATTTGAGTAAAAATCGTTAGATAGAAACGTTAACGTCGTGTCAAAATAAATTATAATGTTACCTTGATCTTTTCCAGCAACATGAGAAATTTTAGAAGATTTGAATTCCAACGTCTTATTCCTGATGCTAACAGCTTTCAAATTTAGATAGTAGAACGTAGATGGATCCTTTTTATCAAGGGAGTTGAAACAACGTATGGAATTGGGATAAAACAATAAGAGTTTTCCCATTGATTTGTTTATCCAATTGGTTGACAATTGAAACTGAAGGAAATGAATTCCATGATTTATTTCATCCCAACTATAAATACATACAATTCTACCTAATTAATTTAGGCTATCTGTAAGGATATGCTAATCAATACAATTGATCTAATCATCCTGATTATATGATTCTAATTATAACTTAATTGATATAATGTCCCTAATTATCCTAATAGTCCCCCTCAGTCTTAGCGGGAGGTTTTCGTATGCTGAGACTGTCCCTGAAATCATCAAACAATACCCGCGGAAGACCTTTGGTGAAGATGTCGGCAATTTGATAACGGGACGGTACATGTAGAACACGGACTTGTCCATGTGCAACCGTTTCTCGAACAAATAAGATATCCATTTCAATATGTTTAGTGCGTTGATGCTGGACAAGGTTACCTGATAAGTAAATCGCACTCACATTATCACAATAAACCACGGTTGATTTTGCAATTGGACAATGAAATTCTAATAGTAGATTATGGAGCCAACATGATTCAGCGACCACATTAGCTACCCCTCGGTATTCTGCTTCAGCACTTGATCGAGACATTGTTGGTTGTCGTTTCGAGGACCATAAAATGAGGTTGTCTCCTAAAAATACAATAACCAGAGGTTGAACGATCTGTATAAGATGAAAGACTTGAAATTGAGGACTTATATAGATGTAATCCAATATGAAGAGTACCCTAAATATACCGCAGAATCCATTTTAGAGCCACCATATGTTCTTTCAGATCATGCATATGTAAACAAAATTGCTGAACCGCATAGGAGATATCAGGTCTCATGAAAGTAAGATAATGTAAGGTCCCTACTTGGCTGCGGTAATGTGTTGGGTCACTGTATGGAGTACCTGCAGAGTTACTTAATTTGGCCTTATTATCAACCCGTGTATGTGATGGTTTGTAGGAGGACATACCGGCTTTGTCAATTACCTCCTCGGCGTATTTCTTTTGACTGAGAAATACACCACCTGCATATAGGGTTACAGCAATCCCCAAAAAATAACTTAGACTAAAATCCTTCATTGCAAATTATGTTGCAAGAAGAGACATAATAGACCGGCGAAGTGATGTAAATGAGGCCGTGAGAATGATGTCATCTACATATAGGAGGATATATGTCATGTCGATTACCTTCTTATAAATGAACAAAGACTAATTAGACTAGCTATGTGAGAAACCCAATGCGGATACAAACCCTGCAAACCTTTTATACTATGCCCGGGGAGCCTGTTTCAAACCCTATAAAGATTTTTTCAATAGGCAAACATAATCCGGATGTGTAGAGTCTTGGAAACCCAAAGGCTGGTGCATGTAAACTATCTCATGTAAATGGCTATGTAAGAATATATTTTTGACATCCAACTGATGAATGGACCAGGACTTTAATAGTGTCAGGCGAAAAACAGTCCTGAAAGTTGCTGGCTTAACAACCGGACTAAATGTTTTACCACAATCCACGTCAACCTACTGAGACCTGCCATCACCATCAAGATGAGCTTTGTATCTCGCAAAGGAGCCATCAGAATTCTTTTTACGACAGAAAATCCACATAGACCTGATAATGTTCACATTAGATGGATGAGGCACTAACTCCCATGTCTTATTTTTAATAAAAGAATCAATTTCATCTAACATAGCATCTTTCTAATTCAGGTATGATAGGGCTGCTTTGGGATTTTTTGGAAGAGGTGATGGTTGGACTGAGGAATTAGCGGAGTGGATGAATGCACAAGAAGTATGCGAATCATATTGTTAATCGTTCGAATTTTTATTTTGTCTTTCTCATTTTGAGGAGATGTATGTGGACATGAAAGATGCAAAGACATTCTATTTTGGTGACAAAAATTATTAAATTGAGCATTTAGGAATTCCTTCCCATTGTCAAATTGAAAACATTTAATGGATTTGTCAAATTGGATTTTGATAAAAATACTAAATTGTTTAAAAGCAGTGAAGGCTTGTGATTTCTTTCCTAAGGGAAATGTCCACATAAAATTTGAATAATTATCTAAAATAAGCATATAATATTTATGACCTGTAGAACTCAAAACTGGTGATGTCCACAAATCACAATGTATAAGATCAAATGGCATAAGCGTATGTGAAGTAGATGATGAAAAATAAATTTTAACATGCTTTCCAAACACACAAGTTTGGCAAACAGAAGAGTCCAAAAGTTTGTTACAAGCAACAAAATTATTCTTCCTAAGAGTATTGAACAGCGGTGCTCCCGGGTGTCCCAACCGATTGTGTCATACGATAGGAGAAATAGCTGCAAAGGTTGATGGTTGTGTCACATGGTTGTTGGAAATAGTAGTGATGGGATACAAGTCCCCCATGCTATTACATCTCATAAGTGGCATCCCCGTCTGAAAATCCTTCACAGAAAACCCAAACGGATCAAAATCGACAGAAACATTTTTGTCAGTTGTATAACGTCAGACAAATACCAAGTTTTTAATTAGTTTTGGTGCATGCAAGACGTTTTTAAGTATAACGCTGGGTGAGGAGGGGTAAGTTTTACCTGACCAATACCACGAATTGGAATTTCCTACCCACTACCGATAATAATATTTTTATTACTGCTCATATAACATTAAGACGAGAGATTACCTTGAGATGTCGTTATGTGTGACGTAGCCCATGTCTCCATGTACCACGAATCATCTGAAACATTCAGATTCATGCTCAAAAGAACCGTCAGAATTTTCCTTATGAGTAAAAATCCACATAGAACGAATAATATTAACACCAGGCGGAAGGGGCACCAACTCCCACGTCTTATTTTCAATAAGAGCATTTTATTCATCATCCATGACCATTTTCCAATTCGGGTCATGAAGGGCAGATACTGGTTTACGTGGTAGGGGTGATTTAGTGACATTATAATTTAAATTAAAATGTCGTTTAGGTTTAAAAATACCCCTTTTGCTACGAGTAACGGGCCCTTGACTCGGAATAGAAACGGACTGAATGGGGATGTCGAGGGATTGTCGCGGGATGGGCTAGCAGGCAGTGGGCCTGTTGGCCTGGAAAATTCGACGAATCCGGGGGGTTGAAATATTGGGCCAACAGGCAGGGGCTTGCTGGCCAGGGAACATGGGCAGAATCTGAACCTGGGTCACGGGACAGGTCGGTAGTGGTATTATTTGGGCTAGTAGGTAGTGGGCCTGCTGGCATATGTGACTCACGGGTAGGGTGGGCCCATTGTTGGAGAATATATGGGGGAGAGCATCGTCCAAAAAATTATAATTACTCGACACGGAATTATACACTTTAGTAAATGGAAATTGGGTTTCATAAAAAATAACATGGCGACTATTGATGATTTTATTGGAAGATAAATCAAAACATTTATAACCACGATGATTAGATGGAAAACCCAAAAATACACAACAAGTAGACCGAGGTTGAAGTTTATTAATTGTAGTGGACGGAAAAAGTGGATAGCACAAGCATCCAAACACTCTAAGATGAGAATATGGGGGATCTTTATTGTAAAGAATTCTAAGTGTGGATTGATAAGCTAAACCTTTGTTAGGGAGAATGTTAAGGAGGTAAGTAGCCATTTGTAAAGCATGAAGCCAAAAAGAAGGGGGTACGGAAACATGGGCCAATAGTGTTCGAATGACATTATTGATGCAATAAATTTTTCTTTCGGCCTTCACATTTTGTGAGTATGTATAAGGAAGAGAAAATCAAAAAGATATACCATTAGTGTCACAAAACTCTCGAAATGGCCCATTATCATACTCCCTCCCATTATCACATTGAATATTTTTAATTTCTCGTTCAAATTGGGTGCAGATGAAAGATCTAAATTTTAAGAAGGTTGAAAAAAACTTGAGACTTTTTCGACAAAGGAAAGGTTCATAAAAAATTAGAATAATCATCCAAGAATAACACATAATAACGATGGTCCAAAGAACTTAAAACGGGAGATATCCACAAATTACAATGAATAATATCAAAAGGCATCGACGTATGAGAAGAAGAGGCTACAAAAGGTAAGATAACATTTTTCCCTAATGGACAAGATGGACAAATTTGAGTACTATGCGTACTCTTACAATCAACAAAATTCCTATTTTGAAGAGAAGAAATAATAGACGACCCCGGATGACCAAAATGTGCATGCCACAAAGAAGGAGCAAGGGCGGCAAACATTGACGAAGTGGCTTGACTCGTGGAAATAGTGGTAGTGGTGATTGGATACAACTCCCCCCGACTATTACATCTCATTAGAGGTATCCCCGTCGTGAAATCCTTCATAGAAAAACCAAAGGGGTCAAAGCTAACCGAAACCTAATTATCAATGGTGAAATTTTCGGACGGACACCAAATTTTTAATTAAGTAGGGGGCATGAAGGACATTTTTTAGGACTAGAGGTGGATGTGGGGGGGGGGGGAATTTGTGTGACCATAACCATGAATTGGAATTGAATTGCCATTACCAACCATTATGCCATGATTATTTCTCAAATTAAAATAAGAAGAGAGGTTACCTTGTGTGGACGTCATATGAAATGGTATTGGTGTCCATATATCAATTTACGTCTGGGGGATTTAACCCAAGTGTGTGCATCGCAGCCTCAATATCTGTAGGTGTTGGATTAGAAATTGGCCCCGCAGCAACGAAGGCCAGCTGAGGCCGAGGCCCAAGCCCAAGCAGGCTTGCCTGCTACCTGGGTTGGGATGACGGGAACTGGAAATTGGGCCTCTGGCTAGCCCAATTTGCTGGAAATGCTGGGAACTTAGGATAGGCCGTGTTGGGCTACTGGCCACTGGCCCAGTAGCCCCACGGCCAGTAAGCATTGGGCCAAGGCTAGGCCAGTGGTGTTGTAGCCCAGCTGGCCCACTGCCACCACATCCGCCACCGCCGCCACTGGTTCGACCACTGCCACTGCCATCGCTACTGGCAATGCAACCGCCGCAGCTACCGTTGCGATTCTTGCCATTATTTCTTTGATTTTGACCTTTTTGCCGCTACCGTTGTTACAGTTTTTGCTAGAATTATCTGAGAACGAGTGAGGGTCATCTGATGTGGCCATCATCATGATGAAATTAGCTTTGGTAGCCACCTTTTTGTACAAATCGGCCTCTTCCAACGTGAGCATAGAACGGGCCTGATAGAACGGCGGAAGTAGATTACTTTGACGAATAAGTGTCCCAATGCCATTATAAGCCCCGGATAGGCCTGCAACCATTTGAGGAACAAGACAGTCATTTGTGACGGGTGCACTGACATTCCTGAGTTGATCCTCCAATTCCTTCAGCCTTTTAAAATAGGCTGAGACATTAGGAAAATCCTCCATATTGATATAGGAAAATTCCTGTTCAAGAGTGATGACACAGGAATTTTTGTTATCTTGGAAGATATAACGCACCCTATTCCAAGTTTTCATGTCCATAGTGTCGGGTTCAATAATCGTCTGCGAGAGGTCCGTAGAGATAGTGGAATAAATCCACTAGAGAATTGTGGCATCAAGAGTCATCTATAATGTAGAGTCATCCTCGGGGGTAGGCACCTTCTTCTTGCTTGTTACCGAGGGGATGATGTGATGAAGGACTTGATGCAAACGTGTGTGAACTTTAAATAATTTAACCCACATCGCGTATCAGCCGACATTGTCCCGCTCTAGTGCAGAGGCCGAGTATCGAGGGTTAGCCAATGTGGTCTCTGAATCCTGTTGGTTAGGTAATCTTCTTTTGGAGCTTTATTGTCCTATTTAGAAAGCTACCGTGGTTTATTGTGATAATGTTAGTGTCATCTGCTTTTCTGGTAACCAGTTCAGCACCAGCGCACTAAACACATTGAGATGGACATTCACTTTGTTCGCGAAAATGTAGCTCATGGACAAGTACGCTTCTATCATGTCCCTTCCAGGTATCAAATTACAAATATCTTTACAAAGGGTCTTCCCTCGGTCCTTTTTAAAGATTTTAGGGACAGTCTCAGCGTACGAAGACCGTCCGCTATGACTGCGGGGGTGTGTTAAATATACCCGTGATATACACGGAATATACACCGTGTATATCACGGGCGACCTTAAGAAATTAGACTGTTGAGCCGTGATATACACGGTGTATACATACCGTGTATATCATAGTTTATTGGCATAATTTAGGCAGTGTTTGGTTGTAATTATTGTTGTACACTTACCATAATTGTATAGTTAGTGTCCAAGAGATTTTTTTTGAGTCCGTTTTCCCAGGTTGTAGCCTGGAATTCCAAGAGATTTTTTTTGAGCTACCCGTGAGGCATCCGAACTCAAAGGGTTCAAATCTTTTGTAAAAGCCTCTACAACCCATTGTCTAGGATCGCGGGAAGCAACATACGTTCCTTCTCAAATCGTGGAACAAAGTTGCGAAGGAGTTCAGTCTCTCCATGTGCAATGCGAAAGATATCCGCCTTTTATGTCTTCAGCTTTCGTGCTCCCACATGAGCTTTTATAAACATGTCGACAAGCATGGCAAACGATCCAATTGAATGCCTAGGAAGAAGTGAATACCAAGTCAAGGCTCCCTCTGCAACCGTCAGATCTTCTGGTACCTGGTCTGCTACAGGTTGGTCATTTGGTCCAATTGGGACATTGTTGTCATTATCCCCGGTGTTGCAGCTGCCTCCGAGTTCTTCCATTCCTGTCATCTGTTTAAAATAATACTTAAAGAAAATGATGCAAATAAGTAATAATAAGACAAAGTTAAGAGATAAATAGCCTAGGCATGTTAGAGGCTTCTTGGTAAAGCTTCTAATTAGCATTTCTGACTAGTATGAAAGCATAAGTATTGAAACAAAGAATAATATACATAATTATATTGTAATATCTTGAATATGATGCTTTACAATGGGTTATTGTGCCCTATTTATACCTGAGCTCCCGGGTACATACCTCGCGATATATGCCCTTATTATACAAATAATTCAATATTGTAATAATTGGACGGTGATTACACCGTACTTGTATCACACCGTCAATACCACAAGTATGGTGATTAACACAGATTATATTAACATAAATTAAATTCTTTAAGATTGTTAGAAAATGTGTATTCAAAACCAGTAAACTAGAAACATGAATTAATCTTGAAAAAAAAAACGTGAAATGCATAAACCTAAAAATATCTGAGTTCACAGAATTTACTGTGTGTCCTTAAGGAATTTAATCTCCTCACTATACCCGAGGTTATGGAATACTTCCTCACAGAATAAAACAGATATACTTGTTGATGGCGTAGCGGTACCTCAAACCCCACCAACTTCGTCGAATGAAAATCGGCAACAAATCAGACGACTCTACTATAATTTTGTTTTGAAAACAAATGCATATAACAGTTTAATGGGAGAAAAAAAAATCAGATATTGGTATCTCTAAAATCTGATGCAAAGACTTTGAATTTATGGACAATGTAAAGGTGAGATGGAGAGGTGTAATCCAAAATGTGCCTTTTGGGTGCACTCCAAAATGTATCTTTTCTCATTTTTCATTCACACCTTAAAATCCCAACAAATATCACTTAACATTTCTTCTAACAATACATATCAGAATTTTACATCTCATGTTTTTGTCATATGTGTCAAAATTATTATGTTTTCTTATTTCACCTTTAAAAATAATTTTATTTTTATTCATGAAGGAGTGTGTTTTAATTGTAATACTAGTAATAAATTCTAGTAATTATTTTCTTTTAGGGAGGTACATTGCATAGTATGAAAGTAATATATTTTAAGAAATTGTGATTTTTTTATTGTTTGAAAGTTAAGATGTTAGAGTTGATTTGCATATCATAATAGCTTTTGTATTATTGCATTATTTATACTTGTATAATGATGTTAGAAGTTTTATTTTGTATGAGTTTCTTTGATCATGTGCTTAATTTTCTTAAACTATTAATATTCTTTGTTATTATACTATTTTTCTACATTAAAAATTAAAAATCTAAAGATCTATTGGGCTTACCTCTCGCACTGTGCTAAGAAAATGCTCCGTCTTGCGCTCGCGCCTTTTAAAATACTGATATATACATATGTATTTGACGGACTGTGTAGTTGAATACATCGAATACACGCGAAACATGTAGAAATATAGCTGTATTTTGACTAAATGTATTTAACAATGATTTATTTAGATACACATGCATGTGAAAATACTCAAAAATCAGCTTCGTAATTATGAAAAATATATCTATAATTGATTAAAAACCTACAAAATATAGTTATTTCCATAAGTTCTCTATACTATAACCCTGTGACCAAACCAAAAATGAAGGATATGTTTTTAAAGTAGTAATTTACAAATTTAACGTCGTGGATATTTTGTTTACTTCTCTATGACATCTGCATATATTTATCTTTTTGCAATATCTGGTAAGATTAAACAATTTAGCATCTGTTGAAGTTATTGGCTCCGTTGTATATGATGTATTAATCAGTGGTTACAGAAAGAACTTATATGGATTGGATGTTTACATCAAATAATTATATCCATTTATTATGATTAAATGATGCAATGAGATGATAATATATATATATATATATATATATATTAATTAATCATAACTAAGTGAAATTAAATACGTGCAAACACATAATATTCATATTTTGATTTGGAAGAAAATCCGATCCGGTGCGAGTAAAATTTTAAGCCAAATACTAATAGGTCAGAAATATGTCATGTACACTTCAATTTGTTTTATATAAATAATTTAATGCCCAGAAAATAAATGCGTTAGTATTGTACATCAGTGTAAATGGAAACTAAGGGGAAAAGGAGTAGATATTATGAATCCATTTGGAAGTGGTCTCTTAATTATATTTCAGAAAAATGTTTCACTTCTAATTACTTTTCACTTGGTATCTTTAAAATTTCTTCCAAGTTAATATGCATTCACCAAAAATCACAAATTTCCCTTGACTTTCCATATTCTTTAGATGCATTCCCACTCGTAATTTCAATTTTTACCTATAAAATGGTACTAATCACAAGCTTTTTACCATCATTCTTCGATACATTATAAACTCATAAACCCTTGTCAAGAAGATGAATACTAAAGCTAGCACTCTTTCTCCTACATTAGTCTTTTTAATTTTCTTTCATCTTTCTTTGGTTTCTTGCCGAAATATAATAAGCCATCGTGGTGGAAATGGCTTCACTCTTGATCTTATCCATCGTGATTCTCCTCTTTCACCCTTCTATAATCCATCAGACCGCCTTCGAAATGCCTTCCATCGATCATTTTCACGGGCTTCATTTTTCAAGAAATATTCCTTTTGTACTAACAATACAATCCAATCGGATACTTTTCCAATCCCAGGAGAATACCTCATGAAAATTTCCATTGGAACTCCACCGATTGAAATTCTAGCCATAGCTGACACTGGTAGTGACTTAACGTGGACACAATGCAAGCCATGCATTAATTGTTTCCACCAATCAGCTCCTCTTTTCGATTCCAATAAAAGTTCTACTTATAAAACCTTGGGGTGCAACACTGAAGAATGTACATCACTAGGGACTTCTTCTTGCGTGGGTGGAAATATTTGTGAATATCAAATGAGTTATGATGATCAATCACATACTATTGGTGACCTTGCTTTTGAAAAATTCACGTTTCCTTCTACTTCTGGCAATAATGTTGACATTCCTAATGTTGTCTTTGGTTGCGGTCATGACAATGGTGGCACATTTAATAGCTATACTTCTGGTATTATTGGCTTAGGTGGTGGTAAAGTGTCAATTATCAACCAATTAGATAATGAAATCAATGGGAAATTCTCTTATTGTTTAATCCCATTAGAATCATCAATTTCCAATGGCAGCAGTCACATCAACTTCGGCAATAGTGCTATCATGTCCGACCCCAACGTTGTTTCAACTCCCTTGATAAAAAAGGAATCGTCCACGTTCTACTATCTAAATTTGGAAGGTGTGAGCGTTGAAAATAAGACGTTGATATTCAAATCTTCTAAGATTAGTTCTGCTTCTGCTGCCGGGGGTGGTGATGGTAAAGGTAACATTATAATCGATTCTGGTACGACGTTAACGCTTCTGCCTAATGATTTTTACACGAAATTGGAATCAATGTTGGTGGACTCGATCAAAGCTACTAAGAAGGACGATCCATCGGGGACTTTTGGACTATGCTACGAGTCTGAGAATGGTATTATCGATGCTCCCAAGATTGTTGCACATTTTACAAATGCAGATTTAGAGTTGTTGCCTTCGAGCACGTTTGCACAAGTGGAGGAAGGTTTGGTTTGTCTTACAATTGTGCCAGCAGAGGACATTGCTATTTTTGGTAACTTGGCGCAGGGAAATTTCTTAATTGGATATGATCTTGTGGCCAACAAAGTCTCCTTTTTGCCTACAGATTGCACCAAGTACTAAGGATTGAAAGTTATATCTATAAGGAATTTTGCTAATTGGCTCATTTTTATAATGTTACTGGCAAATGTTGTTTTATTCTTGATGACTTGTATTCATTTTATCTGATGCTTACTAATGGATATTTTCTTGTGTTAAATGAGCAGTTATTGTGTTCCATATTAGTGCTTTGAATTTGTATTTCTTTTATGTTAACTGGATTCAAAATTTATGTATATGTAAAACAAATTTTATTTACCCTATTTACACAATATCAATTTCAACGAGGGATTCTGTCAGAATATAGCTTCTGACATAAAGATTTGTAGGAAGAAGTCTATACAGAACCACAAACTAATTAATCTTTGGTTAGTTGAAGTCCTCTCATAGATCTGTTGTCTTAAACATCCCATTTATGGTCATAAAACAATCCTCACGTGTTTTTGCCTGGTCGATCCGGCCAATGCTATTACATTGTCTAACATAGTATAGTTTAAAGTAAGATTAATTTCATAGTATTCGATAACTACAAGGCTAAATTTATACACTATTACTCCCTTTGCATATGTTGTTAATATGTTTTTTCTCCAGTAAAATAGTCAAAGTCGAAGTAGCATTTGAATTAGCAATTGCAATTTTCAAAGTAAGCATTTAAGCAAATTGAATAGTTTTTTTTTTTTTTTGGAAAATGAGTAGAGTCGTCAACATGAATTTGGATCATGAAGTCAGCCAATCCAACCTGATAGTTGGACACATCTAAATTAGGATTTTTTTAATCAATCTAAAATTGAGGCTTGTTCGCCGGTCCCTTAGATCAGACATAAAAGGTAAAAAGAAAAAAGAAGGATTTTCTCGAGTTGTAATGTACAAATTTAGCGTCATATGAATATTTGGTTTCTTGCTTTATGACATCTGCTTTTATAATTTTACCGTCCCTTGAAGTTATATTTTGGGTCCTTTCTATTTTATTTGATGGTCCGTTCTACTTTATGTGATAGAAAACAAAGTGCAAGATGGTCAGAATTTTTGTCATACACACTAATTATGAAAACAAAATTAAGGCGATAATTCATTTTAATAATTTGTTATGATAAGTTGTATTAACGTTATTATATTTTCCCCAAAGAATCCACTTTGGATGTGTCGGGATCAGACGACCCCGACTTGTTCATTAATAGAAGCCAAAAGGTAAATTTATGACAATGTTGCATTCAAATAAGTGACGCTAAATTATTTGTTTATATTGTGAAAGAAATTTTTTTGTGAACTGAGCAGTAGCAATTGTATCATTTTCACATGGGAATAATTATCTTAATTAGCATTTGTTGTGTTTTCTTAACTAAAGCTAAATTAATGTATGGTATTAATGGAAAAGATGGAATATATTAAATGAATCATTTTGGTTATGGGCTCTTTATATATCTTCGCGTATTCAACAATATTTAAAAAGCTGTTACACTTCTTACTCTGCATTTGGTATCTTTATTAAAATTTCTTCCAATGCATCCCCCCCCCCCCCCCCCCCCAAATCACATTATTACATGCATTCCCACTCTCTTATTTTTACCTAACGTTGTCTTTGGTTGCGGTCATGACAATGGTGGCATATTTAATAACTACACTTATGGTATTATTGGTTTAGGTGGTGGTGAAGTTTCTGTTAGAATAATCTCTAATTTTCTCCATCATATCCCATTATATCAATTAAGTTGTAATTAGAATCATATAATTAGGATGATTAGATCAATTGTATTGATTAGCATATCCTTAGAGATATCCTAAATTGATTAGGTAGAGTTGTATATATTTGTATACTCGGGATGAAATAAATCATGAAATTCATTTCTTTCATGGTATCAATAGCCATAAATTAATTTAGCCTACCCCTCCCCCCCTACTCGGCCTTAGCATTCCCGATTTTTTTCTTTCTTTCTCTTCCTTTTCCGGTTTGTTTCGGCGGAACCCTAAGGGTTTCCCTCAAAAACCCTAAACCGCCCTTCCTCACAAACCTGAAACAACCCTAAACTAAACATAACCCTAACACCAACTTCGGATAACCCTAATACCGCCCTCCCTTTCATTATTTCCTAGCCGACAACCAATTCTAGGTTAAGGTTCCTCCTCCACTCACAAATTATTTTTCTTATTATATTCTTCTCCTACCTTTATTCTACTATTTTTGTGGGTATCAATGGCCGACAAACAAAATTCCTCCCGCTCTTGCCGTAAACAACGTCAAGAATTTTATTTCAATTACACTTGAGATGGATAAAGGACAATACTCCTCATGGGCGGAGTTATTCAAAATTCATTGCCGCGCATATGAAGTAATAGACCATATCATTCATTTAGAGTCTTCATCGGACACCGCCGGTGTTGACAAAAAGTTATGGTCTCGCTTAGATGACATAGTCCTTCAATGGATTTACGACACCATCTCCAATGATCGTGTGCATACTATTTTGGAGCCGAACTCTACGGCTCAACAAGCGTGGAAACAATTACAAAATATTTTTCAGGATAATAAACTTTTTAGGGCGGTATATCTTGAAAACCAATTCACCAACATCAAGTTGGATGATTTTTCTAACGTTTCCACCTATTGTCAAGAGTTGAAAATGCTCGCCGACCAACTATCCAACGTTGGCGCGCCAGTGACGAATCAATGGTTGTTTCTTCAATTAATTGCAGGGTTGAATGAATATTATGATGGGGTTGCTACGTTAATTTAATAAAGTAATTTGTTGCCTCCATTTTATGAGGCTCGTTTGCGATTAATTCTTGAAGAAACCGGCAAGGCAAAACAAACAGCCTCGGGAGCAGCCATTGCCGGAACTGTCCTCGTCTCCACCAATTCATTTTCCGTGGATTTTCAGACTCAAAATTCTGGTTCGGGTGGAACTGGAAATCGCAACAGCAATGGTAAAAAATGGGGGTCAAATCGTAACAATAACAAAGGAAAAAATAATGGTAGAAATGGACGGGGTAGGGGCGGCGGCCAACCAGCCGGTGGCAGCAACAACTACTAACATCAAGGGCAGTGGTGGCCGAGCCAGTGGCATCCGCAAGCCCAGTCCCGCGTGAACCAGTGGGGGCAGTACCCATCGTGGGCTTGGGCCCCATAATAGGCTGCCCCTACATGCCCATACCCCACCATGTCGTGGGCCAGGCCCTCCTATTCAAACTGATAGCCCGGACTTCTAGTATCTCGTCCACAACAAGCATTTGCAGCCCATGCATCATCTTCCACAAGTTATGCTCCAACCGATATCGAACAAGAACATAAATTTGAATGTTTCAAATGATTCGTGGTACATGGACACATAGGCTACGTCACACATGACGGCATCTCACGGTAATCTCTAGTTTGGTTATGGGCTCTTTATATATCTTCGCGTATTCAACAATATTTTAAAAACTGTTACACTTCTTACTCTGCATTTGGTATCTTTATTAAAATTTCTTCCAATGCATTCCCCCCAAATCACATATTTCCCTTGGCTTTCCACATTATTACATGCATTCCCACTCTCTTATTTTTAACTAACGTTGTCTTTGGTTGCGGTCATGACAATGGTAGCATATTTAATAACTACAATTATGGTATTATTGGTTTAGGTGGTGGTGAAGTTTCTGTTAGAATAATCCCTAATTATCTCCATCATATCCCATTATATCAATTAAGTTGTAATTAGAATCATATAATTAGGATGATTAGATCAATTGTATTGATTATCATATCCTTACAGATAGCCTAAATTGATTAGGTAGAACTGTATATATTTGTATACTTGGAATGAAATAAATCCTGGAATTCATTTCCTTCATGGTATCAATAGCCACAAATTAATTTAGCCCATCCCCTACTCGGCCTTACCATTCCCAATTTTTTTCTTTCTTTCTCTTCCTTTTCCGGTTTGCTTCGGCGGAACCCTAAGGGTTTCCCTCAAAAACCCTAAACCGCCCTTCCTCACAAACCTGAAACAACCCTAAACTAAACATAACCCTAACACCAACTTCGGCTAACCCTAAACAACAACCCTAATACCGCCCTCCCTTTCATTATTTCCTAGCCGACAACCAATTCTGGGTTAAGGTTCCTCCTCCACTCACAAATTATTTTTCTTATTATATTCTTCTCCTACCTTTATTCTACTATTTTTATGGGTATCAATGGCCGACAAACAAAATTCCTCCCGCTCTTGCCGTAAACAACGTCAAGAATTTTATTTCAATTACACTTGAGATGGATAAAGGACAATACTCCTCATGGGCGGAGTTATTCAAAATTCATTGCCGCGCATATGAAGTAATAGACCATATCATTCATTCCGAGTCTTCATCGGACACCACCGGTGTTGAAAAAAAGTTATGATCTCGCTTAGATGTCATAGTCCTTCAATGGATTTACGACACCATCTCCAATTATCTTGTGCATACTATTTTGGAGCCGGACTCTACGGCTCAACAAGCGTGGAAACAATTACAAAATATTTTTCAGGATAATAAACTTTTTAGGGCGTTATATCTTGAAAACCAATTCACCAACATCAAGTTGGATGATTTTTCTAACGTTTCCACCTATTGTCAAGAGTTGAAAATGCTCGCCGACCAACTATCCAACGTTGGCACGCCAGTGACGAATCAATGGTTGGTTCTTCAATTAATTGCAGGGTTGAATGAATATTATGATGGGGTTGCTACGTTAATTCAATAAAGTAATCTGTTGCCTCCATTTTATGAGGCTCGTTTGTGTTTAATTCTTGAAGAAACCCGCAAGGCAAAACAAAAAGCCTCGGGGGTAGCCATTGTCGGAACTACCCTCGTCTCCACCAATTTATTTTCCGTGGATTTTCAGACTCAAAATTCTGGTTCGGGTGGAATTGGAAATCGCAACAGCAATGGTAAAAAACGGGGGTCAAATCGTAACAATAACAAAGGAAAAAATAATGGTGAAAATGGACGGGGTAGGGGCGGCGGCCAACCAGCCGGCGGCAGGAACAACCACCAACATCAAGGGCAGTGGCGGCCCAACCAGTGGCAGCCGCAAGCCCAGTCCCGCGAGAACTAGTGGGGGCAGTACCATCGTGGGCTTGGGCCCTATAATGGGCTGCCCCTCCATGCCCTTACCCCACCACGTCGTGGGCCAGGCCCTCATCTTCAAACCGATAGCCCGGACTTCTAGGATCTCGTCCACAACAAGTATTTGCAACCCATGGATCATCTTCCGCAAGTTATGCTCTTACCGATATCGAACTGGCCATAAACAACATGAATCTGAATGTTTCAGATGATTCGTGGTACATGGACACATGGGCTACGTTACACATAACGACATCTCAAGGTAATCTCTCGTCTTAATGTTATATGAGCATTAATAAAAATATTATTATCGGTAGTGGGTAGGAAATTCCAATTCGTGGTATTGGTCAGGTAAAACTTACCCCTCCTCACCCACCGTTATACTTAAAAACGTCTTGCATGCACCAAAACTAATTAAAAACGTGGTATTTGTATGACGTTATACAACTGATAACAACGTTTCTGTCAATTTTAATCCAGTTGGGTTTTCTGTGAAGGATTTTCAAACGGGGATGCCACTTATGAGATGTAATAGCATGGGGGACTTGTATCCCATCACTACTATTTCCAACAACCACGTGACACAACCATCAAACTTTGCAGCTATTTCCCCTATCGTATGGCACAATCGATAGGGACACCCGAGAGCACCGATGTTCAATACTCTTAGGAAGAATAATTTTGTTGCTTGTAACAAACTTTTGGACTCTTCGTTTGCCAAACTTGTGTGTTTGAGAAGCATGTTAAACTTCCTTTTTCATCATCTACTTCACATACGCTTATGCCATTTGATCTTATGCATTGTGATTTGTGGACATCATCGTTTTGAGTTCGCAGGTCATAAATATTATATGCTTATTTTGGATAATTATTCAAATTTTCTCGTGGAAATTTCCCTTAGGAAAGAAATCACAAGCCTTCATTGCTTTTAAACAATTTAGTGTTTTTATCAAAATCCAATTTGACAAATCCATTAAATGTTTTCAATTTGACAATGGGAGGGAATTCCTAAATGCTCAATTTAATGATTTTTGTCACCAAAATGGAATGTCTTTGCGTCTTTCATGTCCATATACATCTCCTCAAAATGAGAAAGAAAAAATAAAAATTCGAACGATTAACAATATGATTCGCAGACTTCTTGTGCATTCATCCACTCCGCTAATTTTTTGGCATCATGCACTTCAAATGACCACATATATTTTAAATATTCTTTCTAGAAAACTACTTTTCAACGTGTCACCTACACAAAGGTTGTACTATCGTCTCCATCTTTTACATATTTAAGGGTTTTTTGTTGTTTGTATAATCCCATATTTTCGTCCACCAGCACTAACAAACTTCAAACTCATTCCACACCTTGTGTGTTTTTAGGATATCCACAAAATCATAGGGGATGTAAATGTTATGATATGACGAATAGGAAAATCATTATCTCTCGTCATATAGTTTTTGATGAGTCTACATTCCCTTTGCTAATTCTCATGTGGCATCCCCGCCTTCGTATGATTTTCTGGACGATGAAATACATCCAATTTTACAACACCATAGCAATACTCAACATCGGATGGGACCAGCCCAAAATACTCTCCACACCATACCGGCCCAACTAAAAAATGAAACCGGGACAGTCGGCGGTGAGGAGGTCACTGCCTCTTTACCGTCGGCCTCGGCCCAGTCCACATATCGTGGGTGGTAGGCCCAAATGAGGGAGCTCACTGCTCCTTCACCCGTGTCCACAAACCGGCACCTAGGCCCTTCACTTAAGGCCCAAACCATTGACCCAAGTCGGCCTAATCACCAAGTAATAATTGGACTGTCAGTTTTGGCTCAAACCTCCCCTCGACCCAATAACCTACTCGACAGCCCAACTCCCCCACCACGGATCATTGAAACCCGTGCCATGCATGGGATTTTTCGGCCCAAACGTCATTTTAACCTAACGTCCTCAGTCCAACCATCACCTCTTCCAAAAAATCCCAAAGCAGCCCTATCATACCTGAATTAGAAAGATGCTATGTTAGACGAAATTGATTCTCTTATTAAAAATAAGACGTGGGAGTTAGTGCCTCATCCATCTAATGTGAATATTATCAGATCTATGTGGGTTTTCTGTCGTAAAAAGAATTCTGATGGCTCCTTTGCGAGATACAAAGCTCATCTTGTTAGTGATAGCAGGTCTCAGTAGGTTGGCGTGGATTGTGGTCAAACATTTAGTCTGGTTGTTAAGCCAACAACTATCAGGACTGTTTTTCGCCTGACACTATTAAAGTCCTGGTCCATTCATCAGTTGGATGTCAAAAATAGATTCTTACATGGCCATTTACAGGAGATAGTTTACATGCACCAGTCTTTGGGTTTTCGAGACTCTACACATCCGGATTATGTTTGCCTATTGAAAAAATCTTTATAAGGTTTGAAACAGGCTCTCCGGGCATAGTATAAAAGGTTTGCAGGGTTTGTATCCACATTGGGTTTCCCACATAGCTAGTCCGATTAGTCTTTGTTCATTTATAAGAAGGTAACCGACATGACATAAATCCTCCTATATGTAGATGACGTCATTCTCACGGCCTCATCTACATCACTTTGCTGGTCTATTATGTCTCTTCTTGCAACATAATTTGCAATGAAGGATTTGAGTCCTTTAAATTATTTTTTAGGGATTGCTGTAACCCAATATGCAGGTGGTGTATTTCTCAGTCAAAATAAATACGCCGAGGAGATCATTGACAAAGCCGGTACGTCCTCCTGCAAACCATCACATACACGGGTTGATAATAAGGCCAAATTAAGTAACTCTGCAGGCTCCATACAGTGACCCAACACATTACCGCAGCCAAGCAGGGACCTTACAATATCTTACTTTCACGAGACCTGATATCTCCTATGCGCTTCAGCAATTGTGTTTACATATGCATGATCTGAAAGAACATATGGGGGCTCTCAAATGGATTCTGCGGTATGTTAAGGGTACTCTTCATATTGGATTACATCTATATAAGACCTCAATTTCAATTCTTTCATCTTATACAGATACTGATTGGGGTGGTTGCCCGGACACACATCGTTCAACCTTTGCCTATTGTGTTTTTGGGAGACAACCTCATTTTATGGTCCTCGAAGCGACAACCGACAATGTCTCGATCATGTGCTGAAGTAGAATACCGAGGGGTAGCTAATGTGGTCGCTGAATCATGTTGGCTCCGTAATCTACTATTAGAATTCCATTGTCCAATTGCAAAATCAACCGTGGTTTATTGTGATAATGTGAGTGCGATTTACTTATCAGGTAACCTTGTCCAGCATCAACGCACCAAACATATTGAAATGGATATCTTATTTGTTCGAGAAACGGTTGCACATGGACAAGTCCGTGTTCTACATGTACCGTCCCGTTATCAAATTGCCGACATCTTCACCAAAGGTCTTCCGCGGGTATTGTTTGATGATTTCAGGGACAGTCTCAGCATACGAAAACCTCCCGCTAAGACTGAGGGGGACTGTTAGGATAATTAGGGACATAATCCCTAATTATCTCCATCATATCCCATTATATCAATTAAGTTATAATTAGAATCATATAATTAGGATGATTAGATCAATTGTATTGATTAGCATATCATTACAGATAGCCTAAATTAATTAGGTAGAATTGTATATATTTATATAGTTGGGATGAAATAAATCATGGAATTCATTTCCTTTAGTTTCAATTGTCAACCAATTGGATAAACAAATCAATGGGAAATTCTCTTATTGTTTTATCCCAATTCCATACGTTGTTTCAACCCCCTTGATAAAAAGGACCCATCTACGTTCTACTATCCAAATTTGAAAGTTGTTAGCATCAGGAATAAGACGTTGGAATTCAAATCTTCTAAAATTTCTCATGTTGCCGGAGAAGATCAAGGTAACATTATAATTTATTCTGGCACGACGTTAACGCTTCTATCTAACGATTTTTACTCAAATTTGGAATAAACATTAGTGGATTCGATCAAAGCTACTAGGAAGGACGGTCCATCAGGGACTTTTGGTCTATGTTATGAGTCTGAGAATGGTACTATCAATGCTCCAACAATTGTTGCACATTTTACAAATGCATATTTAGAGTTATCGCATTCGAGCACGTTTGTACAAGTGGAGGAAGGTTCGGTTTGTCTTACAATAGTGCCAGCAGAGAACATTGCTATTTTTGGAAACTTGGTGCAGGGGAATTTCTTAATTGGATATGATCTTGTGGCCAACAGAGTCTCATTTTTTCCTACAAATTGCACGAAGTACTAAGGATTGAAAGTTATATATAACGAATTTGGCTAATTGGCTAAGCTAGCTAGTGTCATTTTTATAATATTATTAGCAAATCTTGGATTCATACCGATTGTGCACGTTTTCCCAGGTTGTATCCAGGAATTCCAAGAGATTTTTTGAGCCTCCCGTGAGGTATCCAAACTCAAAGGGTTCAAATATTTTTTAAAAGCCTATACAATCCATTGTCTACGATCGCGGGAAGCAACATACGTTCCTTCTCAAATCATGGAACAAAGTTGCGAAGGAGTTCAGTCTCTCCATGTTCAATGCGAAAGATATCCGCCTTTCTTGTCTTCAACTTTCGTGCTCGCGCATGAGCTTTTATAAATATGTCGGCAGGCATGGCAAACGATCCAATTAAATGCGTAGGAAGAAGTGAATACCATGTCAAGGCTCCCTTAGCGAGCGTTTCAACAAACTTTTTTGATTAGGACCGATTCTATCTCATGTTCTTTTAGATCATTCACATTGACGACCGTGGTATATACCGTTATGTGTTCATGTGAATCTGCAATTCCATCATATTTGAATATGAATGGCATTTTAAATCTCTTGGGGATCAGTTCGGGCGTAGCCTCTGGCTTAAATGCCAGCTGAATATATCTCCTCGCATATAGTCCTTCAATCACAAGAGGGCCCCCCAAATTTTGATTTAACTGGTGTCGGAATTCCTTTCCATTCTTCTCTTCCTCCTTCGCATTGGTATTTACTTTTTTTCTCATTTCTTTCATGAATTTTAAAACCTGCTCCTGGAATGACTTTTCAGGTTTCACTTCCTGTTGCGTCATCGAGTCTTGGCCTATTCTGACCGTTCCTTGTAGCATGTGGGGCATTTTTCGATGGTGTTGATGTTGTCGTCGGTGTGATGCCAGCATTGTTGGACACAAATTCAGAGAAAAAATGCATTAGACTATCCAACTATCCACTCATCGCGACATTCTGTTCCCTTAGGGTTTGCATGGCTTCATCGGACGTCTCATCGTTGGGAACATCCTTCTCCCGAGTCTGTCCGCCCCTAGAGGTGACTCCGTCTGCAACCGTCGGATCTTCTGGTACCTAGTCTGCTACAGGTTGGCCATTTGGTCCGATTGGGACATTGTTAGTATTATCTCCGGTGTTGCAGCTGCCTCCTAGTTCTTCCATTCCTGTCATCTGTTAAAAATAAGACTTAAAGAAAAGATAAAATTAGTGAAGAGGGGGTCACTTATGACACCACTATTACCCAGGCCCCACAGTGGGCGTCAAATTATTTACCCGTAAAATGGTACAGTTGAATTTGTACACGTGATCGAGGACACGTGGATCTCAAGTGACTGATTTAGCAAAGATATTAGCTAATATATGATGCAAATAAGTAATAATAAGACAAAGTTAAGAGATAAATAGCCTAGGCATGTTAGAGGCTTCTTGGTAAAGGTTCTAATTAGCATTTCTGACTAGTATGAAAGCACAAGTATTGAAACAAAGAATAATATGGATAATTATATTGTAATATCTTGAATATGATGCTTTACAATGGGTTATTGTACCCTATTTATACCTGGGCTCCCGGGTACATACCCCGCGATATATGCCCTTATTAATACAAATAATTCAATATTGTAATAATTGGACGGTGATTACACCGTACTTGTATCACACCGTCAATACCACAAGTATGGTGATTAACACAGATTATATTAACATAAATTAAATTCTTTAAGATTGTTAGAAAATGTGTATTCAAAACCAGTAAACTAGAAACATGAACTAATCTTGAAAAAAAAACGTGAAATGCATAAACCTAAAAATATCCGAGTTCACAGAATTTACTGTGTGTCCTTAAGGAATTTAATCTCCTCACTGTACCCAAGGTTATGGATTACTTCCTCACATAATAAAACAGATATACTTGTTGATGGCGTAGCGGTACCTCAAACCCCACCAACTTCGTCGAACGAAGATTCGGCAACAAATCAGACGACTCTACTATAATTTTATTTTGAAAACAAATGCATATAACAGTTTAATGGGAGAAAAAAAAATCAGATATTGGTATCTCTAAAATCTGATGCAAAGACTTTGAATTTATGGACAATGTAAAGGTGAGATGGAGAGGTGTAATCCAAAATGTGCCTTTTGGGTGCACTCCAAAATGTATCTTTTCTCATTTTTCATTCACACCTTAAAATCCCAACAAATATCACTTAACATTTCTTCTAACAATACATATCAGAATTTTACATCTCATGTTTTTGTCATATGTGTCAAAATTATTATGTTTTCTTATTTCACCTTTAAAAATAATTTTATTTTTATTCATGAAGGAGTGTGTTTTAATTATAATACTAGTAATAAATTCTAGTAATTATTTTCTTTTAGGGAGGTACATTGCATAGTATGAAAGTAATATATTTTAAGAAATTGTGATTTTTTTATTGTTTGAAAGTTAAGATGTTAGAGTTGATTTGCATATCATAATAGCTTTTGTATTATTGCATTATTTATACTTGTATAATGATGTTAGAAGTTTTATTTTGTATGAGTTTCTTTGATCATGTGCTTAATTTTCTTAAACTATTAATATTCTTTGTTATTATACTATTTTTCTACATTAAAAATTAAAAATCTAAAGATCTATTGGGCTTACCTCTCGCACTTGTGCTAAGGAAAATGCTCCGTCTTGCGCTCGCGCCTTTTAAAATACTTGATATATACATATGTATTTGACGGATCGTGTAGTTGAATACATCGAATACACGCGAAACATGTAGAAATATAGCTGTATTTTGACTAAATGTATTTAACAATGATTTATTTAGATACACATGCATGTGAAAATACTCAAAAATCAGCTTCGTAATTATGAAAAATATATCTATAATTGATTAAAAACCTACAAAATATAGTTATTTCCATAAGTTCTCTATACTATAACCCTGTGACCAAACCAAAAATGAAGGATATGTTTTTAAAGTAGTAATTTACAAATTTAACGTCGTGGATATTTTGTTTACTTCTCTATGACATCTGCATATATTTATCTTTTTGCAATATCTGGTAAGATTAAACAATTTAGCATCTGTTGAAGTTATTGGCTCCGTTGTATATGATGTATTAATCAGTGGTTACAGAAAGAACTTATATGGATTGGATGTTTACATCAAATAATTATATCCATTTATTATGATTAAATGATGCAATGAGATGATAATATATATATATATATATATATATATATTAATTAATCATAACTAAGTGAAATTAAATACGTGCAAACACATAATATTCATATTTTGATTTGGAAGAAAATCCGATCCGGTGCGAGTAAAATTTTAAGCCAAATACTAATAGGTCAGAAATATGTCATGTACACTTCAATTTGTTTTATATAAATAATTTAATGCCCAGAAAATAAATGCGTTAGTATTGTACATCAGTGTAAATGGAAACTAAGGGGAAAAGGAGTAGATATTATGAATCCATTTGGAAGTGGTCTCTTAATTATATTTCAGAAAAATGTTTCACTTCTAATTACTTTTCACTTGGTATCTTTAAAATTTCTTCCAAGTTAATATGCATTCACCAAAAATCACAAATTTCCCTTGACTTTCCATATTCTTTAGATGCATTCCCACTCGTAATTTCAATTTTTACCTATAAAATGGTACTAATCACAAGCTTTTTACCATCATTCTTCGATACATTATAAACTCATAAACCCTTGTCAAGAAGATGAATACTAAAGCTAGCACTCTTTCTCCTACATTAGTCTTTTTAATTTTCTTTCATCTTTCTTTGGTTTCTTGCCGAAATATAATAAGCCATCGTGGTGGAAATGGCTTCACTCTTGATCTTATCCATCGTGATTCTCCTCTTTCACCCTTCTATAATCCATCGACCGCCTTCGAAATGCCTTCCATCGATCATTTTCACGGGCTTCATTTTTCAAGAAATATTCCTTTTGTACTAACAATACAATCCAATCGGATACTTTTCCAATCCCAGGAGAATACCTCATGAAAATTTCCATTGGAACTCCACCGATTGAAATTCTAGCCATAGCTGACACTGGTAGTGACTTAACGTGGACACAATGCAAGCCATGCATTAATTGTTTCCACCAATCAGCTCCTCTTTTCGATTCCAATAAAAGTTCTACTTATAAAACCTTGGGGTGCAACACTGAAGAATGTACATCACTAGGGACTTCTTCTTGCGTGGGTGGAAATATTTGTGAATATCAAATGAGTTATGGTGATCAATCACATACTATTGGTGACCTTGCTTTTGAAAAATTCACGTTTCCTTCTACTTCTGGCAATAATGTTGACATTCCTAATGTTGTCTTTGGTTGCGGTCATGACAATGGTGGCACATTTAATAGCTATACTTCTGGTATTATTGGCTTAGGTGGTGGTAAAGTGTCAATTATCAACCAATTAGATAATGAAATCAATGGGAAATTCTCTTATTGTTTAATCCCATTAGAATCATCAATTTCCAATGGCAGCAGTCACATCAACTTCGGCAATAGTGCTATCATGTCCGACCCCAACGTTGTTTCAACTCCCTTGATAAAAAAGGAATCGTCCACGTTCTACTATCTAAATTTGGAAGGTGTGAGCGTTGAAAATAAGACGTTGATATTCAAATCTTCTAAGATTAGTTCGCTTCGTCGCCGGGGGTGGTGATGGTAAAGGTAACATTATAATCGATTCGGTACGACGTTAACGCTTCGCCTGATGATTTTTACACGAAATTGGAATCAATGTTGGTGGACTCGATCAAAGCTACTAAGAAGGACGATCCATCGGGGACTTTTGGACTATGCTACGAGTCTGAGAATGGTATTATCGATGCTCCCAAGATTGTTGCACATTTTACAAATGCAGATTTAGAGTTGTTGCCTTCGAGCACGTTTGCACAAGTGGAGGAAGGTTTGGTTTGTCTTACAATTGTGCCAGCAGAGGACATTGCTATTTTTGGTAACTTGGCGCAGGGAAATTTCTTAATTGGATATGATCTTGTGGCCAACAAAGTCTCCTTTTTGCCTACAGATTGCACCAAGTACTAAGGATTGAAAGTTATATCTATAAGGAATTTTGCTAATTGGCTCATTTTTATAATGTTACTGGCAAATGTTGTTTTATTCTTGATGACTTGTATTCATTTTATCTGATGCTTACTAATGGATATTTTCTTGTGTTAAATGAGCAGTTATTGTGTTCCATATTAGTGCTTTGAATTTGTATTTCTTTTATGTTAACTGGATTCAAAATTTATGTATATGTAAAACAAATTTTATTTACCCTATTTACACAATATCAATTTCAACAAGGGATTCTCGTCGAATATAGCTTCGACATAAAGATTTGTAGGAAGAAGTCTATACGAACCACAAACTAATTAATCTTTGGTTAGTTGAAGTCCTCTCATAGATCTGTTGTCTTAAACATCCCATTTATGGTCATAAAACAATCCTCACGTGTTTTTGCCTGGTCGATCCGGCCAATGCTATTACATTGTCTAACATAGTATAGTTTAAAGTAAGATTAATTTCATAGTATTCGATAACTACAAGGCTAAATTTATACACTATTACTCCCTTTGCATATGTTGTTAATATGTTTTTTCTCCAGTAAAATAGTCAAAGTCGAAGTAGCATTTGAATTAGCAATTGCAATTTTCAAAGTAAGCATTTAAGCAAATTGAATAGTTTTTTTTTTTTTTTTGGCAAATGAGTAGAGTCGTCAACATGAATTTGGATCATGAAGTCAGCCAATCCAACCTGATAGTTGGACACATCTAAATTAGGATTTTTTTAATCAATCTAAAATTGAGGCTTGTTCGCCGGTCCCTTAGATCGACATAAAAGGTAAAAAGAAAAAAGAAGGATTTTCTCGAGTTGTAATGTACAAATTTAGCGTCATATGAATATTTGGTTTATCGCTTTATGACATCTGCTTTTATAATTTTACCGTCCCTTGAAGTTATATTTTGGGTCCTTTCTATTTTATTTGATGGTCCGTTCTACTTTATGTGATAGAAAACAAAGTGCAAGATGGTCAGAATTTTTGTCATACACACTAATTATGAAAACAAAATTAAGGCGATAATTCATTTTAATAATTTGTTATGATAAGTTGTATTAACGTTATTATATTTTCCCCAAAGAATCCACTTTGGATGTGTCGGGATCAGACGACCCCGACTTGTTCATTAATAGAAGCCAAAAGGTAAATTTATGACAATGTTGCATTCAAATAAGTGACGCTAAATTATTTGTTTATATTGTGAAAGAAATTTTTTTGTGAACTGAGCAGTAGCAATTGTATCATTTTCACATGGGAATAATTATCTTAATTAGCATTTGTTGTGTTTTCTTAACTAAAGCTAAATTAATGTATGGTATTATATTTACACTGTGTTAATGGAAAAGATGGAATATATTAAATGAATCATTTTGGTTATGGGCTCTTTATATATCTTCGCGTATTCAACAATATTTAAAAAGCTGTTACACTTCTTACTCTGCATTTGGTATCTTTATTAAAATTTCTTCCAATGCATTCCCCCCAAATCACACATTTCCCTTGGCTTTCCACATTATTACATGCATTCCCACTCTCTTATTTTTAACTAACGTTGTCTTTGGTTGTGGTCATAACAATGGTGGCATATTTAATAACTACACTTATGGTATTATTGGTTTAGGTGGTGGTGAACTTTCTGTTAGAATAATCCCTAATTATCTCCATCATATCCCATTATATCAATTAAGTTGTAATTAGAATCATATAATTAGGATGATTAGATCAATTGTATTGATTATCATATCCTTACAGATAGCCTAAATTGATTAGGTAGAACTGTATATATTTGTATACTTGGAATGAAATAAATCATGGAATTCATTTCCTTCATGGTATCAATAGCCACAAATTAATTTAGCACACCCCCTACTCGGCCTTACCATTCCCAATTTTTTTCTTTCTTTCTCTTCCTTTTCCGGTTTGCTTCGGCGGAACCCTAAGGGTTTCCCTCAAAAACCCTAAACCGCCCTTCCTCACAAACCTGAAACAACCCTAAACTAAACATAACCCTAACACCAACTTCAGCTAACCCTAAACAACAACCCTAATACCGCCCTCCCTTTCATTATTTCCTAGCCGACAACCAATTCCGGGTTAAGGTTCCTCCTCCACTCACAAATTATTTTTCTTATTATATTCTTCTCCTACCTTTATTCTACTATTTTTGTGGGTATCAATGGCCAACAAACAAAATTTCCTCCCGCTCTTGCCGTAAACAACGTCAAGAATTTTATTTCAATTACACTTGAGATGGATAAAGGACAATACTCCTCATCGGCGGAGTTATTCAAAATTCATTGCCGCACATATGAAGTAATAGATCATATCATTCATTCCGAGTCTTCATCGGACACCACCGGTGTTGACAAAAAGTTATGGTCTCGCTTAGATGTCATAGTCCTTCAATGGATTTACGACACCATCTCCAATGATCGTGTGCATACTATTTTGGAGCCGGACTCTACGGCTCAACAAGCGTGGAAACAATTACAAAACATTTTTCAGGATAATAAACTTTTTAGGGCGGTATATCTTGAAAACCAATTCACCAACATCAAGTTGGATGATTTTTCTAACGTTTCCACCTATTGTCAAGAGTTGAAAATGCTCGCCGACCAACTTTCCAACGTTGGCGCGCCAGTGACAAATTAATGGTTGGTTCTTTAATTAATTGCGGGGTTGAATGAATATTATGATGGGGTTGCTACGTTAATTCAATAAAGTAATCTGTTGCCTCCAATTTATGAGGCTTGTTTGTGTTTAATTCTTGAAGAAACCCGCAAGGCAAAACAAACAGCCTCGGGGGCAGCCGTTGACTGAACTGCCCTCGTCTCCACTAATTCATTTTTCATGGATTTTGAGACTCAAAATTCTGGTTCGGGTGGAACTGGAAATCGCAACAGCAATGGTAAAAAACGGGGGTCAAATCATAACAATAACAAAGGAAAAAATAATGGTGGAAATGGACGGGGTAGGGGCGGCGGCCAACCAGCCGGTGGCAGCAAGAACTGCCAACATCAAGGGCAATGGCGGCCCTGCCAGTGGCATCCGCAAGCCCAGTCCCGCGGGAACCAGTGGGGGCAGTACCCATCGTGGGATTGGGCCCCATAATGGGTTGCCCCTCCATTCCCATACCCCACCGTCTCGTGGGCCAGGCCCTCCTATTCAAACTGATATCCCGGACTTCTAGTATCTCGTCCACAACAAGCATTTGCAGCCCATGCATCATCTTCCGCAAGTTATGCTCCAGCGTTGGCGCGCCAGTGACAAATCAATGGTTGGTTCTTTAATTAATTGCGGGGTTGAATGAATATTATGATGGGGTTGCTACGTTAATTCAATAAAGTAATTTGTTGCCTCCATTTTATGTGGATGATATTATTTTGACTGCCTCCTCTGATAATTTGCGCAAGTCTATCATGACACTTCTCAGTTCAGAATTTGATATGAAAGACTTGGGGCCCTTGAGTTTTTTTTGGAAATAGTTGTCTGTCGTCATGCAGGTGGTCTATTTTTATCACAGAGGAAGTATGCGGCTGTGATTATTGAGAGAGATTGCATGTCATCTTGTAGGTCCTCTTCTACTCTTGTTAATATCAAACTGAAGTTGAGTGATACGTCTATCACACCATATGAGGATCCCACCCACTATCGTAGTCTTAAGTGTTTTCATGTCTACAATATAGCATAAATAAAACCTTACATATTCAGAATCAGTTTAGTTGACCTTGCAAGATTGTTACCTGTACACTCCTAGGTCCTATTAGCTTCCATGTCCCTTCAAATTGACCATATGTTTGTTATGTTTATCTCCCAAGACTCAGTTTGCTTTGACTACTTGCAACAGATCTGTCAAGTAAAAATCTAAATTTTACCCCTATTTGTCATCTTAACTTATTTCCAAAATTAGTTTTAAATTATGATAATCCTACAAAGTGGAATACTTGATGGTCAACGTGTTAGCTTGTTAATGAAATGTGATTCTCGATTCTCATTCTTCACTTCCCTATTTCTTTGCATGATCTAGGGAAGTCTAAAAAAATACACAAATGCCATGGAGATGTTTCAAAAGACTGTTGTCACATTGGAGTAGTTGCAGTCATGGTGTTTGTTCCATTTTTAGCACTTTTTTGTCAGAGTGCTATAATTTGAGGAAGGCATAATTGTTGCACTCAATACAAGTTAGTTGTGTTTGATGTGTGCCTCCATTATTTGGGGATACTGCTCTATTACACTTTAGACACATCTTGGTGATCTAGCTACCATATTCTTTGAGGCAGAACATATGGCTGCATATGAGATTGTTTTACAACATCTTAAGGTTATTTGTTATTGCCTTGTGGGAGGTAAGACTGCTACACCTGTTACTATTTTTATTGTTAGAAATTTGCCTTTGGTGGGAAGGTGCGTCCACCCGTATTTAATAACTTAAACACAAGGGTTCCGCATGTTGGAGGCTTTGTCTCTTCACACGTGCATAATCTACTAAGTGAGTAGATGACCGTAGGGCCAAAGATCGTCAAATTTCATTGAGAAATGAAAGAGATATTGGTCCACGAAGTAAGGTGTTTGAGGCATGGAAATATGGTGTGGGACAAATCTACCACATCGGTGGAAAAAGGAAGAATTGTTCTCTTTATAAGTCTCAAAATTGGCTAAGGGTTTAGGACCCCAATGGGTAACCCATGTGTTTGAAGGAAGGAGGACCTAGAAGTGCTTAAGTTCAAGGCTAGGCCCACACGTGCGCCACCGCCCGCCCGTCCCGTCCGGGCCGGGCTCAGGTCACGGGTCGTGGGTCATAGGTCATGGGTCTTGGGCCTTGGGCTTCTTCTGATAGATCCCCAAATTGTTTAATATTTACAGTTTGGTCCTTGGAGTTTCTGGAAAGTTGAAATTGAGAACGACGGATTAACTCTCTCATTCAATGGCCACAATGGAGCCTTTTGGCTCAATTGTGGGTGACATAAAATGAGACAACAACATATATACATAGAGACAAAACAGAAGAGAACACAGATTCTGTCCAAAAACATGAGCAGAAACAGTGGTCAAAACAGAAACTCTTCCTTCCTTTTCTATTCTTCAGCAACTCTTCCTTTCTTAGGAACGACGGAAGGCAGAAAGTTTCTGCCTACCATTTGGGTTGGTTTTTGGAACGTTTGCACATTAAATCAGCCATTACTTAGCTGATTAATGGTCATACTAATAGGCATTACTTGGCAGTCGAGGAGTCCCTCCCTTATGCTATATATTGGTGTCTTTTGGCACAATTGTGAAGACTGCATTAGATAGAAAATGAGACTCTATATACAACACAGAAACAGAAGAGAGCACTAAAATTCAGTCCACAAACAGTGAACAGAAAAATCAAAACTCTTCATTCTTTTTTCGTTCTTCAGCAAGTCATTTCGTGTTTTGTTTTCTTCGTCAGAATCAACCTATTTGCTTTGTAGTGTTGATTAGTTGTTGTTTTATCTTGGGATACTATTGCCCGCTAACGTAAAAGCATATATACGAGGCAATCTTGTCTTAAAGACAGAGAGTCATCTCTCAACTCAGCCACAGTTGTAACAATCCAGATTTAGTGTTTCTTGATTTTAGGTTATCAAGATTCAAGACTCAACAAGCTTGCAGCAGTTCTGAATATTGGCTATTTGTCTATCCTTTCGAATACTTGTAATATTTATTTACTTCTTGTACTGATTTACATATCCAACAATTTTAAGACAAGATTTGTATTAGTGTTCGAAAGATGTTGGTCAAAAGTTGTGTGACCAAATCTGGATATGGCTGTGGTTTTCTGGTAGAAGAGACTTGTGATTATGTTGTTGAAGGTCAACGTGTTCATGGTGTCACCGCTCCTGGGAGTGGTGGGAACAAGCGCCCACGAGAGGCTGAGGATGTTAACTAGCACAAGAGGAGAAGGCTGAAGATGTGGTTCTATCTTGTAGCAGAAGGCCTATATCTGTCCCAGACAAAGGATCCGACTGATGGTAAGGAGGAAATGGACACTCAGTCCGATGAAGTGACTAAAGTGGGCTAGAATCCGAAGTTGGGATAAGTAATTTTTCTTCCTTGTCAAAAATAAGATTAAATGATGTCTGATTAAAAAGGGCTTAAAGTAAGGAGGAATACGAAAATATTTTCTCAAATAATTTATATTCCTTATGCTTTAAAATAAGAAGTTTAATCTCATCTTTCTTCCCATTTAAAGATTGGACTTTGTAAACGACTTAAAAAGATCCGTTCTTTTGAGTATAATTATTAAAAGTGTGTAAAGTATGTTCGCACATACGAGGGAGAAAGATCCATTGACTGTGCAAAATCTGTTACCACTCTTAAGTTAGTGCCAAGAATTGTCTGGGCACTAATCATAAGGGAAGAAGACTAAAAGCTAAAGACGTTGAGTCTGTCACACTATTTGGCCGAAGATCCTTCATAGGATGATATTGGACTCTCAGTCATACAAAGCCTACGGGCGACTAGAGTGGGGCCAAAATTCCTTTGATAGGATGATATTGGACACTCAGTAATACAAAGCCTACGGGCGACTGGAGTGGGGCCAGAATTCACTTCATAGGAAAAGTAATGGACACCTAGTGTGGTGGGCCAAAGTTTCCTGGTCTTAAATGATCTAAAGTCCAAAGAAAAGGCAGAAAATAAATTGGACACTCAGTCTGCCAAAGCAACTGGAGTGGGCCAGAGTATCCAGATCACATATGATCCGGTTACGCCATCACCACGGGCAAGAGGTTGTTCACGTGAAGCAACGCCACCTCTAAAGTAGAAGGGGTTGGAGATGTTGTCCTCAATAGGACTTCAGGGAATGGGATCACTCTAAAATGAGGTGATACATGTCCCAAACTTGGTTTAAGGGACGCTGTTGGTCAAGTTGTTTTGAGACTAGTCCAACATGTCTATAATAACTAAGAATGGTACAGTATGTCTATAGCCAAATGAATGATATATTCGTAATTTGTGCATCTATGCCATCATAGATTAAGACACGTTAAATAGAAAGTCATTCAAAAGCTAACGAAGTTGAGATTGTTGTCTTCTGTTGACATAAATCCTCAAAATAAATGTGAGGTAGGCGAAGAGGTAAAATCACCTTTCTAAATTCCATCAAAGGAATAGCGAAAGAAGCACCGCTCCTCTAGAACTTAGTCACACCTACTTTGGTGATTTGAAGTTTATACAAAATAGAGGGGGGAGACAAGTACATTGTGATCTTCATTGATGATGGTACAACGTATTGTATCTTTTGTTTGTTGAAAAGCAAAGATGAAGTTGTTGAAGCGGATAAGCGCTACAAAGCAGAAGTTGAAAATTAACTAAGCTTATGGATTAAGGAATTCGTAGTCATAGAGGGGGAGAATGTGAAGCATCGTTCATCAAACGACTGCTCATTACTCACCTCAGTCTAACGATGTTAAACAAGCGCAAAGCCGTACACCCAAATTATGTGGGGCAAGGCGATCCTTACCGCTAATGCAATTCTCAATAGAACTCTGCATAATGATAAGGATAACCATCCGTATGAGATATGGAAAGGATCTCATATACAAATGTTGTGATGTGGGGTGGCTTGGTAGAAGTTGGACTACCGAAACATGTCAAGTTGGACCTAAGACTGTAGATTGCATATCCACTAGATCTGCAAATAACAGTAGTGCTTATCGCCTCTTGGCGTGAAAGAATGTTGAATTCTTTGAAGATAACTTTCCTTGAAAAGGAAAAATGAGTAATTGCTCGAGGTTAACAAGAACATGCGAGGGCCTGACTGTCCGGAACTAGACGTTCCGTAAATACAGGACTCGAAAGTTGCTGTCTATTCGGAACTCAATATTCCAGATCTACAGAACTCATGGATTCTAGATATTGAATCGAGACGGAGCAAAGAGGGGACAAAGACTTGTTCCAGGCCTTCTAGCTTGTATGGTTGAGAACGAACCATGCACAATTAACAAATAATTGTCATCTCTAAAAGCGTTGCTTTGGAAAGAAGTTAAAAAGAAAGAAATAGATTCCATCATATAGAACCATACTTGTGTAATGGTTGATCTTCATCCGGGAAAAGAACCTTTGGGTTATAAAAGTGGATACTCAAAAGTGAGTACAAAGTAGATGGATCTACTGACGAGTAAAAGACCTCGGCTACTTATACATGTACTTCTCTGTGAATAGCTTAACATCTAGGGCCATTGCAGTCTTGCGTGGCATGGATGTTAAAACAACCTTCCTAACCGGAGAGTTGGAAGGGGAGGATCAGAGTTGGTTTGCTGGACTATTAGGCTTCTTTCTGAACTTTCATTTTAGTCCTGGAAGTTTCAGATAAAACAGAAACAATGAATCTGACCACAGAAATAATGAATCTGACCACAGAAACATTGACTCTGAATTCAGAAAGCCAACAGTTAGAAAACCAACAGTTTGAGAGTAGAAGCTATATTGAAACAAAAGATATGGGTATCACAAATGACATCTTAGGAATTAGATTTCTAAGACATCTAACAGACTGGTCTAACTCCAAACTCAGTTGTGAGATAATTGACAGTCTCGTTAAAGCCACCAATGGATATGAATCATAGAACTGATTGGAATCATGGTGCACCCATAGACAAAGAGCGATATGCACAGGTCACGTATAGTTCAATATATTGTACACACTACAACCGACCTGGTATCGGCCTACAAACAAGATCGTTGAACTAAGGTTCACTGATGATCTTAATAAATGATCAATAGAAGGCGTTAAGTCGGATATGACGATATCTGAATTATTTGCTTATCTACGGATTATAGTATTCTAGATGTCCAGCGGTTCTGGGAGAACACAATGATGCAAACTGGACATCAGATTTGAAGAACACCAAAGCCACAAGTAAATGTGTGTGGTGGGTCTTGGAAAATCCTCTAAGCAAACTTGCATCGGCCGATTCATGATGGAATCGGAGTTTATCGCTTTATACAAAGCATGAAAGAAGTTGAGTAACTTCACGACTCCTTAGATGACGTCCCTTATTGGGAGAAACACGTGCCTTCAACAGTTATACACTGTGGCTAGCCGGTCGGCTTCAGGAAGGACACGGATAATGGTGTCTGGACATATCTGTCAGACACATAAGACCGTATGACAGTTGATCATCACGGGTGTCACTTCCTTGATTACTAATCAAAGGATATAACGGACCCTTTTAACTAAGGGACTACCCGGAGATCAAGTTTTTCTGCCTGTCTAGGGAAATAGGCTTAAAACTAAAACAATACGAACCTTTGCGGTGGTAACCCAACCATACTGACTGGAGATCCTAAGAATTTGGTTCAATGGGAAAACTAAGCTATAAAAAGGTTCAGTTGAGCGCTTCGGTGGAAGCAAGAGCACTTCGGATAATGATTTCTGTAGGGAAACATGAATCCAAAGTTGTTCCCATGATAGACATTAAAGTGCTACCTGCATGGTGGGTAAAGGTTAAGGAAACTTTTAATGATTCCTAACACTTATGAAGTGGGGTATAGCAGGATACCTTGTAGGAGATCACCTATTTAAGTGCGAGGATAGGCCGCCTCAAATGAACGCACTTAAGAATCCAAGTGTGTCCACGGCCACAACGGACAAAACAATAAGAAGAAAACGAATAATGAGAGTTATTGTGTTGGTATCATTGTCTTGGCTTACACTAAACACTGATGGTTCAAGATATCACGTTCACCGCGCAGTAAGTAAGTCTGGTGGTATTCAACTAGGAAAGGTTCAAAGCAGAAGCTACCTCTCCTGATGCAATATTCTTTCGCTGAAAGATTGTTGAAAGTAGGCACCTTGTGTGTGCGCCAAAATCTCTTTCAAGAGGGGATTTTTGGAATAAGTGGCAAAAATCTTTACGTTGTCAAAATGCATCTTTTATTAACTGCTTACAAACATCCTTTCAGCTTTATACTTTTAAACATGCATTTTTCTCTTAGCATAATATTTAACCTGAGTTTGACCGGACAACCGAAAGTTAGTGGATCTTAAAGGATGTCTAACCATTTCCCTTTAGGATAATAGAGAACCCTTACCCAGAATCTCATAGTTTCGCAGACCATTAATCGGAGTTCATTTTGCAGCATTTAGTTAACATTTAGGTGTCCTAATTCACCGTAGAGTAATTAAGTGGCGACTCCTTAACCCCTTCACAACTTTATCAATTCAGGGAAACACCCGTGCGTCACGACCGTTGGTAAAAAATGGACGCGCACAGTAGCTCGTGGATAAGTATGTGTCTTGCATGTCCCTTCACGGTACCAAATTGCTGACATCTTTACTAAGGGTCTTCCCTTGACTCTGTTTGAAGATTTTAAGGACAGTCTCAGCGTACGACAACCGCCAGCTATGACTGCGGGGGTGTGATAGAAATCGACCGTGTATGCACCTAAATTGTATATATTTAGATTTTGTAGAATTCTTGTACAAGTATAATTAGGATATTAGTATTATAGTAGAAATATGATTTTTCATATTTAGAGATTGTGTATTGTATATATAGACATCTTTATTAATGAAATAATCAAGAGATTACTTTCTTTCACTTATGTCCAACTATTGTCTACTTGTCTTCTGGTCTAGAGTAAAACGGTGCTACCATCGTGCAACGGTCCGAAGCAACGACTTTGATTTGATACGACCGGATTAGGAAACAAATGACGAAAATCGGGTTTTGCTTTCTTAACTCTAGTTATAATTTATATATAAGTTTCTACCCTTATGATTTATGAAATTTATTTTTTTAAATAAATGTTAGAGTAGACATTTATTATTTGATGATATGAGAATATATTGCGTTTGCGTGCCATGAAATTAATTAACTGGTATACAATTTGATAGCATATGTGAAGTATTATTTTCAAAGTAGTAAGACATGAATTAGGCTTACATTAATACTTGAAAATTAATTTTGAGATCACGAAAATAATATGAATGTCAATTTTGGGTCTACTTAAAATTAAGTTGAGGGGAATTTTACACTTATTTGATGTCTTCTAATGAGAAACATAGAGTATACATTTTTTTGTGCATTTATTTGGCATTAATATGATTTTGATTTGGCAATAAATATGGTACTTATGTGGAGGTCTCGTCTTTCCATTAAGAATCAATATTAGATTTAGTGTCTAATTTAATTTGAAAGAATACGAGATGTGAAATTTAATGACATTCTTGTATTATGTCAGACCCACAAGATCCTTTGTTGGTGTTTGATATGGTGATCTATTGAGGTTTTAACTAGTATATGACTAGTTTATGAAATTACCAAATTGATAATTGATCATGTGCTTGTTTAGAAAAGTTATGTTCTCTCATAAATGAGTGTCACTTGTAATGCCGTGAAATGTCCTAACCCAAATTAGCTCATCTATCAAGTTGGGTTGGATCAAGCTCGTTCGGACGACTCTATTAAATTTCAAGAAAAAGCTTTAGTTTCTCATTTGTGCAAATTCAATAGATTTAGAATGAGTATGATGTATATGTACATAGAGACAAATCCTGAATTTAAATTATATAGGTTCAAGTTAAAAAAAAATCATAATTGATTTGTTTTACTCGATTTGAAATCAATTATTTCTGTTTGTTTAGTGAGATTTTGACACATATACATGATTCGAGTCAAAGCTAATAGGTTTCTACATCCTCCGCTGCATGCCCACACAGTTTTAAAAAATGACATATTTATGCATGGATTGAGCTGAAAGTCGAATTCTTTATGCATCCTCCTTTGATAGTAAAATTAGAGGGAAAAAAAAACTGAGATATCGTGTAATTTGGAGAAATTCTTTTTCCAACTTAAACTTTCGAGATAGGACATAGGATCAAAATATCCTTTATAGATCTCTCACTGGAAACTGGATTGATAAAATTTGTACAAATTAATCATTGACTATTACTTATTTAGCATGGGAAATTTACATGTGTCTTTCTGAAAGAAATAATCCCCTTGATTATTTTCATTGATTGAATAGATATATATACAAGTTACAAAATAGGAGAATCCTATTCCTAATCTATTCCTAAAACCTTATTCTACCATAACTCTAACTATACAATTATGGTAGGTGTATAACTCTAATTATGGTAATCATTATACTACAATATTACATAAATATATACTCCTAATATACACTGCTTTTCCGTGATCATAGGGCCTGCTCCCGTGATGGGCTTCTCGCTCCAAAGTGCAATGGCCTTCCCGGCCGCCCACGCGTGGCCCACCGCCGAGGCCCTTGCCGCCCGTTTGCCTGTTTTGCCTAGTGATATATATGTGATATACACCGATGTATATTCAAAGTGTATATCACATGTATATTGCGTTGTTTAACACACCCCCCGACATCATAGCGGGCGGTTTTCGAACGCCGAGACTGTTCCTAAAATCTTCAAAGAGAACATTTGGTAGACCCTTTGTAAAGATGTCGCAATTTGATAACGAGACGGGACATGGCATACGCGAACTTGACCTTTTGCAACCTTTTCACGGACAAAGTGAATGTCCATTTCGATATGCTTGGTGCGCGGTGTTAAATCGGGTTACCCGACGGTGTAGATGGCACTAATGTTATCGCAATATACCAAGGTTGCCTTCGAATGGGACAATGAAGCTCCAAAAGCAAATTACGTAGCCAACATGATTCGGAGACCACATTCGCTACCCTCGATATTCTCGCCTCGCACTTGAGCGTGATAAAGTTGCCCGACGTTTGGCCGACCAGGAGACCAAGTTGTTGCCAAGGAACATACAAGAGCGAAGTCGACCGTCCGGTGTCCGGACACCCACCCCAATCGAGCATCCGTGTAAGAGACAAGTGTGGATGTAGATGACGGATACAAGTGCAACCCATAGTCTAGTGTCCCCCGAATATACCGAATGATGCGTTTGATTGCATTCATGTGCTCAACTCGGGATCATGCATGAATAAACACACCGCCGAACCGCATATGTAATATCCGGTCCGGTAAAGGTAAAGATCGGAGGGCCCCCGCAAGATCGCGATACCGGGTCGGGTCCTCGTATGGTGCACCCGCTGCGGCACTCACTTTGGGTTTGCATCAACCGGTGTGGAAGTGGACTTACGGATGACATCCCGCCCTCTCTATGATCTCGCAGCATACTTCCGTTGAGACGAGAAACAAGCCACCCGAATGACGTTTGACGGCAATCCCCAAAAAATAACTCAACGGCCCTAAGTCCTTCATAGCAAATTCAGAACTGAGCATGGCCATGATAGACTGACGCAAAACATCGGAGGAGGCAGTCAAGATGATATCATCCACATATAACAGAATATAGGCCAATGATGAACCACGGCGGTAGATGAACAAAGAATTATCAGACCTGCTGTGTGTGAACCCAATAGTCGAAACAAAATCCGCAAATCGTGTATACCGAGGCACGTGGAGGCGCTTAAGCCCATATAAGGACTTCTTCAACAAACGAGACATGATGAGGGCGGTTGGGATCTCTCGAAACCCAACGGCTGATGCATATAGACTGTTTCCTTGAGATCTCCATGTAGAAACGCATTCTTGACATCCAACTGATGAATCGGCCAAGTCTTTGAAAGAGCCAAGCTAAGTACAGTGCGAATGGTAGCCGGTTTGACCACCGGACTAAACGTCTCACCACAATCAATACCAACCCGCCGAGTCTTACCATCACCAACAAGTCGCGCCTTATGCCGAGCAAAGGACCCATCCGAATTCTCCTTATGAGCAAAAATCCACATAGACTCGATAACATTAATACCATATGGACGGGCACCAACTCCCACGTCTTATTCTCAATAAGAGCATTATATTCATCGGTCATAGCAATTTTCCAATTAGGGTCATTTAATGCGGACACGGGATTGCGGGGCAAGGGGGATTTAGAGACATCAGAATGTAAATTAAAATGTCTTTTAGGTGTAAAAATACCCCGCTGACTACGAGTGACCGGTCTATGACTCGAGGAAGAAGGGATGGAATTTTGGGAATTTTCGGGCTCGGGACGGATCGCGCAGGGCGGTGGGCCCGCCGGCCCAAATCGGTAAAGGGTGGACTCGGATTTCGGAGCGGTTCCAGAATTGGGTCGGGCAGCCCGATTCTTGGAACTGTTCCAGTGGCGGAGCAAGCACGGGGCGACGATGCGGGGTGGGGCCGGTGGGCAGTGGGCCCGCTGGGGAATTTTGGGTACGGGAGTTGTCCGAAAAATTCCGAATAATATACGGGGATATTTGGTCATCCAAAAAATTATACAACTTAGGTTCGGGAGTATGACCTTTCGTAAACGGGAATTGAGTTTCATCAAAAATGACATGGCGATTGATTATGATTTTCTTGGAGGATAAATCAAAACACTTATAACCACGATGATTTGACGGATAACCCAAAAACACACACGGGGTAGACCGAGCCGGAGTTTGTTAATTGTTGTGGATGGGAATAGTGGATAACACAAGCACCCAAAAATCCGAAGGTGAGAATAAGAAGGGTTCTTATTATATAAGATTTTGAGAGGGGAAGAATATGTCGACCTTTAGACGGAATTATGTTAAGAAGGTAAGTGGCCATTTGTAGAGCATGATGCCAAAAATACGGAGGTATGGAGGCATGGATTAGGAGAGTTCGGACAATGTTATTTATGGACCGAATTTTGCGTTCGGCTTTCCCATTTTGTGAAGATGTATGAGGACATGAAAACCGAAAATTTATCCCATGAGTAGCACAAAATTCTCGAAACTCCCTATTGTCATACTCTTTCCCATTATCACATTGAATATTTTTTATTTCTCTTTCGAATTGAGTACGAATGAACGCTCTAAATTTTATGAAGACGGAAAACACTTGTGATTTATTCGCAATTGGAAACGTCCACAAAAATCTAGAATAATCATCTAAAAAGAGAACATAATATCGATGACCCATTGAACTAAGAACAGGAGATGTCCATAAGTCGCTATGAATAATGTCAAATGGCATAGAAGTATGAGAATTGGAGTCTACAAATGGCAACTTAACAATTTTTCCTAAGGAACATGATCGACAAATTGGAGTACGACTCGTACCCTTACAAGAAATAAAGCTATTTTTATCTAAAACTCGATAAAATAGAAGATCCCGGATGGCCCGACGAGCATGCCACATGGAAGGAGAGATGGGCGCAAAAGCCGATGGCAAGGAAATTTGGACTCGATGGACGAAACCGGGCATGATAGGATATAGATCCCCCCTACTATCACACCTCATGAGACGACTCCCCGTCTTGAAATCCTTCACGAGAAACCGAAAGGATCAAATTCAACGAAACAGAATTGTCATTTGTGAACTTTCGGACGTACACTAAATTTTTAATCAATTTAGGAGCATGTAAAGTATTTTTCAAGAGGAGTGGTGGATTGGGGGAGACAACGTTTTTCGACCGTACCCTAGAATTGGAATAGAACCGCCATTACCAATAATTATACCCCGAGGGGTGCTCAAATTGGAATAAGATGAGAGAGTACCGAGTCGGAAGTCATGTGAGTAGTAGCCCCGGTGTCCATGTACCAATTTTGGTCCCGGTTGAGTCAATCCCAACGTGTGCATCGCGGCCTCGATATCGGTCCGAGTAGGGCTCGCCGCATGATGGGCTTGCGGAGGTCGGGGTCCAAGAACTCCTTGCCGAGCCGGGCTCGGTCCGTAATCGCTACCCGCCGCCGTGGCCGGGCCACCGGCCGGTGGGCCGCCACCGCCGGGCATTGGGCTCGGACTCGTCGTTGGCCGCCCCACCGGCCGCCGGGAATTACCCGCCGCCCGCTTGGTATGGGCTGCCGGCCCACGGTCCACCGCCATCGCTCCATCGCCATGGGCCCCACCGCCGGGCCCATGGGGGCGGTGGGCCACCGTTCTTGGATGGGACCCACCGACGTTTTTGCCGACTACCGGAACCTCCACCATTACCACCGCGTTTGCCCCCGCGGTTTTTGTTATTATTCTTGCGATTATTCTTGCCGCCACCATGATTATGGTTTTGGCCCGAATTATTAACAAAACCCGAAGGATTAGGAGAGGATGCCATCATGACAACCGGACTTGCTCCGTAGCCGCCTTTTTTAGCCAAACCGGCTTCTTCCAACGTAAGCATGGAGCGGGCTTGATGGAAGTCGGGAAGAGGGTTGCTTTGGCGAAGGAGAGTGCCAACACCATTATAGGCCTCCGAAAGACCGGCAACCAACCGTAGAACTAGACGATTATTTGTTACCGGTGCGCCAACGTTACGGAGTTGATCCGCCAATTCCTTTAGTTTCTTGCAATATGCGTAAACGTTCGGAAATACGTCCATTCGAACGAGAGAGAATTCTCGCTCGAGTGTGACGATACGGGAATGTCGGTTGTCTTGGAATATGTCACGCAATCTATTCCATGCAGCCATAGCCGTGGTATCGGGCTCCATAATCGTCGTAGAAGGTCTACCGAAATAGTGGCGTATATCCACCGAAGAACGGTAGCATCAAGTGTAATCCACACCTCGGGATCCTCCGGAAGGGGTCTAGCGGGAGGAATTATGTGATGAAGAACTTGATACGAGATAGCGTGAATTTTAAACAACTCCGCCCACGTTGCATATTGAACGTTTTCCATCTCAAGAACAATAGGGACACTGAGCTTGATATTGGAAACCGTGAGGGCAGGGTGAAAATTGTTCTTAGACATATTTGAAAGAACAAAGAAGGAGGATAAATTTAAGAGAGGTTTTTGAGAGCGGAAGACGAGATATTTGGAGAGAAAAACCCGAGGGAGGGGGGGGGGTTCTCGGCCAAGGATACAAAAAGTTTGAGAGAAGAAAACTTTTGTTTAGACCTAGTCTCTTGATACCATGAAAGAAATAATCCCCTTGATTATTTTCATTGATTGAATAGATATATATACAAGTTACAAAATAGGAGAATCCTATTCCTAATCTATTCCTAAAACCTTATTCTACCATAACTCTAACTATACAATTATGGTAGGTGTATAACTCTAATTATGGTAATCATTATACTACAATATTACATAAATATATACTCCTAATATACACTGCTTTTCCGTGATCATAGGGCCTGCTCCCGTGATGGGCTTCTCGCTCCGGTGCAATGGCCTTCCAAATGCCCATCCCGCGGGCCCACCGCCGAGGCCCTTGCTGCCTGTTTGCCTGTTTTGCCTAGTGATATATATGTGATATACACTGATGTATATTCAGTGTATATCACATGTATATTGCGTTGTTTAACACTTTCAGACACAAATTTTATCACATATATCATATTAAGTAATATACATTTTAATTTAACTTTTGACTATTACAATAAATAATTTGATTACTATAAATATCGGTAAATATTTTTATCGAAAAATAGTGTAATATTTAATTTAGTGGAAAAGTCTCAGTCAAAGGCTGCTTAGTGAGATTCCAAATAAAAGTTTTATGGTATGTTTTAGGAATTTCACTCCAAAATAAAAGTTGAATGTCTTAAAGTCCAAAATTTACTCGCTGTGAAATATGCATTACTTATTCCTTGTCATTACTTCTGTTAAGTATATATGTTTATGGTAATGATCGACTTTTTACAACTTGTCGACAGTTAGAAAATGAAATTGTACCCAAAAGATTTGTTTTTAGCAATCACAATATTGCAAATGAAATTCTGATATTTACTAATTTCTTGTACACAAAATCAGATCTTAACTGGGGATTATATTTTCCTTATTCATAAATATATGATCAAAATATATAGTCGGATTAGCTAATTAGTGTGGAAGGTATATCTACCTTGAAATTTTGGTTCCGAGGCAGGCTTAAAAAAAATCATAATAATATAAAACACCTAACGAATACATTCTTTGGGTAAATGTATCGATTTCCCCTAATTTATTCCGACTGATTTATGCAAATATCCTTTTTGATTTAGATCTGTCCATATTTCTAAAAGTTCTGCAAATATAGCTCTTGAAAAATTATGATTTAGGTTTAACGTTAATTCATATATTGTTCAACCATACAGACAAAACATTATCATCTAATGTTTGTAATAATTTTTTTAAATTTGGACCATGGTCCAAGGTTTTCTAATAATTAAGATTTTCAATTTGCTCAAATAAATCTTTAGACCTTGGTCTAAAATGCACATAAGTCTTTTAAAAAATGATCATATTGTAACACTGTATCAATAAGGTTAAAAATCAATTAACCTTGATCCACTTTACTATCTTTTCTAAAACTAAAAAGGGTCTGATATAATTTTTTAAGAATTTTAATTAACAAGGATCAAAAGCTTTGTATCTGTTGGTGGTTTTAGTTAAAAAGAAATAAAAACTTTTTTTATCTGTTGATCAAGAGCCAAGACAAGAGAGTGTTGTTCAGATGGTAAGCGTCCTCCAGTTTTAACTCGAAGGTTGTGAATTCGAGTCACCAAAAAGCAAATGGGAGCTCCCGGGGGGATTAAAAAAAAATGTATTCAAAATAGTTATCATGTTGTTTACCAAGCAATAAAAACAGTACCTTTTCATATATATATATTGAAAGTATCTTAAACGATTATCTTGTTGTGTTTTTTTTCTTCAAAAAAATTAAGTAATTAATTCCTAGAAATCAATGCATAGTATTACACACGATGTTAATGGAAGATATGGTAAGAAGAAAAGGTTTATATTAATGAATCTTTTGAAATATTGTCTCTGAATTAGATTCGTGTCTTCTACGGAAAATAAAACTTTTCATCCAGTAAACTTAATTTTTTTTAAAATAAATGTTTCAATTCCTACTCTACATTTGGTATCTTCAATGATTTCTTCCAAATTAATATTCATTCCCCAAATCCCATATTTCCCTCGGCCTTCCATATTCTTACATACAGCGTTCCCACTCTCTTAATTTTACCTATAAAATGATACTAATCACAAACTAATTGTGTTCATCAACTCTCATAATCCCTATAGTAATGAAGATGAATACTAAAGCTAGCATTCTTTTACCTACATTAGTCTTTTTAGTTTTCTTTCATATTTCCTTTGTTTCTTGTCGAAAAATAATAAGGCCTCGTGTTGGAAATGGCTTCACTCTTGATCTTATCCATCGCGATTCTCCTCGTTCGCCCTTCTATAACCCATTAAACACTCAATCAAACTGCCTTAGGAATGCCTTCCATCGATCATTTTCACGTGCATCTTTTATCAAGAAAAGTTTCCTTGCAACTACCAACACAATACAATCGGATATTCACGCCATCCCGGGAGAATACCTCATGAAACTCTCCATTGGAACTCCGCCAGTGGAAATTCTAGCAATAGCCGACACTGGCAGTGACTTAACATGGACTCAATGCAAGCCTTGTGAGAATTGTTTCCAGCAATCAACGCCTCTTTTTGATTACAAGAAAAGCTCTACTTATACAACTGTAGGGTGTAATGCTGATGAATGTACGTCAATTGGGTCTTCTTCTTGTGTGAGGGGAAATGTTTGTGAATATCAAATGAGTTATGGTGATCAATCACACTCTATTGGTGACCTTGCTTTTGATAAATTCACTTTTCCTTCTACCTCTGGGAAAAATGTCTCAATTCCTCACGTGGCCTTTGGTTGCGGTCATAACAATGGTGGAACGTTTAATAATTATACTTCTGGTATCATTGGCTTAGGGGGTGGTGAAGTCTCAATTATCAACCAATTGGATAAACAAATAAATGGGAAATTCTCTTATTGTTTGATCCCACTAGAATCAATTTCCAATGTCACAAGTCACATCAACTTTGGGAGAAGTGCTGTCGTGTCTGGCACTGACGTTGTTTCAACTCCCTTGATAAAAAAGGAGCCGTCCACGTTCTACTATCTAACTTTGGAAGGTGTTAGCGTTGGGAACAAGACATTGGAATTCAAATCTTCTAAAACTGGCCCGGCTGCTATTGATGGTGACGAAGATGAAGGTAACATTATAATCGATTCTGGTACGACGTTAACCTTTCTGCCTAATGATTTTTACTTGAATTTGGAATCAACATTGATGGATTCGATCGGTGCTACTAAGAAGGACGATCCAAGTGGGATATTTGGTCTATGTTACGAGTCTGAGGATGGTACTATCGATGCTCCTACGATTGTTGCACATTTTACTGATGCGGATTTAGAGTTGTCGCCTTCGAGCACGTTTGCACAAGTGGAGGAAGGTTTAGTTTGTCTTACAATTGTGCCAGCAGATCAACTTGCTATTTTTGGAAATTTAGCACAGGGGAATTTCCTAATTGGGTATGATCTTGTTGCCAACAAAATCTCCTTTAAGCCTACAGATTGCACTAAGTACTAAGGAATTTAACTTTGCTAACTAGTGTTATTTTTTCCCTTGTTTGTTGTTGGTCTTTTATTTAATGTTATAATTAGTAGTAATACAAATGTTGTTGATCAATTTTGATTTCTTATATCTACTTCAATTTTATGCTAACGTATGGACATCTTTTTATTGTTTGTTCAATGAGCAGTTGTTTGGTAGTTGATTTTTTTTTGGCTGTGTTTTTCGTTGTTTATTCTTCTGAAAATTAACAGATTTTTTAATATTTCGAATAAGTTGGGATTTCTTTCACAGAATTCCATTTTGATGATATACTTCTAATTTTGACTATTTTACTTGCCTAATTTTCAATAATATTCATATATGTTAAAATGACATTACATATAATAATTGTTTTGTTTCCATTCTTGACTACTCTCTCCGTTCACTTTTTACTTGTCTAGCATTCTAAATATAGATTTTTACTTTTATTTGTTATTTTTACCATACCAAAAGAATGACAATTTCTTTTTTTCTGTTTTACCTAATTATTAATTACTCATTTCAAATCATCTTACAAATTCATTAGAAATATGCACCAATTAATATGTTATCATGGTAAATTAAGTACTTTATTTATTATTTAAAGGGTGTGCAACTTCCGTAGTGGACAAGTAAAAGTGAACTGAGGGAGTACACAACTTCCCTTTTTTCATTTTGCTATTCAGTTCCAAGTAGAAATGGTGTACATAAAATCTGCAAGATTCAGACATATAAGTCACACCTGCATCTTTCTTCATTTTTTTTTTTTGGGGGGTTGGGGGGTTTAAAAAGAAGTACTATATATACTTGTACTATAAAAAGAGGTACTATTATTTGTCGTGATTAATAGAAAAACTTTTTCGTCTCAAATTATTTGTCGTGGTTAATAAAAATAGTTGTCTCAAATTATTTATCGTTCTAGAAGTTCAAGGAATAATTAATTATTTTTTCTCTATTTTATCATTAATGAAGATAAAATTATAAATATTTAATGGAGAGATTATAATTTAGACATAAATAAGAGTAAAATTGGTTAAATGTCCCTCATATTTAATATTTTTTAAGGAGCGAAACCATAAATAATTTGAGATGGAGGGAGTAACAAATTGTTCCAAATGACAATTTTAATTGTTCCTAACAATCTTGGACAGATTTTGTTATCTGGTTATTGGGAATAACGATATTGAAATTAGCGTATGAAAAATTTTCAGTGAGAAATAATACGTAAGGGCTTTAACGTTATAATCAAAAAAGCAAAAGGAAAAGAAGAGATTGTGAAAATTTGACAGGCTGCTATAAAAGAAAGTCCCACTAAAAAAAGGTTAAATATTAAGCTTAAATTATTTTCTTTAAAAAATGAGGAAGAAAGGAAATATTAGTTAAATTATAGCTATTTTTCGTTAATGGTAAATAAGTTAGATGATTAATAACAACAACATAGTCAAGTGTAATCTCACACGGTGAAGTTAGAAGATTGTTACTAAAAAAAATCAAAATAGAGTAAGCGTATTATAGCAAATTACTATAAAAGTTACTATTATGAAATCAAATTTGAATAGATATGTTTGTAGAATTACCCCTATTTTAATGTTTATCAAGTTTTCATCTTGTGGAGCTCTGCATTAGTCCCTAGACACAGATTCATCTTGTGGCTAGCCAATCAGAGAAGTTACTAAAGAAGGAGAGAATGACAAGAATGCAGATACATATAGATGATGATCAGTGTTGCCTATGTGAGGAAGCACAGGTTGAATCCCATTCTCACTTGTTTACTGAATGCAGATGGTTCACCAGTTTGAAGGAGGATATTGAACAATGGTCTGGGATATGAATGCAAAAAGGAGATGTTAAACAATGCTTACTATGGATAAAAGGAAGGCACTAGACAAAGTTCAAGAAGGGGGTTTCCCCGGCAATCCCACGCACAGCAAAAGCCATTTCTAATGCCTGATGAGTCGACCAATTCCTCTACCCTATTAGTTATGTGCTTCCCCTTCTCAGAGATAGCAGCAAAAATTTGGGGTGCTATGATATATCTCACATGGAGGGCAAGGAACTGGAAACAATTCCAGGACAAAGTTGTAGATAAAATGAATATAATTACATAGATATAAAAGGAGATCAAAGAAAGGTTTGAACACATGAACTCAAAGAGAGCTCATAGATGTTTTTACTTTATTCAACAGTTTTGTAGTTAGAAAGTTCACTGTAGTGGCAATAGGAATTTGTAACTAGTTGTTTCTTCTTGGAGGCCTTAGGGAGCAGGCACACCCTTCCTGGAAGGTGGTCTGATTCTCTAGGGTGCTCATTAGGTGTATATTTGCTTGTTCAATGGTAATATTCACAGTTTATTGCCAAAAAAAAAAGTTTTCAAAGAAAATTAAAAAGATTAATGTCTAGAAAGTCGATGAGTTGTATTATACACATTCTTATTGGAAAATATTTTTTATGGAAGGAAAAAAGGAGTATATGGCATGAATCTTTTTAGAATTCATTGATTACATAATTACATATATCCATGTTCAGGGCGAACCCACGTGTATCCATGTAAGTGTTCGAACACCCATTATTTTCTACTCGAGTGTTATACATGTATACATGTTATTGAAAGTCGTAGTAGTTAAAATGAAAGTCTACGCCAGAGTAGAATGAAATAATAGTTACAAGGAATGCCAAAGCTCATAAGATCAAACAGACAAATAATTGACCACTAATATTGGTATTCAGATCGAGTGTATCAATAATCGTGCGGCAACTCGTAATGGTAATGTTTTAGGTAAGGGTGATAAAGAAAAGATGGGATAAGGAGGGACCATTTCGAAATATTTTAATTGGGTCCTATCATTTGTAATCAACACCTCTTTCAATGTTACGCCAAAGAAGTTAAGAATAAATAGATTGGGGGGTTAAAGGATCACTTTGTCAGGAGAGCAGGTTCATTAATAAGAACTGTATATTTTGTGTATTTGGTCTTCAAATGATTAAGTATAGAGCCGATTCGGGGATCGGTGGGATGCCGTAGCTTTAAGAAATAGGGGCGGAGGCAGTCGGAAAGGCTTTTTAGGAATGAGGCACATCTTTTCCAAGGTCAAATATGACGACTCGTAGTCCGTCAGCTTCTTTCTCAGGTAGTAATCTTTCCTTTCTTCCCCAACGATGATGGCAATATCCTAGGCACGATGATTTTTTAGGAAACTAGATTGTCGGTCCCACTAACTTATCCACTATAGGCTTTATACGATTCACAATCAGTTTAGTGATTATCTTGTAAAAGGGTATTGCAGAGTGTTGGAATATGTAAAGCAACAACGGGAATAGTAAATAACTATTACAGTGATCGAAAGGATAAACAACAATGAGGACAACAACAAGTTGTCAATATTTTGATCTTGAATGAAACTTCAAATATAGAACTTGTATTCGGAAATACAAGAACTGCTACACTTGTGGCTTGTAGATCCGTTGAGAATACAAACGGTTAGAGTACTTCGTCTGATAAGTTAACACCTGAAACACTTAGCAACTAATTAAATAAACACAACACCACCAGTTGAGTCGAGAGATGACTCTCTGTCTTTAAGACAAGATTGCCCCCGTATATAGGCTTTACGGAAGTGTGGACAATAGTCTCCCAAGATGAAACAACAAACTATCAAGTGTGCAAAGCCTACACAAATGATCTCATCGAAGAACACGAATAATGAAGATTGTTAAGAGAAGGATTGCTATCAGAAAAATTTGATCTCTTTGTGGTGTTGTGAACTTGTTTTTCTATTATAAGTTCATCTATGTTCTCATGTTCATCTATAAAATTGAGCCAAAGCTTCAATTTATAGGTGTGCAAGATGGCCTCTTCAAGTGCCCCACAATGGCAATCAATTGCCATGTAATTGATGACATTTAACCCCCCAAGTAATGCAACAACATAATGGTCCAAGTAATGGCCATTATTGGGTGTTTTCAATGCCATTGAAGCCCCCTCAATAGCCAAACCTTTGGGATTCCATCGAGCAAACACTGCATGGGAAGCGCCACGGCGCTGCAGCATTTAGCACCGTGGCTCCAGAGACTAAAATGGGAATTAGCACCGCGGCGCTACAAGGGGGCGCCGCGACCCAGTCCGGGAGGCACCGCTGCCCTTCTCGGCTCCGTGGCCCTTTTCCGACCTGTTCCATCTTACACCTCGCACAATCCTTCCTTCGTTTACCAACGTGGAACACTTGTTATTAATCCAATAACCTTCCATCATTCTATGTCTCAAACATTTCACTTACGTACCAATATCTCTTTCATTAACGAAATTTACGATACTTGGCACTAAGATTGCACGTGTGTGGAAACGACGTTTTCGACGTGCGGGGCCCCAATTGTTCGAGTCATAAATAATGTGATAAACTTAATTTCACATATTAGTAAATTTCCAACAATCTCCTCTTGAAAGAGGTTTTGGCGCACACACAATGTGCCTACTTTTAGCAATCTTTCAGCGAAAAGATATTGCATCAGGAGAGGTAGCTTACGCTTTGAACCTTCCCTGGTTGAATACCATCGGACTTACTTACTGCGTGGTGAATGTAATGTCTTGAACCGCCAGTGTTTAATGTAAGCCGAGACAATGGTACCAACACAATACCTCCCATTTATTCATTTCTTCTTTTGTTCTGTCCGTTGTGGCCGTGGACACACTTGGATTATTACGTGCGTTCTTTTGAGTCGACCTGTCCTTGCACTTAAATAGGTAATCTCCTACAAAGTATCCTTCTATACCCCAATTCACAAGTGTTAGGAATCATTAAAAGTTTCCCCAACCTTAACCTCAACCGTTTGAGGATCGTTAAAGGTTTGGAAGCTTAACCTTTACCCACCATGCAGGCAGCACTTTAATGTCTATCGCGGGAACTACTTTGGATTTATGTTTTCTTTACAGAAATCATCATCCGAAGTGCTCTTGCTTCCACCAAAGCGCTCAACTGAACCTTTTACAGCTTAGTTTTCTCATTGAACCAAATTATTGGGATCTCCAGTCAGTATGGTTGGGTTACCACCGCAAAGGTTCGTATTGTTTGGGTTTCAAGCCTATTCCCCTAGACAGGCAGAACTCTTGATCTTCGGGTAGTCTCTTAGTTAATGGTCCGCTATATCTTTTGATTAGTAATCAAGGAAGTGACACCCGTGATGATCAACTGCCATACGGTCTTATGTCTCTGACAGATATGTCCAAATGTCATCATCCGTGCCTTTCCTGAAGCCGACCGGCTAGCCATAGTGTATAATTACTGAAGGAATGGGTTTCTCCCAATAAGGGACATCCTCTAAGGAGTCGTAAAGTTACTCAACTTTCTTCATGCTTTGTTTAAAGCGATAAACTCCGATTCCATCATGAATCGGCCGATGCAAGTTTGCTTAGAGGATTTTCCAAGACCCACCATACACATTTACTTGTGGCTTTGGTGTTCTTCATACCTGATGTCCATTTTGCATCATTGTATTCTCCCAGATCCGCTAGACATCCAGAATACCATAATTCATAGATAAGTGAATATTTCAGATATCGTCATATCCGACTTAACGCCTTCTATCGATCATTTCCAGAATCACGAGTGAACCTTAGTTCAACTGATCTGTTTTGTTGGCCGATACCAGGTCGATTGTAGTGTGTACAATACATTGAACTACATGTGACCTGCACATATCGCTCCTTGTATATGGGTGCACCATGATTCCAATCGTTCTATGATTCATATCCATTGGTGGCTTCAACGAGACTTGTCAATCATCTCACAACTGAGTTTGGAGTTAGACCAGTCTGTTAGATGTCTTAGAAATCCAATTCCTAAGATGTCATCTGTGATACCCATATATTTTATTTCGAGACTTTTGTTTCAATATCACTTCCACTTTCAGACTGTTGGTTTTTTCAACTGTTGGCTTTCTAACTTCAGAGTCAATTTTCTGTTGTCAGATTCATTATTTCTGTTTTAACTGAAACTTCCAGGACCAAAATGTAAACATTTCAGGGACCAAGATGAAAATTCAGGAAGCAGCCCAACAGTCCAACAAACCAACTCTGATCCTCCCCTTCCAATCTCTGGTTAGGAAGGCGGTTTCAACATCCATGCCACGCAAGACTGCAATCGCCCTGGATGTTAAGCTATTCACAGGGGAGCACATGTACAAGTAGCCGAGGCCTTATACTCGTCAGTAGATCCATCTACTTTGTACTCACTTTTGAGTATCCACTTTCACAACCCAAAGGTTCTTTTTCCGGAGGAAGATCAACCATTACACAAGTATGGTTCTATATGATGGAATCTATTTCTCTTTCTGTAGATTCTTTCCAAAGCAACGCTTCTAGAGATGATAATTATTTGGTAATTGTCCACGGTTCATTCTCAACCATACAAGCTAGAAGGCCCGAAACAAGTCTTTGTCCCCTCTTTACTCCATCTCGGTTCAACATCTAGAATCCCTGAGTTCTGTAGATCTGGATTATTAAGTTCCGGATAGTCAGCAACTTCCAAGTCATGTAGATACGGAACGTCTAGTTTTGGACAGTCAGGCTCTCGCGGGTTCTTGTTAACCTTGAGCAATTACTTCTTTTTCCTTCTCAATGAAAGTTATCTTCAAAGAATTCAGCATCATTTGACACTAAAAGGCGATAAGCACTACTGTTCTTTGCAGATCCAGTGGTTATGCAATTTACCAAAAGGCGATAAAATTCCCTCATATTCACATCTTCGGGTTTTTGGGTATTTATCTTATCCGTTATTCCCGTCCACCACAATTAACAAACTTCAGGCTCGGTCTACTCCGTGTGTATTTTTGGGGTTTCCATCTAATTATTGTGGCTACAAATGCTTTGATTTATCCTCCAATAAAATCATCATTAATCGTCATGTCATCTTTGATGAATCCCAATTTTCATTTGCTAAAGTTAATACAGCCAAAATTCTCCAGCGGGCCCACTGGTCCGTCACCCACTGCCTGGACCAGTACCGCCACTGGGCCGTCCAGCCCAATTCTGGAATATGTCCAGTTCCTAGTCCTATCCCCCGAGTTGGGCCAGCAGGCCCACTGCCTGCTGGCCAGTCCGTCCCGAGCCCAGCAAATTCCCAAAATCCACCCAATTTTTCCTCGAGTCATAGACCGGTCACTCGTAGTCAATGGAGTGTTTTTACACATAAAGACATTTTAATTTATATTCTAATATCTCTAAATCCCCATTGCCCCGTAATCTTGTATCTGCCTTAAACGACCCGAATTGGAAAATTGTTATGACTGATGAATATAATGCTCTTATTGATAATAAGACGTGGGATTTGGTGCCCCGTCCATCTGGTATTAATATTATCAGGTTTATGTGAATTTTTGCTCATAAGGAGAATTCAGATGGTTCATTTGCTCTACATAAGGCGCGGCTTGTGGGTGATGGTAAGACTCAACAGGTTAGTATAGATTGTGGGGAGACGTTTAATCCGGTGGTCAAGCCGGCTACCATTCGCACTGTGCTTAGCTTGGCTCTTTCGAAGGCATGGCATATTCATCAGTTAGATATAAAGAATGCTTTCCTACCTGGGGATCTCAATAAAACAATCTATATGCATCAGTCTTTGGGATTCAGGGATCCCAAACATCCTCATCATGTCTGTTTGTTGAAGAAATCCTTATATGGGCTTAAGCAGTCTCCCCGGGCCTGGTATACGAGGTTTGCATATTATGTTTCGACTATTGGGTTCACTCACAGCAGGTCGGATAATTTCTTGTTCATCTACCGGCGTGGTTCGTCCTTGGCCTACGTTCTGTTATATGTGGATGATATTATCTTGACTGCCTCTTCCGATGCCTTACGCCAGTCTATCATGACCATGCTTAGCTCTAAATTTGCTATGAAAGACTTAGGGCCCTTGAGTTATTTTTTGGGGATTGTTGTCACTCGTCATTCAGATGGGTTGTTCTTATCTCAACAGAAGTATGCAGTTGAGATCATCGAGAGGGCTGAGATGCCATCCTGTAAGTTCACTTCCACTCCAGTTGATACTAAGCCCAAGCTTAGTGACGCGGCTGGCGTACCCTACGAGGATCCGACCCGCTATCGCAGTCTTGCAGGAGCCCTTCAGCATCTTACCTTTACGAGATCGGATATTACATATGCTGTCCAGCAGGTGTGTTTGTTCATGCATGATCCTAGAATTGAGCACATGAATGCACTCAAATGCATCATTCGGTATATTCAGGGTACACTTGACTATGGTTTGCATTTATATCCTTCATCGACGTCCATCCTTGTCTCGTATACGGATGCTGATTGGGGTAGCTGTCCAGACACCAGGCGGCTACGTCTAGCTATTGTATATTTCTTGACAACAATTTGGTCTCCTGGTCTGCGAAGCGTCAATCGACTCTATCCCGCTCAAGTGCCAATGTTGAATATCGAGGGGTAGCTAATGTGGTCTCCGAATCATGTTGGTTATGTAATTTACTTTTGGAGCTTCATTGTCCCATTCAGAAGGCAACCTTGGTTTATTGCGATAATATTAGTGCCATCTACCTTTCTGGTAATCCGGTTCAGCAGCAACGCACTAAGCATATCGAGATGGACATTTACTTTGTCCGCGAAAAGGTTGCTCGTGGTCAGATACGCGTCTGTCATGTCCCGTCAAGATATCAAATTGCAGACATCTTTACAAAGGGTCTTCCTTCAGTCTTTTTTTAAGATTTTAGAAATGGTCTCAGCGTTCGAAAACCGCCCGCTATGATTGTGGGGGTGTGTTAAGCAAGGTATATATCAGTGATATACACTTGGTATACATGGTGTATATCACGTGTACTTTAGGTTGATGACCCGTCTCGGAGAGGCCCATCACGGGCAGTAGATATTGGCCCATCACGGGCAGTATATTATGGGTGTATATGGTTGTAATACTGTAGTGTAAAGGTTACCTTAATTAGTCTTGTACACTTACCTTAATTGTATATTTAGTATCCTAGTAGAATAAGGTTTTAAGAATAGAATAAGAATAAGATTCTCTTATTATAAAAATATGTAACTTATATATATAGCCTTTCAATCAATAAAAATAATTAAGAGATTATTTCTTTCAGTAACATAAGTCGTACTTATCAGAAATGGACCTCAACTATGGAGAAAAGAGGAAATAGAACTGAAAAGAAGCTATGTTTTCAAAAGACCTTTTTGGTTTGAGAAATTGCAAAGGCTGGGTCTTTAGACCTCCCACTCTTCAAAATAACTCAAACTAGAGGATGTAGTGGCAGCGGAGGAGGTCAGGCATCGGGTTCGAACTTTGAGTAAGCACTTCCTCCATAAATGAATTTTAATTTGGATATAGTCAGACTCTAATGCGGATATCGAATACTGGATATGGGTGGGAAACAAAAAAAGACTTTGTATTATTCTTTTATAACAAACACAACAGTTCCAGATTTTCTTTTTTTAGAAAAAAACAGAACATGTTTTGAAAACACAAAAGGATTATATCATTTGCACATTAAGAGCTCATGAGATACTACTGTCCTTATTCATTCCAATCTGACTATTTGAGATCCAATTAGTTAACCCAAATGTGTTTTGCAGTGCTTTAAAAGGGTTTCGATTTTGAGCACATCAACGGCTAATTTTTGGTCAGACCCACCAAAAAATATAATCACTGCTCAAATTGCTGTCTTCACTTTTGCTGATTCCAGTCTTGCAAATTGTACGCTTCTTTGTTTCAAAGTCGTATACTTTTTATGCTTTTCATTTGTTATTTTATTCGTGAAAAGAGCCTATAGATTGAAATTAGACATTCTTCTTTGTGTCATTGATTGTTAATTTGGTGGTTAAGACTATTGATCTTATAAAATCACTAATTGTGCTATAGTCTTACTGAAATTACTATTTTCATTTAGTTTACCAAGTGTGTTATATTGTTACTGAGATTATTTTTACAACCTGGATTTTCAACTCAGAAAAGAAATATTTTATTTTATGCTAATTTACATCTGATGTGAAGTCCGTTAGTTGACCCAACTGTCTATCAGAAACAACCTCTCTCTACCCCTCTAAAGGTAGAGATAAGGTATGCGCACATACTACCATCCCCAGTACCCCATACACTGGGTATGTTGTTGTTGTGTTGTTGTTTCTGAAGTCTGTTCGTTGAGAGGGGCATATCTGCACCACTTGGCTAAAAGTAAGGGCATTTTTGTGCCAAAAAGCAAACAGGGGGCATAATCGTTCTATTTTGAATAGTTCAGGGACATATTTGCTTCACTTAGCTAACGATAAGGGTTTTGTTGCCAAAAAGCAAATCGAGGGAGTAATTGCCCTATTTTCAATAATTCAGAGGCATTTTTGGTCCTTTGCCCTTTATTTATACCAAAAGAAATTATAAAATGGGTTTCCTACTATATGCACCGGATAGTCTTTTTCGGTGTTCAGTACTTGCTTTGGAGCTGTCTAATCTGAATTAGCACTGGGAAGTTCTACTTTGGGGGTTAAAGCGCTCACTACCAAAGGTGACTCCATTCTCAGGCTCATGCCAGAGACCTCATAGAGGGGTACTTACCACCGCACCACATCCTTTGGTCATATGCACATTATAGTTCGAGATACAGTAACTACTATGCTCCAATTCTAGCTTGTTGGGGTTGGCTGCATGAATCCTCATAGTTCGAGGCATGCTTAAGATAATTTCCTGTGTTAATTCTGTTTGTTTCACCTACTTTATTTCCCAATTTCCTTAATTTGGTTATCCTCTCAAATATCTAGTTGTCAAGTTACTCTTTATAGCCAGATAAGAACTTGTATGGTGAATTGTTGTCTTGTGCGATATCTTTGTTTTCATTACTACTAGCAGCCGATTCTGTTTCTTAAACGGCATTTCTTATAGCTACATAGGTTTGATTCGGTAGAATTCGGCTCATTTTCTCATTGAACGAAACAAGTCAAATTGGAATAAACAATTCATGCTTTAACTTGTAACTTCTTCTTCTTTATAAGGTAAAGTATCATTAAAACAGCACCTAGTACGTTCATTGAGGTGTGCAATACAGAAAGTAAACTCAAAATCTTGCACATGCAAGGAGTTGAGGAATTCAGTCAGAGTAGCAACTTCATATACATTTGTCATCTCACACAAGTGTGCTAAAGTAAAGATGCATTTGTTTTTGAAGTTCCACAAGCTTTCATTTCTTCCTTCAAAAATCTCTTTCTTTCTCTCCTTCCAAATTACATAGTTGTGGGATAGTATCCCAAAGGGTTTCATGTCTCTGTTTAGATCTTTCCTGTGCCAGCAGAGAGGTCAATTTCTTGTTCTTTCAGGCAAACACCATTTTACCCCCATAAAGTTCATGAACATATGCCAAATTCATAGTTTTACTAAGTCCCATAGTCTAGGAAAAATCTGTTTGCGGTAATCACCCACTCTGACACTCTCCACCTACCCCGCGTTAGCGGGGAGCAGGGTAATCTCTTTAAGCCTCTCTACGATCTCCAACTGTTCATGCACATATGTTTTATTGAATTTCTACCAAAAGAATATGATTGAATATTCTATGCTATGCACCTGATATGTTCGAGACACATCTCTGCTAAATAAATTGCTTGTATTTTTCCTGTTTGTTTCACCTGCTTTTATTTACCAGTTTCATTGGTTCTTATTATTTTTGAATCGTCAAATTTCTATTTATATCAGATAGAGTTTATATGGGAATTGTTGTCTCCTCAATATTAATATCGGTCTACAATTTATGACAGCCATATTTCAATTGCAAGAAAGTAAATAATGCTTTGTGATTTTGTGCGCGCTAAACTTTGCCTTATCTTTAGTATGTATATAAACTTAAAGATACCTAAATCAGTTCAACTGCAGCATGCTATATGATTGTATCCTTATTAATAGTGTCTTTACTTGCTGATGGAAGATCCATTTTCCATGAAGTTCTAATAGACTTGTTGAAAGTGAAACAGCCTCTTTTATTATAAGTTAAGCAAACAAGTATGTGAGCTTGAGCCTTATTCAGCCGAAGCCCAATACTACTACCTGACTTGTTTCTTGGTTTTTGAGCATATAGTCAGTCCCTTGTTACTGTCTAATCAGGGAAGTCATCTAAGGCAGATCCAACATTTGAAGTTTATGGGTTCTGGTGACCCCTCACTTGCCTCCGAACGCACAACCCATTTATGCTACTGGGTTCCTAGTTTATTATGTGTACATATTAAGTGAATTTCTCAACACATATATGAAGTTTGGGCTAAAGTACTGGGTTCTGCCTAACCCGTACCATATGTTGTACATTCGCCTCTGAAGTCGACCTTTGATGATATAATTGAAGTTTTTTTTTGGGTGACAAGAACACATGATCTTGAACAAGAAAATAGGATAGTAAATATCGATAAGGGGAAGCCTCTTTCTTTTTTGTTTAGGGATAGGGAGGATAGTGCGTGGTCATTGAAGTGGTTTTTGCCCTTTCTTTTACTTGTTATTTAAGCAGACTAGAGGCTTCCTCCCAAAGGTGGATCTAGGATTGAAACTTTATGAGTTCAACCTTAACTGTTCTTAGCATTGAACCCTTATAATTTGAAGTTATGGGTTGATACTTATGTTACATGTTTAGTGGTTTTTTACACATAAATTTATGTTTTGTGTTGAAAGTACTGGGTTCAAATGAACGGGTATTGTAACTGTGGATCCGCCCCTGTTCCCTTTGTATTTGTTTTCTCTTAATCAGTTTGCAAGCATGTTGATACATTTATTTATTTATGTTGTTCTTAAGGGCTTCAGCATCTCCAACTGGTCTTTGAAGTGTTGCAATTCTGCTTTTTGTTGAGTTACATGGCTGACAGACATGTTGATCAACAGCAAAATACTGAACCACAGATAAATTCTCCTTCTTCAAAGGATGACATGACTGCCTATGTGACTGCATTAGAAGCTGCCTTACTGCCTTGTTTGCCAGCACGAGAACTCCAAGCAATAGACCGTTCAGCTCATCCATATCATCAGAGTGAGTTATTTCAGGCTTATAGCTGTATGTACAATCCTTACCAATTTGCGTGAGTAAGTGCAAATGTTGTGTCTAGCTTCGTCATTGAAGGAAAAGATCAGAAGAAAGCAATAAGACAGAAATATTATCACTTACATCCTATGTATGCAAAACTTCTGTTTTGCTTTAGAATCTTTTCTATCGGTGTTATTTTTGAAACTCTATTTCATCCTTAATTAATGTTTGGAGATTTGATAAGCTCAATCTACGTAGCAAAATTTGTTTTCGAGGCTTTGCAGTTTTACTGCATTGTAAATTTGTAGATCGATAATGTTAAGAATCTAACTACACTATTTCTTTTAGTATGGTGTGTCTTGACCAGTTTGCGTGCACCTACTAATTACTGGATACTTATACTAGCACAAGTATCGGGTAACTCTGTCCACCAAGTTTTAGACAGACATGAAGTAATCATCTACTAGTATCTTTTTTTGCCTCTATTAAAGATTTGAATTCTGGTCTTTCATGGTCCATTCCAACTTTATTCTACGCAAGGCCACACCCTTGAGGTGTAATATGAATCCAACTAGGGGCGGAGTTAGTGAGAGGAAGGGGGTTCAATTGAATCCCCTTCTTCAAAAGATTATCTATGCAATTTGGTTATATATAAACTGTTGAATCTCTTAACATTAGGAAAAATTCTGGTGTAGAGGTAAAAAGGAGGTTCAAAAGTTCCTTTACGTGACAAGTTCAAATTCCATCATGACATTCTTAGTATTTTTTTTGAATTCCCTTATGTAAACTCCTGGACCCGTCACCGGATCAAGCTAGACTATTCTTTTTCTTTTTAAACAAAAAGCTGGTTTATACAGATAGAAAGGAATCCCCTAGCACTTTTTGCCTCTGTTGAGATTTGAACCCTAATTTTTCGTGGTTAATTCTAGATCCACTGTTCATCTAGGTGACATTATTGGGTGCAATATGAATCCAATTTAGACTAAATTTTTTTTGAAAAAAAAAAGTGCAACTTTTGGTTCGTCATTCCTTGAAGGTACAAGTTTTTAAAGAATTTCATGAGTATACAGAACACACATGGAAAATGTCACTTGAGCATTGAAATCATAGTAAATAAGGTAATATAAAGGAAAGTTTCAGTAGTGCCATTAGGCATTAAATCAAGTCGCATGCAACACATATGACGGGAGATATCTTAGTTAAGAAAGTCAAATGACATATGGCACGTGCAATTTGATTATAAAGTTAGGCGGAAAGGCCAGAGCTTTAAAATTAACGAATTGAATTTGTCATTCAGATCCATTGTAAACTAAATCATATATGCTAGATGCAATTTAATCTACAACTAGTCATCAGTCGTTCCTTCTCTTTGGATAAGTAGATATATATTAGAATATGTTAGGTCTTTTTATGGTAATATAGGATTTGTAGTCATATTAGAATAGGGTTACCCTTAATCCTATTAGACTAGGAAAAGGAGGATATTAACTCTATATAAGGAGGTCATTATGATTAATGAAAAGTAAAAAGAATTCTCCCATTATTCTTGTCTCTCTAAATTCTCGTCCATGTCTCGATTTTAACATGGTATCATAGCCAGCAGACCTGAGCTGATGTGGGCCCCGAAAAGGGGGGGGGGGCAGAATGCTCCTCGGACCGATAGGAGGTGAAAATGCCCCTGGTCCATAAAAAGTGCACGCTCCAACCGGACAGTGGATCCCGGATAAAAAGAATGTATGTATCTTGGCGTGAGGGGGTGAAGAGAATATACTGCATCGGTGACGGACGAGAATCCTGGGCTCCTTATAAGGCTTGGGCAATCCTCCACCTTTGAACTAGCTTTTGGGGTGTGAGTTAGGCCCAATGCCTAATTTGACATGGTATATTGAATTTGTCATTCAGATCCACTGGAAAATAAATCATATATGCTAGATGCAATTTAATCTACAACTAGTCATCAATCGTTCTCTCTTTGGATGAGTAGATATACGGTGCTTAGTACTGAGGCGTAGTTGATGTTGTTTGAGTAGATGACTACAGCTAGTCATCAATCAATCTCTTTCTTTAAATGAACAGATGACTAAAACTAGTCATCAATTGTTTCAGGCTCTTTAGAAACTAGCTTGAATGTACCAAATATTGCAATTCTGGTCAAAAGGTCAGTGTAGGGTGTTCTGAATATGGCAATTTATCCATGCTTCTCTAAATTGATGAAGCAAAATTATATGCTCTCGATTCATTCCTTTATGTATCTAAAAAGTACGAGTACCCAACTACTGACAAGGAGATCGCAGCTGAATTTTCTTAGCACTGCATTTCCCTTGTGATAACATTGGGAAAATTAATGGCATCTAATGTTCTTTGTTATATCTACCGGACCAAGCTGATAGAGAAGGTTGGACCAATTGAGGGAGGGAGTGAGGCTTTCAATTGGATCCGGGGGGGAAGGGGGTGGGGGAGGGGGGGATTGAGTAGAGCTGTATTTGCCAAGGCAAGATTGGACCGAGCTCATCAGAGATTGGTGTTGTTAGGTTTCACTGAAGGATTTTCCACTTTCTCAAACCTCTATACCATACCCTTAGAATGTGACAACATATGACTTCCGTAAATGGAAGAACTTTTCAAACTAGTTGATAGTTGTTCAATTCTCTAAAACGTTAACACTGAAATAGAGTTGTGTTGCCTTGGTTTGATGCTTCACAGTTTGTATCTTTTCCTTTTTCATTTATCTGTTTCAGTTTTTCTTTTGGCTGATTGAGGTTAAAATTTTTCGTTCCATAGTTGATGTTGAGAGACATGCCAGAGATTTCATGGAGGCTGCCAAAAATCTTCAACTTAATTTGATTGGGTTGCAACGTGAAGATCTGCCTACAAGGCCCGAGATGCTTCGAAAGGTAATTTGTGTGCAACTCTTTGATTGTATTATTGTTTCTTTTACTTGGGTTATTTTTACTATATTTGCCGTCAAGTACTTTTCTTCAGTATCTTCACCTATAGCTTTTACTCTTGTATTTGTCAAATCTGTTTTTGAAAACGCTTTTCTTGGGTATGTTGTTGTTGTTCTTCTTCTTCTTCTTCTTTGATTGGTAGAAACCACTGCTCAGCCATGTATTTGAAAATAGTAGCTGTCCTGGAGTTTTAACTTCGACAAGTGAAACAACAGAACATGATCATTTTTCAATTATAGGGGCTGAAAAGTGACTGTCCGATTCGATTGATGTAATGGTACCAAAGGACTTCTAATATTACCCTTCTATTTTTTTACTGTTGTTATTGAAGTATTATGAATTCTAATTACTTGCTACATAATAGGAGATCGAAAAGATGGAAGAAGAGTTGGAAATAAAAACTGAGCTCATAGCTAAACAAGAGAGACTGATCCAAGGATGGAGGAAGGAGTTGAAGGACCAACTAGATAAACACATCATGGAGTTAGAAAGGGTGTAAACCACTACAGTAATGTAAACCAGTACATAACTTTTCTTGTTTTATTTGTAATTCAATTTGGATACTGAGTTGGGATGATAAGTCCTTTTATTGTGGAGAATAGGGAATAAAACTTGTAACACCTTAATGTTGCTAGATAGATTTTTGGATATGAAGGTTGCATAACTGTGCCTATTGCCTTGGTTTCTCCAACAGCATTGCCATACATGTGATTGAAAAAAACTTGTTTTAGGTTCCACTAATGCCTTTTTACTTTTGATTGGTCTAAGTTAATTTTTTGCGAGATCCCCCCCCCCCCCCCCCGCCCTTCTTCCCCTCCGGAAAAAGAAAATAGAAGAGGAGAAATGCTCCTTCAATCAAGTAGAAGAATTTTTTTATCGCAACTCAGCCAGGCCAACACTATATGGTCCGAAGGCGGTTCAAAAATTGCTCAAAGGTCATAGATACGAATTTCAGAAGGGGTGATTCCTGCAGTTTTTTAAATTCCCTTATTAAAATTTCTAGCTCCGTCCTTTACACTTTGGGATGGGGGTTGTGGGTGGGTAGGTGGGTGGGGGGTGGGGGTCATTCTTGGATTGAATAAAACTATGGAGTTTAGTGAACATGACATGTGTTTGAATATTACTCCATTAACTATCGCTTAACTAATGTATATTTTCACTTCATTAAATAACTTAACCATGGTAAGATCAATTGATTTGGTGTATACAATATACATACAATGCCGATTAATAATTATCCAATGTCCTCGCCCCTCAAGGCCTAAGGAAAAAAGACCCAGGCCCTTTTTAAATCATTATTGAGAGGCGTCCATTTAAGGCTTGGTGTTCGTGTGAGCTTCATATGCTTAATCTGTATGTCCAACAATTATCAAAAAGGTACTTCAAAAGGATTAATGCATATGTTTATTTTCTTAAAAAAATGTGAATAAATGGAAGGATGAGAGAAAGAGAGAATACAAATGATATAAAAAGGTCTCATAAAAGGTAGAGTAATAAAACATCAATTTGCATTCATACCATAAAAACGAATCTTCTTATAGAAATAGAACAAAAAATCAAGAGCTCCAACGTTAATAAAGCATATGCAAGTTATTTTTCAGGGAAAACTGGTTCTCAGCAGACATTTAGAGAAGCGGAAGCTAAACTGCAAATCACCTTTGATTCAAACAAGAACAGTTCCAAGGGAAAATTATTTAGAATTCACAAAACCCACAATCACATACAGTTTAACATAGTATATGTTTTCTCGATGACGTTTCACACAGCTATAGCAGATTTATTCATCACCCAAACAGGACATACAGGTGGCAAACAGACAAATTGTTTCCTTTATTCAGTAGCTTTTTTTATATATATAAATCTACAGTTTAACTCACAGTAAGTACCAAGTCACACGTCACACAAGTCCAACCTAAACCCCATTAGGGTGTCTAGATCCCTCAAGTCACTCTATTCAGCTCTTACACAAGGTTAAGCATAAACTAATTGTATACCCTCTAGTAGTCCAAGAGCACAAGTTCAATAGAGTTAAAGCCAGGCACATATGTCATAAAGCTCATATCATGGTATAAATGTATGCAATGCAGAATGATATGCATGAATGCAAGTGGTCACAATACCCGGTACACACACGTTGTTGCAGTAGCTGTCACGTGACCCATGGGGGACTCATGAGGTTCATATACCCATCCGATTCCATCGGATACCAGCTCTATGGCTAAAGTGTCATATCAGTCATCACTCTCATAAACATGTATCATATCCTTTAATCCGACTTTCCAAGTCATTCTCAGTAATTTCACCAGTAACCAATGTCAAGTATATATATAATGTATGAATGAGATGGATATGAATACACCATGCAATCAACATAATCAGTTTATCGATAATTAGTAGTCTTAATCAAATATTCATAAGAGGTGTAGAGTGAGGAATGCATGATAGTCAAATCAGGATATCATATCAATGGTTACAAGCCCAAGTAAACAGCAAGCATAGCAAACTAAGAGGACTCTTGCACCGCACATCGCCCGAAGGCTAATCACATAAACTCTTTCACTTGCTATACCATCAGTTCATTGATTACACATTTAAGTTCACCAGGTACCCATATTAGTGCTCGTCACCTCACTAATAAGGAACCCCAAGTTCCCCATAGTCCCATTAGTTCAGTAATTAAGTATACCAACACATAACCTTATACTAGAGTCTAGAAAAGTCTCAACTTGCCTGAATGAAGTCGAAGACTCAAGCAACAACCTTTCCTTTCCTCTTAGCCTCCTCATGAAACTACTCTAATCAAATATATAGTATAAATGAGATTACGGTCACCCATAATCCCCCAAGCTAGATTACAAAAGAACCCCGAGCCCACATTATCAAAATGCCGACTTTTCTACCCAAATAGTACTAACACAAGCTAGATATGCATAATCTCAAATTAATTGAACAACAACGTCCCAAAGGATCCTCAGTTTCAAGAAGTATAGAAAAGCCCCAATTCTGACCCTAGATTTTTCCCCAATCCCCAAAAGGGTTCTTAACATGAAATTGATCTCATAAACATCATCTACTAGATGACTAAAACACTAGTTTAGGATAACAACAACAATAATCTATTAATCAATCCTAAATCTCCAATTAGAACTCTCTTAATCTCAACAAACATTTTTACCCTTTTCCTTCATTTAATACACATGCTTAAGAAGTAATACACTAATACTCATTGATGGAAGGAAAAATGATTACCTTAATGGTGAAAATCTCTTGAAGTTATCGCTATCTTGCTGCACAAGCTCGAGTCTCAAGGAGGAATGAATGTTGGGGAATGAAATGAATGCTAGGTCTAAACCCTCATTAAATATGCACAGTGGTCCGCTCCGGCGGACTCAATTCCGCTGGGGTGAACACGCTCTGGCGGAAACCCTATCCGCTAGGGCGGAAGTCACTTCAATCTCTATTTCCGCTTCGGTGAGCCAGACCTCCGCTAAGGCAGACTCGCCGAGGCGGATGCCTAGTCGCTAGGGCGGACACCAGCAACCATCAGCAACCCAAGGATATGAAATCCTCCGCCAACCATCTGAAACACTCCCGGGATCTCCCGGACACAAACCAAACATGCTGCCCTATCAGAAAACACATTCCAAACCTGCTCGCACACTCGCATTTCTCTGAAAAGGTCTCTAAGGCTCGAGTTTGACTAAGGTCAACACTTAAGTTCTAATTCCATAATTTTACAAACTAATCATCAAAACACATCGGGATGTCTCAGGACCCGAACCAAAGGCTTGACTAAGTCATAAATGTCATTCCGAAGCTAATGGAACCGATGAAACTACAAACGGAGCACATTTACCCAAAAGTCAACTATGGGTCAAACTCTTCTTTCTTCATAACTTAAGATTTCTTAACTTAACTAAATGGGTCCGAAACTTACCCAAACACCTCGAGAACTGTGCTACCCATCCCTGCAAGTTACAAGCAAGTTGTAACATCCCGAAATTTTGGACAATGATTTGAGCACCTAAGCGTAATAAGTGGACTCGGGCCTCGGGAATTTTATGTGATATCACGTATGCTAATAAAGAGACTAGTATATAAAAGGATTAAACCCCGAAATAATTTTGGACGTCACAAGTGTGACGATGGGGATTAATAATAATGGTTGTATATCCCTAACGAGGTTATGGACTAGTGTTATATTACAAAATTATGACATTGAAAATTTGAAGATTTTATAAGTTATTAAGATTTAAGTGAATTGGGATCTAAAATTAATTATGGGACAAGTTTAATTGAAGTGAGGACAAGCCGTCCACCTGGAATCACGGATGAAGAGCAATTAATTAACTAATCTACGAACAATTGTGATAGGTGGCATTACATAAGAAGGAGGTGGCACATTAAGAGAACATATCTTAATTAGATGGAGAATATTCTACATATATCTAAAGGACATTGTAAGTGATGTTTGACACGTAATTTAATGAGGTGGCGTTTGGGGAAACTCATGGCAGCATATTAAGTGTTCTTATATGGATATTAAGCAAAGGGTTGGGCTCCAATTCATATACGATTGTCAAAAGAGAAAGGGTAGTCTCACTACCTTGTAAAGTGAAGACCCAACAAGATCATTTCCTTTTTATAAATCGTACAACACCTTCTCAAGTGAAATTTGGACATTCATCTGATATCAATTCACGGCTTCTCTGCTGACCAGTAACAACTGCATCTAAAGAGAAATACAGGAAATTAAAAGAGTGAAAATCCATCTTGTTCTAACAAAATCAAGTAAGGCAAACTTATTTCTTCATTGGATACAAGTAAGCTTATAACGGGATGTTCGTTTGTTCATAGAGCTTCGGAGGGTCGAAAAATAGTTCATAGAGCTTCGGAGGGTCGAAAAATAAAGGTATGTTAAGATAAATTATGTCTTTCTTTTGGCATGTTCCATGTAACGAAATATAATCGTGATATTGCTCAATAAGTTATTCTACTCCTAATGGTTAAGAATATTCATATTATTGATTCCTATGCTAAAAACATTTCTAAATATGTGTCTAAGTCCTTATTGAGGCATGTGAAAAATGATGTTAATATTTACAGTGTCAGCTAAAGGTACATGTTAAATATTTAATGTTAGCCAAAGGGGCAAGGATATTATTGTCATTCGGTAAATTCAAAGAAGGTTTTATTATCATTCATGCATTTTCATTTGCATTGCATTCATATATTACCCTGGACCACTTGTGCTGCGCACACTACTATATGGTAAATATTTTATATATGTAGGGCCACCTGCAGCTGGTACAGACTATCACAAAAGAGCTCAAAGAGGCCAATATGATCACACTACAATATGGTAAATGTTATATATATGTAGGGGATATGGGGAAAGGGAAAGTCGTTATATACGCACACCACCTGCAGCTGGTACAGACTATCACAAAAGAGCATGAAGAGGCCAATATGATGTGATGCCCTTGTGTGGCGATATAACCTGATACCCACAGAGGCGGTTATGAGAGGATTCCTGTGTGGACATTAGTATACCGCATTTGCATTATGTATACATTCATTAATCATTACTTGGTATGGTGCCCACAGAGGTTGTTTTGGTAAGGAAGGTTCCCGATGAGGCCGATGGATATGTATACTGCATTGTGCATAATATTTAGACATATGTATTAGGGCCCTCAAAGGTATTTACTGCTCGTTGGCTGTTTCTATTTCAGTTGTAGTTATATCCCTGTTATGCTATTATTCATGCCTGACATACTCAGTACATTAGTCATACTAATGTCCCTTTTGTTAGGGGACGTTGAGTTTCATGCCCGCAAGTTCAGTTAAAGAGGGTGACTGTTCACGCTAGTAGGTTGCTGGTTCAGCTGATGTTGGAGGACTCTATTTGTTTCAGAGTTGCAGTCTAGTCGTGGTATAGTATTTTTGCATACGCATATGTTTATGGCGGGGTCATGTCCCGTCCTTGTGGTGTCATTTTTTCTTTTAGAGGCTTGTAGAGAGGTGTCCTGTGGCCTTGTAGAGAGGTGTCCTGTGGTTAGTTGTCATGTGTGGCCTTGTCGGCCTTGGTACGGGTATGTATATATATAAGATGGTTACATGATTTTTCATAATTTTATTTCGTCTTAGTCTGTAATTAATGATGATTAGGCGGTAAATGTATGGTTAGCGGTACCCGGACATGATACCTTGTAGGAGACCACCTATTTAAGTGTGAGGACAGGCCGCCTCAAATGAACGCACTTAAGAATCCAAAAAGTGTCCACAACCACAACGGACAAAATATTACGAAGAACATAGTAAGGAAAGTTGTTGTGTTGGTACCGTTGACTTGACTTACACTAAACACTGATGGTTCAAGACCATAACCTCCAACACCGCGTTAACTCTGCAGCTTTACATACAGAATGTCGATTGACAGATCCGGATACCAGTGCTTAACCGTCTAAACCATAACAACAGTCTTGTACCAAGTTGATACATTGAGGAGCAATGTAACCATGTTAGGACATCGTGTTGACCAGATCTCATCCAAGATGGACCTGGTGCTTAATTGTATCAACAACATTACTATGTGGTAAGAAGGATTGGTGAACAGTTCTACCGTAGGCGTTAAACCTGGATGTGAAGACACCATTGCTCCAACCACTATATCAGGTTAAAATTAGCTAAAAATTAGGTTTATTTGGGGCTGGATGAGAGCTTATGCTTGACTAGGGACAGTTCTATATTGATGTAATGTATAATCTTATGTAGTCATAAAATCTTCTCTTCACTCAAAACTTGTATGCTCTAATTTCATGTTATGTCTTACATTTTACATTTACATTGTCGTTGGTGGAAGAATTGTATTAATTCATACGTCGCTGTAATGACTGAACTCGTGATGCATCACCTGATCTCGTGATGGATGGTTAAATTGCATCAAATGATACAACATAGCTACAATCTGATGCAATTTACAACACATAGTTATAATCTAATTTCATTTAATTTTTTCAACTATGCATATTTGTTGTCGGTGGAACAATTGTATTACTTCAGACCAAGTTGAACGACTAATGTACTGTTGCATGATTGAATTGAGTCAATTAATATAGTTATAATGTAATGCAATTCATAACCGCATAACTGCAATCTAATCGATCTAGCGACGCGTAAGTACAATCTAATACTATTAACAACACATAACTGCAGTCTAATGCATTTAACAACATATACCTACAATCTTGCAATTAACAACACATAACTACAACCTTATATAGTTTCAACAATGATCTGTAAGTAATACACACCGACATTATGTTATTGTGTTCTCCCTCGGTCACCACGACCTCTACCTCATTAGCCAGATTACCTGTCATGGCACATTGGCCAGGTTTCCCCGTCGTGGCTCGTTGGCCAAGTTGCCCCATCGTGGCTCATTGGCCAGGTTTCCCCATTGTGGCTTATTGGCCAGATTGCCCCATTGTGGCTCATTTGTCCAGGTTGCCCCATCGTGTCTCATTGGCCAGGTTATGTTGTTGTTGTCGGTTGGCTAGGTTGCCCCATTGTGGCTCGTTGGCCAGGTTACGCTGTCATTGTCGATTAGCTAGGTTGCCCTGTCGTGGCTCGCTAGCCAGATTGCTCTGTAACGGCTCTACCGCCATATTACCCTGTAGTGCCTCCACCACCAGCTTGCCTTGTCATGCCTCTATCATGATATGGCCGATTGACAAGAGCACGAGGACATCCTAGCCTACGAATCACATGGGGATCTCGTACATGATCATCAGCACTCACAATCCTCTCGGTTATCAAATTTGGACGTCGTTAGTAGCCTAATCTAAAAGGGTACACTTCAATACGTAGATCTGCTCTTGGACGTAACTGTAAGTTTCATCATCATGCAAACCAAGGTTAGTAACTTTATCAAAGGATGCCATCAATTTCCTGTGCCTTTGGAATTCATCGCTTATCTGTGGGTAACCATGGGTAAAAAATGTTTCAAATGAGGACGGTATACATCCCTCCTCTATCTGCGCAAGATATATCTATCAGGAATTTCTTGCAAATGGTGTAGGTTCATTACCGTCATCATATGGCGGCATGGAATCCCCAATGATTGGAATAACCTGCATTGGCAATCAAATTTTTGGCCATCAATTGCATCATCTTTGTATTTAACCTTGAACATAAATGGATTGCTAGAGAAGTCGCTCCTGATTGATCTGTCTCTAACACTGTACACAATAACCCCGTTATTTGATATTCCCTCTATTGGTTGTACAAAATCAAGCTATAACTGTATGTCCAATTCTAAAAGTTCAAGTGCATAGATGGTTGGAGTGTAAGCCCTTGCCATTTGAACTTGCCAAGGATGCCCACTAGCACACAGAGTTTCTCGGTTAACAGAATTAAACTATTTTCTAATCTCAGGGTCATATTTGCTACGAACCGCTACCTCGTACTGCACAACAAACATCTGTAGTGTAGTGCTTGGACTGATGAACCTATCGAAGAAAGCATGCACTCCCTCGCTTCTCTGGGTTGATCTTATTCCAGCCCAAAAAGTATCATCAAGGAAAACAGACACAAATTGATCCTTTATAAGATACAAACTGCCAAACCACTCGTGGTCATGAAGATTGAAACACTCAATAAACACTGCCCTATCTATGTTCGAATTCCTCTATAGTTAGAGATGACCTGATTGTGTTAATGAATGTATTCTTTATTGCTTGCATTTGAGGATGGTTAGTTCCAATCTTTTGAGGAAGCTTTTAGTAAATATGTCATACGCACAACTTGTGTACGGTTTCAAGCATTACTGACCTTAGTGCTCCCCTTATTTTCGGACGTTGATCAGTTAATATACATGTCGGTGCCCTGCTAACCATAACATTAATACATTTTGTAAACAATCAGGCATATGTCTTTATAGTTTCACTCGACAACAATGCACAACCTAGCAAAATCGACTGTCTGTGGTGATTAACCCCTACAAATGATGTACACAGCATATTGTACCTATTAACCAGATATGTGTAGGGATGGCAACGGGTCGGATCTGGACCGGATCCTACTAGATCCAGATCCAGATCCGTTTTTCATACCCGAATCCAGATCCGGATCCAGATCCAGCGGGTCCATAAAAATCATATCCAAATCCGGATCCATCGGATCCGCCGGGTCCACTGATCGGATCTGGATCCACATGTAAAAAAAATTACCTTGCTAAAAATGTAACCTTGCTAAGAATTTTTTTTTGAACTGACAAACGATTTTTACTTAGCTAACAATTTACTGTTTTTCAATTTTGAAATGTTCATATGAGATATTTTGTTCGTTGTCTCGTTTTGATTGTGAGCTATTAATTAAAAATGTTGGACAATGACAATAGTTGTGGAAAATGGTGACTAGTATTTTCACAGTGCAGAACTTGCATGTGCTTGGAATCTTCATAAATGAAGTGAATATAATTTTAACTACTTGTCTATGGAGATGTTAGTCATTCACTAATATAACATTGATTTTATTATCGAAGTTACCTCTTTATTTTTTTGTTTTTGAGTTAACGCGGGGATAAATTAAACTTGTTTTGAGAATTAAACTTGCAAGGATGTGCTTAGCAATTTTAAGAAAATACTTATAAAATTACATTCTAGATTATGAATATACTTAATAAAAAATGGATCCACGGGTCGGATCTGGACCGGATACGGATCTCAAATACAAGATCCAGATCCAGATCCGATCCGTCAGAAACGGATCCGGGTCCGATCCGGATCCGTCGGGTCCAAATTTTGAAGATCCATATCCTATAAAACGGATCTGGATACACCGGATTCGGATCGGGTCCAGGATCCATTGCCATCTCTAGATATGTGGTGTCGAAGCTAATAACATCGCCGAAGTCTGCATAAGCATATTTGGCTTACGGATGAATCCATAACACATCCTTCAATCTACCTTCACCATCTAACTCAAAAGTATGGTAAAATTTCGGATTTATGCTTTCTATTCTACGGAAGAAACTTATCATTGCTTAAGCATCCCCGTTTGCGCACAAAAAATTCCTCTAATTGATAATATAATTCTTACAGTCTACGACAGTGCATCACATTTCCTCTGGGCCGCTACTTAAAACTTGCGCTGTTCGAATGTTTGTGCATATTCGCATACCAGCTTTATCATGTGCCTCTAACATCCTTTTGAGATGGTTACTTATACTCATATGTCCAGGCATGAGCCAAGAATATTTTGGTAAAAATTCATGGTTATGCTCCAGGACAACTTTGTTTACATGTCATTGTGAAGAATCAATTGACATCTTGTAGTTAACGCATGCGAGACACTTTATCCTATTGCTATCCTTATTTTGGAAATGAGGCTTACATACTTTGTCACATGTTAGGTGGCCATATTTCCATTGAGGAGTGTAACTATAGTTTTGTTTGTTTATACAAAATTCTAGGACTTTAGCATGTTTCAAGTAAAAATCATACAGATCGCCCTCATTATTGTATATAGTACCCCTAACAGGACCTAACAATATTCTATCCTCTTCAGGAGTATTTACATGTCCTTCACTATTACTACTACTTTCTTCATTACTATTATTGTGAGAGGAATATGCATTATTACCTATATCAACCATCTAGAGGTCTACATCCCCAATAGAAAGCACCGACTCTCCAGAATGATTGCCTCCTTCATTACTATTATTGTGAGAAGTAGATGCAATAATACCTGCATCAACCATCTGGAGGTCTACATCAACGAGAGCAAGATCTGACTCAGGAGAATGATTGTCTCCTTCATTAACTCGTTCCATGCTTTTGTACAAATTCTATTAAATGAAAATTTGTTGGTGGGGGGAGTTAATGAAAATTCTAACAACTTGGTGTTCTTCTCAACAATGGAAAATAAATGTAAGAAAAAAGGTTGTATACATAGGAAATGTAACAATTAGCTATCATTGTACATATTAATGATGACCTTTTGATGTAGTCACATCTCACATTAATTGTTGAATAACATTTTGAAAAGGCTGTTGACAATTCAACGATTGAGTGGGAGAGTGGGCGAGTGGCCTCAATCTCCCTTCAAACCTAAAATAAATACACTCTCGCACTGCATCCACGTGCACGAAAGGATGCCACAATGAAAAGTACAACATAGGGGGTATTGATGTCTCTACACGTGCGTTCGTGACATTTGTGACACTTATTTCTGTGGCATGAGACTTTTTCCGCAATTTTATGTCCAAACAAGATAAACAATAAAAGTTATCCATGAACAAATGGGCCCATAGTTATATTCCTATTGTAATAATAAGAGTGCATATTTGGGTCCATGAAATAAGATTTGTTGCATTAGTAGTCCAAGTTCTACTTTGACCCCATTTTGCATCCAAAGGGCTATATTTATATTGGACAGCTCTTCCAGAAAATCAATATAAATTAGTAATAGAGACATATTAAAAAATTTAAGTAAATATATTACTATAATTTTTTGTGAGAACAGATATAAATTTGGCATAATTATATACTTTAAAAAATGTGTTCAAATTCATGTAAGTATTTTAACATAAGGCAATGAGTGTATTTGTATTAGTTGTTGAAATAATAAATTTATTCTTGTACAATAAAAAATATAAGAGAGAAAATATTAAAGTTCCATAATTTTTCATAATCTATTTATACAATGGATCTACTTTTAAACTTTCATATGATATTCCTTTAAATTCTAGGTTCACCTCTTTATTAATTAGGGGCCACATTTTCACATTTTCATAGTTCTTAGTTCAAATTTGATTCTGTTGTTCTAGTGCACATACTTGATGTATGTTTTATATTTTGAACAACTTTTCATTGCATAAAAGATTTAATGGTTAATTTCTATCATCATAGTTTGTTGTTTTTTCTAGATGTAAACGTGTTTTTCGTCTATATTCAACACATAGCATTCTTAATGATAACACGTTGAACAATAATTTTTAATATATAAACTTATAATTTTATTATTATCAATGTCCTTTGTTCTTGATAAATGTTAGTTGGGTGATTTTTAATGTATTAAACTAAACGACTAAAGGTTTTCTTCTCATTCTGTTCCCTTATTGGTTAGTCCAATTTATATTTTTCATCTTATCTGCTTCCTCCATCCCAAAATATTTGTAATTCTTTGCTTGTCAAAGTTTAAACTAAATGAGTTTTACTAGCATTATAAAAACATTTTCTATCAAGATTGTAATACTAATATTTGTATAATTTCATAATATATATTTATTTCAAAATAAATAAATTACTTTAATTAATAATTAAAAATAAATATTGAAAAAATGATAGGTAGTTTCCTTCGACATGTTTAAATTTTGGCAAGAAATTTGCTAATAAAAATCAACAAAGAAACTCTATAAAATAGTCAATTATGCGCAAGCTAGCATCATATTAGTGATATCACATTATAAAAGAAAATCCTAAAAAGAAAATTATGACGGAGGGGGATTAAGTATATAATTTACCCTTCAAAATCCACCATTATTCTTTACTTGTCCTTTTTAAATTTTTTTCATCTAGTGTTTAAAATCTGTATTGGAGTCCAACTATATTCAGATTCGCGTAAGGTAGAGCCTATTTTAGAGGGGTGCTCTTATTTTTCTATGCTCAAAGCTCGAACTCGAAACGTTAAGAGATGAACAGTCTCATCCACTCCACCACATCTTTGGTGATATTCTTTACTTGTCCTTTAAGAAACTGTCAAAATAGACTAAGAGCTCATTTTGTCGGAATTAATTATCTCAAAATTTTATTATAATCAAACATGAGATAAAAATATACTAAAATTTTAATCCAAAACTATTTTTGCAGTTTTGCTTATCCATAATAAGTAAGGACCCTAAAAGTCTTCTTCTAGTTTTGACCCTAAAACTCTCCTTTTTTCCACTTAAATAAACCAAACCCTCCACCTTTCCCCTCCAAAACATTAAGCAAAAAAAAAAAAAAAAAACTCAATAATGTATGGTGGAGACAATGAAAACCTCGGACCCTTTACGCAGCGTTTAATGCTTCCACAGCTCCCCCTCCACCTCCTTCCCGGCGGCTCAATCTCCTCCGCCGGTGGTGGTAGTTCCGCCGGCGGCGGAGACGAGCGTGTTCCGCCGTGGAGTAATCAGGAAATTAGGGATTTCATAGCTATTCGAGGCGAGTTTGAGCGAGAGTTTGCTTCGGCGAAGCGAAGTAATTTGAAGAATTTATGGGAGATGATAGGTGTTAAGATGAATGAGAGGGGATATAGGAGAAGTGCTGAACAATGTAAAAGCAAGTGGAAGAATTTGGTCAATCGTTACAAGGTATTATTATTCTCTCAATTTACAATGTATTATAGGTTTAGAGTACCAATAAATTTATTTTGGATGTGAATTTAGGTATCCCATGTAATTAGTTGAGATACGCTGGCCAGCTACCACGGTTATTGAAAAAAGAATAATATCTAGATAATGTTTTATTTGTCGGTACCTCTGTTGGTGGGAGTTAGAAGTTTCCCGTGGAATTAGTTGAGGTTCGTGCAAACTGGTCCGAATATCCAATTATCCAAAAAAATGTTTTATCAGGTTCTAGTTGAAGAGAAAGTTGTTTGATTCTTCAAATAGTAGTTGTGCTCGACAGTTTGGAACAAAGAGAGTATCTAGTAAGTGTGAATGGAGTCAGAATTTCTTATTTTATTTGTTCATTTTGGTCGACTGATACTGATAATCCTTCAGAAGTAAAATTTATCAGAATTATGAGATGTTAGGATGGATTATGGTTAATAAATTTAGGAAGCTATGTAAAAAGTACCAAAAAGTTGAACTTAAAAAAAGGCAGCCCGGTGCACTAAGCTCGAGCTATGCGCGGGGTCCGGGGAAGGGCTGGACCACAAGGGTCTATTTTACGCAGCCTTACTCTGCATTTTCTTATAGTTAAAAATACCTATAGAATGTTTTACGAAGTTCTAGTTGAAGAGAAAACTGTTTGATTCCTCGAATAGCAATTGTGCCCAACTGATTGGAACAGAGAGAGTATGTAGTCAGAATTTCTTATTTTATTTGTTCATTTTGGTTGACTGATACTGATAGTATGGTATTTTAGAAGTAAAATTATCTGAATTATGAGTTGTTAGGACGGATTGGAAGTATGGTTAATAAATTTTGGAAGCTATGTAAAAAGTACCAAAAATTAAACTTCTTATAGTTAAAAATACCTATAGAATGTTTTACGAAGTTCTAGTTGAAGAGAAAACTGTTTGATTCCTCGAATAGTAATTGTGCCTGACTGATTGGAACAGAGAGAGTATATAGTTAGTTCGAATGGAGTCGAATTTCTTATTTTATTTGTTCATTTTGGTTGACTGATACTGAGAACATGGTCCTTTAGAAGTAAAATTATCTGAATTGTGAGATGCTAGGAGGGATTGAGAGTGGTTAATAAAAGCTGAGAGTTTCTGCTTTGCTTCATATATGCGTGTTTTGGTGACTATGAATGATTGTTGTATGGAAAACAAAATTTTAGAGCAATGAGCTATCTGTTGTTTGGACATTCTCGTTGCTAGTTATCTACTGTGGATTTGTTGGTGCATCTGAACTTGTATTTGAGAAGCGTGAAATCGAAACTAAAGTATTGCGTAGTAAATTTTACTTCTGTTGCCCCATTTTATATGTCAGTGTTTGATTGGACGTGGGATTTGAGGCATTTATTTGGCTTATATGTTATATTAGCTATAGAGGAAAACAATAGTAAGAATGGTTTAAATGTTAATTTGATAGAGAAAACATCACATCGAAACTTAAAGATTTTAATAGTTTAAAGGGCAACCCGGTGCACTAAGCTCCCGCTATGCGCGGGGTCCGGGGAAGGGCCGGACCACAAGGGTCTATTGTACGCAGCCTTAACTCACATTTTTGCAAGAGGTTGTTTCCATAGATGATAACTCCAATTTCTTCTGGGAGATATAATTTGACGTCTTGAAATGTTTCATTCGCGGTGATTCTCTTTTCTGGTTGACTGTTTGGATGGTTTCCATTGGCTGGATTCAAAATTTGTAAGCCGGTATTTGTTGCAAATGTCACGTGTATCTATGTTATCTTCCTTTGGTAGGATATACCACCTGAGAGATGTTCTAACATGTCATTTGGAATAGCTGAAGGATAAGTTAGTCGGTGCATGTATTATTCTTGTATTTTGGTGTGTTCAGGACCATCTGATGACTTTGTAATTTCCAATGAGATTTAGATTCATGTGTATCAAGACTGCTCCATTTGGGAGAAGAGAAAGGACAGTGGACTTTGGGGAAAAAGTGGAATTATAGTAATACCAAATATAATGAAGTATGCACAGAGATAATGTTAAGGAGAAACTATAAGTAGAATATGGAGATCCAGAAGAAACTAAGTCAAAGCACATATCTATGTTGGGTTTTATTACGTGCGTGGGTCTACATATGAGTCTTCTCGCCGAAAGGTACTAGAAATTTGATGTAGTAACTTTTCTTAATGCAAACAAGCTTTCTGGTTGAGGAATTTTTCATTTCATTCTTTCTCTCTTTTTTGTTTGTTTTTGGTTTTCCATCTTTTGTTGTTAACAAAGGCAAGTGAGGTTGTTTTGTGTTGATGGAAAGTTTTTTTTTCTCATTTTGAAAAATATGGATAACAATCCCAGCTTTTCTGTTCCTTCAAACCAACCCAACCCCACCCCAAAAAATATAAGTAGAAGGGAAAGAAATACCGGATTTTCTGAATTAAAGCGTCATTTTATTCCTAATGGCTTGATGATTATTGTTCTTAGTTGAAGTATATTGTAAGTATAGATGCAATATATTATTTGTTTTTGTTGTTTAATTAACACAAAAGTATTTATCAAGGTGGAATTGATCTATTTTCGAGTGAAGGGTTCAAGAATTGGCACAAGAGGAGAACTTTGGAAAACATATTGGGGTGCCAAATAACTTCCTTAATCAAGAAAAAAGTATTTGTGAAGATCTAATGCGACTACAACTGTCGATTATCTCTTCAAGTTAAAAATGAAGACTGACTTCACTTAAATGCTTTAGATGGTGTGACATCTATCTCTTCAATCAAGGTTTGACATTTCATGGTCATGATGAAAGTGAATCATCATTGAACAAGGTGATTTTATTGAAATTCTTTCATGGTATATGGATCAAAATGACAAGGTTAAACCCTTTGTGTTGAAAAATGCTTCAAAAAACAACAAAATGACTTCTGCAGATATTCAAAGAGAATCTGACCCAAAAAAAACAATTCTGACCGTAGTAAGATAGAAACAATTAAAACTATAATAGAGTATATAAATGGTGACTATTTTGTTCTGTTAGTTGATAAATCTATGGATGTGTCCCGCAAAGGGCAAGTGACTATAGTCTTACGATATGCGAATAAAAAAGGATTTGAGATGGAGTTGTTCTTTGGAGTTGTTCATGTTCAAGATACTAGTGTTTTATCTCTAAAAAAACAATTATTAATGTACTTCATCATTGTGTTAAGATTTCTTATGTACGCGGACAATGTTAGGTGATATTTGTGGTCTTAGAATATTGATTAGACAAGATAGTAGATCAGCTCATACTATTCATTTTTTGCTCATCAACCAACTCACTCTTGTGGTTTCTAAAAAGTGTGTTCAAGTGGAAAAACTTATATTATTGGTATTATGAATGTATTGGGAACTTCTTATAAATATATGGATGAACTTCAAGAATTCCACAAAGAAAACTCCAAGAGAAATTAGATGTAAGGTAGAAACGGGTAGAGGTTTGAATCAAGAACTCGGTCTTATTAGAGCCGGTGATACTCGTTAGTTATTTTACTACAAGTTGTTTGGAAAACATTTTTCCCATGGGCTTTATCGTTGATGTGCTTAATACTTTGTTGCAGATCCAAGTATTTTATATAAAAGAGCTAAAGTATCGAGATATTTGAGAAGTCACAAAAAGAATCAAAAGATAATGGATGAGATACTGTTGTTTGTCTTAACTCTTTCATATGAAGTATTTGTAACTTCAACAAATGTATAAATACATAAGCCAAATAGAAGAATAATGTTTCCGAACAACTTTATTAATTCTCCCAGTTGAGCACATTTTTCAGAAATTGCAACAAGAGTTAGTTGATATTGATGAGCAAAACAATGACTAGAATGAGCTGATCTACTTTTTGTCTAATCAACATCTCAAGACCAATGATAGCACGTTGCACATTGCTAGCACCATCATAATTGTCAACATATATAAGAAAAAACTTAAAGAATGATTGACAAGTACATCAAGAATTATTTTCTTTAGAGACAACACCAGTATCTTGAAAATGAACAATTTCAATAGACATCTCCATCATATATATATTTTTATCAACATATCGTAAAGCGATAGCCATTTGCTTTTCGCATGACATGTCTAAAGATTCATCAACTAATAAAACAAAGTAATTACCATTTAGATCCTCTATTGTAGTCTTAATTGTTTCTATCTTATATGCAGTCACATTTTTTTGTGATATATATGGAGAAGTCATCCTATTCTTTTGGTGCATTTTATATAGAAGGTTTAATCTTATAGCATCTATATGCATATATCAATAAAATTATCCTTATTCAATGACGATTTACTTTATTTAGAATAAGTCTTACCACATCAATTCAAGCATTTAAGTGAAACCAGTAGTCATGCTTAACTTGATTGGATTATCTGTCAAGTGAAACATAAATCTACTGTTGCTGCTGCATTAGATCTTCATAGATCTTTTTTACTTGATTATTAATATTCACCCACCAAAATGTTTCTCAAATCAGTCTTTTCTGTGCCAGTTCTTAAACTCTCTACTTGAAAATACATCACCTCTACCTTGATGAATATTTTCACAGTTAAATTAATAACAAGGCAAACACTATACTGCATCTGTACTTACAGGATGCTCCAATCAATCACGATAATCATTTAGGAATGAAATGACGCCTTTATTAAAAAGTCAGGCCAAGGGAAGTAATGATTTCGAGGTTGGCTAGGACCATTTTGAATGTATGCCTTTGTTGTTCATCGCGAGAGAAAGTAAGAATTTGAGATTTCTCCCTCTAACTCAAGAGAAAGAGTTGCAACTATTTCCTCAGTCTGACTTCCGTGGAAGTCTAATTGGTTTCTTCCTAGGTATAATTGGGAGATGAAAGCCAATAGGATTGATGACAGATTCTTTCTCTTTAAAGTTACGATTATTTGAAGTTCAATTTGATCCGATGGTTTGGATGATATTCCAAAATTTCATTTGAATCATTTCTAGTCTCTGAGAATAATGCGATGGTATTTCTGATTATTTATTCTTGGTTAGGTTGATTTTGTGTTGCTGAACTTGTTTTTGGTGCTTTATGAATATATTCTCCATTGGAACTTCAAACTGAGTGTAAGGATTTGTAATTGCACAAAATCATAGCCCAACCAAAAGAAAAAAAATCAACCACTGATGTTCAACCTTTATTAGATTCCATCTTAAAATTATAATCCAAACAACAATGGCTAAAACAAATAAGTTCTTTTGAAAGAAAATAAACAAGAGAAGAAAATTGAATAAGCTTCAATGGACTCTGTTGGAGTCGGACAACCAAGCCTTGTGGTGTTCAGTTCAAGCTTCAGCTAAGGTGGCCACACACGTTCAGCGATCTCCAATGACAGAGCGGGAGGTTCTGGTGCCTTGCAGAGAGCCCGAGGAAGAGAGGCTTTTGAGACTTGTAGGAGACTCGCTCGTTCTGGTTTCTGTGCGTTTTGAGACGAGAGTTTTCTTCTTTGAAAATTTGACTTTTAAGGATTTTTTATTGCCTAACTTCTAATTAAAAAACTCAAATTGACCAAACGACGTCGTTTTGATCTGTTTTTTTTATGAAGTAGTTCAATGTAGTAATATGACAAGGTTGGTCAATTTGACTTTCAAATAATTTTGAACACCCTTTGTTGCCGGGTTACCTTTCTTAGTTGCGTCAAGGTTTTTCAAGATCTAATATATCTGCTTAATAATAATATTTATTGTCCGTTGAAGGATTCTCAACTTACCACCCTTCAGATACTGTAGCATTGCCCATGGTTGCTTAGTGCCTTGTGTAGAAAGAAAAATATTTAGTATTATTCCTAATGAGTTTATTGTAAAAATAGATAAAACCTTGTAGACTACAATTTTAATAACATATTTGAATTTTTCTTTCAATACCTTTTTTATGTAACAATCCCACTAGGGAACACATGCTAGTCTACTCTAAGTTGCGAGAACTCTCCGTTTTGGGTGTCGTCCCCGTACCGGATACGTCCCGGATACGGGTGCGGGATACATCCCGGATACGGTCAACCAACTTCGGATACTTTGACCGGAGTACATAAAAAAATTGGGGGGAAATTGAGATTTGATTTCTCAAAATTAAAGATAAAACGGATTTAAGAGAAGGGAAATGACATACCTTCAATATTATAGTATTTTTGTCTCATTTTTTCTGCTTCGTGTTTCAAAGAAACCAAGAATTCAATATCGTGTTATGAGTTTGGATGATAGACAGTAGCAACAATATATCTTTATAACTCTATTTTTTATAATTTTGAATTTTCTTAGCTGAATCCCCGCACCCGTATCTATACCTGGATACGCACCCCCGAATCTTAAAATTTAGATTTTGCCGAATCCGACACTCGGATACGTACCCGTATCGGATACCCACTTGAAATTAGTGGAATTTTTTTGTTGACTTCTTTATGTTAGTGTTTGATTTATTGAATTGTTAGTTCTATTATAAGTGTTTTTATGATTCAGCTAAATATTATGTAGTTTGATTTAAAGTTTTTGGTGCACGCATTGATAAATCCTTCTTATTTACTTCTTCAATTTTTGAACACCCTTAGTGAATTCTGGCGTCCCTGCTGGTTGAAGGAATGAGAAAAGGGGTGTAATGATATAGAAGGCATAGCTCATGCTCTCGCTTAGTCCTAAATTTGATTAGTTCGTGCTTCCACTAGAAGCTCATTCTTGTAACCTAATTTATATATAATTGAGATGCATCCTGGGGAGAACTATTTTCTGATTTTAACACAATTAGCCTGCCTGGGGAGAGAGATGACCATGTCTTGGCTTAATTTCGGTGCAGGTTAAAAGATATTTTTCCCACAACTGAAAATTTAAGTTGGCAAAATATCATACGGAAGATAAGTGGGGGCCAATACCTCAAGTTCACGTCTAGAATTAATACTAGGATATGATTCTAGAGAAGTTATCATATCCAAAAATAGTATCTTCTACATGGCCTTGTGACATTTTAGTCACAGTTGGCCTGCCTGCGACACATACTTCAGCAGGCATCGAGTTAAGTTAACAATGAGCAGTGATCCAATTTGAATATATTCTATCTATTTGGATGCTTACTACAGTGCTGTAAGAGGCTCAAGGAAGAACAAAGCCAGGATAAAAACTAATCTATAAACTATAAAGTCGGCTTTATTTAAGTTGCAGCCTGCACCCTCATTCTTGCTGCTGTGTCATCTGTTTGCTGCTTTCCTCTAAGTCAGGTTATTGGTAAGATCCAGTGGCATCTTATTCCGTTTTGGCTGAAAGGTACTTTGGAACTCTCTGTCTATAACGGCATGAATTCCATGGTTTTGGTAACTGTCACAGAAAAACTGACTCTTCGTCATGTATGTAAATTGGTCCTATTATAGTACAAGTCCAAAATGTATAGCTCCTTCATGGAATTATGAAGCCTTTCATTATGTCTCTTCGTCTTTATAATTCATCAACTATGCAGGAGTCTCTATTTATTCTGTAGAATTCTTTACTTATTATTGTAATTAAAAAATCTAAAGGATTCTTTATCTTGATCGAGGTCTTGTGTAGAAAGTTGGTCCCTCTTGATGGCTTCTCGTAGTCGAGAAAGTTGAGATGAATTATAAGAGGATCACAATCTTATCATCTGATTTTTGATTTCTTAATAACAAAAGTTTTCATAGTGAAAGTATTATCTACCAGATTATCTCATTATCTAACAGACGAAAAAGCTGCAAAGAAAATTACCCTTATGTCTTAATTTGCTCCGGAGAAACTTGCCTTTTCTTTTAGGTTTTGTTTTAATGGAGCCTGTAAACATTCACAGGGTAAGGAAACATCTGATCCAGATAATGGCAGACAATTTCCATATTTTGATGAGCTGCATGCACTCTTTTCATCAAGTATGAATAATGTACAGCGACTACAGCTCGACTCTGAGGCTGGTTCCCAACAGGCAAGGAAGAGGCCTCGGAGAGCAAGTAGAGATCAATCATCAGAGGAAATCTCAGAAGATGAAGAAGGTTATGCCTATGACAGTGATGAAGTAATATTAGCCAGAAGCAATGTTGCTCCCAAAAAGAAAATCGAAAAAGAAAAGCGACCTAGAACAAGTAATGCAGAAAAACCTCCTTCGAGACAACCTAGCTTAGGGAGTATTAACAACACTGGTAAAGCTGTTGATAATATTCAAGAAATGCTTAAAGAATTCTTTCAGCAGCAGCTGAGGATTGAGATGCAATGGAGAGAGACAACCGAGAAGCGTGCTCGTGAAAGAGAAGTATTCGAGCAGGAATGGCGGTCATCAATGGAGAAGCTTGAAAGGGATAGGATAATGATTGAACAAGCTTGGAGGGAGAGGGAGGAGCAAAGGAGAATCAGAGAGGAGAGCCGAGCTGAAAAAAGGGATGCCCTGCTGACAACACTTTTGAACAAACTCATCGGTGAAAATCATCCTTGAGATGATTCATTGTATTCTGAATTAGGTAGAATCCAAAATATTTGGGTTATTAAGAGTGGCTTACATAGATATAGGAATTTCCAATTTGTAGAAAGTCACATTTCTCAGATAGATATGCAGGCTTTATGATACATAGTTCATGTTCTCATTCTTGTAAATGTATACAGGAGGGGTTAATTGAGCTGAACTGGGTGTGGATAAAAGGATTGACTTTGATCTTTGTTAAAGAGTGAATTGTTTGTAATTTGATCAATTTCAATGTTGTATTGTAAAGAGTTCACAGTATTGGAATCTAAGCATTTTACGATGCTTTGCTTTCAGGCTTTCAAACCTTCAGGTAGAATGATATGTTTTGTTGTTAATTATGTACTGAAAGCTGCAGTTTCCTATCCCAAAATGGTTGTCATGATTCACATTGAAAAGTAGAACTGTGGCTGTAAAAAGCTGGTTAAATAGTATACTTAACCAGAAACAAATTGAAACAAAGGCATACTTCAAAAAAAGTAGGGGTGTTCAAGAAAAACTGAATCAGACTGAATTGACTTAAAAGCCTGACATATTTTTTTTTCCGGTAACTGAAATATTTTATTACCTAGAGCACTGAGTACAATAAAAGATAACTGATTCCATAGACAGAGTCCCTAGGAGCCAGTGACAAACTAAAACAATAGTCTAGAAGGATAAAATTCAAAACACTGATTCTCCCAGCCATGCTACACTCTACAGATCACTTCCTGAATAACTTGCCTAATGATCACATCTTCATTCCTCTTCTTGCCTTAAAAGACTCTCAGTTCTGTTCTTGCCATACAAAATAGATAGTAGCAGCTAAGGCCATTCTAAGCATTTGAGCTGCAGCTGGTTTGCCTTTGCCATTAGCCGCGGATCCACATCAACTCTTCTATCTATATCCTAGCAGTTCTATCAATACCTTGCCATCGTAAAATCTTGGTCCATACCACACTAGACATATCACATTGGAAGAACAAGTGCTCAATGGATTTATTCTGAGCTTCACACAAAGGACACAACATACTATCAATCATACCCCATTTCAGCAGCCTATCCCGGTGTATAATCTACCATGTATATCCAAGAACAGGATAAAAGTCCACTTAGGTGCCCCCAAGTTATTTGCAAACAAGCCTTCTCCATGACACCTTTTGAAATTCTCCACAGTTTCACTTAGATTTCCTTTGATAAGAGATTCTGTCCAGATCCTGGAATTGCTCCATAGTATAGCCAGCATCAGTGACAAACTTTTTGGCTTTAAAGATCTTTTGGATCATCCAGGATGGCTGCTTAGGCATAAGTTCATAAATTGGACCGTTCTTCCCATAGTATATGTGTATCCATTGAACCCATAGTTTGTCTTCTTTCCTACAAAGATTCCAAAGTAGTTTGCAGACAGCTGCTCTATTCCAGATTAGGACATGTAAAAAATTCATACCATCAGCAGACTTAGGTAAGAAAAGTCTCCCATGCAGTCATTTCCTTTCTTGCAGGATCAGCCCCCCCGTTCCCCAGAAACCTCATGCAAATGCTTTCAATTTCATGTATCACTCTCTTAGGCAAAATAAACAACTGTGATAAAAAAGTCTGGATGGTAAATAATACAAATTTGCTCAGCTGCATCCTACCTGCATAGGACGGGAATATAGAAGTCCAATTAGTCACTCTTCCTGCATCTTATCTATTAGTGGCTAAGATTGAGCAGCTGAAATCCCATTGGAGCTCAATGGGACTCCTAGATACCTGAAAGGGAGGGATCCTTTAGTGAATCCAACCTTTCCAGAATAGTGTGTTGAGTCACAACATCTACTCCAAAATAATTGGAGCTTTTCTCTTTGTTTGGTGTGAGTCCAGAAGCTTCTGAGAAAACCAAGAAACATTCATATAAATTCATTACATAGGTCAAGTCCCTTCCACAGAAGCGTAAAAGATCATCAGCAAACCCCTACTGAATTATGTTCATCTTAGCACTTCTGATGGAAGTTGAAGTCAGGTCCCTCTTTACTGTCTTGAGCAGTCTATTGAAATATTCCATGGCAATGACAAAGAGAAAGGAGATAAGGGGTCACCCTACCTTAAACCTTTCCAAGCCTGAAAAGGTTCCGTTCATGGAAACATGAACAGTGATGGAATAAGAAACTGGTAAAGTTGTTGCCATGTGACCAGGAGGTCATGGGTTCAAGCCGTGGAAACAAACTCTTGCAGAAATGTGAGGTAAGACTGCGTACAATAGACCCTTGTGGTCCGGCCCTTCCCCGGATCCCGCGCATAGAGGGAATTTAGTGCACTGGACTGCCCTTTTAGTGATGGAATAAGAAACGCTTGTGAGGCATTCCATAATCCATCTAATAAATGGACCAGGGAAGTTGAGAGTTACAGTAAGATTCACTCAAGTGATGGAGAAACCCCTAGAAGTTAGGAAGTTTTGCATGTCTAACTTTATCATGCATCTTGGAGAAATCCCTTGCCTAGTATATCCTTTCACCAGTTCATGACTCATAATAATTGTCATGTACCACCCTCTCAAGAACAAACGCAGACCGGTTGTTTTCCAAAATTAAGTCCACCTATTGTAGCCTCCTTGTAAGAATCTTTGAAATGATTTTATAAAAACAACAGTGCAACAAGAAATCACCATTTCGTGCTTTCATACTTATGATATTGTTTTCTCTAGCTCTGCACTTCATACAAGCATGGAAATAGGCTGTATTGGAGTCCCCAACTTCAGCCACTGGACCCTTGACTTTTGTCTGCTATGCTTTCTTCAATAGTCACTACAAGAAAGTACATAAATGGCAACAACTCTTTGGCAACAAAAATAATATTGTTGGCAAAATTCAATAGTTAGCAACTTAGTTTTATTGTTGGCATATATGATGAAAATTTTAAAAATGAACTTTTTTCTGTTGCTAAACAATTTAATTTTGTTGCCATAGTGTTGATTATTGTTGTAAAAAGTACTTTTGGCAACAACAAAAAAGTTATTGCACGTCGTTGCAATAACAACCGAATTGCCGAAAGTACTTTTTGCAACAACGCTAAAAAATATGGCGACAAAAAATCTTTATTGGCAAATGTCTTCTATCTTGTAGTGAGTAGTCCATTTCTCCAATTGGATTCTTGAATCTCTCTCTTCACTAGTAAGCTCAGGTTGACTTCCATCCTTCATTTGCTCCTGCACATGCAACAGCTGAGATCTTACCATTTAGGTATGTCTCCAACTGCCAAGTTTTCTGTAGGAGTTCAAATTTTCAACCTACCACTACTAATTTTTTTTATTTTTCTGCTGATTTTTCACTGAAAAATGTTCAGTGGCTATTTCCCATTGAATGTTGGTGAGAAAAACTTAAATAGTAGTATTTTCACACGAAAAAATTATGAAGTTTCCCAGCATTTTAATGAGAACCTGTTTACCACCATGCATTTTTTCAGTGAACTAGTTCGATGGGAATAAGGTGGAAAAATCATATTTTATAGCACAAATTTCCCACTGAATATCAGTGAGAAAAATCTTTGTTTCTAGTAGTGTCCCTTTTAGTAGTTTTAATTTCCACCATAGCTTATCCAGATTAGTGGCCTGATCATGCATAGTACACCCCTCAGGAATTCTGGATGGCCTGCTAAGTAGTTAAAGAACCTAAATGGTCTATATATCTTCTCTAGGTGCCCTTTTAATAACAAGCTCAATGGAAAATGATCATAGAAAAGAGGCTCCATGACAATCACATCCAGGAAATCCATTTGCATCATCCAGGAGGATTTACTAAGGATCTATCAATCCTACTTTGAATGGTCCCATTTCTTCAAGTGAATTTCCTGCTAGAAAATTTTTGTTGCATCTCAAAAAATTATTTGACATAATAACAGATGCTCCTTAAAGGATTCTATCATATATAAATCAACACAAGTCCTTCTTTGATAGAATAGATCAGTACAAAATCTTCCTACCATAATGTGCTGGGTTTTCTACTTCAATCTTTGTTAGTTTCTGTATTTCAAGTTTTATACTAGAAGAGTTTGTTGATCCTTCAATTTCACGGTTTATAGTCTTATGCTATGTAGCATATATGGGAAAGTATTACGGCTCAGGAAAAGTGTTATCTAGCTAAAAAGTCTTGTATATTTAAGTTATAACCACGTTTTGGGCGCAAAATCCTAGCAAAAACGTGTGGGCTTTTCTTCCGCTTCAAAAATGTTATTTTCTAAGTCCAAGAATAATTAGGCATAGCAGGGACCACATATTTAATAACGAGACTTCCAATTCTGGTATTAATTCAGAATATGAATGAATTAATCTTATCATAATAAATTACGATTTATTCCACTAAAAACTGTAATTGCTCTCCTCAGTTTAATTTTGAAATCTTTCATTAAATCTTATTTAACTCTCCATGTTAAGATTACAAATACCAATCAATTAAATTAAATTACTCACAATTTAATTCATTGACCAATTGAATCATTTATATTTCCGCTTAACTTATTTCATGTCACGAATACAAAAGTCACTTGCAGAGTTTTCACATGAAAACTTATAAGCATCCATAAAGGGTATCATCAATCTCAAAGTCGAGACATGGATTCTATCAACTAATTATTATTTCTCAAATGTTATTTGTTATTATCCAACCTATCAGATACATTGATTCACAATAGGGTCATACCTTTTGATAAATCAAAATAATAAATAAACCACATTGATCATAATAATCATATCAAAATTAAGAGAATAAGACCATATTAAAACAATAAATTTCAAATCAATCCTATCTGTATATATATATATGTGTGTATAGAGAGAGAGCGAGAGATTCGAGGGTTCTCCAGGAAGGAGGCCAAATAGAAGAGTAACGGAATTTGAAAAACACAATACACAACTAATAGAAGCCATTTATATACCGACTGAAAAAGAGAGAGGACGGTCACATGTTTTGGGCATGTTTAATACGTTAATTAACTATTAAGACAAATGGAACATCAAAACTCAAAAGCATGAATTGCTCAATTGGGTTGTTATTATTTTTTTTGTGCTCAATTAAGTTACACCGTATAAATTAAAATGGAGAGAGTAATTTTCTTGTCGGAATTTAGGTCTTGATTTCTATGAATTATTCGATATCCTAAAATGTCAAAGTCTCAAAGATCAATGAATTCCAATGCTGCATTAATGCTTTAAGGGGTCGTTTCTTTTAAAGACAATTAAATTATGTAGAAACTAGCAAGGTAAGGATTGACAATACTAGAACAATATTAAAGAGGGGATTGGCAATGCAATGATTAGTCATATAGGGATTGTAATACAAGGACTAACCATACATGAATTGTAATTTGTAATGTAGAGATTATCTTTTGTTTCATGCATGGTTTGTATATTTTAAATATACAACGTGTAATTTGAAGTATGTGTTTACTATTAATTAAAATAATCTCATCACATCATTACTGGCAATCATCCATCCGTAAAACCATCATAGTTCCCGACGCTTAATCGTCAAACAATTTCTTGCTATTTTAATCTTACTGTTTCCTGGACAGTAATAATTTATTGATGCCCGCCTTAACATGAGTAGAAAGAAAAGGAGTATTAAAAGATGAGTGTTGAACTGTTGATGTCTTCTTAATTAATGTTGATTTACGTTTTTGAAATCAAGAAAATAATAAATTTGATTGGCAAAGTGTTGACTTTCATTATCTTAGATCTCAATCGTTATTGGATGATCTATAAATTTAATATAAAATCTTATCATATTTATTAAACACTCGAATATTTTATTTGATAATAAAAAACGAAGAACACGTATTTCACTAGTATTTCATTAATACTTCAAATGCTGAAGTTCAAAATTTGCAAATGCTGATGACCAAGATCAATATTTGCAAATAATTATTGCAATCTAAGCTATTCTGTCGTGTTAAGCTCCTTGTGAGGTAGAATTGTTATCATCTTCTTCTGACCATCGTTTAACTCGTAGTTGAGTGAATGTTACCTACAAAAACATGCATAATTCTTTTATAAGATTTGAATGAGACTTTCACAATAGGCCTTTCATAATATTAAAAGTATTTTTATCGAAAATCAAAGAAGGCGACATAATAAATTTGTTTTAAAAAAATAACAAAAATTAACACGGGATCATATTTGAAGGTATATTTTTTGCAATTTTCTTCTATTTTGGTCAAATTTTAATGTCTGATGCAAATTTTTGAGGTGCAATTTATGCTATTTTTTATTTATATATAGTTTATGATGTAGTTTTTGGTGTTGTAATTTCTGCATTTGACATGACTTTCATGATGTTTCTACGATATATATATATATATATATATATATATATATATATATATATATATATATATATATATATATATATATAATTCTTGTTAAAATAACAACCAAATTTCGTTCAAATTTAACGGGAATCACAAGTGCTCAGGGGCATAATTAACGGACTACTTTAAACATACCTCCATAGGTAAGGAACCATTTGTGTTATTTTCTCTAAAAAAAAATAATAGAAACAAAGCCACATAATTGTAAAACAAAATATGTTCACAATTTCCTGAAAAGAAAAGAGAGAAAATAAGAAAGTTGCAAAGGTACCTGTTTATCCCAATCAGTTTTGGAAGTAACTATAACTAACACAATAGTTTGAACAAGTGTGCCAATCAACATTCCAATCCAAACCCCCTACAAAACAATCCAAGAACAGATGCTAATTAGTGACTAATTAAAATGGTGAATATCAATCCTCCTCAGTCTAATTATACAGTTTATAAAAAGTTGTTTTCCTAAGTAAATTACGACCTTACAAGTAAATATAATCAATAAGTAAAATAATTAGCAATAAATTCTTATCGTTATTCATGAGTAGCTATTAAATAAAAGAAAATATTTGTACGTGAACCAATATTGTATTATATCTAGATCCGCCCTTGGATCAAGCAACTTAAAAGTTAGTTAGTAAAAAATATTCTTCTAGAATGAATTAAAAGAAAAGGAGAATACTTACTCTAACTTGTAATTGTAGAACATAACCAAGAAGTACTCCAATAGGAATTCCCACCAAGTAGTAGCATCCAAGGTTAACATATGCCACAATGCTTTGCCATCCAGCCCCAATAGCCACACCTATACATGGTCGCAAATAGGATTCGAAAAATAAAAGAGTAGTAAACACTATGAGTGTGTTCGGTATGTAGGCAAATATTTTCTGAAAAATATTTTTTAAAATTTTTTGGTTGGTCAAAATATTTGGATAATATTTTTTTTACGAAAATAAATTTCTTAAAAATGAAAAAAATAACTTCCCTAATAAAAGTAGAAAAAACAAGTCCCACAAATGAAATTCCATTGATTGTCTCCCCCACTCACGAATTCACCTCAACCCCACCCTCACTCACCCCCAACCCCCCCCCCCGGCGCACCCCGCACCCCACCCCCATAGTATCTGTCTAGAATATGTTGGAATTACAAAGGTTGCAGGAACGGGAATTACAAGTAACTGCTAATGTAAGAATTGAAATTACAATTCAACTAGAAATCTGAAAATTACAAAGATGAACAAGAAAAACTGAAAAAATGTTTTTGCTGAGTCGAGTGTGGCACTGTCCTTAAGACAATATTGCCCCGTATGTATCCTTTATACGTCTGGACAATTCGTCTCCCAAGATAAAAAACAATGGAACAATTGAGCAAAGGAAACTCAAATGCTACTGTGAAGAATATTGAGCAACGAAATGATGCTTGGAAGTTGTAGGAAGAAAACTGATTTTCTAGTTGTGTATTTTCGTATATGTTTTGTGTACCTCAACAATGGTGTAAGGGGTGTTTATATAGGTGAGGGAGGGCTGTTTAACTGCCTCCATAACAGCCATTATTGGCCAAATAATGGCCATTATGGAGTTAGTAAAGCCACCAAAATAAATGGTGAAAGACCAACGGATTTGGCCATTATAGGAGGAGTAATTCAGCCAAAATAAATGGCTGAATTGAGTGCTTGGCGTTTACTTTTTGAAAACTTCAGGGACCAAATTGTACATCTGAAAGAATTCTGGTCCAAAGCGTACTTACGAAACTTCGGGATCAAGCGTACTTCGGCAAAGTTCTCTGGCCCAAAAAGATAACAGCCCACAGCCCGTGAACCCGACCGGACGGGACGGGCGGGCGGCGGCGGCGCGCGTGTGGTCTTTCTTTGAACCGAAGCACATCTAGGTCCTCCCTCCTTTAAACACATGGGATACCCCTTGGGGTCCCAAACCCCAAACCAATTTCGAGTCTTATATACACAACAATTCTTTCTTCCTCTACCGATGAGGGAGAATTGATCACACACCACACTTTTCCATGCTTCAAACACCTTACTTCGTGAACCAATATCTCTTTCATTTCTCAATGAAATTAGACGATTCTTGGCCCTACGGTTATCTACGTACTTAGTAGATCATGCATGTGTGAAGAACCGGATTCTCCAACATATGTAACACTAGTGTTTAAGCCGTTAAAGTTGATCGGTCGCAACTCCCGCCAAAGGCTAATTTCCAACAGAATATACTAATGTTTATAGGATAATATTTTTTGCTTACGTGCTGAATAAAAAAATAAGAAGCCCACTTATTTTGCTAAAATACATTTTCCAAGAAAATATTTTTCATGAAAATTATTTTCCTTCATATCGAACACACCCTATCTGTTAATTTTCAGTAGAAATAAAAAAAATAAAAGGTAAACATATAAAAAAGCAAAGAAAATTCAACATACAATATATTACTAACATCAAAGTAATTTTACCAGTCTACACACTATAATATTCAACACACAATATATTACTAACATCAAAGTAATTTTACCAGTCTACACACTATAATTAATTTTCAGTGAAGGAATTTGTCAATTGACGATCTGTTGAACAAAGATGGCTTCGCCACTATGTCTCAACACATAGTGTTTTATTATGAGTAATTTAACTTGTATATATCGATAGTGCAAGAATTCTTACCATCTGTAACATGTCACTTAACTTCTTTTACATATTAACAATCCATGCTGACTATAGTAAATTATTTTAGGTAATTTTTAAGTTACTTAATATTGTATAAACTTTTTACATCGTCAATATATAGAATTAAACTCTTTAATAGATAGAAACATTATTGACAGTGTAGAATATTGTAATTCTCCTTATTTGGAGTCTTCTCATTAATACAATATATATAGGTGTTTACGATTGTGATCCTAATCGAATGAGGATATCTACTTTACATAATTACACTAGAATAATAATTATAAAATATATGGAGAATATTTACGTATTCTCTATCACACCCCCGCAATCGAAGCGGGAGGAGGCCGTATGCACAGACTGGATTTGAAGTCGAGGAACAACTGCCGAGGAAGTCTCTTAGTAAATATATCTGCGTACTTATATGAAGAAGGGACACGTAACACCCGAACATGGCCCATGACAACCTTCTCACGAACAGAATGAATATCCATCTCAATATGTTTGGTTCGCTGATGCTGAACCAGGTTATGAAACAAGTAGACAACAGATATGTTATCACAGTAGACAATAGATGCCTTACATAAAGGACAATTGAGCTATAGAAGGAGGTTTCTTAGCCAATAAATGGCGAAAACGTTCGCAACACCTCTATATTCTGCTTTTGGACTCGAATGGGAAAGCGTGGCTTTCCGTTTTGCAGACCACGAGATGAGGTTATCACCCAAAAATACACAATAGCCTGAAGTAGATCAATGTGTGTCTAGACAGTCGCCCCAATCGGCGTCCGTATATGATATCAGTCTGGTCGGTGCAGATGGATAAAAATGTAACCCATAGTCAAGAGTGCCCTTAATGTAACGAATGATACATTTAAGAGCTGTGAAGTGAGGCTCTCTGGGAGCATGCATAAACAGGCACACCTGATGAATAACGTAGACAATATCAGGTATGGTGAAAGTAAGATACTGAAGTGCACCAGCGAGACTCCTATAAAGAGAAGGATCAAGCACCAGATTTCTGTCATCCGCGCTAAGCTTCGATTTGGAGTCGGCTGGAGTGAGCTTGTTCTTGTAGTTAGCCATTTTAGCCCTGTAAACAATCTCTTTGGCATACTTACGCTGACACATGAACATGGCATTCTCGGATCTAGTACAGAAATCCCCAACAAATAAATCAACTTACCCAAGTCTGTCATGGAAAATTCAGATTTGAGCATGGTAATGATCTTATTTTTCAACACATCTAAGGAGGCAGTTAGGACAATGTCATCCACATAGAGCAAAAGGTATACATTGTCATTACCTCGATGAAAAATAAAAAGAGAGTTATCACTTTTGCTGCATTGAACTCAATCTGTAAGATGTAAGTGGCAAAGCGGTCATACCAAGCCATGGGGGCTTGTTTCAAGCTATAAAGTGACTCTCAAAGACTACTGACATACTGAGGAGCCGTAGGATGCACAAATCCAGGTAGTTGATGCATAGATACGATTTCTTTCAAATCCCCATGTAAGAACACATTTTTCACATCAAGCTGATGAATCAGCCAATTATTTCATTTAGTAATGCTTAAAACAGTGCAAATGGTGGTTGGTTTAACCACTGGACTGAAGGTCTCACCACAATCAACCCCCTCTTGTTGCCCTATGCCATTTACCACAAGTCTTGCCTTATGGCGTTCAAGCTCACCACTATCTCTGAATTTGTGATAATAAAGCCACATGCAATGAATCACATTCACCCCCCTCTGGTTTCGAGACAAGATCCCAAGTGTGCTAAGTAGTGAGCGCATCAAATTCCTCACGCATGACCGCATTCCAATTTGGGTCAAGCTTGGCTAATTTTGGGTTTTTAAGTAGATGTGAGATAGTCTGAGTGGATAGGTTAAAGTGGACTTTCGGTTTGAAAATCCCGTGCTGGGCATGGGATTCTATGCGGTGGGGTGGGATCGGGACTCGGGGCAGTGGGGTCATTAGGTGGTGGAAACTGGGGGCATTGGATTTGGGTTGGGCAGTGGGGTTATCGGGGGCGGGGGGTCGACGTGGTTTGCGGGGCTGACATGATGGCCTTCGGGTAGTAACGTCATGTGATTTAGGCATGGAGGCAGTGATGTCACGGGATTAGGAAATAGTGGGGCCGTGACAAGAGCAGTGGGTGGGGGGTGGTTGACGGGATTGGAGGGGTGGTCGATGGGTTGTGGGGTGATGGCGGGACAGCTAGCATGGGAGACGAATTTTTAGCCAGAATACTAGTACTATGTATTGCGTCTCTAATGAGAGGTGAGGTGTCCGGATCATCAAGGAAGCCGTAATCAGTGACTTAAAATTTTTGGACGTTTGCAAATGGGAAAACGATCTCCTCGAATGTGACATGGCGAGAGACTATGATTTTATTTATGGTCAAATCGTAGCATAAGTACCCCCTATGATTCGACAAAAAACCTAAGAAGATGCAGGGAGTAGTCCTAGATGCTAATTTGTGAGGGGCCGTGGAGGATAGATTCGGGTAGCATAGACAACAAAAAATCTGAAGGTGATCATAAGAGGGGATCCGACGGAAGAGAATTTCAGTTGGAGTTCTATTTTGAAGGGTTCGTGTTGGTAATATATTAAGAAGGTAAGCTGCCATGTGTAGTGCGTAAACCCAAAATGAAGGGGGTGGAAACATGGAAGAGAATAGTGCGGATCTTATTGTTGATGGTGCGTATGATTCTTCCGGCTTTACTATTTTGAGGTGAGGTATGAGGACAAGAGAATCGAAACAACATGCCATTTTCCGCATAAAATTTATGAAAAGGAGAATTGTCGAATTCACGACCCTTGTCACATTGAAATGTTTTGATGTTTTTCTCAAACTGTATTTTAACATACGCCTGGAATTCTAGAAAAGTGGAGTAAACATGGGACTTATATTTTAGAGGATAAACCCAAAGAAAATGAGAGAATTCATCCAAAAGGACCAAATAATAGTTGTGACCCATATTTCTAGTAATAGGTGATGTCCATAAATCCGCATGAATGATATCAAAAGGAGAAAAAGTTACACTCAATGAGGCCGTAAAAGACAGTCTAACATGCTTTCCTAGAGGACAAGAGTAGTAGTTGAGGTATAGTTCCCTTTATTACATTGAATTAAATTTTGACTTCTAAGAAAATTAAAAATTGGTGCCCCTAGGTGCCCAAGTCTAATGTGCCAAGTTGATGAAGAGATTGCAGCTAGAGAGGTTTGTTGAGTGACACTTGCAGCGGAAGTGGATGAGAAAGGATAGATGTCCCCCACACTATTGCATATCGTAAGAGTTGTCCCCGTACGTAGGTCCTTTAGAGAAAAATAAAAAAGGTCAAACTCAATAGATACGGAATTGTCACTAGCAAATTTTCTAATAGAACAAGGTTCAAAGATCCCATCCCAGAGAGTGGTGTTCTCCGCCCTTGTAAAATAAAGTAGAAGATAAATTTTTTAATAATATTAGAAGCATATAGGGAGTTTTTAGGGAAAATGAAGGGGGAGATGGTGGATTTTGAGTGGTGCCATAGCCTTGAATGGTATGTGATTGTCATTACCGATCATAGTAAATTGAGGATTATTCAAATTAAACAGTTGAGAAGATTACCGGAGTTACGAGTAAGGTGGGATGTGTCACCCGTATCCATATACCATGCATCATCGGGCTGTTGTAAATTTATGGTGCTGAAGGCCTGGCCTAGTTTGGTAGGTGTAAGTAGGTCGTATGGTTGTTGTTGCTGTTGGGCCGTTGAGAAGTGGGCCTGCAATGGTTAGTTCATCGGACATGGGCCTGGAGGGGGGCCTAAAATGCTGGTCTACATCCACTGGCCCATGGTTTGGGCTGAGACAGTCGGGTATGGGCATTGGGGCAAAGCCCAATTCCCATAAATAGGCCAAGGTAATGGGCCGACCCATTGAGATGGGAAATAGGCCTGCTGGACTTGTCCGTCGGTATTGGTGCCTCGGTCGCGACCTCTACCTCTTCCGCCGTGTCTGCCGCTGCGGCCCCTTTTTTTGCCACCGCTTCACCACCCCCGCGGATTTTGATTGTCTGTGTGTGGCGGCTATCCGACTGGTTGTGGCGGTCACTGATGCATTAAACACCAATGCCTTCTGATTATGTTCGTCATGTTTGGCACGCCAAGTTTCCTCTAATAGTAATTGTGATTGGGCCTTGTTGAAACTAGGGAAGGGATCATCCTGTTGGATCATCATCGCAAGCGTATCGTACTCACATTTCGACAAACCATTGATAAGTTGTAAGACCATATTTGTTTCGAAAATCGGAGTGCCAACATCAGACAATTGATCGGCAATCAATTTTAGTTGTTTACAATAGTCTGACATGTTGGCAAAGTTCTTAAGACAAGTGTTGTTGAATTGTTCCTCGAAATAGATTGCACGAGTTTGTTTGTTGTCTTGAAAGATTTCCTCTAGTCTTGTCCATAGTTCATGAGCCGAAGCACCTGCCTTCATAATAGTATGAAGTAGATCCTTGGATATGGTGCCATATATCCATTGCTTGACGATAACATCAAGCCTTTCCATGTTGTGTTGTCAACGTCTGGCGGTCGGGGTATGGTGGTATCGATGTGATCAAGAACGTTGTAGGCACAAGCATGAATGTGAAATAATTTTACCCACGAAGAGTATTGTTCATCGTCTTGATCAAGAACCAAAGGGATAAAATTGATATTTGTTACGGCGAATGCCGGATGAAAGGAGTTGGTAGAGGATTGGGGGGGGGGGGGGGGGGGGGGGGAGGAGGATATGTGACTTCTTGGGTGGAGGAGGAGGAATCAGGAGAACCCATGTTACCGCCGGAAGTTTAAGGGGGCGGCGAAATTTATTAGGGTTTTGGGGGAGGGGGTGCCGCCGGAAAGAAGGGGGTGGCGGCCGAGAGAAAAAAAGCATTTTAGGGTGTTAGGGTTTGACTCTTGATACCATGTAGAATAGTGTAATTATCCTTGTTATATATATATATATATATATATATATATATATATATATATATATATATATATATATATATATATATATATATATATATATATATATATAATTGTAATCCTAATCGAATGAGGATATCTATTTTACATAATTACACTAGAATAATAATTACATAATATATGGAGAATATTTACGTATTTTCTATCAGACGGAATCGGAATTTAATTTCTATGAAGTCAGCTTATAAAGTTATTAGCATTGAGCTTATTATATGTCTTAAAATTATGGGGTTCAAACCTTCTAATTATCGCAATTTTAGAAGGTTTGAACCCATAATTTAAGATATATAAAGTTATTTGCATTGAGCCTATTATATAAAGTTTTACTCTGAGTGAAAGTGTTGTTTAGATGAACCCGGTGCTATAAAGCTGGATTCGCCTCTGAGGAACATAAGCCCATTAATAAAGGGCAATTTCCACGATTATTTAAGCAAAAACAATGTTCTACTATAAATAGAAATAAGTAAACTTACCAGAAAGTACAGGTTGAACACTGTTCATTAGAATAGAAAAAGCCAAGAGTGGAGATAAATTATCCACTTCTTCTACTACTTCTTGACTTTTTGTGAAAACATAAGCCAAACGTCCCCTCAGGAAGAAGAAAAACAAAAATAGGATGAATCCAATGGCAGAAGATACTAAGACTACTGTCATGATTGAGAATTTGGCTGCCTTTGAGCTTCCTCTTCCCAACTCATTTGCTACTCGTACACTGAAAATTAGTTCATTATATATCATAATAAGCATAATGCATATAGGGCCCAACAAAAAATTGTTGTTTAGGTAAATTGAATTTATTTCAAAATATTTATCGTTTTAGAAAAATCGGAAGCATTTGTTACATTTGTGAGCATTCGCCTCTATTATTCTAATTAATGAGGTGTTAATTAATGAGAGGTTTAAATGAGAGAGATAAAGGTTAATCTAGAGAAAACTTAGTAATTTTACAGATTATCACTAAAACTGTTTCTGTAATAACACTAAACTTTGTGAAATATTAAAGATAGTCATTAAACAATTTGTTGCAACGAAAATTTCACTTTACTTTTCCTAAGTATCATAGAAAACATCTCTTTTGTTTTCTTCCGGTGACTTCAGTGATACTTAAGTAAAGTTGATTGACTATTTTGTTACAAAAAATAGTTCGTAACTTTCATGATAGTTAACTAAACTTCCGACTTTTTTGTTAAAAAATATATTTTTATATATTTTGTGCAATAAAATAAAAGTAGAGTGATCAATTATGAAATAAATCCATAATACTCATAGAATTAAGGTTGTTTTTTCAAAAGCGGTGTATAAATGCTTTATAAAAGTTTTATGTGATTATGTTGCACTTAACTCTTTAATTCGTATTTTTTGTGAGATAGCAAGTACAATATATTTAAGGTGGATTACCATGTTGCACTCATGAAGCCAAGAGCTATCATCATTTCCCAACCATTGATGTTAAGGCTGCCAAAAAAAGAAAGAAAAAAGAAGAAGGAAGTGCATGAGTGTAGACCCAAAGTGATCCAATGTCTTCTTAACCTAGTAATGGGGGCGGGATTCAATACAGTCTTTTGCTGAAAAATTATACTATATAAACAGATTAAAAATTGATAGTTATATATATATATATATATATATATATATCATTTCCCAATCATTGATGTTAAGGCTGCCAAAAAAAGAAAGAAAAAAGAAGGAAGTGCATGAGTGAAGACCCAAAGTGATCCAATGTCTTCTTAACCTAGTAATCGGGGCGGGATTCAATACAGTCTTTTGCTGAAAAATTATACTATATAAACAGGGTAAAAATTGGTAGTCTTATATATATATATATATATATATATATATATATATATAAAAGCTTTTGAGATTCCTTGACATGAGGAAATATTCTAGCAAAGTGACAAAAAAAGTTCAAAAATTATTTAAGTCACATTTTTAAATCCAAAAAATGAGACATTTCGAATTCGCTTATATAAAATTCTTACTCTGCCAAATGCTACAAAAGAAATTAGAGAAAAAAAAAGGGAGGCAAAGGAACATACCATATGGAAAGGGCATCAATTTGAATCTTGGCATTTTTGAAGTTTCCGGTTAGAAGAACCAGTATACTGTTGTACCAGAGCTCAACACTTGTACCCAAAAATAAGTACTATATAAGTTTATATGCTTAAAATCACTAACAATATGAGAAATTTGATCTTGCATTGTTGTAACACAAACAGTACACTTTGTCCAAAAAAGCAACACAATTGAGACCAAAAGTAGAAAAGTTGGCAAAACGCACTACATTTATCTATCTGCTATTAGATTGTTGAAGAAAAGCATGTTACAGCCAAAAAAAAAAAAACAGAATCAGAAATATTTTTTCCATCGTGATGACTTAATAAGAATTTATTTTGGTTCAATCACATTGATTCGGAATTTACAATCCTTTGAACTAAGTACAACAAATGTCAATAAATAAACTTTGGAATGAATAGGCGTAAACAATCAACAACAACAACAACATACCTAGTGTAATCCCATAAGTGGGTCTGAGAAGGATAAAATGTACGCATATCTTACCTCTACCTTTGCGGGGTAGAGAGACTATTTCCGATAGATACTCGGCTCAAAAGAACTGTAATCAATGAAAGATTGCATGAAAAATAAGACAACAAAATATCACGATACAAAACAAATGGTACAACATAGTAATACACGCATAAAGATAATGATCGACGGTATTCGACGCGACACCAAAATAATACAACTAAGAAAAGGGAAAGCGTAGATGAAAAGGAGAGCCCCCCACCTCTCTCACACACAACGCGACAAAACTAAAATACATACTACCCTTCTATCCTAATCCTCGACCGCCAAATCTTCCTATCTAAGGTCATGTCCTCAGTCAACTAAAGTTGAGCCATATCCTGTCTAATCACCTCCCGCAGTTCTTCTCCGCCCTACCCCTACCTCTCCTAACTCCTACGATCGTCAATTTCTCACACCTCCAAACTGGCGCATCCTCACACCTCCTCTTCACATGCCTGAACCATCTCAGTCTCGCTTTCTCATATTGTCGTCCATAGAGGTCACTCTGATCTTGTCTTGTATATCTTCATTCCTAATCATATCTCTTCTAGTACCATACATCCATCTAAGCATCCGCATCTCCGCTACTTTCATCTTCTGAACGTGGACGTTCTTGACTGGCCAACACTCTGCCCCATACAACAGTGTTGATCTAACCACAACTCTATAGAACCTACATTTCAGCCTAGAAAACACCTTGTTATCGCAAAGCACCCTGGAGGCAAGCCTCCATTTCATCCACCCTGCTCCAATACAGTGGACAACATCTTCGTCAATCTCCCCGTTCCTTTCTATAATGGACCTAAGATACTTGAAACTCCCTCTTTTGGGTATAACTTGTAACTCAATCTTCACTTCCAAATACGTCTTTTACGTCACATCACTGAACTTGCATTCCATGTACACTGTCTTAGTCCTGCTTAACCTAAAACCTTTAGATTCTACGATCGTTTTCCAAACTTCTACCTTATCGTTAACGCCACTACGCGTCTCGTCAATCAATAGGCGTAAACAATCAATTATTTAATTAACATTCACCAATCACAAATAAATAATGGGAGTTTCTCCGGGAACCAGCAACTAATTTTTTAAAACACAACGAAAGAAATTTTAGCCGGTATGCATGGTATAATAAATGAATAATCTGTATACATATTATACACTAATTATATATTTGTTATACGTATATATCAGTGACAACTACAAACTGTTATAACTAGGTGGGTGAAAGTTTTATTAATCATCTGGGTAAAATGTTGACATCTCAAAATGAATCCTTGCCAATACCGGCCAACTAGAGGATTAGATTGAGGTGTCAAGCCCATTTTGACGGTTACAATGAGAAACACCAAATGCTTAATTAAAATGAAGATAAAGGGAGATATATGCGATTGATAGTAACTTTTGGACAAACAAGTGTTATGGTGTAGCGGTGCGTATTCTTTTATCTTTAATCAGAGGTCTGAGCTTATCGAGTCTTGGGTTATGAAGTTACCATTTATCCTCAATGTGGGACTTTTTGGCCCGAACCCAAATTTAGTCGAACCCTAATGCGAGGTCCGAACACCCGGTCGAAAAAAAAAATGTAACTATTGGGTTAGTATAAATAAATGGACTCACCAGAGCATGACACCAGATGACAAAGAAAGCTTGACAATAGGCCACAAATCCTTGAAAGCCAAGAATGTAAAACCAGTCCAAGTATCTTTGCACCATCCACCCATAACAAATACCAATTGACCAATATTAGGTATCCAAAAGGCCAAAATTGTTGATATCATAGCACCAGATAGCCCAAACTTGAACTTTATAGTCAAAAGCCAAGACAAAAAGACATGAATTATTAGTGTTATTGCAGCTAAGTATGCAATAATCATGTTCTTGCTTTGTGCTTGAAGGTACATTTGGCAAGTGAAGGACACAACATAGGCATATACCACTGGGATTAACCAAAGAGAAACTATTCCAGCCATTTGTGCAATATCATCTTGTTGGCCTAATACTTTTAAAATTGGAGTTGTAAATAGAAAAATTGGGAGTAGAAGAGTTGCGGTAATTGTTAGAACAATCCATGATCTTTGAAGATGTAAGCCAAGCATTTGGTATTGTTTTGCTCCATAAGATTGCCCACATAGAGTTTCTAATCCACTTGACATACCTAGCTGTAAATCAAATTAACAACGTAATTTATTTGAATAAGTCCAAAGAAATTAAAAGACTAAAGAGAACACAATAAGATTTTAAATTCTGTGCATTGAATGTGTAAAAAATATTGTTGGAAATAATAATTCAAAGTTGTAGGAAATTAAATTTGATCAGCATTTGATGTTTTAATTCATGTCTAGTTAGGATTTATAGTCAGAATTAATATATGAATAAGTTTCATGTTTTAAGTTAAAGTATGTTTCTTATTATTATAAATAGGGGTGTTGCTAGATATTTTCATAAAAAGAGAGAACATGAGATATTATGGACATTTAGAGAACATTTAGTTTTTGAATAAAATATTATCCTTCAAATTAGTATCAGAGCTTCTACATCCTGGTAGAGAATCAAATAATTTTTTATGCCGGCGAGTGGCTGTAACCCATATATGCCGCTTGTCTGGCCAAGAATTATGTATGCAAACATCGGATCAATGATATATGCATGAAAAATAATCATGCTGAGAATGATTGAAGAAAAATATAGCAGATTTAAAAAAGGAGCAAGCAAATATAACACAAGAAGAAGGAATGATATGCTCTAAAAGTTGGAGAAGTGGGTCAAAATAATTGAATGTTGAATAAAAGTGCTCCAACTATTGAAAGTTGAAGAGAAGTGCTTCAACACAATCAAGAAAAATATAATTGGTGTTAGAGAGAAGTGCTCTAACTATTGAAAGTTGGAGAGAAGTGTACTAACACAACCAAAAAAATAATGAGAGTTGGAGAGAAGTGCTCCAACGATTGAAAGTTAAAGAGAAAGTGCTTCAACAATTGAATGTTGATGAGAAAGTGCATCAACAAATTAGAATGTTGGAGATAAAGTGCTCCAACGATTGAATGTTGGTGAGAAAGGGCATCAACAAATTAGAATGTTGGAGATAAAGTGCTCCAACGATTGAATGTTGGTGAGAAAGGGCATCAACAAATTAGAATGTTGGAGATAAAGTGCTCCAACGATTGAATGTTGGTGAGAAAGGGCATCAACAATTGAAGGTTGATGAGAAAGTGCATCAGCAAATTCGAATATTGGAGAGAAAGTGCTCCAACGATCGTGAAGGTTGAAGAGAAATTAAGTGTTTCAACAATTGATGGATTGGAAACACATGCTTCAATAATTGGAAGACGGTGACAAGTGCATAAAAAAATAGTTATACAACTTTGAATTACGGGAGAATGCTAAAAGTAATAATTCAAAGTTATATGATATCAAATTAGATTAGGATTTGATATTTTAATTCATGTCTAGTTAGAATTTATAGTCAGACTTAACATATAAATAGGTTTCATGTTTTAAGTTAAAGTAGATTTCTTATTGTTATAAATAGAGGCGTTGGTAGCTATTTTCATAACCAGAGAGAACAGGAGATATTGTGGAGATTTAGAGAACATTCAGTTTATAAATAAAATGATTCAACGTTACAGTATTGAGAAGGATTTTTTTTTATTCAACAAAAGTCAACCTCAAATTTATTGCTATGATCTTCTCGATATAAACTTGTGCATTACTTCCTCAAAAACATAAAAGTCCCTATATAATCCCAACTACCCGGCCAACAAATAAGTTGATCTCTTTCACACACACATATTGTATCGTTGTATCATGTATGTATTTTCCACAATAAATTAAACATGATAATCTCGCTTTCAAATTGATTATTCATTTCATGTCTAGCTTTCAATGAAATTTATAGTATCGAAACCTGTCCCCTTAGCTGAATATAGAATTTGAATTTTATAAATTTGGGATGTCATTGAATTATTGACCATTTGAGTTATTAGATTCAAAATTCAATATTTATATATATTTAATAATTTTTTAACATATACATGATTTGAATTAAAATTATTAAATTCAGTTGAATTCCTAACTTATTCTCCTACTATATTATTAGGCTGAACCCATAGCTTATATTGTACAAGTTGTACAACTGCCCCCGCGAACAGTATAAAAAACTAGGGAGTATTATGCTATCAAACTATTTGAAAATAGATTACAATAACTTGTTTTTGGCTTCCAACCGGGTGCCCAGTACCCCTCTGGGCCTGAATAATCAGAATTTGTGATAGAAATCTTCACTTTAGGAGGTAAAACACTCCCTTCTAAAAGGGATTTCATATCTAATACTCGAACTCAAAATCTTTGGATAAAGATGAAAAAGTACATATCACTCTACTATATTCTTTGGTGATTGATTACAATAGCTTTTTATTGCAAAAATGGTATGCTAACCTTTGGAATCTATAGAATAGTTTATATATTAGGGTAGAATATCTACATCACATTTCTTAAGGTGCACGATTAATCTTCGAACTCTGCTAATGCGTGATGCTTTGTGCATCGAGCTGTCTTTTTTAATTAATACTTATACATGTAAAATTTTACTAAAAAATTAAAAAATATTTAAACGGGTAGTAAAATTATGTAATTTAGTATAAAGAGAAAGGTTTCTGATTGAAAACTTACAATGATGCCAATGCAAAATCTGAGGAGGACAGTGAAAACCAGTGCATAAGCTGCAAGTTCAGTGGCTCCAATATGACCAATAAAAGCTAGGCTTATTACATTTACGCCAAATGTTGAAAATCTTGTAAATATAGCTGGAGCTGCCACTACCCATAATTTCTTGCTTTCACTCAATATCTTGTCTCTTAATCTCTCTTCTTTTTCCACAATAATATTCCTTTCTTTGATCTCTTCTTGATCCTCTCCATTTTTAAGCAGCTTCTCACTGAGATCATCAGCCATTTCTGCTACTTAAAAAATGGAAAATACGTACTCACTTATAATGACGAAGGCAGAATATTTTTCACTAAGGAATTTATCATCTACTATATATATATATATAAGAAAAATTTGATGTTATATATAGATTATGATTATCGGGCGAGGGGGGTTGAACCCTCTTCCGTCCCTCTAGCTCTGCATTGTTCGGTTATATAGGGATTCATAAAATGCAAGAAACACTCAAATGTACTATAATTTGGTGGGCAATGAAGTGGAATGAAAGTGAGAAATCAAAGTTCAAATCTCAATAGAGTTAAAAAACGCTTAATGATTTCTATCCAACTCTGAGAAAATAAAAGGTATCATATGAAATAGTTAAAGTGCATGAAAGATGATCTGGACATCATTATTATAAAAAATAAAATACATGGAATTAAATCGGAAATAACAAATTTGTAAGCAAAACCTTAATCTAAAAGACGTAAAGAATTTTGAATGAAGAAAACGTTATCCTTGTAAAGAAGACATTATGAAAGGATCATTAGAAGTTGGTATTAACAAAAGAAAATGATAAAAGGAGCGAAGGGAATTGTAGAATAACTAACCTGCTGATTAATTTAAAGAATACGAAAGAAGAGAAGACAGTGCAATAGTTTCCCTTGCCTATTGCTCTTTATGAAGATTTGAAGAAATAATTAATTTGGGCAGCAACAAATAAAGAAAAGGAAGTCCACAAGATGCAGAAGATCTAGCCATATAAAACAATTTGTCCCAAATTAGTTATCACAAGATTTGAATACAAGATTTGCCTTATAAGAATGAGGTAGATGATATTTTTTTAGTCTACCTAGTCTTGGTGGACAGAGTTATTAATATGTGCTAGTAAAAATAGTCATACGTAATGGAATAGTTAAGAACACAGTCACAAAAGAATGAAATAATATTATCATCACCAGAGAGGGGTGGATGTTTAAGATTCTTCCTTAATCAAATGGTTTGTTTGGCAAAAAGTTTAGTAAACTAAAAGTATTTTTTTTATAAATTTTAAAAGTAATTATTAAGGTATTGGACCTCTGTGGAATAAAGTAACAAATATTTTTGATTTAGTAGTAGAAGTTTTTTCTCAGACCTAAAACAAATAAGTTTTCTCCAAAAATGCTTTTAGAAAGATTATCGAGCACAATTATTGCTCTAATGTTTGTCAAAAGATAGGTTTTCTCCAAAAAAAATGCTTTTAGAAAGCTGATCGAGCACAATTATTTCTCTAATATCGGTCAAAGTGCCTTTGAAATTATATTGATTAGCCAAATACAGATTAAATTGCTAATCTCAGAAAGTATTTTTTAAAAAAAAAATGATAAAAATCACTTTTAAAATAAATAGATTTTTTAAAGTTTGGCCAAAATATGTTAAAAGGTTTTTAGTTTGAATCCCCATAATGGAAAATCTTGTTGGGGAACAAAGTAACAACCAGTACCGTAATAAATATTATTATTAGAAATGTAAAATAACAGCACTTGAGAAATTAAATATTATAGCAATAATATTTTTATAAAATATTAAACTACTTTAAGATAGTTCATACGAATCTGGTGACTATTGATATGTTTAGACTTGAATTGTGCTAGACATTGTCTTAAGAAACTATTTCAGCAATGTTTAAATATTTCTCCAGAACTGAATAATCCCCTCTCTAATTATTAGAAGATACTGGAATCAACAAAATCAAATAATTTATACCAGCAAATCTAAAAGAAAAATGATAGAATATTACAAGAATATTCCCGTATCATTGTATAACTTTTGTATTAGGTTAATTTATATTTCGATTGTAATTAGGAAGATTAGTTACCTAGTTTGTAATCATGTAAATAATTATGTGATACTATATATTGTACACAATAATCAATGAAAAGACAGTGAACATATTCCTTTATGGTATCAACAGTCAAACCCTAAAATTTCCTACACTAAGCCGTCGGCTGCCTCACCCTAGCCGTCAACCTCCTCCTTCTCTTTTCTTCAATTTCTCGGCAACCTCCTCCCCTCCTCTTCCCCAAAAACTTTAATGGATGAACAACCCAAATTTCATCCTGCTCTTGCTATTAACAACATCAAGAACTTCATTCCTATTACCTTTGAGATGGAAAAAGTTCAGTATTCCTCCTGGGCGGTATTATTTAAGATCCATTATCGTGTGTACAAAGTCATTGACAACATCATCCTTCCTAAATCAAAGTCCACTACCGAGCCTCTAGGGACACGTGATGGTCCTAATGATGAACTTTGGTTACGCCTAGATGCGGTTGTTTACAATAGATCTACGGAACAATCTCGAACGATCTCTTACATACGATCATTGAAACCGACGCCACTGCACGACAAACATGGGAGCAATTGGAGAGTATTTTTCATGATAACAAGACACAATGTGCCTTGTATTTGAAAAATCAATTTAAGGATATTTAGCAAGACGATTTTCCTAACGCGTCGGCCTATTGTCAAGAACTTAAGATGATTGCCGATCAACTCTCAAACGTTGGTGCACCGGTCACAAATCAACGATTGGTAATGCAACTCATTGCGGGTTTGAATGAAAATTATGACGGAGTCGCTACCATTCTCCAACAAAGCATGTCATTGCCTCCATTCTATGGGGCTCGTTCGAGACTTATCCTCGAAGAACCAGAAAAACCAAGTGGGTTGCGGCTAATGTGAGCGTATCCGACGCCGCCCTCGTCACTACCGGCGGCCCATCTGCCGATAAAAAGGACCCGAGTTCCGGTTCACACTACCGGCAACCCAATGACCCGAAATACGTCCCGCCTTCCCAGAATCACCACAAAGGAAGAAATTTCGGCAAAGACCGCGACAGCCGTTGAGGAAGCAACAGCAATGACGGGAGGGGACAGCCACCCGCAACGTCAGTGGCAACAGTCTCCGTAGTGGGCTGCCTACCCGCTATGGGCTACTTGGGCCCAGCCAGCTTGTGCTGCTCCACCTTGACCCTACCCGATGTCCTCCTGGGCCCAACTTCTGGCCTGACAGCCCCAGCCCGGTATCCTCGGCACACGTCCAAAGCAGGCATACAGTGCACATGTCTCTCCTCCTTCAACGTACGCACCGACGGATATTTAGGCGGCTATGAACACGATGTCTCTCAACGTTCCAGATGACAGTTAGTACATGGATACCGACGGATATTTAGGCGGCTATGAACACGATGTCTCTCGTCTTATTTCAATATGAGCAATTTAAATCGTAATATTATTGTTGGTAGTGGACAAAGCATTCCCATTCGAGGTTATGGACAATCATCACTCTCCCTTCTACATCCCCCATTAGCTTTAAAAAATATTCTCCATGCCCCAAAACTTATCAAAAATTTAATCTACGTGAGTCATTTCACAACCGACAATAATATTTTCCTTGAATGTGATCCTTTTGTTTTTTTTATGAAGGGTCTTATGACAGGAATGCAAATAATGAGATATGACAGCACCGGAGACCTTTATTCTATCACCACCACCGTCGTCCATCCAGCCTCATCTCCATCAACCTTTGTAGCTATTTCGTCTCTTTTATGGCATAATAGATTAGGACATCGGGGGAGATTCTGTTTTACGCTCCCTTAGAAAAAATAAATTTATTAATTGAAAACATGTCTCTTATCCTCCTATTTGTGAATCTTTGTTTTTGAGAAATATGTCAAATTGCCATTTTATTCTTCATCCACCCGTACTTTAATGCCATTTGATATCATACACAGTGATTTCTGTACTTCTCCTATTTTAAGGACGGTCGGGCATAGATATTATGTGTTATTTTTGGATGATTATTCCAAATTTCTTTTGACTTTTCCCATTGATAATAAGTCCCAAGTCTATTCTATTTTTTCGTCATTTAGAGCTTTAATAAAGACACAATTTGAAAAGAATATCAAATGTTTTCAATGTGACAATGGGAGGAAATTCGATAATCAACAATTCAAACTTTTTTGCGCCAAACACTGCCTTGTGTTTCATTTTTCCTATCAACACACCTCTCCACAAAATGAAAAAGCCGAATAAAAACAAGTTAATTCGTGCCCTCCTTGCCCACGCCTCTATCCCCACTATTTTTGGTATTACGCTCTCTCAATGGCAACCTATCTCTTGAACATTCTCCCAAACAAGTTTCTCAACCATAAGACTCACACTTAAGTTCTCTATCTTCGGGATCCTTCCTATAAGCATTTACGAACTTTCAGATGTCTATGATAACCCCTATATCCATCTACTCAAATCAATAAACTGCAACCTCGGTCATCCAGTATGTATTTCTTGGTTACCCCTAAATCATCGAGGTTATAACTGTTACGACTTGTCCAGCCAAAACATAATCATTTCTAGGCATGTCATATTCGATGAGTCCCAATTCCCCTTTACCAAACTCAATTCTCCACCTACGAATTCCCATGTCTTCTTAAATGATGGCCTAAATCCCCTTCTAATTCATCACTTACAAAATCAGTCACTACCATCACCGGGGCTCGACCCAATCCCCACTGTCCCGAGTCGAGCAGCCCATCCTGCTCCGCAATGGGAGCCTTGGAATAGCCCATCTCGGCTTACCGATTTGGCTGCCGCCTCTCGGCAAGTGTCCCCGCCCTTCTTCCCGACACCACTGCCTCATATCGACCCCACCTCCACAATCCCGATCCTACTTCCTCGTCTCAGCCCCACCTTCCCAATCTTGTTCAACCCCCGTGGAACCCCTACAGATAATGGAAACCCGTGCTATGCACGACATTTCCAAACCCAAACAACTATTTAACTTGTCCAATTCGGTTGTCCCTTCACCTCTTCCTCGTAACCCAAAAGATGTCTTGTCTGATCTTAATTGGAAAAATGCAATGATTGATGAATATAATACTCTTATTGAAAATAAGATGTGGGATCTAGTACCCCATCCTCCTGATACTAATGTTATTCGTTTTATGTGAATTTTTCGACATAAAAAGAAATCTGATGGTTCTTTTGAGAGGCACAAGGTCCGTCTTGTAGGTGATGACAGATCTCAACATGTGGGAGTGGATTGTGATGTAACTTTCAGTCCGGTGGTAAAATCGGCAACTATTCAGACCATTTTTAGTATTGCTTTGTCCAAATATTGGCTTATTCACCAGCTTGATGTCAAAAATGCTTTCTTGCATGGGGACCTTCATGAAACTGTTTATATGCATCAGCCTATGGAATTCAGGAATCCGATTCATCCATATTATGTGTGTGATTTGAAGAAATCACTATATGGACTGAAGCAGGATCCTCGTGCATGGTACCAACGGTTTGCTGATTACGTATCCTCTATCGGGTTTTCACATAGAAAATCTGATCATTCACTTTTGATCTATAGCAAGGATAATGACATGAAATACATCCTATTATATGTTGATGATATCATCCTAACTACATCTTCTGATGCACTTCGCCGATCTATTTTGGCACTCATTGCCTCTTAGTTTTCTATGAAGGATTTGGGTTCCCTAAGCTATTTTTTGGTTATTGCTGTTACGAGACATGCAAGTGGCTTATTTTTTTGTCAAAGGAAGTACGCCGAAGAGATCATTGACTGAGTAGGCATGACGTATTGCAAATCGACCCATACACCGGTGGACACTAATTCCAAACTCAGTGCCTCTTCGGGTTCTCTATATGCCGACCCGACTCACTAACACAGTTTAGCAGAAGCATTGCAGTATCTCACTTTCACGAGACTAGATATATCCTAAGTCGTGCAACAAATATACTTACATATGAACAGCCCGATGGATGAACATATGAATGCACTTAAACGTATTTTGCGATATGTACAATGTACTCTTCACTTCTATCTACACTTGTACAAGTCATCACTCTTTGGTCTCATCTCTTATTCTGACGCTGACTGGGGTGGTTTTCCGGACACTCGTCGATCCACGTCAGGTTACCGTGTCTTCCTCAGAGATAACTTGCTTTCTTGATCTTCTAAAAGACAACATACTCTGTCTCGATCCAGTGCCGAAGTCGAGTATAGAGGAGTAGCGAATGTTATTTCTGAGTCTTGTTGGATACGCAACCTTCTGCTGAAACTTCACTGCCCAATCCGCAAAGCTACATTGGTCTACTGTGATAATGTAAATGTGATATATCTCTCCGGCAATCCCGTTCAACATCAGCGCACTAAAGACATTTAAATGGATATTCATTTTGTACGTGGACAAGTTCGTGTCCTTCATGTTCCTTCCCGGTATCAGATTACTGACATATTTACTAAAGGACTTCCGCACATACTCTTTGATGATTTTCGAGCCAGTCTCAGCGTGAGAACCTTCCGCTTCAACCGCGGGAGTGTGATAGAATATTCTCGTATCATTGTATATCTTTTTATATTAGGTTAATTTATATTTCGATTGTAATTAGGAAGATTAATTACCTAGTTTATGACCATGTAAATAATTATGTAACACTATATATTGTACACAATAATCAATAGGAAGAGAACATATTCCTTTAAAAAATTAAGAAAAGAAAGTTAGGGCGAGAAGAGGAAGAAAAATGAGAGAGTAATTCGGATGGAGGTGGAGGCCTATTTATAGGACTTAATGATGATAACTTCATGAGACAAGTGTCATGTCTCCTCTGCCATTTGTTAATTGACTTGTGCAAATAATCCAAGACCAAAAGAATGGATGCCACATCACTTGTCCACTTTATACAAAAACACTTGTACAATATCCATTTAATATAAATGACAATTGTATACATTTTTGAAATATCAATGTTTCAATTCTATTAATGAATCTATTAAACATGAATTTAGATTAGTTAGGTTAGTGGTCTCTGAGTATCGAAGGATTCCCATCATTTTGTAATATTTTAAAATCAGAATATTATATGATATAGGGCAGCCCGGTGTATTAAGTTCCCGCGCGGAGTCCGGGGAAGGACCGGACCACAATGATCTATTGTACGCAACCTTACCTTCCATTTCAGTAAGAGGTTGTTTTCACGGCTTGAACGAAGAATATTATATGATATTTTAATTTTATTTTTTCCCAAAACGATGAATCATTGTTAACTGAGATCTTAAACTCAATTTTAAACTCATTAAATTGATTCCCGCGATCGAATTAATTGCCACTATGGTCAATATATATATATATGTGTAAAATAAGAGAATGAGGCAAAAATTAAAGAAAATTTGCACATAAAATAAAGTTAAAAGTGGAAAGAATATTTCGTATTACAAAAGGAATAGATAGAAGCAAACGTCTTCTATCTAGTGCAATTTAAAGAATCAAATAATTTTACCTCCAACTACAAATATTTAAATTTCTCAAAAATACTCTCTTACCATTTTATATGATGACATTTCTCGGTACAATAGATTATGGGTAAGCCCGTGCATCATAGCATTTGTTATAGTGCTTTATTTTCAGGTACAGATTAATGAGGTGGGCGCTAGTTTTTGCGAACTCCCTGCCTTTCACTATTGAAGCGAAGGGTTCACATCCTTGAGAGATGGCTCTACTTCTTATAGATCTCGAAAATCTCTGTGTCCAATGGGGTAACCTTATCAGTTCAAAAGTGAGTTTCTGCTTAGTTATATCGGGGGGAAAGGTTTTTCGTCTCTTTCGTCAAGTAGGTAAAGTAGGCATACGAATCACTTTGCCTTAGACTCTATTGGAACAAAGCAAAGAAGGAGGCGGAATGGAGAAAAGAAAGGGACAAGAACTTGGGTAGAGATGGGTGATATTTTAGTAGGTAAATTAACACCCCAGGTCGTGAAAGAATCGTCGTATGCCCCGGAAGATAGATTGTTACGAGATATACTTGGTATTCAGATATCTATTGAAAAAGAAGCGTATAATTTTTTTTGTTACACCCCCCTCTAGATATAATACAAAGGAAAAAAGTACAACTCGATTATATTTTAATCCTTATTAAAAAAATATGTGTAAACAAATCTTGGACTTTTTAGGGTTCAATTTATATCCTCCTTTTTATTTTAATTTTTCTGTTAATTTTCTCTAATTTTATCTTTACCATTTTATGAACCTATTATGACTCAGTTTCGGATACGTCCTTTATATATTAAAATCAAACATTTGTGCTCTCTATATTATGAAAATTCTACGCCTACACCCCCTATGAGGATATTTGTAATTAAGTATATTAAAAAGTAAATTAATATTATAAATAAAAACCTTTTATGTATTTATTTTTATGAAATTTAATAAAGAAGATAATATTGTTTTGAATATCTTTATTCATGCATTTGATTAAAATAGAGGATAAATATTTCTGAAATATGTATATTTCAAAATTTATTAATAAGAAATGAACACAACTTACTTAATAAAATATACCAACTAATTGTAATAATTTTCTACACTTTAAACCTATAATTTATTATATTTTATTAATAAATAGTGCAGCCCGATGCACTAAGCTCCAGAAATGCGCGGGATTCGAGGAAGGGTCGGACCACAAGGGTCTATTGTACCCAGCCTTACCCTGCATTTCTGCAAGAGACTGTTTTCACGATTTGAATACATGACTTCTTGATCACATAATAATAACTTTACCAATTACTCAAAGTCTTCGCATTCCTCATTGGCGTTGGCGTTGGCGTTGCATGAGCCCGACCGGCTCAAATGGGCACGGCCAAGTCCAATCTTCAGAATATTTAATATATGTAAAATCTTTTAAAAATTCTGAAGATTGGAAGAACAATTGAAAGACAAAAATAGACCAGAAAGGAAATAGAAGTGGAAAAGTATACCGAAACTTACGCGCCGGCGGTATGTATTAAATCCACGTAGAATGACATATTTTAAATATAGGTTAGCTAATACGTAAATTGACTAAAACGCCCTCAAAACCTATTGAAATGACCAAAAGCACACATGTCAATCCTTGAATGCTAATCACACTTCTATAATAGTTAAAATGCAATAATACGTTAAACTAATAAAATGCGGTAAAATATTAAGGTGATAATTGGAAAAAAAAAACTGAAAGAGAAATAATCAAAGAAAATGACAAAAATGGTCCTTTTTATATGGTGGCAGGTTTAGATTAGGTCTTTTAAGGATCAGTGGGGTAGTTTTGATTTGTCAAAAGTGAGCATCTTTAATATCTATTTAATATTTACCAAATACTAATAGTTAAGTTTAATCAGAGTAAAAGTAGAAAATATTTGATGGAAACTCGCATTTGGTAATACAATTTATGTAGTTTATGTTATTTTTTTTGTCTATTTCGATAGTTTGTAAAACTTTTTAAGGTGTAATTTCTGATATTTTTTAATCTATTTTTTTAATGTATGATGTAGTTTTTTATATTGCAGTTTCAGAGATTTTAATGGAATTTTTGTATGTTTCTAGTTAAGTTTTTTTTCATACTGTAGGTTAAATTTATTAATAAGAATTTGATAAATATCTAACAGAAACCAAAAGTACTCACTTTTAAAAAAATTAAAAAATCAAGCCTGCTCAATTGATACTTAAGGGACTAATTTAAACCTACAACCTAACCTAAGATAAGAGATCAGTTTTATCATTTTCTCGAAAGTATCACGTAATAATTTAACATATTTGAAACATATAAATTGTTAAAACATAGCCGTGTAAAATAATTTTTTTTGGTATTGTCGCGAAAAATAAACATTATAGCGTATAATTAAATTGGGATGTATAACTTTCGTATAACTTTTAACTATGTCATGCACTTTTTATCAAAAATATAAAAACTTGATGTTCCAATTCGTACCCAAAATAAAAGTTCACCAGCGACATTTGTATATTTATTACTCTTTATCTTTTTCAAGATGACAGTGTGTACTGTGTAGTGTAATAATAATGTGTTAGGTGACTTGCTTTACTCCACGCCAATTGTCAAGACGTCGACATTTTCATTTGCTTGTCCTGTCATTTTCAGGAAGACGCCTACTTTCGGAACATGCCTAAAATTTATTTCCATTCTGAAAATGACAAATCATCCTCACTATAAAAAATAAAAAAAAATAAAAATTAGATATAAATTTTATTGCTAAATTACTTGTAGCTAATTGAATTTTATGATAATATGTCGCTAATTCGTCGTTAATTTATTATTTAGTTACAAAACCGTCTGTCGTTAATTCCAGTTTTTAGTAGTCATGACTTAAATGACTCTTGATAATATTTTTAGCAAGAATTCGGTGGTAACTGTTGCTCACAATGCACACACAAATATACGTGATCGCCAAGTAATATAGTGACTTGTAAAAGTCGAATATCATACCCACAGAGATTTATGATCAATAATTTAATGAGAATTCACTATCACTACTAATTATGCAAGCATGAGAGAAAATAGTTGATTGTTTTATTAACTAATGTGAAAAGTAAATATCTAACTGTTTATGCTAACGATTTGTAATGAACGTTTGTTTAGCACTTGAGTTTATCACAGAGAGATGTGTATTCCAGGGTCGTGGTTGGTTCACCAATCGTATTGCGTCATTCAAGTATCTTACCATAGCAGTTTTATTCATGATTGCTAATTAACTAGATTATTAATCTCATAGTATTCTCCCGAATCACTACTTGCCAATTCAAAACAGTTCGCCGCCTATATTCCTATGAAATTGACATGTTAAGAATGTAATTCGTCCACGGTGTTTAATTGATTGTGTTGTCTAGGTATATTCCTATCCCAGCCACAAATCCTAACCCAACTGTAGGGACAATAAGATCACACTCTCTTCACTTATTATCTAATTTAATAACGTCTTTCCCAAGTACGTGTATCAAATAGTATATAGAACTCGACTGTTGCGCAGGCAATCAAGCAATTAAGAACAGAAGTAAAGTAACAATCGTATATGAATAAACTACTAAGATAAAAATATTTGTCCAACGTCAACAGTCATGGCTATACCATATCTCCAAAATTATATAGTTTAGCTACTCATAATCAGAGACAAGATGCAAGAATTCATAAATATCATCAAGTTTTAATGAAAATTAAGAAAAATATAAGAAACCTAAGAACAACGGCTTGCAATGCTCCAGAATAAGTCCCAGTTGTCATTTACAATGTAAAACCATCTATTTATAGTCTAGGGTACAGTCTAAAAACGTTCGACCAAATCCCGAACAAATTAGGAAATACTAACGACGTCGTAAGATGCATGCGTGATGCACACCATCGCGCATGTACATCTTACGTGATACTCACACGATGCACGACCATCGCCTGCATGTATGAGATTCTGAGAATTGCGAGATTCAGAGAAGTGATTTTCCTGCGATACTCACACAACGCACACAACACACATGGTCCTTCAGTGACTGTGCGATCCTCTCATCATCTCGTTCAAGCGTGATACACGTCCAATTTTCACAGAAAATGCTCGGGTTTCATTCAGTTTTCCTCATTGTACCTAAACATCACAAAAACACCAACATAAGCCCGAGTAAAACTATTTCAACACAAAAGGTATAATTAAAGTACTAAGAATATAGATATTTGTGCCAAATATCACCAACCCCACTTAGACTTTGCTCGCCATCGAGCAAACACTATCACCAACCTAACACAAATTCACCATTATGTCATTCAAACAGGTCTACTCAGACTTCGGTTAATATGACTATTTCAAAAATACATTTTAAGGAAAACATTGAGCCAATTCTTACAAAAGTCATGAGAATCACTTAAAATTTTCAATTCAAAACGCTCGGAACCAACCTCTTCAAAACAACTCATTTTCAATGAAATGTGACTCAAAACACCATTCAAAGCAAAACAATCATGCTACCTAACAGAGAATCCAATATTCCACCAATCTCTTATCAACTATGTGTCCTCAGTGAAAGAGAGTTGTCCATATATCTCACACAAATTTAACATCATTATTTTAATGGACATAAAATCAATAAGTATGCTCACTCTCACAAAGAACACCACATGCCAAATACGATGAACTATAAGCTTGCCCGTAGTGTAACCGTTTTACTAATATAAATACATTGAACCAAGGATCAAGTAGGACTTTAAAGGATTGTAATGTAGGCTAAGGGACTGGTAGAGAACATTTGGATCAAATAGTGACTAACCTCCCTAAACACTTTAATACATACAATACTAAGCATTCCACTCGCATTTCTTTACCAACCAAATATCAAAACGAACCAACACACATTTCTCCCAAACAACACCCATTTACTTCTTTTCATTTAAGCACCTCATTCTTGACACCACGAGTTAGAAAGAGAAACTTTCTTCTATGTTAACCACACAGTTGTTTTTTCAAATTTTAAGTTTCAATCCCCAACTAACAAGCAGAATTTTGTTCGATTAGGTGCACCAATAGACTTTATTAGATTTCAACCAACAAACTCCCCCTTTTCAACAAAATTCCAACTCCATTTACATCAACTTATCATCAAAGTGCTCAAGGAGTGTAATGGATCAAATTTAGGCCAATACAAACAAAAAGGGCACGACTTATAGACTGTTATTAAAGAAAAGGCTAAGGCTCAATGGGGCTGACTAAGGTATCATGTTCATTTTGGTGGGACAAGTTACAATTTAGGCTATCAAAGAACTACCTCTATCACTTTCTAAGTACAATACATTTTATAAGTTCTAGACATTAATAAAAAGCATGGAGCATACAAGAATATACTTATACACACACGAAACATAATCAACTCAATACATATCCACATCATCCCTCAAATCAAGCAACATACAAAAATTTTCAAGTGAGTCACACATGAGTCAATAAAATATGCACTTAAGAGTTTCAAAAGAGGTTATTTGCTTACAAGGCATGCTTTAAAAATCAACTTCAAGAATCGCTCATTGTGTCAATTTTTGCACCTAACATGAGCACATAGCATTCAAATGGTCATACAAGCATGAATTCTTTTCATATGACAAACAAAAGAAAACTAAAAAACTACCTAGATGCCCTATTCTACTACCGAGGGTCTAAAAACTAGAAAACAAACTATTTTTGACTTTTTCTTTATTTTTTCAATTTTTTCTAAGGGTACTACTAAATTAAAAATGAAAAATTAGATATCTTAATCCTATAAGTGAGAAGAAAATATAAAAATACTACGACATAGACATCCTATCTCGAGATGTACCTTCCACCCCACACTTAACTTCATGCAGTGCCATCAATGCATATGAAAAAATAAAAATAAAAGTAAAGTAAGGCGAGAGATACTCTATGGGGACCTCTAGGGCCTAGTCATCGTTTCCCTCAACAACATCATTATCGGCCTCGCCATTAGACTTGTTACACCCTGTAGTGTCACGTCCCACTGTGACGTCAGTGGATACCAACGTCCCGTGAAGAGGTACACCTTTATGAAAGGGTAATGAAGGTTTAAGTCTTGTTGGTGGGAGTTCTGGATTGTTTGGAAGTCCAACAAATCGAAGAAAACACATTTCAACTAAATCAGAAAATTGGATAGTTTGACGGCAGAGGTGACGGGCCGTCAAAGTGCCAATCGACGGTCATGATTGATGGACCATCGATCCCACCGTCGAAGTACGGTGGTGGAAAATTTTAGTTGGATATAAAATGTGTTAGGTCGATTTAAACTTCATTTTTACCCTAAATCAGATCATAAGACCTCCTAAATCCTCTCTAAGGGATTCCATAACACCCAAGCTCAATTCCAAGGCAAATAACGTAAGATTAACATGATAATTCCCGCGATAATTATAGAAATCATCTTCCTCATAGTGAAGAAATTTCGGAAACCCTATAACTTGATGTTTTATGGAGGATTAGATTCCTAAAGGTAAGGATTTACCTTCCTCTACTTGTTATTACGATCAATTGATGATTCAGAGTGCGTTGTGAAAGGATTTTTGTAATTGAAACCCGTAAACCTAGAAAATCATGATATGTTGAGTTGTGGGCTGTTTTGCTTGAATTATGAGTTGATATTAATTAGTAAATTGATTGTTGGTAGTAAATATTGAGAATTTCATCATGAGCTAAAGGAAAGAGTAACTAGAAAGCTTATGAAAGTTGCGTTTTATGATCTTAGGAGTATGAGTTGTTTGGAAGTAATTTCTTATACAATGTGAATCTGCTGTTGATATAAATCATTTGTATACTATATATAAGCACTCATGGATCATACAAGGACTTGTGGAATTCATATAGATATAGCAAAAAGGTATATAATGTCTATTTCTTCTTTCAATTGGCATAACTCAATAGAAAGCGTATTTTTCTAGCAGAGTTAGGAAGCATAATTGTCATAGGTATTCTACTCTTTTAGTTGAAGTTAGATTTACTATTGGTTGTATGATATATAGTTAGATTGAGAATGCAAGTTTTACTTAAGTTTCATTACCTTCTATTTGATCCATTGCGCAAGTGTATACTTATAGTTAAAGTAGATGACTCAACTCTTTGGTAGGTGTGTCATTGAGCGAAATCTACTCTAAACTATTAGATCTCTATTAGACGTCGTAGAGTACGAGGTGACCATAAGGCATTTGGAATCGTTAGTGTCTTTCATAAAATAAGAATCGAGTTTTATATTTGTTCGTTGCGTAATTGCTATGTTAGTTGCACTATCAGAAAGATCGCCCTAATTATACACCTAAGTACTTGGTTAGAGATTCGAGGGGAAAGCTAGTCGTAGTTACATCAACTGTAGTTAATTGTGTGCGCTATAAAATGTTCTTAGCAATGAGTAGGTGAAGCGACTTGTAAGGAATGATGTTGCTTGTGTCTTGAAATCTCAATAGTAAGCAATATTTGTTGGCACTAATAAGTGTCGAGGACCCATAAGGATCCAATCTAATTTCTAGTTGATAGTTGCTCTCATCTGTTACACTTGTAGCCCAGTCGAATACATATGCCTTTATATAGCTGTCTTCAGTGATGGTAGTAGTAGTTGCTACCCCTCTAGTTGGATGCTCATGTATTTAGTTGAACTTAGAAGGTAAATGAGTACTTAGTTGCATAATTGAAAGGTAATTATCGATAAGAATCCAACCTAGATATGTCAAACTATTAATAGTTGGAATTAGACCCATTCCGGTTTAGTAAACTTTCATTAGAGGTTGTGCCACTTGATGTGCCCGTATACAATAGTTGGAATTATTAGTTGTTTTCCTAAATGAAAGTCTTCAGAGGTCGGGTGTAGTAGACGCTGGGTTGCGTACTTACTAGTTATATAGTTTCCCATGTCAGTGCACTAGTTACTCGACTTTCCTAGTTGAAGATCTATGCACTTGTGTAGTTGTCAACGTTGGTTGCCTTAGTAGTTGTTACTCCTCCCGTTGGAAGTTGGTGTACTTGGTGAAACTCCAAGGATAAGAGAGTCTTTAGTTGTATTTTTCAAACGTAATTATGGTTAACAAGTTGTGTCGCCTCAGAAGGGGAACTATAGTTGATCGAATTAATTTATAAAGAACTTAGTTGAGTTATGTGATATGATTTGTTGGCCCTCGCGGCCTATTTGCCATCTTGAGCTTATTTTGTAGCCTTCGGGCTTATTTGCTATCCTTCTGGCTTATTTGCTAGTCATTGTGGCTTTTGGCAGCTACTGAGGCCTATTTGGTGACCTTCCAAGGTATATTTGTCTCTCTAGTGGAGCATGTTTGCAAAACAGAGATTAGTAGTATAAGTAGGCGTAACTTGAATTATTGTAGTACTGCATATTGTAGAGTTAGTAGTAGTTGGCTCTAAATGGAGCATATTTGTGAGATCAAGTTTGGTTTTGTAAGTAGATAAGATCTAAGGCCCATTTGTTGCCCAAGCAGAGCGTAGTTGCAAGACAGATACTAGTGTCCATATAAATATAAGTTGGACCTGTAGTGGCTTTTCAATTAACATAGTTGGCAAACACTATGTTCTACGAGACAAAGATCGACTAAATAAGTAGACAACACTTAGGCCTGTTGTGATACATTCATTGGTATAATTGATAAGTGTTCTAGCAGAGTTTCACCTACATGTAAGTGGCAGTCCTCCTATACTTGTTGTTATTCGCTTACTTATATTATTTTAAGTTCCAGTGCTTATCATTTGTTTTATCCGCCTTACATACTCGATGCATTATTCGTACTGACGTCCCTTTTGCCGGAGGTGTTGCAGGTCCAGGTTCGCAAGTGGCATATTTATAGGTAGATGCTCTAGTTGATCATAAGAGTTTTGGTGATCTCCAATTCCTCCTGGAGTAGCCGATTCGAATCATTTCTAGTATAGTTGTACATGCTACTTGGGTAAGCCGGGGCCTTGTCCCGACCAAATTATTTTATCATACACTCTTGGAGGCTTTTGTAGACAGATGGACACTTATGGTCAGTAGTGTTATGTGATGTTGGGTTATACAGTTGAGGCCTTGTAGGCCCAGGTATTTATATACTTGTTTTGGGCCCTTCTATTTGTAGGTAATTGAACGTAGTAAACTACTTGTATTGTCGAGTATGTTACTTTTATAGAGGTGGCATTAGGTGCCCGTCCACCCCACAAAGGTTAGGGTGTGACAAGACTGCTCGAACCCATCATTTTCCTCATCATCATCAGGGTTGTCGTGTGCATGAGACTCCGTTTCATCACCCCTTTCTTCATCGGCCTCCATGAGATCGACTGAATTCATGTTTTCATCAGCATGTAATTAGGCCTCATCCCCGAGAAGTGCCCTGTAGTAAACTGTGTGTGGTGCCTCTGCATATACATTCAAGAGGTCTAACTGAGAGTGCTCGACCTGCAACACTGCTATCTTGTAGAGTTTGGTCTGCAAAGTGAATTATGCAGACCTTTCTTCCACTGAGCTATGGTTATGCTTGGCAGATTTCTCTGGTGGATTTTATGTTAGAAATGTCGATCATATCATTGATTGCCTCAAGTACCATGTCATGAGGATTTGCCAAGTTTGTGTCAATCTACATCAAGTATGAAGTGAGTGTGTTGCCGAAGCTCAACCTATGGGACTTGCCCTCCCACACTCAATATATCTCCTGAATCATCTAGTATCATATGTTCACAGGCTTCCCCATCATGAAAAAGTATACTATGCACACTCTCGCCCTTAGCACGTTCGTATAATGATTGAGTGGCATGACTATGTAGTTCAAACTTGAAGTGTCGCGCACAAAGAAGATGTCGTCAAAGGCACCCAATCTCGAATTAAAACTGATGGGCGATACTCATCCGAGAAGACAACCTCAAAGTTGGCATACAACTCCATGACAAGATCAATATTCACCGACCCCGAGTTTTCGAAGACAGAACTCCATCCTATGGACATAATTTGGTTGCATATTTCCTTGAAATATCATTTCAAAGGGACTTGATTGATAGCTCACTCATGGATATAACCATCCGAGAGGTCAATTTTTTTGTACCAATACCACCCGTATTGGACAAAATTAGATTAGTGATGCCTCGAGAACGAAGAAATAGGCACACACTTAGAAGATGCTATAACAACATACAGAAGGATGATAGAAATAAACACTAGAATAAACAAACAAGATGCTATGATATACGATTTAAAAGCTGATATAAGAATGGAGATAGAACACTATGGATGAACAAAGATTAATGGAACATCAAAATAAGTTAGAAGAACTTAGAATAATAGCAGAAAAACCTCTTAGATATAATAGAGATATAAATCAGCATATAATAAGTTGCAGAATAAGTATAGATCTAATAGAAGAAAGAGATCAACGCCTACAAGAAAATTCTAAACAAATAGATGAACAGAAATAAACTATTAAAGAGTTACGGAATAGGATAGCATTAGAAAGCGAAAGGTTAAGACAAAAAAAAGAAGAAAATTTGAAACTACTGGAAGATAAATTAAGAGAAATAATCAGAAAGGATAATGAATTAAAAGATCTGAATGATATAATAGAAGAACAATATAAGTACATCAACTTACTAAAATATGGATAAAGGAAAAGAAATAGTAGAAGACTCTAAAGATACACACTATCAAATGAATACGTATGAAGGAGGATCAACACAAACACTAAGCTTTAAACCAGAAACTTACTAGAAAATACAAGATGAAAAAGAGGAACTATCTATAAAGAAAATATTTAAAACACGATGGTTTGAAAGAAACAAAGGTGGATAACCCCGCAATTCTTAGTGTATTGAGAGAAAACCTCAAAGACATATGACCCAAATTTCAGCGAACTTCTTAGCGTAACTTGCGACATCCTTTGTCGAATTTTGTTTTACAACTTACTTGACCTCAAAACTTAGCATACTACTATTGTACGATTTAAATATCTCAAAACATGACCTTCTTAGAGTATCAAGTACTCCTAGTCTCACCCCGAAAGTACGGGCTATTACAATTTTATAGGTGGATAACCCCGCAATTCTTAGTATATTAAGAGAAAACCTTAGAGATATATGACCCAAATTTCAGCGAACTTCTTAGTGTAACTTGCGACAGCCTTTGTCAAATTTTGTTTTACAACTTACTTGACCTTAAAACTTAATATACTACTATTGTACGATTTAAATATCTTATAACATGACCTTCTTAGTATATCAAGTACTCGCTATCTTGTACAAGTCCTTATTCTTAACTTATGAGGACGTATTTTAATGCAAAATTTTTTGGAGAGTTTCAAGCTGCTATTATAACAGGTAGAGTTTCACCCTCACCCAAGTACGCATAGTTGAGATGTGTGGGTAGGAGATTCAACTCTAACTTTGGAGCCTATTCTATTGATAGCCTGGGTGGAGGCCTAATTTTTCTATCAAGCAGCTTAAACATCCCTTCGCGAACATAAGCACATGTTAGATCAAGAATCTGCACCAGCTTAAATGCATCTTTATCTCCAAAAATTTTATCACCCACTAGAGCTCTCTCCAATGGGTCACTAGATGTAATGAGAGGTCTCTTATTGTCTTCCATCGCCACATTGATAGAAAATAGTTCATCAAAATTATAGGTAACTTGAGGGCCTTGTACATATTGAAAACGTCAATCTTATCATGTACCATCATAGTTAGCTGCCCAACAACTATTCCAATAAGTGCTCTTCCTATAGCCAAGAACAGACGCCCTGAAATAAATGGGACTTCCAGATCTGGCTCAAAATCCAAGATAACAAAATCTGCCAGAAATATAAGTGACCCAACCTAAACCAGAACATCTTCGATAATACCCTCGGGCATGGCTAATCTTCTATCTGCCAGCTGAGAACAATAGTGATTGGTCTTGGGTTTCCCAACCCCAACTTTCTGAACATGGACGACGACATCAAATTAATACTTGCACCAAGATCGCAAGGTGCTTGTGCAATGACTTGCTTCCCAATAGTTATTTTAACCGTGAAACTACCTGAATCATTTAGCTTTGTAGGCAGTTTGTTCTTAATTGTAGATCTTCACTCTTCAGTGAGTGCAATTGTAGTATACTCCATGAAGCGACTCTTATTTGCTACGATGTCCTTGATGTACTTAGCATATTTTGGAATCTCTTACAACATGTCTACTAAGGGGGCATTCACATGTACCTGCTTCAGTAAATCAAGAAACCTTTTGTAAGTGGCCTCTTCTTTATGCTTTGCTAACCTCTGAGGGAATAGAGATTGTAGTTTGGCAACCACTAGGTTTTGCAGCTTTACCAAAGGTGTCTTCACTACCATCTCTATCTCGATAACCTGATGTTCTATGACTGCCCATTTCTCTACTTCTGCTCGAGTTGCCTTCTTTGGTGCCAATTCCTCTAATTGCCTCTAATTTATGAGAGATACATCCTTACAAGGCTTTGGATTAAGATCAGTTGGAAGTACCCCTTGTGGTCTCATATTTTAGGCACTTGCTATCTGACCCATCTATCTATCTAAGTTTCGCACTATGAGATCCCGATTCTGATTTTCAACTATTATCTTATACTCAAATACTTATTAACTTGCCATCATTTTCTGCATATCCCCCAACATCGTTTTCATAATTTATTCCATACTACTTGTAGGAGAAGGAGCATTGGATTGATTATCCTGATCCTGCTGATATTGCTGCTGCTATCCTTGTGCCCTGTGTTGGTTACTATTACCTTGATTTCCACCCCAAGAGAATTTTGAGTGATTCTTCCAAGTAGGGTTGTATGAATTTCCATATGTATTCTAATTACGCTGACCTTTATATGCTTTGTCCATGTTATGAACTAACTCTGGATTCGCTGGACATGCATCACTGGTGTGCCCTTCTCCACACACTTCACAGAACATTTGAGCTTCTTCCACCTATGCTTGAGTTTTTCCCATAGTAAAATCTTTGAATTCCTTGCGCATGGCCTCAATTTGTGTTGTTATTCCCATATAAATATCTACTTCCAGATCTCCAGCAGTTCGCTATGGTCACCTCGCCACTCAAAATTGCTCTAAGAAAACATGTTTAAGAGGATGAAAATCTCATTATAACTAAGGTCAAGAGCCTGCCCCCCAATTGCAGTATCAAACAACACTTTTTTGTGGTGATCCAGACTCTCAATAAATGTGTGTACCGGAACTTCATTCGATTGATAATGGTGAGGGAAATCTCTGAGCAACGCTTTGAACCTCTCCCATGCCTGATATAAACCCTCTCCAGGTCTCTACCTTAAGAACATTATTTCCCTTCAGAGCCTAGCTATTATACCGGATGGAAAGAACTTTGTCGCAAATTTCCTCGCTAAATCGTCCTAGGAGGTGATAGAATTTGCTGGTTCTACTAGCAACCACTTCTTGACGTCCCCAAGTAGAGAAAATGGGAACAACGTAAGCCTCACATAATCAGCAGAGACCTTGTTGGTCACATAAGTATCAGCGATCTCCAAGCAGGTTTGGATATGTCATTGAGGATTCTCGTGCGACAAACCCGTGAACTTCCCCCTAGAGTGAAGTAGCTGAATCATAGGATGTTTCAGCTCAAAATTTTCAGCGATGGTAGGCTTAACAATGCTCAAGGTGACATTACCCATTATAGGTACTACCACTTCTCACACTGTCGCTGGTGGTGCATTAACTGCCATAACCTCAGGTACTACAACAATAGCCTGCAGATTTTTACAAAAATTGTCTTCTCTCCTGCGTTGATGGAATAACCATTCAGACTGAGGATTGAATTCCTCAAGATTGTTTTGACTAGCAAACCATCACATTCGAGTATAGTACATGTGTCAATAACAGCTAACATCAAGACGTTAATACTTGGATAACTAAAATATTAATAGATTGTTCTAATAAAATTGTTAATTTCTAAGTCATCGACAACGACGCCAAAAACTTGTTGCTCCAATCGCACACACAAGTATAAATGGTCGCCAAGTAATATAGTGACTTGTAGAATTCAGATATCGTACCCACAGACATTTATGATCAATAATTTAATGAGAATTCACTATCACTACTAATTATGCAAGCATGAGAGAAAATAGTTGATTGTTTTATTAACTAATGCGAAAAGTAAATATCTAACTATTTATGCTAATGATTTGTATTGAACGTTTGTTTAGCACTTGAGTTTATCACAGAGAGATGGGTATTCTAGGGTCATGGTTGGTTCACTAATTGTATTGTGTCATTAAGTATCTTATCCTAGAAGTTTTATTCACGATTGCTAATTAACCATATTATTAATCTCATAGTATTCTCCCGAACCACTACTCGCTGATTCAAAACAGTTCTCCGTCTATATTCCTATGAAATTGACCTGTTAAGAATGCAATTCGTCCGCAGTGTTTAATTAAATGTGGTGTCTAGGTATATTCCTATCATAGCCAAAAATCTTAGCCCAACTCTAGGGATAATCATATCACACTCTTTTTACTTCTTCTCTAATCTAATAACGTATTTCCTAAGTACGTGTATCAAATAATAGATAGAACTTGACTGTTGCACAGGCAATCAAGAGATTAAGAACAAAAGTAAAGAAATAATCGTAGATGAATAAACTACTAGGATAAAAATACTTGTCCAATGTCAATAGTCATGGCTACACCACAAACCCAGAATTATAGAGTTTAGCTACTCATAATCGGAGACAAGATGCAAGAATTCATGAATATCGTAAAGTTTTAATGACTAAAATTAAAAAAAAAGATAAGAAACCTAAGAATGATGGCTTGCAATGCTCTGGATAAGTCCCAACCGTTGTTTACAATGTAAAAATGTCTATTTATAGTCTACGGTAAAGTCTAAAAATATTTGACCGAATTCGGAACAAATTAGGAAAAAACTGACTACATTGTGCAATGCATGCGCGATGCACACCCATTATGCATGTACATCTTGCGCAATACTCACGCAATGCGTGGCCATCGCCTGCATTTCTAAGATTCTGAGAACTGTGAGATTCAGAGAGCTAATTTTCCTGCGATACTCACACGATCCGCACCCATCGCACATGGTCCTTCAGTGACCAAAATTTCTCTAAGTGTTGTGCGATCCTCTAGTTATCTCGTTCAAGTGTGATACGCCTCCAATTTCCACAAAAAAATGCTCGGGTTTCATTCATTTTTCCTCATTATTCCTAAACATCACAAAAACACCAACATATGCTCAAGTACAATGATTTCAACCCATAATGTACGATTAAAGTACTAAGAAACAGAAAGAATATGACGCAAAATATAGATATTTGTGCCAAATATCAATAACTTCGAAAAATAGTAATAACATGTTGTAATGAATTAAAGTGAACCAATAGTGAAAACATTAGGATAGATTTCACACAACCCTTTACAGAATTTGTTAGTCCAAGTGTAAATATAATATTCGTTGGTGTAGAATAGTGTAAATCTCCTTGATTGGAGTTCTCTTATTAATGCCATATATATAGAGTGTACAATTGTAGTCCTAATGGAATTATGATCTCTATTTTACATTAATTACACTAAAATACTAATTACATAATATATTATGAATATATGGAATATATTTACTATCACACCCCTCAGTCGGAGCGGGAGGAGGTCAGACGCTGAGACTGGATTTGAAGTCAAGGAACAGTTGTCGAGGAAGCCCCTTTATGAAGATATCTGCGTACTGATACGAAGAAGGAACATGCAACACCCTAACGTGACCTATTGCAACCTTCTCACGAACAAAGTGAATATCCATCTCAATATGCTTGGTTCGCTGATGCTGAACCGGGTTATGAGACAAGTAGACAGCAGATATGTTATCACAATAAAATAAAGATGCCTTACGTAAGGGACAATGAACCTCAAAAAGGAGATTTCAGAGCTAACATAGCTCGACAACAACATTCACAATGCCTCGATATTCTACTTCTGCACTCGAACGGAAAAGTGTGGCTTGCCGCCTGGTAGACCACGATATAATATTATCTCTAAAAAATATGCAATAGCCGGACGTAGAGCGACGGGTGTTCGGACAGCCTACACAATATGCGTCTGTGTAGGAGAGCAACCTAGTCGGTGCGGAGGGATATAAATGTAGTCCATAGTCAAGAGTGCCCTTAACATAGAAAATGATACGCTTAAGAGTTGTAAAGTGAGGCTCCCAAGGAGCATGCATAAACAAATACACTTGTTGAATAACATATGAAATATCTGGCTAAGTGAATGTGAGATACTGAAGAGCACATGTGAGACTCCTATAAAGAGAGGGATCGCTGATCGGATCCCCATCATATGCATTGAGTTTGGACTTTGAGTCGACATGAGTGGGCATGGTCTTGCAGTTTGCCATTTTAGCCATGTAGACAATCTCCTCTGCATACTTACACTGACACAAGAACATGGAATGTGCGGATCTAGTCACCGATATCCCCAAAAAATAACTCAACTTACCCAAATATGTCATAGCAAATTCGGAATTGAGAAGGGAAATGATCTCGTGTTTCAGCGTATCAGAAGAAGCTGTCAGAACAATATCATCCACATATAAAAGAAGATAAGCCATGTTAGTACCTCGATGAAAAATAAACAGGGAATGATCACTCTTGCTGCACACGAACCCTATCTGTATGATATATGTAGAAAATCTCTCATACCAAGCCCTATGGGCTTGTTTCAAACCATATAGTGAATTACGAAGACGACAGACATAATGAGGAACTTCCGGATGTACAAAGCCAGACAATTGATGCATATAAACGATTTATTTCAAATCTTCATGTAATAAAATATTTTTTACATCAAACTGGTGAATAGGCCAATTTTTCCCATATCTATGCTCAACACTGTGTGAATGGTAGTTGGTTTGACCACCGGACTAAAATTCTCATCACAATCAACTCCCTCATACTGATCAGTACCGTTAGCCATAAGTCTTGCCTTATGGCTTTCAAGCTCCCCACTATCTCAGAATTTGTGATGATAGAGTCACATACAATGAATTACATTCACCTCTTCTGGTTTCGGAACAAGATGTCAAGTGTGCTGATTGGTTATCGCATTAAACTTCTCACGCATGGCTGCATTCCAATTTGGGTCAAGTTGGGCTAATTTTGGGTTTTTGGGAACGGGTGAGATGGTTTGAGTGGATAGGTTAAAGTGAACTTTTGGTTTGAAAATCACGTATTATGCACTGGCTTCCATGCGATGTGTTCGGTCACGGATGGGGCAGGGGGCGGGGAGGTGGCGGACTGGACTGGGAAGTGGGGTCGGGACTTGGCAGTGGTGACGAGCAGTGGGGTTGGGCAGTGTGATGGGAAGGGTATATGCAATATGATGGGTAGGGACTGGGCAGTGGGGTGGGGCAGTATGGCGGGCAGGGACTAGGTAGTGGGGTGGGGCAGTGTAGCGAGCAGGGACTGGGCAGTGGGGGGGGCAGTGTAGTGGGTGTATCATCGGGCAACGACTTGGTAGGGGCTGGGCAGTGGGGTAGGGTCAACGGGACGGGTGGTGGTATGGCCAGAGGGTGCGGATTTTATAGTGCATTTTGGACTAGAGGTGAGGTGTTCGAGTCATCAAGGAATTCGTAATCAGTGAGTCGATATTGGTGGATGTTTGCAAAGGGAAAGATGTTTTCCTCAAACGTGACATGACGTGAGACTGTGATTTTACATGTGGACACGTTATAGCATAAGTACCCCCTATGGTTTGACAGGAACCATAAGAAGACACACAGAGTGGAACATGGTGCTAATTTGTGAGGGAAGGTGGAGGCCAGATTCAGGTAGCAGAGACAGCCAAAAATCCAAAGATGATCATAGGTAGGGATTCAACAGAATAGGAACTCGATGGGAGTCCTATTTTGAAGCGTACGGGTAGGTAGTATATTAAGAAGGTATTCTGCCATTTTTAATGCATATACCCAGAAGTTGGGGGGGAAGAGATGCATGAAAAAGTATGGTACGAATCATATTGTTAATGGTGCGTAGAATTTGTTCGGCTTTACCATTTTGAAGGGAAGTATTGGGGCGGGAGAAACAAAAGACCATGCCATTAGCCGTATAGAATTTATGAAAGAGAATTTTTAAATTCACGACAATTGTCACATTGAAATATTTTTATTTCTTTTTCAAATTGTGTTTTAACATACACACAAAATTCAAGAAACTTGGAGTAGACTTGAGATTTAAAGTGGAGCGGATAGACCCATAATACTTATGACCTAATTTGCTAGTAATATGAGAGGTCCATAAATCAACTTGAATAATATAAAAGGGAGAAAAAGTAATACTCAAAGATGACGTAAATGGAAGTCTAACATGCTTTCCTAGATGACAAGAAGAACAATTTTGGGCAAGGTTCCATTTACTATATTTAATTAAATTATGATTTTTAAGAAAATAAAAAATATGAGCTTCGGGATGTCCAAGTCTACTATACCACGTTGAGGAGGAGATGTCAGCTAGAGATGTGGGAGGATAGACACTGACAGCAGACGTGGATAGGAAAGGATAGAGTTCCCCCACACTATTACATCTCGTAAGAAGTCTCCCCGTACGTAGGTCCTTTACAAAAAAAAAACGGGTCAAAATCAATGGATACAGAATTATCGGTGGCAAATTTTCTGACAGAAATTAGGTTGTTGATAATGTTAGGGGAATATAGGACGTTTTGAATGGAGAAGTGGGGATGCGGTGGTGGAGTTAGTGTGTGGCCAAACCCTTGAATTGGAATTCGATGACCATTTTCGACCATAATAGATTGAGGTGTGTTTAAATTGCGCAGTTGAGGAAGATTACCAAAATTGTTGGCGAGGTGAGATGTGGCGTCCATATCCATATACCACGCATCATCGGGCTGCTTAATTATTAAATAACCGAAACATTGCCCAAATTCATTGGGTTGAGGCTGGACGACTGTTGTTGGGCCGCTATGTAGTGGGCCTGGTGGCTGGACAGGGGCTCGGTGATGCCGGGCCGCTGTGTAGTGGGCCTCGGCAGTGCCCACTGTTGCTTCTGGGCCTGACCTGGAAAGGGGCTAGTCGACAGTTCCCACTGTGGCTGGGCCACTGTATAGTGTGTCTCGGCAGTGCCCAGTGTTGCTGCTGGGCCTGGCCTGTGAGAGGAATTGGTCGACGGGGCCTAGTAGGTTGGCCACTGTGTTGGGTACTGGCCTTACGATTGATTATTTGTGACGCCTGGAGTCGAGGAAGAGGAAGCGAGGGAAGCTATGTGGGCCGCAAGTGACGCCATGAGGATATCCGAAATTTAGTAGAGAAAAAGGGTGTGGAACTGCTGTATATCAGTTGTATACCTGGGGTATACGGCCTGCCGAAGAGAAAGAGAAGGTAAAAGGTTGTATATCAATAGTATATCAGAGGTATACGAGGCTGGTTGTAAGATAAGAGGTTTGGGCAGTTGTATATCAGCGTATATCAGAGGTATACCGATGGTATATGGATAGTATATGATGGTAGGGAGAGTATATCTGCCGTATACATTGTGTATATCGGCTGTTTCCGGTAGGATTTGGCGTCGGAAAAGAAGAAGAAAAGAGGGTGGGCGGCCGAATAGGGTAGGGTTTTTAGACTTCTGATACCATGTAGAATAGTGTAAATCTCCTTGATTGAAGTTCTCTTATTAATATCATTTATATAGAGTGTACAATTATAGTCCTAATGAAATTAAAATCTCTATTTTACATTAATTATACTAAAATATTAATTACAAAATATATTATGAATATATGAATATATGAAGTATATTCACTATCAGTTGGGTTACGGTACTCTAATTGAATATATTCAGTGGCGTGAAGGCTGAAGCTAACCATTCGATCAATTAATTTAGTAAAGCGAATCAAAGCTTAAATCTAATATCATACGAACAACAAATAAAATTGATCTATCAATATCCCAGTTAGGTAATTGATTTAACGCAGTGAGTGATGTCTTACTGTACAACAAATGAAAAACTGTCCCAGTTAGTGAGCTAATATTGATATATTGATCGATACAGTTAGTACAATTTTTTAGATTATAAAATCTTCTTTGTGTCAGAGAGATGTCACATTTACAGTAATAAGAGGGACAGGGAAAAAATAAAGAAGAAAGAAGTATTTCCCCTTTATGAAGTACAATAACAAACGCATGTTCAGTTCATGTCCTCGTCAATGCAATTGACTTGTATTTAGTTATTTACAAAGTTTTTGATCATTTTTTTTTGGCCTAGTGTTCGGTATTCACATCGGAATCTAATTATAGGATTCTCACCGCGTATGGCCCATTCGAAATAATGCTTTCTGTCAAGGATTTTTCTATACCCTGCAGGGTTCGAACTGAAAACCTCTAGCTAAGAGAGGAACAACCTCATCCGCTACACCACATCCTTTGATGATCGTTTTTGAGAATTTTACATGTAATGGATTGATTAAGTTATATATAATAAGATGACAATATAAAATCTTTTAGACTCGTAATGAATTAATTTATTCATACTTAATGTTTAAATTTCTAATGATATAAGTTATATATATTGAAAGTATAAAAGAATTTCATATTGTCGGTACACTTTAATATAGTTTACAGGTTTTTATTCTATCCTCACGTTACCATATTAGATTTATTACGAAGGTGAAAAACACATGATATTATATAGGTAAATTTAATATGATTGTGTTAAAAAAATCTAGGGCTGGCCAGTGGGCCGGGACAGCCCGACCCCGACCCGAGCCCGCCCCGGTCCCGCCCCGACCCCGCCAAAAAAAAAAAAATAATTTACGGGGGCGGGACTCGAACTCGGGACGGGACGATGTCTCGTCCCTCGAGACCCGAGCCCGCCCCAGGCCCGCCGGACCCGAGCCCGCCCCGAGCCCGTCCCGACCCCGACCCCGACCCCGACCCTTAAACCCCCTTTGCAAAAATGGCCGTTGCACCAACGGCCATTTTAGATTATGGCCGTTGGCCAACGGCCATTTTAGGCCCCCCCTCCCCCAACCCCCCCCTACCCCTTAATATTTATTTTTAACCCATAAGTTATTATATTTACACTTTAACCCAATTTTTCAACTATAAATAACTCATTTTCTCTTCATCTTTCTCACAAATCTTCCTACAATCTCTCTAATTTCTCAATATATCTCTCTACAATTCTACATTGTTTGCTAAATATTCAATTTTATTTATTCATTTGGGAATTGGTAGTGAAGTTGGAAACTAGCTTGAGGATCTTCCATCGAGCAAAGTTTCAATTTTCAACCTCTCGATTACACGTCGACGTTACGTCGCGTTTGGTACATTCGTTCCTTCATTAAATTATTATTGTCTGTTTATTTAGTTTAGATCACTTAATTTTATTGTCTTTAATTATTTATTTATTATCATAATTAAAATGGAAGGATTAAAAGGTATGTTTAAGGGTAAGGGTAAGGGTGCTTCTTCTAGTAGGGGCAACCAGGGCAAGGGTACTTCTTCTAGTCATCTTATTCCTACACATGATGATTTTGTTGATACTCAACATTTTCCTACAATACCATTAGATTTAGACCAGAGCTATTTTTCGGAACTCAAGAGGACTTTAATTTAGACGATGATCTAGATGATATACTCACTAATGTTGATGACAACACACCCACTAGTGCACCTTCAACCGAAATACCTCCTATTCCCCCTAGTATGAGACGAGGTCCAAAAAACGACCATTAAAATCGATGCATGGACATTTTTTGATAGGGACGTAGAGAATCAAGTAGCCATATGTAAAATTTGTAAAAATGTTTTAAAATTTAAAACGGAAAAGGTCACGGTGGGACGGGGGTTTAATTAGACACGTAGTAAGTGCTCATCCAGCTAGGTATGCCCAATACCAGGCTTCAAAACCGGGTGCGCAAACGGCCGCTCCATCGGGACAAGGTTCACATACCGATATCGTCCCGGACCAAGTACAGTGGTCAAATTAACCCTATGACGGGGGGAATTGTAGGCTCTAAATACAATAAACATAGAGATAGGGAAGCAATATCAAAATTAGTTTGTGGAGGGTTTGCCTTTTTCATTTCCTTCATCTCCCGGTTTTATTCATTACATTAGAGATATATATAATCCTCGCTTTTAACGGTTTTCCTAGATCAACTGTTAAGAGAGATGTATTTAAATTCGCGCATGAATATCAACAATATTTACGTTTTTCATTATATCATTTTAATGGCAAAGTATCCATCACGTCTGATATAGGTCGTAGTACTAACGGCCATGATTATTTAACCGTAACTTGTCATTGGATAGATTATAAATGGTCTATGCAAAAATGTATTTTAGCGTATAGATATATAGATGATAGGCACACTGGTACTTTTATTGCATAAAATATTTATCAAGTGTGCGATTATTACGGAATTACCGATAAAATTATGACTATTACATTAGATAACGCTTCTAGTAACAATTACGCCATTACAATTTTAAAAAATAGTTTAACTCCGTCTTTTCCAGACCATTTTCATATAAAATGCGCGTGCCATATATATAACTTAATTGTAAAGGATGGTCTATCACTTTTTGAAGACATTCTTAGTAAAATACAATTTGCTATAAACTTTATTTTTAAAAGTAATAAAGTACAACGTAGAAAAGAATATAAAAAAATTTGTCATGATTGCCAACTACCTTTTAGAAAAATTCCACAAGAAGTATCCACTAGGTGGAATTCTTTATACGAGCAACTACTTGTTGCTTATGACTATAAATTACCTATAATTTTATTTTTTAACTCTCATAATAAAAAGCCAGCTGATATGATTTTAGATAGTGATTGGGAAAAAATTTCCGAACTTATTGTATTTTTAGAGAAATTTTTTCAAGCAACAAAAGAATTTTCCGGTATATATTATCCTACTATTTCAACTATGTTATTTTATATAACTCTAATATTTTTATTACTTAGTGAATATATGGAAAAACCAGCTTATAAGGCAAAGCTATTAAAAAAATGTTTCTCAAAATAAAAAAATATTTTATTCCTATTCCCTCTATTTATATTATTGGTTTTGTATTAAATCCTACTATTAAAATAGACGGTACAAAATCACTAATTGAAACTATTTACGATTGTATAGAAGTACTACCACCTCCAAGTCCCAAAAATCTAAATCACCCACCACCTATTGAACAAACTAAAGAAGAAGTATTGTCTAGCGTAGAACACCAATGCAAAAATATATATAGATTTTATCAACAAGAAAATGCTAGTAACTTACCGGCTTCCATACCATCTTCTTCATCTTCAACACAACCTCACAAAAGACATGTCGTTTCTCGCGGCTAGTATTGAAAGCCTCGAAATAGAATGTGCGGCCGTACCTCTACTACTAACCAAATTAGCGAGTTGGATATTTTTGTTTTGCAGGGTTCTGTACCGTATCAAGAAGTTATCAATGAAGATGGACATGAAGACTTGCAGGGTTCTGTACCCACTGGCTAGATTTTTAAAAATCACACTGATATAGCACAAAACCTTATCTCCTTTATAATTATAATAGGGCTAAGAACACTTTTGTTCCCTCAATTATTGATATATTTTAGTTTTAATTCTATTCAATGTGCGCTTTAACTTTCAATTAATTTAAATATGCACTTTTGATCCCTTTGCTTGTGTATATTCACAACTTTCAGAATTATTAGTCATTTCACCATTTAATTATTCATGTGTCATGTTAGGTTTGTATTGTTATCCCGAATTCCGTATTTTAGGATAATATACTTCTAAAAATAATCCAAATATAACATCCTTTCTGCTTAAAGGGTCCAAAAGCACACATTTTAGTTAATTGGAGACTAAATGTGTTGAATCATATATCACAAGGACCAAAGTCATATATCACAAGGACCAAAAATAGTGAACAAAGTTATATTTCCATAAAACAAAAATTGAAATGGGATATTCTCAAAATAGTCTTTTAAAAAAAAAAAAGAGAAACGGAAACCTATCATTTTATGAAATTTATTATAATCCAATCCTCATATTATTGGATATGCTAATGCTTCCCTTTTGTAAATATTTTAACAGTATCTCTAACACAAAAGCATTAGGTATAGTGAAAGAATAGACACGGTAACGTGTATATTGGCTGTGTATATTGTATATTTACTTACCATAATTATTAGAATTCTTGTACATGTATAATTAGGGTAGTAGTCTTGTATTAGAAAAATATTTATATACATGATATACAATATGTAATTATGAAAAATAAATACAAGACTACTACCCTAATTATACATGTACAAGAATTCTAATAATTATGGTAAGTAAATATACAATTTACATGGAAATATACACGGTCAATATACACGTTACCGTGTATATTCTTTCATATAGTACAGTAAACTTGTACATGAAATTAAATAAAAGAGAATAAATACTAAAAAAGAACTTCAATACAAAAAGAGGAACGCAAGATAGATGGCGAACATTTTTGAGCTTATTTCTGAAACATTCTTGTTCATATATTCCAAATAAACCAGTTCAAAATCTGTAAAAGGATTTGTTTTTTGGAACATCTTTTGGGCCAAATATTTGTAGTGGTCCAGCTTACAAAAATGGGTCTCAAAATCCCACAGTTTTGACCGGTTTTGGGTCATCAAAATGGTTTGGGTTTAATTTTTGTGATGGTCTTTAATTTTTTCCCCTCAAATTGAGAATCTTTAATTTTTCCCTTCGCCTAAAATTCTTGGGTTTCGGGTTCGAACCCCCACTGAAGCAAAAAGTAAAAAAAAAAACCCGCAAGGCATAGTTTGGAGTTCGCAAGGCAGAATTTGCCTGCAAACTTTTCCTGAAGGTAGAGTTTCAAACTCTACAGGAAGAGTTTTAAACTCTACCTTAAGATAGCAAACTCTGCCTTATGAATCCAAACACAACCTTGCGATTTTTTTAAATTTTTGACTGAACAGGGGATCGAATCCAAAACCTTGGGGATATTTTCGAGGGAAGGGAAAAAAATTAAAGACTAGTACATTTGAAGGGCAATCCGCTCAAAAAAAGTTTAATTGGCACCCAATTCCTTATTTACGCATCCTGGAAGATTGACGTAAGAATACAATGCGGGAAAACTATAGGCACAAAATTGCTCAAATTTTAACTTTTGGCATTTAACCCAATAATGTATATCACACAACGTAATACAAATATCAATTCGCATTATATGTATATCAAATAATGTATCCAAATACTTATGTGTAACGTATAATGTATATCTAACACTTATCAATGTATCACAAAAGTATTTACAATATAATGTATCACACTTCTCAACGTATCACATTATGTATTTACAAACTGTCTCACATTAATTTACGATATGTTGTAGAATTCTCTCTGTTTATTTGGGTCGGAATGATAATTAATCTCTTCTTTCTTCCTCTTGCTTTCATAGAACTCGATGAGCATCGTTCTGCATTCCCGTCTAGCAACTGTGAGTAACCTGCCCTGAATCTGCAGGCATAATGTGAAAAATGGCTTTTGGTCTAGCCTTGTAATGTGGGCTTAATGTAACTCAAGTGGGGGTCAACAATGTGGTGCAATGTTGGTCCATTTCAGATGGTTGGGCTTTGATGGGCTAATGTCTGGCCTACCTTATCCAGACATGGAGTTGAGTCACGTGGTCCAAAGGAAGGCCATTCAAGTGGGGCGGAATGCGTGAGTTGATCTGCCAAATTGAATCCAGAGCAGAGCTTGAAGCAAGGGTTAGAACTTTAGGCGGGGGCCTCTGTCGATAGAGCTAAAGTAGTCATTCATTAATCCACCCTCGACATAATCCATCTAAAAGTTTAACTGATATGTAACTTAAATTAACGCAAATATCTTGTCAAGATATTTTTAAAAAGTCTTTTTGTTTGATATGTTATATAAAGTCATAATATAGAAAACAAATAGGTAATTAAAAATTATAAAAAAAAAATAAAAATTTAGTAAGAGTTGGGCGGTTTGGCTTGACTCATTGGTTTTTCTATTTTGACCTAATCATTTCATCTCACGTTATCTTTAGGTGGGTAAATGACGAGGAAATGATATATCTTGATTTCTTAAAATTTGAATAGAAAAAAATGACATTTTGAGATCTCTTATATATAAAAATGAAGATCTCTTTTAAAACAGACATAGAACTAAAAACATTTTGTAAGTGGCAAGAAAACCATTTCTCCCAGTAAATGACCGGCCCATTATTAACCCGCCGAAATTCTGCCCACCCCGCTTATTTGACATCCCTATGTGGTACTAAATTCTCAGCATTTATCTTCTTTTAGCTATTACTTTTGTTAAAGAGTTTTAACTTCTATTAGTCTATATATTGATAGTGTGAAAAGAATTTACACTATTAAATCATCTAAAAAATAACTATAGATAATCGTTCTTAATAATTGTTGCATGTAATCACGACCAGAAATTAATTTGACACTATTATCAGGTTTAAATGGATAAAAATCAGTATCTATCGACTATGTAGGTAAAAACTAAAAAGTATACATGGACTTCTTCGAGAAAAATTGTCACTAGTTTCATAATGGTAGCGAGGACTAAAATTTCAACTTTTGATTTGTCTTATTCCCTATTATTTCTCAAACATTCTCCCATCCAAATAACATTGACAAAATTATTTTCATATCGTTATCATATGTACGTAGAAAAATCAATGATATCATGTGGTAGCAGACAAAAAATTGCAAAAAAACAGTGATAGCTATACTTGTTTTCCGACCAAAATTACAAATTAGGAGAAAAATGTGATAACTCAAACTTAAGCTGGTGAACAGTTTTTGCCGTCACTAAAGTCAAATAATTTAGAAGGAAACTGATGGAATATACAGTAAAAGTGGTACAGAATTATTTTTGAAGAATTGACCTTACGTGATAAAGGTGGTAAAGTCTTCGGCATCGATAAAATTCAGAAATGGTGGGGAAGGAGGGTTTCTTTACTTTAATATTGGAAAGAAAGGAATTGCCGTTTCATGATCGCTTCCCTACCACTACCTTTCACACAACATGATCACGAACAAAGATGGAAAATTTTATAGATCGGAGGATGAAATAGCAAACAGATTAGTCGTCCGATTAAATCGGAGAAGGCACGACTAATTAGAAGATTGTGGCACCTCCAACTTGAGTGAACTTTTATCAAGATTTTGTTCTGTCCTCCGGACATTTATTATGCTGTCACTACTGTTTGTCAATTTGAATTGCATCAAAGCTCTCGTTCGAACTTGAGACGGTAGAAATTATATTATTAACTCTAAGAAAACATGACACGTGTAGCCCACATATATTGGAAAATTAATGACCTGTCAATTTATTAACTAAGTCCTTTTTATCTTCTCAATTAAACATCTAAAAGTTGGCTGATATGAGTATCGATAGACCAATTAGAAACCTTGTAAAAAGAAATTTATATGTTATAAATGACCTTCATAATGAAAATAAGTTTGTTAGTCTTTTTTAGTAATTAAACAAATTATAAGAAAATAAATAAAAGAATTTAAATTTGGTAAAATTTGTACGAATTGAATTATAATCCATTGTTTAGTGCATCTCTCTAGAATATAAGTTACTTAAAAATTAAGAAATGAATTCAATTGTAAAAGAAGGGAAAATAGATTTCATAAATGGTTCATACTTATTGTCTTTCCCAGTGGCGCTATCAAGAAGTGTCAAGGAGGGTCAACCTAATTATTACTTCATTAGAAAATTACATTGTGCAAATAGAGTAAAAATAATCTATTCTTTGTTATATGTGAGTTGTTGAATCTCCCGTAGAAAAATCAAGTATAGTGATAATTGGTAAAGGGCATCCAAAATTATATTTTCAAATTACAACAGTGACATTTTAGAATTTTCTTGAATCCCTTATATGAATTAATTTATGGTTCATCCACTGGTCTTTCCCAACCCCCAACACTCCATCCCCCCTCCTCACCCCCCACCCCACCCCACCCCTTCCCCTACCCCAAAACCCCACCCCTTCATGCACCTACTATTTTGAAGACGTTGATAATTTTTAGTTGGCACTTTCTTGTTCAAGGATGAATTATTCATCGTTTTTGTAACACAATGGAGAACTTAACAAATAGCCATCTCTATACATTCTTTTGTGAAATAATGAACATGTAGGCCCCTACCATAGTGGATTTTACCTAAAAAGCAGAAACTCTTGATATGTATGTTTTCTAAAATATGTTCCCATGCAAATAACGTTGATGGCAGAAAAGTCACCATCATTATATAATTTGCATGATAGTATAAAGTATTTTTTACACTAACGATATATATAATTTAACTCTATATATAACTTTAATTCATATATATTATAATTTGTCCACAGATACAAAAGTAGAAAAGACAATAACTTTCTCTCAAATTAAGTTAAAAAACTAGTTTCACTTGGAAATTTTTATCCGACAAAATTGAGCAAATGACAATCTACTTTAACTTGGAAAATGATTGATATTGACAAGCAAATGAAAGCACAATTAGACAACAACAACAACAACATAAATCCCACGACGTGAGTCTGAGGAGGCTAGAGTGTACGCAGACCTTAGCTCTACCAATAATAGATAATAGAAAAGAATGTGATCATAAGTACCTAGAAAAATCAGTAATATAACTTATCCGCAGCCACAAAAGTAGAAAAAACAATAACAGTATTCCCTGTGTTTTCTACTAAATAATTGAATATAAATAGGGAAAAAAGGTTAATATTTAAACATTGGCGAACTGTTTAGGCGTTCTAAAGTCTAATATAAAAATAGATGGATGATACTGTTAGAGTGAAGATGCGGAAGTTTGAGGTGTTTTAATGGAGGAAACCCTAGCGCCGATATGAAAAGAAAAGAGGGAAAAGAAAAGATATTTCGTGTAAAATAAAGAGATGAATTCCTCAACTTTATTATTCAGCACAAGGGAGTATTTATAGTTACAATGAAACCTGGTCTAGTCTGGTGCGTTGGGCCTGTATGAATTGGGCCCAATGTTAACAACCCCCTTCCCCTCAAGCTTGGGGGTGAAGTGATAACACTCCAAGCTTGCTAAGTATAGAGTGATGAATCTGCCCAGATAATGTAGTTGTCATGATATCAACAAGTTGGTCAGAACTGGAGATAAAATGAAGAGAAATCAGACCATCCACGAGACTGTCACACACATAATGGCAATATATCTCGATATGCTTAGTGTGTTCATGAAAGATCGGCTTTCTTGCAATGTGTAAGGCTGCTTGATTGTCATAAAAAACTGGCACAGGTGCAGATATAGAAAGACCCAAGTCTGCAAGAATCCTTAGTAACCAAGATACTTCAGCCACTACTTTGCGCAGGGCCCTGTATTCAGCCTCAGCTGAAGAAAGAGAGATTGTGGGTTGCTTCTTGCTTTTCCATGAAATAGGATGTCATTCACATACATTTCTAAAACAGTGAGAGACACATTGGAGACTTTGGTGAAGAGAGAATAATCATTCTTACTTGAAATGTAGCCTCTTGATAACAAAGCTTCATACAATTTAGAAAGTCACTGTCTGACATACAAAGACTTCTTAAGTTTACAAAGAAGAGGAGAGGAAGAATAAGTGGAAGAGCTGACAAGCAACCCAGGAGGGACTTTCATATACACCTCTTCATGGAGATCACTATAAAAAATGCATTATTTACATTCAGTTGAAAAATACTCAATTGATTCTTTGCAGCAATAAATAATAAACATTTAATAGTGGTGAACTTGACCACTGGAGAAAAAATTTCAGTATAGTTTATGCCTTCTTTTTGTGTATCTCCCCTTATAACAAGTCTTGCCTTCTACCTCTTAGTAGATCCATCAGATTTTTGTTTGATCTTATAGACACATTTATAAGGTATAGGCTTCTTGTGAGGAGGAAGAGGGACAATATCCCAAGTGTTTTTTGCAATTTTTGTAGCATGGCCTCTTGCCAAGCAGGACTTTTTTAGACAATTCCACTAGGCTTGTGGGCCTAGGACTCTTTTTATTCATTTTCTCAAAACAAAACACTTCAAAGTCTTTACAATGTAGCCAAAATTCTTAAAAAATTCAATAATTAGTCTAATGACCAACCTAGGATTTATAATATCATAGGTTGGTACTACAAGAAGAAAACCTATAAACTATGCTATGAATTGATAATGAACAACCTAAAACATGTTCCATGCATGCTCCACCAAAGTTGAAACCATGCACAAAAACATGTCTATAGGCTACTCTCCAGAGCTGCTCCATGCCATTTTCCTTGTTTCTTATTGTGTATCAAAGTGTTGTGTCCCAACTCTGTGTTCCTTGGTGCACATTCCTGTCCACATTTGTGCCTTTGTTGCTGCTAAATGACCAACCAAACAAGCTGCAAGAACTGCTGCTGCTGTGTCAATCCAACTGCATTTTCCCCAGGCTGGTGTATCATGTATATCAGTGGTATACATGTGTATATCATCCTTTAATATCCTTTCCTGCATCATATGTTGTCCTACACTCCACTCCTTCAAAAATTAGAGCATCCATGCATTTAAAAAACTATAAAATGCAGATGATATACTGCAATGTACATGAAGTATACTGCAGCATAACTGAAACCTGCAACTTCCATATGTATAGTCAATGCCCCATAATCTACTGTGTGGTTGTATTGAGTAGAATTGCCTGGCCCTTCTGCATTTGTAAGGCCTCATATCATCACCTTTATGAGTAGGCTCAATGAGAAAGCACCATACAAATAAATTCTGCACCGTGTCATTTCCTATTGTCTTATGATCCATAGTACAAACATTACTAGTGTGTGCTTCTAACCTTATGTATCTGCTATATCTGATAGTGACTATATTTATATATTCACCGTATATTCTGTAATTTATATTTTAGTGTAATTATGTAAAGTACAGATCCTTATTCCATTAGAACTACAATTGTATACACTATATATATTGTATTAATGAAAGGAGTCCACTCAAGGAGATTTATACTATTCTACATGGTATCAAGAGCCTAAAAACCCTAACCCTATTCGGCCGCCCCCCCTTTATTATTCTCTTCCGACGCCAAATCCTACTGGAAAAGCCGATATACACACTTTATACGGCCGATATACACTGCCTGCCACCATATACCGCTCGTATACAGTGATATACAACACGTATCCAGTGATATACAGCAACCCAAAAGCCGTATACAACTGATATCCATCCCTGCCATCATATACTACCCGTATACAACGATATACAACATCCGTAGGCCGATATACACCTCGTATATGGCCGATACTTCCCCATATACACCTCGTATACGTCTCGAACCCCCCTCTTTTCTTCACCTATTTTTTGGTAGCCCCCATGGCGTCACCCACTGCTCACATAGCTTCTCCCTCTTCCTCATCATCAACCTCGGACGTCACACATCCTCCTCCCTCTCCTAACCTCAACACCTTTCATATGGCTTTCGCCTTAACCAATATCAAGAACTTCATCCCGTTGACTCTTGATCAAGTGGATGGACGATATGCGTCGTGGGTTGAACTTTTCCAAATTCATGCATGTTCTTACAATGTGCTTGACCACATTGATACCACTTTTCCCGGCCCACCCGACGTCGACGACACGATGTGGAAACGGCTTGATGCTATCATCAAGCAGTGGATCTATGTCACTATCTCTAAGGATTTGCTTCATACTATTATGAAGACCGGAGCTTCGGCTCAGGAGTTTTGGATACGGTTGGAGAAATTTTTTCAAGACAACAAATATACACGTGTCGTGTATCTCGAGGAGCAATGCAACACCAGTTGGCTTGAGAATTTTGTAAATATGGCCGACTACTGCAAGCAATTAAAATAGCTTGCCGATCAATTATCCAACATGGTACTCCAATTTCTGACACAAATATGGTTTTGCAATTGATTAATGGTTTGCCGAATGACGAATACGACACACTTGCAACAATGATTCAACAGGCTGATCCCCTACCGAGTTTCAATAAATCGTGGTCACAACTACTATTAGAGGAGACGAGACAAGCAAAACAAGATGGACATCACCAATAGGCATTGGCAGCCACCGTCCCGCCGATAGCCACCACACCCACCGGGCCACCGACACCCACCGAAAATCAACCCCACCGCGGTGGCCGAGGCTGCGGCAGAGGGCGTGGCTGAGGCAGTGAGCGCAGTGGAAGAGGGAAGGGTTGTAGAGGCAGACCCAATTCCAATGGCCCACCATCACAGGCCCCTTATCCAACAAATTGGGCCAGCCTCATGCATTGGGAAAATTGGGCCACTGCTATGGCCCCTATCAGTTCCAGCAGGCCCAATAACTGGACCAGTGGAAATAGCTAGGGCTAGCAATGGATCGGAGGTGGATTGGGTGGAGCTCAATATGCCTCCACCCGCCAATCATCCATCCATCACCCTATTTTTTTCTTCATCCACATCCGATCCACCCATCATCCACGGGTGAATAGGGTGGATCGGGTGCTTCGCGGATGAAAATTATAGCACAATCAGTTTGGTACTTTTGGTTTATTTTTCAGTTTTCATACTATCTTGTTTTACCATTATAATTTGATCTTGATACCATTGTAATATTCCTCAACCTATTATATTGCTAACAGTTATAGTCATATATAGAGTGATGTTCAATATAGAAAATGTCAATTATGTATGACGTAATACAAAAATAACATTTTTGATACTAGGAATCATCGTTATTGTCATGTTGAAATTGAAAAAGAATTTCCTTTCACTTTAGAAAATTAAAGACAACTATTGAAAATAAAACCACGTACTAGTAACTACATGAGTCACGGAGTATGTTATCACTGTGGTTAGAAATACCATGAGTCAGTGAATTATCCGAAGAGGGCACGCCCCCAGCGACAACTACATATCGGGAAAATATCCACAAGATCCACTACAGAGGCTACTGCCTCTCCCGCAAAATGAATCAGGGAACTTCAGTTTTAATACCATCATCCACGGGTGAATCTGTAAAATTGCCCCTCCCGAAACTCTTTCTGTAATGAATGAAATACAGGACATAAATCTAGGAAAAATATTTCGGAATAATTCTTTTTTTTTAATTCTCACCCGGTGCATAGTATTCGTATTAAAGTCAGACTATATCCGAATTCGCATCGGGTAATGCTCATTTCTCGGGGGAGCCATAAAAGTAAAACTATTTGTATGCAAACTTGTCTCCGTAGAGAATGAATTGTGTTGTTATTTACTGAACTACACAAAAAATAATTAATTTATAAATGGGTGGATGGATGGGTTGGGTGGTGGATCGGGTGGTAGGTTGGATGTATGTCCACCCGAATTCGACCCGACCTGTCACCTGATCTATCAGTCACCCGATTAAAATTTGTGTTTTGTCAGATTTTCGTCCATATAATCGGGTCGGGTGGATCGGATATCCATCGGGTTAGGGTGAAATTGTTAGCCCTAGCAACAGCCCAGTGTGCTGGGCCCTCGTCCAGGCTCACGTCCAGCGGCCTCCACCGACAAGGCCCACCTTACAACGGCCCAGCAACAACAGCCCATCACGAGCTCTCTTACCCCAACCGAATTGACACAGTTCTATAGCTCGATGAATATTGTGCAGCCCGATGATGCTTGGTATATGGATATGGGCGCCACGTCTCACCTCACTCACAATTCAGGTAATCATTCTCAACTACACAATTTAAATACTCCTCAATTTATTATGGTCAGAAATGGTCATTGCATTCCAATTCAATAGATCGACCTCACACTCAGTCCACCACCGCACCCCCACTACTCCCTTAAACACGTCCTATATGCCCCTAACATTATCAAGAACCTAATCTCCATTAGAAAATTTGCCACTGATAATTCCTTAACTATTGATTTTGACCTGTTTGGTTTTTATGTGAATGACCTACGTACGGGGAGACTTCTTACGAGATGAAATAGTGGGGGGGGGGGCCTCTATTCTTTCCTATCCATGCGCGCTGGCAGTGTCAATCCTCCAACATCTATAGCTGCAATCTCATCCTCAACGTGGCATAGTAGACTTGGACATCCCGGAGCTCATATTTTTTAATTTTCTTAGAAATCGCAATTTAATTAAGTGTAATAAAGGGAACCTTGCCCAAAATTGTTATTTTTGTCATCTTGGAAAGCATGTTAGACTTCCATTTACGTCATTCTTGAGTATTACTTTTTCTCCCTTTGATATTATTCATGCAGATTTATGAACTTCTCCTATTACTAGCAAAGTGGGTCATAATGGCAAAACCAAACGAATTCTACGCACCATTAATAATGTGATTCATACCTTACTTTTTCATGCATCTCTTCCCCCCAACTTTTGGGTATATGTATTAAAAATGGTAGAATACCTTCTCAATATACTACCTACCCGTACGCTCCAAAATAGGAACCCTACCGAGTTCCTAATTCATCGAATCCCTACCTATGATCATCTTTGAATTTTCGGTTGTCTCTGCTGCCCGAATCTGGCCTCCACTGTTCCACACAAATTAGCACCTCGTTCCACTTCATGTGTTGTCTTGGGGCTCCCATCAAATCATAGGGGGTACTTATGCTATAATGTGTCCACATGCAAAATCATAGTCTCACGTCATGTCACATTTGAGGAGAACGTCTTTCCATTTGCCAACATCCACCAATTTCCCCCCATTGATTACAGATTCTTTGATGACTCGACCACCTCACCTATCGTCTAAAATGCACTACAAAATCCGCACCCTCAGGCCATACCCGTCCCGTCGACCTCACTGCCCGGCCACACTGCCCAGTCCTGCCTGACGATACACCCGCCATACTGAATCGCCCCACTGCCCTGCCACACTGTCCGTCACCCTTCCAGCCCATGCCTGACCACACTGCCTAGTCCAGTCCATTACCACCCCCCTACCCCACCTGTGACCATTCCCATACACCGCATGGAAACCCATGCATAACACGGGATTTTCAAACTAAAAGTTCACTTTAATCTATCCACACAAACCATCTTATCTATTCCTAAAAACCCAAAATTAGCCAAACTTGACCCAAATTGAAAGACGGTCATGCGTGAGGAGTTTAATGCGTTAACCAATCAGCACACTCTGGATCTTATTCTGAAACCAGAAGGGGTGAATGTGATTCGTTGTATGTGGCTCTATCATCACAAATTCTGAGATAGTGGAGAGCTTGAACGCCATAAGGAGAGACTTGTGGCTAATGGTACTGGTCAGCAGGAGGGAGTTGATTATGGTGAGACTTTTAGTCTGGTGGTCAAACCAGCCACCATTCGCACAGTGTTGAGCATAGCTATGGGGAAAATTGTCCTATTCACCAGCTTGATGTAAAAAATGCTTTCTTAAATGGAGATTTGAAAGAAACCGTTTATATACATCAACCGCCTGACTTTGTGCATCCGGAGGTTCCTCATTATGTATACCGTCTTCGTAAGTCACTATATGGTTTGAAACAAGCCCATAGGGCTTGGTTTGACAGGTTTGCTACATACATCATACATATCGGGTTTGTGTGCAACAAGAGTGATCATTCCCTGTTCATTTTTCATGGAGGTACTGACACGGCTTATCTTCTTTTATATGTGGATGATATTGTTCCGACAGCTTCTTCTGATACACTGAAATACGAGATCATTGCCCTACTCAAGTCTGAATTTGCTATGACAGATTTGGGTTAGTTGAGTTATTTTTTGGGGATATCAATCACTAGATCCGCGAATACCATGTACTTATGTCAGCGTAAGTATGCAGAGAAGATTGTCTACAGGGCTAAAGTGGCAAACTGCAAGATCATATCCACTCCTGTCGACTCAAAGTCAAAACTCAGTGAAGGTGGTGGGGATCCGGTCAGACATTATATATATTGTATTAATGAAAGGACTCCACTCAAGGAGATTTACATTATTCTACAATATCTACTTGGATCACCTGCAAAGCAGAACACCAAATTAGAAACATCTATCTCCATACTCTCCTCCACCTGGATTTGAGTATGAAGACAGTCTTGAAGCTTGTCCTGTGCAGTTTCCAAGTTTATGATTTCTCTGAACTCTCCAAGCACTGCATATATGAAAAAACTCCATCCTATACAAGATACCATATACTTTCTATGTATTGTCACATTTGCAGCAAAATGAGTAATAATTGCTAATACCACACACTGCAACTTAGTCAATTCACAGATCATATTGTCTCCTGCATCAATGTTTCCTAGCCAAATTCCTGCAGTACTTCTTCTTGTATTTCTATCCTATGCCCATTTCATATCATATCCTAAATAAATAAGATCAATGCACAAATACACACCAGCAGTGATCCACTTCCTTGAAAGAGCACTGGATCTATAAATGCTTAGTTGCACCATATACACTATTACCATATCATATCATGTGCAGTATGGATTAATGGAATAGTAGAAGTTGTGTCTGTTGAGTCTTGTATGTATCAAATCATATTCAATAGTAAGATCATTGACACACACACACCATCTGGAGTTGTTGTGAGCTGGTGCAACATATGTCCATCTGCAAAATCCAAGTAAGCCTTCTGCAGATTTGTAATTTCCCAAATGTGTAGTAGAGAACACATCCAAATTTCTATCTTCAAGTCTTGGTATCCTCTTAATATCCAAATTTCTGTAGTTCTACCTGATCTCCATAGTTTACAAGGATGAAAAAACCTCCCACCTATTGTCACAATCACAGTTGAAAGAGCAAATACCTCACTCTGTGACTTAGTCAATTAACAGGTCATGTTTTGCCTTGTACTAGTATTGAATCCAAGCCCAAACCAAGAATTATGAACAGTTTCACTCAGACCACCTGCACTTTCCATCTTATTTCCAGTTATATTAGGATCTATGGTAAAATAGCAGGCCACTGAATAACAACAAAGTTGAACCAAATCATGTCTTCTACTGCTAGGATCATTGGTAATACATATAAACACTCCTGCAGTACCCTTGTAATTCTTGTGCTGCACATATGAATCTGTATACATATTATATCCTGTGCTAGGATCAATGTAGCAGTAGTATGAATAACCAATGAGCCCAAAAAGACCAAATGAAGTCTCAGTTGCTTGAGATCATTGGTGTGAACTTCTTCCAATCCTGAATTTGCACAGATCATGTTTTCCTTCCTGAAATACAGTCTCCATGATGCCTTGTTTCTCGGAATCTGCACAGTGAAGCACCAATCTATCAAAATACTCACTTCCCGTGAGAACTGACTATAAAGATAGCTTTGTACTTCTGCCAATCCTGGATAAGCATAGATTGTGAGAGTAGATTTCCTCCTTCTTTAGTAACCTTGTATTGTTACAGGTGCAGCATAATGAACATACTGCACTATAGTCAATACACAGATCTTGTTAGGCCTTGAATCAGGTCTAGATTTGCTGATATATTTTCCTAGAACTTTAGAATCAATGAAAATGTAGCTAGCAGCTCTAATTCCATGTTGTATCAATTTATGCCATGTACATATGAATGATATGTGAACAATGTGTTGTAAAAAAGTTCTTCTCATCAGGTTATTTCAGAAATCTGCAAAAAAGGAAAACATGTAAGTAGTAAAAACTATCACCATACTCTCCTTCATAAGGACTTGAGTATGATGATAAGCATATCTCCACTTCCTTGAATTCATGATGTCTGCATTTTCCTTATTTTGATTCTGATTTAGGGAATTTGAGCCTTGTCCATATTCATAATCTTTCTTCCTTATGATGGAAGTTCTTGGAAACTTAGGAATTGTTGCATCTGATCACTCTGAAAAGCCAAATTGGCTAAGTAATTTGTCAGTTTATTGCCTTCTCTGAAGACATGAACCACCTGTATTTGTGCTTGCTTTGTGCTTGCTTCAAGCCCTTCTTTATTTCTTCAATTTTTTGACTGAGATCCCATGGTATTTTCCATATATCTTGTAGTATGTTAGTCAATACCGATGAATCTGTTTCCAGAACTATGTTATGACCCTACTGAGTTAGACACCATTTCACTGCCTCATGTATAGCTGTTGTTTTTGCTACCATGTTACTTGCTATTCCAATTTGTTGTGTCTGTGCATAAATCAAATCTCCCCTGTCATTTCTGATACATAATCCATAAGAACTAATGCTTGGATTCTTTGACTAGCACCATCTGTGTTACATTTCAATATTCCCAGTCCTGGTAGCTTCCAGCTCACTAAACAGAAGTGTAAAGTAGGCTTGTAGTATTAGAACATGTGGATGATGGCAAACTGGAGGTTTTCTTATCCATGGATACAACAATTTTATCATCTGCATTATAGATTGTTGAACCTGATATCGCATCCTGTTGTATGTTGTGTTTCCACCATGCTTGATTGAATTTCTGCTTTTCCAAATCTGCCATAGAATAATTGCTGGCACTGCTACAAATATGTGCTTGAGCTTGGGAGTATCCTTCATTGTCCACCATTGGAAAATAACCTGTTGAAGTTGTTGTCATCCTATGTGAAAACCTGCACGAGAAGCAAAATATCTCCACAACTTTAAGGCTGTTGGAGAGGTTAGAAATAGGTGTGACATTGATTCCTCTTTATGATCCTCACGGCACCAACATTTAGAGACCACAAAAATCTACATTCTTTTTATATTGTCATCCGTCTACACTTTGCATTTTCATACTCTCCACAAGAAGAAACATATCTTAATTGGAAGGCCTTTTATCCAGATAAAGTTGTATAAGTTTGACTTAGCCTGCTTCTGTCTCAAATCCTCCTAAACACTTTTAACTGTGAATATTCCGTTACCCCATGTTTGGATGGTTGTTTACCGTGGTTCATTATTGTATTGTTTTCTATTAAACCATGTTTGTTTTGATTGTTCTTAAAATTATGTTGTATGGTATTGTAATCCCGTTGTAATTTCGTGGTTATATAACCATGAAAACCCCAATTTTTTAAATCACAGATTTGGTGGTTTTTCCGTGGTTACGTATTTTTTCTACCCATTATACCCTTACTTATTTTCTAAAGTTCCTATTTTATCCTTTACCCTAGTTTTATTAATATATATAAACTATTGTGTTTAATTTTGCCTCCAACTCCTAACGTCAGTTCCTCCTCCAATAGTGAACTCCTCCTGAAACCAAATTCAGCAAATTATAGTAAGTTCTTTACTGCTCTCTGTATTTTGTTTTTGAAAATCTTGTGTGCCTTCATTGAAGTATTTGCGTGAAAAATATGAACACGCTGAATTTAGTTGTTGATAAGTTTATATGTTCCACCTTCAGATTTATTCTATGTTTCCGTTTAGTTCATGTTATTAATTAACAAAGATAATTATTTTGATTTTCTTTTTTATCGAACAATATATAATCATTGGGAATGTGTACGGCAAAACAAGAACAAACTACATAAGATGATGTCAATCTTCTAGAATTTATAGAAGCAATTTCTTCAACTTTTTTGTTTTAAATTGGTGAAAGCCTCCGTCAAATTAGACAAATAAGTTACTTGTAATTATATTCATTTAGGATTATATTGTAGGCTACATATCATTCTATAGAAGAAATTTCTTCAATTTTTTTGCTCACTTTTATTCTGTTTGATTTAATCAAACTGCTAAGCAATTGTGTAAACTCATTCGGTCTTTGCTAGTTGTTCAATGAAAAAATTATATTTTTGTTTGGGTGGAGATTGCATATTCAAATGGATCAAGTTATGCAATGTTTAATATTCTTGGGCATTTATTAGTGTCTCCTTAATTTCTTTTTATAGATGGTTGATATGAATAATCAAGCTAATAAACAGATATTACAACAAGTGAGCTCTTTAACTGCATATGTTGTGAGCTCGGTAGTTATTTGGTTTTGGATTTATACATGTGATATTGAACATTCTTGACGCTCGATACCAAATGAAATACGGCTTGACGGAGAACAAGTTGAAATGAATTATTGAGCTATCTATTCTCGAGCGAACTCTGTTTTAATATATAAGAATGACTCCTTTGGCTTTCACCGGGTTATGTGAGATTTTAGTTAGAGAAGGTGGTCTTAGACCAACGCTTCAAATTACTGTTGAAGAACAAGTTGCAAAAACCCCTTTGATTGTTAGCACATAACATGACAAATCGAGAGTTAGCTTTAATCTTTCGGTGCTCTGGGGAGTCGGTTAGTCGTCATTTTCATACTGTCTTGCAAGCTATTTTGGGGTTGTATGATAAATTTATTAAACAATCGGATGGCTCCCAAGTTCCTTATGATATTGCAAGCAACCAAAGATTCTACCCATACTTTAAGGTGAACACAACTACTATCTTTATTGTTTGCATATTGTAACATCCCGTATTTTCAGGTTACGGTTTAAATTGCTAGGCGTGTGCAAGAAGACACGAACTTCGGAAATTATGTTATTTATGTATGCTAATAATGAGATTAGTAAATAAAAGAATTAGACCCGAAATAATTTTGGACACAACAAGTGTGACGACGGGGAGTGAAAATAAATTTGGTGTGTGCATAAAGAGATTATGGACGAGGGTCATATTATAAATTATGACATTGTGTATACGAAGGTCTTATAAGTTTTTAGAATTTAAATAAAATGGGATCTAGAATTAATTATGTGTGTAATTGATTAATTACGGGGTGATTAATTTTAATAGGGGGGAAAAGTGAAAGTGGAATTTGGTACGTGTAAACTTGGTATTAAATCTATCTAGTGACTAAGGTTAGGGGATTAGTTGGTGGCAGCCCGTACAGTGGCCACCGAATGGGGGGATTAGTATTTAATATGTTAGTTACAATCGTGATTCACTTTGCAAAAAAAAAAGAATTCTCCAACCCTTTTTTCTATTTTGTTGAAACGAAAACAGTAGACAAAATCCTCCAACTTCCATTTGATGTAAAACTGAAATAGTCCCTTTAATTCGTTCATTTGGAAGATTAATTCGTTTCTTTCCCATCTTTAATTTCGTGTTATGCTCGACCAAAATTCTTATTTTGGTTTAGGTTTCCTCCACGAATCGAGGTATGTTAAGACAAATTATTTCATTATTTTGGCATGTTTCATGTAACGAAATATAACCGTGATATTGTTCCATAATTTATTCTACTCCTAGTAGTTAAGAATATTCATGTTGTTGGTTCCTATGCTAAAAGCATGTCTAAATATATTCCTAAGTCCTTATTAAAGCATACGGAAAAGATGTTGATGTTCCCAATGTTAACCAGAGGTGTAAAGGATATTATGTCGCTTTGGATGTTTATTATTATTCATGCATTTCATTGGCATTGCATTCATATACTACCCTGGACCACTTGTGCCATGCACATTACTATATGGTAATATTATATATATAAATATAGGGGATATGGGAAAAGAGGGAAAGGCGTTATATACGCACACCACCTGCAGCTGGTACAGACTATCACGAAAGAGCCCGAAGAGGCCAATATGATGTGATGCCCTTGTGTGGCGATATAACCTGATGCCCACAGAGGTGGTTATGGGAGGATTCCTGTGTGGACATTAGTATACCGCATTTGCATTATGCATACATTCATTAATCATCACATGGTATGATGCCCACAGAGGCTCTTATGGTAAGAAAGATGCCCGATGAGGCCGATGTACAAGTATACTGCATTGTGCATAATATTTAGGCATGTGTGTTAAGGCCCTCAGAGGCATTTACTGTTTGCCAGTTGTTTCTGTTTCAGTTGTTGTTGTTATATCCATGATATGCTATTATTCATGCTTGACATACTCAGTACATCAGTCGTACTGACGTCCCTTTTGTCGGGGGACGCTGCGTTTCATGCCCACAGGTTCAGTTAAGGAAGGTGACGGTTCACGTTAGTTGATTTCGAGTTCAGCAAAATTTTGGAGCACTTTCCTTGTTCAGAGTGTTGGTCTAATTTTGGTACGGTACTTTTGCTTGTATATATGGGTATGGCGGGGCCTTGTCCCGACCTTTGATGTTGCTTCTCCTAGAGACTTGTAGACAGGTGTCCTGTGGTTAGTTGTCATGTGTGGCCTTGTCGGTCTTGGTATGGGTATGTCTATATGAAAATTGGATTTCTGATTAAGATTTTCATTAATATTTTTGGCTTAGTCCGTATTTAAATACGAGTTGGGCGTTGATAGTGTGATGACGGTACTCGGCGGGTGGGATCCAGGTGCCCGTCGCGGCCCTCCGGTGTGGGTCGTGACACATATGTCAAAATCCTTATAATATTACATCATACTTATAATGATAGGATTGTATTGGTGCAATTGATGGAACACATATACATGTTAAAGTTCCAGAAGATGAAGCACCCAAATATCGTGGGAGAAAAGATTATACAACACAAAACGTATTGGGTGCATGTATGTCTGATTTAAAATTCACGTATGTGTTAGCTGGATGGGAAGGGACAACATATGATTCAAGAATCATGAAAGAAGCACTAACTATACGAGAACCATTAAAAATTCCATAAGGTATATATTAAAAAGTATTTATTTATAAGAAAAATATGTTTTGAACAAATAATTAAAAGTTTTGATTTTGCCTTTAGGAAAATACTACCTTATTGATGTCGGAATCATGTTGAGAAGTGGGCTTATGACACCTTATAGGGGAGAGCGGTATCACTTGAAAGAGTATTCAAGAAATCCACCTCGAAATTCTCGTGAATTGTTTAATCTACGACATGCACCTTTCCGTAATTTTATTGAACGAGCATTTGGAGTTCTTAAAAAGAGATTACCTATAATTGCTAGTTCAACTGATCCATCATATGGTGTTGATACCCAAAAACCTTTTTTTTTGCGTGTTGTATTTTGCACAACTATCTAAGAGGCGTAAATCCAAATGATAAGTTACTTGCAGAAGTGGATGCTGAGCTTATGAATAGTAATAGTGTGTCTGAAGAACCGTCAAATTCTAGGGAAAGCAATGATGAAACACAGAGAGGAGATATGATTCGAGATCAATGTCACATTGCAGCCAACATGTGGTCTAATTTCCAAGCTTAATTTTTTTGAATGAAAATTGAAATAATATTGAATTGTTATGTCATTTACTTTATCTAATGTTCAATTTTCTAGATTTTTGTGTTCTTAAATTCATTATTTGAATTGCATACCTTACGTGTAATACAATTTACTTTATGTGTAATGAATATTTTTTTTGTATCCTCTTAATTTGAATAAATGACGTATATTATTATCTAAATATTATAAATATTTATCTTAATTATGTAGTTGTCAACTATGTCGAAAAAGTCAAAGGTACCCTCGAGTGATACAAATGCTTCAGATAACAATTCTTCTATTGTTTGGTCACACGTCATGAATGATGCGTTAATTATGCATACCACCATGAACATATTAGCGGAAATAGGGTTGGTGGAATCATCTGGCAAGTGCCATCAACCGTCTTGCAGCACTACCACCCATTCCGGAGTCTGAGATATGGCAAATGGTAAATGAGATGGATTTGGAACAGACTATGATCACATGAGCTTATTTATATATTTGTCGACATGCAGACTTTTGTCGAATGTTGATTGGAGTTCCATGGGAAGCACACAATCACTATTATTGTCTGCGATGATTGATGAAAATTGAGTTAGACTAGTATTCTTGAACTTATTTTTATCTAGTATTGAACTTTATTAGTAATATATATTTTTATGCAATTCATTTTATGTTTTGGTTTTATGGATTTTATCCGACATGAATTTTATATTATTTATGTCAAATTATTAGTATTCAAACTAACGTATTTGGCAGTTATTGCATAGTGATAGCCGTTCTCCAATTGATTAATTTACATGTACTGCATTATCATTGTACTTACTTTACATGTTTTATCACGTTTTATCAAATTTTATGAGTTTATTTATCAACTTGTTAGTCTGCCTCTCAGACTTGAACAAACATTGGTATTGGAAGTTAAAAGGTCAAAGAAAAAAGATGAGATGAAGGACGTTTATTATGTCTTTTAATTGGGTTATCATAGTAATTATTGGTAACTCTAATAGTTATAGTAGTTAAGGGTATTTTAGTAAACTTACATGTTATTATACAGTACCATACAGTCAAATCAAACAATAAATATGTTATTAAACCTCGACAAACGATACCGTCTATCCAAATATTGTATTCATTAATACAATACAATATAGTACAATACCATACTATACCACACAATATTGTACATTAATGAACCACGAGAAACAACCATCCAAACAGAGGGATAGTGTAGCTCATCCACCAAGCCTTATCAGTATCTACTGGCTGAATGTTTGGCTTTATTTCTTGAACAATGTATTCAACAATATCTTCTGAAATAACCATTCTCAGTTTATGCATATTCCATTTTCCCTCATGGATGAATTCCAATACCTCAACTTCTTCTTCTACAACATGATCTGGTAAAACAAAGTATAAAGCACCGTACTGCGTCCAATTATCAAACCAGAAGCTAGAGTTCCCGCCTTAATTTTCCACCAGATATTATGTTCTACCTCTTGTCTGATCTCCACCATCTTTTTCCATACATTAGATGCCCTTTAGACTTTTCAGTGGTAGGGTGAAGCTTTTTGCAATACATATTAATCATGTAAGCACCCCATAGAGAAGGTTTGGTTCTTAGATTCTGCCACTTAGTAAAAAGTGCCTTAGACATGTCACTTAAAGATCTGAAACCCAGACCCCCTTCATCTTTTCGATAACACATTTGATCTCAAGCCACCCAGCGTTTACCTTTGTTCCTAGTATTGTTGCTCTAAAAAACATAGCAAAAATGATATGCAACTGTTTTATCACACCTTTTTTTAACACCTCGTACCATTAGACTAAGAAATTTTCATGATTCAGGGACTTAAGACCCAGTGAAAAGTGTTTGAATCAGAAATTTGACGAAATCAACGTTCTTTAGTTTTACGCCCAGAAATACGGACCATAAAATATTTTATGGGTCATAAAAGATGCCATGAATGGACCTCACAAATCCAAGTCAATATTAAGGCTTACGGTAGGAATCACAACCCATAAAAGTTTTGCAGTCCGTAAAGCCCACTGTAACTTATTTAACAGAGCGTAAAAGCCACCGTAAAAGTCCTGCAGACAGGAACAGTATAACTATATAGTCTTAGTCCCAAAAGTCAGATTTTTACTTTTCTCAATCCCTAGAACAAAGGCCCTCTCTTATCAACCATCTCCTACGCCAAGATAAGCCTTTTTCACGCAATTTTAGGTAATTCTAATATAATTTTGATAAATTCTAAGTAGAATTCAATGTTCTTAATCCCTAGATTTCAGGATAAACCCAATTCAAGGTTTCAAGATTCCATCTTTGGATTTCTACTCCAAAGTTTAGAATTTTAATACAAGGCTAGGAGCGATTGAGGTATGTAGAGCTTCTATCTACATGTGGAAACGATTTTGTCATTCCCATGCCTCATTCATCAAGATTATTGCAAATTACTTCATGATTTGAGATTGTGCCCTAGTTCATGAAAATGCTATAGACTTGTGATTTTTAAATTCGTAGTTGTTTATAATTATCACTTTGATTGTTGTGAACTCATCACGTAATCAGTATAGACTTGTGTTTGATATCCAAGAGTCTCAGTTTAGAATACCCAGTACGCTAAAGTTCTAATACTCATAATCAGTCCAGTATTTCATGTACATTATCTCATGTTTTGTATTTTATGTCCAATAATTCATGTCCATATCAGTATATTCAGTAACCTAATATCGTATTGAGCACCTGTATTTTTGGGCCCAAGGCCACAATTATATACATTATTATGGGCCCAAGGCCACATTTATATATATATATATATATATATATATATATATATATATATATATATATATATTAGGCCTAAGGCCACAATTTACAATTTCAGTTAAATAGGTGACTCTCTAGTTTAGTACCGGAAGTATTCTTGTTAATTACTTCCTTGCTCAGTTATCAATTTTAGTTTCAATTTCAGATTGAGTAGAGTACATGGTTATTGATTTGGGTTTCCTTTTTTCCGAGCACCCCGCATTTAATTTATTTATTTCAATTACTTTACATACAATATAATTCAAATGTACTAAAATCTCTTTGCATGGGGCATGCACTTCATGGTGCAGGTGCTGAGTTTAAAGGGGATGGATCTGCTCAGTAGGAATTCTTCGGTATCAACTGCTTGGTTAGCCCCTCTCATTCGGGGGTGTCAGTCTATCATGTCATGATTTTGGTACTTCAGTAGAGGTATGTCAGGGTCTTGTCCTGGTACACAAATTCAGCCAGACTCTTATTTTAGAAGTTTCATATACTAGACTAGTGCAGTATGTCAGACATGTCAGTTTTTCAGTTATCCTAACTTATGATATTTTCAGACATCTTCCGCTGTGATTATTTCAGATTATAAACTCAGTATTATGATTTGCATATTTTAATCATTACTATAGTATTTTTGATGCCCATGTTGATTCAACAACCATGTGGTTCACTCGGTCACATGCAGCCAGGCACCGAGTGTTGTGTCTCGCTCAGGCCATAGTTTGAGGCGTGACAAATCTTGGCATCAGAGCCTAGATTCAAGTGTCTTAGGGAGTCTATGAAACTGTATCCAGTGGGGTCTCTTTTATGTGTATATAGACGCCCACACATATAAACAGTTAACCACCAAGACATTTAGGATTGTCTAACTTCTTTCATACTGTAGATCGTGCAATTAGAGTAGTACCTTCAAGAATTCTTCTAACTCGTGCCATGAGGCCTATAGAAGTAAGTAACGTTCTCTTTCCCTCGAATCCTGAACGTATCGAATGCATAAGCAATGAGAAAGAAATTCAAGGTCCGAGTGAGGATGATTACCCATTGGGTATAAATTGTGAGGTACATGTTGGTGACGGATGAGACTTGTGATGATATTAAAAGTGAGACGAAATGCACCAGAGGCCTGGTGGGTTGACTCAAAATATTAATATTCTTGTTTGGAAATGGGAGATGATAAATATAGACTTTGTAATATGTTTACCTTGCTCAGCCTAGAGGCATGATTCAATTTAGGTGGTTGTAGACCGACTGACTAAATCAGACCACTTCTTACCAGTTAAGACCACAGATTCAGCAGAGAATTATGCTAAGTTGTTTATCCGAGAAATTACCAGGCTTCATTAGACCCTAGTGTCCATTATTTTGAATCATGGTGCTCAGTTCATAACACACTTTTTGAAGTCTTTTTAGAAAGGACTTGGTACCAAGGTAAATCTCAACACAACTTTTCATACTCAGACAGATGGCCAGGCATAACATACTATTCAGACTATGAAAGATATGTTGAAGGCATGTGTTCGTGATTTTAAAGGTAATTGGGATGATCATTTTCCTCTCATTGAATTTTCTTTATAATAACAATTATCATGCCTGTCACGACCCAAATTACTAAGTCGTGCAGGCACCTACCTTTTCGCACCTTGGTAGGCGAACCTTTTCCTTAATCAATAATTCAACACAATAAAGTAAATAAAGAGGAATAAATAGAAGTCTAATTCATATCATAAATATCAAGTGCGGAATACAACAACTATCCAAGAGATCTGGTTTGCATAGTACAAAAGCTTCTAAGTATACAACTGGAATAAAAGATGTAACCATAACCTGAATACAACTTCTGTCTAGAATGAAAGTTAAACAGAAAATCTAGATGAATTCCACGAGACCCTTGAAGGATAATTTAACCTCGTTGAAATTCTTGTAACAACTCTACATTCAAAACGGGTGTAGCAAGAGTGGTATTAGTACAAATACTATGTACTGGTAGGTATCATAGGCCGACAACAATTATCTTACATATGTACAAGAAAGAAACTGAAAGATAGACATGCTCGAAATCAAGTACAAGTAATATCGCAGTTCAAATATAACCACTCAAGTACAAAAAAATCAGTAATCAAATCATATCCTATGGTGAAGCACCTAAACCTAAGTCTGCCAAGTTTTCCACAATTCCTCAAAACAATTACTACCACAAGTATAATCAACAAGTCCGAACCATAGATGTAAAATGAGATGATGAGAATGAATGATGAATAAATATGAAATGCAATGCAGTGGCCAAATGATTAATCCATAAATACATGCTCCGAGCTGAATATATCATCGTCCCAGTAGGCATGACCCATGGGGGACCCACGACGTCCATGTACTAGTCATTCCATATCACATCCTAGAATGACACTTCCACCAAACACCCCGCTAGCTACTCCATATCACACAATATAGAGATGACTATGTAATATAGTAATGTCATATGAATAAAAAATACTCCCCTTCTCATTTATCACCGTCACGCTAATAGCAAGATCATAATCAATATATATCATGAAATGAGAGTATATGTAATGTAATGAGTATATCAGGTATATCATATCAATTCCCACTCTTGCCACACCAGGAGTCCGTAAATTTATGTCTGGGTAGACGACGCACAATATTTGTCAGACTGCCTATATTATGTTTGGGTAAGGCGACGCCCAATATGTGTTTTATTTGATCAAGCATGTAAAACCTGGATCTTGTTAAAACCCCGCTTAAAATGTTCCCCAAAATTTTAATATAAGTCTCATTTGGAATGAACGTGTCGTCCGTTATAATTGAATGAGTACAAGACCCTTTTAGACCATGAGTATTTACACCCCAGTGTTTGCCCCGATCTACGAGGATTTTGCACTCATTAATAGATGTATTTGTTTGCAATTGTGAGTGAGAAACCTTTTCGTCCATGAGTATTTACACCCTAGTGTTTTCTCTGGTCTACAAGGCTAAACTTATGCAAAATTGTAGTCGCGTAACGTGGTTGACTTACTTAGTTATATCTTGGCGCCCTAGTGTTAGAATAATCTAAGGACGCACATCGAATAAACTCGATCAACCAAGAATTACGAATTGTTTGTAATTGGTTTTGAGACCTACCAGGTTGTGCTGTTGTGGTCATCAGCCCTAGTAGAGGCCATGATGGTATGAACTTGGATCTTGGCCCATTATGATCATATTTGATGTGTCCGTATACTTCCCTGGGGTCGTAGAATATGTTAAAATAGTGGGAGCTAATTAAACTAAAGTCCATGTTATATAGTTATTGAATGTGTTCAAAGAAATTATATTTGAGTTTAATTCAGTTCTATCTATTTCTTCAGATTATTTAAAATGTCGAATTTATCATTGAAATGTTTGGTTGAAACGAACAAGTTGACTAGATCAAACTATCCGGATTGGTTGTGAAATTTGCGTTTGGTTCTAAGGCAGGAAAATATTGAATATGTGTTGGACACTGCTGTTCCTGAGATTCCTGATGAGAAGTATGTTACGTTTGACAAAGCTGCTTATCAGAAGCATCAGGATGATGCGACATCGGCACAATGTGTTATGTTGTCCTCTATGACTACAGAGTTACAAAGGAAGCATGAGAACATGGGTCCCTATTAGATGTTGGAACATTTGAAGAGTCTTTATGCTTCACAGTCTCAGACAATGGAGTATGAACTGCTGAGAGATCTCTTCAAGTCCAAGCTTAATGAAGGGGGTCAGGTGTCTGATCATGTTTTGAAGATGATTGGATTGATTGAGAGGTTGGCTTCAATTGGAACGAAGCTGCCTGAAAATGTCTCAGTCAACCTAATATTAAACTCGCTTCCTAGTTCATTTGAAAACTTCATTGTGAATTACAACATGAATGGAACTAAGGCGAAACTTCCAGAACTTCATAACATGTTTAAGACTTATGAATCATCCACCTCAAAGGGCAAGGTTGTCATAAGAAGAAGGGTAAGGCTGGTGCCAAACCCGCAGCTTTGAAACCAAAAGGGGTTGTTCAAAAGAAGTCAAGGTTTCCTAAGGACGTATGCCTCAACTGTAAACAGAAAGGGCATTAGAAGAAAGACTGCACTGCTCCAGGGGGCGATAAAGCACTAGGTGCTTCTGGCTCTGCTGGAAAAGGTATGTTTGTCATTGAGATAAATATGTCTATGAATAACTCTCATTGTTGGGTATTGGATACTGCTTGTGGATCATACATCTGTAATAATGTGCACGGGCTAATTGACAGCATGATGGTTAGACCAGGGGAATTTAACCTACACGTGGAAAATGGAGCACGAGTTGATGTTGAACGTGTAGGAACTTATAGATTAGATCTACCCTCGGGTTATAGACTAGAATTAAATAATTGTTATTTTGTTCCCTCGATTACGAGAAATATTATTTCCATTCCTATGTTAGACATTGAAGGGTTTTCCTCATATATTGCTAATGGTAATTATATACTATCGCATAATGGTATTGTTTATGGGAATGCTCCACTTGTGAATGGTTTATATACACTTAATTATAATCGTGATATTCTCAATATGCAAAACTAGCTAGCTAAGACAAGTAATATGAGAAATTCCACCTAGTTATGGCATTGTAGGCTTGGTCATATTAATGAAACAAGGATAGTAAGATTAAGAAAGTTAGACTATATAGCACCATTTGACTTTGAGTGTTATGGTAACTATGAATCTTGTTTGAGAGGAAAAATGACAAATAAGCCACTTTCTGGGAAAGCGAGCCAAAGAGGTACTTGAGTTAGTCCATACATACTGATGTATGTGGGCCATTTTATACTCAAGCTAAGGGAGGTTTTCCTTACTTCATTACTTTTACAGACGATTTCACTAGATTTGGACATATGTATCTTATGAAGCACAAGTCCGAAGCCTTTGAGAAATTCAAGGAGTATAAGTTAGAAGTGGAGAAACAACTTGAAAGGAGTATCAATACTCTTCTATCGGATCGAGGAGGAGAATACTTGAGTAAAGAATTTCTAGATTATTTAAAACTTCATGGAGTCCAATCACAATGGACGCCTCCTGAAACACCACAAATGAACAGTGTTGCTGAAAGGAGAAATCGAACCTTATTGGGTGTGGTTAGATCCATGATGAGTTTCTCAGCTCTTCCAACATACCTTTAGGGTTATGCTTTATAGAATTCAATATATATTTTGAATAGAGTTCCTTCAAAGTTAATAGACAAAACACCATATGAGATATGGTATTGCAAGAAGCCTGCTCTTACGCATATGCGAGCCTGGGGCTGTCCTGCATATGAAAAGAAAATGCTTACTGACAAGTTGAAATCCAAAAGTGAGAAATATTATTTTGTGGGATATCCAAAAGAAACAAGAGGATACTATTTCTATCTTCCTGAAGAACATAAGATTATTGTTTCTAGGAATGCAACTTTCCTTGAGTAAGACTATGTCTACAAGGAACAGAGTTATAATAAGATAGAACTTGAAGAAGTTTAAGAACCATAAAAACAACATCGAGGTTGAATCCTTGTCAAATGACCTAGACAAGAATTCAGTGGGAGTATTTGGTGAAGATTTGTTACTTAGAGGACAATCTTCAGCCAGTGGGAGTGATGTAAGAAATAATGCAAATATACAAGATTCTTATACACAACCAATGGAAGATGATATAATGGTTGTACATTCTTCCCTTCAGAAAACACATAAAGATGATATTCCTGAAAGCTCTCATAGTGGTGGAAGGTCCAACATACAAGAACCATAGAAACGCAAAATAATCAATTTCGTAGGTCCACTAGGACTCACCGTCGGCCTGAAAGACTTAACCTCCTTGTGGAGAATCAAAATGACATAGAAATTCCTGACGATGATGAACCTGCAACCTACAACCTACACCGAGGCTATGTTAGACATTGACTAGAAGAGATTACAGGAAGCCATGAAATCTGAAATGGACTCAATGTACAATAATTAAGTTTGGAACTTGGTTGATTTGCCAACTAGGGTTAGACCTATAGAATGCAAATGGGTATTCAAGAAGAAGATTGACTCAAATGGCAATGTACAAACCTACAAGGCTAGTTTGGTAGCAAAAGATTATAGTCAACGACCTAGGGTCGACTATGATGAAACCTTTTCGCCAGTTGCGAAAATTAAGTCCATTCAGATTTGCTTGCAATAGCTACATACTATGACTATGAAATTTGGCAGATGGATGTTAAAATCGCTTTTCTCAATGGTAAGCTAATTGAAGAAGTGTATATGATACAACCTGAAAGTTTTACATACAAGTCAAAACCAGAGCAGTATGCAAGCTACAAAAGTCCATTTATGGACCTACACAAGCCTCGAGGAGTTGGAATATTTGCTTTGACAAAGCTATCAAACCATTTGACTTTTTTAGAAGCAAAGAGGATCCATGCGTTTATAGTAAACACAAGGAATGGAATATTGTTTTCATTATCATATATGTAGATGACATATTAATAATGGGAAACAATGTGTCTCTCATGCAATTCGTGAAGGAATGGTTGTCCAGCACCTTCATCATGAAGGACTTGTATGAAGCCTGTTACATTCTTGGAATTAAGATCTACCGAGATAGACCTAATAGATTGTTAGGGCTTTCACAGTCCACATATATAGACAAAGTGCTAAGACGTTTATCTATGGAAAACTCCAAGAAATGAGGTCTTCCTAAGAATCATGGCATCAAGTTATCTAAGAAGGATAGTCCTTCTACCGCTGCAGAACTTGAACACATGAAGAAGATCCCATATGCTTAATCTATAGGATCAATCATGTATGCCATGACTTGCACTAGAACAGATATGGCTTATGTACTTAGCATGACCTGCAAATTCCAAAAGAATCCTGGGGAGGAACACTAGAAAGCAGTCAAGAATATTCTTTAAGTATTTTAGACCAACTAAAGAATATTTCTTAGTCTATGGTGGGCAAGAGAAGCTGGTGGCTACTGGGTACACTGATGCTAGCTTCCAAATAGATATTGATGACTACAAGTCACAATCTGGATATACCTTCATTTTTAATAGTGGAGCAGTAAGTTGGATAAGTTCCAAGCAAGAAACCACTGCTGATTCGACAACTGAAGCCGAGTACATTGCTAGATCGGAAGCTGGTAAAGAGGCTATCACGATATCTGAGTTCTTAAAAGAACTAGGGGTTGTTCCAAGTGTCAGTCGTGAAATAACCATAAATTATGACAATACTAGTGCGATTGCGCAAGCAAAAAAACAAGATCAACCAACAAAAATTAGCATGTACCAAGGAAGTACCACATACTCAGGGAGACGGTGGAATCCAAAGAAATAGATATAGATTATGTTCCCACAGATGATAATATGGCTGACCCATTTACCAAGCCATTAAGCTTAGCTAAACATAATAGTCATTTTAAAAATATGGGTATTAGATACATTGTAGATTGGCTCTAGGACAAGTGGGAGATTGAAAGTATATGTCATAGAGACAATCCTAATTATGGACAAATGTACTTGAACACATTCATATTATTAATGATTAATATTTATGGCATTTGCAGTTATTGAATTATTGTTTGATTGATTGCAATTATTCATATATGTGCTCTCTTGAGTTGGCGTTGTCATTGATAGAGTGCGATATTAATGATAAAGTGTAACTCTCAAAATTGCCTCGACTAATGATCATCGAGAATGGAATATCGATGATACGTTATAAGTCGACATGCGGTCTGCATCACATTTTTAGAGAATGTAGTGAGTCTCATGACTACGGGTAATTGTTATTCGTGATGGATACTTTGGAGAATATTGGTACACCCTACCGATAAACTATTTGTTATACATGTCTATAGTGTTATCGACATGTGGGATATAAAAGTCCTTCAACTTGAGGTCAATATGTGCCTTGTTTGCAGAATGATGTACTTTGACCAAGTTCAAAGCTTGCACTCCTTATGGGGTAGATACGGCTTAAGTTGGGTGCATTACGATGTAAACGAAGGCAGTAGTTGAGCCAAGAATAGGATTCGTTCCTTGATTGGAAATTCGAGAGAACACTCAACTTCTCTATATTAGGTCGAATAAAGTCATTGGCCAATGCAAGAGACTTATTTTGAATATGGTCTAGTTGTCGACTAATAAAGATGAGATAAAGTGACTAAGCCATTTAGATAGACACTTGACAAATCCTAAGCTTAATCGGGTGTGTCGTGAATGAAAGGATTTTATTATTCCACATAAAGGTAAAGTTTGATGAATTCTTGTAAACGTACTTCACATATTGAGTTCGTCATACGAAGCTGTCTAGGAATTTCGTATGAACCTTAATTAGATTAATGTCGATATGTGAAGGCCTATAGGGTCACATTATATGCGATTGTCTTTTCAATCTAAGAGTGTATTGAGAAAGTATTAAATATTCGGTTAGGAACCGAAATATTTAATTTATAATAATTATGGAATATATTTCTATTTGATGGAAATTATTTAATTAAGTCAAGATTGGATTTTGGACTTAATTAAATATTTTTATTTAATAAAGGGGCTTGGATGAAAACCTAAAGAAAGTACTTGGGCCTAATTAGTCTTTTGTACTTCTTTTTAGGTTTAGGTTTTTACCTTTACCTATTATATAAACAACACAAACCCCATAATTATGTAGTTAGTCAGTCAGACAAAACAGAGGATTCAAGACTTAAGAGTCTTGAATTACTTTCTCTCTTCTAACAAAAGAATTTCTAGCGTTCTTCGTTAGATAAATACACTGGAGTTGGAATTTGCAATTGGAGAAACAACTCGCGTGGATACCATACTTGTGAATCTAGCATACAAAGATGTGTAAGTATTCCTGATTATGTTTTGATATTCATTAGATTATCATATAACTATGTCAGTTCATTGTTGGGTAAAATTTTAACTTCTGTTGTCCGAACATTGTGTTCATGACCCAACAAAACCCTACAATAAGATCATCTTCTTCAGGTGTAAAGCTATCTCTCTTGAGTCCTGGCTTAAGATAATTTACCCATCTTAATCTACAACTCTTGCCACATCTCAATAGCCCTGAAAAATGCAAACATCTAAACTAACCACATGCAGGTAAAATAGAATCTAGTGCTCCAAAGTCAAACCATATATATGTAGCGCACACATAAAAATAAGTATAGATAATGTTATTAGATATACTCCCTCCGTCTCAAAATATTTATCGCGGTTAATAAAAATAATTGTTTTAAATTATTTATCATTTTTGAAGTTCAATTCATAATTAATTATTTTTATCTATTTTACCTTGTCATCAATGAAGATGACACAAAAATAGGATAAACATTTAATGGAGAGAGATTATAACTTAGACATAAATAAGGATAAAGTAAGTCAAATACCCCCCTAATCCTTTCGTCCCAAAAAGATTGATATACTTTTCTTATTAGTTTGTTCCAAAAAGATTGACTATTTTCTATATTTAGAAATAATTTAACTTTATGAGATCATTTACAACCACACAAATATCTAATATTTGTTTTGGACCACACATTTCAAAAGTTTTCATTTATTTCTTAAACTGTGTCAGATCAAACTAAGCCAATCTTTTTTAGATGGAGAAAATATTTCTTAAGTAGCGAGTAAATAAAAAAGTGATAAATAATTTGGAACGGAGGTAGTACATTTTAGAAGTCCTTTTAACTCAGAATCCACGATGCCTAAAATGCCACTAAATGCATATCACGGGTTGACTCATGAGAAGGGGTGTAGAAGGGGAAGATAGTTAGTACTCATTACTAGAAACTCGCATTTTATGACGGACGTTTCCATCAGAATTTGGATTTTCCAATGGAAAGTCCTTCGAAATAATTTCTTAATAGCACATTTTCAATGGATTTCTGAATTTTGATTTGCCAATATATGCAAATAAGGGGTTGAGAGAGAAGGAGAATAGAAGGGGAAGGTAATTAATAACTACTCCCTCTATTTTAATTTAAGTGTTTCACTTTCTTTTTTGATATGTATCAATAAGAGTATTTTTTAATATTTAGTAAGATTGACGATTCAAACATCCTACATGTCAAGTTTAAAACCGCAAGATTCAAAAGACATTTTAGTACATTAGATACATCTTTAATTTAAGATCATAAAATTTAAAAATTCTCTTTTATTTCTTAAATTTTATGCCAAGTCAAATTAAAACACTTAAAATGAGATCAGATGAAGTATTTAGTAATCATTACTAGAAACTCACTTTATTGTGACGGACCTTTTCCATCAGAAACTTGTATTTTTTAACGGAAAGTCACCGGAAATAGTTTTCGACGAGCACATTTTATTGTGAGAGGCCGGGTTTTGTGTTATAGGTAAAGCACAAGAAAATGATCGACAACTTTAAATAATATTCCAAGCTCCATTGAAATGTGTGTATATAGTAATGTATTTAAGTGAAAGAAATAATCCCCTTTATTATTTTCATTAGTTGAATAGGTATATATACAAGATACAAAATAGGAGAATCTTATTCCTATTCTATTCCTAAAATCTTATTCTACCATAATTCTAATTCTACAATTATGGTAGTGTATATTCCTAATTATGGTAACAAACACATTACAATATACTATACATATATTTTCCTAATATACAATATTCTTACCTTGTCTAATATTAACAATTACTATAAGAAGGAGAGCCAATATGGGCTGTTAACCGAGAGCATTAAGGCAGTAAACCGAGAGCCTTAATAAGGCAATATACACATGTATATTGTGTGTATATTGCCGTATTTAACACACACCCGCAGTCATAGCGGGCGGTCTTCGAACGCTGAGATTGTCCCTAAAATATTCAAAGAGTACCGAGGGAAGACCCTTTGTAAATATGTCTGCAACTTGATATCTTGACGGGACATGACATACGCGTACCTGCCCTCGAGCAACCTTTTCACGGACAAAGTGAATGTCCATTTCGATATGCTTAGTGCGTTGGTGCTGAACCGGATTACCTGAGAAGTAGATGGCACTAACATTATCACAATATACTAAGGTTGCCTTCTGAATGGGGCAATGAAGCTCTAACAACAAATTACGTAACCAACATGATTCTGAGACCACATTAGCTACCCCTCGATATTCTGCCTCTGCACTTGAGCGGGATAGAGTCTCCTGATGCTTTGCAGACCAGGAGACCAAGTTGTTGCCAAGGAACATACAATATCCTGACGTAGACCGTCTGGTGTCCGGGCAACCACCCCAATCCGCATCTGTGTACGAGACAAGTGTGGCTGTAGATGAAGGATACAAGTGCAACCCATAGTTCAGCGTCACCTGAATATAACGAATGATGCGTTTGATTGCATTCATGTACTCAACTCTGGGATCATGCATGAATAAACACACCTGCTGAACAGCATACGTAATATCCGGTCTGGTAAAGGTAAGATACTGGAGGGCCCCTGCAAGACTGCGATAGCGGGTCGGGTCCTCATATGGTGCACCTGCCGCGGCACTAAGCATGGGTTTTGCATCAACTGGAGTGGAAGTGGACTTACAGGATGACATCCCAGCCCTCTCGATGATCTCTGCCGCATACTTTCTTTGAGACAAAAACAAACCACCCGAATGACGCTGGACAACAATCCCCAAAAAGTAACTCAAGGGCCCTAAGTCTTTCATAGCAAACTCAGAACTGAGCATGGCTATAATAGACCGGCGTAAGGCATCGGAAGAGGCAGTCAAAATGATATCATCCACATACAACAGAATGTAGGCCAAGGATGAACCGCTACGGTAGATGAACAAACAATTATCAGACCTGTTGTGAGTGAACCCAAGTGTCCAAACATAGTCAGCAAACCTCGTATACTAGGCATGTGGAGACTACTTAAGCCCATATAAGGACTTTTTTAACAAACATACATGATAAGGACAGTTAGGATCCCTGAACCCTAACCGCTGATGCATATATATTGTTTCCTTGAGATCACCATGTAGGAAAGCATTCTTGACGTTCAACTGATGAATATGCCAGGCCTTTGAAAGAGCCAAGCTGAGCACAGTGCGAATGGTAGCCGATTTGACCACCGGACTAAACGTCTCACCACAATCTATCCCAACCTGCTGAGTCTTACCATCACCCACAAGCTGTGCCTTATGTCGAGCGAACGAACCATCCGAATTTTCCTTATGAGCAAAAATCCACATAGACCTGATAACATTAATACCAGATGGACGGGGCACCAACTCCCACGTCTTATTATCAATAAGAGCATTATATTCATCAGTCATAGCAATTTTCCAATTCGTATCGTTTAAAGCAGACACAGGATTACGGGGTAATGGGGATTTAGAGACATTCAAATGTAAATTAAAATGTCTTTTTGGCGTAAAAATACCCCGTTGACTACGAGTGACTGGTCTAAGACTCGAGGAAGAGGTGGGTGAATTTTGGGAATTTTCTGGGTTTGGGAAGGACGGCCGGCGAGCAATGGGCTCGCCGGCCCACTCGGGAAATAGACCCATCGCCGGAAACAAGTTGGATCGGAACCGGATCGGCCCAATCATCGAAATCGGCCCGGTGAGATTACCGGCGACCGAATGAGACGTGCCAGTGGGGCCAGCGGGCAGTGGGCCCGCTAGAGAGTTTGGGGTGCGGGAGATGTCCGAAAAATGCCGAATAATATACGGGGATATTCGGTCATCCAAAAAATTATACGAACTAGGCTCGGGAGTATGGACTTTATTAAATGGAAATTGAGTTTCATCAAAAATTACATGGCGATTAATGATGATTTTCTTGGAGGATAAATCAAAACATTTATAACCACGATGATTAGACGGATAACCCAAAAACACACACAGAGTAGACCGGACCTGAAGTTTGTTAATTGTGGTGGATGGGAATAACGGATAACACAAGCACCCAAAAACCTGAAGATGAGAATACGACGGATTCTTATTATACAGTATTTGGAGGGGGGAAGAATATGTCTGACCTTTAGAATGAATTATGTTAAGAAGATATGTGGCCATTTGTAGAGTATGATGCCAAAAATATGGAGGTATGGAGGCATGAATTAAGAGAGTTCGGACAATATTATTTATGGAACGAATTTTGCGTTCGGCCTTTCCATTTTGTGAAGATGTATGAGGACACGAAAACCGAAAATTGATCCCATTATTAGCACAGAATTCCCGAAACTCCCTATTGTCATACTCTTTCCCATTTTCACATTGAATATTTTTTATTTCTCTTTCGAATTTGGTACGAATGAACGCTCTAAATTTGATGAAGACGGAAAACACTTGTGATTTATTCGCAATTGGAAACGTCCACAAAAATTTAGAATAATCATCTAAAAAGAGAACATAATATCGATGACCCAATGAACTAAGAACAGGAGACGTCCATAGGTCGCTATGAATAATATCAAATGGCATTGAAATATGAGAATTGGAGTCTACAAACGTCAACTTAACAATTTTTCCTAATGAACAAGTTTGACAAAGTGGAGTACGACTCGTACCCTTACAAGAAATAAAGCTATTTTTATCTAAAACTGATAAAATAGAAGAGCCCGGATGACCAAGGGGAGCATGCCACAAGGAATGAGAAATGGCTGCAAAGGCTGACGGCATGGCTTGACTCGATGGACTGAAACCGGGCATGATAGGATAAAGATCCCCCTACTATCACACCTCATGAGATGACTCCCCGTCTTGAAATCCTTCACAGAGAAACCAAAAGGATCAAATTCAACAGACACAGAATTGTCAGTAGTGAACTTTCGGACAGACACTAAATTTTTAATCAATTTGGGGGCATGTAAAGTATTTTTCAAGATAAGTGGTGGATTGGGGGGAGACAACGTTTTCTGACCATACCCTAGAATTGGAATAGAACTGCCATTACCAACAATTATCCCTCGGGGGGGTGCTCAAATTGGAATAAGATGAGAGAGTACCTGATTCGGAAGTCATGTGAGTAGTGGCACCGGTGTCCATATACCAATTTGGGTCCGATTGAGTTAACCCTAATGTGTGCATCGCGGCCTCGATATCGGTCTGAGTGGGGCCTGCTGCATGATGGGCTTGCGGAGGTCGGGGCCCAAGTATTCCGAGTGGGCGTCGCCGTGGGTGAAGCCGCCGAACGCTGCTACCGTTCGGGTTTGGGCCGCAGGCATTGGGCCGTCGTCGGGGTCTGCTGGAAAGCCCACTGGCCAGTGGGTGCAAACTGTGCTGGAGCAGGGCCGTATGGCTACTGGCCACTGGTCCAAGCCCACGGCCCAGAGGCCCAAGGCTGAGACCAGGGGTTTGGTGGCCCACTGTAAACTGGAGGGGCCCCTTTGCCGCCACGCTTTGGCCACACCGTTGATCGCCGCCTGAACCGCCGCGTTTGCCCCCGCGATTTTTATTTTTCTGGCCATTCTTGTTGCCGCCGTGGGATTGGTTTTGGTGTGAATTCGTGCCATAATTTTGAGGACTTGGGGAGGAAGTCATCATGACCACGAGACTAGCATTAGTAGCCGCTTTTTTGGGCAAATCGGCTTCTTCCAATGTAAGCATGGATCGTGCTTGATAGAACCTTGGAAGAGAATTACTTTGACGAAGGAGAGTCCCAACGCCACTATAGGCCTCGGATAGGCCAGCGACCATCTGTAAAACAAGATGATCTTCACTAACAGGCGCACCAACGATGCGGAGTTGGTCCGCCAATTCCTTCAACCTTTTGCAATATGCTGAAACGTTCGGGAAATTTTCCATGTTGACGTGGGAAAATCCTGTTCAAAGGTAACAGCTCTGGAATTTTGATTATCCTGGAATATGTCACGCAGTCTATCCCATGCGGCCATCGCCGTAGCGTCTGGCTCGATAATCGTCTGCAATAGGTAGGTGGAGATAGTAGAATATATCCACTGAAGGACAGTGGCATCAAGCGTTGTCCATAATTTAGGATCATCCTCGCGTTTAGGCACCTCTGTATCATCAAGAGCTGCGGGGATGATGTGATGGATGACTTGATGCGAACGAGCGTGAATTTTAAACAACTCAGCCCACGTCGCGTATTGGACGTTTTCTATTTCAAGAATTAACGGGATATGATTCTTGATGTTAGAAACCACTAGGGCAAGATGAAACGAGTTCTTTGATGTAGACATACCGAAAGAACAAGAGGTGAAAGAGGGATTAGTAAGAGAGATTTTGAGAGCGGAAGATAAAATTTGGTAAAACCCGAAGGGGGGGGGGGTCTCGGCCGAGGGAGGACAAAAATATTTGAGAGAAGAAAATTTTTGTGTGACCTAGACTTTTGATACCATGAAAGAAATAATCCCCTTTATTATTTTCATTAGTTGAATAGGTATATATACAAGATACAAAATAGGAGAATCCTATTCCTATTCTATTTCTAAAATCTTATTCTACCATAATTCTAACTCTACAATTATGGTAGTGTATATTCCTAATTATGGTAACAAATACATTACAATATACTACACATATATTTTCCTAATATACAATATTCTTACCTTGTCTAATATTAACAATTACCATAAGAAGGAGAGTCAATATGGGCTGTTAATCGTGAGCCTTAATAAGACAATATACACATGTATATTGTGTGTATATTGCCTTATTTAACATTAAGTACAATGAGGAAGCTCGAGTAGGTCTAGAAGTTACTAAACTATTCTTCACATGCATTATGGAGTACACAAACTAGCTCCTATATACTCAAACTAGCTACTATATACTCAAACTAGCTCCTAATTGCTATTTAATTTATGTGTCTTATTTTCTTTTTCAAATTTTTTTAAATATCACATTTATATATATATATATATATATATTTTTTTTTTATTTTTTTTTTTGAATTGCAACCTTCCGATTTTACTATTAATGACACGGTTTTATAGGAATAATATTATATATTTAAGATCACAAGATTTAAAGAGTACTATTAATATGTTATACGGAGTACATCTTTAATTAAGATGACAAGATTCAAAAAATTCTTCACCAATTTATTTTATTTCGTGTCTAAACAAATTACGTAAAACACTTAAAAAGAAAATAATTGAGGAAATATTATGTAAGTAAAATGAAAAAGATGACCTAGTATTAAACTACTACTCCCTATGTCTCAAAATATTTGTCGCGTTATGCTTTTTAAAAGTCAAACTTTATGATCTTGGACCAACAATTTAAAGTATATTTCATCAGATTAATATGAGAAGAATTGCAACTTATAGTATTTTTCGTAAGTTTCTGAATATCTAAATTTTAATTTTAAAATATTAAATTAATCTAATCTAATTTAATTTTAAAATTTAATTAAATTGACTTTTAAAAAAAAAATAACAAGTATTTTGGGACGGAGGGAGTATTTCCCCCATGGCTTTTAGTACTGTTACCTTGGTCTATATGCATGAAAAAGAGAAAAGAAACCTGTTACGCAATAATGAGAAAGACTCCAGAAATTAATACAATCTTACCTAATGTGTACAATATGGAATTCTAATGCAATAATCATAAATTTGGCATAATCATACTCGTGTAGTTCTCGTCAATACGCATATCTTTCACGTGCAATTAACAATGGAAATTTTCTTGTCTTCATGTGCAGCAGGACATGTCAATTTTCTAAAGTAACAACTTTTTTAACTTTGAAGTTAATTATTACAGTGGTAAGCCCTTGTTTACGCCAATGTCAAATACTCAATTATTATATTCACACTTCTTTTCTTTAAGTTATATATGTAAATTGCTTTTCTATACAATTTTACACTTCTTTTCTTTAAGTTTTCCTGAGTTGGTTTTTATACCTGAGTTAGGTCTGCCGTTCATTTTCTTATATAACATAGATGAGTCTTTTCCATAATAAGGTATAGAGATATGAACCTTTATCTCAGTAGGAAAGTTAAAATGTAAAGGAAAATTTTACACACAAGCTAAGTAGACATACAAGATAGCAAACTTTTCAATCTTAATAATATATATATATATATATATAATATAAAGCTAGAAACAGAAAATTATATGTCGCACCTCTCTATGGCGAATAATCATATTTATCTTTTTTCTCCTTTTTAATTTTATATCATTTTTAATTATTTTATCTTAATTTAAAAAGTAATCTCTATAACTCACACACCTTTATCTTCATAACTTCTACTCTTTATTAGTATTAATAATTAATTTTATAATTCCTAATTTAATGTACAAGTTATGACACCTAATCTATATATCTATATATAATCATATTTATCTTTTTTGGATTTTTATATTATTTATTTTAATTTAAAAAGTTATCTCCATAATGCACACCCTTTTATCTTCATAACTTATACTCTTTATTAGTATTAGTAATTACTTTCATAATTTTTAATTTAATGTACAAGTTATGACACCTAATTTATATATATATATATAAAGCTAGGCAATAAAAAAAGTGAGGTAGCATGTCTAATTGGCCAGCATTGTTATTTATTTTTTTCTCATAATTTTAATTTTTTTCCTTGATTTTCTGTCCTAGAAACTTGTAAGAAATTATATTTCTTTCCTCATTATGGGCATTTATGTCATTTTTTGAAACCCCTCTATTATATACCAATAAAGACTTATTAATTTGGAGAAAAGAAATAAATCTTATTAACATCGAAATTAGTAACGGTAATCATAAGTTGAGGTTTATTGGCACATCAAATATTTTAATGCTATTATTATTTTGCCTCTTCAACTTCACATCAGTTATCAATAGTACCTATAAATCATCACATTGAAAATCTCTCTTCATTCATCTTGTATCTTCTCCATATCTACATCTCACAAACCTAAAATCTTGATAAAACCATTTTCGTTGCAAATTTGATATTGCGTCGATTTTGAATTCTTGCCCCCATCATCAACAATCATGTAGTAGTGATCTGAAATTCTTGAGTAAGATAAAAAGGAAAATAATCATTTTTGTTGCATTTTTGAATTGGGTTATTATCATTTTGTTCAATTCATGTTCATTGTTTATTCTCCCCTTTTGACTTTTTTGTTTTTACATTATTCTTTTTTTCCACTATTTTATGTAAATATTTTTTCTTTTTCTTTATTTTTAGCAGGGTGTGGTTATTAATATGTGCTAAATTATTAGGAATGATGAATGGAAAATTATTGTGTATCAAAATTTTATTTTATTAGTTTCATCGTTTCTGAAAATTAGAAGGGTTGATTTTAGTTTTTAAAAAAGTAATATCAGTATATTTAATTATATTGGTCAAGAAAAAATATTTCAGAATAAGAAAAGGTACCTTATTAGCACGAAAGGGGATGCTTAGACAAGCAAAAAGCATTCAACAAAACGAAAAAAATACTTTTTAAAAGTGCGTGTCAAATGAAAGTACATCACATAAATTGGGACGGAGATAGTATTATTTTTCGTGTTTCACTTTTAATTTAATTTAAATGTGATAATTGGTTAAAGCTAATCGTACCTTTCTGAAATGCTCTTTAATTTACGGTATTGCTAAGTTACAAAAAAACATGTTAAATGTGAAATAGGGATAAGTATGATTAGTCAAATTTACATTTTTATTTTCAGTTAAAAAGTTAATATATCAATTATAGAATCTAATAAAAATTATCAACATTATTTGTCATAAATATTGATAATCATTCCCTTTGAACGTGAGATTTGTTTATTTCTCCAATCAAATCCACCAAAATAGGTAACTACATATTAATTTTAAATAATGTCAATTTTTTTAAATGAATACAAATAGAATTTGTTGTCAAGTGGCTTGTTCATATTACGTCACTTGGCTTAATATCAACCTAGACTACTTTTCTTTTAATATAATATAGATTACGCCACTTGGCTTAATATCAACTTATACTACCCTCTTTTTAATATACTATAGATATAGATATCGCTAAGTTAAAAAAATATCATCACATTAAATCCTCTAAATTACTTTCTATAACTTTTTTCCAAGAAGGAAACAAATCATCTTGCATATTAATACACCATAGAACACAATATGAGATCTACATTTTAATCTTCTAAAATTTCATCACATTAATTTTTTTTAACACTACTTCCCAAAACTTCTCTACCATATTTATACTATAAAAACCTCAATCACTTTGCACCAAAATACACAATTAACATTGAGATCAATTTCAGTAAGGATGACTAAGTTTTTAAATTTTGTTATTTGCTTTTTCCTCATTCTTTCAGGTTTGCCTTTATTTTATTTATTCTTTAAGAATTCTTTTTCAGTATTTATTATCTTTTTTGTGATAAAATAAAACAATTATAATTCTTCTTTTACTGATATATAATGTTTTCTTGGTTCAATTTTGTGTGTAGTTTTGGCAATAACTCTGGTAAATGCCAAGACATGCATTGTCGAATTGCCTACAAAAGAATGTATCCCTGCTGATTGTCAAAAACAATGTGCACAACAATTCAAAGGTGGAAATGGAATGTGCACTGGTGGTCCAACTTACCCATGTGTCTGTGAATACCCGTGTTAACTTCAATTATTTAAACTCCCTTTTAATGTATCTTTGATCAAGCACACTATTGGTCTATTAAGAATGAGTATCAATAAATATCATATTCTATTGTAATATCGTCTAGATCACTTTATTTTTGCCTAAGAATAGTTTTTTTTTGTTTTCCTTCCGTTGTTGGGCAATGATATAATCGAAAATTTTGTTAAGTATATTCACACTTTGAATACGGCAATCAAACTTGTGCCGCCAAGCTGACTTTGAACAGCAGTAGTTCCAGCGACCGATTCGGTTCTTTAAAATTGTTTCTCATTATTAAAAAAAGGTAACAAAGATAAAATACTAGCTTGTTTTATAGCAAAAGTAATTAATCGTTGTTGTTTCAAGGTCAATTTATTCACTCGTCATGACAATATTTTTCTTTGTTCATGTTTTCCGGTAAAAATTATCTCTACCAAAAACGCAGTTAGAGATTTGTATTCAAGGATTTAAAGACAAGTAGGTCGTATCCGATTCGGAGACCCTCTTGATTGAGTCCGGGATTGATATTTAGGTTACGGATATATGGTAAAAAATACTAGTAAAAATAAGCAAGTAAAGAAAAATAGCAGGTTAGATCTTAAAATAAACTATGAATCGAATGAGAGCAAAAGATGAAAATAGTGTATTAGCTTGAGAGAGATCTGAGTTAAAAGTGTGTACTTAGAGAGAATACCCTATGGTTGAACTGCTCCATTTCAAAGGATCGGGTAATTAATGCACCCGACCACATATAATACCAACATAACTTGAGTGACAACTGATAAATCAAACATCTCTCACGTGGGACTTCAGGAAATTTGATACAAGAAACTCGGCAATTAAAAAACAAGCAGAAAAGCATTGTTACTAAAAGGAATGCAAAAGGGCCTAGAAAGCACGAGCAGTATCCACAAATACAAATCTAATTGTCTACCAAAAGAGGCCAAAAAACATTGAAAAAGCTCCGCGCATGGAGTATAAAGGTCAAGCTTCGGCAATCGGGGCGTCAGAATTTCCAATTGGGGCATGTGTCTTCGGGGGCATAAAAACTGGAGGATCCTTCAGAGGGCCATCTTTGCACCATCTCCTCCCGCTTCTAGAGTTATAGAAGGGCTCCCATGAGAGGTCACTGCTCATTTTCCTTTTCCGCTCACTCTCTCATCCATGGGAACCTTAGGGGGATGCACCTCATGCTCAGACAGGGTCTCCTCTTCGCCCTCATATGACCAACTCTCATCATCGGAAGATGAAGCAAGGTCCATGGATGGGGCACACACATGGAAAGCTTCATAAGTCCTTCCATCAACTCTCAAATCATCAACCAAGGTAGTCTCTACATTTATCGATCCCTCTCGAACCTCCTGAGAATTTGTCGACGAGCTTAGTATATAACATGGGTCTTTTCAAGAATAAATTTCAACTTTAGCTGCTGAATTTTGGCATCTATATCAGTCGTACTAACATTTTGCAAAGCATCCCGGAGAGAAGCATTGATATTGGTCAGGCTCTGTTGCATTTGACATGTCTATCATAATGAGTCGGCAGACCCTCGTGCCTTCCCTCCAGTACCCTCAGGTCCCATTTGGTGGAAGCCTTGTCCCTCTAATAGAACTCGATCTCAACCCCCATAATCCGAAGTCACTCGGTCATCTCCATTTCCCTCTTAACTATGCTGCTGGAAAAATGCTACTGGTGCTCAGCCCACTTTCCAAGAAGATCAAGAAGCCCCTTATGGAATCTCAAAACCTCCTCACTGTAAACCTTCCCGTCTTGCTCTGACTGAGCCAGCTTGGCTTCCATATCCTCAACAGATATTATATGGCTCTCTAGAACTGGGACCATTTCCTATAATGACTGACACTCTAGCATCCTGTCCATTTCTTCAGTAAGTTTCCATTGAAAGCCCTCCATAGTGAGAAAACTTGCCTGAGGAAGTAATAAATTTAGAAATTAGTGTGTCACAATGAGAAGACATAGGAAGTAGGTTAGGAAGTAAGAAGAAAGCATACATGCGCGACTGCATAAGCCCCGATATTTAGCAAACAGTCGCCAGAGACCCTCTCCATTTTCTCCTTATCCATCTCGCTTGGCAAAGGCCACAAGTAGATGATCACCCCTACTGGCCTCAAAATAAGGTTGCATTCCTAGGGTACGGTCAAAGTGACTTGCTGATGAGATGTGGGATTACGGATCGAGGTAGGATAAGTGTCCACTAGCCAGGACCCATAGCAGCTCCGCGGGCCCTCGTTACATGCTCTCACATTTGGACCCTCAAAACAACCCCTAGGACTCGCTTTTGAGAAGCTGATGCAAGGAGAGCCTGCGATAATGATGGAATATAAGGGATAGGGCCCGGGATCGGAGCCACACCATCAATTCGGGCAGGATCAAGGGAGAAAGGAGCGCATAAGTTCATCTTATCAGACAGATCCATTTCCCTGAAAATGCTTGTAGCAGCGACATTAGGTTTATCAGCCCTTCGAGGGGTAGGCTTTAAAAACGTACAAGGAAAGGCAATGGCCCTCAGCCCCAATAGCTAGGACAAAATTGTTTCTCTTTGCATTTGATTCTCCAGGATGAGTTTTTTTAAGTAATACGCTTTTTAGTTGTTGTCTCGTTAAAAACCTTGCCAACAAAAAACTTATTTGGGAAAAGAGTCGGTCAAGGAAAATAGTGCAACACATATTTTTCGATCTTTCCTTCGTTGTCTTTCGGGTCAGTCCCAGTCTTGATTCCAGTCCCAATACTACGATCATAAAAGGTTATGAAAAACATAAAAATAAAAAGGAAAGAGTTCATACCTCGAGATTTTTAGGGCCGTATCATGGGGGTGAAATCGACCACAAACTCTAGTAGGCTTAGTGTTTGTATCACTAATCAGGGCTGATAGGTCAGATCATATTTGCTTATCTCTACTGATCATTTTGACAGTCAACTCATAATATTCTCCCCATGAATAATACCTACAACGGGGTGTCAGTCACGGTGGTTACCGGATGACATTGGAAATACGGTCGCAACTTCCGTGTGGCAGTGATAAGGGCCATGACTAGTTTTTCTGTGTTCGAATATCGTGACTCGGCCCCGATAAACGTCTTACTGGCATAATAGATGGGGAGTTTCTTTTCCCATTCTTCTCGCACGAGGGAGATACTGATTGACACAATTTAGACAATGACATAGGTGAACAATCTCTCTTTCTTTTTAGGCTTCACCATTACATGAGGGCTAGCCAAGTAATCCTTGAGGTATCGCAAGCTTTGATTACACTCTTGTGTCCACGTGAAGCGATGTTTCTTCTTTATGAGTTTGAAATATTCATGACACCAATCTGTCGATCCTGATATGAATCTTCCCAAGGCCGCCACCTTTCTGGTTAGCCTTTGTACCATTTTAACATTGTCCATTGCATCTGGCATTGAATGGTTAACTTTCACTTTATCGGGGTTCATCTCGATGCCGCGGTCAGAGACGAGGAAACCCAAAACTTCCTAGATTTGACTCTAAAGGCGCACTTTTTTTAGTTTAGTTTCATGTTGTGACATCATAAGACGTTGAATATTTCAGCGAAGGAATCCAAGTGAGTCTCAACTTCTTGGGACTTGACCAACATGTCGTGAATGTGTAGTATAACCAATTTTGTTTTAGAAAATTTTGTTTACCAACCTCTGGTAGGTGGCCTTTGCATTCTTAAGACCAAAAGGCATTACATTGAAACAAAAGTTACCGTGATTAGTCATAAAAAGGTTTTTTCCTGATCATCTGGGTGCAGGCTGATCTGGTTGTATCAGAAGTATGCGCCCAAGAAGGTAAGCAATTCATGTCCATCCGTATCGTCTATCGTTCGATCAATATGTGGTAAGGGAAATGAATTCTTAGGGCATGCCTCATTCAAGTCCTTGAAGTCCACACACATTCTGAATTTGTTGAGTTTTTTTAGGGACCACCACCATATTGGCCAGTCATGTAGGATTATCGACCCTCCGAACGGATCCTATATTGATCAGGCGTGTCACCTCTTCCCTTACGAATTGGTCTCTGACCATTGATATCGGCTGCTTCATTTTCCTCACTTGGTATGATTAGGATTAGCGCTTAATAAATGAATAACTACCTCCGGGGTGGATCCCTGTTATGTCAAGGTGAGACCAAGCGAAGCAATGTAAGTTAACTGTTAAATAATATAAAAGTGCATTCTTGAGCCCGGGCGAAAGCTGTGAGCCCAGGCATACCTTCTTTTCAGGATGTCCTTCGGAAAACACTCTTCAGTTCCTCAATGGTTGAGTCCGCATGATCTTTGTCTGGTGGCAAAATGAAGCCTTTCCAAAGGATCTGATTCATGCACTTTTCCTCTACAAGCGGCTCCTTCCTTTCTCCAGGCATTTCGTTTGAGCCCGATGACTTTAATTGCTATTGGTCTGCTTTTGGATTCTGAGAAATAGCCACCGCCAATACATCCTCCAACTCGGAAAAACTGATACTCCCTCTAATTTCTTCGATCCCCCAAGGTGTGGGAAACTTGACCTTCTGGTGATAAGTTGAGGGGACCGCCTGCATTGCGTGCAACCATGGCCTCTCGAGTATTGTGTTGTCATGTCTCCGGACATGATGTAAAAGGTTGTGACTTGTTTCACACCATCGACGCAAACAATTAACTCAACTTCCTCATTGGTTAGCTCGCTGGACATGTTGGATCCTACCAGCACTTTTGTCACAGGGGTGATATTCATCCATCTGCATTTATTTCAGGACCCGCAGCTGGATGATGTTTGTTGAACTTCCTAGATCAATCAAAACACGCTAAGTAAAACATTTATTAATTTTCAAGGATATTACCCAAGGCCTCATTGTGAGGCAAAGTGAAGCTTCCATAGTCGCTATCAGAAAATGCTATGTCTTAACTCACTGTGGGTTCCCGCCTATGGCTCATGGTTGTTACCGAGACCTTGGAATTTCTCGTTAATGTATACGTGATGTTGTTGACCATCTATGTATCGAAGATCATATGAATAGTATGAGTAGGCAGAGGCGATTGGCTCAGTCTTTGCCTATCATTCCTGTTTAAGTTGAGCTTCGCTCGGTCGCTGATATACTCCCTCAAATGTCCTGCTCTTTGTAGTTGCGCTATACAAGTAAATCTCCTAGCTTTATTAAGAACATTGTTACTGATTTCCTTGAGAAATAGCTGGAAACCCATTCAACATCACAATATGCTGTGACTATATATTTTTCTGGTGCTTGACATAAGAATTCCTAGTCCTGGTTGTGTTTTGATTACCTGAATATCCTTAGTGTTGCTTCTGTATATGACTTTTTAGGTTGTAGTAATAACTGGTTTAGAGTCTGTAGGCAATATCTGATCTTGTGACTGTTAAATATAGTAGTTTACCTATTAGTTTTTGATAATTTCCTTGGTCTTCCATAGGTTCATCTTCCTTGTAGTATGTTCCTTTGTCATACCCTTCATTCTATTGACTTCTTGTTTTCTTAACATACTGATCATACTCTCTAGTAGTGAACTTTGCATTAGTATCTATAGGTGTATTTGCAGGTCTAGCAGCACCTGATTCAGATTATGATATTATTATAATGCATATTTTCTTTATGCATTAGAATACCTTTTTTCTGACCTTACAAATTCAATTTCCATAAAATATTTTAACTCTCCCAAGTCTTTCATCTGAAAAGCTTCTTACAAAGTAGTTTTGTGCTAATTATTGCCTCCAAATTATCTCTGGTGGTCAACATATAGTAGTATGACTATGATTCCTATTTATGTCTTTTTTTTATATAGTGAGTGATTATACAGACTTTAAATAAACTTGAATCTGATCAATTTTTCTTATAACTTTGCATTCCATTGCCTTGGGACCCGTTTGAACCCATATAAGAATTTAGTGAGTCTGCATACTTGTCTGTTATCCCCCTGACTCTTAAATTCTTGTGGCAATTTCATGTAAAATTCATCATTTAGATCACCCTGAAGAAAAGTATTATACATATCCATTTCGTGTATATGCCATCTTTTAGCACCAGGTATAGCTAAGACTGTCCTAATTGTCACCATCTTGACAACTGGACTGAATGTCTTTTGATAGTCTATTCCTTCTTGCTGGTTGTATTCTTTTGCTACCAATATTGCTTTAAACCTTTCTATTTCTCCACTGACTTTGTATTTGATCTTGAAGATCCATTTTCACCCTATAGGAACCTTGCACTTTGGCATTTCTACTATTTTCCAAATGTTGTTTTGTTGAAGGACATCTACTTCTGCTTGCATGACCTCAATCCACCTTGTATCCTTCATTGCTTTTGCATAACTAGTAGTTTCAGTAACACTTGAAACAGAAGAAATAATTGCATTATATTTAGTAAACAGACTGTCATAAGATAAGTAGTTAGATAGAGCATAAGGAATGCCATTATGAACATTCAAAGACAAACTCTTTCATCTAGCATGGTAGATGTTTGCCTCTTGTAGACTTTCTTGTTGGTTGCTTGTACAGAGATGTTTGTGATTGTTGTTGTACTTCATTTTGTGCATTTGTATATGGCACTTGGTTTGCAGTGTCTGGTAGTGACTCAACTGATTGATTTTCAGCATCTTGTGTGAGTAACTCTTCCTGGATAGATTTTATTTCACATGTGCTATCAGTTGGCATATGTACTATAGACATATCATGATTAGTAGTACCTGGTATGATTGTTTTAGTATTCTCATACACAGGTAAATGAGGTGAGAATATAGTAGTAGAACTTGTGATTTTAGAAAATTGAAACATGTCTTCCTTAAAGATCACATCTTTGTGTACAAAACAAATTTTATTTTTCAGATCATATAATATGTAATCTTTTCAGAGTACCCCATATGAGTAGCATTTCTTTCTCTAGATTGTAACTTGTCTGTTTGTTGCAAGTTTTTAGCTAAACAAACACACCCCAAAACTCTTCAATGTACAAGAGATGGTTTTCTACCATTCAATCTTTCATATGGAGAATGATTGGTTATTACATGAGAAGGCAACCTATTGATTATATTTACTACAGTCTCAATACAATGTCTCCAAAATTTTATTGGAACATTAGCTTTAAACCTAATAGCCCTAGTTAATTCAAGAATGTGCGTATGTTTCCTTTCAGCCATTTCATTTTGTTGAGGAGTATAGAGGCAAGATTTTTTATGAATGATACATAATTTAGCAAACATGTCAGTACATAAAGAATTTACAAATTCTGTGTCATTGTCAATTGTGATAATTTTAATAATTATGTCATATTGATTTCTAATAAGTAACAGAAAATTCTTAATATGTAAGAACATATCAGATTTCAATCTTAACAAGAAAATCCAGGTGGACATTGAGAAATCATCTACCACATTTAAGAAAGATTTATATCCATCAACAATATCATTTTCATAAGGTCTGTACACATCCATATGTACAAGCTCAAAGGGCCTAGAACTAACAGTTATACTCTTAGGAAATGACAATGTAGTCTGCGTAGCACAAGGACATATTATGCATTTATTTAGCAAATTTGCAATACTAGACTTTTTAAAAGGAAACAAATTTCTTAGAACACTAGATGATACATGCCCCATTCTCTTATGCCACTAATATCTTCATCACTAATAGATTCACTTGTAGAAGACGGTCTACACCCAATTATATGTTCTTTAGTAAGCATGGTTTTTGACCTTATGAGATAGTAGAGACCATCCACTTCCTTATCAATCTCCTTCCCCTTCCCAGTGAAGAGATCCTAAAAAACACAGAAATCAGGATAAAATTTAACTAAGAAATTCAGTTGCCTAGTTAACTTTGACACTTACAGTAAATTAGATTTGAACTCATGTATATAAAACATATTATGAAAACTATTTATAGATGATATCATACTAGTACCAGTGTGCTTAACATGTGTAACATCACCATTAGAAAGTGCTACTCTTTTATCAACTTCAGGCTTGGTTAAAGTTATTTTTATCTAGCAACTTTAAATTTGAAGTCATATGATTAGTAGTCTTTGAGTCTGATCAATTCTTGTGGATTATTTGAGACTAACAGAGTACTACATATACGTCGCATGTTTGCAGAGTGAGTAGCATTTGGTTGAGATAATTGATGAGTTGCTTGAGCAGCTAGATGACTTTGTTCCATCAGTTGACACACAACAACATACTGAGATGGTGTGAGAGATGATCCTTCATTTCTTTGGAAGTGAGCAAGTTGTTGTTGAATAGTAGCACTTGGTTGATAGTGGCATTATTTGATTCCTAGAGTTCATAAAAGGATCTTGACTTCCAATCTGAATTCACTGTTTAGACATTGCATTATGAGATGAATGTGTATTGTGTCCTCCTCTACCAAATTTTGGTGGTCTAAACCTATTATCATCATGTTGAAACTTGTTTTCCACCTGACTAAACCTACCACCTCCTTGTTGATTAGCCTTAGGATGATCTGGAGGATACACACTAGCCTATAACAATCAACCTTATAATAACCTTTAAGCTTGCAGTAATCACAAAATACATTAGGATTATAGTTGGAATTATATATCTTTTTGAACTTCTGACCCTAATGTCCTATTCTAGAATATATTGCCACAGATTCAGCCTCACTCATTTCACAAGATTTATTAGCATTTGAACCATACAACCCAGTAGAATTGCTTGAACTAACTACATCTTTTTGATTTTCATCACTTACTATCATAGAGTAAGTTTGGTTTACATTTGGAAGGGGACTTAATAGAAGAATATGACTTCTTGCTTGAGAATAAGACTTATTCAGCCCTATGAAAAATGATACAATTTCTGTCATTAGATATACAGTATAAATTCTTTTGACATAATTGCATTCAGGTATAGATACCATAGAAGAAGAAGCTAGTGTATGCTATCATGAAAGGATTTTCAGTAGATGTGGGTCGAGTTGTAAAAAATAGCCTCAATTGGATATACAGACTGAACACAACAACAGGGTTGGAGCATGGATCGGTGATCAACAATGATATATAAGGCAGAGTGCAGAATCCCCTAACCCGGACATGGTCAATGCATATTCAGACCCTACACCTAGAGAAGGCAATCGCAACCGGCCAAAGAGCCAGGAGAGGGAGCAAGATGAAGAAGCTGGAGAGCCTGGATAGAGCAGTCAGCCACCTCCTTTGGCAATTGAGGATGGCCACACCCAGAGGTTGGAACAACTTTTCCAACAGAACAACTACATTATCCAGCAGAATTAGTATCTCATCTAACACCAGCAATATATGGACACTTACATGCAACAAAGAAATGAGTATGAGGTCACGAGTGTTGACCAAATAAACTCTTTCATGCATAACTGGACCATGGATGACGACAACACTGAGTCCTCTCTTAGATACCCTCCAATGTACCAGCCGCCTTCTCACCCACCGCCGCCGCCACCACCATTCTGAATCACTTAGCTGCAGTTTTGTTAAGCCTTCTTACTCTTGCTTTACTTATCACATTGGGGACAATGTGTTGAATAAGTTTGAGGGGAGAGTCTTACTATTTTGTGTTAATAGTGTTAATTGTTTGTGTTCAGTTGTTTGTTTATTGTTAGTGTCTTAGTTTTAGTGTTAGTGTTTGAGTGTCTTGTGTCAATTAATCAAGTTGATAATAATAGCCCATGAGATTGAGTGTACACATGTGATAGAGTTAGATGAAACTGATACCCATGAAATACATAAATCTGTGTGCTTAAGTTGGATAGGTCTTGAGTTTCTTTTAATTATTAATAAGTATGAAAACTTGATCATGATTGGTGAATTTCTTGTACTCAAATATTGGTTTATGCATGATTGAATTTTGGTTTGAGGAAAGATGGTGGAAAGTTCTAGAACTTGCTTGCTTGCTATTTGAGATGAAATCATAAATGATGCATGCTTACGAAGACGATTTAGGCCATCTTTGGAACGACTGAGTCCTTCAAGCCAACTTTGACTAATGTAATCCCTAGTTACCCTTTTTGAGCATTAAGTAATCCTTCTTTGATTGACACCTATTCTGATCTTACTTGAAACCCTTTACAAATATTTTCCCTCCCTTGAATTCCATGAGCATATAAGTATATGACTCGTGGATTGACACTTTGTAATTGGTATTTTAGATTGGGTGTTATCAATAGAAGAACAAAGGATCTTCCAAAAAAAAATGGGAATATATTACACTCCCTTGTACATACATTGAAAAACAAGTTTGGGGGTGTAGTTCGAAAAGAAAAGAAAATTTGGGTAAAGAAAGAATGGGGATTGCTTTTGGTTTATAACGTGAATATTGAGTTCAGTTGATTGGTTTATATGCTTATGGTAATGTTGAGCCTAAATGACATTTCATCTACCCGTGCCTAAGCCCATCGTCATAACCTATAAAAGTCCTACTGATTCTTGAGCATGTGTTGTCTAAATTAGTAGAGAATAGCAAGTTAGAAAGCCTATAGAACTTTGGCTTGATGGACTGTTGGTGAGAATTCATTGTGCATAAACTGATATTGAAAACTTGTTTAAGTCAATCATCATGATTGAGTGGTCATATGCATTAATAACTTTAAGCAAATTTGAGGATTATCCGGCTTGAAATTCTATATAGCAAATTAGTGGCTAGAATGTTCCGAAAGATTTTATTGCATGTTGTTCATGATCTTCGAGGCATAATCTATTGTGGTTGACTTGATTCATTTTTAGAGTTTGTGTGTTTTTCTTTTTTTTAGGGTGTCTAGAGTTCTTTACTCGAGGACGAGTAAAGTTTAAGTTTGGGGGTGTTTGTTAGGTTGATTTTAGTACTATTTTATAGTGTGTTTTATATAGTCTTTTATTTGTCTTTTAGTTGTTTTGTGCAGTATTATGCGTGTGTTGTGTGTTTTCAGGTTTTAAGCGATTCAGAAAGGAATAAGGCAAATTCAAAGGAAATAGGCGGTTATTGAGGATAAAAATGCATAACTGGTCACAAGAAATGATTCAGAGAAGACCTGGGAAGCTCGGAAAGTAATTTAAACGATGTCCGGACAAAAAAGGCTGAAGAGCCGCGACTCAACAACCAGAAGAGCCGCGGTGCCCCTCAGGCAGTAAACCAATGATTTTAAGCTCGAATTAGCACCGCGATGCTCTAATAGCTGAGTCGCGGCGCCGACGACGTCAGGAGCGCGAAAAACCTAAATTTAACAAGGGCAAAAAAGTCCATTTTAAGAGGTTTTCGTTATATATATTGGGAGAAACGTTTTTTCTAAGGAGGACACTTTGGGGGAGGCAAGAAACAAGAGAACAATAAGCCATTAGAGACATCTATTGTTCAAGTTCTTTTCCTTTTCTTTACTTTAATTCAGTTTATGTTAGATATTAAGTTAATTAGGTTTCTTAGCATGTCTAGGAGCTAATTACTTTATTAGGGTTTTCCGTCGAATCACTTGAAACTCTATTATGATTTGATGCATTGTTAATGTTCTTCTTTATCTATTAAAATCTATTCAACTTGCATTTATTGAATGATAATTAATTGGCCATTAGTGTTCATTATCTAATATGATTTCAAATCGAGATCTGAAAAGGGAGATTTGAATATGCTATAGTTGATTAGACGTAGGTTTAATCTTGAACGAAAGTATCACGACTGCCTGTGTAGCGTTTTAGGTTATTGATCTTAATCCTCCTATGTGGTAGAACTTATCATAGAAATATAGAAGGTTCCCACTTAGGTTGAGTTTTTATATATCCTAACCGGAATATAGAACATCTAAGTTAACCTGCTATCTTAATAAGAAGAAGAATCGTTAGTCTTGTATTAATGAATGATAGAGTGAAAATTGAGGAGATTGGAAACCCTAATTCCTTCATTACTGAATTAAGCTTCGTGTATTTTCATTGCTATTTTATTCTAGAAATTTATGTTAGTTTGTTAATTCGTTAGTTAGAAATCATCACTTATATTTGTTAGCCAAATAGAAACTAAAGATTAGTTAATTGGTACTTGATAAATCAGTCTCTATGGACGATACTTGGTCTTACCGAAATTTATTACAAATTGCGATACGTACACTTGCGTAGCATCTAGAAATACCGCAACACCGTCCTGTCCCACATACCGGTCGCATTCCCACTACTCCCCTAAGCCCCCTTGGCCATCAACCTGTCCCCCATCTCCTTTGCACTAGCCATGATCAAACTCCCCCATTTGATTCTTAACATGTCCTCTTCAACCCTCCTCTTCTTCTCCATCTTGATCTCCAAATCCATCACCAAAAGCTTATGTCGGGTCGTAAGATCTTCCCTCGTAAAAACCTTAAAGTCTTTACAAAGACCTTTGTCAACCTTTCTAAGGAGTAAAAAGTCCATCTGAGTCTTATCCACCGAACTATGAAAAGTCACCAAATGTTCCTCCTTCTTTAGGAACCTCGAATTGGCTATCACCATTCCACATGCTCTAGCGAACTCCAAAAGTGAGACGCCTCCCCCGTTCCTGTCCCCGAGTCCAAAGCGTCCATGTACGTCCTCATACCCCCCCGAGAGTGACCCAATATATCCATTGAGATCCTCTCCTACAAATAACTTCTCAGTGGATGGTACTACCTCGTCCAAATCCTTCCAAAAGTGCCTTTTCTCCTACTCGTCCAAGCCCGCCTTCAGCACGTAAACACTAATAATGTTCATAATGAGCCCTACAACTACTAACTTAATCGCCATCATCCTGTCATTGACCTTTCTACCCTCTACCACCCGATCCCTTAGCTTGTTGTCTACTAAAATACCTACTCCATTTCTATACCTCGACCTACCCGAGAACCATAACTTATACCTGTCCATATCCTTAGCCTTAGGTCCTATCCATTTGGTCTCCTGGACACAGGCTATATTAATCCTCCTCTTCTTAAGAATCTTAACTAGCTCTATGGACTTTTCCGTTAAGGTCCAAATGTTCTAAGACCCTATTCTCAACTTAGCATCTCCCTTACCCTCTCCCCCGTCCCCGACCGAGAACATGACCTAGTCTACCATCAGTTACCAAAGCCACAAAAGCAAATATAAAATAATAAATCACTCAAACATTTAACCTAAAACATGAAGGGATCAAAGCAAAAGCACAAGTTAACAAGAATCTAGAGGCAGGTAAAACCACTACGCCAGGAATGCTATAACTAAAGACAATAGTGGTAAATGCAAGAAGTAAAGTCACGAATCAATACAGCGTAGCGGAAAAAATTTAACAATAAGGATAAGGACAAGAATGGATACAGGCAACCGGAGGTACCAACTCCAGTTTAATCGAACTTGTTTGCCAACGAAAATCACTGTTCATCGGTACTGTTCACCGACACCAGAAGTACTATTCACCGACACCGGAAGTACTGTTCACTTGGGTTTTCACCAAAGTCGAGTACCTGAAAAATAGCAAAACATTTATAAAGAAATACAGAGGTATTGGCCAGCGAAGTCACTTCCGGTCTGGTCTAGCAGTGGCGACCAAGAACACAGAGGGGCCGTGTCGTAGTTATGATGGAGCAGCAAAAGGGAGAAGGAAGGAGAAGTAAGGAAGGAGGTGCTCCGATCATGGTGTTATTGGTGGTGGTGTTTTGACCGGAGATTGCTCGGGGTCCTTGGTGGTTGTGAAGCACTGGGGTGGCAGTCACAAGCAAGCATGAAAGTCACAAGATTAGAAAATGCACATAATTCTTGAGAATAATATGTAAAGAACCAAGATTTAGTAAGAGAGTTTAGTGAAATACGAGTAGATCATAATCAAACAAGGGAAAACTTATACAATTATAACATTAACTGGCTACACCAATTCATTCAGTAAATACTTTACATTTACTTTACACTACATATGTTTTCACTTGACTACTCCGTATATGTTAGTTAATAATTCTCTCTTTACTATAGTAACTATTATCAATATTTCATATACCGTAAGTAAACTTCTTTTTCGAAAGCATCCTCAACCGGCCATTAGTACAACTTGTGGTTAAAGATCTTAAAAAGGTTCGCAATTAATAAGAGCCCTTACGTAACATTTTAGGGCATGAGTGTTGAGGGAGAAAAGAAATTACAGTTCTACTTATAAGTTTGATAAAATTTAATAATTTTAATCTGAACTTTGTATCTATATTAAAAGATTCATTTAATATGTATAAACAATTTATCTAGAACTTACTTAATAAATTTTATTTTTAAAATTCAGAACCCATAAAATCAAAATCCTAATTTTATCTCTGCACTTAGTCCTATCAAATTCAATTGTATTTGAATTATCATGTACTTATAGACCAATACCATTGAGATTCATCTTTTATTAAGCATAAAATCATGTTAACTCTCAGTACTGTTGTCGCTCGTGGTGGGAATTTGCAGTCAATGCATTTACTAGTATATGCAAATCGAAATTAACTTCTTACATTGCACACTTTGAAGTATTATGTATATCTTTCACATTTTGGAGGTATAAAATATAAAGTTCGAAAAAAATAATCAAAAGAAAAAGAGTTTATACACTCAATATTCACCTTGTTCTGTAGACTCAAAATCAGCCAATTGGCTCATCCTAGGCAAAATATGTATATTCAAAACCTGAAACCCTACAGGAGTTTCAACCACCGCCAGCCTCGGTGGCTCCGCCACCACATCCACCACCACTATTCCCTTACCACCGCCGCCCACCACGCACACTCTACCACTGGCAGCCGCTACATTTTCCGCACCTTTAAGCATCTCATTTTCAAATATATCCACCCAAATATCCCTCTCTTCATCATATTTCCTCAATGCTCCTTTAGATTCATCCACCATGTAAATTGTCTCCTCCGCCATTGCTGCCGCCGGACCCCTCCACCCCACTAGCATCCCCTCTGGCATCTCTTGCCACGTGTCCTTTCCCACATTATAAATTATCCCTTCTTTAGCAGCATCACCTTTCACATTCACCATACACAATTTTTCTTTCCATCCAATAGCATCAATTGCATCCCTACTAAATTTCCCATCTTTTAACCCACTCATTTCCTCCCATTTCCATCCACTTTTAAAGCCACGTGTGCATGTGTCGTTGCAGTTACAGCAGTGGGCCCCATTTCTATTACACTCGTCTAGGTCCCACTTCACAACTGACCGAGCTACCTCGGGGTTATAGCGGGACCCAACTCCACTTGCCACATACACCGCGTTCCCCAACGCGCCCGCCGCGCACCACCTTCGCGGCGCAGAGAGCCGGGGACCGTAGCTCCAATTTCTTGTCCTCGGATTAAAAATCAGAGGGCGAGAAATAGCCGGTGTGAACTGGTCTGCGGTCGCGGCCAGGAGAATTAAATTTCCGGAAACGCTAACCGATTGAATCGGAAGGTTTCTTGAGATAAATGAAGGATGTTTTACGAGGAAGCGAAGGGGCGGGTCTGGTGGAGGAGGAAGAAGCTGCCATTTTGATGAAATCGGATCGAAATAGGCAAATTCTACTGAATTGCTAAAATACGCTGAATGTTTTGTTTTATCTATTGATGATTTTGTAGATAATAAGAGAGCATATATAGAGAAAAATGGCGGAAAAGAAGGTGAGTAGATAAGTTTACGCCATGAAAGGCAAACACAGAAAAGTGTAGAAGGATTTACGAGATTTAAGCAAATTTGAGCTATATGATCGGGAAGTCCAGGGATCAAGGACTGATGATCATCGTGGTCGTGGTGAATTTTGTGGCGTTTGACGGCGGCGCGAGCGGTGGTGGTGGAGTTGTTCATTTGTGGATGAAAAAGGAAGGAGAATAAAAGGGGGAAGTGAAGATATATGTTCTATTTTTTGTGTGATAGTATAGGTTTTATCATTTTTGTCTGTTCATTAATGTGGTGTGAAGTAAAAGGCAAATATTGGACACAAGTTAGGAGTATATAGAACAGAATACCCCTTTTTCTCCTTTTTTTATTTTTAATTTGTTTTAAAAAACACTGACCTCACAAGGTCGGTAAAACAAATAATAAATCCAAAAAATAACGTTAAAGACTACATGAGGTCGGAACCGATTTTTAAAAATAATTACCGACCTAGTCAGGTCGATAATTATTTAAAATAATCTAAAATCTATTTAAATAACCAACTCACGTTATTATTTTTTATTATTACAATTTAATTTTATTTAACCGATCACACGAGGTCGATATTGTTTACAAATAATTTTAATTTTATTAAAGTAGCCTACTTCGTGAGATCGCTAAATTAGTCAAAATATGGTCAATTTATTTATTTAACTTACCGACGTTAAATAATAATTCCAACTTTTCTTTCTTTTTCTTTATTTCTCGATTTGTTCTCTCTCTTCCCCACCGTTTTTTCTCTCCCAAAACCCTTTCTTCCACTGCAGTCATCCACCAGCCAACTCCGCCGTCCACCATCCCCACTCCGTCGCCCACTCATTTCAGGTATGTTTTTCATTCCGTTTGATGTGTACTAGTTAATTTTCGTCTCTTAATTTAGGCTTAATAATATGTTTTGATTTAAGTTGTTGGTAGTTTTTTCAACAATTAACGTCATGAATTTTTTATTGAGGGTCTGTTTATAGTTGGAATCATCTTCACTGTTCTGTGTTAATGCTGGACCATAAAAATAAACAATTTGCAAGGTGTCCATTTGAGTTGAACCTTATATTGAATTAAATTGAGCCTTTAAATAATAAAAGCTTGTCTTTTTCTTAATTAATTATTATAATTTTATTATTTAAATTTCAGGAACAATATGAACAAATATTCGAGGAGAAACGTCGTACTCAGCCACCAGACACACAACTTACACAAGAACAATTGGATGAAGCGTGGATTGAGACGGTTGGTGGTGCCACTAGGTTTGGCACAGTTTACGAAATGTCAAATCGAGCAATTTGTAATTAATGTTCGCCCCTAGAAGGCATAGGTTATTCCAGTGATGTCGGCTCGATGGATAGAGCGATTGGTATGGCCATGCAAAAGACGATTGTTGAGCTTTCTAACAAGCTAAGGGTTGTGGAGGATAGGGAAAGGCGGAGGGACAATTAATATGCTGGTATGCATGCCCAAATAGATGCATTACTTGCTTCGGGGGTATTTCTTCGTGTCCCGATGACGCTCGTAACCAGCGTCCTCCACCGCCTCCCGTCTCAGAGAAGGGCACGACGTAGAATGGATGATCAACAATTTCAACTTAGAGATGAGCCCACTAATGGTGAGTAAGAAGAGGGGGATCATGTATCAAACACACAATGACCTCCTTGAGTTGTAAATTATTTTATGGCCTTCTTGGTGAATTTGTAAAAATTGTTTAAGCATTTTGTGGATGTTTAAGTAGTTTGATGTTCTAGACTAACATAATTTGGACTAGTTTAATATTTTGTGATTGGTGTGACAGTTGAATTAGTTTAATGTCATTTGTGAATGTTTTGGTTAAACCTTGAAGTAGTTTATAGTTGAATTTGATGTAGTACGCGTTGTTGAATGTTAGTATATGTTCTTGTTGTTGTTTGGTGAATTGTTGGCAGCTATTAGAGCGATTTAGTTGAATATATAAATTGTTTTGATTTGACATGTGGGCAACTGCTATAGCAGCTAGGTTATGCAGTTTTTTCTGAGAAAATCGACCTCGTGAGGTTCGTAAATTACAAGAAATTCAACCTTACCGACCTCATGAGGTAGGTAAATTTACAAAAAATCTAAATTACCTACCTCATGAGGTAGATAAATTTGCAAAAATGAGGTAGGTAAATATCAAAAAATTCAACACTACCGACCTCATGAGGTCGGTATTTGCAAAAATGTAACCCTACCGACCTCATGGGATCGGTAAATGTGAATTTCTAGAAAATTACCGATCTCATGTGGTCGGTAGTGTTGAATTTCTTACCTCATGTGGTAGGTAATTTAGAATTTCTGCAAATTTACCTACCTCATGAGGTCGGTTATTTTTATTGTTTTTTATTTATTTACAAAAATAATAATAAATTTAAAAAATTTACCGACCTAGGCGTAGCCTTCCTACACTTGAGGTCGGTTTTGAGATAGGTAAATGCGATTTACCTACCTCATGAGGTAGGTAAAATCAGTTTTTTTAGTAGTGGAAAGAAAAAATTATGTGGAGTAACTTCTTTTTTTGGCTCAATATTTCATTTCAAAAAATCAAGAAGCATTTCTTTCTTAAGACATGAAAATTTGAGTTTGCAAATGTTTTAAATTTTTTAATTTTTTTCTGCCAAAACAGTTCAAACAAATAGTTTTTATAAAAAATATTAAATTATATTTGCATCTCAATTTTTGCAAACTAAGACAATACCGCTAATTGGTTTGGAAAGAATAAAAACTTCAAATATAATACATGCTGCATATATTCGAGAAAATAATTCAAATACGCATAAATTAATCCGACATTATCATCAAAACCTTCCCAAATGTGGTATGTATGAGAATACTAAAGAGAAAGAAGGACAAGAAAGTAACTCAACAAATTAGGAAGTTGTGGATGCAACTAATTAAAGGTTGGAACTTTTTGCAATCAATACTTGTGAAAAGGGGTTAGATAGGGAGACAATAATAAATGAGAAAGAAAGTAATAAATGAGTAAAGGTAGTTGTATACTTGTATTGTAATGGGAAGAGAGTAGTTAATAAAAGTAACCTTTTTGGTACACCCTTTTCTGCCAAATATTCTCTTTTTTCTGCCTCTTTTAACCTTCTCATCTTGTCTTCTATCCTCATTAATATTCCATACATGTTTCCTTTATGGTCCTCCAACATATATAATATTTGAAATTCTTTAACTTTAAAATTTTCATCTACTCTAGTAGCCATTAAAATATCATGTCGTATTTAAAAGGTTAAAGGGTCAAATTTTACCCATGAACTATGAAAAATAAAATAAATTTGCCTCTATTTAAAATGAAATAGATTTAATAACTCAAAATTAGGAAAAAGGGTTAGATTTGCCTCTAAATTCTGTGAAACGTTCAAATTTGTTATCTTTAAAAAGTTAATCATTAATTGCGGGATACGTGACGTGACCGAGTGCTAAGCTTTCGTAGTTTAGATATAAGGGCAAATCTAGACTATTTTAGTAACGACGAAGGCATATTTGATCCCAATTATTAACGGAGAGCAAATATATTCAATCTCATATAGTTCAGGGACAAAATTGATCTTTTCCCTTATTTAAACTCATAAGTTCTGAAAGTATTTTTGATATGTGCCAAAAGTTTGTCACTTTTTTTAATTTTATACTCAGCCAACTATTACATTATAAAATAAAAATGAAAGGAATTCAAAGAAATAAAAGATAATTTCACTATCACCTTAAAAGACAAAATATAATTATATAGCGGGAGCTTAGTGCATCGGACTGCCTTTTTTTTTATACTCAGTCAATTATTACATTATAAAATAAAAATGAAAGAAATTCAAAGAAATAAAAGATAATTTCACTATCACCTTAAAAGACAAAATATAATTATAATTATAAATTAAAAAAATAAAATAATAAATTTGATTAAAAAAATAAGTAATAAACTAATAAAAATATTGAAAACACTCCTTTTTTTCCACAATGTCTATCTAGTCCATCAGCTTGTGACAACTTTGCATAGACAGAAGAGTATTTATCACATTGTCTATTTAGTCCATCAGCTTGTGACAACTTTGCAAGAGTGTTCATTAAATGTTAACGATGTGACCAAGAAATCTCTCACAAAATGCTCAAGCTATTTTTATTATTGAACCGTTTGGATGGGCTTATGCCTTCTGACTTATAAGTCAAAACTCATAAGTTATTGCAAAAGTGTTCATTAAATGTTAACGATGTGAACAAGAAATTTCTCACAAAATGCTCAAGCTATTTTTATTATTGAACCCGTTTGGATGGGCTTATGACTTTTGACTTATAAATTAAAACTCAAAAGTCATAAGTTAGGAATTATAACTTATGATTTTTTGCTTATTTTTATTATTCTAATTTTAAAATAAACGCTTAAAATATTTTTTATTTTACCCAAATACTATAAAAGTACATAAATTCTATTTTAACTTTAAAATATTTAAAATAAGCCAATCCAAACATGTGGTTATTTCTACTACGTGTTTCATACATACAATACAAATTGCTATTACTATCAATTGAGAAAAATACAAGAAATTTTTTATTGTTGAAGCAGAAAAGTAGGGATGTCAGTGGGGCGATAAATGCGGGTATCGCCCCGCACCTGCTCCAGTTGGGTCGGTTATGGGGGATGGTTTGGTGTGTGGTGGGGCGGGTATGGGTATCAAAAGTGCTACCCGTCATGGGTAGTGGGGCGAGGGTGAATTTCATATAAGATCTGCACCGTACCCGCACCGCACTTGCTACCCGCACCGTACCCGCTACCCGCACCGTACCCGCAACGCACCCGCTACCCGCACCGCCCGTACCCGCAACGCACCCGCTACCCGCACCGCCCGTACCCGCACTGCCCATTCCCGCACCGTCTAAAATCATCAAGTCATCATCAAAGATAAAGTGAGTCAATTTTGAGAGTTTACACATAGGATGGAACTGAAAATCAGATAGTTCACTCATTTCTTGTAGAGTTCTAGAAAGATATTTCATCACCAACACAAACAATAGTAGTGATATGGGATCTCTCTGCCTAAACAAATCATGACATATCAAGACATTATGAACCAATGATCTTCTAGCTACAAAAGTTGTTTGATTCTCAGCCACAACAGTAGGAAATGATGTTCTTTAATCTCATGCAAATTAATTTAGAAATGCATTTATATAAGACATTGCTGCAAGATATGGGCCTATATTAACTAACATATTGGGGGCTGCTACTTTGGGGATCAGAGATATAATGATAGAATTTACTTGTCTTAGTAATTTACTATTATCAAATAACTTCAGCACAACATTTGTCACCTCCTGCCCAATAATACTCCAAGCATCTCCAGTAGGGCGGGTAAATGCGGGTACCATCCCGCACCCGCTCCAGTTGAATCGGGTATGGGGATGGATTTGGTGGGTAGTGGGGCGGGTATGGATATCAAAAGTGTTATCCGCCATGGGTGGTGGGGCGGGTGTAGGGGTGGGTTTTAGGTGGCGGATACTGGAATAAGGTACCCTTCACCGCCCCGCCCCGCCCCGCCCCGTTGACATCCCTACTGAAAAGGGCGTATCTAGAATTTGATGTAACAAATGTCAACAATTTAAAAAATAAATTAATGAACAAATTACTACTCCCATCTTAATAAAATACATTTAAATACAATAACATAATTATTTTCAAAGATAAAGCGAATAAGGAAAAAAAAGATACAAGAACAATTTTCGTATTATTATTAAGAATTTTTACTAGAGGGCTCTTTACTAAACAATGTTCGTATATGTTATTATTATACATATTTTTCTTGGAGTGAAGCTAAATAAACATTGCTCAATAGCTGAGGATTTGGGGTTAGTGCCATTTTAAGATTATACAAAACAAATGATGATGCAACTATTGTTTGGTATTGATATTGGTGAATGAGAAATGATGGGATGAAAAGTGAAGGGAATGTAAAATGTCCTTTTTGCCTTGGGTAAACCAGTTGTCCCACATCGGAAAAAGAAAGGAAAAGAGAGGTGTATATATTACATTACACCTTCTCTAATCACTAAAAGGGTTGAGGGGGCAAGGACCCCTCGCGCCGTCGTCGTCGCTCGCTCGGCTTCGGATTTAATTATTATTTAATTAAATTAATTAAGTTATCCAATCCTACCCGTTAGTGATCCGGATCCGCGTGTCTGACCCGCGACCCGATTTCTTTCCATATTTAAATTTCCCACCAGTTTTTAGTGGTTGTTCAGAAGGGTTGCAAAACCTTCAGAAACAGTACTTCCATGGCTATAAATTCATTTGATTCCTCATAATTTTACTTACTAATTTTCTGAACAACACAAACTTCTGCTTCTTCTGCACAAATAAATTCTATGTGATATACTGCCGTTGAGTGGTTCGCCGCTACCTGAATTTGGAGTACTACTATTCTGGTAAGATAATCGTTCTATCATGGGAGGGGATATTCCATCAACCTCGAGTACTGTGAGGGGAATAATTTCCTTAAGGACACACTTTGAACTAAGTGGGCTCGATTATATTATGAAAAAATCTTATTTTCCAACACTGATTCTGTTTATTTTCAGTTATTATTATTTACTGGTTTTTTGGAATACAGATTGACAACAATCTTAAGGAAATTATATTTTTAGATTAATCTGTATTCTGTTTTGGAGACTAAAACCTGTGTGGTTTTCAACTCCGTATGAAATTTCATATTCTGACTTGAAGACATAAAAACTTCGTTGGAATATTAAAATTCATACTTGTACAACGATTTGAAGAACATAAAAACTTCATCGTTGCTATATTGTGGTTTGGAGATTAAAACTTGTGTAGTTTTCTACTCCATATGAATATTAGTATTCTGACTCGAAGATATAAAAACTTCATTGGAATACTAAAGTTTCATAATTATACTGCGATTTGAAGAAATAAAATCTTGATCGTTTAAGTCCGTGATTGAATTGCTATTCGGTTTATTAACTAAAATAGTTTGTCGATTTGACAAATGACAAACGAATAATGGCAATTGAGACCGGAACTACCTCTGTGAATACCGCACCGCCGGTTACTCCTACAACCCGTACCCGTGCCACCGGCTGAAAACTGCGAAGTTCACCGGTGCCAACTTTAAAGGATGGCAGCAAATAATGTTCTTTTGGCTTATCACCCTCGGTATGCAAAAGTTCACCAGTGAGGACCCTCCCGTGCCTGCCGCCGACATGCCTGACAACCAACAGTTCATGGTAACTGAGGCTTGGAAACAGGCTGATTTTTTGTGCAAAGGCTACATTTTGAGTGCCTTAGAAGATGACTTATACAACGTCTTCAGTGTAGTAGAGACTTCCAAAGAACTATGGAGTGCACTTGAAAAGAAGTACAAAACCGAAGATGCTTGCTTGAAGAAGTTTGTGGTTGCCAAATTCCTAGACTACAAAATGGTGGATGGAAAAACCGTTGGAACCCAAGTTCAAGAGCTTCAAATTATCTTCCATGACCTTATTGATGAAGGTATGGTAGTAAATGAAGCGTTCCAAGTGGATGCAATGATTGAGAAGTTTCCGCTCTCATGGAAAGATTTCAAGAATTATCTTAAGCACAAAAGAAAGGAAATGAAGTTGGAAGATCTTGTGATTCGTCTCAAGATCGAGGAAGATAACAAAACCGCTGAGAAGAGGTACCGTAAGACTTCACTAATTGAAGGGGAAAACATCGTTGAAGATGCTGCTCTGAAAAAGAACAAGAAAAGAAAGAGGCCTTCTGGAAAGGAGAAGGATTCCAACAAGAAAAAGTTCAAGGGCAACTGCTTTAATTGTGGGAAAGCTGGCCACAAAGCCCCAGATTGTCGTCTCCCGAAAAAGAACAAGGGAAAAGGACAAGCCAATATGGTGGAAAAGAATGATGATTTGGATGATCTGTGTGCAATGCTATCGGAGTGCAATTTGATTGGAAACCCAAAGGAGTGGTGGCTTGATTCTGGTGCCACTCGACATGTTTGCTTATTTGTAAAAGAAGCATTTGCAACCTACGCTCCATTTGGACCCGAAGAGGTACTGTTTATGGGAAATACTGCAACAGCCAAGGTTGAAGGATATAGGAAGATACTTCTGAAAATGACTTACGGCAAGGTGCTGACTCTCAACAATGTTCTGCACGTTCCCACAATCAGGAAGAATTTAGTTTCAGTCGGACTACTAGTCAAAAACGGGTTTAAGTGCGTGCTGGTTAGTGAGAAAATTATAATAAGTAAGAATGATATGTTCATAGGAAAGGGCTACCTCACCGAGGGCCTTTTCAAACTCAATGTAATGGTTGTTGACAATATTAATAAGAATTCAGCTTCGTCTTACTTATTGGAGTCAAATGATTTATGGCATGTTCGTTTAGGACATGTCAACTACAAAACCTTGCGGAAATTGATTAATTTAGAAGTATTGCCTAGATTGGAGTGTAATAAATCAAAATGTGAAATCTGTGTTGAATCTAAGTTTGTTAAACATACATATAAGTCTATTGATAGGAATTCAAATCCTTTAGACTTAATCCACACATATATATGTGATATGAAGTCAATACCATCTCGCGGTGTGAAAAAGTATTTTATAATCTTTATTGACGATTGCACTCGATATTGCTATGTGTATTTGCTTAATAGTAAGGATGAAGCAATTGATGCATTTAAGCAATACAAGAACGAAGTGGAAAATCAATTTAATAAAAAGATAAAAATGATTAGAAGTGATAGGGGTGGAGAATACGAATCTCCTTTTGCAGAGATATGCTTAGAATATGGAATTATTCATCAAACTATTGCCCCTTACACACCACAATCAAATGGAATTGCGGAAAGAAAAAACCGAACATTAAAGGAAATGATGAATGCTTTACTAATAAGTTCCGGTTTACCACAGAGCTTGTGGGGGGAAGTTATCCTTACAACTAACCGAATACTCAACAGGGTGCCCCACAACAAAACACAATCTATTCCATATGAACTATGGAAAGGAAGAAAACCCAACTTGAAATATTTCAAAGTGTGGGGGTGTTTAGCAAAGGTCCAAGTTCCTTTGCCCAAAAGGGTAAAAATCGGACTAAAAACTGTGGATTGTGTTTTTATTGGCTATTCTACAAACAGCAAAGTTTGTCGGTTTTTGGTTCACAAATCGGACAATCCCGAAATTCATGTTAATACGGTAATTGAATCAGATAATACTGAATTCTTTGAAAACATTTATCCGTATAAAACTGAATGTGAGTCGTCAAGTGAAAGATCTAAATGACCGCGGGAAGAACCAAAGGAAAATACACCAAGTAAAGAGGATGCAAGGCGTAGCAAACGTCAAAGGACATCTACTTCCTTTGGACCAGATTTTGTGACATTCTTGCTTGAAAATGAGCCTCAAACATTTAAAGCACCGATGTCTTCTTCTGATTCAGCATTTTGGAAAGAGGCAGTCAATAGTGAGATTGAATCAATTTTGAACAACCATACATGGGAATTGGTTGATCTTCCTCCTGGAAATAAACCTTTAGGATCAAAGTGGATTTTTAAAAGGAAAATGAAAGCTGATGGCACTATTGACAAATATAAGGCAAGACTTGTGGTCAAAGGTTATAGACAAAAAGAAGGCCTTGATTACTTTGACACATACTCGCTGGTAACAAGAATAACATCTATTCGGGTGTTAGTGGCACTGGCGCCGTATATGGTCTTGAAATCCATCCAATGGATGTTAAGACAGCTTTCTTAAATGGAGAATTGGAGGAAGAAATTTACATGGAACAACCTGAGGGTTTTGTGGTTCCTGGTAAAGAAAGAAAAGTGTGCAAACTTGTTAAGTCACTTTATGGACTTAAACAAGCACCCAAACAATGGCATGCGAAATTTGACCAAACAATGTTGGCAAATGGATTTAAGATTAATGAGTGTGACAAATATGTTTACATTAAAAATACTCCAAATCATGAAGTCATTGTTTGTTTATATGTTGATGACATGTTGATAATGAGTAGAGATATTACCGATGTAAATGCTACGAAGCGTATGTTGGCTAGCAAATTTGATATGAAGGACTTAGGAGTTGCTGATTTGATCTTAGGCATCAGAATTCATAAAACTCCACAAGGTCTAGCATTATCGCAGTCTCATTATATTGAAAGAGTACTTGACAAGTTTAAGTATTTAAATTTCAATGTTGCAAAGACTCCAATTGATGTAAGTTTTGCACTTCAAAAGAATGAAGGTGAAAGTGACTCACAATTGGACTATGCACGAGTTTTGGAAAGTTTGATGTATATTATGAATTGTACACGACCAGATATAGCATGTGCTATAAGAAAGCTGAGTCGATTCACGAGTAATCCCAATCAAACTCATTGGATGGCAATGAAACGAGTCTTGGGGTATTTAAAACACATCCAAACCTATGCTTTGCATTATAATAAATATCCCGCAGTAATTGAGGGATATAGTGATGCAAACTGGATCACCGGATCATCTGAAGTTAAATCCACGAGTGGATATATTTCACCGTTGGTGGAGGAGCAGTGTCTTGGAAATCATCAAAATAGACATGCATCGCCCGCTCTACAATGGAGTCTGAATTTATAGCTTTAGACAAGGCCGGTGAAGAAGCTGAATGGCTCCGGAATTTCTTAGAAGATATTCCATTCTGGCCCAAACCTTTGGCTCCTATATGTATACATTGTGACAGTCAAGCAGCAATAGGTAGGGCAGGGAGCGTAATGTACAACGGAAAATCTCGTCATATACGACGAAGACACAATACCGTTAGACAACTCCTCTCTAGTGGCGTTATCACGATTGACTATGTAAAGTCAAGAGATAACGTGGCGGATCAGCTTACAAAAGGCTTATCTAGAGAGGGAGTTAGTAGATCATCAATGGGAATGGGGTTAAGGCCGAGGACAAGTCATCATGGCGGTAACTCTACCTAGCAGACTGGAGATCCCAAGAGCTAGGTTCAAGGAGATCAAACAAAGTTGTGAATGACGGTTCAACATTGTCAAATAACTCAACCCATTCTCGGATGAAGACAATGTTTAGAAAGAAGGATAAAACCTTATGGCTTGTTAATGAGTTAATAAAACATTAAGGTTCTTTAATGATTATCTAAATCTGGCAGTGTATGACCAGATAATGTGGCTATAGGACCACATGTTTAGAAATCACCTATGTGAGTGTTAAGTGTAAGCCGCTTTAAAGGGGAATGACAGTGAAGGCATATTCTCTATGCACTCATGAAACTAGGAGGTGTTCATGGCTAAAACGAACACAACCGTGAGAACCATAAACGGTTGAGGGTTGATTGTGTGACTTATGTTGTCTAGGTATACAACAAAGTTCGACGGTTCAAAGACATCAAATCTACCAATTGATCGAATATATCCGATATAAGTTCACTACGGAAAGTTCAAAGGGAAACCTACTTATCCAGATGCTGTCAATACTCGCTTGTATATCACTCTTGTCCGCGCATTCTTTTATATTATAGCCATTCCCATTCATGTGGGGGATTGTTGGGTATTGATATTGGTGAATGGGAAATGATGGGATGAAAAGTGAAGGGAATGTAAAAGGTCCCTTTTGCCTTGGGTAAACCAGTTGTCCCACATCGGAAAAAGAAAGGAAAAGAGAGGTGTATATATTACATTACACCTTCTCTAGTCACTAAAAGGGTTGAGGGGCAAGGACCCCTCGCGCGTCGTCGTCGCTCGCTCGCTCGCTCGGCTTCGGCTTCGGCTTCGGCCTCGGCTTCGGCTTCGGCTTCGGATGATAATCTTTTTGGACCAAATTTTCTTTAATTTTAATTATTTAATTAATTATTATTTTATTTAATTAATTAATTTATCCAATCCTACCCGTTAGTGACCCGGATCCGTGTGTCTGACCCGCGACCCGGTTTCTTTCCCATATTTAAATTTCCCACCAGTTTTTAGTGGTTGTTCAGAAGGGTTGCAAACCTTCAGAAACAGTACTTCCATGGCTATAAATTCGTTTGATTCCTCGTAATTTTACTTACTAATTTTCTCGAACAACACAAACTTCGCTTCTTCGCACAAATAAATTTCGTGTGATATACTGCCGTTGAGTGGTTCGCCGCTACCTGAATTTGGAGTACTACTATTCTGGTAAGATAATCGTTCTATCCTGGGAGGGGATATTCCATCAACCTCGAGTACTGTGAGGGGAATAATTTCCTTAAGGACACACTTTGAACTAAGTGGGCTCGATTATATTCTGAAAAATTATTCTTATTTTTCAACACTGATTCTGTTTATTTTCAAAAATTAATTTTACTGCTTCATCGGTTTTGCAATACAGATTAATAACAACTATTAACCAATGACTATTTTTAGAAGGCAAGGAGCCAGTGTTGCCAACAGTGTCACCCAAACAGAATTCATTACACCTGGAAAATCGTCTAAATGTTTTCAGCGAACCGATTGTGGATGACACCGCTTGCATTAACGTAAATTCGCTCCTGAGAGTTGATATTATTAATTTTACGACTAATAACTAGATGTTGTAAAAGCTTTTAAGCTACGAATATATTCATAAATGGTTGGAAATTTTACGGAAAATATTTGATCACGAACACGGTAAAAAATTCTTCGTAGCTTGAGGTGTGTCCAAAGACAATGTCCTTAAGGATATTTTATCCGATATGAATGTATCTCAAGATTCAATAATCTCTTCTAATATAAAATTAGGAGTCAGAATCTAACAAAAAATTAATAAAAATAAAACCCAGCACACACATAATAGAATGAAGGAAAGAACTTTTTATGATCTATACCATCTGTCGCACAATAAAAAGAAGCCATGAGTTTATATAGATCGAGATATCTCATTAGTCATAGTTATGGCTGTGGATTCTCCAACGGATATGTGAAGATAAATGCCAATAAAAAGGCTAATTATTAATACCAATAAAGAGGAATAGATCATGATGAAGAGAGGTCAAATAACGTATGCAAGCTGGGAGCAAAATAATGGGTTCACCATAGTAATTGTCATAATGACAATTCAAAGAATTAAGAATTAATAATCAATGTCTATTACAATAGTAATTTATTAAAAAATAATGATTCTTTTTTAGATATCATAATATTTTTCAACAATCACCCACATATCTCAAAAAGAATATTAAGGAGTAGAATAAAATAAGAAGCTTTGGAATAGAATAAATGAGAAGTGTTGATGGGTTTCACATATGAGTACAATGCGTCCAATTTGGTGTCTCGTAGACTATGAATCAGGCCTAGATAAAACAAGATTAAACTTACAGAACAATTGGTGAAGTTTAGAATTTTCTATGAATCAAAAATTCTTTTGTAAGCTCAGCGTCTTATTCTATCACATTATACTCGCATAATTTTTGTCGTTATCGCGGTTTTGCGCTAAGAGGTCATGCGTGTGTCATGGTATTCATGAGTGCTCTAGAAATATGTCATAATTTCATAGAAACGACACCACTCCCCACTCATATAGGTCCACCCATCATGTATTTTATGCAGAGCAATACACTACCTATAAAGGATATGATAATGGATTAAGAGTTTATAACTCAGCCTCACTTTGCTTTGCAGACTGCACTATATTCACACACCATAGGAAGAGATATAATCTAATAGTATATACTTGATCAACTAATGACTTGTTATTATCCATATGAACCTAATTCATGGGATCTCCAATCATATAGGTTGAGTTACCATCATTGTTGATCTTCTCAAATTGACAAAATAAAAGTCTCATTCCCCTCAATGTTTCTTCTAATCCGTGAATTGATCAAGTTCTCCTCTGACTTCACATAATTTATTTACGTAAATAATTACATCTCACAACAACTGTTTTATCACATTATGTCTCAGATGAATGTCTCTATTTTTTCCAATGAAAATTTTATTTTTCCTTAGAGCTATTGCTGCTTGACAACCGCAAGCACAATTTATAAACACAAAAGATTTTGGTTTTATTCCAATTGAAATACTCACTAAGAGGTCTCTTAGCAACTTAGACTCATCACCAATCAACTCCAAAATAAAAAATTCAAATTTCATCATAAGTTCAACTGTTATTGTTTGTTAGATGATTCTCATACCCCATCAAAGGTGAACACATAACCACTAGTGAATTTTGTCTCATCTGAATCATAGATCTAGTTTACATCACTGTATTTCTCTAATACAAGAAAAAAAAAATTACATTAATCAAAATCATAATTGTAGTACATCTCAAATATTGTTATTTTTCTCTCAAAATGGTGTAGCATATCATTAGCAAGACACCCCACACTTAAATACTTCTTTATTTTTTCCAATCATAAAGGGGTTTTCAATTGATTATTAGCATAAAAAAAAAACTCACAAAAATCACATCAAATAATAGCTCTTTCACATATTTAAATTTTGAGTAATACTGGAGTAGAGATGCATTACGAAGATAACATATGCTCTTAAATCGTATGCAACATTAGTACTACATAACTTCACTACAGGATTAGTAATGAAATGATTATCACTATATTAGTAGAGATATCATGATATATATTACCAATATTGGTATGTTATTCATAGTCATATTGAAAGTATAGAGGAAATGATGTCTAACAGTTAGATATGTCGCTAACCAAATTAATAATATTCTTTCATTAATTGTATTAATTGTATATCTCTTATTTTAGGTAGAATTATAATCCTTTTATAATTAGATTAATTAGTTATCTAGTTTGTATCAAAGTAAATATTCTTATAACCTTATATATATTGTAAATCATTCATCAATAAACATGAAGGAACATATTCATTTATGGTTTCAGTAGCCTAAAACTACAAACTCTATCCTAGCCGCCGATACACCTTCTCGGCCGCCACTTTTTTTCCACGTCGGCACCTAGCCCACGTCGGAACCCTACCCTATTTTCCCCATGGCGGAACCCTAGTTTTTCCGGCCATTCTCCCTCCCTCTTCCTTCTAAATTTCCTCTTCCATGGCTGACAAAACCAAATTCAATCATGCATGTGCCGTAAACAACATTAAAAACCTCATCCATGTGACTTTTGAGATGAAAAAGGGTCAATACTCTTCGTGGGCGGAGCTTTTTAAGATCCATTGTCGTGTTTAAGAAGTTATCGACTACATTATCCCTCCCATGCCAAAGTCCACAGACATATCATCGGCTTCGACTTCTGATGATGCACTCTGGTCTCATTTGAATGCAACCATCCTCCAGTGGATATACGAAATGATATCTAATGATTTGTTGCACACCATCATTGAGACCGATGCCACTGCCCGCCAAACGTGGGAACGTTTGGAAAGTATTTTCCGTGATGACAAAACTCAATGAGCGTTATACCTTGAAAATCAGTTCAAGGACGTTCATCAGGACGATTTCCCAAACGTATCTGCTTGTCAAGAACTCAAGATACTTGCCGACCAACTCTCCAACGTCGACGCACCAGTCACTAATCAACGATTGGTCATGCAACTTATTGTAGTTTTGAGCGATTCCTATGACGGCATTGCCACCATCCTTTCGCAATGCACGTCGTTACCTCCATTTTATGAGGCCCGTTCGAAGCTCATCCTTGAGAAAACCCGGAAAATCAAACGCAACATCACTCGGGCCAGCATTGCCGACGCCGCCCTCACCACCACCGTCGGGCCCTCCACCGACGGAAGGGCCTCATGTTCTTGCCTCCTATTCTGGCAACCAGAACCGTCGGTCAGATGACCCGCAATAGTCCGCTTCCTCCCATAACAATCATCGGATCAAGCAGTCCGGCAAGGGTCGCGGCGGAAGAAATTCCGGCAACAATGGTTGCGGGAAGGGGCCGTCCCCACTGGCCAAAAACAGCCAACAACGACCGTGGCAGTTGCAGCAGCCTCCGCTGTTAGCTGCCTACCCACCGTGGGCCGCGTGGGCCCTACCATCATGGGTCTTCCCTCCTTGACCATATCTGACATCCTCATGGACTCCACCTTAGAATCGATAAGCCCAACCTGTCATACTTGGCCCACGTCTACAAAAGGCCTACACAACCTTGGCCCCCCACCATCGACTTATGCAATTGGTATATGGACACAAGCGCCATATCTCACATGACGACATCACAAGGTACTCTCTCGTCTTATTCCAATTTGAGTAATTTAAATCAGAATATTATTGTTGATAGTGAATAAGGAATTTCCATCCGTGGTTATGGTCATTTCTCCCTAACCCCACCACATCCACCACTAATTTAAAAAATGTCCTCCATGCCACTAAACACATTAAGAATCTAATCTCCGTGCGACGTATCACAACTGACAATTCAGTTTCCCTTAACTTTGATCTTTTTTATTTTACTGAAGAAGATTTTACGACAGGAAGACGAATAATGAGATGTGACAACATCGGAGATATCTATCCTATTTCAAACGCCGTCAACAATCCAGCCTCAGTTCCATCAACATTTGCTGCTCTTTTGTCTTCCCTATGACATTCTAAATTAGGACATCCGGGAGACTCCGTTTACGCTCCCTTTGGAAAAATAATTTTATTAATTGCAACCGTATTTCTTAGACTCCTATATGTGAATCTTGCATTTTTGAGAAATATGTCAAATTACCATTTTCTGCATCCACAAATTATACTTTAATGCATTTCGATATCATACATAGTGATTTGTGGACATGCCCTATTTTGAGTACGGCTGTCCATCGATATTATGTATTGTTTTTGGATGATTATTTCAACTTTCTATGACTTTTCCAATTGAAAATAAATCTCAGGTCTACCCTATTTTTTCTTCATCTAGTGCTTTCGCAAAAACATAATTTGAAAAGAGCATTAAATGTTTTCAATGTGACAATGACAGGGAATTTGATAATAACCAATTCAAACAGTTTTGCTCCAAAAATTGTCATATATTTCGATTTTCCTGCCCTCACACATCCTCCCAAAATGGTAAAGCCGAACAGAAAATCTGAACCATAAACAACCTCATTCGTGCCTTACTTGCTCACGCCTCAATTCCCCCTTAATTCTGGCATTATGCACTCTCCATGGCCACCTATCTCCTAAACATAAACCCAAACTAGTCTCTAACTCAACGGTCGCCTACCCAAGTTCTGTTTCGTAGGAACCCCTCCTACCAACACTTGAATATTTTTGGATGTCTTTGTTACCCTCTCTATCCGACCACTCACAAACTCCAACCCCGATCTTCCCTGTGTGTGCTTCTGGGTTACCCTGCCAATTATCGTGGTTACTCATGCTATGACTTCTCAAGTCGTAATATTTTTATTTCACCTCGGGGATAATTATTGGTAATGACAGTTCTATTCCAATTCTAGGGTATGGTCAGAAAAAGTTGTCTCCCACCAATCCACCCATCCTCTTGAAAAATACTTTACATGCTCCTAAATTGATTAAAAATTTAGTGTCTGTCCGAAAGTTCACAAATGACAATTCTATTTCTGTTGAATTTGATCCTTTCGGTTTCTCTGTGAAGGATTTCAAGACGGGGAGTCATCTCATGAGGTGTGATAGTAGGGGGGATCTGTATCCTATCATGCCCGATTTCAGTCCATCGAGTCCAACCTTGCCGTCAGCTTTTGCAGCCATCTCTCCTTCCATGTGGCATGCTCGTCTGGGTCATCCGGGATCTTCTATTTTATCAGCTTTAGATAAAAATAGCTTTATTTCTTGTAAGGGTACGAGTCATACTCCAATTTGTCAGTCTTGTTCATTAGGAAAAATTGTTAAGTTGCCATTTGTAGACTCCAATTCTCATACTTCTATGCCATTTGACATTATTCATAGCGACTTATGGACATCTCCTGTTCTTAGTTCAATGGGTCATCGATATTATGTTCTCTTTTTAGATGATTATTCTAGATTTTTGTGGACGTTTCCAATTGCGAATAAATCACAAGTGTTTTCCGTCTTCATCAAATTTAGAGCGTTCATTCGTACTCAATTCGAAAGAGAAATAAAAAATATTCAGTGTGATAATGGGAAAGAATATGACAATAGGGAGTTTCGGGAATTTTGTGCTACTAATGGGATAAATTTTCGTTTTTCATGTCCTCATACATCTTCACAAAATGGGAAAGCCGAACGCAAAATTCGTTCCATAAATAACATTGTCCGAACTCTCCTAATACATGCCTCCATACCTCCATATTTTTGGCATCATGCTCTACAAATGGCCACATATCTTCTTAACATAATTCCTTCTAAAGGTCTTACATATTCTTCCCCCCTAAAAATCATGTATAATAAGAACCCGTCTTATTCTCATCTTCGGATTTTTGAGTGCTTGTGTTATCCGTTATTCCCATCCACCACAATTAACAAACTTCAGGCTCGGTCTACCCCGTGTGTGTTTTTGGGTTATCCGTCAAATCATCGTGGTTATAAGTGTTTTGATTTATCCTCCAAGAAAATCATAATCAATCGCCATGTCATTTTTGATGAAACTCAATTCCCATTTACGAAAGTTCATACTCCCGAACCTAAGTCATATAATTTTTTGGATGACCAAATATCCCCGTATATTATTCGGAATTTTTCGGACATCTCCCGTACCCAAAATCCTCCAGCGGGCCCACTGCCCGCTGGCCCAACAAGACCGCCACGCCCACCAATATAGCCACCGGAACAGTTCCGGCTATTGGGCCGCCCAACCCAATTCGGAACTGGTCCAGAAGCCAAATCTAGTTTGTACCGATTTGGGCCAGCAGGCCCACTGCCTGCTGGCCAGTCCGTCCCGAGCCCAAAAAATTCCCAAAATTCCCTTAATTCTCCTCGAGTCATAGACCGGTCACTCGTAGTCAGTGGGGTATTTTTACACCTAAGAGACATTTTAATTTACATTCGGATGTCTCTAAATCCCCTTTGCCCCGCAATCCTGTGTCCGCTTTAAATGACCTTAATTGGAAAATTGCTATGACTGATGAATATAATGCTCTTATTGCTAATAAGACATGGGAGTTGGTGCCCCGTCCATATGATATTAATGTTATCAGGTCTATGTGGATTTTTGCTCATAAAGAGAATTCAGATGGGTCCTTTGCTCGACATAAGGCGCGACTGGTTGGTGATGGTAAGACTCAACAGGTTGGAATTGATTATGGTGAGACGTTTAGTCCGGTGGTCAAACCGGCTACCATTCGCACTGTGCTTAGCTTGGCTCTTTCAAAGACTTGGCCAATTCATCAGTTGGATGTCAAGAATGCTTTTCTACATGGTGATCTCAAGGAAACAGTCTATATGCATCAGCCGTTGGGTTTCAGGGATCCCAACCGCCCTCATCATGTTTGTTTGTTGAATAAATCATTATATGGGCTTAAGCAGTCTCCACGGGCCTGGTATACACGATTTGTTGACTTTGTTTCGACTATTGGGTTCACTCACAGCAGGTCAGATAATTTCTTGTTCATCTACCGCCGTGGTTCGTCATTGGCCTATATTCTGTTGTATGTGGATGATATCATCTTGACTGCCTCTTCCGATGCCTTGCGCCAGTCTATCATGACCCCTGCTCAGTTCTGAGTTTGCTATGAAAGATTTAGGGCCTTTGAGTTATTTTTTGGGGATTGCTGTCAAGCGTCATTCAGGTGGCTTATTTTTGTCTCAACGAAAGTATGCTTCCGATATCATAGAAAGGGCTGGGATGTCATCTTGTAAGTCCACTTCCACGCCAGTTGATGCAAACCCCAAACTGAGTGCCGCAGCAGGTGCACCATACGAGGACCCGACCCGCTATCGCAGTATGGCAGGGGCCCTCCAGTATCTTACATTTACCAGACCGGATATTACATATGCGGTTCAACAGGTGTGTTTATTCATGCATGATCCCAGAGTTGAGCACATGAATGCAATCAAACGCATCATTCGGTATATCCAGGGGACACTGAACTATGGGTTGCACTTGTATCCTTCATCTACATCTACACTTGTCTCTTACACTGATGTTGATTGGGGTGGTTGTCCCGATACCAGACGGTCGACTTCTGGCTACTGTATGTTCATCGGCAACAACTTGGTCTCCTGGTCGGCAAAGCGTCAGGCGACTCTATCACGCTCAAGTGCAGAGGCAGAATACCGAGGGGTAGCGAATGTGGTTTCGAATCGTGTTGGCTACGTAATTTGCTTTTGGAGCTTCATTGTCCCATTCAGAAGGCAACCTTGGTATATTGCGATAACATTAGTGCCATCTACCTTTCAGGTAACCCTGTTCAACATCAACGCACTAAGCATATCGAAATGGACATTCACTTTGTCCGTGAAAAGGTTGCAAAGGGTCACGTTCGTGTATGCCATGTCCCGTCTCGTTATCAAATTGCTGACATCTTTACAAAGGGTCTCCCAGCGGTTCTTTTTGAAGATTTTAGGGACAGTCTCAGCGTTCGAAAACCGCCCGCTATGACTGCGGGAGTGTGTTAAACAAAGGTAATATACCTGTGATATACACTGAATATGCAGCAGTATATATCACAGGTATACAAGCAGCAACAAAGCAGTGGGCAGTGGCCCAAAATCGTCCAGTAGTCCAGCAGGCCCATCACGGCAGTTTCCAGTTTGTAAATTAAGGAAAGGATATTGTGTGTATATTATAGTATGTTTGTTACCTAGATTAGGATATACACTTACCATAATTAGGATATACACTTACCATAATTGTATAATTAGAATTATGGTAGAATAAGGTTTTAGGAATAGGATTCTCCTATTTTGTAACTTGTATATATATCTATTCAATCAATGAAAATAATCAAGGGGATTATTTCTTTCAAATTTATTATTGATTGCAATATTAGAGCTTACCCTGAAAATGCTTCTATTAGAGAGATCTTTAAAAATGATCAAAAAAATAAATATTGGGATATTCAGTTAAAATGAAACATACATCAAGCCTCAATTTAGAATTATAGAGCATCAAACAAGGTCTTAAATTAGCCAAAGAAAGGGGATTTACTTTTCTACCTCATAAAGATTGAGGTAAGGTCTACGTACATCCTACCCTCCTCATATCCCACTATATGAGATTACATTGAGTATGTTATTGTTGTTATTATTGTTGTAAAGGGGATATAATAATCTAGAAGTGGAAACTGATTGCTTACTTGTTGTCATGTTTATCAATGATGAGGACATATACAATGTCATCCTCTACGGACTAATATTAAAGATTAAAAATATTTGTTGGAAGTGAAAAAAATCACTAGCTATTACACACATTTGGATTTGGAGGGAGCCAAACCGAAGTGCAAATTTCCGGCAAACAAAGATCACAAATATGCAAAACAATTGTTAATATGTGAAGTTGCGCCCAAGAAAATGGAGTTTTTGTTCTAGCTGATTTAAGTTGTGTTATCAAAAGACTTTAAGCTTGTTTGGCATTTTCCAATATACCAAAAAAAACATATATCACAATAATTTATAAATGCTGAAGGATTGAGATAAATGATAAATACGGAATTATTTTATTTCGTGTTAGAGCCGAACATTTGACTTCGGGATTAGCAATTTGAGATAATTTAAATCATAATTTTAATATTAATTTTAAATTACACTTAATGCGAGATGACAATTTTGGGATTATTAATCCTGATTAAAACACCAAAATGAGAAGAAAAAAAAAATGTCATCCAATGTTTTTGTCGATTTTTAAAAAAAATATCAAGATAAAGACTGAAAATAAAGTTTATCCCAATTTATACTATTTGATTTTAATCTATTACTATTATTATTTCATTCAATAATTGCCCATGCAACTCCTCCTTTCCCCCTTTTCCAACCATACCAACCTTCTTTGAGTCAAATCAACATCCTCTATAATATGGATCACGATCATCCAATGTATGGTTGTGAAATAATGGCAATATAGAAAATTGAGAAAAATAAAAAAAAAATGCAAAAAAACCTTTGGCTGATTAGTCACACTCACAGAAAAGTTTAGTGCACATTAATATAACAAAGACAATGAATGTCAAAAGTCATATGTATAACTAAACAACGAAGCTGCAAAAAAGTTGGTTTTGTCCCTTAGTAGTAATTTTTTTCTTTGGTACATTTTTGTCCCTTAGTAATGGTAAACTTTGAACGCCGCCGTTTGTGAATAGGTCTGAGTAATCACCCATAAACGCGGTTTTGGCGCCTACATTAATTCATTTTTTTAATGCACTAGTCTTTAATTTTTGACTCATATGTTTACCCGTAATCTTCTTACACATTATCAAGGACAGATGAATTTCAAGTGATCAAATTAGAAGTTAAGTAGCAAATAATTCTAATAGAAACTGAATATAAAAGAAAGGTTATGATTTAATTAGCTTGAACCTAGAAGAAGTTTTGTGTTGTAACTCTTGGGCTTGACGCGACCAACAATGTTAGAATACTAGATTGAGACAAGAACTTAGAAAATAGCGAAAGCAATGAGTGAGTATTGTATTTCTTGAATATGATACCCATTACAATGAGTTAATTGGTCCTATTTATACTTAAACTCATGGGTACAGATTCCATGTATTATGCCCTTAATAATATTAATACATAAATGTTGTAATAATCAGACAATTAGTATGCTCATATATGCCTTTAATGCTTTCTTGAAAGATGTAAAGCCATATATGTAACGGTCACCCGTTGGGGATTCAAACCAATATCCGAGCCATCTGTTTTTCGATACCTGCGACCCCTAGGTGTCCCTAGTTTGATTCTAATGCCTCCGGGACATCGAAAGCTGTCTTGGATATGACTCACCCCCCTTTTGCTACGTGTCATGACATAATTCATCCAACTGTACACTACGAATTTGCCCTATATAGATAGTCCCCGCATTTTTCGGGTGCATCCTCTTGCACGTCCGGAAAGTGGATTTGAACTCAGAACAAATCCAAAAACCTTTTGGCAGGAAGACTGGAACACTATGATGATTTAATTTTGAACATCAAATTAGGGGTGCAAAAAATCCGGAGAATCGAAAAAACCGAACCGACGATTCGATTCGGTTAAAAAATAGTAAAGAAACCGATTTTTGAATAAACCCTATTTAAATTTTGTAACTGATTCGGTTCGGTTCATGTGACTTTTTGATACACCGAACCGAAAAACCAGGGCTATTATTGTAATTAACCATATCCACTATATAAACTAAAAGGCCCTAACCGGTTAACCCTAAATCTTATACCTAAATCGTTTTGCCTCCTTTCAGTTTTCTCTTCCGATCTGCTCGAACTCCATTTCCATTATCAGTGATTTCTCTTTTCTCTTCAAGCATCAACAATTAATCTTCTTCCATTATCATTTCTTTCGCATCGGTTCGCATTTCCTTATCTCAAATGCGTGTTTCCCTGTTAGATCGAGCAAAAGAACCTCTGGCATGCTTTTCTGATAAAATTTTATGTTTATGTTTTGTTCGCTATTCAATTTTTATCATAAATATCATAAGGAATATTTCTTGCATTAAATTAATTACTTGCTTTCTAATAGAACACTGTCAATAACTAAAATCCTGTTCATTACTTCAAGGCTTTAATCAAGTCCCGACCTGATGTCCCGTTACTCAGTGCCACCACAAAAGGTAATCCAATCCCTTTACTCATTTCATTTTCTTTGTCGTTCTGATTTCTCATATGTTTCATGCTATGTTTGAACCATGTTTGTCGAAACATTATGGAGAAGTTATGAATTAGGCGTTTTGTATTATGTTAATTTTCTGATTATTCATTCTGTTAATTCGACTACGTATTAGCCTATTAGGCAATGTATTATGTTAATTTTCTAATTATTCATTCTGTTAATTCGATTATGTATTAGTCTATTAGGCAGTGTATTATGTTAATTTTCCGATTATTCATTCTGTTTCATGCTTTGTTTTAGTTTGAACCATGTTTGTCGAAACATTATGGAGAAGCTATGAATTCGGCGTTTTGTATTATGTTAATTTTCTGATTATTCATTCTGTTAATTCGACTACGTATTAGCCTATTAGGCAATGTATTATAAACATTTGTCTGATGTTTTGTATTCACTGTGTATTTGATAAAATGCTCATGAACTCTCTATTATTGTAGAATGGAAGACATTTTGGAGGATGGAGCAGAAGTGGTGAAACGAACCGACGAGGGAAAATTGAGATCAAAAGTTTGGAATTTTTTTACTAAGTTACCTGGAGGAAAGAAAGTCAAATGTCATTTTTGCCGAAAAGATTATGCTTGCGATAGCTCGTTAGTTGGGACAACTAATTTAAGGAACCACTTGGGTAGATGCAAAGTAGAAATCAAATCTTGAAGAGGATAAGAATAAAAAAATATTAACTCGTGACAAGGGTAAGGACAATGGTAAAGTTGTATTTGTGGGGTTTAATAAAGATGCTTGTAGAGCCGCACTTGTGAAATTGATTATTAAAGATGAGTTAGCTTTTAGATTTGTGGAGAGTCAGAATTTTGTAGAGTATATGAGGGTTTGTTGTCCCAGATTTGAGGTGATAGTTGCTGATGCTGCTTGATCATGCTGTAATTTGCTGTTTTTGTTTTAATTTCTTGCTGTAATTTGTTGTTTTCCTGCTATAATTTGATGCTGTAATTTGTTGTCGACTGCTGTAATTTGCTGTGTTTTGTTGACAAAAAACTGAAATTAAAAACTGTTATGTTTAAAAAATAGAAACTATTTGGACTTTATATTTGAATTGAAAAAAACCCGATATAAATCGATACGTTCGGCGATATAAACCGATATATCATTTTTTTTAAAAAGTTTGATAAGGTTTTTATTTATAAAAACTGATTTTTATTCGGTTCATATTATTTTGATACAAAACCGAACCAAACTGATATACGCCCACCCCTACATCAAACAGCGACAACCATCCATCACTATGATTGACAAAGATGCACGATTATGATGGGTTGCGACTCCTCGTTTCCCGATCGTTACCTAATTTTTACCATATATAGGGAGACAAAATCTTTTCCAAATATATAACTAAAATCCTCTTTCCTTTTACAAACCCAAATCCTTTAAGGTTTTCATCATCTTATCCTTCTTTGTTTCATTACCATTCAATAATGTTGTCCTCCAAATCTTCAACTTCTCATTCTCCAAAAGAAAACAAACAACGAGGACTCTCCCTCATGCCACCATTCAAGGAAAGCATTGGCTTCTCCTAGGAGCCAAGAAATCAACTTGAATTCCATGGCATCCAAAATTCTTCCTGCTGGTTATGAATACTAAGGAGATTTTTGCATCGATGAACATCTTGAATCCGTGAAAGAAATCGAATCGTTGATAACAATGGACATCTTCCAAGAAGTCCTCAAAGACTACAATATCGACCCTAACACCGATGTGAGAATTGTTAGCCCAACAACCAGAATGAACCATCATGTGGAAGGTTTTTCTATGGTTCATACATATCCTTTCACCATTGGCTTCCGTCTTCCAGTCCGGAAGATCATCGAGGACATCTACCGACGCTACCGGGTGTGCCTGGGACAAGTTGCCCCTCAAATTTGGAGATTAATATATTGCATACAGATGTTGGTAGATCGTACTAATGTCCCTTTTACTACCGACCAACGTATTCTCCTCTATTATCTGCGGTTGTTCCGGGGTGGCATTATTCATCTTTACCCCCGCAAAAGCCTAAGCCTTATCAAAGTTGAGGATGATTATGAATGCAGGAGGCTGACTAGGTTTGTGATGATCCGAACAGAGAACCCCGACTAGAGATGGCAGTGGATCCCGGACCCGGTCCGGATCCGATGGATCAAGATCTGTTTTATAGGATATGGATCTTCAAAATTTGGACCCGACGGATCTGGATCCATTTCTGACGGATCGGATCTGGATCTGGATCTTGTATTTGAGATCCGTATTCGGTGCAGATCTGACCCGTGGATCCGTTTTTTATTAAATATATTCATAACCTATAATGTAATTTTATAAGTATTTTCTTAAAATTGCTAAGCACATCATTGTAAGTTTAATTCTCAAAACAAGTTTAATTTATCCCCGTGTTAACTCAAAAACCAAAAAATAAAGAGGTAACTTCGATAATAAAATCAATGTTATATTAGTGAATGACTAACATCTCCATAGACAAGTAGTTAAAATTATATTCACTTCATTTGTGAAGATTCCAATCACATGCTACTTTTGCATTGTGGAAATATTAGTCAGCATTTTTCACAACTATTGTCATTGTCCAACATTTTCAATTAATAGTTCACAATCAAAACGAGACAACGAACGAAATATCTCATATGAACATTTCAAAATTGAAACACATTAAACTGTTAGCTAAGTAAAAATCGTTTGTCAGTTCAAAAAAAAATTCTTAGCAAGGTTACATTCTTAGCAAGACAATTTTTTTTACATGTGGATCCAGATCCGATCCGTAGACCCGGTGGATCCGATGGATCCGGATTTGGATATGATTTTTATGGACCCAACGGATCTGGATCCGGATCTAGATTCAGGTATGAAAAACGGATCTGGATCTGGATCTAGTAGGATCCGGTCCAGATCCGATCCGTTGCCATCCCTAACGCCGACCAAATGCTTTCAAAACAACACCAAAATCATCACCATCGGCCACCAACACCCCACATCTCCCAAAATCATTGCCACTACCGAGCTCATCTCCGGCAAACCAAGACCAACACCACCACTTTTAGCGCACTTTTATCAGGCAAATTTAGCATTCTCCATTTTTAATGCACTCCAAGATTACATATATGGAGGCTTCAACAACTCTTTCGAGTTCTATTACCACCTTCAAACTCTCTCCGTACCAACCACGCGCTTCCTCTATTAACCCTCTCCTCTCCCTAAAACTCCCATCAATCTCCTCCAATAACCCCTTCAATCCCTTAATTTCTCATTTTGCCCCAACGAAAAATCTCGTTGTCACTCTTAATAAGCAAGAGCAATCCAAAATTAGTATGAATCGGTTCAGTAGTAACAAAACGAGGCAACAACAAAAATGGAGCCATCGTTCTCGACAATAAACGGAGTGAGACGTTACCAGGACAATCTAAACACAACAAAAGATTAGCCATAGTAATTTTTCCCAAGTACGGCAATAACGTAGGGGATGACAAATCGGAGACGTCATTTCGACGGCCTTAAAGTAAAAATCCAGTCAAGAAACTCTGAAAAACAAACAGATATGGGGTCGTTGTTGTACAATGATTATGTGGCGGAGAAGGGGTCGTATTTGGTTCTATTGATGATGTTTGTCAGTGGAGGAAACTTTGTAGCAGGTCAAACCCTAATCATTATTTATAAATATGATCGTAAGATTGTATTAATCTCTAGAGGACCCTTTATCATTAATACAAATATATATATGTGTACAATGTTGAATCCTTCTATAATAAGGATCTCAATTCTACCATAATTATACAATACAAAATAAAGTAAATATGTGACACTAACACGTGCTAATACACCACCTTAGTCGGAGCGGGAGGAGGTCAAACGCTAAGACTGGATCTGAATTCGAGGAAGAGTTGTCTAGGAAGGCCCTTTGTGAATATGTATGCATACTGATATGAAGAAGGCACATGCAATACTCTGACATGACCAAGAGAAACCTTCTCACGAACAAAGTGGAATCTCAATGTGTTTGGTTCGCTAATGCTGAACCGGATTATGAGACAGATATATGGCGGATATACTATCACAATAAACCAAGAAGCCTTACGTAATGGACACTGAAGCTCCAAAAGAAGGTTTCGGAGTCAACATATATCAACAACAATATTAGAAATGCCTCTGTATTCTGCTTCTGCACTCGAGCGGGACAGTGTGGGTTGCCTCTTGGCAAACCAAGAAATAAGATTATCTCATAAGAACACACAATAGCCTGAGGTGGAGCGTGGCGTGTCCGGACAACTTGCCCAATCAACATCCGTATATGACAACAACCTAGTCAAAACTGAGGGGTATAGATGCAAACCATAATCAAGTGTGCCCTTAACATATCGAATGATACATTTGAGGGCAGTAAAATGAGGCTCCTTGAGGGCATGCATAAATAAGAATACTTACTGAACAACATAAGAAATATCAGGCCTGGTGAAAGTGAGGTACTGTAGTGCACCTGTGAGACTCCTGTAAAGAGTGGGATCTGACACGGGATCACCATCCAAGGCACTAAGCTTTGATCTAGAGTCAACTGGAGTAGCCATGATCTTGCAATTCGTCATTTTAGCCCTGTATACAATCTCCTCTGTATACTTACGCTGACAAAGAAACATAGTATCGACAGATCGAGTCACGGAAATCCCCAAAAAATAGCTCAACTTCCCCAAGTCAGTCATAACAAATTCTGATTTGAGCAGTGTAATGATCTCATTTTTCAACAACTCAGAAGAGGTAGTAAGCACAATATCATCAACATACAATAATAAATACGTAATGCTACTACCTCTATGAAAATAAATAGAAAATTATCACAATTGCTGCACACAAACCCAAGCTGCATGAGATACTGAGCAAAGCGATCATACCATGCTCTAGGGGCCTATTTCAAGCCATAGAGTGATTTACGAAGACGACATACATACTGAGAGGCTGCTGGATGGACAAAACCAGGAGGCTGATGCATATAAATTGTTTCTTTCAAATTCCCATGAAGAAACATATTTTTCACATCAAGCTGATGAATAGGCCAGTGCTTACCCATAACAATGCTGAGAAACTGCACGAATGGTGGCCGGTTTGACAACTGGACTGAATGTCTCACCATAATCAATACCCTTATGCTGATTAGTGCTATTACCATAAGTCTCGCCTTGTACCTCTCTAGATCACCACTGCCTCAGTATTTATGACTAAAAAGCCACATGCATCAGATCACATTCACCCCATCCGATCGAGGAACCAAATCCCAAGTGTGTTTTTATGTTAAAGGATTAAATTCCTCACACATGGCCGCATTCCAATTAGGATCTAGTTTGGCTAATTTTGGGTTTCTGGGAATTGGGGAAATGGTTTGGGTGGACAGGGTTAACTGGACTTTGGGTTTGAAATCCCGTGTTGGGCATGGGTTTCCATGCGGTGGATGGGGGCAGGGGTACTGTTGGTATGTGTGTATGGGGCTGGAGTCTGGTTAATGTTCGATGGGGCTAGGTTCTGGTTACTATTCATCGTGACTGGATCTGTTGGGTAACTGGGTATGATGGGGTAGGGTTTCTGTAATGGGGATTCTGGGTTTGACAACTGGTGTGGTGGTGGTGGCGATTGGGTTAGATCGACGACATTTTGGGTATGGACGGTGGGGTACGATGTCGTGACAGTGGTGGGGGGCTAGGTCACTAGAATGTCGGGAATGGGTGGTGGTGACACTAGGTTTACCGGTGGAGACGGTCGGTGGGTGTGAGATGGGAGAACCAGTGGATTTGGGGTAGCTGACCGACTGCCGACGGTGGGAATGGCAGTCGGTGGTGGATATGACAGTGCAGAGGGGCTGTCGGTAGTGACAAATAGCATCGGACCAGTGAGAGTAGTGGCTGACCAGTGGAGTTGGTGGTAGACGGTGGCTGAACATTGTCTGCGTAGCTGCCGAAATAGTGGCAGTCTGACAAAATGCTTGTTGGACAAGCGGGGATGGGTCCGAATCTTCGAGGAATTGGTAATCAATGACTCAGAATTTTTTAATGTTGTCAAATGGGAAAACATACTCAACAAAGGTGACGTGGCAAGAAATGATGATTTTGTTGGTGGATAGTTCATACCAGAAATACCTCCTATGGTTTGACGGAAAATCTAGGAATGCACACAGAGTAGATCTGTGTGCCAATTTGTTGGGGGCCATGGATGTCAGATTAGGGTAACACAAAAAACCAAAAATTCTAAGATGATCATAGGTAGGGATCCGACGGTAGAGAATTTCGGTGGGTGTCCTATTTTGAATCGCACGGGTAGGTAAAATGTTGAGAATGTGTTCTACCGTTTTTAGTGCATATACCCAAAATGTATGAGGGAGAGACGCATGAAAAAAGAGGGTATGAATCATATTATTAATGGTTTAGAGAATTCTTTCGGCTTTACCATTTTGAGGGGAGGTATATGGACACGAGAAACGAAAAACCATGTTGTTAGCCGCACATGATTTATGAAATAAGGAATTATTAAACTCACGACCATTATCACAATGAAGTAATATTATGTCTTTTTCAAATTGTATTTTGATTAGTGTATGAAATTCTACAAATTTGGAGAACACTTGAGATTTGAGTGAGTGGATCGACCCAAATAAAGTAGGAGAAATCATCCAAAAATACTAAATAATATTTATGGCCTAGGTTGCTATTGTGGGAGAGTTCCATATATCAGCGTGAATAATATCAAATGGAGAGAAAGTGGTACTCATAGAAATTGTAAATGGTAGTCTAACGTGTTTTCCTAACTGACAGGAGGAGCAACTATGAGAAAGGGCCCCTTTGTTACATTGGAATAAATTTTAATTTCTAAAAGAATAAAAAACATGAGACCCCGGATGAACAAGTCTACTATGCCACGTTGAGGGAAATATGGTTGTTAGAACGATGGGATGAGTGACACTAGCAACGGATGTGGGTAGGAAATGATAGAGGTCCCCCTCACTATTGCATCTCGTAAGGAGTTTTCCGGAACGGAGGTCCGTTACAGAAAATCCAAACGGGTCAAAATTAATCGAGACAGAATTATCGGTGACAAATTTTCTAACAAAAATTAGATTTTTGATGATGTATGGGGCATATAAGACATGTTTAAGAGAGAAGTGGGGATGCGGTGGTGGGGTAAGGGTGTGGTCAAATCCTTGAATCAGGATGCGATGACCGTTACCGACCATAATAGAAAGAGTTTGCTTGTACGATAGATGAGATAAATAATTTTATGTTGGAATTATTATCTCATATGCAAAATAAGTTTAATTATAAAGTTCTTTTGTGAGAATTATTTTCTATTATGCTCATATTATTTTATTTTTTAATGGTCAATTTCAGTCTTCTAAATTAAAACTTACAGAAAGGCTAAGGAAAAACACAGAATAAGACTAATGTTAAACAAACAACAATTTTCCTCTTCCGTCACAAGATTGTACAATAGATTACAAATATAACTAGGATGTAAGATCATCAAGGTCGGTTGAATAGTAAGGCTATTAATGAAATTATTTTAACACCTCGTAGCTTCGCCTTCCGCCGTGACGTCAATGGATATTGAAGTCCCAAGAAAACATACGACCATACGGAAGCATAATGGAGGTTTACAGCTTGGTTATGAAGGTACCGGAGTGTTCAGGAGCCAAACGGATCAAAGGAAATACGTTTCGACGAAATCAAAAAAACTGCGCATTTGACGAGAAGGTCGACGGACTGTCAATTTTTCACTCTGAGTTGTCAATTTTTCCCGAAGGTTTGACGGGAAGATTGACGAACCATCAAAGTATTTGACGGTCCGTCAATCCCACAGTCGAATTACGGGCGTGGAGATTTTTAGCTGGGTATAAAACGTGTCAGGTCAAATTTCATTTCATTTCTCACCCTAAACCAGATCCTAACACCTCTCAAATTCTCTCTAGAAATTCTACAACTTCTAAGGTCAATTCCTAAGAAAATTACTCAAGATTAACGCTACTAATCCCGTGGAAATCATAAGAATTATCTTCTTCGTATTGAGTCGGTTTGGAAACCCTAGATATTAGGGCAAACTACTGTTTGGAGACGATTTGGTTGCGTTGAGGTATATTTCATCCTCTTCTCTCTCTCTATCTATATATATATATATATATATGTGTGTGTGTGTGTGTGTGTGTGTGTGTGTGTGTGTGTGTGTGTGTGTGTAATTAATTGTTGATTTGGAATAAGTTGTATAGGGATTTTCATAGCCGAAATCCGTTAACTTATGAAGTTATAATATGTTGAGTTGTGGGCTGATTTTGTTGGGATTATGAGTTGATATTGGTTAATATATTGATTGTTGATATTAAAAACCTAAGAGAGTATGTTTTGGAGAATCATGGGGCCAAATTACATGAATATCCCTTTCGTTCAACAAGACTAAGAACCTTTATAAGTTAAGGTGATCACTAAGATACCTAAATAAGATTTCTTATTGAATATGGATTGAATATTGATATCGATCCTTTATTTGTTATAGATAATCCATCGTGAAGAATACGAGAGCTTATAGCACGATGTACCGCTTCGTGAATAAGGTATGTAAGACTATCATTTTCTTTAAAAGCTTGAAATCCTAGAAATTATCATTTTCGAAAAGAAATGCCAAAAGCTTGATCCTATTGTACCTTGAAATCTTTTGTCGAGAAGTATTCATTGAGTATTCCTACTCTTAAAATCCTCGTTGTTGGTTACTGATCGTATCCTAAGTCTTCGAAAGTAAGTTTCTAAGAGATAATTGTTGAGTCGACTAAAAGTCATTTTAGGAGTTAAGTTAAGAAGTTTATGAGTTTCAGAAAGGTCCAACGAGTCGTTATTAGTATAGCATATTGCTTACACCTCGGCTTATATTGGTATTGACATATTTTCATTGGCATTAATATCATGCATACAACCATGACTATATAGAGGATTAGGTTTCATGTTTTGCAACAACTGTAGTATATAGAGGATCGGGTTTCACATTCCTCAACACATACATATATTGGATCGGGTTGCACATTCCGTAATATATACATATATCGGATTAGGTTGCATGTTTCACAACATATACATATAATGAATCGGGATGCGCATTCGCAACACATGCATAAACCAGCAACCATATTGTATTGCATATTCATACATATAATTAAGATTAAGGACATGTTATACCTCGCATTATAAGACGGGGATAGTTCATACCGTAAAAGCCTATCAAGACAGGTTATATTAAGTTTCAGAGTTTCCTTATTCGCCCCATATGGCCCAGGTTACTTATGTTTTTCCTTACAGCTAATCGTTTCACATTACTTATATGCTTTTTTACATCTTACAGATTCATATTGCTATTCATACTTTACATACTCAGTACATTATTTCGTACTAACGTCCCTTTTGTCAGGGGCGCTATGTGTTCATATCGCAGGTTCTAATAGAGACTCTGCTAGGCCACCGCAGTAGGAGCTATCGAGTTCAGCCGTCAGTAAGTAAACTTCATCTTTCCGGAGCTTCCTGGTCATACATGGGGTATTTTATGGAGTTATGTACAGTATGGGTAGGTCGAGGCTCTGTCCCTGCCATATGTCAGTTCAGTTACTCGTAGAAGCTCACAGACTTATTTTGATATGTACAGTGTTTATGTATAGCCTTATTGACTAAGTTGTCTTTTGTTAGACCATGCGGTGACCTTGTCGATCCCATTGTATATATGTGTTGGGTTAATCCCTCTTATCCAGAATTGTTGTTGTGGTATAGCCCAGTACAACCTTATCGACCGGAAGTTCTTCTTGTACAGGAGACTGGTCATCAAAGTGATACGCTCGGGACAGCAGGGCACCGGGTGTCGGCTACACCCCCTAGCTGTGGATGTGAAAATTATATACCAACTACTAAAGGCTCCAAAAATACTAAGTAAGATATTATAAAATTATTATATATAACATAAAAAGTACTCCCTCTATTTTAATTTTTTTGCTAATTTTGACTTAATACGGAGTTTAAGAAAATAAAAAAAGACTTTTGAATCTTGTAATCTTAAACTAAAGATATCTTTAATATATCAAAATATTCTTTAATCTTGTAGTATTAAATATGTCATGTGAAAAGTTAAAATTAAAGGTTGTCAAAAAAGGGAAGAGACATACTTTTTTAACGGACTAAAAAGAAAACTAAAACAAACATATTGAAATAGATGGAGTAATTTATATTATTAATAAACGATTTTAACTTTTTAATAATATTTTTTATTTGATCGAGGTTATACGGACGAGTGAGTAATTTAATAATGATAATTTTATCTCATTATATTAAATATCAAATTTGCCTTGATATTCAATTCTAACTTTTTCATCGTCTACGTATACTTATTTCTCTTTCATATTTTTGACAATTTCAATTTGATTTCTGTGACGACTTAGCTATTCCATCTTGTCATTTTGATTTTATACATCGAAAAACAAGCCTTTTTGTGTCTCATATATTTTAATCAAGAAATTTTCAAGAACAAGTGGCGTAAGGTATGAAACTCAGTGGATAAAAGACCCGTTCATTTATCTTTCTCCACTTGATACCATGATTTTGTCAATGAGGGAGTGTAACGACCTGATAGGCCGTTCCGAGTTCTAGGTCCTTTTTGACCTAAACAACCTTTCTCATAGTTTTAAAATAATGATTTTGACTTGCGGGAATGGGTGCCACGGTTTCCGAGGTGATCGAGTGAGTTTCGGATCATTTTTAGCAAAATAAGAAAATCCTTAAGTTAGTAAATAGAAATGGTTGACCAAAGTCAACAACGGGGGTAAACGGGTCTTTTTCAAAATTTAATTCATTCCATTAGGTCCAGAACGCGATTTAAGACTTAGTCGAGTCATTGGTTAGGGTAACGAGATATTCAGATGCATTTTAGATCATTGGTTGAGAAAATAGTTAAAGTAAGGTTTGGAGTTGGCCACAGTCAGCATCGGGTCAAGATGATATTTTCTTGGCATTTTGAATGTGTGAGAAATTCCGTAATGTGTTTTATGAATGAAATGTATATTTGGTTTGTGTTCCGGGGGTCTCGGATGAGTTTCGAGTGTTAATTCCGAGTTCGGAGGATACTAGAAAAATTTGGTGTCCTATTATGATTATCTCTATCGCGACCGCAAGGCCACATGTTGTGATCCCGAAGAGCCTCGTGGTCAAGGCCCGTGATCGCGTGGATTATGGACGCGATCGCGTAGAGTAATTTCATAGGCTAGGTTGGGTAGATCATCCGCAATCGCAAGGTGGGACTGTCGTGATCGCGAGCTGGGTTGCCGCAATCGCAAAGAAGGATTACCTGTGTAGATTATTAATTCCTAATTACGGGATTTGACATTTCATTCCAACATTTGAGCTCTAGACCTCAAATTTGAGATATTTCTGAAAGAATTTTCAAGGTTGATCATGGAGGTAAGATTCTAACTTTCATTTTTCCTTTCTTAGATTTTTCCAGAATTTTATCATTTAAATCATGATTTATATGGTAGAGTTGGGACTAAAAGCCCTAGGTTGAAATTAAGATTTTCTTCAAAATGAATATCAGATTTGGTTCATATTTGGGATGTAAAGGCTGTTTGGATTAGCCTATTTTAGCTGCTTTTTAAGCCAAAATAGCTTTTAAGCACTTTTGTAGTGCTTAGGTAAGATAAAAAAAAAGTGCTTTTAAATATTAATTTTTAAGTCAAAATAGCAAAAATAAGCCAAAAGCCGACATATAAGCCATTAATCATAAGAACACCCAAACAGGCTTGTAGACTCCCTACGTTATGGCTAAACCAATTTTTGGTTAAATTTCCAGTTTTTCCCTTCGGGGTTCGAGATATTTTTTGGGTACGGAACAATAGTAGTGACATGTAATGACCCGTCCGGTCATTTTTAGCTAAATACCCATATTTTACTAAATTACCCTTCCGGTAGACTCAGAGTGAGGTTTGTGATGCATGTGGATGGGTGGCACGGATCCCGAGGTTCATATATGTGATTTGTGGATGCAAAACCCAGAATAGAGATCTTAGAGTTGATTAGTTTGACTCAAAGTTGACTTTTGAGTATATAAGTTCATTTCCGGATTCTATCACTTTTGATTCAGGAAGGGCATTTTTTATTTAGTCAAGTCATTGGTTCGCTTCCCGAGGCATTCAGATGTACTTTATGGCTTTATTTGTAAAATTGGAACTTGGATGTTTGTTTGTGTCCGGCGTGTCCCGGGGACATTCAGGTGTTTGGTGGAGATTTGAGTGAGTAGCCATATTGCTGGTGTCTGGTGTCCACACTAGCGGCCTCTTTTCCACTTCTGTGTGTCCGCCTTTGCGGAGGTGGGCTCGCAGATGGGGGCCCTGTGCTTTGTAATGTTTTCCACTTCTACGGAAGTCTTTCTCGTAGAGGCGATGCACTTCTGCGGAGTCTTTTCCGCCTCAGCGATTTTTGAGATCTTTTAAATGAATCTGCCTCAGCGGCCTCTTTTCGCTGAAGTGAGATCGCCGAAGCAGAGTCAATTTTGCCGAAGTGGAATCATTGTTCTAGATTTGATATTAAATGCCCTACGAATTCATTCCTCCAAAAATTCTCTTGGGACTAGAGCTCGGCTATGAGTGAAATTTTGGTTGTTTTGGCTATTGTTCTTCATTGAAGGTATAATTTTATCCCCTTTATTTATTTATTCTCTTTTGAGTCTTCTAATCCTAGTATGACTTCTACTTTGGGGAAGATGATAGCATTGGCTTCCACGCTAGAATAAGAGAGCTTAAAACATGATTTGGGGATTGTATATTGATTAGATGATTGATATATTTAATATAGTACTAATTAATGATAGATGATTATGTTGTAAGGTTTAATTTGATCATGAAAATCCTTTTCAATTTGAGAGAAAATTCTGGAGTTTAGAATTGGGGCTTTTAGGTAAATCATGCAATTGAGGGTTCAATTCGGATTTATTTTTTAATTAACTTAAGGATATCACTACTAAAGATTTAGAGTTGACTACGATCAATATCGGGTCAAGACAACATTTTCTTGGCATTTTGAGTGTGTGAGAAAGTCTGTAATATGTTTTATAACTAAAATGCACATTTGGTTTGTGTCTCAGATGTCTCGGATGAGTTTCGAATGTTGATTCCGTGTTCGAAGGATACCCGAAAAATCTAGTGTCCTGTTCTGGTTTTCTCTATCGCGACCGCAAGGCCACATGTCATGATCTCGATGAACCTCGTAGTCTATGTTCACGATCGCGTGGATTATGGAGGTGATCGCGTAGAGTAAATTCATGGGTCGGGTTGGGTAGATGATCAGCGATCGCGAGTTGGGGATATCGTGATCGCGAGTTGGGGCTGCCATGATCGCGAAAAAGGGTTACTTGGGCAGATAATTAATTCCCAATTACGGGATTTGATATTTCATTCCACCATTTGAGCTCTACTCTAGACCTAAGATTTTAGATATTTCTTAAAGGACTTTCAAGGTTCATCGTGGGGGTAAGATTCTAACATTTATTTTTCCTTTCTATCCTAGATTCTTCAGGAGATTTTATCATTTAAATCATGATTTGGGTGGTAGAGTTGGGACTAGCCCTAGGTTGAAATTAAAATTTTCTTCGAAATGAATATCGGATTTGGTTCATATTTGTAATGTATAGCCTGTTTGGATTGGCTTATTTTAGGTGTATTTTAAGCCAAAATAGATTTTAAGCACTTTTGTAGTGCTTGGGTAAGATAAAAAACGCTTTTAAATATTTGTTTTAAGTCAAAATAACAACAATAAGCCAAAAGGCATAAGTTAGGATTCCTAACTTATGGCTTTTGGCTTATAAGCCATTACTCATGAGAACACCCAAACAGGTTCATAGACTCCCTACGCTATAGGTGAACCAATTTATAATTAAATTTCTAGTTTTTCCTTTTGGGGTTTGGGATTTTCTTTTTGGGTACGAAATAATAGTAGTGATTTTATAATGACTCATCTGGTTATTTTTAGCTAAATACCCTTATTTGACTAAATTACCCTTTCCATAGACTCAATGTGGGGTTTGTAATGTGCGGGGATGGGTGACACGGATGTCGAGGTCCATAGATGTGATTTTTGGATGAAAAACCCCAAAATGGAGATCTTAAAGTTGATTGATTTTGACACAAAGTTGACTTTTGAGTATATGAGTTTGTTTCATTTCTGGGTTCTGTCGCTTCTGGTAGTTCCAGGGGGGCACTTATGACTTAGTCAAGTCATTGGTTCGCTTTCTGAGGTATCCAGATGTAGTTAGGGATTTATTTGTAAAATTGTGGAAATTGGATGTTTTGGGTGGTTTCGTAGAAAAGTATGGTATAACTCGACCATATGAGAAATCTAGAGGCGTGAGCGAGTTTGTAGCATTATTTATTTTGGGGTAGCATGTTTGGTTTGTGTCCGGGGGTCCCGGGGACATTTCGGATGTTTGGTGGAGATTTGAGTGAGTTGCCATATTGCTGGTGTCCGCACCAGCGACCTTCTGTCCGCTTCTGCGTGTCCACCTCTGTGGAGGCTGGCTTGCAGATATGGGCCATGTGCTTTGTAATGTTTTCCGCTTCTGCGGAAGTCTTTCTCGCAGAGGCGATGCACTTCTACAGAGTCTTTTCCGCCACGACTCTTGATATTTTTTAAATGAATCTGCCTCAGCGGTGTCTTTCCGCTGACATGAGACCAACGAAGCAGAATCACTGTCCCAGATTAGATATTAAATGCCCTAAATGAATTCATTCCTCCAAAAACATCCTCTTGGGACTAAAGCTTGGTATGAGGGAAATTCTGGTGGTTTTCACTATTGTTCTTCATTGGAGGTATAATTTCATCTACTTTATTTATTTATTCTCTTTTGAGTCTTCTAATCCTAGTTTGACTTCTACTTTAGGGAAGATGATAGCATTGGCTTCCATGATAGAATAAGAGAGCTTAAAACATGATTTGGAGATTGTATATTGATTAGACGATTGATGTATTGTAATATAGTACTAATTAATGATAGATGATGATATTGTAAGGTTTAATTTGATCATGGAAATCCTTTTTAGTTTGAAGGAAAATTCTAGGGTTTAGAATTGGGGCTTTTGGGTAAATCATCCAATTGAGGGTTCAATTGGGGTTAGTTTTCTAATTAACTTAGGGATATGACTACTTAGTATGTATTTATGCCAGTTGAGTAATAAAGTTCAGATTTTGGACAATGTGGGCATGGGGTTGGTTATAAGTGTCTTCTGATTTGATTAAGGACTAAGTCCTTGTATGTGTATTAGCTTAATTATTAATATAGAGTCTATATATGTTAGACTATGATTGCTATGAGGCAATTCGAAAAGGCTAGGCGTGCGTAGAGGGTTGACCGTTTGTGGCTCCTGCTCGACTTTGAGGTAGACGATAATTTTTCTTATTAGACTCTGATAGAAGTACGTAATTAATTATAAATGTTGAGGGGTATTGGGCGTGTTTTGGGGTCCCACCCAAGCGGTTTTGATGAACGTTTGGGTGGGTACTAGTGTTGAACTGTGATAATGGGTTATTTAGGAAATCAGTCTTAAGTTGATTTCGACTAATGTTGATTGGCTTGTCGTCATTATGTGGGCTCGTCGCCATACTTGCTATTGTTGTGTTTATTCATCACACATGTCTTCGATATGATATCCTGATTCCACTTGAATTATGTGTTATTGAATTCTTGAAAGAATGTGATATCCATCTCTATACTTGGTTGCATCTCATTACATATTGATTTCTTGCCTTGTATTGTCATTAGCATTCATACACTTATGGTTTTGATGATATTAATATGAGAGTGGTATGAAAGTTCCATGGGTTCAAGAGACTGGGAGGTCGGAATACTTATGAGTTTGACAACATTGATTGAATAATACCATAGCCACAGAGCTGGGATCAGATGGGAAATTCCGGATGGTGATGATACATGAGGGAACGGGTTACCTCCTAGCAACAATTATTATTCAGTCAAGAGTTGGCTCCATTGAAAAATTTCAGAGGCGTATATAGACTTCGCGGGTCCCCCAGTTGTGCAGTTCATATAATTTGAATGCTTGTATACGGGAGATGAAAGGTTCCTAACATATGCATTGCATTCATACGATACATTCATCATGCATTGTATTATTTGTGGTTTGGTAATATGATGGATTGGTTATTCGAACTTGGGTGATACCCTAATTAAATGGATTTGGATGATCGAATTGATTGTATTAGACCAGATTGGTCGCCATGATTGGCTTATCCTCTGTGCTATGGATTTGTGTAGTTACACCTTTAACTGAGCTCACTGTCGAACTATGTTGTGGTTAGTGGATCTTATTGACAAGACTATCATGTTGGTCATAAAGAACTGGGCAAGTCTTGTCTTTGTTGATAATTGATAACATTATGTGGTAGATAGTCTAGTAAAAAATTGGTCGAGATGTTGTTTTGTTAGTTGAATGACTTGTATATTATGCATGTGTATATCCCCTCCCTAATAAAGGATAAATGGCGTAGACTTTTACTTAGAGTATAATGAGAATGCTAAATGAATAATTATGTATCCTGCCCTTGTATAAAACTATAATCAAGACCAGGAGTTAGGGAGAATAAGAAGATAATGTTGTTATGATTAGACTTATCATGATACCCCGTGAAGAGGATTGTGACATGGCGTTGTGTACTAGGGTCAATGTGTCTTGTTTGGTTATTTGGTAACTTGGGTTATGTCCATTGAACTCTTCTGTATTTGTGGTGACTTATATGATCATGAAACCTTACATGAACAAAGTGACTTGTTAATTCAGTGGACTATTATGTGGACAATGTGAATTATATGGGTTATTGAACTATTTAGTATAGGATTATTTGGTGTCAACTCGATGTTTATCTCTATTTATGTATCTTTCGTCTTTGTCGGCCTATGATACCTATGGGAGTACGATGTGTACGCATACTACACTTGTTGCATTATCTTTGGATGCAGATACAACTCCTTCTACTAGTTTAGGACCTCGAGTTTGAGTCCGAGCCAGTTGATTATCAGTATTCAGGGTGAGGATGCTACCTTATGGCATGCCTTGGATGCTCCTATCTCTTTCCTTGTCTTTATTTGATTCCGAGAGACATGTTCAGAAATTTATACTAGTCATTTGACATTTAGCTTATGTTGTCCTTATTCAGACTTGTATTCGGTTTATAGCTCTTGTATTGTTGACTAGATTCTTGGGGTTGTCAGATTTATCTTTCTGCGTTTTATATTATGATCAGATAACTTATTTAAGTATATTGTTTTTTCGCACTTCTTTCTTATATCATGTGAATAATTTGAGAGTGGTTCGCCTACTGGTGGAGAAAGTGTAGGTGCCCCACGATTCCTAAAAGGGGGCGTGACAGATATGGGTGTCTACGAACTCGTGTTCTAACATAGAATCCATATTTGAACAGAGTGGGATCGATGGAGACTCTACGAAAGGGCAAGTCTTAATTTTGAGGGTCAAACTCCAAAACAGGAAAGCTAAGACCTTCCTTGACTGTATTTAAAATGCGTGGTTGGTATAAATAAACTAATAAAGAGGGAGTAATTGGAAATAACGAGGGTCCCGTACGTGTTAGGTGGCGAGCACCCATATTGGGTACCAATATCATGCTTTGGGAATATGTTTTGTACTCGAGTCGTGTGATTAGGATTTGAATGTCATGCTTTGGGCACTAACGAATAGTTTAGTTGATTGTGTGGAGTGGGATTGGGGTATGAGGCTCATACTTTAATGTCTCCATGACTATACGCCTGTCTTATTTGTGATTGTGTATTCTCATCACTCTGTAATACTCATCTAAAAGATGAAAAGATAATAACGATTGGGTCTTTTTGCTTATTGGCCTTGTTGCTTCTATTGCACATGTCATTTTCATACTTTCATATGGTGTTTCATGCATATTACACTTGAGAATACATATGTGTTGTCCGATGGGAATGATTCCGGACAGAGTGATGCGAACGGTAAGAAGTCGAATGGGCTAAAGACATGTAATGTTAGTCTAACTGGCTAAGTGATTAATATTTGGAGCCTAAGTGGATAAGAACCCGATGGTAAATGATTTCGGGTAGTGTATGGACCTCGCAAGTCTCTCATATGTCATGTATTCCATATTATAGAGCGTGTGTATATCGGTGATGGAAAGGCCTTGCATTTTTATTGTATTTCATATGCATATCAATTCATGGATTCCTTGTCAGATGGCTCATTGAACTGTTGCTTGTATTGTACTTATTCTGTCTAAATTGACTATGTGAATATTATGAAATTGGAGTGTCTCTCACTTAGACTAATTTTATTATGATTATTGTAATGATTTACTAATCGCGACTAAGTATGGAATAAGCAGTCTAATAGATCAACTCTGGTCACCGTTTTTGTTTAGGATCGGTCGACGATATTGTTGCATACACGTTAATTTCTCATAATCACTCTACACTTGTTGCACCCTTTTGTATGTAGATTCAGTTGCTAGCATGAGAGGTGTTCGAGACTCTACCGCCCATTGAGGAGTGCTTACGATGGATTCAGGGTGAGCTACTCGCTGATCCATGACACCAAATTCTTCCTCTATCTTTCATTTATGTCTTTCTTTATTCTAGACAATGTATTAGGATATATTCTAGACTTGTATTAATTTTCTAGATGTTCTTGTACTGATTAAACCAGGTTTTGAGAGTTGTATCACTTATTCATATTTTGACATTATTACTATTAGACTTATTATGACTTGAAAATGATTTGCATTTACTTATTCTGCGTGTTTACACTTATATGAAATGTCTAGTCGGATGTGGATGGCTCGCCTACCGGGTGGAGGTAGGTACCTTAATGACCCGAAATTGGGTCGTGACAGAGAGTTCAAAATTATTATTTGTCTAACCCACACAGTTACCACTAGACAAAAGTCCCGAGTGTTTCTTTTATGTCTCATAATGGATGATTTTTTATTAATCAAGTTTAAAGGTCGTTAATATATTTTAGTTTTAGATCATCCACTTTGTTGAGACGCCCTTTATAAGTACCCGTGTATTCATGACCATGCAATTTGCAATGTCCACCTAATGTAAATATAACACGATGATCAAGAATCTCGTCAGTTCAATTGATGGATAAAATCAAATAAGTTGGATGTGTAATCAAGAAGCATTATGACAATCCGGTATAGAATAAGTGAGGTCATTACTCTAAAATCTGAACCTGGCAACTAGGGTCGGTCCCCCCCCCCCCCCCCCCCCCCATCCCCCTTATCTCTGGAGTCTGATATACAAAGAATCCATGTCGACGGAAAAAAATTAAAGCAAACAGCGAATTTCAAAGCCTGAAGCAATGCTAATTAAATTGATATTTGCAGCTAATACTTGGTTAGTGTACCATTTTTATTAGTCAAAACTGCAGCTGGGAATCACTAATTGGTTCATTTGATACGTCAGCGGTAAGTGAGTTTCACACTAATGGCCTTAGGAATACAAGTGTTTAAAAGACACACATCAACTAAATTGAATTGTCTATCTGATTACTAGCTAAATTTGAATGTCTAATTTATAAAATATGTCAAGTTTAAGGAGTTACCTAGGTATTTAACCAATTACTTAATATTTAAGTAAGAATATTGTTATAGAGTGAAATATTAGCGAGAGATGTTGTAAAGAAGTTTTATTGTATTATATGGTCAGTCAAAATTATGTGAAAAAAACTTTCCAACTTGATTTTGATAGACACTGCTCGAATAAGGAAAATATTTAACTTTGACAACATTAAAAATAATTTTAAGCAGTTACATCTACATTTTAGATTATAAACATAATTAGATCTACATTTCATATTATAAACATCTCGAAAACCCATTCAAAATATTCCTAAAAGTCCATATTTCTTAGTAATTAATTAATCTCTATAATAATGTATTAATCTCCCTTGTGTAGTATATTTCATTAATACAAATACATAGTGTGTACAATGTTGAATCCTAATTGAATAAAGATCATATATTTACCATAATTATACATTACTATTAATTACAAAATATATGACGAATATATGGTATTATTCGCTAATACACCTCCTCAGTCGGAGCGGGAGGAGGCCAGACGCTGAAACTGGATATGAAGTCTAGGAATAGCTATCTAGGAAGACCTTTAGTGAAGATATCAACATACTGATATGAAGAAGGCACATGCAACACCTTAACATGACCTATAGCAACCTTCTCACGAACAAAATTTATATCCATCTCAATGTGCTTGGTTCTCTAATGCTGAACCGGGTTATGAGATAAATAAATTGCGGATATGTTATCACAGTATACCATATACGCCTTACGCAAGGGACAATTATATCAGCTACAGCGTTTGCAACGCCTCGATACTCTGCTTCTGCACTCGATCGGGATATGGTGGCTTGCCTCTTGGCAGACTACAAAATGAGATTATCTCCTAAGAACACACAGTAGCCGGAGGTGGAGCGTCGTGTGTCCGGACAGACTGCCAAATTGGCGTCCGTGTAGGATATCAACCTGGACGGTGCGAGAGGGTAGAGATGCAATCCATAATCAAGAGTACTCTTAACGTATCGAATTATACGTTTAAGAACTGTAAAATAAGGCTCCGTAGGGGCATGCATAAATAGACACACCTGCTAAACATCATAAGCAATATCATGCATAGTGAAAGTAAGGTAATGGAGTGCATCTGCAAGGCTCTTTATAGAGTGGGATCGAATATTGGATCACCGCATTAGCACCGAGTTTCGACTTCGAGTCGACCGGAGTAGGCATGATTTTGCAGTTCGTTATTTTGGCCATGTACACAATTTCATCAGCATACTTACGCTGACACAGGAACACAGTATCTGCAGATCTAGTCATTGAGATCCCCAAGAAGTAACTCAACTTTCCCAAGTCAGTCATAGCAAATTCGGATTTAAGCAGGGCAATGATCTCATTTTTCAATATATCAGAGGAGGTAGTAAGAACAACATCATCAACATATAATAACAAGTACCCAATGTTACCACATCGATGAAAAATAAATAGAGAATGATCACACTTGCTGCATATGAACTCAATCTGCATAATGTAAGTAGCAAAGCGCCCATACCACACCCTAGGATCCTGTTTCAAACCATACAGTGACTTGCGAAGATGACATATATAATGAGGAGCCTCCGGATGTATAAAACTAGGTGGCTGGTGCATATAAACAGTTTCTTTCAAATCCCAATATAAGAACACATTCTTCATATCAAGCTGATAAATCGGCCAATGCTTACCCATAGCTATGCTCAGAACGGTGCGGATGGTAGCTGATTTAACCACCGGACTAAAAGTATCACCACAATCAATGCCCTCCTGTTGGCCTGTGTTATTAGCCACAAGTCTCGCCTTATATCGCTCAAGATCACCATTGTCTCTGAATTTATGAGTGAAAAGATACATACACCTAATCACATAAGCCACATCTGGCTTCGGAATCAAATCACAAGTGTGCTATTTCATTAAAGCATTAAATTTCTCACGCATGGCCACATTCCAATTCAGGTCAAGTTTGACTAATTTTGGGTTATTAGGGATTGGGGATACGGTTTTAGTGGAGAGACTAAAATGGACTTTGGGTTTGAAAATCTCGTATTGAGCACGGATCTCCATTCTATGTGTGGGGATAGGGGTTGTTTGGGTAGGAGGGTGGGGTGCGGACTGGGGTTGGCTCGGGTCAGTATTGTCTCGGGTTGGTGGTGAGTCGGATGAAGGAAGGGATAAGTTTACCAGAAGGGGGAAGGGTGCGATGATGGTGACTGGTGTCAGGAAGGGTTTTTCACGGGGTGTGGTGTCAGGATTTGGGTTTGATGGTGAGGAGTCAGTAGTTCTGGGTTTCGACGGGGAGTGGTGTCGGGAGTGTTGTCGGGACGGTGGGTGTAGGGTGTCGATGCCAGTGGGTGTGTCGGGTTGTGAGGCTAGTGTGTGGGTGAGGCAGTGGCGGTCTGGGTCGGTGCCGGTGATGGTAGATTGGACGGAACATGGGTGGCAGCAGCGGAACCTAGTTGTGACGGGACAAACGGGACCAGACGTGACTAAACAGTGGTGTCATGACAGAGTAGGTAGTGGACGACGGGGGAGGATTCAGACTTGTCTAGAAACGTGTAATATGTGGTCCGGTATTTTTGGATATTTGCAAATGGGAAGATTTCTTCATTAAATGTGACATGACGAGACAAGATGATCTTATGTGAAGACAAGTCATAACACAAATATGTCATATGATTGGATGGGAAACCTAAGAAAACACAAGGAGTGGTGCGAGGTGTAAGTTTATGCGGGGCCGAGCATGCAAGATTCGGGTAACAAAGGCAGCCGAAAATCTGTAGGTGATCATAGGAGGGGGATCCGACGGAACAAAATTTCGGTGGGTGTTCTATTAAAGAGAGTATGGGTAGGCAAAATATTTAGAATATATTCGGTAATTTTAACAGCATAAACCCAAATGGAAGGGGGGAGAGGCATGAAAGCAGAATCGTACGAACCATGTTATTGATAGTACGCATGATTCGTTCTTTGCCATTTTGGGAAGAGGTGTGGGGACACGAAAATCGAAAAACCATGCCATTATTAGTGCAAAATTTTTGGAAAGCAGAATTATTAAACTCACGATCATTATCACATTGAAACTATTTTATGGCTTTTTCAAATTGTATTTTGACATAGACACAGAATTCAAGAAACTTGGCAAATACTTCAGATTTGAATTTAAGTGGGTAAACCCAAATAAAATGAGAAAAATCATCTAATAAAAAAAGATAATATTTATGGCCTAGAGAACTAGGGATGGGAGATGTCCACAAATCCGTGTGAATAATGTCAAACGGAGAAAATGTAATACTTAAAGATGATTGAAAAGGAAGACGAACATGCTTGTCTAACGGACAAGAATAACAATTTTGGGCAAAGTTCCCATTATTACATCGAATAAAATGATTGCTTCTAAGAAAATTAAAAACAGGAGTGTCTGGGTGTCCGAGTCTATTGTGCCAAGTTGACGGAGAGATAGCAGCTAGAGAGGTATGTGACCGGGGACTGGCAGCGGAACTGGATGAGAAAGGATAGAGGTTCCCCATACTATTGCATCTCGTAAGAGGAGTCCCCGTAAGTAGATCATTCACAGAAAAACCAAAGGGGTCAAATTCAACAGAAACAGAATTGTTACGAGTAAATTTACTAACAGATATTAAATTTTTAATGATGTTAGGGGCATAGAGGACGTTGTTTAGGGAGAAAAGTATGTGAGGTGATTTTGTGTGGGTGGTACCATAACCTTGAATTGGAATGCGATGACCATTACCGACCGTAATAAATTGAGGATACTTTAAACGAAACAGTTTGGAAAGATTACCTGAGGATTGTGTGAGATGAGAGGTCGCTCTCGTATCCATGTACCAATTTTCATCGGGCTGCTGAAGATTTAATGCGCTAAAGGCCTGGCCCTAATCAATGGAGGCCAGGCCATATGTAGACTGCGGGGCCGAGAGTGGTGCCTGATGGGCCGAAGCCAAATGAGCTTGCTGGGCCGAGAGTTGTGCCTGACGTGGGCCTAGGCAGTGGCCCAAAATCCTTGGCTGCCACTGATTTGTAAACTGGGCCGTAGTCGGGTGTTGTGGGAAGGATATCGGGGCCCAGCCGCAAGTGTTGGGCCACTTGGCCCGGCCAGCCCAATATGGAGAGGCGTTGGGCTGCTGGCCTGCCCGACCCCCTCGGTCGCGACCTCTACCCCTTTTGCCACTGCCACAGCCTCTGCCGCCTCTACTATCGCCATGGCTGCCCCTCGACTGTTGGTTGTCCGATGGTGGCGGCGGGGTAGTGGTGGCGGCGTTTGTCATCGGATTTTCAACTGCCAATGCCTTTTGATTGTGTTCGCCCTGTTTGGCAAATCGGGTTTCTTCCAACAATAATTGTGACCGGGCCTTGTTGAAGCTGGGTAGGGGATCAACTTGTTGTATCATGGTTGCTAAAGTATCGTATTCACCTTTCGGTAAGCTAGCAATTAGTTGGAGAACCATCTTTGTTTCGGAAATTGATGTCTCATTAATACAAATATATATAGTGTATACAATGTTGAATCCCAATTGAATAAGAATTCTATATTTACCATAATTATAATATTCGCTAATAATCTCAATACTTATTCTTATTTTTTGGTAATATGTGGACCCATTTCGATTCATACAACTGAGACACCGCCCACATATATAAATACCAAACAAACTCTATATATAGAGAGAGCATCAGAACTATTCCCAAACATTGCAAAAATTCTTTGGTATATAAAAGAACAAGAAAATGCATCTAAGGATGATCTTTCCCTTGGTTCTATTGATGATTTTTGTGATTGGAGAAAACGTTGTAGAAGGTGATACCCCAGTCATTGCTCAATGTGATCAAGTTACGTGCACAAAAACATGCATACAAGCTTATGGGCCCAAATTAAAAAATGCTTATGGTAAGGAAACAGTGTTAAGAAATATTTGTATCTGCGAACACGATCCAGTAATCCATAAAGGATCAAGAAAGAGTATACTTCTGTGATAGATGAAAAAGAAAATCAAATGTTATGACAGTGATGATGAATTTTATGTTAGTTTTATTCTCTCGTATGCAAAAATCAAAACTAGAGTATTGGAAAACAAAATAAGTTTAATTATAAAAAAATTTGTTAGATTTATTTTCTCTTATATGAAAAAAAATAGAATGCGACTAATATTAAATCGAAAACAAGTTTCCTCTTCCCTAACAAGATTGTACTGTATATTGCAACATAAAACAAGGAGCAAGGCAAATGAAATTATTGCCAAAATATTAAAGGCTTCAAAAATACTAAGTGCTATATTTACGTTCCATCTGTATTAATTTATATGAAGGTTGATCAGTTTTGAGAGTTAAACAGCTCGTTCTTTGACTTAATTTTAAATATGAATTCTTCGAGTACTTTATAATAAAATTTTCATATTTGAAACTATATAATAAGTACTATAAGTCTACATAATTAATAATTCACAATATATGAAAAATGTTAGAGAAAATCGTAGTCAAAGAAAGAGTTAATTGACTCCCTAAACTGGTCAATCCTCATATACATTGGGACAGAGGGAGTAATCTGTTTTAATTTGTTTATCTTACTTTGTTTTTTAGTCTATTTCAACAAAAACATGTCTTACATTTTTTGACAACTCTTTAATTTTATTTTTTCACGTGAAATGTTTAAGACCACATGATTAAAGGATATTTTGGTAATTTTAGTACATTTTACATATCTTTAATTTAAGGGAAAATTTCCAAATATGTCATCGAACTATCAGATTAGGTTCATTCATGTCACTCGTTAATAGTTTGACTCAAAAATGGCACCACCGTTATCATTTTGAGTCATATATGTCAGTACTCACAAATAGAATTCTACTACTGTCAGATTTTGCCGCGTGACACTATCTAAACCCTTCCTCTTATGAATGACGTATATGAATTTAAGTTCAGTGGCATATTGAGCCATTTTTTCAATTCTTTTTCTAATTCTTATATAAACCACCATCTTTTCAAAGTAGATGAATTTTGAACAATCCACGAGTAGGGAGTGGAACAAAAAGGGACCCAAATTTCTCATTTTACAATAGAACCCAAAAAGAAGAAAAAAAAAAGAACAAAAAAAAAAAAGAACCTTGATTGAACGTGAGAAGTAGAAAATTTTAGGGTGTGTTTTGTATGAAGAAAAATATTTTTCATGAAAAATGTTTTTTAAAAAATAAATGGGTGTCTTACTTATTTTATTGTATTTGGCAAGTAAACAACAATTATTGCTAATTCAAAAGACATTTATATGAATCTAGCAAAATATTATAGCGATGGTATAAGGGGCAAATGGTGGGGGGAGGGTAGCTGGGTGACATGGTCCAGGAGTGAGGATTGAGAGTGTTGAGTGATGGTAAGGAAGAGACATTGAACTTGGAATGTCACTTATGAAATTTGATTTTTCAACTATCGTTAGGAAAGTCATTTTTTTCATTTTAAAAACTTATTTTCTTAAAAAAATATTTTTCAAAATATTTTGACCAATCAAATATAAAAAAAATAAAAAATATTTTAATTGTATTTGAATATCAATCTTGTTAGAGACTTTGCTTGTTGACTTTTGGAATAGAGAGTAGTTGGGTGTCAACTCTCAAATATTCCACCTTCTTTTGATTAATTTATTTTGCCTTTTTCTTTCTTCTTCTTTTACCCTTTGTTAATCATATTTTTGTCCAGTTATTCAATCCTTCAGCGATTTTTCACTTTTTTCCCTATGTCTTTTAACTGCATGCATCTGCTTTATTTGTTACCGGATCTCGATTATCTGCCTGCCATATTTCATTCATTTTTCGAAAAACCTTTTGAAGAATTTTCAGTTTTCTAATTTTTTAAAAGAATTAAAAACTTTTGTTGGAAAATTATGTTTTGGTTGTTTTCAAAATTGAAAAGAAATTCAGGAAAAAGAATCACCATTTTTGAAGTAAAATCTTGTTATAAAAATAAGATTATAAATCAACATATGTAGAGAAAAATGGTTGAAGGTGCTTATATTTGGGGTTTAATTTGGTATTGGTATTTAGTTGGTGCCTCGGGTCGGATTAGAAAAGGAAACCAGTTAAAATGGAAAATTTATTGTGAAATCGGGCAATATTTGTTAAAGTAGGGGTATATTTGTTAAATTTATTGTGAGGCTGATTTTGGGAAAATCATCAAACTAGGGGCATATTTGTTAAGTTTAGTAACGACAGTCATAAAAATAGCGGGATAATATAATGGAAGATAAAACTGACCAATAAATGAAAGTAGAGCGATATATTTGATCAATTTTCCAAAAAAAAAAACTAACTTTAATTAATTAATCATAAAAGTTTAGATACATTTCAAATAAACAATTTTCACGATCCCTTTCGGGCGTCGTGGTGGCACCTACGCTTTTTCCACCGGTAGGCGAACAACATCCCAAACAATAACACAAAACATAAGAATAAGCAAAACATAAAGAAGTAATTATAAAACTGTCTTGTCATAACATAATTTAAGGAACCAAATCTGATTATCTAATTATTACAACCCCACAATTATGTATGTAGTACAAGAGCACTAGTACTGAAATAAGAAGTCTGAATAGTCTGAGAACTATCTCGCTAATACAATAAAAAGACAGGAATAAAGAGTAGTATCCAGGGCATGCTGTGAAGAGGTAGACTCACCCCGCACTCTAGTCTACCAATATCATGACCCAAATTACTAAGTCGTGCGAGCACCTACCATTTCCTACCTCGGTAGCGAATCCATCCCTCCCTTAAAGTTTCACCCAACAACACAAATAAATAAGAAGAACAGTAGAAGTATAAAAACATAGATATATGATAATGCGGAATACAACAACTACCTAGTGGATCTAGTTTGAATAGTACAAGAGCTTCTAAGCATACAACTTGAATAAAAGTTAAAACTATAACCTGAATACACTTCTATTTAGAAACAGAATTAAAAAGAAAATCTAGATGAACTCCATGAGATCCTTGAAGGCTAATCGAACTTCGTTGAAGTTACTGCAACAACTCTACACCCCGAAAAGGGTGTAGCAAGAGTAATATCAGTACAAACACTATGTACTGGTAGGTATCATAGGCCGATAACAGTTAGCTAGCATATATAAAGGAAGAAACTAAAGAATAGACATACTCGCAATCAAGTACAAACTCTATCGCAGTCCAAGAGTAAACAACCCAAGTATCGAGTATCCACTTAGAATCCAAGAGATACGAAAATGAAGTAATCACTAAGCACACCCATGTAAGACTTACAGTAAGGTGAATTACACTAGATCTCAGTAGTCTACAGTCATAGCCTAGGCGGACTCTAGTCATCGAATCAATCAAGTGTCTAAGTAAGAGATTAACAAGCAAACACCATCTCAAATGAATTAACAATTAAGGAATCAAGGTTGAACCGCATCACGCAATACAATGAAAATACCCAGAATCAGAGATATGAGTGGATGTAATGTGAATGTATATGTGATGCAATGCAATGCAATGAACTGGCCAACTGTCTCATGTCGTACATACATGCTCCGGACGGAATATCTCTACATCCCGACAGTCATGAACCATGGAGGATTTGCAAAGTTCATGTACTAGTCACTCCGTATCACGTAGTCTATAGATGACCCTTCCACCCACCACACCGCTAGTCATTCTGTATCACACAACCTAGAATGGATACACAATCAATATGTCATAAGAATTAATATTTTTTTCTCACTTATCACCATTTTGCCAATCACAAATAATATCGATGTATCACGGAATCACCATCACGCCAATCATATATAATGTCAATTTATCATGAAAATGAGGATGAATGCATGTATGAATTTTAAATCCAACACTAATCATGAGATGAATAACATAATAGCATGCGTAAATAAACTACCAATATGAATTTATTCCCAAATCTGTACAATGCCACATCCGAAATAATTTCCCGTCAGACCACATATGTAACACTAATTATATATGCAAGAGGCCATACGAAATATGCACATAGCAAACACCTTGATAGGAAGCCTCGGATGTTTCACTTTCCCTTTTATCATTATTAATATCAAATCACAGTTCACATCAATGAATCATAAATAATGTGTATGAATGATGTGCATGTATCAATCTCAAGTGTAAATCATAATCAAATTTCAATCGTGCCACACATGGACACATATCTCCATATCAGTATCAAGTTAACTCATTTCCTCTATCTGTGATAATATCATTATAAGTGAGAGACAACTATAACACAATCCTGATATGGCAACTTAGTGCAAATCCAATATCATTACTAGACAGCAAGCCAATAAATCACAATGAGGCAACAAGTTCATAATTCAGTCAATAGTACCACCCCAAGTAATCCATCCCAACTTCATACCCGAAGGCGTACATGTTTTCTATGACAGTGACTGACTCTACATATGCTTCTTTAACTGAAGTCTAACCAGAAGGTAAGCTGTAACCTATCTGGATGTCAAGCAGAAGCCACACACAATCACAAGGGAGTCTTGCCTCTTTGCAGGTCTCGTGAATACTCAAAGTCTAATCATTATAAAAATCTAAGTTAGAACAGAAACTGACAAAACCCACAATACTCGATTGTCCCTCAAATCCAATCAACTATGGAAAAATAGGGAAAGTGGCCCCACAAGGGTAAAATGGTAATTTAAGGGTGAATTAGTTCACTAATAGGCCAATTACATTATTCAAGTAAAAAAACTCCCAATTTGAGCTCTCTTATTTTCAATAAGTCAAACCCTCTTTCTCACTCCCCAGAACATGGATTAAATTCTAAAATAAAGAAATATACTAATAAAATTAACTAGGTTTAGGGTTTAGGAATTACCTATGAGAAGAACCTTGAATGAACACCTTGAATCTCTCCAAACTCGAACTAAGAACTTAGAAAATGGAAAATGACTCATAAAAGTCGGCTAGGGCTTTTTTTATCCCACAACTACAGTGCCTTCATGGCAATAGTGACACCCTGCTCGCGATTGCGTAGGCTTAGACCGACCCAACCCAGAAGCACCATTCGTGATCGCGAAAGAGACCACACGAACGTGAAGCACTGTGACTCGCCCTCCTCCAGGCACGCGTCCACATCCAATACCACTGCAATCCTGAGAGTCTTATTTCATCAAGTCTCGCGATCGCTCTCCCTCCCTTGCGATAGCGAAGAAGAAAACCAGAACAGCTGAAACCAGATTTTTCTGTTTTCTTTCCAACTTCGACTCAACCCTCAGAAATCATTCGGAGGCTAAACAACATAAACCAAACATGTATACACACGTAAAAACACACTACCGACTCACTCGTGGTGTCGGAATTTCCATCGGATGTCTATTATATCGAGTCAATCCCTAATAGCTCAAAATTAATTTTCTAACCAACGCTCAAAAACACTCTCGAGGGCTTTGGAAACCGAATCAACTATCCCACCAAGTCATAAACGACCCTCAGAATCTCACGGAATTGACGAATTTCTGAAAAAGGTCCGTTGACACAAAAGTCAACTATTGGTCAACACTTTCACTCTTTAAGGTTCTAAGTTCTCAACTTCTACTAGAATCGTCTGATAACTTTGAAAATAAAGTCAATGGAGGTAAAATAGTCAAAACACACGTAACGACCAAACGGGTCATTACACCCAAGTCTGGACTCATCCACGTAGTCCGAAACTAGTAGAAGGAACTGTATCTGCATTAAAAAGAATGCAGCAAGTGTAGTATGAGTACACAACATACCCCCGTAGGCATCATAAGCCGACAATGATGAAAGATAAGTAACTGACATAAATACCAAGTTAACTCTCACATAATCCTATACTACATAGTTTAGTAAATCACTTAAGTCATCTAATTCACATAAAGGTTCAATACTCAACAACTGAGAAATCATGAAAGTTCAATCAAAGAATCCACCTTATCATGTTAATCAATCCAAGTCAAGTACAAATCTCAATTAATCAATGTGTATGAATGAATGTAATGCAAGGTACCTTTCCATCAACCAGTATACACACTCTATTGGCTTTGCCATATATTTATGACCCATGAGGGACCCGTGCCCTTCACATACCGCTCCTAGCTAGCTGGAATTTTTATGAATCAGACTGAGTCCAAGACTCATTTATCGAGGCATATCAAATCATTATCATCATCTCAATTATTTTCAAGTCATCTTACTATAGTATTCTTATCTTTCCTTTCCGATCTCAAAATACCCACAACATTTCGTACCACTCTATTCAACATCACATTAATCATGAGTGTATAAATGGAACAATAATAAGGAAAGTAATCATGATGTATGAGATGAAATCAAATATAGGAGATAAATAACACATGCTTCAGAGTTAAATAACACATAATTTTATGTAATCAGCTTTTCATATTAGAAACATATGTGATGAGTAACATAACAAGTATCAACCAATGGCGACAAGCCCAAGTAATAGCGACAAGCCCACTTAAAAGTAGTCAGAATCAACTCTAAGGCTGATTCCCCAAATCACCCATCAAGATAGTTCAACATTGTTACCTACCTAAGCGCGCATCACAACCACTAAGGTGGGAACCCCAACACGCCCAATACATATAATACCTCGTTCCTTGAAACTAAGTCATATCCATGATTCAGAAGTTTAGAAAATCAAGACAGAAAGTAGGAAGTTAAAAATCAATTTTAGTTCAGTGATTCATGTTTTATGCCATAGCTTATACGGACCATATAAAATTATATGGCTCGTAATTCTTGCACCGTACAAAGTCCGTTGAAAACCAACAAAATATGGTAGACTTTGACGGACCGTAGAAGATTATACGACCCGTCCTTTTGTACCATAGGATGATCCCCAGGTTTTGATGCTCACTGGAATTGACAAAATAATGATAGCCACTTTATACGGACCGTACAAGTTATACGGTTCGTACTCATCACCATAGAAAATTGTACGGACCGTACAATCCCCTCGTAGAACCCTGACGGCCGAACGGTATATATTCACAATTTTTAGTCTTTTTAATTCTTTTCCAATTCTTCCAAGCCCTAGCACGAAGTTCTTCTCCTCCCAACATTATCCTAAATCAAGGTAAGCATATTTCATTCAATTTAAGGGATCATTCTCATGAATTCTAAGCGAAATCATTGATTCTTAACTTAGTGTTTTCAAGAAAATCCTACTTAAAGGATTAAAGTTCAGACTTTGGGAGTTCTCCATCAAGTTCAGATTTTTATTACAAGATTAAGAGCAAATAAGGTATGTGGCGATTCTATCCACGTGTGGAAACATCATTTTTCTTCCCCACGCCACTTTCATCCATGAAATACGAATTTCCACAGGCATAGGGTTCTTGCTTTAGTTCATGATGACCCTAGTTATATGTACCATTGTATATCATGATTATATTACAAATTCGTTAATTCTATTCTTGATATATTATTATGACTATCATGAATTGGTCTATCACCCATGAATACCCATAACATGAATTCCATGGGTTCTAAATTGCATGTCTTGAACAAATATCATTCCATTTTATGAACTTTACATGTTTTCAAGTCTCTTGCAGATTATATTACAACTATACATGTTATACTATATTTATAAATCATATTTACAAGTTAAGATTATGAAATCCACAGGTTGTTAAGCCACTTATATTCATGTTCATATTTTGGAAGTTGCACAGATTACCGAGAAGGTTTAATACCTGAAACTACGTATGTCCAGCTAGGATGATTCCTTCATGTTATCCATTACGGGTTATTTCATCTATTCATGTCATGTTCATGTCTCGTACCCCAGCAAGGTACAAGATGGCTTAGCTGGTTGGGCAGAGATCAAATGCCAAGTTCTTACGTGGTGGTTACATGTCGGTTATACTAACGCTTTACCATTTATAAAGATTTATCATGTTTTATTATATTCATGTCAGATATTATACACCTCATGCTCAAGTTACAGTTTCAGTTTCAGTTCCTACTATTTCATATGCATGCTTATTCATTCAGTTGCTTTACAAATAGTACAATTCAAATGTATTTATGTCCCTTTTGCTCGGGGCCTGCACTTCACGGTGCAGGTACGGAGTTTCAAGACGACAGATCAGTTCGCTAGGATTTCTACCATCTCAGCTATCAGTGAGCCCCATCTCATTCGGGGTATTGATCTATTTATTTGATACATCAGGTTGTGCAGTAAAGGTATGCATGTGCCTTGTCATGGTAAACAATTTTGGCAGTCAGACTCATGTTCAGAGGTTTCATAGACTAGTTTAGCATGTCATGTCAGTTATTTTAAGACTTATTGTGTTGTTCAGATTATTTCCCGCATTTATATTTTCTGACTATTAATTAAAGTATTCGGTTTTACAAGCTATATTATTATTATTTCATGATTTTGATGCCCATGTGGACTCAGCAAGCCATGTGGTTAGCTCGCTCACATGCAGCCAGACACTGAGTGTCGTGTTACATCCATGCCATGGTTCGGGGTGTAACAAAGTTTGGTATTAGAGCTTAGGTTCAAGGGTCTTACGGAGTCTATGAAATCGTGTCCAGTGGGGTCTCTATTATTTGTGTGTGCGCGCTACACATGTAAACAGTTGACCACCAAGACATCTAGGATTGTCTCACTTTTTTCATACTCTAAATCGTGCAATTAGAGTTATATCTATAGGACATTCTTCTAACTCGTATGCATTACGTATTTCAGAAAATGTCTGCTAAAAGAAAGTGAGCTACAAGCGTTGATACTAATGAGGAGGACACTCAATCTCAGAGAGTGTTTGACACGTTGAACATTATTATAGCAACACTGATATTATTTCATTCGATTGGAAAGGTTTTGTACAGTTAATTAAGTGACTCTTTCATTATAAAAAGACAATTTAATAATTTTGGTGCAAGAAAATAAAATATAAGTGATTATCCATAAAATTAATTCGTTTGCTTTACTAACAAAGTTGTTTCTTCTCCATACTAAGTTCATTTACAACTTCATGGTTCTCTATTCTAAACCTTAAATCCTATACAACATTAATTATTTTATGGTAAGAAACTTCAAAAATAAATAGATGAATAATCATGTAGAGGAGATGGAAAAAAAAATCCAAGAGGGGAGAAGTTCCTTATAGAGAATATTTATCCTTTTAATGGATCTTACGCGAGATGAATTTATATTAATCGGTACTCTAAAATAATTACCGGACACTGAAAGAAAAAAAAAAGATCAAAGACTATACAAGATCTTATTTAATTCTGAATTATGATAAATACCAAGTATATATCTTTGACTTCCTTTCACCACTTGGCAAAGCCATATAATATTTCCAATCATCAAGAGCCATTCTTAAATCATGTATTTTGTTACCAAGACCTGTACAACAATTTGCATGCATTGTGCACACATAATTAAGTTCTTTGCTAGGTTCACAAAATCCCCCAAAATAAGCAGTGTCTAAAAACCTTATTTTCAGTCCAATTTTCTTGAGAAATGAATCATATTTGATTATGTTGAGCACGTCTTGTTCATTCGTTTTTGGATAAGTTTTTCTTGAACTGTACCAGAACTTGTAGAATTGTATTGTCTGATTATTTGATTTCACGAACTTAAATCCTCCATTTGGATAGTTATCCAGGTTGAATGAGTCGTGCAGATAATGATCACAAGCAATTTGAAAATCATCATCTGAGTAAAAATGTGCAAACGGTCGTCGAAACCATAATATATCTGCATCCTAAAAAATACCACACAAAAGGACAAAAATAAAGTCATCAAATCACTAAGAGAAAATTGTTTTCATTTATGTTTGGTCAAGTTTTAGGGAAGCTAAAAATGTTTATTCCCATTATTTTTATTTATCGGTCATACTTTCTTTTTTAGTCTATGCAAAAAAGAATGTCATAATTTCTTATTTAGAAACAATTTAAAATTTTCTTACTTTACCTTTAATGAGATGGTAAGTAGTCATATAAATATTTATGACTTGTTTTTTGCTATAAATTTAAAAGTCTCCCTTTCTTTAATTTGTGCTACACAAATTGAGATGGAGGGAGTTTTCTTTAAAAAATATACTATATATTTAGGCCAAAATTTTAGGAAAAAATAAGTTCTTGAGTAATGTCTTTCAGGAGCTGAAAAGTCTAGGTTTTTCCATGAAAAAGTTGTTGAACATTTGCCAAGTATGAATTGCTGCTCTATATGACGAACTATTTTTCATATTGATTAGCCGTTACAAACTACTATTCTCCAAATTATAATAACAAAAAGCACTTTTTAAGATAAAACAGTTGGTTATTTGCTAAAAACAATATAACATGTAAATTACCCTGATAATTTAAACTATTTTTACATTGTCTATGTATATGAAATTAAATCCAAAGAAGCTTACCGTAAAGATAAAGTTATATCCCATTTGGAGAACAATTCTTAAAAAATCAGTTCTCTTCCACATCATCTTCAAATAATCATCACTCATATATATTTTTTTTCCCTAGAGAAATCAACACCTTTGGTGATTAATGCATAGCAATGTGTGTGAATTTCCAAACAACGAGAATATGCAGTTTTGTCCAAAGCTACAACTACAAGAAAAGATCAAAAGTGGAATTTGGAGCTGTCCATGCTGCATTTAGAGCTGTTATGATCACTGTTTTGTCTGCCATGGCTGCCTCTTTTAGCACTTTCTTTAATTTATTTTGCTTCTTCTTCTGAAAATGTCCACAAAATTTAATTAATTATAAGGTAATGATTGGACATAATTAGGAAGAAACTTTCTAAAAAAAGGATGAAATAATAAGTCTGGGCTAATCCATTTTATGTTACCCTTTCTGTCCTAATTTATACTATACTTTTCAAAATACACCTAAATAATGAGCCACCAGTTATCTAGGTGTATTTTTCGTTTTTCGAGATTCAAATTACATGAACTTTGACCAACATTTTAAGATGTATTTTTCCATCTAATTTATATGAGAAAAGTTGCAACTTATCGTAATTTTCGTGTGGTTTTCAGAAATATTAATTTTAATCTTAATATATTGAGTTAATCTGGTCCAATTTCGCTCCAATTAATCAATTTGATTCTTGAAATGCGAAAAGTATCACATAAATTGGGACATAAAGAGTATTATGTTATCATACTGTCTACTGAACAAAAAGAAATATATATATATATATATATATATATATATATATATATATATATATATACTAAAGGGCAGTCCGATGCACTAAGCTCCCGCTATGTGCGGGGTCCGGGGAAGGGCCGGACCACAAGGGTCTACTGTAGACGCGGATTCAGGATTTAAATTTTATGGGTTCAACCTTTTAAAATTTCTAGTGTTGAGCCATTATATTTTAAAAGTTATGGGTTTATGTTTACTATTTGTTGTAACTTTAATTAATTTGTACACATAAATTTATATTCTGCATCGAAAGTTAGGGGTTCAATTGAACCCTAGTTAGAATGCTACATACGCCCCTGGTCTATTGTACGTAGCCTTACCCTGCATTTCTGCAAGAGACTGTTTCCACAGCTTGAACTCATGACCTCCTGGTCATATGGTAGCAACTTTACAGTTACTTCAAGACTCCCCTTACCAGTTATATATATACACTAGTGTAAAAACATTTTACGCTATTAGGTTATATTACTTTTGATGGGATGAATTTGCGCGGGTCAGAATGACTTGAGTTGATAAAGTAATTATTTATGTGGCATCTTGTTTTTACACCATTATTTAACATGTATCTACCTTTTAAATTTTTTGCACATATACTCACTTCAGACATGTGTCTGAAGTTAGGTTTGACAAAATCAAACTTCAGACAATGTCTGAAGTAATATATGGCTAAACTTCAGTCATTTTCGTATGAAGTTCAGGCATAAATGGCTGGACTTTAGTTATTTTTGCATGACTTCAGTCATTTGAGTCTCAATTTCATGCACTAGCTGAAATTCAAGCAAAAATGACATAAATCATGAAATCACTGAGCTTCGGCCACATATGATTAAAGTTCAAACAAATTACTAAACTTCGGCTAAATGAAACTTCAGACACAATATACGAGACACTGTATATCTAAAGTTGTCCTGAAGTGGGTACATGTGTAAAAAAAAATTAAAAGCAAGCACATATTAAATGGCGGTATCAAAATCGGATACTTGTGCACTTTGCCTGTTAATAAGAAGGCGGGTTATTAACCCGTTCAAACTTAAACGAATTGAATGAATCATATTTTCATGAGCTAATTTTGCCATCTCTACCCACAATTATCTCGTAGAAATCAAAGAGAAACAGACTACTCACCGTTGAAGTTAGATTATTTTCTCGTCTAGTGCTCTTCTTCCCAGTAATAATGGAGTCATTATTAGTTGATGAAAGAGGCATTAAATCACCTCGCTTTAGATCTTGAGTAGACCAAGAAAAAATGGAGTTGTATGAATTTGGTAAGAATTTTAAATGGTATGTGTTTGAGTGATAATAAACAAGGCAACAAATAGCAACGGTGAAGAATAAGATGAAAATCTTGACATTCTTGTTGTTGTTTCCTCCCCCTAAACCCCCATTTTGTCACTTTCATTTTTTAGCATACCAAGAGCCATGAGTTATATAGAAAAAGTTTTATGTAATATACATTACTGATACATAGTATATAGTATATAAAGAACTTTTATATCATTAGGTCATCATTTTATATTATAGTATTTTTTTTATCAAATTTTTAAATCGCAAATTTAAGAAGAAATTTCTATAAATATAATTCAAATGATCTGATAGCTCGTGTTTAAGAATTATGTATACTAATAATACATAAAACTTAAAATAATATACAAAAGTCAAGAATAATAGTCCATCAATGGCAAACCACTCATTTAACTTAGTGGGCAGGATCTAATAAGTCTGCATGTAAGGACAACAACAACAATAACAAACTCAGTGCGATCCTACAAGGTCGAGTTTGGGGAGGGTAGGATGTACACAGACCTTACTTCTACCTTTGTAAAGTAGAGAGGCTGTTATCAATAGACCCTCGGCTGAGAAGAAAAGTATATGTCGCAGAATTATATGAAAGGAGAGAGAAAATAACATATAAAATAAATGTGAAAACATACAGTAATAGTCATCAAGGAAATAAAATAAAATAGTGTGATATCTAACAACTACTACTAAAAGGAAAAGAGGAGAGGAGAAAAACTCGACCCCTCCTTCCCACACCTGCCTACCTACTACTAGTCTTCTACCCTAATCCTAGACCCCCATATCTTTCTATCTAAGAACATGTCCTCAGTCAACTGAAGTTGGGTCATGTATTGTCTAATCACCTCTACCAGTTCTTCTTCGGCCTACCTCTACATGTCTTAACTCCAGCGACAACCAACCTCTCGCACCTCCTTACTGGCGCTTTATCGCCTCTCATTTTCACATGCCCGAACACCTCAGTCTTACTTCCCTCATCTTGTCCACCACTGAAGTCACTCCTATTTTGTCATGTATAACTTCATTCCTAATCATATTTTCCGCGTATGCCCACACATCCATCTGAGCATCTTCATCTCCGCTACCTTAATCTTTTGAATGTGGGCGTTCTTGAGTGGACAACACTATGCACCATACAATAAAGATGGTCTAACCAACATATTGTAGAACTTTCCTTTAAGACTTGACGACACATTCTTATCGCACAATACCCCGGAAGCAAGCCTCTATTTCACCCACCCCTCTCCAATGTGATGCGTGACATCATTGTCAATCTCCTCATCTCCCTGGCTTACATACCCAAGATATTTGAAACTTCATTTCTTAGGTATGACTTGATCCTCTATCTTTACTGCAATATCTGTCTCATGCGCAACGCCACAGAACTTGCACTCTAGGTACTCCGTTTTAGTCCTGCTTAACATGAAACCTTAAGACTATAAGGTTTTTCTTAGAACTTCTAGCCTATTATTAACAACACCGCACATCTCGTCGATAAAAATTATGTGATATGCGAATAATAGAAACCACGGTACCTCTCCTTGAATATGTCGTGTCAATTCATCTATCACTAAGGCAAATAGGAACCGACTAAGGGTTGATCCCTGGTGTAACCCCATCATGACCGGTAAGTGTTCAGAGTCACCTCTCACTATCCTAACCCGAGTTTTGGCTCCATCATACATATCTTTAACAACCCTAATGTAAGATACAAACACACCTCTAGACTCCATACATCTCCAAAGAACCTCACTCGAGACTTTATCATACGCCTTTTCTAGGTCAATGAATACTATATGCATGTCTCTCTTCTTGTCCCTATATTGCTCCACTAGTCTCCTTACAAGATAGACAACTTCTGTAGTCAATCACTCCGGCATGAATCCAAATTGGTTTTTAGAAATAGACACACCCTTCCTCATCCTCAACTCGACCACCCTCTCCCAAATTTTCATCATATGGCTTAGAAGCTTGATACCCCTATAGTTATTGCAGTTCGGGATATCACCCTTGTTTTTGTACAACGAAACTATTGTACTCCACCTCCATTCCTCTAGCATGTTAGCCGTCTTAAAGATTGCATTAAATAACTTAGTCTTCCACGCCAAACCCGCATTGAAATCGGAATAGTTCTTATACTACGACATTAGTATGAAAACCTTGAGTGATTCACATCTCATGGTCAGACGCCGAAAAATACACTCGTAGCTGCTGATAGAACTAGAACACATTTATATGAGCCCATATTTTTACCGGAAATAGACCAATTTTATATCACCTTTCAATTGGAATTAGCAAAAGAAATAACTCCTTCATTTACAATATTCTTTGGCTTTTACAATTATATAACTAGTACTTGGATATAAATATTGTAAGAACCAATTTGAACAACCTTAGCTCTTGGTCGTGGGATAGCTTTTATTTTTTTATCCTTTTCTTTAAAAGAAGGATAATCCAGATGTTTTACTAAATTTCTTTGGTAGTTTGGTGAGAAAAATAGGAATTCAGATCCAGCGTTTGTTACGTCTTGACCCATTGGCTCCTTGAAACCACCTATCCCATTTAACATCTGATGGGCCTTTGGTCCTGCAAAACCAAACCAACAATCACTTTACTCTGTTTGGCAATCATGCAAGCAAGTAGAAGAATTGACCTAATAGTCACCTAACCAATCGCTTAAATTAAAAATAGTCGATTAATTTTTAATATATGTATAAGTCATATATAATATGTGAATAAGTATGATGTGTATAAGTCATATATAATAAGTGAATAATTATGTACAATTAATGTATAATTAGTGTATAATGTACATATACTAGCTGTGAAAAATAAATCGTGAATTCGGTCGGCTTTTTTCGTAGATCCCAAAAATACTAATTAGTCGAATGAATTTATCTCTCTGGGCTATCATATGTTGGTTGATCCAGCTGGTGGCTCTAGCATCTCCAACATCTTTATGAACATTCCCTTTTTTCTTAGTCTAGTTTGTTATTAGTCCTTTATTTTTAAACTGAGAAATTCTCGAAAGTTAGTGGCGGTTAGAAACTTGATATGTGGATAATATAGAATAGTGTAAATCTCCTTGATGGAGTTCTCTTATTAATGTAATATATATATATATATATATATATAATCTTAACTTTATTATGCTTAGACATGGCTATCTGATGAACTTAGTATATGGTTATCCTTTATTCTCTGTAATGACATCCATGGATTAGCCTGTAAATTCCTATATCAACGGTGGTTGGTAATATGGCCTGTTGATGTCCGCTGAAGGACGGTGTTGGCCTGCAAATTGGGTGTGGCTAAAGACGACAGTCGTTATTAGGGTAAAGTCTAAAGGACGAGATGAACAGTTCAAAAGAAGAAGTGAATAGGCATAGTAAACTCAGGAACATAACAGTAACTAGAAATGTAAATGATAATGAACAGTATATAAAGACTAGTGACTGGACATAGTCCAGATTAAAAAAAAAAAATTATTTTATACAGGAGATAGACTTTGAATTACCAGACTTATATAGACGGAGCATAACAGGAAAGGAGTACCGAGTAGGACTACACAACCATACTCACACCCCCTCTATTGAAAAATCATTGAAATACACACCCCCTATATTATTGGTATCAGAGCGTATAAAAGATTTTTGGACAGAAACTCGCATGACTGATTCTTATAAAGCAGTCAAAAGAAAGTTGCATACTCTGTATTCAGAATACATAAGAGTAAATAGTACTCAGAAGAATAGTAGAAGACTATCAGACATAATAGACGAAGTTTCAAATCTAGAATATCAATTAATAAGACACTTAAGAGAAAGACTAAAAGAAAGAAGAATAAATAGATCTCCTCCTCCTCCTAGCCACTTGACCTCGCCAAATCCCTCTACTCCTAATTACTCTAGCTCACCTAACACTTATATACCCTCACCTAAATATTAATGAGAAGTTCGTTTTTTGCTAGACATATTAGATTTACAGTTTGGATGATAAGAAGAGAAATTAGAAAAAAGCGTAAATACGAAAAAGCTTGTACTGCGTTACAAAACTTTTGTAGCTTTATAGAACTAAGAAACCAAGGAATACAAAGAATATCCCAGCAAGACTTAATAGACTTCTTTCTACAGAACGTACTACCAACTCTAGGAAACTTAGAATATAATAACTTTGCGGCTAGCATAAACGATAGAATAATACAAGGGGAAATAGATATTGAACTACTAAAAGACTTGCGTTGGCATATAGTTGGAACTCAAAACGATATAGAACACCAGGAAAGGTGGATAGAATATCAAAAGTGGAAGCTTAAAGGTAAAACCGCTTCACTAGGCTAAACAAAATAGCTCACCTAAAACACTTAGACTATTTAGACCTAAGAATAATTCCAGAAAAGAAATATAGAATTTTAAAAGATACTAGCGTTATAAAGTGTAATTTTAGCTCAGGAGAACACTTACTCCATAGCGAAGAAAAACAGTTAAACACTATAGTAGACATAATAATAAATCTAAGTGAGAAGGTAAAAGAAAATAACGAGCATTATATTGCAAACCTAATCAGACTAGAAGAAATACTGCGAAAGCAGGAACAGATTTTCAAAAGATCAGAACAAAATCTAGAATATATAAACAATTTAGTAACAAATTGCGATTTCAGAAAATTAGGTACAAAAAAGGACCTAGAAAATTATTTTAAAAATAATTTAATAGATATAGAATTAAAAGTCAGTCAAGAAAATAAGAAGATTAAACAAGAGCTAATAGCCAAAGTCTTAGAATTAGAAAAGGTTATACTAGACTTAAAACAAGTAATTATTTCATGATAAGACTAACCCAAATACAAGAAGAAGCATCAAAAGTAATAGAAAAAACTATACCTTTACCATCAGATTACAAAGACTATACACCTACTGCTAAAGCAGACCAAATAATAGTACAACAGAATATAGTCTTAACCGCGTTAGTACTCGAACTCACTAAGAAAGTAGAATACTTGACTAGAAAAGTAGAACTTCTAAACGATAAGATAAATCATTTAGATCGCAATACAGAAACTTCTAAAGATAAACAAGTAGACGATCTAATAAATCAGTTAAAAAGAGTGGAAATAACTCCACAAAGAGAAAAAGAAAGAGTAGTAAGAAAAACCCAGAAATGGACTTTCTTACAGGTAGATCGAGAACAGAAGGAGAAAGCTCCAGACCAAGTTTCTCAGACGATAGGATAGGAAATAGTTTAATATCAAGAATGTTAAACAGAAGAACTCCAGAAGAAAACAATAGACAACTTAGCGAAGTAATAAACGTAGATAGAGACATAAGTATATTTCAACAGAATCAATTGAATTTACTAAATCCTAGAACGTTATACAATGCAGGAAGATTCGCTTCAACAGCTCAACTATATAGACATTATAGAGAAGAGCAGTTGTCCGTATTAGGAAATTCAGCTAAGACGATAAGACTAATTAGCGAAGAATCGTTTAAACAACTTAAAAGAAACACCAGAAGCCTCATGCATATGGGACTAATGGTAATAGGTATAAAAGGATTAACTAGAAAAAATCTAGGTAGCAAGGTTCTGTTAGTTATCTATGATGACGGATGGACGAGACATGAAAAAATCCATCATAGGTATGACAAGAAATAGACATGACAGACAATGGCGGAATATTCTACATAAGTCCAGACTTTCTAATGAACCTAAAAGAGTTTGGAGACAATATAAAAATAGGAATACAGACCAAAGGCTATGAAGAAATGCATAGCGGTAACAACTTATTGTTATGTTTAGGGTTCTTAGGAAAAATGACTAACAGTAGTAATACAAAGTTTAAAATAAAGATAAATGACGTAGTGGAATTAATGAGTAACAAAGGTATTAACCTAATAAAACCTACAAAGATCGAACCTGAGGAATACACAGGTTTAGAATGGAAACTAGAATATTTTGATAATAAGAAAAAGATGTTACAACCCACATCTCACCTAGAATATACTAACCAGCGTGGGCATACATCTATAAGGTTTACAGACTATAATTACACCCCACACAAAGAATGTGAGGAAGAAAACACTATAGAAGAAACAGACTTAAACCTCATGAATATAGAAATTATTCAGGAAGGTTATGAGGTAGACAACGCTATACAAAAAGCAAAAGATCTAAAGAAACAGAAGCCAAAAATGTTATTCAGATGCAAAGGATGCAAAATGGATAATATGGAATTAGATATAACTATAGAACATTTTAAATTATGTGATAAAAGGTCTGACAATTCAGGATATAGGGAAGAGTATCTTTCCAAACAAAAAACAGAAATGTTTGAAGAAATTTGGAAAGAGTTCTCGGTAAAAAACGAATTAGATTCAGACACTACTTCAGAAATTAGTCACAAAGAATTAATGGAAACTAGCGCTTCTAGCTCTAGTCCATTCCAGAGAACTACTGGAGAAAATATTACGGTAGATTTCAGTACAGGTAATGTACCAAGACGAAGAGTGTTTAGAAGCTGCAGAGAACCGTAGACAATGTTAAACCATCGAGCGAGAAGAATGCCATTGGAAGAACCTATAACCCTCCGGGAAGGAGGAAACAAAGGAAAAATCCGAATATAGGCGCCCATGATCCCCAAAGATGGAATTCCGTAATAGATTTATGGAAGGGAATAGTGGTAGCGAGACTATATACAAAATTATCGAGAATCGACGAGAATCAATGTATAAATATCTAGAGACATTTTTAGGAGAATCGACAAAGGCATTATGGGAAGCCTACAAGATAAATTTCCCAGAAGAATTCCACCAGTTGGTAGCTATGGGATCAAACCCGTATAACTTCACCAATAAAATACATACCCTAATCACAGGTGAAGACCCAAACAGTGGATTAATAGTATTACAAAGAAACGCTTTAATAAAATTAGAACAATTAAGTATTAGTAATTGGATATATATAAAGAAATTCTTAAATGACTTCTTTTATTATTGCACGATCAGCGGTAATTCGTTTGATCAAGAACTAGGAAAGAAGCTCTTTAATAAGTTACCAGGAGCTTTAGGATGAGAAATAGAAGAAAGATGGAACAAGCGTGATGGAATAATACAAAATCCTAACGCTAGATGGTCTATAGGACATAGAATCCAGCATGTCATGGAGATACTCCAAGAGAAATGTACACACTTGCAAATACAGAAACAACTCAAACAAAATGAGTTGAGCTTCTGCAAAAGTGTGATATACACTACTCAGAGCTATGACAAAGACCCTCAGAAAAGAAAAAGTTATAAAAAGAAGAAAAAATATGGTTACCAGAACTACGATAGATACGATAAGAAAAGATACTATCTTAGAAAATCTACAGCAAAGAAACCATATTTAGACAAAAATAAACATATAAGAAAATATAGAAATGATAGAACTTATAAGAATAGATTAGAATGTTTTACTTGCGGAAGCATAGAACATTTAGCAAATACTTGCCCTAAAAGAATTAATAACAACTCGAAGAATGCGCAGTTGATAGAAGATTTTCAGGAGACTCTAATAAACGTAGACGAATATATGTCTGACACAGAAAGCATATATTCTAAAGTAAGCATAGATACAGGAGAAAATAACAGAATAGATTCCTCAGACTCAGAAGCAGATGAATTCATTAATGAAATGGGAATAGATAAGTTAGACATAACCGAAGATTTCAATAATCTAGTAAACACCTCTACAGACTGTGACCACATATTTGAAAGAAATAAAGGTCTAGACAGCACAGCATGTTGCATTTGCAGATGGTTCTCGAGTAGAAGTAAAAGGGCCAAATGCAAAAAATGTTACATGGAAGGATGTATAACTTGCCTTCAAAGAGAATTAAACATTATAATTGGACAACCAAAAGAACTAAATAGGATCCAAGAAGAAGTATCCATAGATAGAACAATACCAGTAAGAATAATTACTCTAGAAACAAGAGTAAACAATTTAGAAATCAGATTAGCTCAGCTAGAAAAGGTAAATGACCAATAGTGAAGACGATTCATGATCTGAAGAAGATGATCAGTTAGATACAGAAGTAGCCTCCGAATTAATGAATTCGGAAGACAAGACTTTAATATGTAATGAAGACAAAAAGTTTAGCGCAATAAGACTAATGACAAAAATTAGAATTAAAGATTATGAGATTACAACCCTCGCTCTAGTAGACACAGGGTGCACTAGAAGTATATTAAATAAGAAAATAGTTCCGAGTCATCTGGTGAAAACACTGGATAAGCCATCTTCAGCTGTGCAGATGGATGTCACTCACAACTTCTATAGACATTACCTGCAAGAAGCTACTATTAGTTTTATAAACACTTGCTCAAATAACCCGAGCTATAAGATAGATAAGATATTAATCAGAGATCTAAATATTAATACAGATTTTGTGATAGGATTAGACTTCTTGTTAAATAACAATGGAAGTTGCACTATCACCAGAGATGGAGTAATATTACAAAGAAATAGTACTTATACTCCAGTACAAACTCAGAAGATAGACACTAAGATTATACAAATATCTTCTATAAATCTGAATAATAAAAACACTAGTTGTTGTACCGACTGCAGTAATGGAGAAAAGTATTGCGGATCGAACTCAAATAGGAATTTATTACTCGAAGATTTTCTGGAAGAAGAAGATTTATTAGAAAAGAACTATACGTTAATAGACTTAGAAACAGAGTTTTATAATTTTAAAGCGGGATAGAAAAAATAGGTATCATAAAAGATAAAAAGGATTTAGATAATGTAGTAAAGATTCTAGACGAATTAGAAATCATAGGAGAAAAGCCTCTCTGACATTGGAATAATAATAAAATCCTGTGCGAATTAGATATAATAAACCCATAATATATTATAAGAACTTCTTCAATAGAAGCAACAAACTAGGATTTAGAAGACTTTAAATTGCAAATTAAAGAATTAATGAATTTAGAAATTATAAGACGCTCGACTTCTAAACACAGGTCAGCAGCATTTATAGTTAGAAACCATTCAGAAATAGTTAGAGGAAAAGCAAGAATGGTAATAAACTATAAAAGGTTAAATGATAATACAAGAAGCAACGGGTATAAGTTGCCAGACAAGTCAGAATTGATCAATCGAATACAAGGTAAGACTATCTTTAGTAAATTCGATTGTAAATCAGGTTATTGGCAGGTTAAGATGCATCCAGCCAGTATAGAATGGACAGCGTTCACTTGTCCTGAAGGACATTTTGAATGGTTAGTAATGCCATTCGGCCTGAAGACAGCTCCACCCATTTTTCAAAAGAAAATGGATGAAATATTCGAAGACTACAAAAGATTTACAATAGTTTATGTGGATGACATTTTAGTGTTCAGTAGCAATATGGCAGAACACCTAGGACATCTACAAACAGCTTTTAGACTTTTTGTCAGTAATGGCATAATAATTAGTAAGAAGAAAATGGAGTTATGTAAGACTTACATAAACTTTTTAGGGGTTACTATAGGATAAGGAAATATTAAATTACAACCCCATATAGCCAAAAAAGCTCTAGACATGCCAGATAAGTTAGATAATACTAAAGACCTATAGAAATTCCTAGGAATACTAAACTACGCTAGGACATTTATTAAAGACTTAGGAAAGGTAGCAGGACCTCTTTATTCAAAGACTGGATCTACTGGACAAAAGAAGTTTAATGCAGAAGACATAAATATAGTAAAACTGCTTAAACAACAAATCCAAAATATCTCTGATCTAAGTATGCCTTTAGAATCAGACTACTTGATTATAGAAACAGACGGTAGTTTTGAAGGTTGGGGAGCGGTCCTAAAAGCTAGAACTAATAAATACAGCAGCAAGACTTCAGAAAAAATCTGCGCTTACCAAAGCGGTAAGTACAAAGAAAAAGGAAATATGAGTAGTATAGACGCAGAAATACTAGCGGTAATCTACGGATTAAACGCCTTTAGATTATATATCTTAAACAAACCAGAAACATTAATCGAAGGATCGTGAAGCGATAGTTAAGTTTCACCAGAAAATTAACGATAAAAATAGTAGTAGACGTAGATGGTTAAATTTCCTGGATACGGTATCAATATACAACTTAGTATTTGAACATATCAAGGGAAAAGATAATAGCTTAGCAGACCAACTCAGCAGATTAAAAATTACTTCAAATTAACCAAGTTTGTTGTTGTTTTAACAGCATGAGTTCTTCAAGACAGACGCCAAAAGACAAAGGGAAAGGCCCAGCCAAACCCGTAGACAACTATAATCAAGCTATGTTGGGAAATCTGAATTTCAGACCCACAGCTACCATAGACACTCCAGCATTAGAAAGACTATATTTTGGTAAGAATAACTTAGTTTGTTTTCCACCATCTAACCTTACTTTTAAAGTTTTGCCAGATTATGTAATAGACAGAGAGCAAAGGTGCCTGATCGATAATCTGTGGATGGCACACAACAAAAAAGACAACAGCCATTTTGTGGCAACTTTAAATAGCACTTGTTTTTACTTCAACGAAAAGAATTTGAACAAAAAATTCAAGTTTTACGTCGTTGTCCATGGAAAAACAAATGGTATCTTTCAGACTTGGCTAGAAGTAGTAGACTCCATAAAAGACTTTAAAACCCCTTTATTCAAAGGATTTAATGTCTTCACAGAAGCATTAGACTATGCCCCGGGAACCCTTGGGCCCAACTTCTTTTTATCACCAGCTCTGAAACATAGCCAGAACCAGACTCCTCAGTATAATATACAGAAAGACACAGACAAAATTATCTTTTGCGATCATTGTAGTACAATGACTGAAGCCTTCAAAAGATTAAACCAGACCAAAGAAGAACTTCAAAAACAGAATATTCATCTCCTAGAAAAAGTCACAGAACTAGAGCTGAAACTCAGACAAAGCTCTATCAGACAACAGACACAGAGTTCTCCATCTCCTTCAAAAATGGATGAGACAGGTGTGCATTCCCTTCTGAATGCTAAGAAACCTATTGTACCAGGTATAGGTACAACTAGTCCGGTGCAAACGATTGCCGGTAAAGACTTAACAAATCCGTTCATGGCTGTCACTTTGCCAAAAAGTGAAGAGGAACCAAGTTCCTCAAAGACCAGACGAAAGCTCCCATGAGACATTAGCGGATCTTCATCCAAAGCAAGGAGCAGACAGACAAAAAAACAACAGACCAAAAATATAGAACAAATTATAAGAGAGACATTAAAAAACATTTTTAAAGAACAGACTGAGGCTAAACAAGAGGATAAACATGAAATCCCAATCGCTACACCAACAACAGTGACTCATCCGGCAGATAATAATCAGAATTTAGATAATATAGATCATGTATCAGAAACCAGTTCGGATAACGAATTCCTAGAATCAAACTACGCTCAGGATGCTCAGGATCCTAATGCCGACGATGATTCAGGGATGAGCTTCGACTCAGTGGCTCTGCATAACTTAGACACCTGAGACGAAGAATAAATAGGAATTGGCTACCAGACAAATTACAATAATGCTAAAGCAACGGACGAAAATGAAGATGCTAAAGCAGCAGACAAAATAAAAAATAGAAAAGAAAAGCAGGACAGGTGTTGCCCAAAGAAAAAATGGACGGCAACTGAGATATAGACAGATATGACACTAGACGGTCACTTTAGAAAAAGCAGCAGACAAGAAGGACAGCATCTTTGAAAAATATACAACTTTTCAAAAAGCAGATGCTAGCAACAGAAGACGACAAAATGAAAAGAAGAGTTTTTCTAAAAAGTAAAGCGACGATGGGGCCCGCAGCGCACCCAGACGAAACTTTTAAAGATTCCTTTACAATTTGAAGTCCGCAGTTGAAGTCCGAAGACTCTCTATAAATACCAAGACTTGAGGATGCAGAAGATAGATTGAAAAAAGACCATAGATCGAAAAAACCAAAAGAGCGAAATCACTCTCAAACCATCCTCTTTAATGTTTTCCATAGTTTTCTCCTCTCCATCTGTATAAACTCCCCATATGTAAGATATTATTTTCTTACTTTGCTTTCACCGTAGCAGTAGCAGTTTCCGGGACTCCCGAAAGGGAAACCTCCATGTACCTCTAGATATGTAAGTCTACTTTTCAGCAGTTTATCTCCTACCATGTATATTATGTTTGGAATATTTACAAAAATCTTGCAGAATTGCAGGAATTATGTTGATATAATGTTGATATTATTTTCATCATGAATCTTTCTATGTTGTTATAATCACGAAGTTTTTAATTACTGTTGTAATCTTAACTTTATTATGCTTAGACATGGCTATCTGATGAACTTAGTATATGGTTATCCTTTATTCTCTGTAATGACATCCATGGATTAGCCTGTAAATTCCTATATCAACGGTGGTTGGTAATATGGCCTATTGATGTCCGCTGAAGGACGGTGTTGGCCTGTAAATTGGGTGTGGCTAAAGACGACAGTCGTTATTAGGGTAAAGTCTAAAGGACGAGATGAACAGTTCAAAAGAAGAAGTGAATAGGCATAGTAAACTCAGGAACATAACAGTAACTAGAAATGTAAATGATAATGAACAGTATATAAAGACTAGTGACTGGACATAGTCCAGATTAAAAAAAAAATTATTTTATACAGGAGATAGACTTTGAATTACCAGACTTATATAGACGGAGCATAACGGGAAGGGAGTACCGAGTAGGACTACACAACCATATATATATATATATATATATATATATATATATATATATATATATATATATATATAGTATACAATTGTAGTCCTAATAGAATTAGGATCTCTATTTTATATTAATTACACTAAATATTAATTACAGAATATATTATGAATATATATGGAATATATTCACTATCACACCCCCTTAGTCGGAGCAGGAGGAGGTCGGACGCTACGACTGAATCTAAAGTCAAGGAGCAGTTGTTGAGGAAGCCCTTTTGTGAAGATATATGTGTACTGATACGAAGAATGAACATGCAACACCCTAACGTGACCCATTGCAACCTTCTCACGAACAAAGTGAATATCCATCTCAATATGCTTGGTTCGCTGATGCTGAACCGGGTTATAAGATAAGTAGACAACAGATATGTTATCACGAGTAGACCAAAGATGTCTTACGTATGGGACAATGAAGCTCAAGAAGGAGATTTCGGAGCCAACATAGCTCGAAAACAACGTTTGCAACGCCTTGATATTCTTCTTCTGCACTCGAATATGAAAGCGTGGCTTACCGCTTGGCAGACCACGATATAATATTATCCCCCCAAAATACACAATAGTCGGACATAGAGCGACGGGTGTCCGAACAGCCTTCCCAATCTGCTTCTGTGTAAGAGAGCAGTCTAGTCGGTGCGGAGGGATATAAATGAAGTTCATAGTCAAGAGTGCCCTTAACGTACCGAATGATACGCTTAAGAGCTGTAAAGTGAGGCTCCCTATGAGCAGGAATGAACAAGCACACTTGCTGAATCACATATGCAATATCTAGTCGAGTGAAGGTGAGATACTGAAAAATACCTGCAAGATTCTTATAAATATAGGGATCGCTGACTGGATCCCCGTCATCTACATTGAGTTTGGACTTGGAGTCGATGGGAGTGGGCATGATCTTGCAATTTGTCATTTTAGCCCTGTAGACAATCTCTTCTGCATACTTACGATGCAACAAGAACATGGCATGTGCTGATCTGGTCACTGATATCCCTAAAAAATAACTCAACTTACCCAAGTCAGTCATAGCAAATTCGAACTTGAGTAGAGCAATGATCTCGTGCTTCAGTCCATCTGAAGAAGCTGTCAGTACAATATCATCCACATATAACATGAGGTAAGTTGTGTCAGTACGTCGATGAAAAATGAACAATGAATGATCACTCTTGCAGCACACGAATATGATTTGTATGATGTAAGTGGCAAACCGTTCATACCAAGCCCGGGGGGCTTGTTTCAACCTATATAGCGACTTACGAAGATGACAAACATGATGAGGAGCCTCTTGATGCACAAAACCTGGCAGTTGATGCATGTAAATTGTTTCTTTCAAATCCCCATGTAAGAAAGCATTGTTTATATCAAGTTGGTGAATAGGCCAATTCTTCCCCAGAGCGATGCTCAAAACCATGCGGATGGTAGCTGGCTTAACCACTAGACTGAAAGTCTCACCACAATCAACACTCTCATGTTGCCCTATGCCATTTTCCACAAGTCTGGCCTTATGATGTTCAAGGGCACCATTATCTCTGAACTTGTGACGAAATAGCCACATACAATGGATTACATTCACTCATTCTGGTCGCGAAACAAGATCCCAAGTGCGCTGTGAAGTAAGCGTATTAAACTCCTCATGTATGACCGCATTCCAATTCGGGTCAAGTTTGGCTAAGGTTGGGTTTCTAGGTAGCAGGGAGATGGTTTGAGTGGACAAATTAAAGTGGACTTTTGGTTTGAAAAACACGTGTTGTGCACGGGTTTCCATACGGTGAGTTGGGGGCTGGATCAGGTGAAGTGGGGCGGTAGGTGAGGACTGCGGGTTAGGCTAGATGGTTGTGGGACTGGGCCGGGAGAAAGTGGGGTGGGCAGTGTAGCCACTGGTCTGGGCGATAGGACTGGGCTGTGGGGTAATTAGGTTGGGCAGTGGGTCACTGTTCTAGGCGGTGGGACTGGGTTGTGGGGTAATGGGCAGGGAATTATTGTCACTGGGCTGGGCAGTTGGGTAATTGAGCTGGGCAATGGGTAAATTGGGTTGGGCAGTGGCGGTAATGGGTGGGGCCGATGGGATGGGTGACGTGGCAGTGGGTCCCGTAGATGGGGCAGTGGGTGACAGGTTGGAATTTTGCCAATATAGTACATTTCAAAGTAGATGGGAGATGTCCTAGTCATCAAGGAAACTGTAGTCAGTGGCTCGGAATTTTTGGATGTTGGCAAACGGGAAGATGTTTTCATCAAACGTGACATGTCAGGAGACTAGGACTTTGTTTATGGATAACTCATAGCACAAGTACCCCCTATGGTTTGACGGGAAACCTAGGAAGACGCAAGGGGTGGAGAGGTGTTAATTTGTGAGGTACCGTGGAGGCAAGATTCGGATAACAAAGACAACCGAAAACTCGAAGGTGATTATAGGAAGGGATCCGACAATAGAAGATTTCAGTGGGTGTCCTATTTTGGATCGTATTGGTAGGTAAGATGTTAAGAATGTATTCTACCATTTTTAATGCATATACCCAAAAGGTAAGGGGAGAGACGCATGAAAAAAGAAGGTGTGAATTATATTGTTAATGGTGCGGAGAATTCGTTCGACTTTACCATTTTGAGGAGACGCATGAGGGTAGGAGAAATGCAAAATCATGCCATTAGCCGCACAAAAATTATGAAACGAAGAGTTATTGAACTCACGACCATTATCACATTGAAACGGTTTGATGTCTTTTTCAAATTACGTTTTAACAAAAGTACGAAATTCAAGGAATTTGGAGAAACACATGAGACTTAAGTTTAAGCGGATAGAGCAAAGAAAGTGAGAAAAATCATCCAGTAAATCATCCAGTAATACCAAATAATATTTATGACCTAGGTTGCTAGATATAGGAGATGTCCATAAATCTGTATGAATAATATCAAAGGAAGATAAAGTAATACTTAAAGAAGATGTAAATTGAAGTCTAACATGTTTTCCTATACGACAAGAGGAGCAACTATGAGAAATTTTCCCTTTATTACATTGAATTAAATTGCGGTTTCTAAGAAAATCAAAAACATGAGCCCCTAGATGACCAAGTCTACTATGCCACGTTGATGGATAGATTGCAGCTAGAGCGGTGAGTGGAGTGACATAGGCAACGGATGTGGATAGGAAAAGATAGAGGTCCCCCACACTATTTCATCTCGTAAGAAGTTTCCCCGTACGTAGGTCCTTTACAGAAAAACTAAATGGGTCAAAATCAATAGATATAGAATTATCAGTGGCAAATTTTCTAGCAGATATTAGGTTCTTGATAATGTTATGGGCATATAGGACGTGTTTAAGGGAGTAGTAGGGGTGCGGTGGTGGAGTTAGTGTGTGGACAAACCCTTGAATCGGAATGCGATGACCATTTCCGATAATAATAGATTGAGGAGTGTGTTGTAAAAGATTACCAGAATTGTTGGTGAGGTGAGACGTGGCACTTGTATCCATATACCATGCATCGTCGGGCTGCTGAATATTTAAAGTACCGAAAGCCTGGCCCAAATCTGTTGGTACGAGTCCTGTCGTCGGTTGTTAGGCCTGGTGAACTGGACCTGTCTGACGGGCTGCTAGGTATGCTCCCGGTATACTGGGCCTCTGCTGGGCCCACTAAAGATGTTGGGCCGCTGGAAAACTGCTGATGGGTGAGGCCCAGTTACCATACAATGGCCAAGGCAGTGGGCCTGCCCACTGTTGCGGTTGCTAACCCTGTTATGAATTGCTCAAATTGTTCGCCCGATTTCCACGGCCTCTACCTTTTCCTCCTCGGCCACCCCCGCGGCCCTTTCTCTGCCACCACCGCGATGTTTTACGGCGGGGGAAGGGGGTGGTCGGAATGTGTCTGTCGGCCGGAGGTGGCGGTGGGTGTTACGTCAACATCAGTTACCAAAGCTGTCGAATTGTGCTCGTCCTATTTTGCTCATCTCATCTCCTCTATTAGCAACTGGGATCGGGCTTTGTTGAAGCTCAGTAGGGGATCAGATTATTGGATCATCGTAGTAAGGATGTCCTAATCACCTTTCGGTAAACCATTAATTAATTGCAGAACCATCTTTGTGTCTGAAATAGGGTTGCCCACATTAGATAATTGGTCAGAAATCAATTTTAGACGTTTGCAGTAATCGGCCATGTTTGGAAACTTTTCAAGATGGGTGGTGTTGAATTTCTCCTCAAGATACACGGCACGTGTATGTTTGTTGTCTTGAAAAATCTCCTCCAATCGTGTCCAGAACTCGTGGGTCGTAGCTCTGGTCTTCATAATAGTATAAAGTAAGTCCTTGGAGATAGTTCTATAGATCCACTGTTTGACGATGGCGTCAAGGCGCCTTCATGTTACGCCATCGATGTCGGGAGGACAGGGATAAGTGGTATCAATGTGGTCAAGCACGTTGTAAGCACATGCATGAATAGGAAAGAGTTTAACCCATGACACGTATTGTCCATCCTCCTGATTAAGAATCAACGGTATGAAGTTCTTGATATTGTTTTGGTGAAAGCCGGATGAAAAGTGGTGGGGATGGAAGAGGGAGGAGGATTTCTGACGTTAGGAGTTGAGGAAGCGGGAGAATCCATTAGGGTAGCCAAAAATATTTTAAAGAATATTGGGTGAGGGGCTGCCGTATATCAGCTGTATAACAGCGGTATACAATTCTGTGTGGGTGATAGGTGTCTCGTGTGGTGTATATCGCCTGTATATCTGATGTATACGGTCCAGAAACAGGGAATATGGGGGCGGGGTGTGTGTGTATATCGATGTATATCAGTGGTATACAAGTTTTAAGAAGAAGGGGAGAGATTGGGGGCTGTATATCACGGTATATCTGGGGTATACAAGTTTGTATATAGAGAAGAAGATGTACATTAGGGAGGAGCAGGGTATACGAGCTGTATATCACGAAGAAGCAGTGGTATACGGGGTTGTACACGACTGATTTTCCGCCGGAAGAGGGAGGCGGAGGGGAGGGGTACGGCGGCCACACTAGGGTTTAGGGTAGGGGGATTTTTTAGCTCTTGATACCATGTAGAATAGTGTAAATTTTCTTGATGGAGTTCTCTTATTAATGTATATATATATATATAGTATACAATTGTAGTCTTAATAGAATTAAGATCTCTATTTTACATTAATTACATTAAATATTAATTGCAGAATATATTGTGAATATATATGGAATATATTCACTAACACATTCATTCTTCTATATCTCTTAACTTAAAATACTATGATTTTATCTACTCAAACGCAAATCTGCCATGTGTATCTGACCGATACATCAACGTAATGCAGTCTTGTCATTAGATCAAAGCCCTTGGCATTACTACTCCCTTTTATTAATTGACACGTAACTCTTTTAGATCAACAAATTTAAGTTAAAATTAGGCATTCCTAAGTCAAGTTTCCAAAATAAAGTAGAATTTTTAAAACATCTTTGTTAGGGGCGGGCATAAAACCCGTTGAACCGAAAAAACCGAATCGAACCGACGATTCGGTTCGGTTTTTAAAAAAAAAACGGTTCACGAAAAAACCGAACCGAATCATCGATTCGGTTTTTTCGTATTTTTGATGAACCGAACCGATAATCGGGGGCAAATATGTAATTAATTTTATTTTTTATTTTAGGCTAATGTTATCTCTTGAATCATAATCATTGAAGTCAATCTATGAAGCTTTTATGGAAGTTGAATACGGCATGAACTTAACTAACATATCACGGAAACATTGACATAAAATGTAGGGAGAGAAAGTAGTTGTAAATTAGTGCAACTTTAAATGGTCATAACTCTACGCTCGAATGTCCGTTTTACCCAAAAAAATTGATTTTGCGTATTTTTTCGAGATGCTGCCGGTCAAACAGCCATTAGGCGGTTTGGCGCCGCCAATTTTTACGAAAGCGTTCGTTTTCCCAATCAATTTATGTTTTCCCCCAAATCGGTTTCTAATTTTACCTTTTCTTTAGTAAACATCTCACGATATACAATACATTTCAACGTCGAAAATTCGTGGTAATATAGGTATGAATGTCAATTTTAATGTTGAAAATTCAATTTTTTAAAAAAATCCCCCGACCCGACCCGTTTTTGGACTTTTAATTGTTTTTTTGGACTTTATATTTGAATTGAAAAAACCGATATAAACCGATACGTTCGGCGATATAAACCGATATATCGGTTTTTGTTTTTAAAAAAGTTTGATTCGGTTTTTTTTTCTTTAAAATAAATTTTATTCGGTTCATATTTTTTTGATACAAAACCGAATCGATATACGCCCACCCCTAATCTTTGTGCTAAATAAGTCTTTTCTTTTTAATTTGCAAAACCAAACAAGAGACGTGGGAAATTTTCATCTCGAATCAATTGACTTTGTTGTTCAAAATAACTTCTTTTATTTGTTTTTCCTCAATGTCGAAAGTTCCTACCCAATCTAAGTTCTTGTTTTCCATTCACCAACTTTTCAAACTCTGTGGAACCAAAAAGAGAATTACAATTATGGCTGAAATGATGTCTAACTAGACATGGAGTTAGGATTTAAAATATATGGATACAGAATTTTAGTTCATTTAGGTTATTGAAATCTAAATTAGTAATTTGTATATACAAAATACTTTTTTAAGGTAAATACAAGGTTTAATTCAAAATTATGAAATTCTGCCGAACTCATTTTCTATACTCTAGCTCCGACACAAATTTAAAGATAACGATGTTATTTCTTGCCGGAATCATAGTTTCAAATAATAAATCAAAAGTCTGATACTTAAACCGAGAAGAATAAAAGGACGGCGTCATTATCCATTCAAATTGCTCCTACAACCCTCCGATTATCAAAGAAAGAAATCTAGGTAGGTGGTAGCACTAATATTCTACTCTTTTAAATTATTTCTAAATAAAAAAATATATCGTTATTTTTAAAAATTTGTTTCAAACGGTAAGCTTATCTGATTTTATTTATTTTAGAATTTTTTCTCGAATAAATCATGATGATCATATAAATTGGAGGGGGGGTTGTAATATTTGCTTATGGAGACAGCTAAAATAGAAAATAAAAAAGGTAAAACAACACTCATAAAGTGTGAATTGTTTGTAATTCTTACACTGGAAGCAGAGCATTTGGTTTGGATTCTACAACTGAAAGAAATCTGAAATAAATAGAAAGAAAAAGAAAAGCATACGTAACTCATTTAGAATAACAGATTTTTTCTTAAAATTATGAAATTAAAAGTTTAAAATGGTTTATTTTATATGAAACACTCCAGGTATATGATAATCACTTAAATTAAATAACGAAAAAGTTTACAACATTAAATCAAATGAACCCCTCAGTTGGGTACTTATTGGCACATAAAGGAATTTGGAAGGGAAAATAGAAATAAAAGACAAATAATTGATAAAGAAGCTGACATAAATATTCACTTTTACAAGTAATTTGCACTTTTCCTTTAGTATTCCAGAATTATGTTCCCTATATTTACTTTTGGAGAACAACTCCAGGAAAGAAAAAAACCCCAGGAAAGAAAAAAAAGTGATGAAGAAATGAATAATTTAAAACTTACTCCTTGCAGACTATGGAGGCCTCTCCATATGATTCAAGCTTATCCAATTCTTCCTGCATTACCATACATAAATCAAATTTAAATTATATACAAAAAAGAATTTTTAAGTTCGATATAATGATAGAAAAATTTACTCAATCAGGTGATTTACAAAGTAATTGCACATAATATTTTCTTATGATAAATATGGAGTACGTAGTTAGTAAACGTGTAAAAATGCTAATTGACCTGCTATTACAAGTTAAATTATATTAATAATATAAAGTGTCATTATACCTTCGACTTTAAATTCATAAACTTTTTTGAAGAAATAACAGATGTAAGGGATATTTCTAAAGGGTATGAGCTTATGTATCAAGAAAATTCAAAGCTAAGAATTAAAGAAAACAAGGAATTTTAAATTTACACACAGAAAAAAAACTTTAGGACAGAACAACAATTCTGCTCGTAGTTTTAGTTCAAATCTTATATTTATACTTATGAATTCATTAATTATGTATAAATAATTTATTAAGAATTTAATAAATTATTTTTTTTAGAATTCAGAATTCATAAATTCAAAATTCTAATTTTTTCTCTGCTTCTGCTCCCATACCTTATGAACCAAAAATTTAAAAGAAGAAAAATGCATATAAGGAAAATGAAAAATATTTTAAAAAAAAAATAAAACCGGAATAAATTGGATTTGTTGATTGACAGAAGCAATAGCAGCAGCCATACGATGTTTCCCCATAATAAAATGATCAGTTGTACTTCTTGAAAGAGGTCTTGTACTTGTCTCAGCCATAGATGAAGATGGAGAAATTATTTCTTCTGTTTGAGGCTCATCATCATTAATAAATTCTTGTGAAACTGATATTGGTGACTCCAGTAAAGATAAAGAAAGAAGCTAAAAAGCTAAGATCAAGAAAAATGAATATATATATATGGGTTTGGATTTTTTTTTTATATTAAGAAATGTGAAACCAATAATGAGTCAAGGTGGTGGTTGAGTGAAAGCAAAATTAAAGTGGCGGAATAAACAATAATGGTCAAAAAGGTTGGTGGAGGAATAGGGGTTGAGAGACTTTGGAAGAATATATTTTGTATATAGATATTGCATCACACATAATAAATTAAAAATTATACGAGAGAAATCCATATGCAACACGAATCTATATAATTTAATCAAATTATATTAAATAGTGGTGCAATCCGGATTTTTGAATAACATGATTTAAAATAAAAGAGATAAATATACAAAAAAAATTAAGAAAATTCAAATTTAATTAGTTAAATAAATTATGATAAAATTACGAACTCAAACTCATAATAATTAAATTCTGAATTCACCTCTAGTTACCACTTAAACTTTCCACTTGAAAAAGTAGACACAATAGTGTAGGAAATGCTTATGTTCTTGAATTGGGGTCTTTTATAGGACAATGAAGTTCATAACATATGAATAAAAAGTGAAATCAAGTGGGGAAGTGGATTAGGTGGGGAGGGTATCATGGCCTCATGGGAATATGGAAATTGGTCCCAAAGGTTAATATCAAAGAGAAGTGGCCACCAAAGTTGGTATTAGCATTTTGTTTCTTATATATACTTTTTAACTATTTCCTTTAAAATTAACAATTTAAAATTCTCTAACAACTTTACAGACTATAATTACTGTATTTATTCCATAAATCATTGGCATGAAAATACTTTTCACCACCTTCCTATCCATCCTTCTAATCACTATTAGTGATAGACTATTATTACCAAGTTCTCTTACAAGGTAATCTTTGAGTTCGGAGAGGATATTCGTATAAATATCTTGGATTTTATTATCTTCGACAAATTGAGAACCTGCGGGGGGCTTCAGGTAGGGCATCGGGAACCTGCGGGGGGGGCTTCAAGTGGGGCATCGGGAACCTATGGGAGGGCTTCAGGTAGGGCATCGGAAACCTGTGGGATAAATATATTCCTTTAAGTTTTTTCTCATCTTAAATATTTGCATTTTTTTCATATTACCATTAAGTTATCGTAGCTTACCACACGAATATGCCTATTCATAATTTTTTTAATGTAGAATACTACTTATGTTTTTTATGTAAAATATATGTTATGAAACCTTAAAATATATATTATGAAACCTTTTGCATCTCAAGATATCTCTTTCTTTCTTGATAATGATATACTAACTCACTCAAGAATTATGAGAATTTTTCATGTCTAAATACATGTCCTATTTCGTCAGCCCATCTCAACATATAAATGCATCTTCTATACCTGAATGGAAAAGCCAACTTTTTTTTAAAGCCAATCTTCAAGTTTTATGTATGAAACTTCGTAAAAATTTCACGGGACAGCATCTTTTGACACCGTCATTTATTATGTACTCACTTTGTAATTAAAAGTTGTGCATATATATCGATTTTAGATATATGGTGTCTGAAGTTAAATTTGACAAAACTAAACTTCAAACACAGCGTTTGAAGTTTCATATGGGTGAATTATTTTTTACTGACTTTAGTTATTTCTATCCAAAGTTTATGCACATGTGACTGAAGTTCAGATAAAAATGAGTGAACTTCACTCATATATGATCAAAATTCAAACAAAAATTATTGAAGTAAGACAAAAATAACTCAAAAATAACTGAACTTTAGTTATATGTACTGAACTTTAGTCAATATCTGAAGTTTGACTCTGTTAAAATTAATTTCAGACATCCTATATTAAAGTTATCTCAAAATAGATACATGTATATATATTTTTAAAAAAGGCACAAACTAAATGACGGATATCCGTGCAATTTGCCCTGACACTTCCCACATACTAGGCCTATCTTCAGTTTGGTCTAGGCTTAACCGAATTGATGGCCACTATCTTTTTTTTTTATTTTTTTTTTTTTATAATCGAGGTTTCCAGGCTTACGCCTGACTACTTCACTGGTATTACCCAGATGTCCTGGAGATGATGGGACAGTCCTTCAGCACCCCACCACCAGGTAAATCGCGGGATGTGCACACATGGTCAGTGTCTGCTTGCGTCCAACGGATCAATGCTACAAGGTTGACCCCCCCACAGGCCCCATCCACAAGGCTTGGCGGAGACCGAACCCACACTGCAATATGCCCGCGCGGCTTTTTAGCGCCCAGGCTTTACCACATGTATGTGCCCCGGAGGACGATATCCGAAGGGAAGAATCGAACTTGCGACCCTAAGGCCGCAAAGTTGACTCCCTGCCAGCAAGCTGACCCCTCTAGATAATTGATGGCCACTATCTTTAGTGAAGAACTGGCCAATTTCTCTTCAGGCTTCAACCAATCCAATTAAAAATAGAGCACTCAAGAATTTCATCAAAGCACTATATGATTTTCTAACATCATTATTACTTCAATCATCTCAATTTATGAAACACTTTTCATTTTTTGAGAATCAATTTGACTATACTTTGAAGCTTAATTGGATTAGATTAACTCGATATTTTAACATTAAAATTTATATATTTGAAAACTACGTTAAAAATACAATAAGTTGCAACTTTTCTCATATCATTTTAGTGAAAAAATACATCTTAAAATATTAGTCAAAGTTCATGCAGTTTGAATCTCGAGAATCGAAAAGTGCCACATAAATTAAAATAGATGGAGTAATATTTTATGAAAAGTAATTTTACCAAAGATCGCAAAGTATCTTTTATGAAAATATTTTCTAAAAAAATAAGTTATTTTAAAAAAATATTTTTCATCGTACCAAATTAACAAATGAGATAGTGTTTCCACTTCCTTTCCTCGAGATATCCCAAATGAAATATTTTTCATCACGCACGCTCTCACCGAGTCCTTCATCACATCATCCCCCAACAACAGGCAAGGAGAAAGTGTCTACCACATATGATGAAATAGAGTTGTGGGCAACTCTTGATGCTACGGTACTCCAGTGGATTTATTCCACTATCTCTACAGATCTCTTGCAGACTATTATTGAACCTGACGCTACGACAATGGACACTTGGGATAGGTTGTGTGATATATTCCAAGAAAATAAAAATTTATGTGTTGTGACCCTTGAGAAGGAATTTCCCACATCAACATGGAGGATTTCCGAATGTCTCGGCCTATTATAAAAGGCTCAAGGAGTTGACAGATCAACTCAAGAACGTGGTGCGCCCATCACAAATGATCGTCTTATTCTTCAGATGGTTGCAGGCCTATCCGAGGCCTATAATGGTGTTGAGACTCTTCTTCGTCAAAGCAACCCTCTTCCTCCATTTTACCAAGCTCGGTCTATGCCAACCCTTGAAGAGGCGGGGCTGGCTAAAAAGGCTGCAACAAGAGCACTTCCGCCATGATGGTGGCCTCGCCACAAGATTCCTACTCTCAATCATATTCGGCTAATTGTACTCCAAATCGGAACAACAGTGGTGGAAAACGAGGTCAAATCGGAATTTCAGCGGAAAAGGCGGCGGCGCGCGCGGCGGCAAAGGCGACAGTTGCGGCAGCCGCGGCAGCGGCAAAGGCGATAGCCGCGGCGGTAGTAGTGGCGGTAGCGGTGGTCAGAGTGGCAGCCGTCAGGGACAACCGCAAGTTGGGCCAAGGCAGTGGCCTGGGCAGTGGGCTAATAGTGTCGGTAGTCAGTGGGCCTGGCAGTGGCCCAATTTCCCTTTTCCAATTCCAGAAGCTTACCCAGCAAATTGGGCCACCAACCAGAGGCCCAATTCATAGCAGTTTTAGTCTAGACAGTCGTCTTCGCGGCTACGAGTCCAGCAGTAGTTCTGATACCCACGTATATCGTGGTCGCGATTAATACACTTAGTTTAAATTCCCAAATGTCAATTGGTACATCGACACCGGTTCCACTTCTCATATGACATCCGCGCCAGGTAATATCTTGTCTTATTTCAATTTGAGCAAAAATCGTGGCATAATTATTCGTAATGGTCATTCAATTCTGATTCGTGGTTATGGTCACACAAACTTATCTCCCCACATCCACCTCTAGTCTTAAAAAATGTCATTCATGCCCCTCACTTAATTAAAATTTTAGTGTATGTCCGAAAATTCACAACTGATAATTGGGTTTCTGTTAACTTTTACCCTTTTGGATTTTCTGTGAATGATTTCACGAAGGGGATACCTCTAATGAGATGTAATAGTCAGGAAGAGCTTTATCCAATCACCACCACCATAATTTCCACGAGTCAAACCACATCATCAATGTTTGTCGCTCTCGCACCTTCGTTGTGGCATGCATGTTTGGGTCATCCGGGGTCGTCTATTATTGCTTCTCTTAAAAATAAATTTTTGTTACTTGTAAGAATACGCGTAGTACTCATATTTGTCCGTCTTGTCCTCTAGGGAAACATGTTAGATTACTGTTTGTAGCCTCTAATTCTCGTACGTCGATGCCTTTTGACATTATTTATAGTGATTTATGGACATCTCTCATTTTGAGCTCTTTGGGCCATCGTTATTATGTGTTATTTTTGGATGATTATTCTATTTTTTTGTGGATCTTTCCTTTGTCTAAAAAGTCTCACGTTTTTCCACATTTTTAAAGGTTAGAGCTTTCATCCGTACCCAAGTTGAACGGGAAATTAAAAACATTCAATCTGATAATGGAATGGAATATGATAATGGGTCATTTCGGGAATTTTGTGACACTAATGTCATAGTTTTTCAGTTTTGTTGTCCTCATACGTCCTCACAAAATGGGAAAGCCGAATGAAAAAATCATACCATTAATAATATTATCCGCACATTACTAGCTCATGCTTCATTACCCCCTTCTTTTTGGCATCATGCATTACAAATGGCTATTTACCTCCTTAACATACTTCCTAGCAAATGATTAGCATATCAATCTCCCCTAAAAATTATTTATCATAAAGACCCTTCGTATTCTCATCTTAGGGTGTTTGGGTGCTTGTGCTATCCACTTTTTCTGTCCACTACAATTAACAAACTTCAAGCCCGTTCTACCGCTTTTGTATTTTTGGGTTAGCCATCTACTCACCGTGGTTGCAAATGTTTTGATTTATCTTCTTATAAAATCATAATTAGTCGTCATGTTATTTTTTATTAAAAATCCAATTTCCGTTTGCTAAATTGTATAGCCCCGTGCTTCATTCGTATAGTTTTTTAGATTATGGGCCATCTCTGTATAACATCCATCAGTGACCCCAACACTCTTGTGATTTGAATCTTCCAACATGCCCACTAGCCTGCTGGCCCACATAGTCTCGGTACCGTTCCGGATCCAACTTCATATTCTCGAACTGGCCCAATAGTTTCTAGCCCAAGTCCTTGTCTGCTTCCAATATTTCGGCCAACAGGCCCACTGCCTGCTGGCCCACCATCCCCCAGCCCAATTTTATCGCCTCCTGGCCCAGTATGTTTTCCCAGTCACAATCCACTGTCTCGGCCAGCTGGCCCATTGTCTGTTGGCCCAATTCCAAATATCGTCGGTCCATTAAATCAGCTAACATGCCCAACAGTCCCGAGAACCATCCCAGTCCATTTCTATTCCGACTCAAGGGCCGGTTACTCGTAGCCAACGTGGTATTTTTAAATCTAAATTACATTTTAATCTCAATTATAATGTCACTATATCACCCCTACCACGTAACCCATTGTCTGTCATTTATGACCCAAATTGAAAAATGGCCATGGATGATGAATCATGGGAGTTGGTGCCCCGTCCGCTTGTTGTCAATATTATTTGTTTTATGTAGATTTTTATTCATAAAGAAAATTATGACGTTCTTTTGAGAGGCATAAGGTCCGTGTTTGTATGTGATGGTAAAATGCAACAGGTTGACATAGATTGTGGAGAGACATTTAGTCCAGTGGTCAAACCGGCTACCATTTGCACTGTTCTTAGTCTAGCTCTCTCGAAAGCGTGGCCCATTCATCAATTGGATGTGAAAAATGCTTTCTTGCACGGTGATCTCAAGTAGATAGTATACATGCATCATCCCTTAGGTTTCAGGGGCCCCGATTATCTTAATCATGTCTGTTTACTCAAGAAGTTCTTATATGGGCTTAAGCAGGCCCTATGGGCTTGGTATAAAAGGTTTGCAGATTATGTGTCTACTATTGGGTTTTCTCACAGCCGGTCTGATCATTCTTTGTTCATCTATCGTCGTGGTACTTCTCTGACATACATTCTGTTATATGTGGATGATATTATATTGACTGCCTTTTCTAATAATCTGTGCAAATCTATCATGTCCCTTCTCAGTTCAGAATTTGCTATGAAAGACTTGAGGCCCTTAAGTTATTTTTTGGGTATAGCTGTCACTCGTCATGCAAGTAGTCTATTTTTATCACAGAAGAAGTATGCGACGGAGATTATTGAGAGAGATGGCATGTCATCTTGTAAGTCCTCTACTACTCCGGTTGATACCAAATGGAAGCTGAGTACTAATTCTAGCACACCATATGAGGATTCCACCCACTATCGCAGTCTTGCAAGGGCTCTTCAGTATCTTACTTTCACGAGGCACATATTACGTATGCAGTGCAGCAGATGTGTTTATTTATGCATGATCCGAGGGACGAGCACATGCATGAGCTCAAATGCATCATAGGGTACATACATGGCACACTTGATTATGGCTTGCATTTATATCCACTATCTGTCTCTACTCTCGTGTTTTATACAAATGCTGATTGGGGTGGATGTCCAGATACCAGACGTTCGACATCTGGTTATTGTATGTTTCTTGGTGATAACTTGGTCTCTTGGTCAGCAAAACGCCAGGCTACTTTATCACGATCCAGTGCGGAGGCCGAGTATCGAGTGATAGCCAATGTGGTGTCTGAGTTATGTTGGCTACGTAATCTTCTATTAGAGCTACACTTTTCCTATGCATAAAGTTACCTTGGTCTACTGTGATAATTTTAGTGCAGTCTATCTATCTAGGAATCCGGTCCAATATCAGTGCACTAAACATATCGAGATGGATATTCACTTTGTTAAAGGTAGCTCGTGGACAAGTATGTGTCTTGCATGTCCCTTCACGATATCAAATTGCTAACATCTTTACTCTGGGTCTTCCCTTGATTCTGTTTGAAGATTTTAGGGATAGTCTCAGCGTACAACAATCACCCGCTATGACTGCGGGGTGTTACAGAAGGTGATATACACGGTCAAAACAGTGTATATCGGTAGGCCATATTTTTGTATTAATTACCATAATTGTAGAATCCTTGTACAATTGTAATTATAGTATTAGTCTTGTATTAGGAAAAGCTATAAGACTTGTATTAGGAAAATGTAGATTTAATTTCCTTAATTAGTTTTGTATATCATGTATATATATATATATATATACATTTTTATTAATGAAAATAATCAAGAGATTATTCTCTTTCATCAAACTTAACAAAATTACCCCTCAATTGGATGAAATCCCCAAATCAACCTCAATTTCTCAATTTAACTTAAAATTATTCAATTTTTCTTTTTAACCCGACCCACTAAACTAATTTAACCCATAAAAATTAAAATATGATCCATAGCAGCTATAGCGGTACCAATACAAACGAAAACTACACCAAAGTGGAAGGGCCAGTATAAAAGCTAGAAGTAGCTAGCCTCCTATAGTAGAGTAGTCGGCCTAACCAAAGCCTCACGACAACGCTTTGGCTTATTTTTACTTCGAAGAGAAAAGGACTGAGGAATTTGGATTTATTGCAGCAATTGAACCGTTTCAAATGAATAGGTCCTGCCATTTGAAGAGTAGAATAAACAATACGATTTTGTAAAAGTTACTGTATTTATGTTTTAATTCGACGGAGAATAATTGAAAAAGAAACTTCTTTTTTGTGTTTGGTCTATAAATAATTGACAAAAGACATATTTTGGTCTTCAAGAGTTCAAGTTGAGGGTCCAAAACAGTTTGTGTTGGTTCTTTGGTTCTATGCCATGCCATGGCACAAGAAAAAAAGATCAATCATTAAAAATTGATTATCCATGTCAAGAAAATTTACTTGTTTAAGCACTAATTCATGTTTTCTTCCTTAACAATGATAAGAATAAGAATTAAAGTGCCTATTTCAGGTTCCCGCCTTTTATCATACTTGGAAATTGAGGATTTTAATTCTTATGGGTTAAATTAGTTTAGTGGATTGAGTCGGGTTAAAAAGAAAATTGGATAATTTTAAGTGAAATTGGAGAATTGAGGATGATTAGGGAGATTTCATCCAATTGAGGGTGATTTTGTTAAGTTTTATAACGGCTGAGATATAAATAGCCCTCAACTTATAACGGAAGACAAATTTAACTGATAAAAGAAAGTAGAAGGGTATTTTTTACCCTTTCTCCTTTTTCATAACATCTTAAGTTTTTTTCTTTTCACAAATGAAACTTTTATATTTCGTCTCAAATTAAGATATTTTGGCAAACATAAAAAATATCCTTTATATATAAACTCTTGTCTTGTCTTGTTTTATTTTTTCCATCTACGGTACTATTTTCCGGTATTTCTAACTTACTAGTCTCTAAAGCGTGTGTTGCGCGTTAATAGTTGAACGTTGATATTTAGTCAATTATAATTTTTTTTATTTTTCACCCGGTGTCTGGTACCCACATTGAGTCCGAATAAATCTAGATTTGCGTATGAAAATCTCATATTGGTGAATAACGCGCTCTCTAACAAAAGCGACTTCATACCCGTTCTCGAACCAGAGACCTCTGATAAAGAATGAAGGAATTACACATACATATACAGTCAAATTCATGTTTCTATAATAATAATAATAATATTAATATAAGATATTCCAATTTAGCATGGTATCAACCACAATGGAAGGGGCAACCTCATGATGGATCGCGAAAAATGATCATTTGTTTATTTTCAAACTTAATTGTTACATAAAATTGATAAAACTTTTATCGTGAACAAACTTAAATCAAAAAAAACCTCAAAAATTAGAAAGACTAACTTAAACATTGAATTTAACCCCCCCCCCCCCCCCCCCCCAAAAAAAAAAAAAATTAAACGTTAAAAAGAATAAGCCTATTATGCTTAGCTTTAAGACTCTATATTTTTGTTGTACTCAACATCCAAATATTCAGGAAAACAATTACATATTCCAGTTTTATCATATCTGTAGTATGTTTATTTGAAGGAAATTTTAGTTTAGGAAGGTATAAAGTCATTTAATATTTGAAGGATATTTTTGTCAACCAACATTTATATTAATGCTTTTCTAATAATATAAATAGATATAGATTTTTGTACATATTTTCCTAGTGAGAATTATCTTGGTCTTCCAATTTTAGAATAATACCAATCAATCCATTCAATATATTAAATTTATTTATAAAAGAACTTTTTCATTAGTCAATATATTCAGCAAGTATTTAACAAGTGAATGAAGTCATACATAATCTATTTGAACATCCTTATGGAAACATTTTCTCTTGAATACATGATAATAATTATTTACTTTCTTTGATACATTCACATATCTTTCAAGCTTAACAAATCTAAAATGAATAAACAAATTATTCGTAAAAGAATTCAATATAGAACATTTATTAAGTAAAACAAGATCTCTACTTCGGAAATTGAACTAGCAACAAGATTAATTTATGACGGTTTTCTTACATTATCAGTATATTATGATCTATTATAAAAGACTGATTTCCATATTTTTAATGTAAAATAATCAAGACTACTTGATACGCCCCATTTATTAAGTAAAACAAGATCTCTACTTCGGAAATTGAACTAGCAACAAAATTAATTTATGACGGTAGACGTTGGAATCAAGTTGGAGTACTTAAATAAACATGTATGATAATGTTACCGAAGAAATGAGTCCAAGAATCCAACATAATGAACAAGAAGCAAAGCAACTATAAGAAGTACACCAACTGAATTGTGAAGTGCCATTTAACAACCACCTCTACGTATTGAAGAAAATAATAACTTATATGTACTAATATAAAGGTTTTCTTACATTATCAATATATTATGATCTATTATAAAAGATTGTTTTCCATATTTTTAATGTAAAATAATTAATGTTTATATAAAGAAATGTGTGTAACTTTAATAGTGTAATTGTTTTTACACCGTTAGTTTATAGAACTTTTACTCAAATAAAAAACCTCTCAACTCAGTCACGCATTGAAAATCTATTTTGCTCGAACTCTTCAAAAATGTTGTTGGGTGCGTGACGGGTCCTCAAAAAGTAGTGCACTTTTTGAGTATCCGACACGGGTGTGGCTACATTTTTTAAGAATCCAAGAAACATAGTTGAAACTAATACCGTATGCAGAATAAAACCTGAAATATTTTTCCCAGAAAAAAAAACCGGAAATAATACAATCTCAGCAATAAACAACTTCAATTGGTCAATGATCGATACACTTTGTATTGGATATAACATTTTTTTAATGCCACTCGATGACAGTAATCACCACCACCTCATTGAAAGCATCACCACAGAGTGAAAACTGTTGGATATTGTAAAGCAGTACGGGAAGTAAATAAATATTACAAGTGTTCGAAAGGATAAACTAATAGGCCAATGTTTAGAACTGCCGCAAGCTTGTTGTGTCTTGCATCTTGATAACCTAAAATCAAGAAACACTAAATCTGGATGGTTACAACTGTGTGCCGAGTCGAGTGATTGCACTATGTCCTTAAGACAAGATTGTCCCGTATATATGCTTTTACGTTAATGGACAATAGTCTCCCAAGATGAAACAATACATTAATCTCAACACTACAAAGCAAATAGGTTGAGTCTGACGAAGAAAACAAACACGAAACGCCTTGCTGAAGAAATGGAAAAGGAAGGAAGAGTTTCTGTTTTTCGTCCCAACGTTACCGCTCACGTTGAGGACTGTGTTTTACTCTTCTGTTTGTCTCTGTGTATATATTTCTGTCTCGTTTTTGTTGTGTATATGTTCTGTTTTGTGTGTATTTCGTCACTGTATGTGCAACATAATTGAGTCAAAAGGCATCAATATATAGCATGAGGGAGGGACTCCTTAACTGCCAAAACATGACTGTTAATAGTCATTAGAATGGCTGTTAATGGCCATTAGGGAGACTGATTATGGTCATAGAATGAGGCTGTTTATGGCCATTGAAGGAGGGTTGATTATGGAGGAGTTAATCAGCCAAGTAATGGCTGGTTAATGCCCACTAACGCCCCAAAAATCAACTCCAACGGTAGGCAGAAAGTCGTCGTTCCTAAATTCAACTTTTAGAAACTCTAGGGACCAAACTGTAAATATTAAGCAATTTGGAGGTCCAAATAGATAATATCAGAAAGTCCCACAACCCACGACCCGTGACCCGAGACCAGACCGGACAGGCGGGAGGCGGCGGCGCGCGTGTGGGCTTAGCCTTGAACCTGAGCACATTTAGGTCCTCCCTCCTTTAAACACATGGGATACCCCTTGGGGTTCCAAACCCTTAGCCAATTAAGAGACTTATAAAGAGAGCAATTCTTCCTTTTCCCACCGATATGGTAGATTTTTCCCACACCATATTTCCATGCCTCAAACACCTTACTTCGTGGACCAATATCTCTTTCATTTCTCAACGAAATTTGACGATTCTTGGCCCTACGGTCATCTACTCACTTAGTAGATTATGCATGTGTGAAGAGACAAAGCCTCCAACATGCCGAACACTAGTGTTTAATTCATTAAATATGGGTGGACACACCTCCCCACCAAAGGCAAATTTCCAACAATCCCATCTTGAAAGAGATTATTTGGCGCACACACATGGTGCCTACTTTCATCAATCTTTCAGCGAAAAGTTATTGCATCAGGAGAGGTAGCTTCTGCTTTGAACCTTCCCTAGTTGAATACCACCGGACTTACTTGTCTTGAACCATCAGTGTTTATTGTAAGCCAAGACAATGATACCAACACAATAACTCTCCTTATTCATTTTCATTCTTATGGTTTTGTCCGTTGTGACCGTGGACACACTTGGATTCTTAAGTGCGTTAATTTGAGACGGCATGTCCTCGCACTTAAATAGGTGATCTCCTACAAGGTATCCTGTTATACCCCACTTCACGAGTGTTAGGAATCATTAAAAGTTTCCCCAAACTTAACCTCAACCGTTTGAGGATCGTTTAAAAGTTTGGAAGCTTAACCTTTACCCACCATGCAGGTAGCACTTTAATGTCTATCGCGGGAACATCTTTGGATTCATGTTTCCGGTCTTATGTCCCTTCGTTAGTAATCAAGGAAGTGACACCCGTGATGATCAACTGCCATACGGTCTTATGTCTCCGACAGATCCTGACATATATGTCCAGACGCCGTCATCCGTGTTCTTTCTGAAGCCGATTAGCTAGCCACAGTATATAACTGCTGAAGGCACGCATTTTTCCCAATAAGGGACGTCCTCTAAGGAGTCATGAAGTTACTCAACTTCTTTCATGCTTTGTATAAAGCGATAAACTCCGATTCCATCATGAATCGGCCGATACAAGTTTGCTTAGAGAATTTTCCAAGACCCACCATACACATTTACTTGTGGCTTTGGTGTTCTTCACATCTGATGTCCAATTTGCATCATTTGTTCTCCTAGAACCGCTGGACATCCAGAATACCATGATCTGTAGATAAGCGAATATTTCAGATATCGTTATATCCGACTTAACGTCTTTTCCAGAATCACTTATTAAAATCATCAGTGAACCTTAGTTTAACTAATCTTCTTTGTAGGCCGATACCATGTCGGTTGTAGTGTGTACAATACATTGAACTACACGTGACCTGCGCATATCACTCCTTATCTATGCGTGCACCATGATTCCAATCAGTTCTATGATTCATATCCATTGGTGGCTTTAACGAGACTGTCAACTATCTCACAACTGAGTTTGGAGTTAGACCAGTCCGTTAGATGTCTTAGAAATCCAATTCCTAAGATGTCATCTGTGATACCCATATCTTTTGTTTCAATATAATTTCCACTCTCGACTGTTGGTTTTCCAACTGTTGGCTTTCTAACTTCAGAGTCAATGTTTCTATGGTCAGATTCATTGTTTCTGTTTTATCTGAAACTTTCAGGACCAAAATGTAAATATTTCAGGGACCAAAATGAAAGTTCAGGAAGAAGCCCAACAATCTAGCAAACCAACTCTAATCCTTCCATTTCAACTCTCCGGTTAGGAAGGCTGTTTCAACATCCATGCCACGCAAGACTGCAATGGCCCTGAATGTTAAGCTACTCACAGGGGAGCACATGTACAAGTAGCCGAGGCCTTATACTCGTCAGTAGATCCATCTACTGTGTACTCACTTTTGAGTATCCTTTTTCACAATCCAAAGGTTCTTTTCCCAGAGGAAGATTAACCATTACGCAAGTATGGTTCTATATGATGGAATCTATTTCTCTCTTTGTAGCTTCTTTCCAAAGCAGCGCTTTTGGAGATGACAATCATTTGTTAATTGTCCATGGTTCGTTCTCAACCATACAAGCTAGAAGGCCTGGAACAAGTCTTTGTCCCCCCACTCTTTGCTCCGTCTCGGTTCAACATCTAGAATCCATGAGTTCTGCAGATCTGGAATATTAAGTTCCGGATAGCCACCAACTTTCGAGTCATGTAGATACGGAACGTCTAGTTTCGGACAGTCAGGCCCTCACAGGTTCTTGCTAACCTCGAGCAATTACTTCTTTTTTCTTTTCAAGGAAAGTTATCTTCAAAGAATTCAACATTCTTTGACACCAAGAGGCGATAAGCACTACTATTATTTACAGATCCAGTGAATATGCAATTTACAGTCTTATATCCAACTTGACCTGTTTCGGTATTCCAACTTTTACCAAGCCACCCCACATCACAACATTTGTATGTGAGATCATTTCCATGTTTTACACGGAGAGTTATCCTTATCCTTATGCGTATTTCTGTTGAGAATCGTATTAGCGGTAAGGATCCCCTTGCCCCACATATTTTGGGCGTACGACTTTGCTATTGGCTAACGCCGTTGGAGTGAGGTGAGTAATGAGCAGTCGTTTAATGAACGATGCTTCACATTCTCCCCCTCTATCACTACGAATTTCTCAATCCGTAGACTTAGTTGATTTTCAACTTCTACTTTATAGCGATTATCCGCTTCAACAACTTCATCTTTGCTTTTTCACAAACAAAGGATACAATACGTTGTAGCATCATCAATGAAGGTCACAACGTACTTGTCTCCCCTCTCTATTTTGTATAAACTTCAAATCACCCAAGTAGGTGTGACTAAGTTCTAGAGGAGCGGTGCTTCTTTCGCTATTCCTTTGACGGAACTTGGAAAGGTGATTTTGCCTCTACGCCTGCCTCACATTCATTTTGAGGGTTTATGTTGAAAGAAGGCAACAATCTTAACTTCGCTAGCTTTTGAATGACTTTCTATTTAACGTGTCTTAATCTATGATGACATAGATGCACGGATTACAAATATATCATTCATTTGGCTACATACATATTTTACCATTCTTAGTTATTACAGACCTGTTGGACTAGTCTCAAACCAGCTTGACCAACAACGTCCCTTAAACCAAGTTTGGGACATGTATCACCTCATTTTAGAGTGATCCCATTCCCTGAAGTCCTATTGAGGAAAACCTCTCCAACCCCTTCTACTTAAGAGGTGGCGTTGCTTCACATGAACAACCTCTTGCCCGTGGTTAGAGCGTAATCAGATCATATTTGATCGAGATACTCTGACCCACTCTAGTTGCTTTGGAAGACTGAGTGTCCAATTTCTTTTATGCCTTTCTTTAGGCCTTCAGATCATTTAAGACTTGGAAACTCTGGGCCACCTTACTATGTGTCCATTACTTTTCCTATGAAATGAATTCTGGCCCCACTCCAGTCGCTCGTAGGCTTTGTATGACTGAGTGTCCAATATCATCATATCAAAGGAATTTTGGCCCACTCCAATCGCCCGGAGGCTTTGTATGACTGAGTGTCCAATATCATCCTATGAAGGATCTTCTGCCAAATAGTGTGACAGGCTCAACGTCTTTAGCTTTTAGTATTCTTCCGTTATGATTGGTGCCCAGACAATTCTTGGCGCTTACTTAAGAGTGGTAACAATTTTCGTACAGTCAGTGGATCTTTCTCCCTCGTATGTGCTAACATACTTTACACACTTTTAATAATTACACTCAAAAGAACGAATCTTTTTAAGTCGTTTACAAAATCCAATCTTTAAACGGGAAGGAAAAAGAGATTAAACTTCTTATTTTAAAGCGTAAGGAATATAAATTATTTCGAGAAAATATTTTCATATTCCTCCTTACTTTAAGACCTTTTTTTTAATCATACATCATTTAATCTTTATTCTTGACAAGGAAGAAAAATAACTTATCCCAATTTTGGATTCTAGCCCACTTCAGTCACTTCATCAGACTGAGTGTCCATTTCCACCTTACCATAATTCGGATCCTTTGTCTGGGACAGATATACACCTTCTACTTCAAGATAGAACCACATCTTCAGCCTTCTCCTCTTGTCCCAGTTGACATCATCAACCTCTCGTGAGCGCTTGTTCCCACCACTCTCGGGAGCGGTGACACCATGAACACGTTGACCTTCAACAACATAATCATCACTCTCTTCTACCAGAAAACCACAGCCATATCCAGATTTGGTCACACAACTTTCGACCGACATCTTTCGAACACTAATACAACCTTGTCTTAAATTATTGGATATTGTAAAGCAGTACGGGAGGTAAATAAATATTACAAGTGTTCGAAAGGATAAACAAATAGACCAATGTTTAGAACTGCCGCAAGCTTGTTGTGTCTTGAATTCTGATAACCTGAAATCAAGAAACACTAAATCTGGATGGTTACAACTGTATGCTGAGTCGAGTGATTGCACTATGTCCTTAAGACAAGATTGCCCCGTATATATGTTTTTTCGTTAACGGGCAATAGTCTCCCAAGATAAAACAACACTTTAATCGCAATACTACAAAGAAAATAGGTTGAGTCTGACGAAGAAAACAAACACGAAACGCCTTGATGAAGAAATGAAAAAGGAAGGAAGAGTTTTTATTTTTCGTCCCAACGTTACTGCTCACATTGAGGACTGTGTTTTACTCTTCTATTTTTCTTTCTGTATATATTTATGTCTCGTTTTTGTTGTGTATATGTTCTGTTTTGTGTGTATTTCATCACTGTATGTGCAACATAATTGAGCCAAAAGACATCAATATATAGCATGAGGGAGGGACTCCTCAACTGCCGAAACATGGCTGTTAATAGTCATTAGGAGGGCTGTTAATGACCATTAGGGAGGCTGATTATGGTCATAGAAGGAGGTTGTTTATGGCCATTGAAGGAGGGCTGATTATGGAGGAGTTAATCAGCCAAGTAATGGCTGGTTAATGCCCACTAACGCCCCAAAAATCAACTCCAATGGTAGGCAGAAAGTTTCTGCCTTCCGTCGTTCCTAAATTCAACTTTCTAGAAACTCTAGGGACCAAACTGTAAATATTAAGAAATTTGGGGGTCCAAATAGATAATATCAGAAAGTCCCACGACCCACGACCCATGACCCGAGCCCGAGCCTGAGACCGGACGGGACGGGCGGGCGGCGGCGGCACGCGTGTGGGCTTAGCCTTGAACCCAAGCACATCTAGGTCCTCCCTCCTTTAAACACATGTGATACACCTTGGGATCCCAAACCCTTAGCCAATTAAGAAACTTATAAAGAGAGCAATTCTTCCTTTTCCCACCGATGTGGTATATTTGTTCCACACCATATTTTCATGCCTCAAACACCTTACTTCGTGGACCAATATCTCTTTCATTTCTCAACGAAATTTGACGATTCTTGGCCCTACGGTCATCTACTCACTTAGTAGATTATACATGTATGAATAGAAAAAGCCTCCAACATGCCGAACACTAGTGTTTAATTCATTAAATATGGGTGGACGCACCTCCCCGCCAAAGGCAAATATCCAACAAAAACCTTACAAGTCGGTTATCCAAATAGTTAGTGGAGATAAGTTAGTATGACTTAACGTATCAACTTTGCTCGATAATACGCACATAAGGCTGTCAGAAATTTCAAACGACTTCGCCACCACTATACGACCTTGAGAGGCACATGTATGAATCATCGACCCATATTTTTCTATTTTTTCTTTAACATTCTGGTCGTAGGACTGGGACTGGGATTAGCTAAAGGAAGAATTTGCCCCGTTAGAAGCAGACAAGAGTCGGAAAATACGTGTTGCACTCTTTTTCTTGACTAAGTTTTTTTCTAATAGGGTTTTTATCGACATAGTTTTTAATGAGGCAATGATCATAAAATATATTACATTTGTGAATGCATCCAGAACTCCGCATCAAGAACTAGAAGCTCCTTCTGTACTATCTGTAGTTGCTACTTTTTGTTCATAAAATAAATGTACATGGGCTCTACGCCTTACCTTTATGAATAAAAAAGGCTCAAGCCACGTTAGTTACACTCTGAATTTGTTGGTACAACCGCATCCCTCAGGACCGGAAAACATCCTCCTCGAACACATGACATGGCCTGCGGCCTCAGAGCGTGAAGAAAACATAACCTTATGCCAAAACAAAGATGAGGTCGAGACGTCCTCCTCATCAGCGTCGAACAAAGGGGGGCCCTCCTTTTATTATGAATCAGACGAATATAATTCTTGATCATAAAATACGTATCGTGAAGTAATATGTCGGGATTGGGAAATGCGATTGTACAAAATATCACCTTTGGAAAGAAAGAAAATAAAGCAATCGTGGTACCTAAACACATGTGTCCAAATAAATATGGAGCATAATTCTGATAAAGAAATCCTAGGGTGGAAAGGTGTTTGTGGTTGAAGTTCTCCCCCTCAAAGGACCGGATAGTCCCTACACCCTGTCCACAAAAAATACCAACAAAACAAGAGTAATAGGCAATAAACACATTGTCGCAAGAATTCAGTAAAAATGATTAACTTTAGTTCGAAAGATTAAAAAGTGCCACAAATGTAAGGTAGACGACCGCGCAAAAAAAGGCATCAACATATATACAAGCCCAAAAAAAGGAAACTTCCGCATCCGGATATACAAAGTACTTACAAAGCAATTTATAGTTGTCAAAATAAACATGGCTTAACGCTGAAACAAGTCTGGAATCAACACAAAAAACATTTAAAAAAATGAATAGTTAGCGACATCGGCTAAAGCCCCGGGTTCATCTACCTCGGAGGGTTTTGGGAGCTTCCAAAGCAGGGAGGGCAGGCTGGCCTCTGGAAGGATCTCACCTCGTAGGGGACGTTCTCCGTCCTAACCACATCACCATCAGCAGGGTCCTAGAGGGGTTGTTCTTCAATCTCTCCCGGAGCCTCCTTCTCATCTCATTCCTATGATGGCCATCACTCACTGTCAGAAGCCTGAGCAGGGTCCTCGACTGGGGGCTGCACAAGCAAAGCCCTGAAGACAGTTTCTTCTATAGACAGAGCAGTAGCGACCTGGGCGTCAATATCAGCTATCCCATCCCGAGCTTCTTGAAGAGCAACCTATGGGAATGGTACATAGCATGAGCCTTCTCGAGGGCAAATTACATCTTCAGTTTCTGCATACGGGCATCCACATCGGCCGAACTCAGCCAGCTCTTCTCAAGTAAACTTCTAAGGGAAGCGTTGGTGTCAGAAAGATGCGGGTTAAGCTTCAACCTACTTTTTATTCTAGGTCATTTGGGCCTGTAGCCTTATCCCAAGAAGGGCTCGGGCTTCTTCTGCAACAACTTTTTCTTTCACGCACACTTGCAGCTCTGCTTCCAGCGTCCGAACTCTTTCCTCAAGGCCAGGATCCCTCTGTAATACGTTGGCATAGTGATCTTGGTTATTGGCCCATTTCTTCTGTAAATCTGCAAGCTTGAAATGAACTTGGTCGCCTCTTCGCTATGAATTCTCCTATCCTGATCCGACTGATCCAGTTTTTCTTCCATCTCTTCCGCGACTACCAACTGAACCTCTAATGTAGGGTGACACTCTTGCATCATTTGGTACTCAACCCATTTCTCCCTCTCATCGGCAAACTCGTGCTGGAGTTCCTCCATCGTCAAAAGGTGAGCCTGGATAAGAAAAATTCCTAATAATATAAGTTAGCACGGTAATAAGGGTAGAAACTAAATAAAACAAAACAGTAAGATACCTGGGAAGCCGCATGGGCGCCAGCATTAAGGAGGCAATCCCCGGAGACAATGTTCATTTTTCGCCGATACTTCTCCGTAGCCAACTGCTTCAGATAGTTGGCAACCCCTACCGATTTGGAAAGAAAGGGACATTCCCTCGGTACGATAAAAGTGATATGTCTTCGGGATGAGGGGTTGCGTACCGGGGACAAAAAGGTTCTACCAGTTCCTACCTGTGAGTTTCTCGAAAACCCTCAGGTCTTTCTCTAGTATTCGGACCTTAGGACGGAGGGGATTGTATTTGATGAGCCGGTTGGGGAGCTTCTAGGGATGAAGAAGGAAGAGAAGAAACGGACATCAAACCCAAAGCTTCACCCCTAGTCCGGACGGAACCAAGAAATGGGCGATGGGAGGACCTCATCACGGGGGCAAGTTTCATATCTTTAAAGAGGTTTTCATTAAAGGCTACTTGAGGGGATTTCCCTCAAGGAATGAGATCTTGGGCCGAGTCGGCCTCGTCCTTGCTAGCATCGGACCCCAAGTCAATCGCTATTGGGAGAGTGGTCGGCGTTCTTAAGGTCGGACATTAACCATCCCGATCAGGAATGCTTTGCCTACTTCTTTTAGTTGAATGGGAAGAGCCAGATGATGTTTTTCCCCTGTACTGAGGGAGTCATCTCCGGACTTTGGACAAGTTGGGATGAATCTTGAAGGACTTGCTTCACAGCCACAATCGGATCATCAGACACGTCCGCTAAAGGACGAACTGACGATCTTTTAGGAAGGCCATGGTTCTTTCCCTTCCAATTGTTCTTCGCAGAAATCTCCTTCTACACATAGAGAGAAAAAGTGGAGGAGTCTAGAATTTTTTGGACCCACTACTCTAGGTCCTTCACCAGATCCAGTCTCCACGCCACAACTAAAAATGCAAGGAAATTAAGGGTCAGCGGCCAAGTTTGAAACAAAGGTTATAAATAAGGAGAAAAATACAAATATTAAACTCACAATGGGGTTCCACTGCTCGGGTGTGGGAGCTTCTGGGGCTTGACTAAGTGTGCAGTCAAAATAATGACATATCTCTCCATCTACCCCCGGTCGGAGGTCGTCATAATACTCGTGATCAAGGAATTATGGTTACGACGGGCCAATTGGGTAATTCCGGCTCTAAAGATTTTGGGGGAATAAAGGCAGATCAAGTGAGAAAGAGTAAAACCCTCTCCGACTTATGAAGAAAGATACCGGGACACGCCACGGTCCTCTAAACCAGCGGCCTGACCTGGGCTAAGCATTTGTTGTACTTCCTACAAAATTCCAGGATGACAAGATCGATCGTTTCACTCACCATAAGCGAGAAGGGATAGGTGTATATGAAAGAATAACCCGACCTGTGAGAGGTGATGTTCTTTTGTTACATGGAACATGCCAAAAGAAAGAAATAATTGCCTTAACATACCTTGTTATCGAAGTTATCTAAGTTCCACGGGTCCTTGTAAGCTCTATGAATGATTATCTACATCACACGGATGATTTAAATCACAATTGGATCAATATACTATTAATGAATTCATTGAGGCATTTTATCGAACACCTTGTACGCGTAGAATTTATGTTTTTTTCTATATGAAAACCTATAGATGTAACAAAACAATCAGCTCGTCCGCGCTAGACTATTCCTCAAATTATTCTTACAGAAGATGACAGACACCTTTGTCATTAGCTTAACAAATTGCCAATCATTGTTCACCTAGAAAACCAAGTCAGTAATATTTGAGAAGGAAATGTAATGTCAACAGCCCGAGTAAAAGTGACGAAGATCACAGTTCACCAATAATTAGGTTAGATAACAACATGCATGTTACTGTCGGTATTCACACATAGCAAAATGGGCAATCACAGGCCCGTATTGTTCAACATTAATCCCAATTACCAAATTAAATTAATCGCATCGAACGATATCCAAGTGCAGTTTAGAAAGAAAAAAAAATTAATAGTGCCAATTGCTTTATTCCTTTTACATAAAACTGTCTAAACTTAAAAATACAACTTTGGTTCAAAATAAGTGTCCACTTTGCCTTTTGCACACACCTTAAGATAATATTAAATCCTAGGAAAAACATACATATTTTGACAAAACTAAACTTAATTAAATATTACCTAATTAACATTGTTTCTTGATTGCATAAAAATTCACTTATCTAACAGGGGTAAATTTGAAAAAGATAATTAATTCCTTCTTGATTATGTAAGTGAACACTTATTACGAACTAAAATAAAAAAATTAAGTGAACACTTATTATGAACATAAGGAAATAATTGATTAAGTGAACAGGAGGGAATAATTGATCAAAATCAAAAAAATAAAGGAAAAACAACAACAACAACATACCCAGTGAAATCCCACAACGTGGGATCTGGGGAGGGTAGAGTGTACGCAGACCCTACCTCTACCTTGGTAGGTAGAGCGGTTGTTTCTGAAATACCATCGGCTCAAGAAAAAGCATAAGCACAAGCAAAGCAAGAGAAACGATCAGACCCGGACAAGAAATTTAAAGCAGTATGAAAATGATGGTAACAAAAGCGAATAAGCCATGATAGTGCATTCTGAAAAAGGAAGTAGTAACTAATGCAGGTAAATAAGATAAACAAAGTACATTAAAGAACACATAGCAGTAGAAATCAAACGACATGGGGATATAAAGCAATATTGCACCTACTAGTGTGATAGGCAAAGCAGGCCTACAATAATAACACTACAACTACCAGTTTGTAAGCGTAAGTAGGACTACGCTCAACTACCTACTACCCTTCTACCATAATATGTATCCTCCACAACTCCTATCTAAGTTCATGTCCTCAGTAAGTTGCACCTACGACATATCTCGTCTAATCACCTCTCCCCAATACTTCTTCGGACTACCTCTACCCCTCCTGAACCCGTCCATAGCCAACCTCTCACACCTGCACACTGGGGCATTTGTGTCTCTCCTCTGCACATGCCCGAACCATCTCAACCTCACTCCCTGCATCTTATTCTCCACCGAGGCCACTCACACTCTGTTCCGGATATCCTCATTTCTAATCATATCCCTCCTTGTATTCCCACACATCCATCTCATCATCTTCATCTCCGCAATTTTCATCTTTTGGATGTGCGGAGTCTTGACTGGCCAACACTCCGTCCCATACAACATAGTCGATCTAATCACCTCCCTATAGAACTTTCCTTTATGTTTTGGTGGCACCTTTTTATCGCACAAGACTCCAGATGCGAACCTCCATTTCATCCACCCTGATGTGTGATATCGTCATCAATATCTCCATTACATTGGATAATAGACTCGAAGTACTTGGAGCTTCTTTTCTTTGGAATGACCTGAGTATCAAGCCTCACCTCCACGCCTGTCTCATGGTAGCTCCCGTTACTGAACTTGCACTCTAAGTATTCTGTCTTGGTCCTACTCAGCCTGCACCCTTTAGACTCTAGAGTCTATCTCCATACCTCTATCTTAACATTCACTCCACTGCGAGTCGCATCAATCAGGACTATATCATTTGCGAATAACATACACCATGGCACCTCCCCTTAGATTTGTCACGTCAGTCCATCCATCACCAAGAAAATAAGAATGGGCTAAGAGTTGATCCCTGGTGCAACCCCATATGCATCTATACCAGATCATCTTCATTTTTTGGGAGGAAACTGTCAGAATTAATGTTTCAACATTTCAAATATTTTGAATTGTGACGCCTTGGGTATATCAGTGCAATCCTTATCAGATTATTAGAAGGATCAATTAACTAGAATTTATCACAAATTTAGTCCCAATGAGCAAATTTGGGTATACACTATGAAACTTGAAGCCACGTGGGAGGAAAAGGAAATAGCTACTAAGATTAAGATCTTGGATACTAAAGACTTGTTCTAGATCAAGATTAAGTTTGATAGTTCTTAAATCTCAGTTTTCTCGAGTTTCTTCCATAGATAAACTTGCTAAAATTGTGGCTGAAAGTGTTGCAGATCCTCGCTATCCGCATAATGAGAAGAAAGTCTTGTAAATATAGACTAGTAGTATATGACTTGTAATTGTGTAAATTCCTTCTATGAATATATATTTATTTGTCTCTTCTGTTATTCATATATTTTTTATTATTGATATGTATAACAAAATATTATAAGAGGATAAGACTTAAAGAATCTATGTGATTCTAGTCTCAATTTTTTTACTACACAGTAAAAAATGATTTAACTTTGGTTAAATATATTAGTTCGTAGATGATGATTGAAAAATTTTCTAACCTTTCGATATTACACTAAATGTGAAACCTTTATCAAAATTGATTTGCATAGATGTGTATATCACATGCATTTTTTTAAAAAGTAAATATTAATGAGTAAAAAACTTGCTTAATTGTCTCATTTAACATACATGTCATCGAAAAGCATCATTGTTGATTTAAACAAGGGTGAGAAACTGAATGGTGAGAATTACGACATCTAGAGTCGTAAGATGTGGCATGTACTGAAAGAGCAAGATGCCCTGGAAGGCATTAACAACACTTTGGTTCACTCAAGAGAGGATAACACTACTCAACACATAAGAGATCTCAAAACTTACAATACATGGAAAAAGAAAGATCCCACTACACGTGAAATTATTGTAAGTTCTGTTGTTGATGATCTCATTCACGAATGTGAGGAATACCCGACTACTCATGCTATGTGGGCACACTTACGAGAGACACATGGGGTATTATTGTGACCTGCCTTAGACAACTGACTATTAAATTTGGCACTTACAAGAAGCGTCATAGTCCTAATGTCAAACAACACCTTAGGGTGATGTCTAATATGATTGCTTAACTCAAAAGTGTTGGTCGTGTGTTTCTCTGATGAGCAGCAGGTCCATGCAGTGATCTAATCTCTTCCTAATAGTTGGGAACACTTGAAGGTTAACTTAACCCATGATGATAACATCAAAACATTTTCTGATGTTGCCCATCATGTCGAGTTTGAAGACGAGTGACTTGATGCTGCTAAAAGTGTATCGAGTTCCTATGTGGTAGAATCAAGTGGTACGAAGTCTTTAGGCTTCAAGCATAAGAAAAAATGAAAAAAATGACGGAAAGGGTAAGGATATCGGAGAAGGACCCTCTAAGAAAAATAACAAGCCAAATCCTAAGAACAGAAAACACTTTTTCAAAAGAAAGACAAGAGTAAGATGAAGTGCTAAAACTGCCGTGTTCCAAAGCTTTTTGCTCATGAATGTCCCGAGCTGAAAAATATAGCATTTCAAAAACCATCTCTAAGTTCTATATATGTTTCTAGCACTGTTTACTAACTATATCTTATTTTGTGTGGATTGTAAAATCAGGGGTCACCGACTATGTGATTCATGATCGAGAAGCGTTTGTGGAGTTCTGTCGAGTCTCACTTGAATCAAGCTAGATATATGTAGGAAATAATGCAAAGCTTGAAGTCAATGGGGTAGGCACTTGCAAAATGGACTTACATGGTGGACGATCTTTGATGTTGCATGACATCCTATATGTTCCAGAGATCCGATAAAACTTAGTATATGTGTATGTTCTTCTAGATCTTAGTTTCTATTTAAATTTTAGTCGTAATTGTGTTAAAATTGCTCAAGGCAATTTTTTATGATTTTGGACTTCGTTATGATGATTTTATCATTTTAGATTGTAATCCTTCAACTTATAACTATTATGTTGATTGTTGTGTAATGACATGTTATTCTAGTAACAATGATGTTGATGTTGTTACATGACATGCAAGATTATGTCATATAGTGCAAGACCAAATGAATAGATTGGCAAAAGAAGGTCATTTAGATCCTTTCTCGAAAATTGAGATGCCAACTTATGATCGGAGTAATAGAAAATCGACATCCGGCTATACTTTCTTACTTAATGGTGGTGTTATTTCATGGAGAAGTAAGAACAAAACTTGCACGACCCTTTCGACTATGAAAGCTAAGTTCGTGACTTGTACATCTCCAGTACAAGAAACTGTTTTGTTAAAAGATTTTTAAGCATTTGGGCGTTGCAAAGAATTGTCAAGGATCAATGATTTTATATTGCGATAGTTAAGCGACTATTGCATACACAAGAGATCCTGAGTATCACAATAAAACCAAACACATTGACATCAAGTATAACTTTGTAAGAGACACAATAGCAAGTGGAGAAGTAACTTTACAATACATATCTACGTGAGAAATAGTAGTTGATCCTTTTACAAAGGAGATATTTACATACCTATTTGAGACACATGTCATGGCTCTAGGTTTGCGTAGAATATAATCATATTTCTGTATTGTAAAGTGAGTTGATTGTTATAATATTATCATCAATATTTGACTCTTGAATTTATACTCATATTTTCTATGCATGTGATGATATATTTTATTGATGAAGTGTGTCGTACAAGTCGAGAGATTGGCTCTCTCACACGAGCAATCGCCTTCTTACGTTGAGAAATGTGAAGAGATGAATTTCACCATCATGTTATTACTTGTTTTATAAGTAATTGTGAGTTTCTCTGAGAATATGAATTTGAGAGAGAAGCCCGTGTTAGATATTTAGGAGTGTCTAGACCAAGATCTATATGGTGGTGGATGAGTAAAATAATGAGACACATGCGTCAATATAAGGTGAGAACACTGTAGTACGTATTTCATACCACGTGTGCTTAACGACCAATGGGTTAATAGATGAATGGATCCCTACTTCTCCATTGTGGGAGACAGACTTTCTATTGTAATACCTTTGACCTTTTAGTGTTTCTTGAAGTACAGATCATTGTTGCTACTTTAGCATGTCACTAATAGCTACGAGTGATTCGGAAATGCAATGCATGTCTAAGAAAGCAGTTGATCTGGGATGGATAGTCTCGAGTAGAAACGAAAGACAATTAAAATTAGTAATTTAACTTGTATACACAGGTCGGTCATTACACTTACCATAAGGGTGTCAAATGTAATAGTGGATATAAAAGTTAAACATGAACTCGAGTTCACCTCTTCGGAGGATAAGAAATCAGATAAGTAGCTACTGAAGTAGCTAATGATGTCTGGGTTATTGCGAGTAATATGATCCTTATATTTATAGTGAATTCTTTTCGCATGTGATTGAATTCATACGTAGACATTTTGTATAGTTCATGATGCTCGTAGGTCGCATAAACTATTTGTTTGTATGAATTATGTGTGTTATTAGCATGATAGTGACTTGTGTGAATATATTTAGTCGGCGTTTGGTACATTCGTTCCTTCATTAAATTATTATTGTCTGTTTATTTAGTTTAGATCACTTAATTTTATTGTCTTTAATTATTTATTTATTTATTTATTTATTATCATAATTAAAATGGAAGGATTAAAAGGTATGTTTAAGGGTAAGGGTAAGGGTAAGGGTGCTTCTTCTAGTAGGGGCAACGGGCAAGGGTACTTCTTCTAGTCATCTTATTCCTACACACGGGATGATTTTGTTGATACTCAACATTTTCCTACAATACCATTAGATTTAGACCAGGAGCTATTTTCTGGAACTCAAGAAGACTTTAATTTAGACGATGATATACCCACTAATGTTGATGACAACACACCCACTAGTGCACCTTCAACTGAAATACCTCCTATTCCCCTAAGTATGAGACGAGGTCCAGCAAAACGACCATTAAAATCAGATGCATGGACATTTTTTGATAGGGACGTAGAGAATCAAGTAGCCATATGTAAAATTTGTAAAAATATTTTAAAATTTAAAACCGGAAAAGGTCACGGTGGGACGGGGGTTTAATTAGACACGTAGTAAGTGCTCATCCGGCTAGGTATGCCCAATACCAGGCTTCAAAACCGGGTGCGCAAACGTCCGCTCCATCGGGACAAGGTTCACATACTATCTTTGTCCGGACCAAGTACGATGGTCAAATTAACCCTATGACGGGGGAATTGTAGGCTCTAAATACAATAAACATAGAGATAGGGAAGCAATATCAAAATTAGTTGTTGTGGAGGGTTTGCCTTTTTCATTTCCTTCATCTCCCGGTTTTATTCATTACATTAGAGATATATATAATCCCGTTTTTAACGGTTTTCCTAGATCAACCTGTTAAGAGAGATGTATTTAAATTCGCGCATGAATATCAACAATATTTACGTTTTTCATTATATCATTTTAATGGCAAAGTATCCATCACGTCCGATATAGGTCGTAGTACTAACGGCCATGATTATTTAATCGTAACTTGTCATTGGATAGATTATAAATAGTCTATGCAAAAACGTATTTTAGCGTATAGATATATAGATGATAGGCACACCGGTACTTTTATTGCGAGAAAATATTTATCAAGTGTGCGATTATTACGGAATTACCGATAAAATTATGACTATTACATTAGATAACGCTTCTAATAACAATTACGCAATTACAATTTTAAAAAATAGTTTAACTCCTTCTTTTCCGGACCATTTTCATATAAAATGTGCGTGCCATATATATAACTTAATTGTAAAGGATGGTCTATCACTTTTTGAAGACATTCTTAGTAAAATACAATTTGCTATAAACTTTATTTTTAAAAGTAATAAAGTACAACGTAGAAAAGAATATAAAAAAATTTGTCATGATTGTGGACTACCTTTTAGAAAAATTCCACAAGAAGTATCCACTAGGTGGAATTCTTTATACGAGCAACTACTTGTTGCTTATGACTATAAATTACCTATAACTTTATTTTTTAACTCTCATAATAAAAAGCCGGTGATATGATTTTAGATAGTGATTGGGAAAAAATCTCCGAACTTATTGTATTTTTAGAGAAATTTTTTCAAGCAACAAAAGAATTTTCCGGTATATATTATCCTACTATTTCAACTATGTTATTTTATATAACTCTAATATTTTTATTACTTAGTGAATATATGGAAAAACCAAACTTATAAGGCAAACTATTAAAAAAATGTTTCTCAAAATAAAAAAATATTTTATTCCTATTCCCTCTATTTATATTATTGGTTCGTATTAAATCCTACTATTAAAATAGACGGTACTAAATCACTAATTGAAACTATTTACGATTGTATAGAAGTACTACCACCTCCAAGTCCCAAAAATCTAAATCACCCACCACCTATTGAACAAACTAAAGAAGAAGTATTGTCTAGCGTAGAACACCAATGCAAAAATATATATAGATTTTATCAACAAGAAAATGCTAGTAACTTACCGACCTTCCATACCATCTTCTTCATCTTCAATACAACCTCACAAAAGACATGATGTTTCGCGGCTAGTATTGAAAGCCTCGAAATAGAATGTGCGGTCGTACCTCTACTACTAACCAAATTAGTGAGTTGGATATTTTTGTTTTACGGGGTTCGTATCGTATCAAGAAGTTATCAATGAAGATGGACATGAAGACTTTCTTTGAAATCTTTTGGAGGGGAATGAGAAGACCTTTCCGACACTTTCATTGATGGCTCGAGATGTTTTGAACATTCAAGCGTCGTCAAGCTGCGTCTCGAAAGCGCTTTTTCTGCGCAGCGGAGATATCAAATAGGAGACCACGAGACACTCGTTAGCCGGAGACGACTTGGAAATTGCGTATTATTCGAGAGATTGGATACGAGCGGAGCGGAGAAAGGTGCGGTCAACCGGAGATCAACGAAGAAGATGATGAAAACTACAACGAAATCTTAACCGAAGATAGTGGAAGCGACGTGGATCAATTTGACTAACAAATACCAATTCCAACCGAAGAACCACATGAAATCATCAAGCAATTAGAACGAGGTTTTTTTGAGAATGTAATTTTTTTAATTGTAATTTTATTATGTAATTTGTAACTTTTGGACAACACCACAAAGTTGCAATTTAGATTTTAGACAATTGTATTTGTATTACAAAAAAATCATATGTCTATTAAATAATATAAGAGGCACAAAAACAAACGCTTGGGATGTTTTTATTACACTATCTTATTTTGTTTATTGAGTTTTTTTATACATATGTTATTTTTTTTTAAAAAAAAAAAAATGAAAACCCGCCGTATCCCGCCCCGAGCCCGACCCCTCCCCGAGTCCGCCCGACTCCGAGCCGACGGATCGGGATCGGGACGGGACTTGCTCCGATCCCGCTGACCCGACCCCGCCGAGCCCGCCGGACCCGACCCCGCCCCTTCTCCCGTCCCGCCCGACCCCGACCCCGCTAGACCCGGCCCGCCAGACCCGAGCCCGGCCCACTGGCCACTCTTAGTGGGAGGGCAGTTTTTGTTGTTGACAACTGCTATTTGACTGCTCCTCGAATAGAGAAGCTCTGGATCTGGGTCAATTTGTTTAATCAAATCTTTCAATGAAAAAGTATATATGTATATTATCAATTTAATTTAATCTTTTCTTCTATTTTTAAATAAAACAAAATATTCTCAATTTTCTAAAATTTAATATTAAATAATTCAACAACAACAATAATAATAAATTCAGTGTGATTTCAGGTATAGACAGAGATGTTATTTTCGATAAACGGATGAGTGAAAAATATGGATTTGAAATTTGAAAGTTGCCTACTTATCCTCTTACCAACTCTACCCAACCCAAGAAGGCATTGTTATGGAGAAACTTATCTGTTCCACAACTCCATTTCCCTCTCCTTGTCTTCTTCCCACTAGAATTCGCCATGTCAATTTTAACCTCCCTTCATTTCTCTGTCTCGAGTCGCGTCGAGTCAATTCGCTCTCCTTCAGTGATTCATCATCCATAACCAATCATAATGGGCCTGAGAATAACCCATTTACGTCTCCGGGTTTTGTATACGGATTCGGGTCGAATAAGACCCATTTTCTCAAGCAGCTATCTCACCAAAACAAGGTAAATTCCCCTATGTTATTTTCTTTCTTTTCCAACAATAATTAACCTAAATCGACACCCACCCACTTAAACTAAAAATAGTCGGTAGATGTATAATATGTGTATAACTGTGTATAATCTACGTATACCTGTTAGGAAAACGAATTGTGTAAAGATCCTATATTTTTTGCTTAGATTCAGATTTTTAAGAAATGTATTTTTTTCTTGTCATTTTGATAATAGAAAAATTGCAAACTAAAATTTCTATAATTTAATTCAGAGAATTGCATTTAGCTCCTAAAGTCCATACTGGGTCATTGATTGATATACATTGGCATAAGCAAAAAATGTCAAACAAATTGGGATGGACCAAGTATTAATTTTTGCATCCATGTCCAATTCATTCATGTTGGATACAACAACAACATACCCAGTGAAATCCCACAAATTGGGGTTTGGGGTGCGTAGAGTGGAGGTAGAGAGACTGTTTCCAATAGACCGTCGGCACATGCAATCCAAAGCAGAATTCATTCATGTTGGATATCCACTTAAAATAATTATTGCAGTGCATTTGAGGACAGTTAACAAGTATAAACCTTAGTTTAATGTCAGTTTTTTCTTTTTAATGGTGTTTTCTAGATCACCTTCAGGTGAAGAGTTAAAGCGCACGTATACCAAATGACTACAGAAATCTCAAATCTCACATTAAGGGTGTCCATAATTTGGTTAGGCCAGTCTTTTAACCATTACTTATTTCATAGGATGTGAAAACATAACGACATATTAACGTTAGTTGTGCCCATCGTTTAAGGTAATTATTTGTACTAGATTAAAAGAGGAAGGTCCACATGGAACAAAAGGACATGTTAAACAACCTAATTATCCATTTCAATTACATTTGAACCTTGTAAAAGACACAAATTTATCCATCTCAGAACTAAAAAATATAATTTTCTTTAGTTCGAAAATTTGCATCTATTGCCATGTTCAACTCTAATTCCAAAAGACCATGCGCTCTCTGATTAGCAATGGTTTACTAAAGATTAAAGCAGAAACTGACCTGACCAAGGGTGTAGTCATAGTGCAGCTCCAGTAGTTTTGGTCCAAATCCAATATTTATATTAAGAAGTTCACTTAATATGTATAAATAATCTATTCAGAACTCAGTAAGCTACCTTTTCAAAAATCCAGAACTCATAAACTCAAAATCCTAGCTCCGCCTCACTTGACTTCTTTGGTTTATTAAAAAATTTAAATCAGAAAGTGAACGGACCCTTTGGTTTGGGTGTCATATGACACAGTTTTGTTAAAAGCTATGTATAAAGAAGGGTAATGTGGTCATCTCATGGTTTGAGGATGGTGATTAAGAATTTGGGATTCAAACTTAACAGAAATCTCACTGACACAACTAACTTTCATCTTGAGATAAAATCAAAGGAGTAAAACTAAGATTGAAGTTAAGCTGCAATTTATGTGCAAGCCATTGATGGATTTCCTCTCCTTTCCAAGAATATACCCGATCATCTTTTAACGAGATAAAATATCTTACGAAGATAACTATGATAGCAGTTTCACTGAAATCTGTGTGCACACCATTCATGGACTTCCACCTCTCTTTTTGGCAAGGATACGTCTGAGCATCTTTGAGTCTGAGGAAGAAAACTAAAGTTTGCAGTTAAGCTGCAATTTATGTTGTTAGGGATGATAACAGAAGGGAAGATAAAATCATAATAGTCCATGGAATCCTGATGAATTATTTGTAATGTAGTATTTATGCCTTCAAGTTCGTTGCATATTTCATCTTTGTCAAAATCTTATGAACTACTTCAAGAGCTTTCAGATAGATTTTGTATTTACATCAGTGGTTGTGCTGTGACCATAAAAAACATCATTAGCTGGTCATTTCTTTTTGCTGGACCTTACACTATTTGGATATACAAACTTAAGAGGGATTATCTCTCAGACTCTCAGAGCCAATTAAGCACATTCATTACCTGATTTTATTAATGCATTTTGGTTTCTGGGCCCACTAGTTTGTTAGTTGAACTAGAATACTTGAGATTGATAAACAGAATGCTAGTTTCTTAGAATATGTTCACTATCTTATACGGTTGACTTGGGTAGAATTCAAAAGGCTAATTAACAATTTTGGGTTCTACTATTTGCTTATGAGGTGTTTTTGTTGCTTGGTTTATGGGGACAGATCATTTGGGTACTTGAAAAGCATAAAAAAGCACTCATCACAATCTGATGTATGCTGTCAAATGAGTTATAACATTCTTAAACTTTGACGAAGTTCTCGCAGCAGTACCGGATGGTAAGTAGGTCAGTGTGGCTTTCTAGAGGCTTTTGCTTGTTTCCTGCATTTCTATAATTGCAATTGAGTCTAATTTTTTTTTTGTCTTTCATTAAAAAACTAGTTGACCCACTTAGAGTCAATTCAAAATGATGGCTGACGAGTTCGCCATCGTTTTGCAATACAAACTAAATGGATCTCTTTTCAAAGATTGAATTGTCTTTGAATGCTTTATCTTTGACTTTTACCATGGAAACATTTTCTGATATAGTGTCTATGTACTATAAATAGAAGAACAAATTAGCATTATGGACATAATTGTTCGGTTTCGTTTTTTAACTTTTGCCGATGTTGGAGAGTTGATCCGCTAGAAGTTTAAGTCGCTTTAAAGACTCGAGATATTGGAGAAGTTTTCAAGACGTGTTTTGTTGAACTATTCTTCCAAATACACGGCACGAGTGTGCTTGTTGTCCTGAAAAATTTCCTCCAAACGATTCCACAAGTCAAGGGCTGTGGAGTCAGGTTTCATGATAGTAAGGAGCAAATCCCGAGAGATACTACCGAGTAGGGCGCCGGCGTCGAGACGATGCCGGATAGAATCATCAACCTCCGTAGGCGCGGAATAGTGTCATCAATATGGTCAAGCACGTTATAGAGACATGCATGATTGCGAAAAGTTCAACCCAGGGAGAATATTGGTTGTTTTCTTGATCAAGAATAATGGGAATATGGTTCTTGATGTTGGAAACAAAGAAGGGCGGGATGAAACGGGGGTGATGACTTTGTGGTGGGATTTGTGGAGGTAGAGGCGTCAGAAAGTGTGGAAGAATCAGGATAGCCATTTAGAGAAGAGAAGAAAGGAAGAACAAAATCCGAAAAACAAGAAGAAAATCCGGAGGGCCGCGGCGTAGAGAGAAACCACAGTTTGTGGAAGAGAAAAGTTTTTAGGGTTTTGTTTATTTGGCTCTTGATACCATGTAAGATTGTAATAATCTCCCTTGAGGAGTCTTTCATTAATATCAAGGTATATATAGAGTACAATATTCATCCCTTATACAATAGGAATCCTAAGCCTATACAAAAGAGGAATCCTAGTCTTACCATAATTATATTTACACAATATATGAAAATATTCTAATTATGGTATATTTATACGTTTACATTATGGAATCTTCAAACCCAAAGTCCATTTCAACTTGTCTACCCAAACCATCTCTCCACTTCCAAAGAACCCAAAATTGGCCAAATAAGACCCTAATTGGAATGCGGCTATGTATGAGGAATTCAATGCTTTAACTAAACAGCACACGTGGGATCTAGTACCTAGACCGAGGGGTGAATGTCATTCGTTGTATGTGGCTATTTCGTCACAAGTTCGGAGACAATGGGGATCTTGAGAGGTATAAGGCTCGTCTTGTGGCTAATGACACAAATCAGCAGGAGGGCATTGATTGTGGTGAGACCTTCAGTCCGGTTGTCAAACCGGCTACCATCCGCACAGTTTTGAGCATAGCCATGGGCAAACACCGGCCGATCCATCGGCCTTGATGTGAAGAATGTATTCTTACATGGGGATCCGAGAGAGACGGTCTACATGCATCGCCCACCAGGGTACCCATCCGGCAGTTCCTCACTATGTGTGTCGTCTCCGTAAGTCACTATATGGCCGGCTGTGCCCCCGTGCGTGGTATGATCGCTTTGCCGGTATATCTTGCGATTAGGTTTGTATGCGCAAGAGTGATACATCACTTTTCATTTTTCATCGAGGTAGTAGCACCGCTTACTTATTACTTTACGTGGATGATATTGTTCTTCTATCGCCTCCTCCGACGGATTGAAAAATGAGATTATTGCCTTGCTCAAGTCCGAATTTGCAATGACCGATTTGGGGAAGCCGAGTTACTTTTTGGGGATATCGGTGACTGTGTCCGCGGTCATATGTTCTTGTGTCGGCGTAAGTATGCGAAGAGATTGTGTACTGTGGCTAAGATGGCGAATCGCAAAGAGGTGCCTACTCCGGTTGATTCTAAATCTAAGCTCGGTGTTATGGATGGTGCTCCAATCTACGATCCTTCTCTCGTATAGGAGCCTTGCGGGTGCACTTCAAGTATCTCACATTCACCAGTGCCGGACATAGCTTATGCTTGTTCGGCAGGTGTGCTTATTCATGCATGCCCCTGTGGAGTCTCATTTCACCGCTCTTAAGCGTATCATTCGATACATTAAGGGCACTCTTGATTATGGTTTGCACCTATACCCCTCGCACTGACAAGTTGCTTTCATAAACGGATGCAGATTGGGCGGGGTGTCCGGACACGCGACACTCCACCTCCGGCTTTTCCATGTATTAATCTCATAATGTATGGCTTATATCCTTTTGTCAGATTTAATTTGGAAAGTACTGTGAAGGTACAGTGACTAGCTAATTCAATCTTGGAGTTCTATTCTTAAATAATGAAACAGTGAAATTTTTTACCTAATTATTCCTCTACTTATTTGCTGTTTACATTTACTCGAAATTTTATCTACTATTTGAAACAGTAAAACAGAGTTGTTCTTTTTTGAAATCTTAGCTTACAGTGAGGCAAGAACTCCATCTATACCATTGTTCAAATGAAACCTATCAAATTATTTGGGAAATAATAGCAAAAAAAAAGGAGAAATACCCAATCAAACGTCTACGGAGCATATTTTGCAATTTACCTCAATAAGTTTTAAAATAAAATACTTGGAAATACATTCTCTCCAAGTGTTAAATTACCTTCAAGTTGCAACAACAACATGAAGGTTCTTTTTTATAGAAGAATGTCATTTGAATGATCTGTAGAAATGGATATGCAGCATAGCTTTTAAATTTTGAGACTGTTTCTCAACAATGAAAGCAAAAAGAAAAATAATCTTCGGCAACCAAAAAAGAAGAAAAATAATCTTAAATATCGTAGCATTAAGGATTGAACTGTTACTTATAAAAAGGACGAAGGTGGTGTCTCTTCAATAATTTATTATATGGTGTTCTTATCTTATGAGCCTTTCATGAGTATTTATTGATTTAGCCCTTTTTTAAAAGTAGTTATTCATCTCTATATGGAAATAGTTTATATTCAGCAGCTTTCTGTTCAAATAGAAACATACCTTTTTCATTTATATGAAACTTAGAAACAGTTTACAAACTCTATGAAACTGCAATATCGACGTCAAAATTTAGATGATGCCAATAGTAGAGAGCTTTTAGCATAATCAGCACACAGACTTGTCAAACCTGTTGGATAAACCACTAGGAAGTTGAACCCGGATTTACAGAGAGGTTGACCTTGCTGTGGTGTAAAATAGCAATGTTTATTATATAGCTTTTCAATGATATATATTACTTTATAACTTCTTCAATTGCATAGCATACATTGAACTTCATAGCACGAGGTAACTGATTAGAAAAGGTCATTGACGGTCCATGCTAATAATTTGCTTCTACAAGACACCAGTGTTGTCAAAGGTGCACTTAGAGCGCGCTTAAGCCCTGAAGCAAGCAAAATATGTTGAGCGCTTCACCTTGCTTAATGCGCGGTTCAGTGTCGTATCAAGGCTCTAAGACATACTTTTCCTTGTCAATGGACGTCTCCGGGAAAGGCGACACTAAACGATTGATATTTCACTTTATCGTAATTTTTTTCAATTTCTTTGTCCTTATATTTGTTATTCATTCTTATTATTATTTGTCTTGGACTAGACATATATATTTGTATTTTTCTCCATTTGTGCCTTTTTTTATTTAAAGCCCAGGATTTATTTGCGCTTAAAGGCCCAATGTAGCGTAGAGCTTTTTTACGCTTTTCGCTTTTGATAACACTGCAAGACCCTCAATATTTTTCCTCAGCATGTCTTGTGTTTTATATGATTCCATTCAGGTCCTTTCTGCAAGTACCATAGTTCTTCTGTCAGCCGTGTTTCTTATGCTCATCCATCCGGTCATTGTTTCACCAGCTTTTGCTAGTTTTGCTAACGCTGGAGGGCCAGCAGCAGCAGCACTGGGGAGTCGATTTGTTCGTAACGAACTACTAAGCAGTGCATGGACTGGTTTCTTTGCTGGTTGCCTACACACCCTATCAGGTCCTGACCATCTTGCCGCTTTGGCTCCTTTATCAATAGGCCGCACAAGGATGGAGAGTGCGGCAGTTGGAGCCCTCTGGGGCTGTGGTCATGATGCTGGGCAGTTGATTTTTGGCCTGTTGTTTCTGCTCTTAAAGGACCGACTCCACATTGAAGTTATTCGTACATTGGGAACAAGGGTAGTAGGCTTCACCCTTCTTGTTATTGGAGCAATGGGAATTAAGGAAGCGTCTGAAGTTCACTCAGCCTTTGCCCTGGAAAATGGTGAAGGAATTGATACTCCGGTTATCGGGAAGAAAAAGAAAGTGGGATTTGCAACTTTTGCGACTGGCATTGTCCACGGGCTACAACCTGATGCACTGTTGATTATCCTTCCGGCGCTTGCTTTGCCTTCTCGGTTGGCTGGTGCTGCCTTCTTGGGTATGTTTTTGGTTGGAACTGTTATGGCGATGGGAAGCTATACTGTGTTTATAGGCTCATGTAGTCAGGCATTGAAGGATAGGATTCCTAGAATTACTGAGAAGCTCACTTGGGCTTCTTCCCTTATTGCAATTGGTTTAGGCCTTGCTATTATCATCAGCCAATTTTTAGGTTTTAGCCTATATTAGCTCTAACCGGCGCGTTTCATTTGTTTATTTTCAATATTAGGTGATGTTTATTTTTTTATGAGGATATATCCTATCTTTTTGATTGAAGATTCATCTTGTAGCTTCATTAATGAGATCTTCAAGTTATCCCATTCTTCTATTTTCATCCCATGTGCCTTCCTGAGCAGTTAGCTTTCACTATCATTTGTATATCATTCTCTTCCAACTTCCAATTTTTAACTCATTACTCATGTTTGCTTATGGAGGGGTTGATGATTTTCAGAAAAGCAGCCTAGATGCCAATGTAGGGATGGAAAGCGGGCGGGGAAGGTTGAGCTTTAACTGCAAAATTTCTATTCGCCACACCCCACCCCACCCCGCATACCATTTTTGTTTGTTTTCAACCGGCCTCGCCCCTCCTCACTTTCTTTTGCCGGAAGAATCGCTCAAAAGCACGGGATGGCCTTCCCTTCCTTTAAGTCATCCACCACCCTATCCTATCCACTCTCCCCAAATCTCAACTCCTAAGAGTCCTTAAGGTCATTAAGAGACCTTCAAAATGAGTTTTCTAGAGGTCAATTTTTTTTTTCTTTCTATAACCCCTTCTGGGTATGCATCTGTTTTCTTCACAAACCTAAGACAAAATTGCTTTTTCCACTTCTGGTTATTGTTTGGGAACATAGTTTTAGAATTTGTCATCATAGGACAACAGTACTAAATATTTACTGTCGTATCACAAGACTTACTTCTTTTCATTTTAATCCAAAGTTACTTCAAATGTTTACACATCTACAAGCTATTTTCATTTTAACTCCCATTTTTGGTTGAACATGCTGCATATAATGTCTAGATGCATCCCTATTAATAAGACAGCACTGATCCAAGAGAAAATGAAATCTTTACATTATCAACTTAATTGTATGATTTGATACAAGATAATTCTATTTATATTTTGTACCATTTGTTTTTTTTTTCGCAAGGAAAAGAAGATTTGACTAAACATAATTTAAATCTAAATGTTGTTGCAGCTTCTATATTTAAAACCAAAATATGTAATTAACTATGTCAAGGAATTGGAATTATTTTTGTCTTAATTCTGTTTCTTCCGTTTTCGAAAGTTAATTAGAATATAAGAAGTAGACTTGATCATTTGTTATTGTATAAAGATTTCGTATTATATGACTTGTATTGTTTAATTGTTCTCTCTTGAAACCAACTTCTTAGCTAAACACTAGATGTATAACATATGGCTCAGTAAAAGCAAAATAATACTATCAAAACAAGATCAACCCGTATTTTCTCCTTGATAAAGCATAATCCCAGAAGGCAATCTTTTTTATCGATTGTTATGGTGTTAATTTTTTATAGGAGTAATTTATTTGTACTATTTGCTAATAGGGAAAAGAAGTCTTGTCTCCAAGCAAAGAAAAATTTATCGTTTTAATCTCAACTTACGTTATAAAAAGATCATTTTTAAAATTCACTAGCTATGGTGAAATTTTGATTTCTAAGGAGAGGAAGGTCAATGGACATCTCAACGTTGAAAATGAGGGAGAATAACATGTAAAACAAGATAATTAACTTGGTAATGTGTGGTTAACAATTGTCGTATTTTTAATTAAAGTTGAGCTTTTTCTCGTTAGTTTTACAAACTCTATTAAGAGTTAGAAAGATGTTCAATTTACAAACATAAGGCGTGTTTTATATTCAGTAGTATGGATGTGGGACAAAGATACTCCTATACGCATACTTATGGAACTATAATTCAAGTTTTCTTCTCTAATTCAAGACATGTTTAATTAGTTGGGCATGATGAATGTAGGGGTCAAAAGTCGAGTAAAACATTCATTTTTTGGGTCCCGACATATTTGAATTTATACTAAGTGGATAAAACAGTTTAACCCTTCAATGTTCACTGGCCTCAAATATTTGGGTTTGTAATGAGTTAGCCCACTAAACTGGTAAAAACGAGTCCCAACCATCTTGCCATTCTCATGGTGAAACAAACATCTTGGTTTTTCAAACAGATTTTTTAAATTTATATAAAATTACAAAATTGCAGACATAAATTTATAGTAAAATGTATAACATGTTTGAGGATTGATTTAGCAGTTTGAAAGTTACGACGGAAAAATGTGAAATCAAAATGTATTTGAATTTTTATAGTCAAGGTTGGTATGATTTTTTTGGAGAGAGATGCAAATAATATGGTAGAAAATATTGAATGAAAAATGTCTCATCTAAATTTTATAAATCATAAGCCTTTATATAGGCACAAAAATAAAGTAGTAGACTCTTCCTACCGTTAAAGTGTAAGACTATTACTAAAATTAAAAAACTAAATATTATACTAAATCAACTTTTACCTTTAACTAAACAACTACTAATTCTAGAAAATTATAGTAGTAACAGATGCAAAATCCAACAAAGGTAAATCGTCCCATTATGTCTTTCGTAAAAGAAAGTTTGTTGGCCGACTATAAAGTTGATAAATTGTACCACTTTCAATTCTAGTTAACGTGAAACATTTCAACATCGCATAATAAACCTAATTGCGCAATATGACCCTGTGAAAATGTATTCTCGAAAGAGGGGCAAAAACTAAATCTTTGAAATGAACTTAAAAGAACATGATCATAGATGTATGCCCAATGAATTAGAAGTACATTTTACGTTATTTTTCTCCTTTCATTTCAAGAATGATTCTAAAGTTAGTAAAGAGAAATAACTTAAATTGGAGAAAACAAGACCAAAACTACAAAATATCAAATATTGATCATGGAACTGAATCAAAGTTAATGAACCAAGAGGGGACAAAATCCAATGGCTATTCGTAAACAATCAGAGAGTAAACATTGAAATCCCTATGATTTTCCAAGTGAGTATGTACATTCCAACTAAACAACCCCCCCCCCCCCCCCCAAAAAAAAAATCGACATCAAAGGAACCGCTAGAATCATATCCAACTTTAGGCACAACCATTTGAGGGGGAAATGACACACATGATTAAGCCTTAGGCCATAAGCAGTTAGTCGAAAATCTCGGTTCATTTCCTACAGAACATATGCACCAAAAAGCTCTTTCCAATTCAAGGCATCACCAAAGAAGCTGCTACTTGGAAGGACCACCTGAATGCGTGAACAAAAGCAGTATCCAGAAAACCAAAATGCACTATCCAGAAAAGCATTATTGCAGAAGCCTCTCATTTTACGTCTACATCAGTGCTACTGTTTTTTGTTGACGTCATACAGCACACAAGCATCAGCCGCGGTTTTCATCTGAAACCAAAAGATAATTGTTATATTGATAACAGCATTTAACACAAGGCAAATAAGATTATTACATATGCACAATTCCTCTATAGGCTGTCAAAAACTAGCATAGGTAGTAGTTATCTACCTGTATGACATTAACAAATTGTTTGATTGCCCATCCGAACAGAAGAAGAGCAAGATAGACGAAATAAATCCAACTTGTCGTTGCAGTATTTACAAGAACCTAAATATGAAATGCAGAAAATGTGAAAGCTTCTTTAACACAAGGGAGCAGTAATAGAAGATATAAAAGCTTATAGTAGCTGAGGTCTTACGTCAATAAGACTGTCAGTCTCGTTCCTTGCAAGAAGGAACAATGTAATATAAAGAACCTGGTAAATAAAAACTAAAATCAGATAACAATTCTGTTCACAGGAAGAATCTCTCAGCTTTCCAGAATTGATAGACATAGTTACCTCACATGACACGCAACAGTATCCCATAAACATCCTATTTCCATAATAAAGCCTGAATAGCCAACTACTGCTGTCTTTGACATCTTTATGACTTGTCTTTCCTACTAGGAAGGTACTGCAATAATTTCTTCACACATTATAACAGAAAACACAAAGTAGAATCAATCTTTGCTTAAAGGATATCTGTATTATTGGAGAGTTAATTACCTATACATTTGCAACCAATGGCTGGAAATATCCAGAGCAAGCAATGACAAGAAAACTAAACCAGGCCTGAAAGCAAGAGGACACAGGAGGAAATGAATCTAAAATATGCCAGAACTTTAACAGTCCAAAAGTTAACACAGCAGGAGTTAATGAAACTACCTATAAACCTGCGAAAGAATAACCAGCAGACAGGCGGTGCTAACCCTGAAAATCGTACCGGCCCACATAAACAAGAAAGAAGAATTGAGTCCTAATATGAAAACAAGGGAAGATGTATTAAATGTTCAACCACAAGGGTTTTGGGCGGGGGTTGGAGTTGAGGGTTAGAAATGTGGCACTACCTATCTGTCACCATGTCCAAAACAGCCCCAAATGTCGAAGCTGAATCCAGAGAAGAAAATTGACAATCAAATATATGCTGGGTCTTACATATGAAACTCAGATAAAGTTTTATCAAAGCCAGACAATAGGAAATAAAACCCACAGATGATAGACACTATTATCTCCTGTAAAACAAATTCCTTTATAAAGTTTATTAACCTATATAAATTTTGGAACACACGTAACCAGTAACCAAAATAACTTAAAATCCAGAAAGATTGCGACGGAATGATCACTTCAAGCAGTTACTTTGAATTAATACTTAGGTTTTTAGTCGTCAAAGGGGTGTCCACAAATACTTACCTTTTAAAGAGGGGGTGTGTGTAAATTGTGAAGGAGAAGGGCAGAAGGGGAGTAGATAGAAGTTCCTTAATGCATATTGCAACTGTCCAATAATACTATCCTTCTGGTACTGTGTTTGATTACAATTTTATATATATATATATATATATCGAAAATGTCAAACATTAATGTATTTTATAAAACAGCAATATATAGCCTCAAATAGATCCACTGTTGATAACTTAATTAAAGGAATATTTACATCTCCGCCTAAGTGAGCTTCGAAAAGTGTAGCCGGTTCTAATCTCAGATAAAGGAGGGTTGCCTTTATTCATCGCTTCCCTAGCTGATTGCTGACTATTTGAACTTACTGTGGATCCTCAGGCAGCTTTCTCTTCAGCTCCTTTACTTTTACCTTCCCCATAGCGGTGCGAGGAAGCGAGTCCCACACAAACAAAAGGACTAGGTATCTTATAAGGGGCAATCTCTTGGTTCTCTTCTTTGCACATTCCGAAAGTTCTTGCAAGCTTAGCAGGTTTTAATTCCTCATTTTTCTTTCTTCGAGCTCAGTGTCAGGGACAACAATTGCTCAGACCACTTCACCATAGTCTTTGTCAGGTAATCTTAACACCAGCAAGGATGCTCCAACAGAACTACTTCAAAACCCAATACTGATAACTTGTATCCACTGACCTTCATAATATCAGCATAAGTCCATCCCAAAATAATGTAAATCCATCTTCATATCAGACACCACGGTTTTGCCTGGTCATGCTTGGTCGATAAATGCATATCCGGAATAAGAGGAATAAGAGTCAAACAGGCATCAGTTTTAGCTGCAATTGTACTCATAAGATCTTGTTGGTCTTCAGCTCAGAATTACGAGTCACATGTAGCAGTTCGGTTTTCAGGTAGCTTAGTGCACTAGACTGCAACACCTCCACTAACCCAAGTCCCTAGTATTGCAGCAACGAATTCAGTACAGAGTTTGGCTGCGGTCCTAATCAAGATCTACATTTCTTTTTATGCCATTGCTAATTTCAGAATTATTGCTTAACAAATTTGATATCCTCCTTGAAGATGATATTTACTAAGTGTAGCTCTTTTAATAAGCTCCTATGGCAATATTATCCTGTGACTCATGTCCCTTGTTGGCAACTTCTTTCTCCCCCTCCATATAGAAACAGAGAAGAAAAAACAAAGTTGGAAGGAGAGAAATCTAGGGTTTTTAGGGGAAGAAAAACAATATGGAATAGGTATACAGAAGGGAGAAAAGTGAAGCAACATGGAGAGTAACAGGGTAATGAGAGTGAAGAGGTGTAGACCTAATTGTGAAAAAGAGACTGATAACTTAAACATGATATTGGTATAGAAGATTTATCAAGCTGACCCATTGAATATAATGCATGCTCCCCTTTTGGCCTACAGGACTTTCAGCAGCATTCCATTTCATAAAAGGTAACATACGAATAGTTGGTTTTTTGGTTAAAGATACATCTCAAATTAGACACAACCACTCCCAAAATGTATCTCAAATTAGACACAACAACTCCCAAAATGTATCTCAAATTAGACACCCAGCCTCCCAAAATAAACAAGAATAAGCGCAGTACTAATAACTTCCATTTCTGACTTTATTCTTTCTCACAACCATTCTAGCCGAGGAGTTGTTTATTTGCTCAAAATACGACTTGCGTCCATAGTTTCTTCATACCTGAGCACACTTCCAACCATGATGTTGGTGAGGGTGGGATTTACCAAATCCAAAACCCCACTTTTCCGTTTTAATGACGATATTACTATTTAGGAAATCAATTATTTTTCATTGACTATTCCCTAAATTTCTTAAATATAAAAAATTGTATTTGACAGTACTTTCTACGGAGTTTCCGAATATATAAGTTTCACTTCCAAAATATTTGTGAAATCATGTCTGAATTGAGACATTAATTAGACCTTGTCAATTTGGTATTTTGACTCCTATCATTAGCAATAATAAACTATAAACCTAGCAAATCAAGGACTGAGACTATCGTGCACCCAAAAAATGGTACCTGATCAAACATAAAATGAGGAGAAATCTTACCTTGATTGAATTTACGAGCAAACCAACCATCCAAAGCATCACAGACGAAACTGAAAAACAAAAACTCAATTAACCAACAGTCCCACTTCCATACACTCCAAAAGAAACCATAAATAAAGGGAATTCACCTAACAAAATACAGAAGCGAAAATAGCTTTTTGTCCACAAAGCATACAGCAAATGCAACACAATTCATCAAAATTCTCAGGTACCCTGCATCCAACAACATATGTAACAACCAATTCAGCACGGCATATCTATATCCCACTTTAACATCCAAAGAGTTACTTAAGTGGATTTGTTTGTACAAAGTTCTTTTTCTGAGTTCTACTAAATTTGACAGTAATCTCAAACCAAAAGCAGTCAAATCAAAATACAATTTTGAATACATAAAAAAGATAAATGAATAAACTAACAAAACATTTATGAATCTAAGAGGAAGAGAAATAAATAGTACTATACAGTTTGGATCAAGTAAGTTGAAAGTAAAACAGAAAAATAAAGCAACACATTACGGCCGAATTACGCAAGGATATCAACAGAAAGAGGCGCAATCAACATAGATCAAGAACGTTAAAGAAAAAATGTGATCCCAAAAAAGAAATAGTGGTAAGTTATTTAAACTTGACATTCACATGGAAAGCGGGGCTTTGGTATTGATACAATCCATAAGATAGAGCTTGTTACCGCAAAAGCATCATTGAAAAGAATAAGTAACTAATCCCCTAAGTTTTAAGTACAGCAAAGGACCAATTTCAGAATCAAACACAATTGAGGTGTAAAAATTTGAGAATCAAATACTAAAGGGAAGTTAGGTGCTTAAAGAAAAACAGAGCCAATTTCAGTTTCAACACATTTCAAATAGGTTTGCTTTCCACGCAAAACACTAGCATGTAGTATCACCAAAGCAACTTTCCTAGTCATTTCTTTTAGGGAAACTTAGGTAAATGTACCCTTCAGCATACTAGTTTACCAACATGGCAGAAGTATACACTACCTATTCACTTCCCCTGTTTATGTTTGTGTATACACGTATGTATAGTATACACTACCTATACACTGTGTACATATTTTGTAAACCAGATGGCTGAACGATTCGGCTGTAATTTTCCCTTTTTCAATGACATATGGTGTCCCGTCCAGCTTGCGCACATCTTTCCTTCCACCTAACTATTTCCTAGTCGTATTAAGTATTACACAATATTATTCAAAATATCACCCATCTCTTACAAAGTTATATACTCCAACTAGTAAAACTTATCAACAAAATGAAACTTCAACAAATATTACTAAAGTAATAAAAAAAACACAAAAAAAAAAGATAAATATCATCTCCAAAAAAGAAAAAAATCAAAGCCTAAATATAGAAATTTTATGGATAATATTTAAAGAGAATTTACCGATTATGTTTGGAATATAAAGGTAAACATTCAATGGCTTAGGTCTCGATTTTCCGGCCATATTGTTCTTCTCACCGGAACTCTGATTGATTGGAAATGCCTGCCTTTCGATCTAAGCAAAACAAATGCACTTATATAGAAAAACAAGTGAAATATGCACTAATCTCCCGTTATACGTTTCGTGCGGGTCAGAACTTACCCTACAAGAAATTTCGCTACCTCAAAGACCGTTTTAATTACGGTGCGGAGTCGAAAAAGAAATGCTTGAGTTTTGAGATTGGATTATTCAATTTGGACACTTCAATTCTAAGGAATTTGGGCCTTGCCGTCTGAACGGGTCAAAGATGCAACCCGACAAATTATTATAGTAAAAAATGGTTTCTATTCCGTGTCACAATTAATATACGATGCATTTTTATTTGGAAAATTATGTGACCTCATAAATATTTAGACTGTATTGATGATATATAAATATAATTTTAAGAAATTATGAAATATAGTTATATTTTGAATTTTATAGTAAATATATAACGCACATGCGTAACTGATGCACCGATATAATTCTTTCGCGCAATTTCAATTGATACAACTTATATCTACCTGATATAGCTGATACTATTATCTGATACAATTCTTTCACTAGTATGGCTAGTACCCGCCTTATACATCAATTGTAGCTACAATTCATAAAAGCACAAATTGTAGCTACATTTTATAATTATTTACGCTCTAAATTACTGATATTTATGAAATTTTCTTTTTTATTTATTAGTTTGTTTTAATTTTTTTTTATATTAAATAGCTTAGGTCTCGATTTTCCGGCCATCTTCGAACGATTGTTCTTCTCACCGGAAGTCTGATCGACGGGAATTGATTGAAAATATTGCCTTTCGATCTACGCAAAAAAAAAAAAAAAAAAACTTATAGGAAAACCAGGGAAATATTCATTGGCCTTTTTTGTTATTATTTAAGAAAAAGAAATGTTTTTTCCAGGATTTGAGATGTAGTATTCAGATTGGATTACAACTTGGGCAACTTAATTCTAACTTAGTCAAGAATGGTTTCTATTCCTATTTTTTTTTTTCTATCTGACGTTTGATATGTGTATTTAATGACCTAATTTAAACTTGTATAGAAAAAAATTATATTCGGGTAAAACATTCTTGTATTAAGGATGAAAAAGTACTTAATCCTTCATTACCACCTTTGTTAGTGTTTGGATTTCATTTTTAAACTGTTTAAAATATTCTTTATATTTAAAAATAATTAATTTTGAATAGTTTTATTTTAATTTTAATAAAATAATTTCTAATTATATATATATTAAATTATAAATTTAATTTTCTTTAAAAAATATTTATATCTAATCGAAGTGCGTCACTAAATTAAGGCATAAGAATATTAGACATACAATTCCTCCCACCCTTTGGATTTATCTCAAATGAGTTTATCTCTTTTGAGTTTTTTCAAGATATTTTGGTTTCTTCCTTTTGTGTCTATCTGGTTCGATTTGTGATTTTCAATTGTCGTTTTTCGGATATTCTTTTTATTAACCTACGTCTCAATTTTCTGGTCTTGACTTTTCAATGGATCCCATAATTTTATGTAAGTAATTATGGCAATATTTCATAATTACTTCTTATTTATTATAATTGATATTGTAATATATAGAATTATTATGATTGTAATTAATATTTTATATTTTATGTAAGGTAGATTAGTCTTTCATTATTCAAGCCTATGATGTATGTATATATATATTGTATCTTTGGGATAATATTGAATCAAGAAATCATTTCCTACATGGTATTAAGAGCCAAAGATCATTTGCCCTAAACTCTTTTCTTTTTTCCCTAGCCGAATTCCCCATCCGTTTTTCTTCTGTTTTTCGGCCCCATCCCTCTTGGTTTAGTAGCCCTAATCCTAAACCTAAATATTTTCTCAAAACCTAACCCCCACCCCCACCCCGCTAGAATTACCCAAACTTTAGGTTTTTTTCCATCCACTTCCATCAAAACACAACTTTCTTCTTCTCTTATTTTGATTCTAAGTGGAACCTATGGCCGAAAAACAAATATTTCATTTTGCTTTTCCCGTTAATAACGTCAAGAACTTTATCTCCATAACTCTTGAAATCGAGAAAAGGCAGTATACCTCATGGGCTGAACTATTCAAAATTCATTGTCGTGCTTATGAGGTGATTGACCATATTCTTCCGTTTGATTCACCGTCGGATACCACTATGGTGGACAAGAAATTATGATCTCGGTTAGATGCTATAGTCCTTCAATGGATTTATGACACTATTTCGAATGATCTTCTCCATACCATCTTGGAACCCAATTCTACGGCTCAACAGGCGTGGGAATGGTTGCAGAATATTTTTCAAGATAACAAAATTTCTAGGGTCGTTTATCTTGAACACCAATTTACAAATGTTAAATTGAATGACTTTTCCAACATCTCAACCTATTGTCAAGACTTAAAGGTACTTGCGGACCAACTATCCAACGTTGGTTCGCCCGTGACAAATCAATGGTTAGTCCTTCAGTTGATTTCGGGGTTGAATGAACAATATGATGGTGTTGCTACGTTCATTCAACAAAGAAATTTGTTACCTCCTTTTTACGAGGCCTGTTCGAGGTTAATTCTCGAAGAAACAATGAAAGCAAAGCAAGCATTATCGGGCACAACCACCGGCGGAACGACTTTCGTCTCTACTAACTCATTTTCCACTAATTTGGAGCCCCAAAATTCTGGTTCGGCGGGCCATAATACTCGTCAAAATAATGGCAAAAAATGGGGTTCAAACCGTAACAATAAATGAAAAAATAATGGTTGAAAGGCACAAGGCCGGGGAGGTGGACAAAATGCGGTGGCGGTGGTGGTGCCCCGGCGGATCTTTCGGTGGTCCACAGCGTGGCTTGCACCCGAGCGGTGGCGGGCTGGCGATGGCGAGTACTGGCCATTGTAGGAAATTAGTGGGGGCGTAGCACCCACTGTGGCCCTGGGCCCACAGTGGGCTACCCCGCCATGTCCACATCTGACTTCTTCGTGGCCCAGGCCTCCTCCTTCTTCAAATCGACAACCCGGTCTTCTAGGATCTCGTCCATAACATGCATTTACGGTACAAGCACCATCTTCTATCGGATATGCACTCACGGACATTGAACAAGTTGTGAGCCACATGAATCTAAATATTCCAGATGAGTCATGGTACATGGATACAGGGGCTACGTCACATATGACGGCATCTCAAGGTAATCTTTCGTCTTATTTTAATACGAGCAGTAATAAAAATATTGTTGTCAGTAGTGGGTAGGAAATTCTAATTCGTTCTATTGGTCAGGTAACACTACCCTCTCCCCACCCACCTTTATACCTGAAAAATGTCTTACATGCACTAAAATTGATTAAAAACTTGATCTCTGTTAGAGTTTTACAACTGACAACAATATTTCTGTGAGTTTGATCCGTTTGATTTTTCTGTGAAGGATTTCAGACGGGGATGCCGCTCATGAGATGTAATAGCATGGGGGACTTATATCATATCGCCTCTGTTTCCAACAATCACATGGTCAAACCTTCCACCTTTGTGGGCATCTCTCCTAGTATATGGCACAATAGGATGGGACACCCGGAGCACCGATTTTTAATCAATTTAGGAAGAATAATTTGTTTTCTTGTAATAGACGTTTGAACTCTTTTGTTTGCCAAACCTGTGTGTTTGGTAAACATGTTAAACTTCCGTTTTCTCCGTTTACTATTCATACTTTTATGTCATTTGATATTTTGCATTGTGATTTGTGGACATCACCCGTTTTAAGTGTTGCATGTTATAAATACTATTTGCTCATTCTTGATGATTATTCGAATTTTTTATGGACATTTTCCTTAGGACAAAAATCACAAACCTATAACATTTTGAAATAATTTAGTGTGTTTATCAAAACTCAGTTTGGCAAAACTATGAAAAGTTTTCAATGTGACAATGGGGGGGGGGGGGGATTTCTAAATGCCCAATTTATAAATTTTTGTCACCAAAATGGGATGTATGTACGTCTTTCATGTCCACATACCTCTTCTCAAAATGGAAAGCCGAAAGAAAGGTTCGAACAATCAACAATATACTCGCTCTATCCTTGTGCATTCGTCCACACCACCAATTTTTTGGCACCATGTCCTTCAAATGGTTACATATCTTCTAAATATTCTTCCTAATAAACTAATCTCCAATGTGTCACCCACTCAGGTATTATACCACCGTCTCCCATCAGTTAAACATTTATGGGTTTTTGGGTGTTTATGTTATCCCTTGTTTCCTTCCACCACCATTCACAAACTTCAGGCCCGTTCTACTCCTTGCGTATTTTTGGAATACCCACAAAATCATAGGGGATATAAGTTCTTTGATATGTCAAGTGGGAAAGTCATTATTTCTTGTTATGTCATTTTTGATGAATCTACCTTCCCTTTGCAACATTTCGAGCGGCATCCTCACCTTCATATGATTTTCTAGACGACGGAATTCATCCACTTTTGAGGTATCATCTAAACTCTCAACATAATAGTGCAGGGCCATCCCTAAACCCGCGGCCTCAAAACACGACCCAACCACAAAATGTGAATGGGCTGAACCGAGGAACCGAGGCCATTGTCTCTCTTCCCTCGGTCTCGGCCCAATCCACATTTGGTGGTAGGCCGACCCAACAAAGAGAAGCACCTACACCCATTATCCAACCCCCTACCTGTGACACACTAGCCCAATCAAGTGACGGTAATGAACCCACTGCCCCGACCCACATTCCCTCAAACAACAACCCAATTGTTCCTACACGGACCATGGAAACCTGTGCAATGCACGGGAGTTTTTGACCTAACCACCTCAGTCCAACCATCACTAATACCAAAAAATCCCAAAGTTGCCTTATAAGACCCGAATTGGAAAGCTGCCATGTTAGATGAATTTACTGCTCTTATTCAAAATAAGACGTGGGATTTGGTACCACATCCATCTAATGTGAACATTATTCGGTCTATGTGGGTTATTTTCCATAAAACGAATTCGGATGGTTCTTTTGCGAGATACAAAGCTTGTCTTATTGGTGATGGCATGTCTCAGCAGGTTGGAGTCGATTGTGGTGAAACATTCAGTCCGGTAGTTAAGCCAGCAACTATCAGGACTGTTCTTAGCCTGGCACTTTTCAAATCTTGGTCCATTCATCAGCTGGATGTCGAGAATGCATTTTACATGGCCATTTGCAGGAAATGGTATACATGCATCAGCCGTTGGGATTCCGCGATCCTATCTGTCCAAATCATGTGTGCATGTTGAGAAAATCCTTATATGGTCTGAAACAAGCTCCTAGGGCATAGTATAACAGGTTTGCAAGATTTGTTTCTAAATTTGGATTCTCTCACAGCAAGTTTGACCAGTCACTATTTATTTATAGGAAGGGCACTGACATGGCATAAATACTTCTGTATGTTGATGAAATTATTCTCACAGCATCCTCAACTTCACTTCGTCAGTCTATTATGTCCATTCTTACGGCTGAATTTTCAATGAAGGACTTAGGTCCGTTGAATTATTTACTTGGCATTGCTATCACTTACTATGTAGGTGGTCTGTTTCTCAGTCAAAAGAAATATGCCGAGAAGATAATTCACAAAGCATGGATGTCTTCCTACAAACCATCACAGACTCCAGTTGACACTAAGACAAAATTGAGTAACGATGTAGGTACTCCATAAAGCGACCCGACACACTACCGCAGCCTTACAGGTGCATTGCGGTATCTGACTTTTACGAGTCCTGACATTTTCTATGCGGTCTAGCAAGTTTGTTTACATATGCATGATCCAAATTAAGAACATATGGGGGCTCTCAAGAGGATTCTGGGGTATGTTAAGGGTACTCTTTATTTCAAACTTCATCTGTTTAAGTCCTCCATCTCGAGTCTCTCTGCCTACAGTGATGCGGATTGGGGTGGCTGCCCAGACACACGTCGTTCCACTTCGTCTATTGTGTTTTCTTGGGTGACAATTTCATTTCATGATCATCCAAGCGTCAGTCCACACTATCTCGCTCAAGTGCAGAGGCGGAATACCGAGGGGTGGCCAATGTTGTTGCTGAATCATGTTGACTTCGTAATCTCCTACTAGAGCTCCATTGTCTAGGAATGGCAACGGATCGGATCTGGATCGGATCCTACTAGATCCAGATCCGATCTATTTTTCATACTTGGATCCAGATCCATATCCGGATCCATCGGATCCACCGGGTCCACGGATCGGATCTAGATCTACATGTAATTTTTTTTGGTTTGAATAATATTCCCACATGTTGAAACTTTTATGACAAAATGAAACGCAATCTGATTGAAAAAAATGATTGAGTTCATTCAATCAACCTACACAAACATGACACCATTCTTTCAAAATACTGAACAAAGTTTTAGCATCACAAGAAAATAAAGACGATTGACTTCATTAGTGATGCTGAACAGGTTGCAACTTTGAGCTAATTTTTGGAGGCTTTAGTGATGCTCCACTTGTAGTTCTACTGATTGACTTCATTAAACAATATAAAACAATGTCAGACATATATCAAAAGTCCCAGTTTTTTTTCCTGATCAAACAAATGAGAGAAAGATACTTAAAGCTTACGGCTAGCAGATTCAATAAAAAATTTAAATAAAAGTGATAATTTTTTCTTTTTTATAGAAATAAAAATATGGGAAACTGCAGAGAACGTATAGGTAAAAAAATGAAACTTCAAAAACAAATTACATGGTTGTGTCACTTGTGCCTTATCATGGTTCAACCCTTTACCCCATACATAAATTATGAAAAAAAATTAAGAAAATACTTATAAAATTACATTCTAGGTTATGAATATATTTAATAAAAAATGGATCCATGGATCGGATCTGGACCGGATACGGATGTCAAATACAAAATCTAGATCCAGATTCGATCCGTTAGAAACGGATCCGGGTCCGATCCGGATCCGTCGGGTCCAAATTTTGAAAATTCATATCCTATAAAACGGATATGGATCCACCGGATCCGGACCGAGTCCAAGATCCATTGCCATCTCTACCATTGTCTGATTGAAAGGGCAACGGTGGTCTATTGTGACAATGTGAGTGCGATCTACTTATCTGGCAATCCAGTTAATCATCAACGCACGAAACACATTGAGATGAACATCTTATTTGTCAGCGAAAAAGTTGCTCGTAGTCAAGTTCGTGTTCTCCATGTACCGTCCCGTTATTGGATAGCTGACATCTTCACTAAAGGTCTTCCGCGCATACTTTTTGATGATTTCAGGGACACTCTCAGCATCCGAGAACCTCCAACTAAGACTGCGGGGGACTGTTAGAATAATTATGGGGATATCCCATAATTACTTCTCATTTATTATAATTGATATTGTAATATATTGTAATCAATATCTTATATTTTAGGTAAGGTAGATTAGTCTTCCATTATTCAAGCCTAGGATGTATGTATATATATTGTATCTTTGGGATAATATTGAATCAAGGAATCATTTCCTACATTTTATAATTGGTATTTATATTAAATTATATTAATTTATTATAATTAAATAATGTAATAAGGTATATAATATATTAATTAATTAATTAATTATAATTAATCTACAGAAGTTGGTAAATATTTATTACGTATTTATAAATTTTGGTGCAAATATCAAATACGGATAAAAGTTGACAATCGAAGTAATTTTCTAAGTGTGTTTACAGTCATAAATACTTACATATACTAAATATTTACACCAAATGCATGATATGTATTTTTTAATATATGTAACAAATTTACCTATAAAAAATATACTTGTATTATTTTCAGTGAAAAATGTATCTTCAAGAAGGTATATCATTATTGAATATAATTAACTTATACTGTATTTTGTTACTGACAGTATTATTGTAGAACGCCATTAACTTATATTATAGAAAGTCAATTATTCACATAAAATTTTGTATTTTGACACTTGAAAGTTGAAAGGGACCTCAAAACTCTTGGACAATATTCATTCCATTATTTATATTGACAAAATGTCTTTTGTTAAAATTGTCATTAATGAAATATTTTCTAAATTATAATTTAAAATTTATTTATAATATAAATAGAGAATCTTTTAAGAATTTATTATAAAACACCTAAATTTTATTAATTATTTTTTGCTGTAGATGCATTAAATATGTCTAAAATAATCCCTCTATGTTATTTTCACTTGTTCTAATAGATATTAGAGTTTTTGTAATAATAAAATTAAAGTTTCTTACTAAGATCATTTATTTCATTATAGAACGTTGTTAACTTAGCTACTCAATTGGAGTAGTATTTTTGACTTTTTTCATCTCACAAAATAATATTTATTTATCTATAGGTAAATTTGTTACATAGATTAACAATTTTTTCTATAGAATTATATTATTGTATGTATTTTGATACAACCAACTAATTTCATTAGTTGTTAAAACTTTTACAATCTAATTAATTCATGTAAGTTAGCAGGTGTTTGCACATGGTTTGATTGAGACTTAAAAAAAATTGATAAGAAAAATACTTATTTAAAATAATTTTCAAATTTTTTTCATGAGCAAATGACCCTCAATGATATTCACAGACTTAGAATTCGTCATATCAAATTGATACAAGCAATATAGTTTTATTGTCTCCAAAGGATGTGGTGCAGCGGATGCGGCTGTTTCTCCCTTAATCAGAGATCTCGGGTTTAAGCCATGTGTATGAAAACATTCTTGGTAGGGAGCGCTTTCCCCGGAATGCAGCCCTGCACGGCGTCAGGCTTCAATATGAATATCGGACACCGGACAAACTAATGGACAAAATCTTTCCAAAAGGAAAGAAAATATTAACGAACCAATCTACATCTAATCGAATTTCCTTTTCAAAAAGGTCATGCTACATTCCGTGTTGGAAAAACTTTAATTACTATTAATATATTTGAACTTTAATGAAACAATGTTTAGGAGTTTATTGTACGTCTACTATGATTTTCCAGTTCAATTTTCCTGGAATATTATTGACCGTCCAATTTAAAAGAAAAAAGAATTGTATGTTCTTCTAGAAACAACTTAAAGGTATAATCACCCCCCTTAAATCAATTCAGATAATAGAGTCAATTATATGATGTATACGAATCCATACCTTCAACAGGTTGTAAAGGCTGCTATGGAGCCATTTATATATTTTTCCTTTTAATGTATGGTAAGAAATGATGCAAGAACAAAATAATTTGTTCGTCCGCAACAGATGACATTGTGCACTTATCGATTCTTATATTAAATTAATAAATATATAATATATATTTGTAAGTGCATTTTTATTACTTAATTATGATCAATTGATGCATATTTTTCTTTTACTAAATCACTTAACTATAATATGTTAAATTTTTTTAATATAAGATGTGAATTAAACCTCTTTTTCCGCATAGTTCAGGGCTAAAATCGATCATTTTTTAAAATTTTTTTTACACAACGACAATGATAGTTAATATATTCCATATATATTCACAATATATTTTATAATTAATATTTAGTTTAATTAATGTAAAATAGGGATCCTAACTTTTTTAGGACTACAATTATATATATATATTACATTAATAAGAGAACTTCATCAAGAAAATTTACATTATTCTACATGGTATGAAGAGCCAAAAATCTCTCCCTACCCCAAACCCTAGTGTGGCCGTCGTACCCTCCCCTCCGCCTCCCTCTTCCGACGGAAAATCAACCGTATACAGCCCCGTATACCACTTCTCCTTCGTGATATATAGCTCGTATACCCTGCTCCTCTTTGATATACAACATCTTCTCTACATACAAACATGTATACCCCAGATATACTGTGATATACAACCCCCAATCTCTTATATTCTTCTCAAAACAAACCTGTATACCATTGATATACAACGATAGACACAACACCCAACCCCCATATTCCCTGTTTTGGCCCGTATACATCATGTATACATGCGATATACACCACCCGATACACCTATCACCCACGCAGAACTGTATACCGATGTTATACAGTTGATATACAACAGCCCCTCACCCGATATTCTTCCAAATATTTTCGGCTACCCTAGTGGATTCTCCCATTTTCGCTTCCCCAACTCTTGACGTCACAAATCCTCCTCCCTCTTCCACCCCCACTATTTTTCATCTGGCTTTCACCATAACCAATTATTAAGAACTTTATATTGTTGATTCTTGATCAGGATGATGGACAATATGCGTCATGGGTTGAAATCTTTCATATTCATGCATGTGCTTACAACGTGCTTGACCATTGATACTACATATCCCCGACATCGATGACGTGACACGGAGGCGCCTTGACGCTATTGTCAAATAGTGGATCTATGGAACTATCTCCAAGGACTTACTTCATACTATTATGAAGACCGGAGCTATAGCCCACGAGTTATGGACACGATTGGAGGAGATTTTTCAAGACAACAAACATAAACGTGTCGTGTATCTTGAAGAGCAAATCAACACCACCCGTCTTGAAAATTTTGCAAACATGGCCGATCACTGCAAACGTCTAAAATTGATTACCGACCAATTATCTAATGTGGGCAACCCTATTTCAGACACAAAGATGGTTCTGCAATTAATTAATGGTTTACCAAAAGGTTATTACGACACCCTTGCTACGATGATTCAACAATCCGATCCCCTACCGAGCTTCAACAAAGCCCGGTCCCAATTGCTATTAGAGGAGACGAGATAAGCAAAACAGGACGAGCACAATCCGATAGCTTTGGTAACTGACGTCACTGTAACACCCACCGCCACCTCCGGCCGACAGACACATTCCGACCACTCCCCTCCCCCCGTCGCAAAACAACCACGGTTGTGGCAGAGGCAAGGGCATCGAGGGTGGTTGAGGAGGAAAAGGTAGAGGCCATGGAAATCGGGCCAACAATTCGAGCAATTCACAACAGGCCTATCAATCGCAATTGTGGGTAGGCCCACTGTATGGTAACTGGACCTCACCCACCAGTAGTTTTCCAGAGGCCCAACATCTTCAATGACCCAACAGAGGCCCATTATACTGGGAGTACACCCAGCAGCCCGCCAGACAGATCGAGTTCACCAGGCCCATTTTACATCGGCCCAACAACCGACGGCAGGACTAGTACCAACAGATTTGAGCCAGGCTTTCGGTACTTTAATTATTCAGCAGCCCGATGATGCATGGTATATGGATACAGGTTCCACGTCTCACCTCACTAATAATTTTGGTAATCTTTTACAACTGCGCAATTTAAATACTCATCAATCTATTATGGTCGGAAATGGTCATCGTATTCTAATTCAAGGGTTTGGCCACATACTAACCCCACCACCGCACCCCCACTACTCCCTTAAACACGTCCTATATGCCCCTAACATTATCAAGAACCTAATATCTATTAGAAAATTTTCCATTGATAATTTTGTATCTATTTATTATGACCCGTTTGGTTTTTCTGTAAAGGACCTACGTACGGGGAGACTTCTTACGAGATGCAATAGTATGGGGACCTCTATCCTTTCCTATCCACATCCGCTGCCCATCTCACTCCACCCACCGCTCTAGCTGTAATCTCTCCATCAACGTGGCATAGTAGACTTGGTCATCCCGGGGCTCATGTTTTTTATTTTCTTAGAAACCGCAATTTAATTCAATGTAATAAAGGGAAAATTTCCCATAGTTTCTCCTCTTGTCATCTAGGAAAACATGTTAGACTTCCGTTTACGTCTTCTTTAAGTATTACTTCCTCTTCCTTTGATATTGTTCATACAGGTTTATGTCCATCTCCTATATCTAACAACTTATGTCATAAATATTATTTGGTATTACTGGATGATTTTTCTCACTTTCTTTGGGTCTATCCGCTTAAACTTAAGTCTCAAGTTTTATCCAAATTCCTTGAATTTCGTACTTTTATTAAAACGCAATTTGAAAAGACATCAAATCGTTTCAATGTGATAATGGTCGTGAGTTCAATAACTCTTCTTTTCATAACTTTTGTGCAGCTAATGGAATGGTTTTTCATTTCTCCTGCCCTCATATGTCTCCTCAAAATGGTAAAGTCGAACGAATTCTCCACACCATTAATAATATGATTCACACCTTCTAAATTATATATATGTCCAATATCTAGTAGTGGTGGAACCAATCAAGATCTATGTCGTCCAACCCGACCTCAGACTCTTTCTTCCCGACCTATTTGACTATATGACCGTAGTTATTTAGGTGGAAATCCGAGATCGAATTCCCTATCCATTTTTCATGCGTCTCTCCCCTACCTTTTGGGTATATGCGTTAAAAATGGTAGAATACATTCTTAACATTTACCTACCCATACGATCCAAAATAGGACACTCATCAAAATCCTTTATCGTCAGATCCCTTCCTGTAATCACCTTCGCATTTTCGATTGTCTTTGTTACCCGAATCTTGCCTCCACGGTACCTCACAAATTACCACCTCGCTCCACCTCTTGCGTCTTCCTAGGTTTTCCATCAAACCATAGGGGGTACTTGTGCTATGAGTTATCCACAAGCAAAGTCCTAGTCTCCCGATATGTCATATTTGATGAGAACGTCTTCCCGTGTGCCAACATTAAAAAAATCTGAGCCACTAACTACGATTTTCTTGATGACTCAGACACATCCCCTCTACTTCGAAACACACTATATTGGCCAAATTATAACTTGTCACCCACTTTCCCATCTACGGGACCCACTGCCACGTCACCCATCCCGTCGGCCCCACCCATTACCGCCACTGCCCAGCCAAATTTACCCACTACCCAACCTAATTACCCAACTGTCCAGCCCAATTACCCAATGCCCAGCCCAGTGACAACAATTCCCAGCCCAGTGACAACAATTCCCAGCCCACTACCCCACGACCTAGTCCCACCGCCCAGAATAGTGACCCACTGCCCAGCCCAATTACCCCATGGCCTAGTCCCGTCGCCCAAACCAGTGGCTACACTGCCTAGCCCACTTCCTCCCGGCCCAGTCCCGCAACCATCCAACCCAACCCACAGTCATCACCTACCGCCCCACTTCACCCAATCCAGCCCCCAACCTAACGTATGGAAACCCGTGCACAACACGAGATTTTCAAACTAAAAGTCCACTTTAATTTGTCCTCTCAAACCATCTCCCCGCTACCTAAAAACCCAACCTTAGCCAAACTTGATCCGAATTGGAATGCGGCCATGCGTGAGGAGTTTAATGCGCTTACTTTACAGCGCACTTGGGATCTTGATCTACGACCTGAGGGAGTGAATGTAATATGTTGTATGTGGCTATTTCATCATAAGTTCAGAGATAATGGTGCCCTTGAACGACACAAGGCCAGACTTATGGTAAATGGCACAAGGCAACAGAAGGGTGTTGATTATGGTGAGACTTTCAGTCTAGTGGTTAAGCCACCTACCATCCGCACAGTTTTGAGCATCGCTATGGGGAAGAATTGGCTAATTCACCAGCTTGATGTAAAGAATGCCTTCTTACATGGGTATTTGAAAGAACTCATTTATATTCATCAACCGCAAGGTTTTGTGCATCCGAAGGCTCCTCATCGTGTTTATCTTCTTCGTAAGTCGCTATATGGGTTGAAACAAGCCCCAGGGCTTGGTATGAGAGGTTTTCCACTTACATCATACATATCGGCTTCGTGTGCAGCAAGAGTGATCATTCATTATTCATTTTTCATCGAGGTACTCACACATCTTACCTTCTGTTATATGTGGATAATATTGTACTGACAGATTCTTCAGATAGACTGAAGCACGAGATCATTGCTCTACTCAAGTTCGAATTTGCTATGACTGACTTGGGTAAGTTGAGTTATTTTTTGGGGATATCAGTGACCAGATCTGCACATGCCATGTTCTTGTGTCAGTGTAAGTATGCAGAGGAGATCATCTACAGGGCTAAAATGGCAAATTGCAAGATCATGCCCACTCCCATCGACTCCAAGTCCAAACTCAATGTAGATGACAAGGATCCGGTCATCGATCCCTCTCTTTATAGGAGTCTCACAGGTGCTCTTCAGCATATCACCTTCACTCAACCAGATATTGCATATGCGGTTCAGCAAGTGTGCTTGTTCATGCACACTCCTAAGGAGCCTCACTTTACAGCTCTTAAGCGTATCATTCGATACGTTAAGGGAACTCTTGACTATGGACTTCATTTATATCCCTCCGCACCGACTAGATTGCTCTCTTACACAGACGCAGATTGGGCAGGCTGTCCGGACATCCGTCGCTCTACGTCTGACTATTGTGTATTTTTGGGGGATAATATTATATCGTGGTCTGCTAAGCGGCAAGCCACGCTTTTCCGTTTGAGTGCCGAAGCAGAATATCGAGGCATTGCGAACGTTGTTACCGAGCTATGTTGGCTCCGAAATCTCCTTTTTGAGCTTCATTGTCTCATACGTAAGGCATCTTTGGTCTACTGTGATAACATATCTGCTGTCTACTAGTCTCATAACCCGGTTCAGCATCAGCGAACCAAGCATATTGAGATGGATATTCACTTTGTTCATGACAAGGTTGTAATGGGTCACGTTAGAGTGTTGCATGTTCCTTCTTCGTATTAGTACGCATATATCTTCACAAAGGGGCTTCCTAGGTAACTGTTCCTTGACTTCAGATTCAGTCTCAGCGTCCGGCCTCCTCCCGCTCCGGCTGAGGGGGTGTGATAGTGAATGTATTCCATATATATTCACAATATATTCTGTAATTAATATTTAGTGTAATTAATGTAAAATAGAGATCCTAATTCTATTAAGACTATAATTGTATACTCTATATATATTACATTAATAAGAGTACTTTATCAAGAAGATTTACATTATTCTACCGAGAATTACGTCCTAATTTTATTTGCAATCTAAGGTACAATCTTGTGAGAAAAGAGGAAACTTGTTACTTGTTTAACATTCATCTCATTCTGTGTTTTTCTTTAGCCTTTACGTAAGTTTCAATTTAGACGGCTGAAATTGAACATTAAAAAATAAAATAATGAACATCACAGAAAGTAATTTTCATAAAAGAACTCTATAATTAAACTTGTTTTGCATATGAGATAACTTGACTTAAAAATCTTTATCTCTATCATAACATTTGGTTTCTTTTTCATCTATCACATATGCAAACTCTTTCTTGATCCTTTATGAATCACCGGCGGGTAGAGATAGCAATTACAAACACTTCCAAACTTTGTCTGCTCACAGTGAGCCTCCTTTAATTTGGACCCATACTTTTTTATGCATGAATTTGTGCACGTAACTTCATCACATTTATATATAATGATTCGGCTTTGACCTTTTACAAGGTTTCCTCGACTGACAAAGATCATCATCAATAGAACCAAAGAAAAACACATCCTTAGATTCATTTTTCTGCTTTTTTTCGTATTACTAAAATATATTTGTAATATCGGGAAAAGTTATAATGCTACCTATAGAGAATTTGTTTGGTATTTATAAGGGAGGGGGGGGGAACCGGATCCCCTCCAATAGACTAGTGTTCACTATAGTGTTTGTTTCTTGCCATGTGTCTAGGTAAAAATTGATGGTTGGGATTCATTGGCTATCAAAGGATTAAAAAGATAAATGATTTTAACCAAAATAAGGAAAAGGAAAAGAAAAATTAATGGCATCAACTACAAAAACTTTCCTACTTGATTTATTGTAAAGTTGCATTTAGCAGCATAATACATTCCTAGTATTATTATAAGAAGGTTAAGTTCAGAAATAAGAAAAACTAATTTATTTAATGTTCTCCTCATTCATATTTTTTTTTTTTTTTTTTAAAATTTTCTTTCTCATGGTCAGATCTCAGATTGTACTAAATTAAGTTTTGTCATCTGTTAATAGTTATCATTAGACTTTTTTTTGGTGGAACGGAAAATTTTATTTTAACTAAGTGTGAGAATTACAAAGCTACTAGTTCATTGGACTCTAGAACTAGCTCAAAATTGAACCTCTGTATCCTATCTTTACAACTGCTCTACAATAGTAACAAAACAAAGAAGCTATGTGTAAGTAGGAAAACTATTCAAACTATCTAATGGTTTTGTAATCTCGTACATTCTGGATAAGATTTGACCTGTACAATAAAATATAATGGAACCAAGATGAAGAGTGTAGGAAGTGTTTTGAAAGCTAATCAAAGTATAAGAAAAGTCTTTGGGCAAAGTATAGTCGGAAACTACTCTACGAGCCATGTTTTCAAGTGAGTTTGTACAAGTACTCATTTGAAGTGAGTATTCGGAAAGTTCTATAAGGAATTTGGGATCACTTCCTTCATAAAAGTTGTATCTCTTTGAAATACCTTTCCAACGGTATATGGTGGAGGTCAAACAGACACCTGTACGAAAATTTATACATAATTTACCAAACATCATCGGCTTAGGCAACGCCTTGGGCATGGCCCACCGCGCCAGGCCTATTTTCCAGCAAGGGGTGAAACATTAAGCCCTCTCAGATACAAGCCTGATGCAGGGAGTGGGCGTCAAGCCTGGATTTTTGGCCAGCCATGAATATTTCCCAAGTTTTAAATACCTCTAACTCCTTGAGACTTATCCCACTTCATTCAAAAACCCTAAGCATCCAATTTTCTCTCCTCTCAACCTCCCACAACAAGGTAAGTTCGCTCTTAACGATTATTTAGTAATTTTAGCATTAAATTATGATTAGTAACATGATCATCTAACTAAAATATAGGATTAACAACGAAATCCTTCGCAAGTAATTCAAGCTAGGGTTTGGAGCGTTCTTCGTCAGAAAACAACATAGTTCGTTGCTAGAAGCGATTATAGATGTGAGGCTAACTCTATACATTTGAGAATATTAATGATTCTTTCTATGCCACGTTCTTTTACTACATTACGAATTGTCTCAGAAATATAGTAAAGCTTAGTTCCTTGAATAGTTGTAGAACATCTATTCTATAATTTCGTAATTCGTTCATAACTTTCATTCCGAACGTTGTGAGCTCAGTACGTAATCAATAAAGACTTGTGTTTGATACCCACGAGTCTCAGTATAGAATACTCAGTATGTTATAAATTAGTTAAAGCTCCATTCCTCATAATCAGTTTCATGAATACATGTCTTAGCGAATCATTGCTTAGTATGTCAGTGTTGTATATTTTAACATGATTCCCAGTTCTTTTATATAAATTATTTAATGTTGAACACTTGTATTTTTGGCCCAAGACCACAGATGTATTTGGGTCCAATGCCACAGTTTATGTACACGTATACTTGGGCCCAAGGCCACATATTTATGCACATATATTGGGCCTAAGGCCACAATTATTTATTATTTTAATTTAAACATGTGATTCTTCATTTCAGAACAATAAGTATTCATATTCTTTACTTCTTTTGTTAACGCGAGAACAATGCCCCAACCTGACACCAAGGGGCCTGCGGAGGTTCATACTCCAGTCCAGCCGCCCAGTACCACTGACCTAGATGTTAGGGGAGCTATTCAGTTGCTCACCTTGATTGTGGCTGCATAAGCCCAACGTCAGAGAATCATTTCGAGTACAGGGGTTAGTGGAGAGTCCTCCAGCTTCAAGACTCGAGAATTTTTGCGTATAAACTCTCTAGTGTTCACGGGGTCCAGTAAGATAGAGGATTCACAAAATTTCATTGACGGACTTCAGAAGGTCTTTCGCGTTATGCAAGTTACAGAGTTAGAGGCAGTAGAGTTGGGAGCTTATCAGTTGCAGGATGTTGCTAATATCTGGTATGAGTCATAAGAACAGTCTCGAGGGGACAATACGTCTCCTGCGACTTGGGATGAGTTTACTGATGCTTTCCCTGAACATTTCCTACCAGTAGAGGTCAGGGAGGCAAAGGCCATTGAATTTGAGAACCTCAAGTAGAATGGTAGGAGTGTTCCAGAGTACTATCTTCACCTTGTTTCTTTAGCAAAGTATGCTCCACATATGGTTCCAGACATAAGGGTCAGGTTTAGGCATTTTGTGTATGGCCTTGATCCCCAATTGTTTGATGCTGCTAATATTTCTTCTCAGAACAAATAAATGACTACTACCAAGATGGTAGCATTTTTACAAGGAAATGAAAGCAGCATAAATGAAGAGGAAGTGTTACAGAAAGAGAAAGACAAGGAGTTCAAGAAGAGAGCTAAGTATTCGGGTCACTTTGGTTAAAGGAGGTGGAGGCAGACAATTCTTCAAGAACATGTCATCTGGACCTGCTCCCTCTATAGCCAGTGCCCCAGCCCCAAAGTCTAAATTTAATCAAAAAGGTCGGAACTTTAGAGCAACAAACTCACAGTCACAGGTCAGCGCCGCAGGGGTTTTCAGCACCCTACTTGCAGCACTTGTGGTAAGAGGCACTCAGGGGTGTGTCATTCAAGCATTGGTGGTTGCTTTGGGTGTGGTCAACCGAGTCACTTTCTGATGGATTACCCATCGACAAGGCAAGGTACTGGTGGTAACGTAGCTTAGTCCACTAATTCAGTAGTCAACCACAATTCTCAAGCCCATTAGGGGCATGGAGCATCAAAGTCCGGTAATACATGCGTGGGTCAGAATCGCCTATATACACTAGCAAGTCGCCAGGATATAGAGGCTCGTGCAGATGTTGTCACATTATGCTAACAATCTTCACCTTTGATGTTTATGCCCTCATGGATCCAGGATCCACCCTATCTTACGTAACCCCATTTATTACTAAGAAATTTGGAATAAAACCAGAAAAATTACATGAACTCTTTGTAGTGTCCACTCCAGTAGGAGAATCAATTATAGCTAGGCGTGTGTATATGAGTTGCCCAATTAGAGTCTATCACCGCATTACTATAGCAGATTTAGTAGAGTTAGAGATGGTGGAGTTCGATGTAATCATGAGCATGTGTTGGTTGTCATCCTGTTATGCCACAGTAGGATGTAAAACCAGAATAGTGACTTTTGAATTTATAGGTGAACCAGTTCTTGAGTAGAAGGGTAACACAGTAGAGCCTAGGGGTAGGTTTATTTCTTACCTTAAAGCCCGAAAGATGATCTCTAAGGGGTATATCTATCACCTAGTTCGAGTCATGGATGTAGACACTCAAGTCCCCACTCTCCAGTTAGTACCAATTGTTAATGAGTTCCCAGATGTTTTTCCCGAAGATCTTCCCCGAGTCCCTCCCGATAGGGAGATTGACTTTGGAATTGATCTACTTCCCATCACTAAGCCGATATCTATACGTCATGTAGAATGGCTCCAGCAGAGTTGAAAGAGCTAAAATTTTAATTGAAGGATCTTCTAGGTAAAGGATTTATAAGGCCAAGTGTCTCACCTTAGGGCGTAGCAGTCTTATTTGTCCAAAAGAAAGATGGATCTTTACGTATGTGCATTGATTACCATCAACTGATCAAGGTTACCATCAAGAACAAGTATCCTCTTTTTAGAATCAATGACTTATTCGATCAACTTCAGGGTGCCCAGTGTTATTCTAAGATTGACCTCAGATCAGGGTACCATCAGTTAAAGGTTAAGGAAGTTGATATTCCTAAAACAGCTTTTAGGACTCGCTATGGGCATTTCGAATTTTTGGTGATGTCGTTTGGGTTGACGAATGCACCAACAGCTTTCATGGATCTTATGAACAGAGTTTTCAAGCCATATCTAGACTTATTTGTCATTGTGTTTATTGACGATATCCTGATATATTCTTGTTGTGAGGCGGATCATGTAGAATATCTCAAGATTGTGTTGTAGACACACTTCAAGACCGCAAGTTTTATTCAAAATTTCCGAAGTATGAATTTTGGCTGGTATCAGTAGCATTTCTAGGCCATGCCATTTTAGTCGAGGGTGTGAAGGTGGATTTTCATAAAATAGAAGCACTAAAGAATTGGTTGACTTCTGCTCCAGTCTTGACGCTACTAGAGGGAACCCAGGGGTTAGTTGTTTACTTTGATGCTTCAGTAGTTGGTCTTGGGTGTGTCTTAATACAGCATGGTAAGGTGATAGCTTATGCGTCCTCTTGACACCCAATTTTGTCCCATCTTTTATGATTTTATTTGCAATTTTTAATATTTTTGACACCTCAAAATAATTTTAAAATATAGACATATATATTTATATTATTTGCATATTTATTGTCATTTGCATTTTAATATCACAAGCATACTTTTATCATAATATTATATATTATTTTTATTTTCGCAAAAACGGCATCGCATTTTTATTTTTTATTTAAGCATCAAACATTTCGCAAATATCTTATTTTTATCTTATCATTTTGTTATCTTTACAATTTATAAATTTTGCAAAGCTTTCTTTTTATATAGTAAAACCCCTTTTTATATTTTAAACTCATAACCCATTTGTTTCCCAACTCAAAACAAATACCTATTTTTTAAAGGGGCAACCCATTTGGCCACCCCCATTTTCGGCCAGCCCAACAGAAACTACCCAGGCCCAACCGGCCAATTCCCCAAGCCCAACCATCTCCCATTTATTTTCCTAAATCCCCTAACCCAAAATAAGTTTTACCCAAACCCCATTTTCGGACCCCATTCGAGGCCCAAACCAATCGGCCCAATACCCAACTCCCTATCCCTTTATTTCCCCCTTTAAACCCAAAACAAAAAAAGACAACTCCAAAAAAAAAACCTAACACAAAAAACTCTCCCAAAAACATCAGCCGCACACACCCCATACCCCATCAGTCGCACACACCCCCGAAACCTGCCGGTCACCGCCATCCTACACCACCAACTTGTCAACCCCATACCCTATCCCCCCGAAATCCGAAACCCATCTATGAAACCCTTTTGTTCTTCATTTTGGAAGGGGGATTTTTTGGAAGTCTAAGTCCGAAAAAGAGGGTTCGGAAAGTTGTTTTGTTGGTGGTTTTCGGTGCTTTTGTAGGTGTTTTTTCGATGCTTTTGTTGGTTTTTCCGGTCGGTTCGTTGGTTTTATTTTGGATCGATTTTGATATTATTTTCTTTTCGGTCGTTGTTTTGGTTGGTTTCTCTCGGTCGGAGTGCTAAAAAAATCAAAAAATCAAGGTTTTCGGGTCGGGTCACTTCAGGGTCGGGTCACTATTCCGGGTTGAGTTATTGTTCCGACGGGTAAAATTTCTTGAATTTTGTTTCAATAATTTGTTGTTGGTTATCTGAAAGTTTGAGAAAAATCGATTCGGGTTAAAACATCCGATCCGGGTCGGGTCGACCCGATTCGAATAGATTTCCAGATTTTTGTGTTTTTATATTTAGTTGTTGGTTACTGGAAATTTGGAAAGAAATCGATTTGGGTTGAAACATCCGATTCGGGTTGACCCGATTTGGTTAAATTTCCATATTAATATGTTTTATATTTATTGTTGGTTATCTGAAAATAAATCAAAAAAAATGTTTGATTCCGGGTCTGGTCGACCCGAAATCCGGGTTGGGTCACTGTCGGTCTCGGGTCGGATTTTTCAGAAACATTCTGAATCCTGCTTCGGTCTGAAAATTTCAGAATTCGGGTCGAACATTTTAATTGCAAACTGTTGGTTTATTTTGGCATTTAAACATCCGTACACGGATATCTCACTAATATACTGATTTATATAAATACTGCATTTAGGCCGATGAAATTGAATTTGAGGCCGCGCTTTTTTTTTTCGTTTTTCTGTTTCAGTTTACTATTTTTGGCATTTAAACATCCGTGCACGGATTGGCTTACTGTTTTTAACCAATACTGCATTTAGGCCGATGAAATTGAATTCGAGGCCACACTTTTTTTTCGTTTCTCTGTTTCACTTTACTGTTTTTGGCATTTAAACATCCGTGCATGGATCGTCTTACTGTTTTACTGTTTTTAACCAATACTGCATTTAGGCCGATGAAATTGAATTCGAGGCCGCATTTTTTTTTTATTTCGTTGTTTCGTTCATCGTTTTGGCATTTAAACATCTGTGCACGGATTGTCTTACTGTCTTACTGATTTACTGATTTATATAAATACTGCATTTAGGCCAATGAAATTGAATTTGAGGCCGCGTCCTTCGGAAGTTGTTTTCTCGTTTCGTTTTTTTCTCGTTTTATTGCTTTGAATAAATACTGCATTTAGGCCAACGAAATTGAATTCGAGGCCACGTCTTTTCGGGCACTGCCTTTCTGTTTCAGTTTTCTGCCTTGGTTTAATTTTGTTGAACACGATACTACACTGGCCGATGAAAAAATATTCGTCGATTTTTTAGGCCTCCACAGTTGTAAAGACAGAAAATAAAACTTCTGGGCAAGGATGAAACTTAAATCTTTTTCACCCGAGAGACCAACATGTTCGGTAGGCAAGACAACTAAAATGACTAACGAGTCATATGGTCGCAGCCACGACGTGATTGGAATGATCTTTTCAAAATTTAAGTCTGAGCCCTCCGTAATCAAAACATTTATTATTTTGGATACGAATCCGAAGTTATGTATATTCAATTATTTCTAACTGTTTGTTCTTAACAGCTTGCAAGGGATAAAGTCAAAGAAGGCAAATACCCCTCAGAGATTATTTATTTTGTTGTTGTTTTTACCTTCTTTAATTCACCTTTATTTCATTTTGTATTGTAATAGTATTGTACTCGAATGCATACTTTACATTGCATTCTTTAATTTACCTATTTTTAGGCTCGTCACCTATAAAATTTACATTGCATATATTTTTATCAATTTTCATTCAAATGCATACTTTTTCTAGCTTTACATGTATATTAATGCCATACAAATGTATACTTGTACAAATGCATCATTTCATTAAATACTTGCAACATCATTTAAACTTTATATTTCTAAATATGCATTTTTCTTAGCATAACAATTAACCTGAGTTTGATTGGATAACCGCAAGTTAGCGGATCTTAAAGGATGCCTAACCCCTTCCCTTTAGGATAATAAAGAACCGTACCTAGAATCTCATTAGTTTTGTAGACCATAAAATCGGAGTTATTTTGCAGCTTTTAGTTAACATTCAGGTGCCCTAATTCACCTTAGAATAATTAGGTGGCGACTCCTCAAAACAAGTATTTTTAACCGATCCAGAGGGAATCTATGCCATCGTGTCGCGAAGCTCGGGTTAAAAACGGGCGCGACACGTCCATGCTGCTTAAACCTCACTAGAAGAACTATTCGACTCATGATTTGGAGTTGGCAGCGGTGATGTTCGCACTAAAGATTTGGCGTCACTACTTGTATGGGGTTCACGTTGATATTATCACCGATCACAAGAGCCTTCAGTATATTTTCAAGCAAAGAGAGTTGAATCTTAGATAGAGAAGATGACTTGAATTACTTAAGGATTAAAAGATAGATGTTCTCTATCATCCAGGGAAGGCGAATTTTATGGCCGATGCTCTCAATTGGCGTTCCATAAAGAGTTTAGCCCATGTCGAATAAGGAAAGAGGACTATAGTAAAGGAAGTCCACCGTCTATCTTATCTAGGAGTTAGATTCTAGACTCTGAAGATGGTGGTGTTGTCGTCCAGAACATGGTTGAATCCTCCTTAGTAGCCGAAGTGAAGGAGAAAAAGTTTAATGACCCTACTTGTTATAGTTAAATGAGGGGATTCACAAGCATAAAACGACGACTTTTGAACAAGGGGGAGATGGCGCTACCTTGAGATACCTAGGCAGATTGTGTGTTCCAGATGTAAACGGGCTCAGAGAGAGAATCATGTCAGAAGCCCACCATTCCGGTGTATTCTATTCACCCAGGTTCCACAAAGATGTAGCATGACCTCAAAGAGATTTATTGGTGGAATGACATGAAAAAGAACGTTGCAGATTTTGTGGCTAAGTGTTCAAACTATTAGCAGATTAAAGCCGAGCACCAGAGGCCCGATGGTTTGGCTCAGAACATAGACATCCCTGTTTAGAAATGAGAGATGATTAATATGGATTTCATAACAGGTTTACTCCGCTCTTTTCATAAGCATGGTTCGATTTGGGTGATTGTAGACCGACATACTAAGTCAGCATATATTTTGCCAGTGAAAACTACTGACTCAGCAGAAGACTACACCAAGTTATATATTCAAGAGATCGTCAGATTGCATGGGACCCCAGTGTCCTTCATCACTGTTGACACCCAATTTTGGTCCTCTACATTTTAAATTAACTAGTCAAGCTTCTTGAATTTCAAACAGAGTGAAATGTATATTCATTAAAAAAAGTCAAAAATATTTTCTTAACTGGTTTTGATGTTATTTTGGCAAAAATTTCCTAATATATATCATATATATTTTACATAATAAAATAAGTGTTTAATTTAGTACGTATTTTAAATTATCATTAAAGTCATTTACGACTTAATTACTATAATTAGTCCGTATTTTTGCAAGATAGGTATTTTTTTTACTTTGTTAAGTCAAGAAACTTAATTAACTAATTCATTTTAATCCGGTTTAATTTGGTCATTTTGTCAAGAAAGTAGTTACAATTGCCATTAACAAGGGTTGCACCCCTTTTTCTTGAACTCAATTGTTGGCCTCTTTTATAAATCCTCAGACCAGTCCAATCAAGACCCCTTTCAGCCAAATTTTCGCCTAGCCCACCAAACGCTGACCCGACCCACGAAATTAAAGCCCCAAAAATCTTCTTGTTTCTGTTCAGTTCTGTTTTGATTCCATGATTATTCTAGCTTTGTTTTGGTTTTGTGAAAATGGTAAAGGTTTCTCATGCATGTCCTAATATATTACTCTTTGATTAGTTTATGGTAGCCAGATAAGTTAACTATTCCATGGTGCGTGAACTAGGGCTGAACAATGGGATGGGATGAGACAAGATGAGATTAGGGGGACGGGGATTTAGGGATGGTGGAGTGGGTCGGGATCGGGATTAGGGGGACGGAGGGGGATGAGATTAGGGGGATAGGAAGTGGTCTCATCCCGTCTCACATCCCACTATCAGAGAGAACGGGATTTGGTGGGACGGGAAGTGGATTTGGGGGACTTTTAAAAACTTTTTTCTAGACACTTAATTTTAATATATATATATTTAAACACTTAAATAATTGAACAAGATAGTGAAAAAACATCTCAAGGCTAATTACCTCTTATATTATTTAATAAAAATATAATTTTTTTTCTAATACAATTTCAAAATTGGAACTTTGTTTAGTAGTTCAAAAGTTGCAAATCACATAGTAAATTGACATTAAAAAAATTACATATGCAACCATACTTTTTCTAATTTTCTGACAATCTCTTGAGGATCTTCTAAGGAATTAGAATTTGTTGGTCAAATTGTTCAACGTCGCTTCCTGCTCCCTCGGATAAGATTTTGTTGTAATTGTAGTTGTCTTCTTCATTGATCTTTGGTTGACCGCACCTTCTACGCTCCGCTCTAATCCAATCTCTAAATAAAACCGCAATCTCCAAACTGTCTCCCGCCAATGAGTGTATGTGCTCTCCTATTTGAATCCTTCTAGCACAAAAAACGCTTTCAGAAGCTATAGATGACGCTTGAATATTCAACACATCTCGGGCCATCTTTGATAGAGTCGAAAATGTCTTTTCATTCTCCCTCCAGTATTTCAGCAAGTCTTCACGTCCATTTTCATTAGCAACTGATGCGAACGGTATAACACACTGCAAAACATAAACATCAAACTCGCTAATTTGTGTAGCACTTGAACCACTATACATTCTATTTTGAAGGCCTTGAATACTTGAAGCAGAAACCACATGTTTTTTATAAGGTTGAAGTGAAGTAGAAGAAGATGGTACAGAAGTCGGTTGATTATTTGCACTTTTCTCTTGCTAATACATATACATAGTTTTGCATTGTGTTTGCATGCTAGAGATAACATGTTCTTTAGTTGGTTCTGTTTCAAGTATTTCTAGGCATTCATAAATTGTTTCAATAAAGGCATTACAACAGTCTACTTTAATAGTAGGATTTAATATAGCACCAATAAAATAAATAGTGGGAATAAAATATATTTTTTTAAAAATTTTACAATCTTGTGTTGTAATTGCTGGAGCGTAAATTTGTTTTTTCTTATATTAAATTAAATAACAAAAATATTAGAGTTATATAAAATAAAAATTCATTAGTAGCTAGAAAAAATTTCTCTAATAATACAATAAGTTCCCAAATTTTATCCCAATCATCATCTACAAGCATATCCGAAGAATTTTAATTATGAGCGTTAAATACTAAAGTTAAAGGTCTTCTATACTCGTGAGCAACAACTAATTGTTCATACAAAGAATTCCACCTAGTTGCAACTTCTTCTGCATTTTCCTATAAGGTAATTCACAATCATGACATATTTTTTTAAACTCTTTGCGTCTTTGTATTTTATTACCTTTAAAAATAAAGTTGATAGCAAATTATACTTTATCAAGAATAGAGCTAAAAAGTTTTAGGTCACCCTTTACAACTAAGTTATAAATATGACATGCACATCTAACATGAAAAATATCGGAAAAAGATGGAGTCCATCGAGTTTTTAAAATGTTTACATCACAATCATTACAAGAAGCATTATCTAATGAAATAGTCATAATTTTATCATTAATTCCATAATATTCACTAATTTCATGAATATTTCTTGAAATATAAATTCCAGTGTACCTTTCATCAATATATCTATATGCTATTATACGTTTTTGCATATACCAATTGTGATCTATCCAATGACATGTAACCGTTAAATAATCATTACCATTAGTACTACGGCCTATGTCAGAAGTGATAACCACTTTACCCTTAAAATGATACAATGCATAACGTAAAATTGTTGACATTCATGTGCAAATTTAAAAACATCTCTTCTAATAGTTGATCTAGGAAAACCATTAAAAGCAAGATTATATGTTTCTCGAATGTAATGAATAAAACCATGAGAGGAAGGCATTTTCACACTCGCTTTTTCAACCAAGTATTGATTATACCTTGCTTTGTGATCCTTTTCCACATGTCTCATTAAATCTCTTGTCTCACCTTGATCTTTTTCAATTTTAAATTTATATGTTTCACGACAAATTTTACAAATAGCTAGTTGATTAGGAATGTCCCTTTCAAAAAAATCTCATGCATGTGATTTTAATTTTCGTTGTTTTTGGCCTCTTCTCATACTAGGGGGAATAGGAGGGATTTCAGTTTCAGCTTGAGACTCAGTCTGAGCCTGATGTGGAGCTGCACTAGTGGATGTGTTATCTAAATTATCTTCTAATTCATTTTCTAAATCATAATTTGGTTCAGTAGTTGGAGATGCAGAATATACCTCATGATCTAATGATTTCACATTTGCATTAATATCAACATTAAAAAGTTCAGTTTCATCTACAAGAGTGAAATTATCATAATTATGATTACTAGAAGATGCACCCTTATCCCTGTTACCCCAGAAAAATATCCACCTCGTTCCATTATAATTATGCAAATAAAGAATTAAAGTTAAGAAAATTAAGTACGATAATTAAAATTAAACAATAATAATTTAAATAAAAGAAGGAACGAGTGTACCAAATGCCGACGTAAGGTCGACGTGTAATCGATAATGAAATTGAAACTTTGCTCGATGATCCTCAAGCTTGTTGCCAACTTTACTCCCAATTTTTGAACTTTGATAGAAATTAGCAAATAAAATATAATATTTAGTGTGTAATTTAGACTTGTAGAGAGAGAGAGAGAGAGAGAGAGAGAGATTAAAGAGATGGTAGGAAGATTTGTGAGAAAAATAATGTATTTATAGTTGAGAAATATATTGTTAATGTGTAAATATACTAATTTAGAGGTTAAAAATAAATATTAAGGGGTAGGGGGTTTATGGGGTTTGGGGGGGGGGGGGGGGGGCAAAATGGTTGTTTATAGCTGTTGCCAATGGATAGAATAGCAAATGGTCATTTTTGCAACGACTACTTTCTTACAGAAACGGGACGGGACCGAAGCGGGATCGGGACGGAACGGGATGGGGCCGGAGCGGGATCGGGACGGAACGGGGCAGGACCGGGATAGGCGGGACATGCATCCCAATTTCGAATCCGGCTAGAGTCAATCCCTATCCCCTAATTTACCCGGCGAAATCAGGACAGGATGGGGCGGGATCGAGTTGCCCTAGCCCTAGTGTGAACCAAGCAGTTATGTTAGTCACATTCTTTGCCAAAATTCCTTTTGATTCTTCTAGTTACTCAAGTGTGCTCATAGGAAATAAATCACGAGTTAATATTGGACAAATTTTCTTGATTAACAAATATGAATAGTCCTAAGATAGACATGGGCTGCTTGTTTTAAGTTTAAAGTTTCTCCGAAAATTCTACTGATGCTTTTTTCTCGTTCTCTCCCTTTTTTTTTATGTATCCTACAACAAAACTCTAGGTGTCTTAATCTATTTCAATGTGATGCTTTAGTTAAGTTGTTTCATTATTCGACAAAATTGAGTCTCCTTGTTGGAAGATTTGGTCTTTCCGGAAAGTGTTGTTTTGATAGTTTAAGTTTAAAAGTTTTAAAGAAATCTTGCAAAATCTGTAAATGGTTGAAACATGTTGGAGAATTTCATAGTATTTGTTAAGGGATTATTTTATTGGTTCTGAGATTGCTTAATCGTATCAATAGGTCTCTAATCCTTTTTCTCCTCTCTTCTATGCATAAACAGGTCCGTTGAATTCTCACCCCGCATTCTGTGTTGGGAACACAATATCTAGATCGAGTCAACCTCTATCCTCACCGAACATTGGGCCAAAAGCCTGCATAACAATCCAGCAGCAGCAGTTTCAAAGGCGGAAATGGGCCTCATAAGTTTGATCTTATGCTTGGTCTTGAGCCGAGGGTCTCTCGGAAACTGTCGTTGTACCTACCAAGATAAAGGTAAAGTTGTACTCTACCAAGATAAAGTTGTAAAGAAAAATTACTAACTCTTTACTTGTTTCTTTTCTTAATCTAGTTGAATCCCCGAAGCAAGATGTGAATCATAGTTGCCAAATTAAATTTTGTTCTTTGTTCTATCATATATGACTGTTAAACAGAGCAATATACCCGTGATATACACTCAATATACAGAAGTGTATATCACGGGCAATGCAGTGGATTCGGCAGTGGGTTTTCCAGTAGCCCAGACCCAGCAGTGTGGCTTAGGCCCATCACGTTACGGTAGCCTGTAGGCAGTGTAGGATATTGTATATTAGGAAAGTATATTTGTAGTATATTGTAGTGTAAATGTTACCTTAATTAGTCTTATACACTTACCATAATTGTATAGTTAGAATTATGGTAGAATAAGGTTTTAGGAGTAGAATATGAATAGGATTCTCCTATTTTGTAACTTGTATATATACCTTTCAATTAATGAAAATAATCAAGGGGATTATTTCTTTCATGGTATCAAGAGACTAGGTCTAAACAAAAATTTTCTCTCCCAAATTTTGTACCCTCTCTCGGCCGATCCCCCCCCCCCCGGGTTTCTCTTCCAAATTTCGTTTTCCGCTCTAAAAAATCTCTCTTACTATTCCTATATTTCCCCTCCTTCTTTGTTCTTTCAATATGTCTAAGAACAATTTTCATCATGCCCTCATGGTTTCTAACGTTAAGAACAGTATCCCTATTGTGCTTGAGATGGAAAACGTCCAATATGCGACGTGGGCAAAATTGTTTAAAATTCACGCTATCTCCCATCAAGTTATCCATCACATAATTTCTCCCGCTACACCTCTTCCCGCGGAGGATCCTCAGTTATGGATTACGCTTGATGCTACCGTTCTCCAGTGGATCTATTCCACTATTTCGGTTGACCTTTTACAGACGATTATTGAGCCGGATACCACGGCTATGGCTACCTGAAATAGATTGCGTGACATATTCCAAGATAACCAATATTCACGAGTTGTCATACTCGAGCAGGAATTCTCTCTAGTTCGCATGGAAGAATTTCCAAACGTGTCTGCATATTGCAAGCGACTCAAGGAGTTGGCAGACCAACTCGTAACGTTGGCGCACCTATAACAAATAATCGTCTGGTTCTATAACTGGTTGCCGGTCTTTCTGAGGCCTATAATGGTGTTGGGACTCTCCTTCGTCAAAGCAACCCACTTCCCGCTTTTTATCAAGTCCGCTCCATGCTTACTTTGAAAGAAGTCGGTTTGGCTAAAAAGACGGCTACCGGAGCAAGCCCCGTCGTCCTAATGACGTCCTCCACAAATTCTTCATATTTTGTTGATAATTCGGGCCAAAACCGTACTCATGGTGGAGGCAAAAATAATCGTAAGAATAATAACAAAAATCGCGGGGTCAAACGCGGCGATTCCGGTGGTCAGCAGGCCGGCAGTGGGCCCCGTCCAGTGAATAATGGCCCTCCACCCTACTGGTCCCAGCAGTGGGGCTGGGCCAATGGGCCGTGGGCCAACAACCCCTATTTTCCAGCAGCTTCCAGCAGCCAGTGGGCTGGCCAGTCCTTCAAGCCCAACAGTCAGCAGTCACTGCCCACTGGCCTAGCAATTCCGGCAGTTAAGGCAATTCCAGCAGTTACGACCCACAACCCAGTTCTGGGATTCCTGGACCCCGGCCTCCGCAAGCTCACCACGCATCGGGCCTAACTCACATCGACATTGAGGCCGTAATGCACACACTTGGGTTGACGCAACCAGATCCAAATTGGTACATGGACACCGGCGCAACGACACACATGACCTCCGATCAAGGTACTCTCTCATCTTATTCCAATTTGAGCAACCCTCGTGGTATAATTGTCGGAAATGGTAACTCTATTCTAATTCAGGGTTATGGTCATAAAACGTTGTCTCCCCCAATCCACCCCTTATCTTGAAAAATACTTTACATGCCCCCAAATTGATTAAAAACTTAGTGTTTGTCCGCAAGTTCACCATTGACAATTCCGTTTCAGTTGAATTTGATCCTTTTGGTTTCTCTGTGAAAGATTTCAAGACTGGGAGTCCTCTCATGAGGTGTGATAGTAGGGAAGATCTGTATCCTATCACACCCGGTTTCAGTCCATCGAGTCAAGCCTTGCCATCAGCTTTTGCAGTCATTTCTCCTTCCTTGTGGCATGCTCGCCTTGGTCATCCGGGATCTTCTATTTTATCAGTTTTAGATAAAAATAGCTTTATTTCTTGTAAGGGTATGAGTCGTACTCAAATTTGTCAATCTTGTTCGTTAGGAAAAATTGTTAAGCTGCTATTTGTGGATTCAAATTCTCATACTTCAATGCCATTTGATATTATTCATAGCGACCTATGGACGTCTCCTGTTCTAAGTTCGTTAGGTCATCGATATTATGTTCTTTTTTTGGATGATTATTCTAAATTTTTGTGGACGTTTCCAATTGCCAATAAATCACAAGTGTTTTCTGTCTTCTTAAAATTTAGAGCATTCATTAGAACACAATTCGAAAGATAAATAAAAAATATTCAGTGTGATAATGGGAAAGAGTATGACAATAGGGTATTTCGGGAGTTTTGTGATAATAATGGGATCAATTTTCATTTTTCGTGCCCTCATACATCTTCTCAAAATAGGAAAGCCGAACGCAAAATTCGTTCCATAAATAACATTGTCCGCACTCTCTTACTTCATGCTTTCGTACCCCCATATTTTTGGCATCATGCTCTGCAAATAGCAACATATCTCCTAAACATAATTTCTTCCAAAGGTCTGACATATTCTTCCCCCCTCCAAAGTTTATATAATAAGAATCCTTCTTATTTTCATCTTCGGGTTTTTGGGTGCTTGTGTTATCCGTTATTCCCATCCACCACAATTAACAAACTTCAGGCCCGGTCTACTCCGTATGTGTTTTTGGGTTATCCGTCTAATCATCGTGGTTACGAATGCTTTGATTTATCCTCCAAGAAAATCATCATTAATCGTCATGTAATTTTTGATGAAACTCAATTTCCATTTACTAAAGTCCATACTCCCGAGCCTAGTTCGTATAATTTTTTAGATGATGATATATCTCCGTGTATTACTCATCATTTTTCGGACATATCCCTCACCCAAAATTCTCTAGCAGGCCCACTGGCCCCACTGTTCCATCACAGATTCCAGTTACTGGATCAGTCCCAACAATTGGGCCAGTCCAGCCCATTCTCGGAACTCGGTCCCGGTCGTTTGCTCCAGATTGCCGATTTGGGCCAGCAGGCCCACTGCCTGCTGGCCAGTCCATCCCGAGCCCAACAAATTCCCAAAATTCATTCAATTCTTTCTCGAGTCATAGACCGGTCACTCGTAGTCAATGGGGTATTTTTACACCTAAAAGACACTTTAATTTACATTCTAATGTCTCTAAATCCCCCTTGCCCAGTAATCCTGTGTCCGCCTTAAACGATCCGAATTGGAAAATTGCTATGACTGATGAATATAATGCTCTTATTGATAATAAGACGTGGGAGTTGGTGTCCCGTCCATCTGGTATTAATGTTATCAGGTCTGTGTGGATTTTTGCTCATAAAGAGAATTCAGATGGGTCATTTGCTCGACATAAGGCGCGGCTTGTGGGTGATGGTAAGACTCAGCAGGTTGGGATAGATTGTGGTGAGACGTTTAGTCTGGTGGTCAAGCCGGCTACCATTCGCACTGTGCTTAGCTTGGCTCTTTCAAAGGCATGGCCTATTCATCAGTTGGATGTCAAGAATGCTTTCCTACATGGTGATCTCAAGGAAACAGTCTATATGCATCAGCCGTTGGGATTCAGGGATCCTAAAAGTCCTCATCATGTCTGTTTATTGAAGAAGTCCTTATATGGGCTTAAGCAGTCTCCACGGGCCTGGTATACGAAGTTTGCTGACTTTGTTTTGACTATTGGGTTCACTCACAACAGGTCGGATAATTTTTTGTTCATCTACCATAGTGGTTCGTCCTTGGCCTACATTCTATTGTATGTGGATGATATCATTTTGACTGCCTCTTCCGATGCCTTATGTCAGTCTATCATGGCCATGCTCAGCTCTGAGTTTGCTATGAAAGACTTAGGGCCCTTGAGTTACTTTTTGGGGATTGCCGTCAAGCGTCATTCAGATGGTTTGTTTTTGTCTCAAAGAAAGGATGCGGCTGAGATCATCGAGAGGGTTGGGATGTCATCCTGTAAGTCCACTTCCACTCCAGTTGATACAAAGCCCAAGCTTAGTGCAGAGGCCGGCGTACCATACGAGGACCCGACCCGCTATCGCAGTCTTGCAGGGGCCCTTCAGTAACTTACTTTTACAAGACTGGATATTACGTATACCGTCCAGCAGGTATGTTTATTCATGCATGATCCCCGAATTGAGCACATGAATGCAATCAAACGCATCATTAGGTATATTCATGGTACACTGGCCTATGGTTTGCATTTATATCCTTCCTCGCCATCCACACTTGTTTCATACACAGTTGCTGATTGGGGTGGTTGTCCAGACACCAGACGGTCGACGTCTGGCTACTGTATGTTCCTTGGCACCAACTTGGTCTCATGGTCTGCGAAGCGTCAGGCGACTCTATCCCGTTCAAGTGCCGAGGCAGAATATCGAGGGTTAGCTAATGTGATCTCAGAATCATGTTGGTTACGTAACTTGCTTTTAGAGCTTCATTGTCCCATTCAGAAGGCGACCTTAGTGTATTGTGATAATATTAGTGCCATCTACCTGTCCGGTAATCAGGTTCAACACCAACGCACTAAGCATATCGAGATGGACATTCACTTTTTCCGTGAAAAGGTTGCTCAGGGTCAGGTACGCGTATGTCATGTCCAGTCAAGATATCAAGTTGCAGACATCTTTACAAAGGGTCTTCCCTCGGTACTCTTTGAAGATTTTAGGGACAGTCTCAGCGTTCAAAAACCGCCCGCTATGACTGCGGGGGTGTGTTAAACAGAGCAATATACCCGTGATATACACCCAATATACAGAAGTGTATATCATGGGCAATGCAGTGGATTCGGTAGTGGGCTTTCCAGCAGCCCAGACCTAGTAGTGTGGCTGAGGCCCATCACGTTACAGTAGCCTGTAGGCATTGTAGGATATTGTATATTAGGAAAGTATATTTGTAGTATATTGTAGTGTAAAGGTTACCTTAATTAGTCTTATACACTTACCATAATTGTATAGTTAGAATTATGGTAGAATAAGGTTTTAGGAGTAGAATAGGAATAGGATTCTCCTATTTTGTAACTTGTATATATACCTTTTAATTAATGAAAATAATCAAGAGGATTATTTCTTTCAATGACGTTCATAAAATCAAATAGAAAAGAATTTCCAAAAATGATCAAAGAGGGAGTTTTAAAGCCCAGAACTTTGCACATTAAAGGAAATTCGAAAGTTCACGTTTTCTAAAATGTTTTGAGCTAATTTCAAGGCTTAAGTGCAATTCATTCAAAAACAATCTTCCTCTGTCAAAAGAAGTTGCCAATTGCTACTTGCATTTCTCCCCGAACGTTTTGAACTCTAAAAGAAAATGATCCGTCTTCTCAAGTGATCAATTTTTTTTTTAAATTTAGTAGTACCCTTTTAACATTGACCCTTTTCCCCCCAACAGTTCAGAAGGCCTAAGTGACCATTTCTTTTAAATAAATAAAGAAAAACGATTAAAAGAACACTAATTGAGAATCTCGGGACTAAACTTATTTCAAAATCAAGTACTTGCCAAATAACTTTAAGAGATTTTTTCTTTGTTCATAAACAAGGAAATACATTAACGGATTGAGAAGTTGAGTTATAATTATGATTTTAGAGTTCGTTTTGTAATAGGAGCCCCGTTGGGCTTTTACGGAGCTTCGCCTGCTTTCGCATTAACTCACCATTTGGTGATTTGGTTCGTAGCAGCCCAAGTATATCCAGGAGTTCCTTTTACACGCTACGCTATCCTCGGCGACGATATCGTCATCGGAGATGAGCGGGTGGCTGAGTGTTATCGCGAGCTAATTTCGCATAAATCGTACACATTTTGAAGAGATTTATTCCTTCATAATTAGCCGAATTACGAGTTAATTCACTCTTGAGTTAATGACGTAATTAAAGTGTTAAAATTTATTTTCAAAACTAAAACAAGACCATTTTCAAACAGTTCTTTTACTCATTTTCCAAACTCATTTTACACCGTTAGGCACAAACAATGTTCTTAAAATTCATAGGTCAACCGCATTGTGCGGATTCCTTCTAAGGTACCTAACACCTTCCTCGGGAGATCACCAGAACCCTTACCCATTCTCTGGATTTTTCAAAAGATTTCTTCAAATTAACATTTAAAATGGTTTCCTAATTCCCATACAATTAATTAGGTGGCGACTCTGTTGGTTCACGACAAATAGCTAAGTTATTGGTACGTTCTTGTCGCAAGGTTAACAACGGATTCTAACAATCTCAGACCGTGGTGCCCAGTTCATAGCAAATTTTTGGAGTTCCTTTCAAAAGGGATTAGGCACAAGGGTGAACCTTAGCACAACTTTTCATCCTTAGACAGGCCAGATAGAGCGCAATATTCAGACCCTTGAGGATATGTTGAGGGCATGTGTCCTTGATTTAAAGGTAATTGGGATGATCACTTGCCTCTCATCAAATTTGCCTACAATAATAGTTATCACTCTAGTATTAAGATGGCACCATTTGAGGCTCTGTATGGACGCAGGTGTAGATCACCAATTAGATGGTTTGAAGTTGGTGAAGCAAAATTGCTAGGACCAGATTTGGTCTACTAGGCTATGGAAAAAGTCAAATTGATTCAGGAGCATCTGAAAATGGCTCAAAGTTGCTAGAAGACCTTTTCGGATGTAAGTCGTAGAGATTTGGAATTTCAGGTCGATGATTGGGTGTTCCTGAAAGTTTCGCCCATCAAAGAGTTATGAGATTTGGGAAGAAGGGGAAGTTTAGTCCCCGCTATATTAGGTCGTATAGGATCCTACGAAAGATCGGGCATGTGGCTTATGACTTAGAGTTACCACGAGAGTTGGAGGTTGTATACCCAGTGTTTCACTTTTCTATGTTGAAGAAGTTCACGGGGGACCCGTCTCTGATTGTTCCTACAGAAATCACAGGAGTTAAAGATAGCCGGCCTTATGAGGAGATTCCAGTGGCTATTCTTGATCACCAGGTTCACTAGTTGATAACTAAGGAAATTGCTTTAGTGAAAGTGTTGTGGAGAAACCAAAAAGTTAAAGAGTCTACATGGGAAACCGAAGAGGACATGAAGTCCAAGTATCCCCATCTCTTTGAAGAGCAAGCAGAAAATATTGAAGGTAACTAAACTTTACACTTAGACCCTCATGATATAATCTTTATATTTTCAGTATTCTGTCAGGTCAGTAGTCATTCAGTTCAGTACCTATTCGGTTCAACATTTATTCAGTTCAATATTCATGTTTTAATGATAGTTCAGTGTTCACATGTTTCCATCAGTCAAATTTAAGGTCCAGAATTATCCGTAGTTTCTAACCATGATCCATCATTCGATGATGAATGATCCCAAGAGGGAGATATTATAACACCTCATACATTCGAGCTAAGATTTGACCCGTACAATGGAACACAAATGAAGAATGTAGGAAGTATTTTGAAAGCTAATCAAGATATAAGAAGTCTTTGGGCAAAGTATAGTCGGAAACTACTCTACGGGCCATGTTTTCAAGTGAGGTTGCACATGTCTTCACTTGAAGCGAGTATACGGAATAGTATATAAGGAATTTTGGAATACTTCCTTTATAAAAGGTGTATCTCTTTGAAATACCTTTTCAATGGTAGTTGTTTGAGGACAAACGGACACTCGTACGAAAAGTTATTCATAATTTACCAAACATCATCAACTCAGGAAAAATAAGCCTGATGCGGAGCACCCGCCTTGGGCATGGCCGTGCCGCGCTAGGACTATTTTCCAGTAAGGGTTGAAAAATTAAGCCCTTACGGCTACAAGCCTGACATGGGGTGTGGACGCCAGTCTTGGGCCACCGCGCCCAACATATTTTTGGCCAGACACGAAGTTTTCCCAAGTTTGAAATACCTCTAACTCCTTAAGACTTATCCCACTTTGTCCAAAAATCGTAAGCAGCCGTTTTCCTCTCCTATCAACCTCCCACTACAAGGTAAGTTCGTTCCTAATGATTCCTTAGTAATTTTAGCATTAAATCATGATCAGTAATATGATCCTCTAACTAAAACATAGGATTAACAATGAAATCCTTCGCAAGTAATTCAAGCTAGGGTTTGGAGCGTTCTTCATAGAAAATAACATAGTTCGTTGTTAGGAACGATTATAGGTATGTGAGGCTAACTCTCTATGTTTGAAAATATTAATGATTCTCCCTACGCCACGTTCTTTTACTACATTATGAATTACCTCAGAAATATAATTAAGCTTCATTCCTTGAATAATTGCAGAACCTCTATTCTCTAATTTCGTAATTCATTCATAACTTCCACTTTGCTGCTTTCTTTCTGTTTCCAATTCGTTTCATGTGTACAGCTTATTCCTTGCCTACGTTTTCAACATTCAATAATTTATTTACATTCTTCTCGTGCTTGTTGCCTAACTTTTTCTTCTCTTTTGCAGATGGTTGATTCAAATCGAATGTTTGTTTCTTCAAAGGTAATTTCTCCAATCTTACAATGTAATTGTTGGCTTCATCAAGTGACAGCAGGTGCTTTGAGCAACATTGTTTCAAATTTTCTCCAAATTTCTTTAATTTTGCAATTATTTATTCCTATATAATAAAAATATAATATTAAGCACAACATAATATAATAATAGTCCAAAGACAATTAAAAGTATTAAAATGTGAGGCAAACAATAAATAAATATATGCATTTTAGGTCGAACATCATCACCCCACACTTAAACTCTTGCTCGTCCTCGAGTAAGCATTAAAACCACTTTCAATAAATCAAGCCTATGAACGTCACCACTTTGATTGATACCAACATTTAAGCCCTATGACAACTCAAACCATCAAATATATACACTTCTTGGTCATCAACAAAGTCGAACAACAAACTTCTAACCTCCTAACCTCAAAGACGGACTCTAACTCATCAAATTTAAGTTTGTTCATCTAATCTATTAAAAAAACTAATAACATCACCTATCTATCATGAAATAAGTGCCCTCACAAGAATAAATAGACCACACACTCAAATCAAAGAATTAAATGTAATTTAAGGACTGGCATCAAAGTACAACTCTCTCACTCACAAAGAAATTCACATGTATGCACAAAGAACCATATGCTTGCCCATTATGTACATCTCTACTAATTAAGTGTGCTCGAATAGAATTAAATAGGAATTTAATGTGTTGTAATGTTGGCTAGGAGACGGGTAGGACAACTATATAATATGACTTACACTTCCCTAAGCACTTTGTAATTTTAGACTTCATCACCCATCTTTACTTTATTTTTCAGCGCTCTCTTCATCAATTATTTGACAAGTATTTTCCTCATATCAAGAATGTTTCAATCATTTTTTTCAAGCAATTTTTTTCTTTTGTGTTCATGTCACATTCTTTTTTTACAGGGCATTTTCATCACTTTGCATCTATCATTCACTATTAATCACTTAACCTTCCCTTTCTGTAGATTTCACAATTATAATAGTCTAAGCTACAATGCTCAAGGAAGCAGGGTGCAAAAACCAAGGCAAAAATACGGCTAACAAACGAAAGGCAACATGCTTAAAGGGCTAACTAGTGGTACCATATTTATGAAGACTATAATTCACAAGACATATCAAAGAAAGCCTATTATCATCTTCTAAACAGAGCAACACTTTTTCTTTTGCTTCAATAACATACAAGGCAAGTTCTAGACTAAGATGCAAAATATGGAATATATGCAAGAAAATCCTCACCACACATGGCACAATTATCAATCAAGATGGATCAATTCTTCTCTAAGACAGATAAGGTCTTAACGAACTACAAAATACAGATAAGCTATATACAGAGTCACAACATTGAGCCTAGGTGTCAGAAAGTGATATGTTATTCATTACTCAAGCACTCACAGGAAAGTACTACTCAAGCTCAGGCGTAAATATGCTAGTATTAAACAACTCAAAAAGTCTTTCTTCTCTCTCTTTTACTACTCCTAAAAAAAACTTAAAAATAAAAATACCCCATTCAAAGATCCCCCTTTGGAAAAGAACCGAGGCCATAAGAAAAACCAAGGGGTGGATGATCTATGCCGCTAATGAGAGAAAAAGATGATATAAAAGAAAAAAGAGAAATAACAAACTAAAATCTTTTTGAATTTTTAGTTTTCTTCTTTTTTATTTTAATAAAAGGCTCAGAAAAAAAAACTCCTATGGCATAATCATCGTCGACCTCAAAATATCGGAAGTACCCACCCCACACTTAAAAATATGCATTGTCTTCGATGCACGTATAGCAGAAAAAAAATTAAAACAAGGGTGAGAAATACTCCCTGAGACCCTCTAGGGCCTAACCACCAGCATAATCCTCAACATCTAGGGTCGGCATGATCCCACACTTAAGCTCAAATATGCTCCTCAACATTCAACTTTGGCTACTCAGACTTCCCCTAATCTGCAAAACAAAAAAGCAAAAGCAAAACAAAACAAAATAAAACGTAACGCTATAAAAATAAAATACAAGATGGATTGCCTCCCAACAAGCGCCTAATTTAATGTCGCGGCACGACACCATCACTTTCACCATGTTTTCTCCCAAAACAGGTATCACATATTGTACTTCTTGGCCCTTAAGTGAAGGATGTCATTTTGTCTTTTTGGTGTGGCAAATTTTAGGATATAAGGGTATTATTCCTCATCTATACACCTCTCCAAAGGCTTGGAAGGCTCAATTTCCATGTCGCCAACTAAACATAATGTAAAAAAATATTTAGAATGAGGCCTGACACTCCCCAACTCCAAAACTACGCTACTTTTGACATCCTCACTAATATATACTCCCTCAACCTCGGCATCATCAATAATATTCTAATCGAATGGCTATAATTCCACTTTCTACTCCACATCCTGACTACTATCCATGACAATTGGTAGTTGGACATCAGACGCCTCAACTTTTTTATTTAATTGAGCCTATAAGTCGTGGATGTCTGAGCCAAATTGGTCGATCTCTTGTTAGAGCTTTGTTCTTTCTTCCATGAAGTATGTCATGTCACTTGTAATTTCATCAAGATAAACACCCCCATACCTCTAATCATTGAGCTCGAACCAGTAGTCAAGTATCATTCACAATATCCCTTTGTGAAAATCACTTGAGAGACTAGCTCTCAAACGCACACACAAGTATACACAGTCGTACAAGTAATATAGTGATTTTAGAAATCGTATGTCAAACCCACATGGATTTATGATTAACTGTTAGCTAAATTAAATAATCTGAATTATCTATGCACGAGAGAATCTGTGGGTTGTAATTATAAACTAACTAAAATAAAAAGGAAATAACAATGAACTTCAACCAAGAAAAATCGGGTTTTTATATTATCAATGAGATGAAATCGATTCAAGGCTATGGGCTATCTAACAATCACATTAAATTCTTCAATTGATTCAACTTCTTAATTTATCTAGTCAACTGATTGATATGGTTGATATTACCACTATGAATCTCTCGAGTTCTCTTACCGCTTATTTGTATTACTTTCATGCCCATATCTCTATGGTCATGAACCTTAACACACATGTATTTATATTTCCTGTATATCAACCAAGCAGGGCGAAGTAGGTATATGTCTATCCTAGACGCAAATCCGTCCCCGATGTCCGTGGTTGAGATCATGCTCTATTTAACTCTATCGCTATCCTAGAATTCCTCTCTCGAGTTCAGACTAAGATTCGTAGATAGTATTCAATTGGTGATCAAGCAACAAAATAATTAAGCTCGGGATTAAATAAATAAATTAATACGATAAGCTAATTAATTGAAATCAATATTTGAATAACTACATTCATGAAAGAACCATAATCCTAGAATGAGAAGTTTATCTCCACATAGACATGGAGGAAAAATAATAAATCATTCAAAGAAAATATAAAAAACAAGTAGTATGGAGAAGAAAAGGTAGAACACAATAACCTCTAGCCTCCAAGGCAGCTCCAAGCTTTCTCTAGGTCAAATGTTCTGAATTCAGGGTCACAAGTTATCCCAAACTGTGTAAAAACATGTCTTATGAACTATTTATAGGCGTAGAAAAAATCTCAGCCGAAATAATTGTCTAAAACGAATTGGGCTTCTCGCCAAAGAAGGCTCGCCGTGCGAGCTAAGGGCGAGAGGGTGTTTCACTTTACACTTGGCTGAGCGAGAACCTCTTCCACTTTGCTGTTTGTTTCTTGTGTACAACTTACTCCTTGCCTACGTTTTCAACATTCAATAATTTATTTACATTCTTCTAGTGCTTGTTGCCTAACTTTTTCTTCTCTTTTGCAGATGGTTGCTTCAAATCACATTCTTCAATGTTTGTTTCTTCAAAGGTAATTTCTCCAATCTTACAATTTAACTGTTGGCTTCATCAAGTGACAACATGTGCTTTGAGCAACATTATTTCAAATTTTCTCCAAATCTCTTTAATTTTGTAATTCTTTATTTCTACACAATAAAAATATAATATTAAGCATAACACAATATAATAATACTCAAAAGACAATTAGAAGTACTAAAATGTGAGACAAACAATGAATAAATATATGCATTTTAGGTCGAACATCACCCTTATTGCTTCTTCCTTACTGTAAATTCTCATATTACCTTGGCACAAACACATCTTAACGGAACCTATATAGTCGTAACTTCATCCACTTTTCCCCTTTTCATTTCGGTCCATCCTTTGTTGTTAACATACTTACTCTTAAATCAATACCTCGATATGCCCTTTCATTCATACTAATATATTTCTGCATCCTCCTTACACATTCCTCAATCATCCCCAGGGTCTTACCATCTTTAAATGTGTCAACTATTCTCATCTCGAGGTATTTAAAATCATAACATAATGTCCAATGAATTTGAGGATTTCCTTACCTTGTTATCTATAACATGCCTAACTTACCTTGATAAGTAACTTTCAATGGTACACTATACAACTCTTTCATGATTAGTAAAAGTGCTTGTACTATCTTCTATTATCACGAGTAACTAACCTTTGTATAATTTGGGACCATTGTTCCTGAATGCGTTCTTCTCCGCCTCCCCTTCAAATATCACCGCATCCAGCCTTAGCATAACCCAACCAAACAATCCGTTCACATTAACAACGTCACGGGTCATCCCTAACTCTTTGAACAAGGCGTGGCTATTGGATCGCGAATTCATAAAACATTTCCTCGTATACATAAATGAAAGTTATCATAAAACAGGTGAATTCTTAAAGTCCTCTTTAAACCTTTCTGCTATACCCTTTACATCTCGCTTTCATGTTAACCTTCAGTTCACCATTCTGCTCACATAACTTGAGTTTTCATAGAGTCCTCAGAGTAATGTAATAGTATAAATTCAGGACCTAGATAACACAATCGTCTGAAAGGAAAAACACCTTACCTCTTTTGTCAGTATACCGATGAATTTTCACTTTCTTCCCGCCTACCAACGTACATACTGGGATTTAACTAGCGTCTCCCTTCCACAATCACAACTTATTCTCCTAGGAGTATCCATGGATAATTTGTAAAGGTAAGGTTAAGGGAATGTAGGGAGCCTTGAGACCTGATGTCGTTTGAGGTACGCTACCATTATATTGTTGTCGATATCTTTTTTTTTTACTTAGTATTGATCCATTTGTGTTGAAAAGTGTTAGCACGACTCTATTTCAAGGGTTTGTTATATGGTATCACTTGGGAATTGGATACTCCTAGGAGAATAGGTTGTTATAGGTCTGGCCGGCCACACCTATAACAAACTCTTGTACCCAAACGACATGGTCCCATATGCATCGTGGAAGTTGGCGGGGATGGCCTCCTTGACCTGCACTCCTCTATCCCTATGATATAGAGATCTGTGAACCCTGCCTCGGTCTTACCCGAGAACTCAAATATACTCGACCCATCGCGATGGTCCAATCTACCGGTCATACAACTGCATCATGCCGCCATATGATCGTCCACTACACTCACCAACTATCCTGGCTCTCTTAGCCCTCACATCACCCCCAACGGAGCCAAACCCAGTAATCATCAGCGGTTCCTAGCCGAAAATCTCCCTAAGTTGTGAACTGGTTGACCTTTTAAGGGGCCTATCGATATGAGGTGCTATGAGATAGTGCCACGCTTGGGAGGTAACCAATTGTGTCATCACCTGCATTTCTCTCCTAATATCCTCATCAAACAAAACTAATGGGGGAACTGATATAATGGGAGCTTTTCTCTTCTCCTCTGGTATTATTGGAGTCGGAAATACCTGAAAAGGTGACCAACACATGTCCTCTAATGGATCTGACTCAATAGAGGGCGTGCTACCCGCACCTCCCTTTAACTCATCCTCGATTTTCCTATTGACCATACTTCTGTTGAATGAAGATATTCTTGTATATACAACACGATAAGAGTTATGGAAGGGACTCTTACGGCTTATCTCTATGGCACGATTCTAGATCAAAAAGAGAAGTAACCATCCTAAATGCCCGGTAGCCTCCTGCTTATAAGTGTGGTGCACAAAACACCCATAAATAAGACTCTATTAGACACGTCTTACAGACTCTATTAGACACGTCTTACAGACTCCTAGCACAAACATGCTATGATATTAAATTTGTCACACCCCAACCTTGGAGGGTATGGCCGGCATCCGACACCCGAAGATCTGAGAAAATCAACTATAGTACCCAAATGCTCTAACACACAACCGGGCCGACAAGGCCTCCAAATAATCATACATGGTAAAAAGGTATCACCTGTAAACAGAAAAGTCCTAACAACAGTATATGTATATAATGAAGACCGACGAGGCCATATCAAAAGTATAGACAATCGACAAGAAAGCCAGCAAGGACAACAAGACGAATACATATTGATACTAGTATGCAAGCCTCGAATAGTCCGTATTACAATAGTTGGTCGTGAATGTCATGTAGGTTGCCTAACTGGTTGAACACAGAGGTCCTTGCGGCCTTCTATCCTTCGGTAGGTTTCTTTGGGACCCACACCATTTTCATCGGTTGTCTCCCTTTGGTGTCCCTTGACTCATCGGGCTTAGCAAAAGATACCATAGATATTGGTATCGCAGGAAAGAGGTCGATATCAATGAACATTTTAGCCATACTCTTGTAGGCTAGCTTGAACCTCCCCTCTTTGATGCCCTTTGGATCGCCTTTCTGAAGACCACACAATTAGAAGTAGAGTGATTGTATGAATTATGCCACTTGCAGTACTTCTTATCTTCGAGTTCCTCAGTAGGCGGAATCCTATGACCATCAAGCAGCCAAATCTGCTTATCTTTGAGCAGATGATCAAAGATCTGATCTGCCTTCGTGATATCAAACGAGTAACCGACCCTATCATCGGATGAACTCGTCTCATTGCCTTTTACTGATTTCAAGGTAGGCAAGAGTAAACCTTATCCCTAACAGTCTCGGTTACCATTATGTCTGTCGCGCAGTCGGATGACTTTGAGTCGGACTCATCCGCTTCAATAATGGATACCAAGTGGGAGCCTCAATTTCGGCTGGCTCTTCTCCACTCTTTCTCCTGGACGTACTGCTCTATTTGGCTAGCCTTTTCGGCTAACTGGCTCAGGTCAGAGCAGGATTGTCTCGCCAACTTCTCATTTAACTGAGGGTGCATGTTGTTGATTATCATGTGGGCACACTCAGTCTCGGGGAAGTGTACAGTGCATTTCCCAACCTTCTTTCTGAATCTCTCGATAAAATCGGCAGTCGATTCATCGACCTGCTGCTTGAGATTCGTTAGATCAGTCGCGGTAACCTGAGGTTGGGGCCAATAGAACCTATCATGGAAGCAATCCTCCATGTCAGGCTAGTTTTGTACGGAATCAGGAGCCAAAGAGGAATACCATGCGAAGGATGTTCCCGTTAGAGAGAGAGGGAATAACTGCAACTTGTGATGCTCATTCTGGACAGTCTCGCCGCATTGGGCAGTAAATATACCGATGTGCTCGATAGTGGATTTTTCATCATCACCAGAGAATATGGAAAACTCTGGTATTTTGAAGCCCCTCGGCAAAGGTGTTATCCGATCTTACCCAATCAGGGTAAGGCTTCTTATAAACAGACCTGTGCAAGGTTTCAGTTGGATGTTGAAGTACCTCCGCATGGTATTAGCAATAATTTCTGGGTTTATCAGTTGTTACGTCCCCTATCGATTCTCGATTGCATTTGGCTGGTAGGCATTCTGCACTGGCGGCCTCCATTCTGCACTTTGTTGGACAAAGTTTTGAAGGTTGTAGGTGGTATGTTGGCCATTACCAATAGGTGGGGTAATGCCCCATTGATGTTGTTGGGTATGGCCACCAAAGCCTACAACCTGAGCTCCTAGAATGGCTAATGAAGCCTGAGGATAAGGTGGAACAGTATTCCATGGCAACTCTCCTCGGACGTTGGCCGTTCTTAGAAAATTTACGCTTCCAGAAAGGTTGGATTGGGTACTGGAAATGACTGTTGGAATGGTATTCCACTATAAACAACGTCACCGGATAGCCGAGCTAAGTCATAACCAGGGGCTATCGGCTGCCAATTATGCTAGCCAACATTGTTTGCCTGCATCGTAGGGCCGTTCGTTGAAACGGGCGGCATAACGGGCGGTAATCCAAAGTGTACTGGAGCCTGAACTGGCCTCCGAGCCATGTTGATCTGCCCATACTGTAGACTCGCTTGGTCAAGTGGCACACTTTGCTCTCCAAGATTCGGTGGCGACCATGCAGTGTGCTGGTTGCCAGGCGACCGGGAGTCACGGTCTTATGTTGAACATCACCGCTCGTTAGAGGGATGGCAGAACTAGCTGAACATTCTCTTGGGTGCATTCGATTGATATCCATCTCCCTCGCTTGTTGAACCTCATTATGTACCATCGACTTCACAATGTCAGCAAACTGTTTAGAAACTTGGTACAACCTATCGTGGATTCCCAAGTCGATCTGTTGTCTAATAAAAGACGTGGTCTTCCACATGTTAGGTTATTGGAGGAAGTGGAGGGGTGTCAACCGATGTAGGCATACCCGAGGAGGATGCTGGTTCGTTGTTCCTTCTAGGAGGATTTTGTTTAGGATGTGGACTGGACTCGTGGTTCATTTTCTTACCGGACCTTAGGCGCATACACCAAGAATGATCCTGACCTGGAGAATCAAACTTTGCTATTAATTCAGCAATGGTCCCACTGGGCGTGCCAAATTTGTTCTCACCCCAAATTATGTTCTCTGCCATTTTATCAGCTGATCGTATCGGGAGACAAATTGATTCCTTAATTTAAGCGATTTGGGCTGGAAACGAAACTTTAATTTCCAGCAATGGGTTCCCCGACTACTCCAGAAAGCGTTAGGACGGTGGTATGAGTAAACTAAGAGGTAAGAAACATGAATGCAGCTGAGTACAGTAAAGTAAAGGATAAAAATTGAGTTGTTTAATTGATTGAGTGTGTCCATATATACAAAGAATGATCCTATTTATAATACAAAAAGGGGCGGGGGGAAATTGTACAACGTGATCCCCCCCCCTCCATGTCAGCCATCAAGTAACCCACTAAGTTCAATGGCCGACTATGGGGGAGGTGGTGCCGATTTTCTCGCCCTCTACTCCTCTTGCTCGGATAATGGCCCTTTCTTTTAGCTGTTGTTCGTCGTTATCGCTTTTAGGGGTCCGAAAACTCTTTTGACTTGGTCGTTGAGCCGTCTGCATCTGAATGGGTCTCAGTCGTACCTCTAACTAACAACTCGGCTAAGATACCTTAGTAGCCGATGAGTTCTTGTAGTCGAAGGCTAGGAGTAAATTCGGCTCTAGAGCGTTCGACTGTCACTGAATTCGGCTAAACACTTAAATTATTTTTGAGTGTTAACAAATCTTATTTTCAAGAATAAAGTTGAGCTTCAACGATGATAGATCGTCCAATCTCGTGTAGTACTTGTTTCCTTCTGGACTTGTGTCAATACACATTAAATAGATCTTCTTGGTACTTGCTTCCTTAATTACTGAGGCTGATTCAATTCATTTCTTCTTTGACTTTGTTGATTTGCTGTATTCAGAATATCTATTTTCCTTCTTGATTTTGAATTCTTCATTAATATTGTAGTGCCGCAGGACTTGCTTCACAAGTCAGTAAGTCGACTTTCCTTGTATAGTTTTCGTGGGCCTGACTTCCTTTTATTGGGCTTCGATCGTTTCCTGAATATCTTTCATTCTGCCACACATCATCGGAGTGGTGACACTTTGCTCCCTTTTTCATTAAAACTCGTGCACTAACAATCTCCCCTTTTTACGATAACAAAATGTTTACATAACTTGTCTACTTCCCTTTTGTGTTCCATGCTAATTGAGTTTATTCATCTCGATAAGATGTTATAAAACAAGTCATCTTGCTCCTAAATAAAAAAGACACAGCATGTAGTAATAATGAGCATAGATAACAGTTAACTGGACATGATGTCCAAAGCAGTATTAGCAACACAACAAAAAGAGGTAAAGCATCGTAGAGAAGCATTATGATCCAACATCTAGGGCCTTAAAAAGTATGTTAAGGTAAGAACAATAGCAGTATGAACATTTTCAAACTTGTCACCAATATAGACAATGGCATCAACAGCCGAGAGAACATTTTTTAATGTTTTGAGGGCATTCCTTATAGTCTGTTCCAACAACATCTTGAGTTTGGCCACATCCATGCCTTTTTCCTTGAACACTTCCTTAATCTTGTCGAGATGAAGCTGTTGAAACATCAACAGATCTTTTAAGTCATTCAGTTTTTGCATCCATGAATTCCAGCTTAGAAATAATGGCAGATTCAGAGACACATGAATAGAAGCGTTTGACGAAGATGCCTTTCCCACGAGAGGAGGGAATTGAGCAGGTAAATCATTGTCTTAAACATGTACCCCATACTGCTAAAAGCTCTACAATTATAGCGCTGAGTTGCAGGACTAGAGGAAAATTTGACAAGATTTATATCACTCGATTCGAGGAGCCTGGTAATCAGCATGCCATAAGGAAGGAAGAAGGGTCGGGGGCATTCTCAATAGTTTTGACACCCCTACAACAAATACCATACTAATCAGGTCGGTCAGTTAATAACGGTAGATATAACTTATTTTTTAGTTTTTGGCGTATGATTGACCCCAACAATTAACCGAGAGCATATTCAGACCATTTTGCATAGTTCAAAGGCAAATTTGATCATTTTCCCGTTAATTTTTTGACACAGTGGCAACAAACCATGTTGATCAGTTTCGTTAGTCAATGAAGACAAATATTTTTGTAACATTAAGGGCATGATTAACCCCAACTATCAACGGAGAACATATTCCAGACCATTTTGCACAATTCAGGAGCAATTCCGACCCTTTTTCTATCAAGAAATGAGATGGAACCCAATTGATAATGACAATGTTTTTTAACTCAAGGAATCCACAATGATATTTATACGTAGAAAGACAAGAAATCATGTTTTTTTACACAGCTTTATGCTAAAAGTTCATATTGCAACAGAAGAATAACAAAGAGAAAGTAGAATAACAGTATAATATTAAACTTAAGCACTGCTCTTGATAATTTCATCATCTGCATAACTTGATTTCAGCTCACCCTTAACATCAGCTCCTTGGAAATAATCCTCGCGAGCGTTACCAGCTAACATCAAAGCAACCAACCAAAAGAGCGCGGAATCAAGAGATAAAAAGGCGCCTCCGCCAAGAAGACCAGTCTTGGCAGTTGGGCAATCAGTTTGCAAGTTGTGATGAATATTACGCGTAATATGAAGTTGCTCGGAGATTGTAGGCCACAATAACAATGCTGCTGCTAAACCAGTTGTGCCCCTTTGAATTAACAGCGGAAAATCCCAAAAAAAGAACAATAAGATTCAGAAAATAGAATAATGATAAGATTCCTATCTCTCAAGAAAGGCAGTGAACTCAAAAGCATCATTTATGGTGATGCATCAATTCCGGGAAGTAGTCCCCATATAAGTTCTATTACTAAAATGGAAAAAAAATGGCAACTAAAAGACAGGTTCAGAGGAAAAAATCACATGCATATTTCACCCGAAGAAACACATATTTCTACCGAGCCTAGTTATCACTTGCCGAAAAACTGTATTATATGAGTACTGTGTTTGCAGTACAACATTATAATCTGAGAGATCTATTCTGATAAGTATAATCTGAGAGATATTCACAACTGCCTTACCACTTAATGGCATATATACAAACTAGACTTAAAGCCTGTTTGGCCAAGCTTTTGAAGCCAAAATGCTTAGTTTAGAAAATTGAGGTGTTTGGCCAAGCTTTTAGAGAAAACATAAGTGTTTTTGATTAGTAGCAGAGGCTATTTTTCAGAAGCTAAAAATGTAATTCTTCTCCCAAAGCACTTTTGGAACCTTGGTCAAGCACAATTAATGCAATAATATTGGCAAAAGTGATTTGGAAATTGGAAAGTCAAACACAAACTGCTACCCTCCAAAAGTATTTTTCCGAAAAGCACTTCTATCCAAAAACACTTTTCAAAATAAGCACGTTTGAAAGCTTGGCCAAACAGGCTATTATTGCCAGACAGACTTGCAAGAACACCTTCACGCTATCAGCTTTTCATTTCCATAAATTTGCTCCCAAAATATCTTACCACGGAAAAGATCCAGTGTCTACCTACGGAATATTCAGGTCATAATCAACATTCAAAGGAACTGCTAAACAGAAAATTGTCATCCTTAATAAAACTTACTATCAATACGGCGTTAGATATCTTATGTGCAGTTCAAATCATCCTGCTTAAACCGGTAATACTCTTATCAAAACGAGCACTACACTCTTTCTTAGTTTCGGGCAGAAACTTGTTAAAGAGCTTGCTCTGCATTTTGATTTAGTTGATATCTTGGAGCTTGGAGTATTTGCACTCTCTAACATGTCTTTGTAAAACAATCATTGATAAAGAAGAAACTTCCTGGCCAACAAAATGCTTCTAACTCTATACTGATATGGAAATAGATAGGAAATAGGAAACCATAAATACGTCTGATAAAGAGCAGCTACACAATAACCTAATCCTGAAGTTAACCTCTGTAAAACTATTTCTGAAATGAGTTATGGCGCAAACACTATTAGATATTCTATAATTCATCACTTCATCAGATATTCATCCAATGTCAAGAGCTGCAGTTCCCCAATCATATGATGTACCTCCACCGTTGCATTTTTGTGTCACAATAAATTACTAACCTTATTATTATTGTCATCATCATCATTTTCTTCGTCATCATTACTATCATTTTTATTGTTGTTATTTTTTAACTGTCAGACAATACTATTAGTGCTATTAGTTGTAGACGATGACAATCAAATGAACATGTGACCTAGGATTATGTGTTTTCCAACTTCTGGAAAAATATGGGCAACAATATAACACATGGGGATAGTGAACTAGGATTAAGAAAAGGGCAAGTTACACATTTGGCCGGTTGGCCAAAAATAATTACATTTGCTAGCTAAATATACAAAAAATATACAATATATTTTTTTAAGACAAGGGAACCTGCAGCCGCTACCCTTCCGGTGCACACAGGGTAAACCCCACTCATGTGTAATAGCACGCAAACCACACAGGAGAGATAACCCGCACTAGGCAAGCTCAATGCGACAAGCTCGACCCAGAAGGCAAATCCCCTGTTGTCGTAGGCAGGGATTTCGAACATGAGACCTCCATTATGCAAGCCTCATGCTCAACCAACTGAGCCACCCTTGCGGGTACAAAAAATATACAATAATATGTATGAAATATGTATATTTTTATATATTTATACATCAATATACAAAAATATATATTTGTTAGCTATTATTTTGGTGGACGGTTATTTATGTCAATTTCCCTTAAGAAAAAGGTAAATGAAGACATTAAAAACAGAGTGAAAATGACCAGTTGAAGAGTACTTACAATGCGATATTGAGGAACACGATGAAACTGGTGTTTCTCAGCAAAGCAGCTTGTGGAATTGACTTCCCTTTATACGGATAAAACAAAGACAGGAAACCGGCCACAGAAGATGCAGCAAGAAAAGCAAAAGACAAATAGCCCAAGGCAACAGTAGGATCAGACTTGTATTTACAAATAACAACGCCTTTTCCTGATATTGCAGTCCCGGCTGCAGGCTGCAATAAGAATATCCAAAAAACACGGAAATAAGAGAGGAGAAAGTATCAAAACAAAGAACATACTTGACTGATACTTTGCACATCTACTCAGCATGATGCTCAAATATATCCATTTCTCTCACAAAAAAATAAGAAGGAAAAGCATCATCTTGTTTCACACAGTATTCGATTCATTATGTCTGCCACACCACATAAAGGAAAGGAGAAAATCAAGAAACTGTTCCATGTTAGTTCTTCAAAAGATTATAAAGTCGTATAGGAATACACAAACAGAAGGCTTCCACGAACATCATATCTTTCAAATCTAACTCTTTGGAGACCAAAGAGGAACATTAGCCACGCCAATGAAGTATTAATCACTCTATCATTTGAATAAGAGTAATTTAAGCCATGAAGCATCAACACGAATCCTTTCATGTTATAATGTAACCTCCGATCCTATGGTTCTCCCTGTCCGCTAGGCGTAAGGCCAAGACTTTGAAGTCGACACACAAGTTTTCTTTCGCAATGCTAACAACGTCAAAGAGAAAGACGAATGCTTAGTCCAACGTGAGGACAACATAATAAGGCAGGTCGGAGTGCAATTCAAGTGATGTCATCACTTCAATTGCTTCTTCATTTTAGTTTACCAGAAAAATCAGTGGTGTGCTTAATTATAATGATTTTTGGTAGGAGCGACCGTGCGACAGACGTGGAGGTGAGGCTTGAGGCTCAGGTCATTCCAAAGAAAGGAAGCTTCAAGTACCTCGGGTCTATCATCCCAAGGAATGGAGAGATTGATAATGATGTCACACATCGTATTGGGGAAGGGTGGATAAAATGAAGGCTTGCATCTGGAGTCTTGTGCGACAAAAAGGTGCCACCAAAAGGTGCCACATAGTATTGATTTATAGTCTTCTCTAGTTTTATTTCTTCTGATATGCGTTCTTTAATGTACTTGGTTTATCTCATTTATCTGCGTTAGTTACTGCTTCTCTTTCAGGATGCGATATCATGATGTATTCGCGTTTATTATCAGCATTTTCTTACCGCTTACCGCTTTAATTTCTTAACCGGATCTGACTGTTTTTTGCTTTGCTTGTCCTGAGCTGAGGGTCTCTCGGAAACAGTCGCTCTACCTACCAAGGTAGAGGTAAGGTCTGCGTACATTCTATCCTCCCCAGACCCCACGTTGTGGGATTTCACTGGGTATGTTGTTGTTGTTGGTGGTGGTGGTGGTGGTAGGACAGTTATTCAACACTATCTCACAACTAGGTTGTGCCTTTGCCCTTCTTTGTTGGGGGCCAAAGGCGGACCCAGGATTTTAGTCATTTTGAGTAATGGATTGTAAATTAATAAATTGAACATATTAATTGAATCTCCTAAACAAATACAAGGTTTGAACTAAAACTAGTGGGTTCCGAACCCGCTCCCACTATTCTTTCAGACTCAAAACTATAAAAAAAAAAAAGGGCAGCCCGGTGAACTAAGCTCCCACTATGCGCGGGGTACGGGGAAAGGCCGGACAACAAGAGTCTATTGTACGCCGCCTCTTTCAGACTAAAACTATATATACATGAATATCAACGATATAGAGAAACTTTTCCAAAAATATGATACATATATAGTTTAAGAGGTGCGCCCATTGCCTTGAAATCCATTTACATAAAGAAGAAAACATACACACACACAAGGAACTGGGCAAACATATGGTGGGAAATTCAGACAACCAAAAGATAACATAACAGGCAAAACTCAAAGTAGAGGATTTACAAGAGTTCTCCACATTTGACTTTATTCAACTAACCTTCTTGTTTTCAGCAATAACTCCAAATATAAAGGATAAAACACCAAAGGTTGCTATTATCATAGACATGTGTTTCATACCAATCGCCATTGGACCTCCAAAACTTTCAGCAACTGCCTGAAATTTCAAAATACAAAATACGCATTTTTCCATCAAAATTCAACATAACCCCCCCCCCCCCCCCCCCCCCATACACAACCAAAACAAGTAATTGCTTCAACTATAACAAGAAACAGATTATAAAGTGTCTAATACTAGAAAGAACCGAACTTCGAAAAGATGGGGTTATCTAAATTGTGTCCAAGAGTATAATAATAAAAAAGATGAACACCCAGAAAAAAGACTATTTAGATTCTTAAAAGTTAAAGGGTAAAGTTATACATATTCAAACAGTGAACATGTTAAGTCAATGTTGATGAATTGCAAAGTGGAAAAAGAACATACCCTTAAATTCAAAATCCAAAATCCAAAATATCCACTTTTTCATCAAAATTTAGCAAAAAAATCCCAATATACAACCAAATCAAACAACTTATCACTTCAACTATAACAAAAAAAACAGATTATAAAGTGGCTAATACTAAAAAGAACCAAACTTTGAATATATGGGGTTATCTAAGTTGTACCCAAGAGTATAATTATCTAAAAAATAAACACAAAAGAATAAAATATTTAGATTCTTGAAAATGAGAACATATTAAGTCAATATTGGAGAATTATGAGTTGAAAAAACAAAAAAGAACATACCCTTTTGGAGGAATAATTGAATAGAGAAGAGTGAGGATAATTCTGCAGATCTGTTGATTTTTTTTTAATTTTGTTGTGTGTATATATGGGAAGAGCAAAGTTGTCAAACGCTAGAGTGAATAAAATGCACTACTCCCCTCACCCCTCATGTTTTTCTTTTTAAAAATTAATTTAACTAAATTTCAAAATTATATTAAATTATATTTAATTTAATATTTTAAAAGATCTTGCAATTGGTGCACAAGTTTTGGTCAACAGTCATTACAAGATCTTTTGGTCAACAGTCATTACAAGATCTTTTTATTCGTTATTTAATATTCACTTCTTTTATAAATAAGATTTTAAACAAGCTGATTAGAGATGATACAAATCTGTATTTATATATATTATTTTTAATGTATGAATATAAATGTTGGTTGATCAAAATATTTTTAAATATTGATAAAATATTTCTGTTAGCAATCAATTCAATATTGAATAAAATTGTTATTTTACCAAAAATTTAGGACTTTGGGTTAAACTAAAATAGATTATTTTCCTACAATTGTGAGAACGAATCCTAACGTGAATCAATAACTTTTATTTTGTTGCTCTCTTACTTTTTTAAAAAAATTAATCCCTAACCTAACTTTCCCGAATTTATCCCACCCATAATACTGGACTACAACTACTTGCAATTAATGTAAATTTAGTTAAAGATAATATACCAGGGAAGAAAATTTACCCATTACCTCTATATATATCAAGAGTTTCACTGGGTATGTTGTTGTTGTACCTCTATATATCAAGAATTTTAAATTGATGACTACAAAAATTTATATTTGACTAAATTAATCAAAGTCATGTGTGGTGTCTGAAAGAGAATAATCCTTTGATTATTTCTCTTAGTTAATTAGCTTATATACATGATATATAATAGTAATTCTAGGCTACAATTATGTAAATTAATTATACACCTAACTAATACAAAATTACTAACAATCTTTATTAAATCACTAAATATATGTACATATATTCTATAACACCCTTGCAGTCGTAGCGGGCGGTTGTCGTACGCTGAGAATGTCCCTAAAATCTTCAAACAGAACTAAGGGAAGACCCTTAGTAAATATGTCAGCAACTTGATAACGTGAGGGGACATGCAAGACACGTACTTGTCCACGAGCTACCTTTTTGCGAACAAAGTGAATATCCATCTCGATATGTTTAGTGCGTTGATGTTGAACAAGATTCCCCGAGAGATATATCGCACTAACATTATCACAGTAGACCAAGGTATCTTTCTAAATAGGAAAATAAAGCTCTAAGAGGAGGTTACACATCCAACAAGACTCAGACACCACATTGGCTACCCCTTGATATTCGCCCTCCGCGCTGGAACGCGACAAAGTGGTCTAGAGTTTAGCCGACCAAGAGACCAAGTTATCACTCAAAAACACACAATAATCAGATGTCGAACGCCTGGTATCTGGACATCCATCCCAATCAGCATCCGTATAAGAAATGAGAGTAGATACCGATGATGGATATAGCTGTAAGTCATGATCAAGAGTACTTTGAATGTTGTGCACAATGAGTTTGAGAGCGTGCATGTGTTCTTCACTAGGATCATGCATGAATAAACACACATATTGCACTGCATAAGTAATATTGGGCCTCGTAAAAGTGAGCTATTGAAGAGCCCCCGCAAGACTATGATAATAGGAGGCATCCTCATATGGTGTGCTAGAAGTAACACTCAACTTCGGTTTAGTATCAACCGGAGTAGGAGATGGATTACAGGCTGACATGACAGCCCATTCAATGTTCTCAACTGCATACTTCCTATGAGACATGAATAGACCACCTGCATGACGAGTGACAACTATACCCAAAAAATAATTCAATAGCCCCAAATCTTTCATAGCAAATTCTGAGCTGAGAAGGGATATGATAGACTTGCGAAGTGCATCAGAGGAAGCAGTCAATATAATATCATCCACATACAAAAGAATGTAGGACATAGAAGTACCGTGATGGTATATGAATAGAGAATGATCAGACTTGTTGTGAGAAAACCCAAGAGTAGAAACGTAATATGCAAATCTCGTGTACCAGGCCCGAGGAGCCTATTTTAGTCCATACAAAGATTTCTTCAGCAAGCACACATGATTCGGATGAGCAGTGTCCCTGAAACCCAAGGGCTAATGCATGTATACAATTTCCTTTAGTTCACCATGTAAGAACGCATTTTTCACGTCTAGCTGATGAATGAGCCATGCTTTTGATAGAGCTAGACTGAGAACATTACGAATAGTTGTCAGTTTGACCACCGGACTAAACGTCTCTCTACAATCCACGCCAATCTGTTGAGTTTTTCCATCACCTATAAGACGGGTCTTAAGCCTCTCAAAACAACCATCATATTTTTTTATGAGTAAAAATTCACATAGAATGAATCACATTAACATCAGGTGGATGGGGCACCAACTCCCACGTCTTATTTTCAATAAGAGCAGTATATTCATCATCCATAGCCATTTTCCAATTCGGGTCATAAAGGGCAGACACGGGATTACGTAGTAGAGGGGATTTAGTACCATTAGAGTTGATATTAAATTGTTGCTTTGGTTTAAAAATTCCTCATTGGCTGCGAGTAACTGGCCTTGAAGCTGGAATAGGAGTGGGCTGGATTTGGGTCGAAGCAGTGGGCTGGCCTAGTTCTGGGCTGGAATGACGCGACCCACTACTCGATGGAGAGGGGACGGTTGGCAGGGCAGTGGGCTGCCACTCGCTGGGACTAGCGAGGTGGGCTGAGGTTCTGGCCTGGCAAAGTGGGTCTGTCGTTGGGTTAAGGCGCTGGCTGGGTTGAGTTGGGCTAGCAGGCAGTGGGTCGGAGTGTGCCAGCTGGTCCATGTGCCTCGATGTGGGCTGGGCCAAATGATAGACCACATAAGGTGAAATCCCATCATCCAAAAAATCATATGAATGGGACATTGAACTATGCAACTTAGCAAATGGAAATTGAGTTTCATCGAAAATGACATGGCGATTAATGATGATTTTATTAGATGAGAGATCATATCATTTGTAACCACGATGATTAAATAGGTAACCTAAAAAGACACAAGTGGTAGAGCGGACTTAAAGTTTGTTTATGGAAGTGGAGGAAAAGAGAGGATAACATAAACACCCAAATACCCGAAGATGAGAATAAAAATGGTCTTTTAGATAAAGAATTTTAAGTGGAGATTGGTAGGCTAATCCTTTGCTAGGGAGGATGTTGAGAAGGTAAGTTGTCATTTGTAATGCATGATGCCAAAATGAAGGCGGTAATGATGCATGGGCTAGTAATGTACGAATAATATTATTAATGGTGCAAATTTTTCTCTTGGCTTTCCTATTTTGTGATAAAGTATGTGGACATGAGAATAAAAAAGATACACCATTAACATTACAAAATTCCCGAAATGACCCATTATCACATTGAATGTTCTTAACATCCCGTTCAAATTGAGTACGGATGAATGCTCTAAATGATATAAATGTGGAATAAACTTGAAACTTTTTAGATAACGGAAATGTCCACAAAAAATTAGAGTAATCATCCAATAACAAAACATAATAACGGTGGCCGAAGAGCTCAAAACATGAGATGTCTAAAGATCATTATGGATAATATCAAAAGGCAACATAGTAATAGAATTAGAAGCAACAAAAGGCAATTTAACATGTTTTCCAAGAGGACAAGAAGGACAAACATTAGAACTACGAGTGCGATTACACTTAATAAATTTAGAGTGTATAAGGGAGTCAAAAACAGATTCTCTCGGATGACCCCAAACGTGCATGCCATAGAGAAGGTGCTAATGCTGCAAAAGTTGATGGTGTGACTTGATTTGTGGTGATGGTGGTGGTGATAGGATAAGCTCGCCCCGACTATCCCATCTCATTAGATGCATCCCCGTCCAGAAATCATTCACAGAAAACTCAAATGGATCAAATTCAACAGAAACTGAGTTATTAGTTGTAAATTTCCTAAAGGACACTAAATTTTTAATCAATTGAGGAGCATGAATGACATTTTTCAAGGCTAAATGTGGGTTTGGGGGAGACAAATTTGTGTGACCATAACCACAAATTGGAATTGAATGACCATTACCAATAATTATGTCATGATTTTTGGTTAAATTAAAATAAGACGAGAGATTACCTTGCGCGGATGTCATATGAGAAGTAGCATCGGTATCCATGTACCAATTTGCATCCGGAGGATTTAGCCCAAGTGTATACATCGGTGCCTCGATATACATGGGAGTCAGGAAGGTTGTTGGTCCTGTTGCGGTGAAAGCATGTTGTGGCCGAGGCCCAAGAAGGCCAGGCTGCTGCCAGGCCTGTTGTGGTCGAGGCCCAAAATGGCCAGATTGTTGCTTTTGCCGGTTGATGGGCCTGGCCCAAGGGGCTATTGGGTATGGACACTGTGGGATGGGCCAAGGCCATTCCCAAGGCCACTGCTCACTGGCCCAAGACTGTTGTGGCCCGGACCCCTATTGGCTGCTACCACGTCTGCCACTACCACTATTATTATAAAAACTACTCACTATCCAAATGAAAGACGATCGATTATCTACCCAAGGAGATAGAAAGTCCCCACCGCCGTGACCATTACCCTTGCCACCACCGCAGCCACTGTCACGGTTTTTTCCCACCGTGATTGCGGTTTTGACCCTTTTTACCACCACCGTTGTTATAGTTTTGGCTATAATGTTCAGAGAATGATTTAGAGTCATCAATTTCTCAAGACGTGGCAGCCACCATGGAGGAATGTGCTTCGATTGTGGCCTTTTTAGCCAATCTCGCCTCTTCTAGAGTGAGCATGGAACGTGCTTGGTAAAAAGGAGAGATATGATTGCTTTGGCGGAAGAGAGTTCCAACCCCATTATATGCTTCGGTGAGGCCCGCAACCATTTGAAGAACGAGACGATCATTCGTGACTAGTGCTCCGACATTCTTGAGTTGATCCAATAATTCCTTGAGCCTTTGACAATATATAGAGGCATTCGGAAAATCGTCCATAGTTATGTGAGAGAATTCTTGCTCAAGTGTTACGGCACGAGAATTTTTGTTATCTTGGAATATATCATGCAACTTATTTCAAGCTTCCATCGACGTTGCATCGGGTTCGATAATTGTATGCAAGAGGTCTGTATAGATGATGAAACAAATCCGTTGGAGGACCGTAGCATCAAGGGTTGCCAATAAGTCCATGTCATCATTGGTGGATAGCATCTTCTCCTTGCGTTTTTCAGGTTTAACGATGGAGGACTTTATGAGACCTTGCGTGAATTTTAAAAAGTTCCGTCCATGTCGCATATTGGACGTTCTCCATTTCAAGGACGATAGGGATGTTGTTCTTGATGTTGAAGACTGCAAGAGCAGTATGAAATGTATTCTTTGTGTCAGACATGGCTGACGGGAGAAGATTATGGGCGGCGAAGGTGAGGGGAAAAGGTAGGGCACAGTGGAAGTGCTCAAAGAGGGAGAAGAGGAATATTTGCCCTAGATTTCTGATACCATGAAAAGAATAGATCTTGGGCCTAACTCAACCCTGAAAGAGAATAATCTCTTTATTGTTTCCCTTAGCTAATTAGCTTATATACGTGATGTACAATAGTAATTTTAGGCTACAATTATGAAAATTAATTATACATCTAACTCTACAAAATCACTAACAATCTTTATCAAATCACTAGATATATGTACATATATTCTATCAGTGTCTTTATTGTAATATTGTTTCCATCTATATTGTTAACAAGGAGGCCTATGTTAATTGTCGTTTCTGAAGATGTGAAAAGTGAGGCATTAGCTCTGTTAACCCTAAACAAACGTCGTGCGGGGATTAAGGTATTTAATCTAGAAAATATAATTTAATTACTTTGTCCTTAATAATAGACTCTTTTGTTTAGTGAATTTTATAAATATCTTTTTTTAATTAGCAGAAGATTTGTTGTTAGAACATCAAACAATTCAACGACAAACACAAAATCTATGAGCTTTATATGTTTCATGACATCGAATTGTTACAAAAAAAATCAAAATAATAAGAAAAAATATAAATTACATAAACCACAAGCTGGGAGATCAGTGTTAAGAAACCTGGGGATATGTCTCTGAAATTGATCCATTTATTTAACATATTTTAGTAAGCTAACTAGTTATTTTGGAGTATCATGTCATAGTTTAGATACAAATATAAGAATTCAGGTGAAATTTATTTTTTGTTTAACTTGTCAGAGTTGTATTACTTTTATGTAATAAAAAAAATTAAAATAACTTTTGAGTGATAAACTTTAAGTTGGATGACTTTTACATAACATAAACATATGATTTTATGTAACAAAAAATAGAAAACTGACTTTTCTGTGATAAACTCAAAGTTGAATGACAAGCGTTTAGGATTTTTTTTTGTGAGAATCAATACAAATATGCTTGAATAAAATAGGAGGATGAGAAAAAACAAGAATAGCAATCATAAAATTGATTAATTATCTTTTGCAAGTCGGTAGATATAAATTTTTATGTTGAAAGAAAATAAAATAGTTGAAATTGTTTCGTATAAACATTCCATTGTGAAAACTTTCATGAAGTCAGAAAAATTAACAGCAACAGAGGACTTATTTTTCTATAAAAAAAAAGTATATTTCACTTTTGTCATGATCAACTTATATTTGTTTAAAATATATAACTAAATATTCTTAAATTGAAAGATATTCTTATAATTTTGATTTGTTTAGTAATGATTTTGAACACTTATATATTTGTAAATAAAAATAATTAAATATATGGTCACTAAATCTCTAATATTGGATTATCTTAGACGTCGTAACATATTTTCCATGGGGAGAATAAAGAAGGAAAACATATATCCAAGAACACCATTTTCAAAGAAATATTAAGTACATATAATCTTATACCATAGTAATAGTTTTGTTGTTAAATTAATGTATGTAATTATAAATAAATTACTTAATATTTTTTGTGACGATTGAGATTGCTAGAAAATAATGTGTGAGGCACGTTCGTAGAGAGTAGTATTATTAAAAGCACGAAGGGTCTTACAAATGTTGATTGAATTTTTTGTGCTTCATTAAAAACTCTACAATACTATTTTTCACAAATATCTTTTAAAAAGTTTTAAAAAATCCACTGTTATTTTTGGTCCATAGGAGTCTTATTTGCTTTGAAGCTATATTTGTAAATAAACTGAAACTCTTTATTATTGAATCCAATGTGGATACGAATTGATTGCTTCACTAAAAAAATATTTACGGAAGGTCTCTAATATTTTATTAACAAGAAAGAATTGGATACGAATTGATTGCTTTACTAAAAAGTATTCATGGAAGGTCACTAATATTTTATTAACAAGAAAAAAATTGTGTTCGTAATGGAATTGAAACTCTTTATTAATGAGTCTTAATTCGGATAGGAATTGATTGCTTTACTAACAAGAATTTCACATAAGGTTTTGTTTCGCAATGGAATTGAAACTTCTTTAAGTGATTAGTCTCTGATAGAATATACATGGTATATTCTTCTCATATTATTAGTGATATTGTACATCTGTAATTATGGTAGTAATCTTTTGTATTAAAAAAATGTATATTTGATTTTCGTAATTATAGGCTAGGTTTACTAGTGTATATCATCTATATAAACCAATTATATTAATGAAAATACTTAAGGGATTATTCTCTTTCATGGTATCAGTAGTCTGGGGAAAAAAATTTCCTTCTCCACAAAAACAACTCCCGCCGCCCTACTCCCCTTCAACTATCCCCCTCCCTTCAATTTTTTTCTGAAGCCCTAATTCTCCTTTTGTTCCTCAATCATGTCTACCACAAAGAATACCTTTCTTGAAATGGAGAACGTCCAGTACGCAACGTGGGCAGAACTCTTTAAAATTCACGCCATGTCTCATAGAGTCCTCCATCACATCGTCAAACAGGAAAAAGGCAAGGAGAAGGTGTCTTCCACCGATGATGAAATAGAGTTGTGGGCAACTATTGATACTACGGTGCTCCAATGGATTTATTCCACCATCTCTACGGACCTCTTACAGACAATCATCGAACCCGACGCCACGACAATGGAAGCTTGGAATAGGTTGCGTGATGCATTCCAAGATAACAAAAATTCTCGTGCCGTGACATTTGAGCAAGAATTCTCCCACATAAATATGGAGGATTTTCCAAGTGCCTCAGCCTATTGTCAAAGGCTTAAGGAGTTGTCGGATCAACTCAAGAACGTTGGTGCACCCGTCACGAATGATCGTCTTGTTCTTCAAATGGTTGTAGGCCTCTCCGAGGCGTATAATGGGGTTGGAACTCTTCTTAGCCAAAGCAATCCTCTCCCACCGTTCTACCAAACACGTTCCATGCTCACCTTGGAAGAAGCATGTTTGGCTAAAAAGGCAACTACCGGAGTCAATTCCGCCATGATGGTGGCCACGTCCCGCAAAATGATGACCCTCAATCATTCTCAGGAAATTATGGTCAAACCGTAACAACGGGGGTGGCAAAAAGGGTCAAAACCGTGGAAAATAATTATGGTAGCGGACGTGGCGGTGGCAGGGGTGGTGGCCACGGCGGCAATGGCAACAACAGTGGCGGTAGCAGGGGACCGGGCCACTGAACCCTTAGCAGCAGGCTTGGGCCGCTGGACAGTGACCCTAGGGCCTTCCTTGGGCCAATGGGCAGTGGCCCATGTCGCCCTGCCCGTTTCCAAGATCAAACTGGGCCAGGCCCAGTGGACAGCAGAGGTAGCATCAAGGCCAGCCTGAGCCTCAAAATAATTCCGCTGGCAGCAGTCTGGCCTCGGCCTCAGCAAGCTTTCGCTGCTGTGGGCCCAGTAGCATCCCCGACCCACACGAATATCGAGGCAGTGATGCATACACTCAGACAAATCCTTCGGATGCAAATTGGTACATGGACACCGGTGCTACTTCTCACATGACGTCTGCACCAGGTAATCTCTCATCTTATTTTAATTTGAGCAAATAGTGTGGCATTATTGTTGGTAATGGTAATTCAATCCCAATTCATGGTTATGATCCCACAAAATTATCTCCCCCGAACCCACCTTTAGCCTTGAAAAATTTCCTTCATGCTACTCAATTAATTAAAAAAATTATGTATGTTCGGAAATTTACAACTGATAACTCGATTTCTGTTGACTTTGACCCGTTTGTGTTTTCTATGAAGGATTTCGGGACGGGGATACCTCTAATGAGATGTGATAGTCGAGGCGAGCTTTATCCCATCACCACCACCACCACCAATAAACAAGCCACATCGTCAACGTTTGTCGCTTTAACACCTTTCTTATGGCACGCATGTTTGGGTCATCCGCAAGTCTGTGTTTTCCTCCCTTAAAAACAATAAATATATCGAGTGTAATAGTGATCGTTACACTAATGTTTGTCCTTTTTGTCCGCTTTGAAAACATGTTAAAATGTCATTTGTGGCTTCCAATTCTAGTATTTTGTTGCCATTTGGTATTATTCATAGTGATCTTTGGACATCTCTTGTTTTGAGCTCTAATGTTCACCATTATTATGTGTTATTTTTGGATGATTGTTCTAATTTCTTGTGGACGTTTCCGTTATCTGAAAAGTCTTAGGTTTTTTCCACATTCCTATCATTTAGAGCATTCATCCGTACACAATTTGAATGAGAAATTAAGAATATTCAATGTGATAATGGAAGGAAATTTGATAATGGGTCATTTAGAGAATTTTGTAAGGTTAATGGTTACCCATCTAATCATCGTGGTTACAAATATTTTTATTTATCCTTTAATAAAATCATAATTAGTCGTCATGTCATTTTTTATGAAACCCAATTTCCGTTTGCTAAGTTTCATAATTCTACGTCCAAGTCTTATGATTTTTTGGATGATGGGCTATCACCGTATGTAGTCTACCATTTGGTCCAACCCACTCATCGGGATCCGGACCAGCAGGCATGGTCTAGCCAAAATCCTGCTAGCCCAATTGGTCACGGTCCAGTCCCTTTGCCAGCAGGCCCACTGCCTGCTGGCCCAACTCGTGTTTCCCCTCTCGGTCCAATCAGTTTGCTAGCAGGCACAATGCCTGCTGGCCTAACATATTCCAGCCTCCAGTCAGCCCAGTACCTCCCAACCCGACCCAATTCCGACATCACTACACTGACCCAGGTCCGACCCACTTCTATTTCGAGTCAAGATCCCGTTACTCATAGCCAACAGGGTATTTTTAGACAAAAAGACAATTTAATCTCAACTCTAATGTCACTAAATCACCGCTACCACGTAACCCCGTGTTTGCCCTTCGTGACCCGAATTGTAAAATGACCATAAATGATGAATATAATGCTCTTATTGAAAATAAGACGTGGGTGTTGGTGCCCCGTCCGCCCGGTGTCAATGTGATTCGTTCTATGTAGATTTTTACTCAAAAAGAAAAATCTGATGTTTGTTTTGAGAGGCATAAGGTCCGTCTTGTAGGTGATGGCAAAACTCAACAGGTTGGCATGGATTGTGGTGAGACATTTAGTCCGGTGGTCAAACCGGCAACTATTCGTACTGTTCTCAGTCTGCCTCTCTCAAAAGCATGGCTCATTCATCACCTGGACGTGAAAAATGCGTTCTTACATGGTGAACTGAAAATTGTATACATGCATCAGCCCTTAGGTTTTAGGGACCCTGCTCATCCTAACCATGTGTTCTTACTGAAGAAGTCATTGTATGAGCTAAAATAGGCCCCTCAGGCATGGTACTAAAAGTTTGCAGATTATGTGTCTACTCTTGGGTTTTCTCACAACAGGTTTGATCATTCTCTGTTTATCTACCGTCACAGTTCTTTTATGGCATACATTCTGTTATATGTGAATGATATTATATTAACTGCTTCCTCTGACAAACTGCGTAAGTCTATCATATCTCTTCTCAGCTCCGAATTCGCTATGAAGGACTTGGGACCGTTGAGTTATTTTTTGGATATTGCTGTCACTCATCATGCAGGTGGTCTATTTCTCTCTCAAGGAAATATGTAGCAGAAATTATTGAACGGGCTGGCATGTCATCCTATAAGTCATCTCCTACTCCGATTGACACTAAATCGAAGCTGAGTACTACATCTAGCATACCATATGAGGATCTCCCACTATCATAGTCTTGCGGTGGCTCTTCAATAGCTCACGTTTACGAGCCCCGATATTACTTATGCAATGCAGCATGTATACTTATTCATGCATGATCTGAGGGAAGAACAAATGCACACTCTCAAACGCATTGTGTGTTACATTCAGGGCACTCTTGATTACGGTTTGCACTTATATCCATCATCCATCTCTACTCGCATGTCTTATATAGATGTTGATTGGAGTGGATGCCCAGATATCGGGCGTTCGACGTCTGGTTATTTTATGTTTCTTGGTGATAACTTGGTCTCTTGGTCAGCTAAACGCCATGCTACTTTGTCGCGATCTAGCGCAAAGGCCTAATATCGAGGGGTAGCCAACACGGTGTCTGAGTCCTGTTGGTTGCGTAATCTCCTCTTAGAGCTTCATTTTCCTATTCGGAAAGCTACATTGGTCTACTGCGATAATGTTAGTGCGATATATCTCTCGGGGAATCCTGTCCAACATCAGCGCACTAACACATATCGAGATGAATATTCACTTTGTTCGCGAAAAGATAGCTCGTGGACAAGTACGTGTCTTGCATGTCCCCTCACGTTATCAAATAGCTGACATATTTACTAAGGGTCTTCCCTTAGTTTTGTTTGAGGATTTTTTGGATAGTCTCAGCGTACGACAACCGCCCGCTATGACTGTGGGGTGTGATAGAATATACATTGTATATTAATGTGATATTATTAGTGATATTATACATCTGTAATTATGATAATAATTTTTTGTATTAGGAAAATATATATTTGATTTTCGTAATTATAAACTAAATTTATTAGTGTATATCATGTATATAAACCAATTAGATTAATGAAAATACTCATGTGATTATTCACTTTCAGTCTTAGGTCTCAACTTGGATAGGAATTGACTGCAAATTTTATATTATCGTATTTGGTGCATGAAGGCGCATGACTTCCGATAATAACATGGTTGTATATTTACCTAAATTTATTTATTTTCTAATAACGGTGATTTTTTATTTATGTTGTAGTGCATTCATTGGCTATTTTATCAACTCTGTGTTTTCCAGAGAGAAAAATATATTAAAGCTGGATGTAACAATTGATTTCTTTCTATGACAATTGATGATTTATTAAAAGTTGCAATTAATTCTTCATGTTGTGACGGGTGAGTAATGTAGTTGATTATTCTATATCGTTGATTACATGAAAAATATGCAATGAAATTTTACTAAACAGTATAACTGTGTCTGCACAAAAGTAATTTATTACGTTTTGAAATTTATATGCTCTTTGTTGGAGTTCAGCTACGAGTTTCTCTTCCTTTTATTAAACCTTTGAGCTCTAAAATTTGAGATTTTCTAAATATCAATTTACTTGAATTATAGGCTAATTTAATATTTACCTTTCTTTGATATTTATATTTATACATTATTATTGATTGTTTGAATTTGTCATGAAGAAGCAATCAAAGGGAGTAATGTCATTATAGTTGGCATGTTTGCTGTGATACACATGAATCCTATGGTTAATTGAAAAACTGTCAAGTTAATATTATTTTAGTTTGTTCGATTTTTATTATGGATTCAAATATTTCTTTTAAAACTTCTTTTAAATAAATTAATTTGATTATAACCTATGATCTTACTAATGACAATTGAAATAGACTTGGCAAACAAATGTGTAAATTCATTTAGGTTTAGAAGTTTTTTTTTATGTTTAGAAAATTTTAGTATTATATTAAAGGCATGAAGACACTTAGTAATGTTGATTGATTTTGTCGTTCATTAAAGCACTCTACAATAGACAAAATAGTCATTTAATTATTTTTTAAATATTTTAAATTTTAAATTCAACTATATAAGAAGTCCTAAATATTTGAAAGTTTGAAATCAATTAAAATTGTACCATATATAAATCTGTTCCATAATCATATTCATCATTGTCTAACTAAGTAGAAACACCATATATGATGAAAATCTGTCTATGAGGAGCTTACTATTTTGTATTTTCATGGTATTTGACGGAGTTGCACTTTTTTTTCCACATCTCAACGAGTGAAGCCGGGAGGTAATTTTCTTGAATTAGTTCGTATTATGTCATTATTCATTTATTCAATTACTTTTTGTTCTAGAATTCCTCCACTTTCCAAAACAATTCTACCACTTTTTGTACGTTAATGTTATGTTAGGCCACAACCCACACAAATTGTTGAGACAATTAAGTGTGTTACCAATTATAAAAAAAATGTTATTACCAATTACGTTTTATATTTAACATGAAATTCTGATAAAGTCTATGATTGCGGTGGTAAATTTGCATTTATTTTAATGAAAAATGTATTCTTCTTATATAAATTATTTATTGATTCACGCAATGCATAAGTGCAACACACGTACACTTAAAACTAGTATAGAAAAAGTCCAATTTTGAAAAACTTAAATTTAAAGACCTTTTTTGTAGTACAAAAAAGTTCAATACGATATACTCAACTCGATCAAATCGAATGACAAGTAAAAAACCGAATTAATTTTGTTTTGGTTTACCTTATCAAAAATCAAATCAAAAGTTTTGAAAACCAAACTAAACATCGATACATACCGCTATCTTTATTTATAATCGTTGACAAAGATCTATATGTTGTCAATCTGTATTCCAAAAAACCAGTAAATAATAATAACTGAAAATAAACAGAATCAGTGTTGGAAAAATAAGAATATTTTTCAAAATATAATCGAACCCACTTAGTTCAAAGTGTGTCCTTAAGGAAATTATTCCCCTCACAGTACTCGAGGTTGATGGAATATTCCCTCCCAGGATAGAACGATTATTTTACCAGAATAGTAGTACTCCAAATTCCGATAGCGGCGAACCACTCAACAGTAGTATATCACACATAATTTATTTGTGCTGAAGAAGAAGAAGTTTGTAGTTTCAGAAAATTCGTAAGTAAAATTCTGAGGAATCAAACGAATTTATAGCCATGGAAGTACTGTTTCTGAAGGTTTGCAACCCTTCTGAACAGCCACTAAAGAACTGGTGGGAAATTTAAATATGAGAAAGAAACCGGGTCGCGGGTCAGACACGCGGATCCGGGTCACTAACGGGTAGGATTGGATAAGTTAATTAATTTAATTAAATAATAATTAAAAATTAAAGAAAATTTGGTCCAAAAAGATTATCAATCAATCCGAAGCCAAAGCCGAAGCCGAAGCCGAGCCGAGCCACGACGACGGCGCGAGGGGAGACCCTCTTTTTAACCCTTTAGCAACAGGAAGGAGTACTTCTACTTATAAGTAGAAGAACTTTTCTTTCCACTACCGATGTGGGACAAATGCTTATTTTATAAAGCAAGAGGGAACTCCCACTTTTCTTTCCACTACCGATGTGGGACAAATGCTCCATTTCCCATTCAATCTATCATTTAAACCCAACAATCCCCCACATGAATGTGGAATGGCTATAAGATAAAGGAATGCGCGGACAAGTGTGATATACAAGCGAGGATTGACTGCATCTGGATAAGTAGGTTTCCCTTTGAACTTTCCGTAGTGAACTTATATCGGATATACTCGATCAATCGGTAGATTTGATATCTTTGAACCGTCGAACTTTGTTGTATACCTAGACAACAAAAGTCACACAATCAACCCTCAACCGTTTATGATTCTCACGGTTATGTTCGTTTCCGCCATGAACACCTCCTGGTTTCATGAGTGCATAGAGAATGGGCCTTTACTATCATTCCCTTTTAAAGCGGCTTACACTTAACACTCACATAGGTGATTTCTAAACATATGGTCCTATAGCCACATTATCAGGTCATACACTGCCAGATTTAGATAATCATTAAAGAACCTTAATGCTTTATTAACTCATTAACAAGTCATAAGGTTTTATCCTTATTTCTGAACATTGTCTTCAGTCGAGAATGGGTTGAGTTATTTTGACAATGTTGAACCGTCAGTCACAACTTTGTTTGATCTCCTTGAACCTAGCTCTTGGGATCTCCAGTCTGCTAGGTAGAGTTACCGCCATGATGACTTGTCCTCGGCCTTAACCCCATTCCCATTGATGATCTACTAACTCCCTCTCTAGATAAGCCTTTTGTAAGCGGATCCGCCACGTTATCTCTTGACTTTACATAGTAAATCGTGATAACGCCACTAGAGAGGAGTTGTCTAACGGTATTGTGTCTTCGTCGTATGTGACGAGATTTTCCGTTGTACATTACGCTCCCCGCCCTACCTATTCTTCGCTTGATTTGTCACAATGTATACATATAGGAGCCAAAGGTTTGGGCCAGAATGAAATATCTTCTAAGAAATTTTGGAGCCATTCAGCTTCTTCACCGGCCTTGTCTAAAGCTATAAATTCAGATTCCATTGTAGAGCGGGCGATGCATGTCCTGTTTTGATGATTTCCAAGACACTGATCCACCCCCAATTGTGAAAATATAACCACTCGTGGATTTAACTTCAGATGATTCGATGATCCAATTTGCATCACTATATCCTTCGATCACGGCGGGATATTTGTTATAATGCAAAGCATAGTCTTGGGTATGTTTCAGATACCCCAAAACTCGTTTCATTGCCATCCAGTGAGTTTGATTGGGATTACTTGTAAACCGACTCAATTTACAAATAGCACATGCTATATCTGGTCGCGTACAATTCATGATATACATCAAACTTTCCAAAACTCATGCATAGTCCAATTGTGAGTCACTTTCACCTTTATTCTTTTGAAGTGCAAAACTTACATCAATTGGAGTCTTTGCAACATTGAAATTTAAATACTTAAACTTGTCAAGTACTCTTTCAATATAATGAGACTCGCGATAATGCTAGACCTTGTGGAGTTTTATGAATTCTGATGCCTAAGATCAAATCAGCAACTCCTAAGTCCTTCATATCAAATTTGCTAGCCAGCATACGCTTCGTAGCATTTACATCGGTAATATCTCTACTCAGTATCAACATGTCATCAACATATAAACAAACAATGACTTCATGATTTAGAGTATTTTTAATGTAAACACATTTGTCACACTCATTAATCTTAAATCCATTTGCCAATATTGTTTGGTCAAATTTCGCATGCCATTGTTTGGGTGCTTGTTTAAGTCCATAAAGTGACTTAACAAGTTTGCACACTTTCCTTTCTTTACCAGGAACCACAAAACCCTCAGGTTGTTCTATGTAAATTTTTTCAAACAAATTCTCCATTTAAGAAAGCTGTCTTGACATCCATTTGATGGATTTCAAGACCATATACGGCCTCCAGTGCCACTAACACCCGAATAGATGTTATTCTTTTTACCGGTGAGTATGTGTCAAAGTAATCAATGCCTTCTTTTTGTCTATAACATTTGACCACAAGTCTTGCCTTATATTTGTCAATAGTGCCATCAGCTTTCATTTTCCTTTTAAAAATCCATTTTGATCCTAAAGGTTTATTTCCGGAGGAAGATCAACCAATTCCCATGTATGGTTGTTCAAAATTGATTCAATCTCACTATTGACCGCCTCTTTCCAAAATGTGAATCGAAGAAGACATCATTCGCTTTAAATGTTTGAGGCTCATTTTCAAGCAAGAATGTCACAAAATCTGGTCCAAAGGAAGTAGATGTCCTTTGACGTTTGCTACGCCTTGCATCCTTTTTACTTGGTGTATTTTCCTTTGGTTCTTCTCGCGGTCGTTTAGATCTTTCACTTGACGACTCACATTCAGTTTTATAAGGATAAATGTTTTCAAAGAATTCAGCATTATCTTATTCAATTACCGTATTAACATGAATTTCGGGATTGTCCGATTTGTGAACCAAAAATCGACAAGCTTTGTTGTTTGTAGCATAGCCAATAAAAACACAATCCACAGTTTTTGGTCCGATTTTTACCCTTTTGGGCAAAGGAATTTGGACCTTTGCTAAACACCCCCACACTTTGAAATATTTCAAGTTGGGTTTTCTTCCTTTCCATAGTTCATATGGAATAGATTGTGTTTTGCTGTGGGGCACCCTGTTGAGTATTCGGTTAGCTGTAAGGATAGCCTCCCCCCACAAGCTTTGCGGTAAACCGGAACTTATTAGTAAGGCATTTATCATTTCCTTTAATGTTCGATTTTTCCTTTCCACAATTCCATTTGATTGTGGTGTGTAAGGGGTAGTAGATTGATGAATAATTCCATATTCTAAACATATCTCTGCAAAAGGAGATTCGTACTCTCCACCCCTATCACTTCTAATCATTTTTATCTTTTTATTTAATTGATTTTCCACTTCGTTCTTGTATTGCTTAAATGCATCAATTGCTTCATCCTTACTATTAAGCAAATACGCATAACAATATCGAGTGCAATCGTCAATAAAAGTTATAAAATACTTTTTCCCACCGCGAGATGGTATTGACTTCATATCACATATATCTGTGTGAATTAAGTCTAAAGGATTTGAATTCCTATCAATAGACTTATATGGATGTTTAGCAAACTTAGATTCAACACAGATTTCACATTTAGATTTATTACACTCGAATTTAGGCAATACTTCTAAATTAATCAATTTTCGCAAGGTTTTGTAGTTGATATGTCCTAAACGAACATGCCATAAATCATTTGACTCCAATAAGTAAGACGAAGCTGAATTCTTATTAATACTGTCAACAACCATTACATTGAGTTTGAAAAGGCCCTCGGTGAGGTAGCCCTTTCCTATGAACAAATCATTCTTACTTATTACAATTTTCTCACTAACCAACACGCACTTACCCGTTTTTGACGAGTAGTCCATTTGAAACTAAATTCTTCCGAATTGTTGGAACGTGCATAACATTGTTGAGAGTCGGGACCTTGCCGGAAGTCATCTTCGAAGTATCTTCCCATATCCTTCAACCTTGGCTGTTGCACAGTATTTCCCATAAATAGTACCTCTTCGGGTCCAGCGGGAGCATAGATTGCAAATGCTTCTTTTGTAGCGCAAACATGTCGAGTGGCACCAGAATCAAGCCACCACTCCTTTGGGTTCCCAACCAAATTGCACTCCGATAGCATTGTACACAGATCATCCAAATCATCATTCTTTTCCACCATATTGGCTTGTCCTTTTCCCTTGTTCTTTTTCGGGAGACGACAACGGGGCTTTGTGGCCAGCTTTCCCATAATTAAAGCAGTTGTCTTTGAACTTTTTCTTGTTGGAATCCTTCTCCTTTCCAGAAGGCCTCTTCCTTTTCTTGTTCTTTTTCAGAGCAGCATCTTCAACGATGTTTGCCCCTTCAATTGGTGAAGTCTTATGGCACCTCTTCTCAGCGGTTTTGTTATCTTTCTCGATCTTGAGACGAATCACAAGATCTTCCAACTTCATTTCATTTCTTTTGTGCTTAAGATAATTCTTGAAATCTTTCCATGAGGGAGGCAACTTCTCAATCATTGCAGCCACTTGGAACGCTTCATTTACTACCATACCTTCAGCAATAAGGTCATGGAAGATAAGTTGAAGCTCTTGAACTTGGGTTCCAACGGTTTTTCCATCCATAATTTTGTAGTCTAGGAATTTGGCAACCACAAACTTCTTCAAGCAAGCATCTTCGGTTTTGTACTTCTTTTCAAGTGCACTCCATAGTTCTTTGGAAGTCTCAACTACACTGAAGACGTTGTACAAGTCATCTTCTAAGGCACTCAAAATGTAGCCTTTGCACAAAAAACTAGCCTGTTTCCAAGCCTCAGTAACCATGAACTGTTGGTTGTCAGGCATGTCGGCGGCAGGCACGGGAGGGTCCTCACTGGTGAACTTTTGCATACCGAGGGTGATAAGCCAAAAGAATATTCTTTGCTGCCATCCTTTAAAGTTGGCACCGGTGAACTTCACAGGTTTCTTAGCCGGTGGCACAGCGGTACGTGTTGTAGGAATAACCGCTGGTGCAGTATTCACAGAGGTAGTTCCAGTCTCAATTGCCATTATTCGTTTGTCACTGTCAAATCGACAAACTGTTTTAGTTAATAAAACCGAATAGCAATTCAATCACAGACTTAAACGATGAAGATTTTATTTCTTCAAATCGCAGTATAATTATGAAACTTTAGTATTCCAACGAAGTTTTTATATCTTCGAGTCAGAATACTAATATTCATATGGAGTAGAAAACTACACAAGTTTTAATCTCCAAACCACAATACAGCAACGATGAAGTTTTTATGTTCTTCAAATCGTTGTACAAGTATGAACTTTAATATTCTAACGAAGTTTTTATGTCTTCAAGTCAGAATATGAAATTTCATACGGAGTTGAAAACCACACAGGTTTTAGTCTCCAAAACAGAATACAGATTAATCTAAAAATATAATTTCCTTAAGATTGTTGTCAATCTGTATTCCAAAAAACCAGTAAATAATAATAACTGAAAATAAACAGAATCAGTGTTGGAAAAATAAGAATTTTTCATAATATAATCGAGCCCACTTAGTTCAAAGTGTGTCCTTAAGGAAATTATTCCCCTCACAGGACTCGAGGTTGATGGAATATCCCCTCCCAGGATAGAACGATTATCTTACCAGAATAGTAGTACTCCAAATTCCGGTAGCGGTGAACCACTCAACAGTAGTATATCACACATAATTTATTTGTGCAGAAGAAGAAGAAGATTGTAGTTTCAGAAAATTCGTAAGTAAAATTCTGAGGAATCAAACGAATTTATAGCCATGGAAGTACTGTTTCTGAAGGTTTGCAACCCTTCTGAACAGCCACTAAAGAACTGGTGGGAAATTTAAATATGGGAAAGAAACCGGGTCGCGGGTCAGACACGCGGATCCGGGTCACTAACGGGTAGGATTGGATAAGTTAATTAATTTAATTAAATAATAATTAAAAATTAAAGAAAATTTGGTCCAAAAAGATTATCAATCAATCCGAAGCCGAAGCCGAAGCCGAAGCCGAAGCCGAGCCGAGCGACGACGACGGCGCGAGGGGAGACCCTCTTCTTAACCCTTTAGCAACAGGAAGGAGTACTTCTACTTATAAGTAGAAGAACTTTTCTTTCCACTACCGATGTGGGACAAATGCTTATTTTATAAAGCAAGAGGGAACTCCCACTTTTCTTTCCACTACCGATGTGGAACAAATGCTCCATTTTCATTCAATCTATCATTTAAACCCAACACTATAGAAATAACACATGAAATTTTTTGTAGAGATTTTTTTTTAAAATTTAAATTTAAATAAGCATAAAAAATCATTTACACCTTTTTTATTCATCACATTTAACATTAAATATCGATGGTTAAGCAAAATTCAGCACGTCTGAAATTGAATATCAATGAGTGCTTAACCGTTCGGTAACCCTATTTTCCTCCAAGCTGTGTATCGTCTTCACCTCATGTTAAGTAACGTTCACTTGTCCTATAGAAAAACATTTATTTGGTTTACTCATATAGTGCAGTAGAATAGTTTGAGATTTCTTCTTTCAAAAATCACTACTTCAAATTAGTAGTGAGTGTTTTACCTCGTGATGGGTCAATCTTACTAGTAACTGATTAAACGAGCCAATAAATTTCTGATTCCACATGATCAGATAAAAAAAGATTTGAGTATTTGAGTAATAAAATTCTTTCATGATTGATGAAAACGTATTCTCTTTGTCCCATTTAATATGATACATTTTTTAATCTTCTACAAAGAATGACAACCTCTTTTAAAACTATTAAATATTAGTATTGTCATTTTATCTTTAATGGTATGACTTGCGAGACCAAACTACTACTCATTTAAAATGAAAATACTTTAATTTACTATTCATTAAAAAGTATGTTTTTGGAACTTTATATATAGGGAATTTTCACATATATGATCTTCGAGTGCCATCATTTAAATTTTGGCCTCATTTTTTAAAACGGTGCAAAAATAATCTTTTCGTCAGATTGGGAGTAAAATTCTGGAAAATAACTTAAATTTTTTATTTGATATTGGACAAGACTTGCCTTAACAACTAGTTTTGGTGATCATCCAAAAAAATAACCTTTTCGCTATAATCAGAAGCAAAATCTCGACAAATTACTAGAATTTCTTATTTGATATTCGGCAAGACTTGCCTTAACAATAAATTTTGGTGATCATCATAAAAAATGACCTTTTCGTCGTAATCGGGAGAAAAATCCTGACAAATAACTAGAATTTCTTATTTGACATTTGAGAAGACTTGTCTTAACAACAAGTTTTGTTAATCATCAGGAAAAAATAACCTTTTCGCCATAATCGTGAGCAAAATTCTGGTGAGTCGCGATGATTTCTTATTTGATATTAGGCAAAGACTTGCCTTAAGCAAGTTATGATGATTGTTGGGATTTTGATCACAAATCCTAATGAATCATCAGTATCTTTTCAGTATTTGTGTCTAAAATCCTGGCGTCCATAAGAATTTGGGGTCAAAACCCTGACTATCACCGTTACTTATTGTGTGAAAATTCACCAACACCTTTTTACTTTAAGATCTATCCAAAACAACTCTAAATAACTCCAAATTAGATATACAATCTTCTAATATAAATCTCAATACTTTTCAACTGTTAGATGCAACCTAAACCTTAAAAATTAATAGATCCTCTTTGTCTTCTTCGACAAGTTTTTTTACGCTAAAAAAATTCAACAATGATATCTTCAGTTTTTTCAATCAAACAAATCCAAATATTAAGGATATACAATATAAACTTAATGAAAAATTATCCACACAATTACAATCACAGATGAGCAACGAGTCGAGAAGGGGAAAGAAGGAGATGGAGAAGACGGAGGAAGAATAAGAAATATCTTGATGAGAACCTAAATTTATTAAACTTTTGTTAATGAGATCAAAAATTAAATAGGGGTCAGCAGGAACGACACACCATTTGACTCACACGTTGAAAGTACTCTCTAAGTTCTTAAATGGATTTACATATTAGGATTGGCGGTGGCAATATTTCCATTAAAGATTTGGAGTCATTACTTATACAGATGTATTATACTATCTGCACGGATCATCACAACCTATAATTATTACACTCCGAATCTTAGAACTAAGGTTGGACTTGTATCGTTAGAGTTTTAGTGGAAAATTTGAAGGTTTCATACGGGGACCTTCGTTTTCCGCATACGTTTTGCGAAAATGGTTGATAGGCCTACTTTGGGCACTCGTAACCCCTTGGTTAGTTGATAATTTGGAAACGGGTCCTTAATGAAAGTTGTAGTAAGTGGAAATACCTTTCCAACAATATATGGTGGAGCTCAAACGAATATCTGTGTAAAATGTTATGTCTATTTTATTGAACACTGTCAGCAAAATAAAAAAACGTACAATTTTGACTCATTGTAAAATGGACATAGGAGCTCGCTGAGATCAACTCAAAGAGAGATAGGGTTGTGCTTTGGACCTCGATTAGCGAGGTGTAGGGTCCCAAAATGATTTTTTTTAGAAAATTGGCTAAGTACATTTTGGACAGGTGAGCTCGTTTAAATATAACACTTAGTCCGAAAAATTATTTACCAACTCATCCAACATCATAAAAAACCCTTTCAAGAGTGTTTATCTCTCCTCTCAACCTCCCACAACAAGGTAAGTTCGCTCCTAACGATTCCTTAGTAATTATAACATTAAATCATGATTAGTAACATGTTTCTTCAACAAAAAACATAGGAATAACAAGTAATCCTTCTCCAACGATTCGAAGCTAGGGTTTGAGTGTTCTTTATCAGAGAAGCAAGATAATCCATTGTATTAGAGCATTTACAGGTATGTGAGGCTAACTATCTACGTATAAGAACTTTATTAATCATCCACATGCCTCGTTCATCAAGATTACTACGAATTTCTTCTGATATAGAGATTATGCTCTAGTTCATGAAAAGTCTAGAACTTCTATCTTTTAAGAATAGAATCCCGTAGTTGTTCATAGTTATCACTTCAAATATTGTGAACTCATTACATAATCAGTATAGACTCGTGTTCGATATCCCACGAGTCTCGGTCGTGAAAACTCAGTACTATGAATAGTTGATGTTTCAAACTTCATAATCAGTCTATGAATACATGTCTCAGTCTAGTTCTATTATGTATTCCAGTATCATGCATTACAATATAATTCTCAGTTCTATTTCTCAACTTATGATACTTCTTCGAAAATGGCAGAAATGTGATGACCCCATATGTTACACGCCTACGTTATGATTTACATAATGATGAAATATGATGATTCTATAGTTTAGGAACCCATGACAGGATTCACAAAATCATAAAGAGTTTAAGCAAGATAATTGTATCAATTGACAAACATGTCTAAATTCAAGAACGCTTATGCATCGTAACACTCTATATTGAATGAATAGTTCATGTCTTAGTTCAGTATAGTAATAGTCAGTACCGCATATCAGCACCTCAATATGTTTTCATGTCTCAGTATAGAAACTCTCAGTATCCTATGACAGTGTTACAATATGACTCTAAAGATTCACGTTAGAACTACAATTACGCATATAGCCTGGTAGTGGGTGATTCTACCCGCCATGTTATGAAACATGGTACATGATGATATGATATATAGCCTGACAGTGGATGATGTTGCCCGTCATGTTTTGAATCATAGTGCATTATGATGTATAGCCTGGTAGTGGATACTGCTGCCCTCCATATTATGAATCATGGTGCATTATGATATATAGCCTAGTAGTGGATGATGTTACCCACCATATTATGAAACATGGTGCATTGTTTGAGATATATCCTGGTAGTGGATGATCCTGCCCCTCATGTCACGACTTATGGTGCATTGTTTGAGATACCTATTCTCTGAATTAAAATAGATTATGAACCCTAGTATGGTTCATTACAGAACAGATGTGACTCCCCTCCCTCCTATGTTAAACAAATTACTATGCTCAATGACACTTATGTCTATGTTTCAGTTTCAGTTCAGCCTTCAGTATTCATATTTATCTTATGTTCATGTATTTGGGCTGTCCATTCCCCCGAGCACCCATAACTATTTATTGTTTTCGTTGGTTTTATGTACAAGTGCAATTAAAATGTACTAACATCCATTTTTCCCGGGGTCTGCACTTCACGGTGCAGGTAACGACTTTCAGGATGATGCATCTACACGCTAGGATCTCAGGTACCGGCTAAGTTGGTGAGCCCAGTCTTTCGGGGCCTTATCATTTATTTTGTAGTCTTTATAGTTTATTACAGATAGGTAGGTATGTCGGAGGCCTTGTCCCGACAAACATTTAGCATCTCAGTACTCTTCAGAGGCTTCATAGACTAGAGTAATGGTTAGACAGAGTTGATCAAATTTTCATGTTTGTTGTGTTAGCACTTTTACTATGTTCAGACTTATTCAATATTTTTCCCACTTAATGATTATTCAGTCAGACTTTTAGTACATTAGCATGTGTTAGTTTAATTCCTTTTTAGTATGTTTTGATATCACATGTTAATTGCCAGTTAGTTAGTTCGCTCGGTCATATGCAACTAGGCACCGAGTGTCGTGTTACGTCCAGGCCATGATTCAGAGCGTGACAATAGTATACCCATAAGGACATGGACTTAAGGTAGCAACAACGTCTTGAGTTGTTTAAGGACTATAATGACATCACCATTCTTTTGTCATTCTGGTAAGATAAATATGGTAGCAAGTGACTTGAGTAGAAATCATCGAGTATGGGTAGTTTGGCATACATCTCAGTAGAGGAGCATCCTTTTGGCATAGAAGTTCAAGACTTGGCTAACCAAATAGTTATGATGGACATTTCTAATACGTGTAAGATTCTTGCTTGTGTAGTTGAACAATCTTTCTTATTTGAACAAATTAAGTCTCATCGGTACGAGGATCTATATTTGAGTGCGCTTAGAGACACGGTACAATAAGGGGATGCTTCCAGAAAATTTTCTAGGAATGATGGGGTTATAAGGTTAGAAGGTCAGATTTGTGTGCCTAATGTGGGTAATTTAAAAAAAAATGATACTTAAGGGGACACACTTTCGTGGTACTCTACTCACCCTGGAATTACCAGGATGTATCAAGACTTGAAATAACATTATTGGCGGAGGAAAGAAAGACATAGTTGGGCATGCACGATACCTAAACTCCCAACATGTCAAGTATGAGTTTCAAAACTGAGTGGTTTGATGCAACACATGGTTATATCAAATAAGAAGAGGAGAAAGATCACTATGGACTTTATGGTAGGCTCACCACGTATTTTGAGAAAGTCTAATGCAATATGAGTTATTATCAATAGATTGACTAAGTCCATACATTTTGTACCGGTTCAGATTACTTACATTTTAAAAAAACTTGAACAAATTTATATCCAGGAGATAGTTTGATTGCATGGAGAGCCTTTTTCTATTATTTCATACCGGGGACAAAATTCATGGCTCATTTTTTGAAGTTTGGACATCGGGCTATAAGTACCCCCACTTTAAGCCCAACACTATCTTTCACCCATAGACTGGCGGTCAGTCCGAGCGGACTATCCAAGTTCTAGAGGATACCCAGAAAGCGTGTGGTATTGACTTTAGAATTTATTGAGAGGAGTATTTGCCTTGACGAAATTCACCTACTATAACAACTACCACTCTAATGTTCAGATGGACTCATATAAGGTGTTATATGATTGACAGTGTCAATCTCCAGTTGGATAATTGAGTTACAGTAAAAAAAGTAAAAATTAAATTTATTAATTGTGGTGAAATGGAATGTGTTAAAGGTGATTGTCAATAAAGACGGTGAATGAAAAATAAAAGAAAAAGATGAAAAAATGGTAGTTTGTGAAGGTATATGTATATCCTAGAGACAATCTATATTAGGACAAATGTACTTTATACACGTTAGTATTATTATTAATGGAGATTAATATTTTAGCATTTACAATTATTGAATTATTAGTTGACTGTTTGTAATATTCTATAATATGCATCCCTAGAGGTTATGTTGTTATTAATAGTGTGATATATTAATATTATAACGTAACTCTTAAAATAACCTCGACTAATGATCATCGAGAATGGGATATCGATGATATGTGATAAGTCGACATGTGTTCTGCATCACACCCTTAGAGGATGTAGTATGTCTCACCTGCTACGAGTAATGGCTACTCGTGATGGACACATGGATACTTTGGAAGTATTGGTATACCCTGCTGATATACTGTTTGTTATACATGTCTAAAGTATGATCAGCGTCTGGGAGATAGAAGTCCTTAGACTTGAGGTCAATACACACATTGTCTACAGACTAATATACTTTGATCATGTCCTAAGCTCAAATGCCTTATAGGTTGAGATACGACTTGTATTGGGTACATTACGATGTGGATTGTGGTGGTTGAGCCAAGATTATGATTCATTCCTCGAGTGTATATTCGAGAGAACACTCAGCTTCTCAGTGTTATTGGGTTGACTAAGTCGTTGCCCAACACAATAGACATATCTAGAATATGATCTTGTTGTCAACCAATATAGATGAGATACAATGATCAAGCCATTTGGATAGACACTTGGTAAATCCCAAGCTTGATCGAGTGAGTCGAGAATGAAAAGATTTTATCTTCCCACATAGAGGTTCAATTTACTAGATTCGTGTAAATATACTTCACATATTGAGTTCGTTTTACGGCGCCATCTAGGAGTTCCGTGTAGACCCTAATATGATTAGTGTCGATATGTGAAGACATGTAAGGTAACACTATGTCAATTGTTTCTTCGATCTAAGGGTGTATTGAGAAACTGTTAAATATTCGATTTGGAATCGAGATATTTAAATTAATAATAACTATGGGATAATTTCTATTTGATGTAAATTATTTAATTAAGTCAAGATTGAATTTTGGATTTAATTAAAATGTGGTAAAAATATTTTGTGAAAAAGGGCGAGGCGCCGCGGCACCCAATGGGCAGAGCCGCGACGCTAATTGGGCAGCAAGCCAAATCAGATTGGCCTGCTGCAATTCGTTTTGGGCCAGGCTTTGAGCCCAACCCAAAATTTGAATTTTGCCATAATTTCACCTATATATAGAGCACCTCCTCATTCATTATACGACACATTATTCATATATTTATTCTAAGTCTTAGAGACCTAGAATAAAACTCTCTCTTGAACCTCTGCCGAATTTCCTAGTTGTTCGAAGGAGGTATACATCGGAGTTCTTGGAACTTGCTGTCGAGGATCAATTGCGTGCGTACTCTCGGAAATTACTAAAAGACTCCAGAGTTTCCTAACCGTAAGTATTCTATCAAAGTAATATACATGTTATGTATTGACGTATTTTATATTACTACATAATCATGCTACAGTTCGTCGCTTGTTGGGTTTGAAACACAAAATTTTCAAATTCTACTGCATATACGAACCCAACCAATACCTTCAGTTTGATGATGGTCAAGACTAGTGATCTGATGGTGTTGAAAAAATAGGTATGTAATGAATGAGAAGGTGATGATGGTGGTAATTGGATGAAGACCGGAGGTGATAGTCGAAGAAGAAGTAAGTATTAGTAGGTCGAATGGATAAAATGGAGTTGGGGTGAGGTGGCATACCGCATGACATTTACTCAACGATATACATGCGAATCTACATGCGATGGTATTGTTATGGTGGAGAGCCATTACAACGGAGGAATATATTTGCATCAATTCTATAACGTCTGGGGATGCGATGAATAGATAATATAATAGCAGGTATAAATAATTCTTTTCTCATTATAAAGAGCTATCTGTGACTATTTTTCCAAATGAAAATGAAATTAAACGAGATAAAGATCACATTGCATTCGTGCAAACAAGTGTATATATTTTAAGCATTGGATTGATATTTCATTTGCGATCTGCCAAGTCAAGCATCAAAGCCGACTTACTCTATTTCTTAACAAACATTAACGTGTCTTGTAATCCACCCACGTTAGTGGTCCTTTTTCCTCAAGAACGACGCGTTGAGTCACAAATAACCATATCTAATTTTATGGCTACGGTTAGTTTTTATTTTTTTTTATACATTCAAACAACTAAATATTTTAAAAAAAAAATTATAAGCAAACACAATTCATCTTTAACTCGATACTTTAAAGTATTTAATTTTTATGAGCAAAAGCCTTTTAATCCTCAATAGTCCTTTTATCACCTACGCTTCATTACTTCATTAATATCTCTCCCTCTTTGAAGTTTTTCGTCTTAAATGTAAGTATTAGCTGTTTACTGTATCATTGATGTTCCTTCATATATTTTCTTCTTTTTGTTGTTGACATTAATTAATGTTTCTAATAAATTGGATTTCACGTAAATCTAGAAACTATTTTTCATTATGTTCATCAATGCTATCTCGGAAACAGCCCTCTGCTCTACCCTCCCCAGACCCAGACCAGGGCACACAATTTCATTGTTGTATAATTAAAAAGTTATTACTGAAGAAGCTTAATGAGTTTAGCATCATATTTTTTGTGTTGAGATTAATGGTTTTAATAAATTGGGTTTCTCGTTAATCTAGCAACTTTTTAATTATGTTCATTAATAATGAGTAGGATACTGAGTATTCATGATTTTTTATGACAACCCAGTACAGTTTTATTTCTTGTATAATCGATTTTTTTTTGCTGCAGAGCTTAATGAGTTTAGTATATATATATATTTTTGGTTTTGTTGTGATCAATGGTGTTATTAAATTGGGTGTCACGAAATTTGAGCAATTATTATTTTTTATTATGTTTATCAATGGTGAGTAGGGTACTGGGTATCCATTAATTTTTGTTTTTGAACTTCATTTTTTTGGACAACCTCTCTAACTCTCATGGTAGGGGTAAGATCTGCGTACACACTACCCTCCTCATACTACCCTCCTCATACCCCACTTGTGTGATTACACTGTATACATTTTTGTTGTGTTTTGTTTTTTTGGACAACCCAGTACATTTTTATTGTTGTATAATCAAAAAGTTATTGCTGAAGAAGCTTAATGAGTTTAGTGACCTTGTTTTGCTGGAATGGTGTTTCTGCTTTTGTTTTTGTCAGATCAATGGCTTTACTAAATTGGTTCTTTGTTTTATTTTTCTTTGATTATGTTCGTTAATAGAGTGGAGGATACTGGGAATTCATGATTTCCTTTTCAAGTTAATTTTTTTGGACAACCTAGTATAGTTTTTTTTTTTTTTTTTTTTGTATATTAATCAAAAAGTGATGAGTTTATAATCATACAATTGTCTGTGACCGACGGTTTTGTTGGAAAGGTTTATCTATTTATCAAATTAGTGTATTTTTATAGTGTTTGTGTATTTGTTGTTTTCTATTTCCATTTTGTTTATGATACTGAGGGATTGTATGGTTCAGGGCCCCCCAAAAATTATAAATATTGAAGAAAGAATAAAGAAGGAAAAAGGACCCTGCAATATTTTAAGTATTATTTAGTAGAATGGAATGATTTGAATCCTTTAAGGGAATATATGGTATGTAATTCTTGTTCTGATATTACTTCAATTGAGTCTACTTCTATCAGTGAATCAGTGTTGACTTTAAGCAACTGACTTGTAGTCCATTATTTGATGGAACTACACTGAAATCCTTCAACGTTTCAATTACAAGTTCACCAGTACAATAGGATAAGCGTCCATTCCCCATTTAACTCATATATTCCTTTGTTCATCATCTTTCCCTCCCATAGAAGTCCCTATAGGCTATATTGTCAGTACGGAAAACTTTATTATGTGCCTCACACAACTGACATTAGTTGTGTGTGCCTTTTTTTTTGGTCTCACAAGTTGGTGGACCCATATCTTACACTTTTGGGTCCGCAAACTTTTAGTCCACTTGTGAAACAAAAAGAAGCCTCACACAACTAATGTCAGCTGTCGTGAGACACAAAATATTTTTTTGTCAGTACTAACTAGGAAGAAAAGTGTGTGCCAACCAGTAGGGAGAACTAATTGAGACTGTTTAGCATATCTTAATGAAAAAACTAATTTTGATTTTGTCGTAGCATTTTCCTTCGAAGATTTTTTTTCCTTCCTTTTGATGTTTTATTAATCATTGCTTGTATATCGATAAAGCAAGTTTTATACCTTCCTCGATCTTTTGGCTAAGATCATGTGTAGTATCAGGTCTTATCAGTTTGATAACAATACATCTAATTTTACATTTTGTCTTTGCGATGCAGTTTGATGACCGTCTATGTGGTGGTGAGGATCAGATAGAAAACATTATCCATTTAGCTTTAAACTTAAGCTTTATACATGGCCACTGTTTCCCCTTTTCCGCCACCATTTCATCACCCAAATACTAGTTCAAAGTTTTTGTCACCAATGCTTCAACCTGACTTAGAGCAACTGGAAGAACAACACAAACAACAGCTTCAGCCACAACAAGCTGCTGTTGAACAGGTAGATAATGATCCTAAGCAGAGTCACCTTAATCCGTGCCCTAACAATGGCTTAATCAATAAATCAATCTCGACTATATACCGCGTTTCCTTCAATCAAAATGCCAGCTGTTTTTCCATTGGCACTGATTGTGGCATTAGTGTCTATAGTTGTGACCCTTTTTGTGAGATGTTTCGACGATACTTTGATAATGGAGGTGGTATTGGAATTATTGAGATGCTCTTCAGAAGCAATATACTTGTCTTTGTTGGAAATGGAGATAATCCACAATATCCTCGAAACAAGGTCATAATTTGGGATGACCATCAGAGCCGCTGCATCGGCGAGCTCCATTTCAGGTCGGCCGTGCGCAGTGTGCGGCTTCGACTGGACTGCATCGTAGTTATACTTGAGCAGAAGATATTTATATATAATTTTGCTGATGTGAAGCTCGTCCACCAGATTGAGACAATTTCAAACCCAAAGGGACTCTTTGAGATTTCACAAACGGCTGGATCACCTGTGCTGGTGTGCCCTGGGTTGCAAAATGGTCAAGTTCGGGTTGAGCATTTCACATCAAAAAGGACTAAGTTTATTTTTGCACATGATTCGAGGATTGCATCTTTTGCGCTTAGTCATGAGGGGCATGTGCTGGCAACAGCTAGTATCAAGGGTACTCTTATCCGGATTTTCAGCACACAGGATGGTACATTGTTGCAGGAGGTAAGATTTTGAAGGTTGTTTGTAGCCTGTTTGGCCAAGTTTCTGAGGAGCCGAAAGTGCTTACTTTAGATTATCGTGGTGTTTATCCAAGCTTTTGGGAAACAATTAAGTGCTTTTGAGTAGTAGCGGAAACTGTTTTTTTGAAGTTAAAAGTAATAGCTTTTCCCCAGAAGCACTTTTAGAACTTCGGCCAACTACAAATTGCTGCTCTAATATTACAACAATATTTACAACAGTACTTTTTAAATTGATTTGCCAAACACAAACTACTTTTCTCCAAAAGTACTTTTTCGAAAAACACTTTTGACAAAAATCATTTTTTAAAATAAGCAGATTTTGAAAGCTTGGTCAAGCACACTATTAGCTCTGTCCAGGCATTTCATATTCTTCTATTACAAAGCTTTCGTAAGTAATAGTAGCATTTTCATATTTTTCTCTTTCACCAAAGTATGAATAATTTGTAGCTTCTAGACTGCAAAACTGACCTCGTCAAAGTACTTCATGTATCCAGCAAATCTGTGCCTTTATCTTCATTTTAACTCTCCTTGATCAAAACAATGTTGCTTTGACGGCATTTGCTTATGCTAAAAATGGATAGGTTAATGGCATTGTTGTTTTGAAATTCCTTGACATCTGCTGCAATTCTCAAGTAAACTGTCACTATAAACCATTTTCTAATGTCTCAAAATTACCTATTGAGTCTTTACTCTGTGTTCCTCGTGATCCGTGCCAGCGGATACCTACTACCTCCCACTAGAATAGGCACCGGTGACTCTGTCCATCAAAGCTTTGACATATAGGAAAGAAATCACCTAGTTCGACTGAGATTTGAACTTGAGACCTAATGATTCTCAACCCACTTCATTGACCACTAGGCCACACCCTTGGGTGGCAACAGATTGTAATTTGTTAAAACTGAATATAGAAGTTTCTTCTTCTACATAAATCTTCATTCATATGTGCCTTTGGCTTGCAACATTCCCTGTCAACCTCCCTTTGGGTCATATTGCATGAACAGTTCTAGAATGGAGGCAAGCTAGATGTTTCTTCATCACCTATTTTATCTTGAACTGGAATTAGAGTCAAAGAACATAATGTTGTTAATTTTTTCCTATTCCTTTTATCTTATTTCTATTTTTCTTATCTCCATAATCACAAGTATCATTTTTATTATTGTTATCCATTGTATAGCGGTAGACATATCTGATATAGATTGTAAATTTTGATGGTTTGCTTTTTCTTCTTTGCCTGCTAAGAGATCTACACACAAACTACAAGCTAGATTGAGTCTCTTAACTTTTCTTTGTACTACCAACTAAACAGTGTTCTTGAGATTTCTAGTTTTGGTAAATCACATGGCATGTATGATCCAGGTTAGAAGAGGTGCTGATAGAGCAGAAATTCACAGCGTTTCATTCTCTCCAACTGCTCAGTGGCTAGCAGTCTCCAGTGACAAAGGCACTGTTCATGCTTTCAGACTCAAGGTCAATCTGGGGAATCAGGATAAGACAAAAAATTCTCCTATTTCCCGTGTTACTTTGGCTGCGTCGAGTTCACCACTCTCCTTCATCAAAGGTATGGTTCCCTTCCGATACACATTTTTATCGTTTTCTGATCTGTCTCTCTCACTGTGTGTGTGTTGCAAACAGGCATGCGGAATTCTATTGTAAACACTAAGGGTGTATTTGGTATGGAGTAAACCATTTTCCAATTTTTTCATGTTTGGAAGATATTTTCTCTAGGAAAACAAGTTCCTTAAAAATAAGGAAATGACTTCCCTAGTGGAAGTAGGGAAAACAAGTTCCAGCATGGCATTTACATTGATTGTCTCCTCTTTACCCTCCAATACATTATACATCCCACCCCCATAGCCCCCATCCCCACCACCCCTACACCTCTACCCCCACCCCATCCCAAATAGTGTTTGCCTAGATTATATATAATTTTTTTTTGACAATTTGTTGCTTACTTACCAAACACCATAAAATAAGTAAGAAACCCACTTGTTTTCCGGAAAAATATTTTCCTTCGTACCAAACACACCCTAAGTTAATTGACTTTTGATCTGTTGGATATGTAAAGTACGTACGGGAATAGTAAATAACTATTACAGTGATCGAAAGGATAAACAACAAAGATTACAACAAGTTATCAATCTCTTGATCTTGAATTGGAACTTCAAATTTGGATCTTGTATTCAGAAATACAAGAACATGAACTACTACACTTGTGGCTTGTAGATCCGTTGAGAATCCGAATGGTTAGAGTCCTTTGAGATTCTAGTTCACACCTGAAACACTTGGCAACCAATTAGATAATCACAACACCACCGGCTGAGTCGAGAGATGACTCTCTCTTTAAGACAAGATTGCCCCTGTATATAGGCTTTACGGAAGTGTGGACAATAGTCTCCCAAGATGAAACAACAAACTATCAAATGTGCAAAGCCTACACAAATAATCCTAGCGAAGAACACGAATAATGAAGATTGCTAAGAGAAGGATTGCTATCAGGAAAATCTGATCTTTGTGGTGTTGTTAACTTGTGTGTCTCTTTCTCTTCTTGTTCATCTATAGAATTGAGCCAAAGGCCTCAATTATAGGTGTGCAAGATGGCCCCTTCAAGTGCCCATGTAAAGGCCATTTAAATGCCATGTAATGACCCTTTAAACCACCAACTAATGCAGCCAAATAATGGCTGAGTTATGGAGGAAAAACTGCCATATTAATGCTCCAAAATCTCTCCATAATCAGCCATACTTTTGGACTTCCGTCGAGCACTCATTGCCTGGGAAGCGCCGCGGCTCCAGTGGCCAAACAGGGAATTAGCATCGCGGCCCTTCTCGTTACCATCTTACACTTCGCACAATCCTTCCTTCATTTACCAACGTGGAACACTTGTTATTTAGCCAATAACCGTTCATCATTCTATGTCTCAAACATTTCACTTACGTACCAATATCTCTTTCATTAACGAAATTTACGATACTTGGCACTAAGATTGCACGTGTGTGGAAACGACATTTCCGACGTGCGGGGCCCCAATTGTTCGAGTCATAAATAATGGGATAAACTTAATTCCACATTAGTAAATTTCCAACAATCCCCCCTTGAAAGAGATTTTGGCGCAACACAAGGTGCCTACTTTCAGCAATCTTTCAGCGAAAAGATATTGCATCAGGAGAGGTAGCTTTCGCTTTGAACCTTTCCTAGTTGAATACCATCGGACTTACTTACTACGCGGTGAGCATGATGTCTTGAACCGTCAGTGTTTAATGTAAGCCTAGACAACGGTACCAACACAATACCTCCCATTTATTCGTTTCTTCTTATTGTTCTGTCCGTTGTGGCCGTGGACATACTTGGATTCTTAAGTGCGTTCATTTGAGGCGGTCTATCCTCGCACTTCAATAAGTGATCTCCTACAAGGTATCTTGCTATACTCCACTTCACAAGTGTTAGAAATCATTAAAAGTTTTCCCAACCTTAACCTCAACCGTTTGAGGATCGTTAAAGGTTTGAAAACTTAACCTTTACTCACCATGCAGGTAACACTTTAATGTCTATCGCAGGAATGGCTTTGGATTTACGTTTCTTTACAGAAACTATAATCCGATGTACTCTTGCTTCCACCGAAGCGCTCAACTGAACCTTTTGCAGCTTAGTTTTCCCATTGAACCAAATTCTTGGGATCTCCAGTTAGTATGGTTGGGTTTCCACCTCAAAGGTTCTTATTGTTTGGGTTTTAAGCCCATTTCGTAGACAGGCAGATCTCTTGATCTTCGGGTAATCCCTTAGTTAAAGGGTCCGCTATATCCTTTGATTAGTAATCAAGGAAGTGACACCCGTGGTAATCAACTGCCATATGGTCTTATGTCTCCGACAGATCTGACAGATATGTCCAGACGCCGTCATCCGTGCCCTTCCTGAAGCCGACCGGCTAGCCACAGTGTATAACTGCTGAAGGCACGGGTTTCTCCCAATAAGGGAAGTCCTCTAAGGAGTCGTGAAGTTACTCAACTTTTTTCATGCTTTGTTTAAAACGATAAACTTCGATTCCATCATGAATCGGCCGATGCAAGTTTGCTTAGAGGATTTTCCAAGACCCACCATACACATTTACTTATGGCATTGGTGTTCTTCAAGTCTGATGTCCAGTTTGCATCACTGTGTTCTCCCAGAATCGCTGGACATCCAGAATACCGTAATCCGTAGATAAGCGAACATTTCAGACATCGTCATATTCGATTTAACGCCTTCTATCGATCATTTCTAGAATCACGAGTGAACCTTAGTTCAACTGATCTGCTTTGTAGGCCGATACCAGGTCGGTTGTAGTGTGTACAATACATTAAACTACATGTGACCTGCACATATCGCTCCTTGTATATGGGTGCACCATGATTCCAATCAGTTCTATGATTCATATCCATTGGTGGCTTCAACGAGACTGTCAACTAACTCACACATGAGTTTGGATTAAGACCAGTCCTGATGTCTTAGAAATCCCAATTCCTAAGATGTCATCTGTGGTACCCATATCTTTCATATCGAAACTTTGTTTCAATATGACTTCCACTTTCAGACTGTTAGTTTTCCAACTGTTGACTTTCTAACTTCAGAGTCAATGTTTCTGTTTTAACTGAAACTTCCAGGATCAAAATGTAAACATTTTAGGGACCAAAATGAAAGTTCAGGAACAAGCCCAACCGTCCAACAAACCAACTATGATCCTCCCCTTCCAACTCTCCGGTTAGGAAGGCTGTTTCAACATCCATGTCACGCAAGACTACAATGGCTCTGGATGCTAAGCTATTCACAGGGGAGCACATGTACAAGTAGCCGAGGCCTTATACTCGTCAGTAGATCCATCTACTTTGTACTCACTTTTGAGTATCCACTTTCACAACCCAAAGGTTCTTTTCCCGGAGGAAGGTCAACCATTACACAAGTATGGTTCTATATGATGGAATCTATTTCTCTCTATAGCTTATTTCCAAAGCAGCGCTTCTGGAGATGACAATTCTTTGCTAATTGTCCATGGTTCATTCTCAACCATACAAGCTAGAAGGCCTGGAACAAGTCTTTGTCCCCTCTTTGTTCCTTCTCGGTTCAACATCTAGAATCCCTGAGTTCTGTAGATCTGGAACATTAAGTTCCGGATAGTCAGCAACTTTCGAGTCCTGTAGATCAGGAACGTCTGGTTCCGGATAAACATGCACTAGCGGGTTCTTGTTAACCTAGAGCAATTATTTTTTTTCCTTCTCAAGGAAAGTTATCTTCAAAGAATTCAGCATTCTTTGACACCAAGAGGCGATAAGCACTACTGTTATTTGCAGATCCAATGGATATGCAATTTACAGTCTTAGGTCCAACTTGACCTGTTTCGGTATTCCAACCTCTACCAAGCCACCCCACAACACAATATTTGTAGGTGGGATCCTTTCCATGTTTCACACGGAGGGTTATCCTTATCCTTATGCGTAATTCTGTTGAGAATCGCATTAGCTATAAGGATCGCCTTGCCCCACATATTTTGGGTGTACGGCTTTGCGCTTGGCTAACACCGTTAGACTGAGGTGAGTAATAAGCAGTCGTTTGATGAACGATGCTTCACTTTCTCCCCCTCTATCACTACGAATTCCTCAATCCGTAGGCTTAGTTGATTTTCAACTTCTGCTTTGTAGCGCTTATCCGCTTCAACAACTTCATCTTTGCTTTTCAACAAACAAAGAATGCAACACGTTGTACCATCATCAATAAAGGTCACAAAGTCCTTGTCTCCCCCCTCTATTTTGTATAAACTTCAAATCACCCATGTAGATGTGACTAAGTTCTATAGGAGCGGTGCTTCTTTCGCTATTCCTTTGATGGAACAAAAAGGTGATTTTGCCTCTTCGCCCACCTCACATTCATTTTGAGGGTTTATGTCGACAGAGAGCAACAATCTCAACTTAGTTAGCTTTTGAATGACTTTCTATTTAACGTGTCTTAATCTATGATGCCATAGATGCACGGATTACAAATATATCATTCATTTGGCTACAGACATATTGTACCATTCTTAGTTATTACAGACTTGTTGGACTAGTCGCAAACCAGTTTGACCAACGTCCCTGAAATCAAGTTTGGGACATGTATCACCTCCTTTTAGAGTGATCTCATTCCCTGAAGTCCTATTGAGGACAACCTCTCCAACCCCTTCTACTTTAGAGGTGGCGTTGCTTCACATGAAAAACCTCTTGCCCGTGGTTAGGGCGTAACCGGATTATATGTGATCTGGATACTCTGGCCCACTCCAGTTGCTTTGGCAGATTGAGTGTCCAATTTCTTTTCTGCCTTTCTTTTGGCCTTCAGATCATTTAAGACCTGGAAATTCTGGCCCACCTAACTTGGTGTCCATTACTTTTCTGCCCTTCTTCTGGCCTTCAGATCATTTAAGACCTGGAAACTCTGGCCCACCTCACTAGGTGTCCATTACTTTTCTGCCTTTCTTCTGGCCTTTAGATCATTTAAGACCTGGAAATTCTGGCCCACCTCACTAGGTGTCCATTACTTTTCTGTCTTTCTTCTGGCCTTCAGATCATTTAAGACCTGGAAATTCTGGCCTACTCTAGTAGCCCGTAGGCTTTGTACGACTTAGTGTCCAATATCATCCTATCAAATGAAGGATCTTCTGTCAGATAGTGTGACAGGTTCAACGTCTTAAGATAAGTCATTATCTTTTAGTCTTCTTCCTTTGAGATTGGTGCCTAGACAATTCCTGGCTCTTGCTTAAGAGTGGTAACAGTTTTCGCACAGTCACTGGATCTCTCTCCTTTGTATGTGCGAACATACTTTACACACTTTTAATAATTACACCCAAAAGAATGGATCTTTTAAGTTTTGTTTACAATAGTCCAATCTTTAACCGGGAAGAAAGGAGATTCAATATCTTATTTTAGAGTGTAGGGAATATAAGTTTTTAATGAAAACACTTTCATATTCCCAGCCTTTCTTTACACACTTTCATACAGATATTAACTAAACACATTATAGATAAGGAAGGATAATCAACTTAGACCTTTTGGATTCTGGCCCACTTCAGTTAGACTGAGTGTCCATATCCTCCTTACCATAATTCAGATCCTTTTTCTGGGACAGATATAGGCCTTTTGCTACATGATAGAACATCATCTTCAGCCTTCTCCTCTTGTCCTAGTTGACATCCTCAGCCTCTCGTGGGCGCTTGTTTCCACTACCCTCGGGAGCGGTGACACCAACTCGTCCTTGATCTTTAGCCGTACTAGCATGACTATCAGCAGTATCTTGAAGCTCAGCATCAGATCCAGAGATCCCATCTTTGACGGAAACAGATTTGTAACTGTCGTCAAAGAGATAACCAAAACTAGGACCAGATTTGAAAGCACGGTTGTTAACAAAGACAGTGTTTGAACTGTTAACAGAACTGTTTTGAAGAAGAAAACCACAGCCAAATTTGAGACCATATCTGCCGGCAAACATCTTTCGAGCACTAATACAGACTTGTCTTAAAATTGTTGGATATGTAAAGCACGTACGGGAATAGTAAATAACTATTACAGTGATCGAAAAGGATAAACAACAAAGATTACAACAACAAGTTGTTAATCTCTTGATCTTGAATTGGAACTTCAAATCTGGATCTTATATTCATAAATACATGAACATGAACTACTACACTTGTGGCTTGTAGATCCGCTGAGAATCCGAACGGTTAGAGTCCTTTGAGATTCTAGTTCACACCTGAAACACTTAGGAACCAATTAGATAATCACAACACTACCGGCTGAGTCGAGATTTGACTCTCTGTCTTTAAGACAAGATTGCCCCCGTATATAGGCTTTACGGAAGTGTGGACAATAGTCTCCCAAGATGAAACAACAAACTATCAAATGTGCAAAGCCTACACAAATAATCCTAGCGAAGAACACGAATAATGAAGATTGCTAAGAGAAGGATTGCTATCAGGAAAATCTGATCCCTTTGTGGTGTTGTTAACTTGTGTGTCTCTTTCTCTTCTTGTTCATCTATAGAATTGAGCCAAAGACCTCAATTTATAGGTGTGCAAGATGGCCCCTTCAAGTGCCCATGTAAAGGCCATTTAAATGCCATGTAATGGCCCTTTAAACCACCAACTAATACAACCAAATAATGGTTGAGTTATGGAGGAAAAACTGCCATATTAATGCTCCAAAACTTCTCCATAATCAGCCAAACTTTTGGACTTCCGTCAGCACTCACTGCCTGGGAAGTGTCGCGGCTCTGCAACATTAGCGTCGCGGCTCCAATGGCCAAACAGGGAATTAGCGCCGCGGCTCAGCTTGGGGGCTCCGCGGCCCTTTTCCGACCCGTACCATCTTACACTTCGCACAATCCTTCCTTCGTTTACCAACGTGGAACACTTGTTATTTAGCCAATAACCGTCCATCATTCTATGTCTCAAACATTTCACTTACGTACCAATATCTCTTTCATTAACGAAATTTACGATAGTTGGCACTAAGATTGCACGTGTGTGGAAACGACATTTCTGACGTGCGGGGTCCCAATTGTTCGAGTCATAAATAATGGGAAAAATTTAATTCCACATTAGTAAATTTCCAACATGATCTGCATGCCTTGTATGTTTTGTTCAACATTAGGGATGGATGTCCTAGACCATGAGTTTATAGAAGAAATTATGGCAACTTCTCACATGCAAATGCAAATATTCTTTGAATGATAGTTAACAGTAGTAGGCTTGTTTTCAGCTGACAAATGCTCCAGAGCGGTTAGCACAGACGGCCACAGACTACTTGCTAAATACCTCTCCACGAGAACCCCAACTTAATCTTCCATTATCACACTTCATCTTGACCAATTGTCAGTTCATTTAATATCTAAGCTATTATCTAATGCCATCTTTATGGGGCCCTCGACCCAAACTCTGGAGACAGGAAGCTTTTGTGACCCTTTACCACCCAATACAGAATTTTCTTTATAGCTTGGAAGCATACAAAATATATGATTCAATAGTATTCTGTTTTGCTTCTCTGAAATTGCCTTAAAAATGCTTAACATGAAGCTTTGAGTCAAGAACTTCTTTGCTCCTGTAACTTTTCTCAGGCTCTGAATTTGGATTTCATTTTGGCAGGTGTGCTTCCGAAGTATTTTAGCTCAGAGTGGTCTGTGGCTCAATTCAGATTGCCTGGAGATTCCGAGTACATTGTTACTTTTGGTCATGAAAAGAATACATTGTTAATTCTTGGCTTGGATGGAAGGTAGGCCCCCTTTTCATAGAATTTTGTGATACATATTACATAATGTTTCTTGTAGTACCTATAGATACCTGTCCATGTTGGAGGACAGAGAGATAGTTAAGCATATTGTCTCTATTATGCTGTCCTTGTTTTAACAGATGAAACTGGCAAAATATCGTGCGATGTGTCAGAGTTTAAAGAATTTGAATCTACCTGTGTATTGACATATACATAGTGTACTATTAGCAGTGATTATGTGGTCGATACATAGAAAGTGGCATAGTATGAACTTTTCAGAGCTTGCTACTTGAGGAGTAGAGAGAAATGCTAATTTGCTGGTTCACCATCCCTTTTTTTGATGAAGAAAGATAAATTCAAGTCATCTACATAGACTTAATACCAAAAATTAGAACCAAAAGGGGCAGACAGGTGCACTAAGCTCCCGCTATGCGCGGGGCCCGGTGCACCAAAAATTAGAACCAAATAAAATAAAAATAATAATAGGCTGCAAAAATAACAAACGGCAGGGCAAAGATAAGAGATTGATCTAAGAAGTAATATGGTCTTCTCCTTGCTCATCTGTGTCTCTACTTCTTCCACCCTATGTTGCTCGGGCTCTTCAAAAATCCCGACGAGTGCATGTCATATCCTCCAAAGGTAGTGTATTTTTGGAAGATCCGACACGGGCGCTGCAACATTATTGGAGAGTCCGAGAAACATAACTTCCACTACTAAAGCGGTTTCCAATATTAGATTTTGACGTATGTGATTAACCGTTTCACTTTTCCCTTTGTTCGTTGGAGTATCTGTCGCCCACATAAACACTTGCTAATGCATACACACGTAATTTTACTTCTCTTTCGACTATTAATTTGGTTACCGGTTTGTATATTTTGGACGTGTGTGAATGACTTTTTATACTTTTCCCAAATTGCCTGGAATATATCTTTCCCCTGTTTACATGCATTTACCTCTCTTGGCAAGATTCACTTGATCAAATTATTGACATGCGATCAACTTGTCATACAGCTTTATTAGATGCAAGTTCGACCCATCCTCTGGCAAAGAGATGACTCAGTTGGAGATTCACAACTTTCTGAAGTCTGAAAAGGCCTCGTGATGGAATGTGGGATCGGCTTTCCTATCTGTGCAAAAATAGTTTTTGCTTCCCTTAGTTGCACCTGCTTTCCTAGTCGTGGTATGCACTGTTGTAAATATCGTATATATAGCGATTTAACATGGTAAAGCGGTAGCTATAACCAACAGTTTTTAGGTAGTTGATGTAAAGAACGTGACTTATTATAGTATTCTAACAAAAATATAAGATATATAGTGGAGTTTAGAACCACAACTGGCCCTAGTAAGAAATTGTGTGGTTTTCTTTTTCAATAATTCTCTGTTGCCCAAGTTTGCTTCATTTGACCTTATTTCTACTATGGGCAAAGGTATTTGATGAATTTACTTCACTTTTTGGGGTACTTAGTTTTGGGCTGATTCTGATTTTAGTACCCATAAATACATAGAAATAGAGTTCACTGGCCTATTTTCGACCATGTCTCTCATTGGAGTTTCACAGATGGAATTTGAAAGTACATATGATCGTGACTATTTTTCAATTACAGGGGTTATTTGTCAATTTTACTCTAAACAAATTATCCATTTTACATTTTCTAAAATAAGCTATTATAGGGAGCGCTTTACCCTTTAGCGGGTTCACACGGCGTGGATCCCTTAATAATGGGTCTATAAGGTGCCAAAGAGGTAATTGGGTCAGTGATCTTCAAATATCGGATCGTTAAACCGGAAAATATAAGTATCCTCCTGGAGGTTTGGACAAACTTGTTTCTAAGGTCATGAAAGTTTTGGTTTTTATGATGCAAACATTTCATTTTTCACTTAATGAGCTTAATTTTTATTAGGAATATAACTAAAGAGTAACTTGTCAAGGTTGTAAGCCTAGAAACAGAGGATTTTTTTAGTATTGGTTTTGTTCACCTGTTTTTGCTCAGAAAGAAAATTTTGTAGGCCTTTTGGAGACAAATAAAAACTTATCATGGCAAGAGTCTCACTATTATTAATGATCAATTATTTACATGAGTTCTTCAGCCTTGAGCTTCATTTTATTGTTAATCATTGTGATAATGGAATTAAAAAATGTTAAAATTTGTCTGATGAAAACATTTATTGTTTGTTGTGTCACTCTTGAAGTGCTTGACAAGTAGTCTGCCAAGGATGAATTAGTTTGTCCTTTGCCCGCCTAGGGTTTCTTTCTCACTGCTTCTAGATAGTCGTCTTGACAAAGACCTTCCATCTACTTTATTTCTTTTCAAAAATAGTATCGGAGCTACTTTATTTCTTTTCAAAAATAGTATCGGAGCTAAGTTGTGCGCAATTCAATTATTTCATATAGATATCTATTGTCTTGTACACTTCTACATAGGTATCGAATATTTTTATAAAAAAAGACTTAATTAGGCTGGTGATGGTAAGAAAATGATCACCATTAGCAATTTTTGTTTCCGCTCAAAGTTAAATCTGGTTTTTTGTTTTATAGTTTTCAATCATTTCATTAACCAATAGCTAACACTTTTTTTTTATAGGCACACCCTTGGCTGCAGCCTTCCAACTGTGACGACTAAACCACATGTTTAATTGAGCCTAATATTTTCGATGCCGAGTTTTGATATATATGTGAAAGAAATTATTAAAATTATAAATAATGTACATTTGAACTCATAATATTTAAGGTATTATATATGGATCAAGAAACTCAACACCACTATTTTTGAATAATTTGGAGCCGGGCTTTTTTTTTATATTATCACGGATATGAAATAATGATCAAAATCAAATTCTATCCGGAAGTAAAATTCTAAAGATTGAATCCATCAAATAAATTGTTTGGATAACGCTTCAGTTTGTCCAGCTACTTTCTCGATGATTGTTAACAAAGTCTTCGTTAAATAACAACATATATAGCACCACCCATATTTCTCTAACCTTTCTTGAATATTAGAATTCACGTGCATTACTTTTCTAGAGTAGCACGAAACCCTAATTTACTTGTAGACAATTGCTTGTATGACTTAACATAATTCTACAACCATAACAAAATACAATAGATACAATGCATGATGGGATCATGACAATATAATATGTTATACTAGTAAAACACTTATACACGTTTACGTCATAATCATGATAAGTCTATATCACTATTACATATAACATAAAAATATAAGTCGATCAGTTATATATGGACGTATCAATATTAAGTAATAAATGGATGAAGTATAAGACAAGTTAAAAACCAATCTTCTAGGAAGCCAATCTTGTTAGTGTTTCCTCCAAATAGTCATTTAGGGTGCAAAATGAACCATAAACTAGGGTTGAATGTCAAGAAAGTAGTAAAGTAGTTCCAAACTGCAATGGATACAATGCATGATTGGAAACATGACAATATAATAAGATGTCATATATACTAGTAAAACACTTATACGTGTTTACGTTATAATCCTGATAAGTCTGTTCTACTATTACATATAACATCAAAATAAATGTTGATCGGTTAATGAACAAATAAACTAGGATTGAATGTCAAGATAGTAGTAAACTAGTTTCCAAATGCAATGGACACAGTGCATGATTGGATCATGAAAATATTATAAGATGTCATAGTAAAAAACTTAATATGTGTTTACGTCATAATCCCGATAAGTTTGTACCATTGTATATAACATAAAAATAAAAGTCGATCGGTTACGGGGCCGGCTACAAGGTAAGGCCTCTAAGGCCATTGCAGTAGGTCCCCAAATTTTGGGAGCCCCATTTTCTAATTATAGTATGAGTAGATGTTATTTTTTTTAAAATTAATTAAAATGTATAGCGTAGAAACTATGAAATATTTACTCCTTCAATTCCAAAATAATTGGTATCTTTCACTTCTCAAGAGTCAATTTGATTAATTTGAAGCTAAATTAAATTTGATTAGTTCAATATATTAAAAGTTAGTTATTTAAAAAGTATACGAAAAATACCGGAAGTTGCAATTTTCTCATATCAATATGATAAAAAAAATACATCTTAGAAATGTTGATAAAAATGTATACGATTTGACTAAGGGTGGCCAACGGGGCGGGTCCCTGCGGGATGGGGGGATGGCGGGATTGGTCCTCCGTCGTGACTGGCGGGATCCGCCGATGTACCGTTCCGTTCCCGTTCCCATCAGAAAAGGGGACCGGTCTTATCGGGTCGGGGCGGGATCGGGTTTTCCATTTTTTTTTTGCACTTAATTTTAAAAAATAACATATATAAGGAGAAGGAGGAGGAGGAGAAGAAGGAGGAGGAGAAGGAGGAGAAGGAGGAGGAGGAGGAGAAGAAGAAGAAGGAGGAGGAGAAGAAGGAGAAGAAGGAGGAGGAGGAGGAGAAGAAGGAGGAGGAGGAGAAGAAGAAGCAGAAGCAGAAGAAGAAGAAGAAGCAGGAGGAGGAGGAGGAGGAGGAGGAGGAGGAGGAGGAGGAAGAGGAGGAGGAGGAGAAGAAGAAGAAGAAGAAGATGAAGAAGAAGAAGATGGTATGGAAGCCGGTTGGTTGCTAGCACTTTCTTGTTGGTAATATCTATATACGTTTTTACATTCATCGTGTATGCTAGATAAAACTTCTTTTTTAGTTGGTTCCTTAGGTGGTTGGTCATTTGGATTTTTTGAAGTTGGAGGTGGAAGTACAACTATGCAATCATAAATAGTTTCAATATGTGCTTTACAATCGTCTATTTTAATAGTCGGATTTAATACAACACCAATAATATAAATAGTGGGAATAGAAAAAAAATTGATAAACATTTTTTTAATAGGTGTCTTATAAGATGGTTTTTCCATATATTCACTAAGTAACAAAAATATTAGAGCTATATAAAATAACATAGTTAAAATAGTAGGATAATAAATACCGGAAAATTCTTTAGTAGCTTGAAAACAATTCTCTAAAAATACAATAAGTTCTGAAATTTTATTCCCAATCGTTATCTACAACCATATCAGTTGTATTTCGATTATTGGCGTTAAAAAATAAAGTTATAGGTCTTCTATAATCATAAGAAACAAGTAGTTCTTCATATAAAGAATTCCACCTAGTCGCTACTTCTTCAGGAATTTTTCTATAAGGTAGTCCACAATCGTGACAAGTTTTTTTATATTCTTTTTTTCTTTGTATTCTATTACTTCTAAAAATAAAGTTTATAGCAAATTGTACTTTATTAAGAATGTCTTCAAAAAGTGATAGACTATCCTTTACAACTAAGTTATAAATATGGCACGAACATTTTATATGAAAATGATTAGAAAAATATGGAGTTAAAAGATCTTTTAAAAGCGTAATAGCATAATTATTGGAAGAAGCATTATCTAACATAACAGTCATTATTTTGTCAGTTATACCATAATACTCGCAAATTTGATGAATATTTTCTGTAATAAAACGTCTAGTGTGCCTATCATCAATATATCTATATGCTAAATTACGTTTTTGCATAGACCAATTATAATATATCCAATGACATGTTATAGTTAAATAATCATGGTTGTTAGTACTACGGCCTATATCAGACGTGATAGATACTTTGTCAGGAAAATGATACCGTAAATATTGTTGATATTCATGTGCAAATTAAAAATGTCTCTCCTAATAGTTGATATAGGAAAACCATTAAAAGCAGGATTATACATATCTCTAATGTAATGAATAAAACCAGGAGAGGAAGGAAATGAAAAAGGCAAACCCTCTACCATAACTAATTTTACTATTGCTTCCCTATCTCTATGTTTATTGTATTTAGGACCTACAATTCCCCCGTCGTCGGGTTAATTTGACCCTGTACTTGGTCCGGAACACTATGTGAACCTTGTCCCGACTGAGAGCGCATTGAAGAACCCGACTTTGTAGCCTCGTATTCATCCCACCTAGCTTTGTGAAAACTTTGTACATGTCTCAATAAACCTCTCATCCCACCCTGACCTTTCCCATTTTAAATTTATAAATATTTTTACAAATTTTGCATCTAACTACATAATTTTCTTGGTCCCTATCAAAAAATTCCATGCAACAGATTTTAATTTTCATTGCATGGGGCCTCGTCTCATACTAGGGGGAATAGGAAGCGTTCCAGTTTCAGTTTGAGGTACCAAACGCCGACGTAACGTCGACTTGTAATCGAGGTTGAAAATTGAAACTTTGCTCGATGGATGATCCTCAAGCTAGTTGCCAACTTCACTCTCAATTTTTAAACTTTGATATAAATGAGAAAAAAAATATAATATTTAGTAGGCAATGTAGAATTGTAGAGAGATAAATTGAGAGATTAGAGAGATTGTTGGAAGATTTGTGAGAAAGATAAAGAGAAAATGAGATATTTATAGTTGGAAAATTAGGTTAAAGTATAAATATATTAACTTAGGGGTTAAATAAATATTAAGGGGGTAGGGGGGTTGGGGGAGGCCAAAAATGGTCGTTGCACAACGGCCATTTTTTGAAAAGGGGAGGAGGATGGGTGGGACCGGGGCGGGTCGGCGGAATCGGGCCTGGGGCAAGACGAGCCCAGGTCCCGTCCCGAGTTCGAGTCCTGTTCCCTTTTTTTTTTTCCAAGCGGGATCGGGGCGGGGTCGGGGTGGGACCGGACCGCCCCGGCCTACTGGCCACCCCTAGATTTAACTCTTTAGAAACGACATATGACGAGTATGTTGGGATAGAACGAGTATAATTTTTTTTTTTTTGAAATTATGATTGATACTAATGTTGAAAAAAAACTCATTTAGAACTTTACATTACCTCTGAATATAGATCTTTTTGGGCCATCTACATTTGTCATTGGAATAAATGGCACAAAATAAATTAAGGCCTCGTATTGCAGTTTGGATTTAGGCCACCAAATTTATTGAGCCCCTGATCGGTTATATATGGACATGTCAGTACTAAATATAATAAATAGACTTGAAGTATAAGACAAGTAAAATACCATCTTCTAGGAAACTAATCTTGTCATTGTTTCGTCGAAATAGTCGTTTAGGGCGTAACATAAACCATAAACTAGAATTAGATGTCAAGAAAGTAGTAGACTAGTGTAGGAGTTATTATCTCATTTCTTTTATTCTCTTATTCTAAATAATGAAAAGTCAAAGAATCTTTGTAAGTTCCTTTTCTTTCTCTCATTTTTTACTTTTATGAAATGTACTTTTGTACCATATTGGGGTGGAAAGACCTTTATGGATTATTGGGTTAGTAAATAAGCTAGAACTAGAGAGGGACCTCGCGCACATGGAAATGGAGCAAAACGGTCGATTTACCCCCTCCCCCCCTAATACATGTGCACGAGGTATACGTGAGGCCTAACTTAATTTTGGTTTTATAAAATATTATTTTTGAGCTTACCTGAAATTTTCCAAATACATTCTTACCGGACTAGTGTCCAAGTTTATTCCCTAGTCCGGACGTAGGTACCATACCTCCGGAATCAATTTTCCCGGAACCGGTCAAAGCAAATATTGTTATGGATCCGGACAAGCTTATCCCTCCGGAATTAAATGTTACAACGTTATTATCCCCTATCCATAATTAAATTGACGACCTTTTATTTTCGTTCATTACTCCGACTTAATGGCGATCTTAAATTTCCTGAACGTTGTAAGATGTTACATATTCCATTCTTTATTCTCTGAACATTGGGAGACATTTCGGATTTCAACCTTTACTAATGAGACCTTGACATCCACCTACCTCTATTGTTCATACACCGAAAAATATATCATCTTCTTCAAAGTTCTTTTTCCTTCTTTTGTTATTGGACAAAATTACTTTGTGCAAACTCCAAACTTTCAGCCACTAGTGCAAGTGTTCGGAAGTGCTGTGAAACCTTGGGGAGCGACCGGGTTAAACCATATGCATCGGAATCGGTAAGAAATCGCTTTTAAGAAAATGGTTTGCCACGACATAGCTGTGATTCGATAAATTGTTCTTTATTGTTTCATTTGTTCTTAATCAATATTGTTCATTATTTTACTTACAACTAGTTTCAAAATGCAATGGATACAATGCATAATTGGATCATGACAATGTAATAAGATGTCACATATATTAATAAAACTTTTAGACGCGTTTAAGTTATAATTTTGATAAGTTTGTACCACTATTACATATAACATAAAAATATAAGTTGGTTATAAGTTGGACGCGTAGTGTCCATGATGAACCTTATTTTCATATGTAGAATGCTTCAATAAAAGAAATTACGTGACAGAGTATTCTTCGTAGTTGCAATGGTCCTTAAGTCAAAATTATGGTTAGCAAAATGGGCAAAGAGATTTAGACATATCGTCACCTCAATTTACGTATTCAATGTAGTAAAAACTTAATTTTTTTTATTGAACTTAGCTAGTTAATCAATAAAATAATTCATTTAATTTATGAGAAAATACGTCTTGAAATTAAATTAAATTTGGTGCGGAAAGAAATAATCCCTTAATTATTTTCATTAATGAAAGAGTATATATACAATTTACAATTTTCATAATAGGAAAATCATATTCCTATTCTACTCTTAAAACCTTATTCTACTTGTACAATAATTATACAATTATGGTAAGTGTACAACTCTAATTTAATTACAACAAATCACAACCTAAAATAGACTACTAAACCGTGATATACAAGGCATGCATATACCGTGTATATCACAGGATTGACAACCCATTATGCAACAATCTGCTCGTGATATACACAACATATATACCGTGTATATCACGGGTATTTATCACACCCCGCAGTCATAGCAGTCGGTCTTCATACTTTGAGACTGTCTCTAAAATCTTCAAAGAGAACCGATTGAAGACCCTTAGTAAAGATGTCGGCAATCTGATACCTAGAAGGGACATGCAGAACGCGTACTTGTCCACGAGCTACCTTTTCACGAATAAAATGTATATCCATCTCAATACGTTTAGTGCGCTGATGTTGAACCAGATTGCCAGAAGGTATACATCACTAATATTATCACAATAAACCAAGGTAGCTTGGTGAACTGGAAAGTGAAGCTCCAAGAGAAGATTTTGTAGCCAACAAGATTCAGAAATCACATTGGCCACCCCTCGATACTCGGCCTCTACATTAGAGCGGGATAAGGTAGCTTGTCGTTTAGCAGACCATGAGACCAAGCTATCACCAAGAAATATACAGTAATCAGACGTAGAGCATCTGGTGTTCGGATAGACACCCCAATCATCATATGTGTAAGAGAGAAGTGTAAAGACCGACGACAGATATAGATGTAAGCCATAATCAAGAGTGTCATGTAGGTAGCATATAATGCGTTTGAACGCATTCATGTTCTCAATCCGAGGATCATGCATAAAAAAACACACATGCTGCATAACATATGTAATATCCGGTCACGTAAAAGTGAGTTACTGAAGAGCCCCTGCAAGACTACGATAGTGGGTGGGGTCCTCATATGGAACTCCGGCCGCAGCTCCCAGTTTGGGTTTAGTATCAACTGGCGAAGAAGTAGACTTACAAGAGGACATACCAGCTCGCTCAATTATCTCAGTAGCATACTTCATTTATGATAAGAATAACCCCCTCTGCATGACGAGTGCCAGCAATACCCGAGAAATAACTCAAGGGTGTCTTTCATAGAAAACTCATAACTGAGCAGTGTCATGATCGACCGACGTAAAACATCAGACGAGGCAATCAATAAAATATCATCCACATACAACAGAATATATTCCATAGAAGCCCTCAATAGTAGATACATAGTCGGCAAACTGCTTATACCAAGCCTATGGGGCCTGCTTAAGCCCATATAAGGATTTCTTCAACAAACAGATATGATGTGAAAAATTGGGGTCTCGAAAACCCAACGGCTGATGCATGTATACAGTCTCCTTAAGATCACCATGCAAGAAAGCATTCTTAACATCTAACTGATGAATAGGCCAAGATTTTGAAAGTGCTAGGCTGAGAACAATGCGAATGGTGGCCGGTTTAGCAACCGGACTGAATGTCTCCCCACAATCCACGCCAACCTGCTGAGTCTTACCATCACCTACAAGACGAGCCTTATGCCTCGCAAAAGAACCGTCAGAATTTTCTTTATGAGTAAAAATCCACATAGACCGAATAATATTAACACCAGAAGGACGGGGCACCAACTCCCACGTCTTATTATCAATAAGAGCATTATATTCGTCGGTCATAGCCATTTTCCAATTCTGGTCATCTAATGCAGACACTGGGTTACGAGGTAGGGGGATTTAAGAACATTAGAATTTATATTAAAATGTCTTTTTGGTTTAAAAATACCCCGTTGACTACGAGTAACCGGGCGATGACTCGAGGAAGAATTGGGTGGAGTTTGGAAATTTTCGGGACAAGTGACGGACTGGCTAGCAGGCAGTGGGCCTGCTGGCCCAGTACTGGAACGTGGACTGGGATTTTGGAATGGACAGGGGCCAAGTCGGCAGTGGGCTGGACAACAGGCCCACTGGACTGAGCTAGAACTGAAGAAACAATAGACGGAGAGGGTAGTGGGCCCGCAGGCAGTGGGCTCGGGTTCGTCCAAGAGCTGACGTAAAATATAAAGTGGGACACAGTCATCCAAAAAATCATACGAGTCAGGCATTGTACTACATACTTTGGTGAACAGAAATTGGGTTTCATCAAATATAACATGACGACTGATTATGATTTTATTTGAGGAAAAATCAAAACACTTGTAATCACGATGATTTGACGGATAACCCAAAAACACACAAGCGATAGAACGGGCTTGGAGCTTGTTTAATTTAGTGGATGAAAATAGGGGATAGCATAAACAGTCAAAGACCCTAAGATGAGAGTATGAATGGACTTTATTATAGAGAATTTGGAGTGGAGATTTAAAAGTCAATCCTTTGTTAGGAAGTATGTTAAGTAGATAAGTAGCCATTTGTAGTGCATGATGCCAAAAAGATGGAAGGACAGAAACATGAGCTAATAAGGTACGGACAATATTATTAATAGTACGAATTTTTTGTTCTGCTTTCCCATTTTGTGAAGACGTATGTGGACAAGAAAAATGAAAAGATATGTCATTAGCAGCACAAAATTCTCGAAACACCCCATTATCATATTCTTTGTCATTATCACATTGAATATTTTTGATATCATGTTCGAAGTGGGTACAAAGAAATGCTCTAAAATTGATGAAAATGGAAAATACTTGAGATTTTTTTGCTAATGGAAAAGTCCACAAAAAATTAGAATAATAATCCAAAAATATAACATAATAACGATGACCCACAAAACTTAAAATCGGAGATGTCCATAAATCACTATGAATAATATCAAAAGGCATTAAAGTGCGAGATGTAGAGGCTACAAAAAGTAATCTAACATGTTTTCCTAATGGACAAGAAGTACAAAGTGAAGTACTACTCGTACCCTTACAATGAATAAAATTATTTTTATTTAAAGATGACATAATTGACGACCCTGGAAGACCCAAACATGCATGCCACAAGGAAGGAGCAAGAACAGCAAAAGCGGAGGACATGGCTGGACAGACGGAATTTGCGGTGGTTATTGGATAAAAATCGCCCCTACTGTTGCATCTCATAAGAGGTATCGTCATTTTTAAATCCTTCATAGAAAATCCAAAATGATCAAAATTAACAGAAACCCAATTATTAGTTGTGAATTTGAGAAACATACACCAATTTTTTAATTAAGTTAGGGGCATTAAGGGTATTTTTCAAGAAAAGAGGCAAATGAGAGTGGAGGAGGGGGGGGGGGGACTGCACTTCCGTGACCATGAATTGGAATCAAATGACCATTACCAATAATAATACCACAATTATTGCTCAAATTGTATTAAGACGAGAGGGTACCTGGGTCTGATGTCATATGGGAAGTGGCGCTGGTGTCCATGTACCAATTATTATCCAGAGGAGTCAATCCAAATGTGTGCTTCACGGCTTCAATATCTGTCGGAGTGGAGCCCGCTGCATGATGGGCTTGGACAGGTCGAGGCCTAAGCACACCTTCTTGTTGCGCCGGCCCAAAACATGGTCGCGAACAAAACTGCTGGACTGGAAAACTGGGCATGTTGGGAAATTGGACCCAGTTTCCCGAGTAGGCTGATTGCGGGTAACATGGGACATTGGGCCAAGAACCACTGGCCCAGTTCCAGGTCCACGGACCCCAGGGCTGCGGCCCATTGCCTTGAGGCCCACCCCCGTTATTCCCACCTCGATTTCTGCCATTATTTTTTCAATTTTTACCATTTTTTCCTCCATCGTTGTTATTATTTTGGCTTGAATGTTCAGAAAAGGACGGAGTAGCGTCGGATGTTGTCATCATGACGACTGGATTAACACTAGTAGTCGCCTTTTTAGCCAAGACGGCTTCTTCTAACGTAAGCATGGACCGAGCTTGATAGAACTGTGGGAGATGATCACTTTAACGAATGTTCCAACGCCACTATAAGCCTAGGATAGGCCAGCAACCATCTGGAGAACAAGACGATTATTGCTAACGGGCGCACCAACGTTGCGGAGTTGGTCCGCCAATTCTTTCAGCCTTTTGCAATAGGGTAAGACGTTTAGAAAAACCTCTATTTTAACATGAGAAAATTCCTGATCAAGAGTAACAGCACGTGAGTTTTTGTTATCTTGGAATATGTCACGCAACCTATTCCAAGTTTCCATTGTCGTAGTATCGGGTTCAAGAATTGTTTGCAGAGGTCCATAGAGATAGTGGAATAAATCCACTGCAGAACGGTAGCATCAAGAGTAGTCCATAATATCGGGTCAACTTCTGGGGCAGGCTCATTGCCTGCGACTTAGGGAATGATATGATGAAGAACTTGATGCGAACGTGCATGAATCTTGAAAAGCTCCGCCCACGTCGCATATTGGACGTTTTCTATCTCAAGAACAATAGGGATGTAGTTCCTGATGTTGGAAACTGTAAGGGCAGGATGAAACATGTTCTTTGACGTAAACATAATGAAAGAACAAAAGGTGAATTAGGGTAGTAGAAGAAATTTGGGAAGAGATGAGAGAACAAGAGAGGGCTGGAAAACCGAGATAGTGTTCCTCGGGAAACGAGCAGAGGCAGCGGAAAAGTGTAGGAATTTTGTGAAACCTAGACTTCTGATACCATGAAAGAAATAATCCCTTGATTATTTTCATTAATGAAAGAGTATATATACCGTTTACAATTTTCATAATAGGAAAATCTTGTTCCTATTCTACTCTAAAACCTTATTCTACTTATACAAAAATTATATAATTATGGTAAGTGTACAACTCTAATTTAATTACAACAAATCATAACCTAAAATAGACTACTAAACTGTGATATACACGGCATGCATATACCGTGTATATCATGGGATTTAACAGCTCATTATGCAACAATCTGCCCGTGATATACACAACGTATATACCGTGTATATCACGGATATTTATCAGGTGCAAATAATAATATGGATATAAGAAATTCGCATTCACAGGTTTATAGATGGATGCTGATCCTCTGCTAATATAAATGTACACGTACTATATACTACACCATTCCCTGAGGTGAAAACAAATTAATGGATCTGTGCTAAAAGTTGATGCAAATTTACTTGATGATAATAAGTTTTGATTGAATTCGAACATCTCAAGTACTATCTCTTACACTAGATGACTAAAATAAGATTAGTAAACATCAATTAACATGTTGCTTTAACAACAACATTTACCCCTCAGCTTTTAGGATTTGTCCTGGATTCTACAATAATTATATTTTACTTCAAAAAGGATTGATTGGTAGAATAAATTTTCTTTGTGGAAAAGACTATCATAACTATTTTTTTCTTGGAGGAGAAGTTTTGCACTTCTATAAATAGAAGATATTTCTTCTCATACACAACACAATAACATCCACAATATAGTTGTTTAGACCGTCTTGTTTAGGGGAGGATTTTCTCTCAATACATTTTATGTCTTTTAATTAGTTTTCTCGTAAGTCAATTGACCAAACGGTATAGGAATATTATGCTTATTTTAGTATAGTTCTTTTTGTTGTCTGATTTATCGTCGTTCAATATTTGCAATTGTTAGCTTCCGCATGACGCTCTAATTATTTCGATCCCAACAAGTGGTATGAGAGCCACTTGTTCAGCCGATGGTTCAACAAGGTTGAAGACAAGTTCAAGACAGGTTCAAGGCAGGTTCAGATCAAGTTGCAGCTAATTTGGCGATAATGAAAATTTTTAGTCAAGAAATAGTCCAAACTACTACATGTGGAAACAAAACCTCAGCACCATATTTACAACAATCTTGCTACTCTATTTTTAAAAATAAAAATCAATCTTTAACTAATGCTTACTTTTAAAAGCATGAGCTCCAACTATCAACCCTTGCTTATTTTGAACGCTTGGGCCAAATTCAATCAATGTTCACTTTAGCGCACATGCTACATTTTCAACCTATTCTCTTTAAGGCACAAGGCTCAAATTTTTTAACCCATACCTACTTTTAAATTTAATCATGACAAGCAGCAGTGATAAATATTATATGAAGATGGAGAATCAAGATTATTTTGCCAAAAAATGCAGACCAATGATAGATTTGTTAGGATTTGCCTTGAATTTCCTACGTTATTAAGATCCTTGTATTTACTTCAAAAATGATTTCTTGGTAGAAAATGTTTTCTTTGTGGAAAAAAACTTTACCATAACTATTATTTTCTTGGAGGAGAAGTTTTGCATTTTTATGAATAGAAGATCTTTCTTCTCATACGCAACACAATAGCATCCTAGACCGTCTTGTCTAGGGGGAGATTTTCTTCTCATTTTTATGTACGTCAACTGACCAAACGATATAAGAATATAATGCTTATTTAAGTATAGTTCTTTTTGTTGTCTGATTTATCGTCGTTCCATGTTTGCAGTTGTTAGCTTCTGCATGACGCCCGATTATTTCGATCCCAACAAGTGGTATCAAAGCCAATTATTCAGCCGATGGTTCAACAAGGTTGAAGACAGGTTCAAGGCGGGTTCAAATCAAGTTGCAGCTAATTTGGCGATAATGAAGATTTTTAGTCAAGAAATATCCAAACAACTACATATGGAAACAAAATCTCAACACCATATTTTCAACAATCCTGCTGCTTTAATTTTAAAAATAAAAATCAATCTTCAACTCATGCTTACTTTTAAAAGCATGAGCTCCAACTATCAACCCTTGCTTACTTTGAACGCTTGAGCCAATTTCAATCCATGTTCACTTTTAATGCACGGGCTCCACTTTCAACATGTGCTCACTTTTAAGGCACAAGACTCAAGTTTTTTTAACCAATACCTACTTTTAATCATGACAAGCAACAATGATGAAGATTATATGAAGATGGAGAATCAAGATTATTTTGCCAAAAAATTCAGGCCAATGAGAGATTTGTTAGGATTTACCTTGAATTTTTTACCTTATTAAGATTCTACAATAATTATATTTTACTTCAAAAAGAATTGCTTGGTAGAAAATATTTTCTTTGTGGAAAATGACTCTACCATAACTATTCTTTTCTTGGAGAAGAAGTTTTGCACTTCTATAAATAGAAGATCTTTCTTCTCATACACAACACAATAACATCTATAATGTAGTTGTTTAGACTGTCTTGTTTAGAGGGGGGATTTTCTCTCAATATTTTTTATGTCTTTTAATTAATTTTCTCATATGTAGGTCAATTGACCAAACGATATAAGAATCTTAATTATTTCAACAAGACAGTCTGTAACTTGATCAGAACTTCCAACCAGAAGAATGATTTGTTGAACAGCCTATGGCATAAAGTTGTTCCTTTTAAGATTTCATTTTTATCTTGGAGGCTCTGTCAAGGGAAATTGCCTTTTAATGAGGTCATAACCAGATTTGAAATAAACTCTAATACTATGTGTTTTTATTGCAGAAACCCTGTTAATGATACCATTCAACATACCTTTACTCAAGGAGAAGCAGCAAATCATATATGAAAATACTTTGGGCAATCAACAATTAGTGAAAGATCAAAAACAATAACAAAGTCCAAAAAATAATCAATCAAATTATTCCAATTTTCTTAAGTGGGGAAATCTGAAAACAATGGACAACCTGCAAGTTTGGAGATCAGAAGAAAATGTACACTAACAAGAATATCATATTGTGTGGAACATTTTGGCAGCTTTGAATAGTTTATACCCTACAGTAACTATCTCAGGGAATTGACCTAATATGTATCACATCATTGACAGGATACCAACTAAGGTTATTGTTCAATATATTACTTGACAGGAATATGTAACTTTTTGTGATTAATTGACATGGTAGGGATCACGACTAACGCCCCATACCTATGGGATCACAACCATGGTGATGACGTATTATATCAAAAAGACTATATATATACAAATTATAAGCTTATTATACACTTAATATGCCTTAATTATACACAATCTATTACGGCTAGGCGAGTAGGTGCGTGAATTTTTTGTTAGTCAACTGGTTAAAAATGTTAATATCTCACATATATATCTCCATAGGCCAACTAATCCGAATTGTACTGCATACAACCCTCTAATGATTTAAGTACTTTTTACTGGAAGTTTTTTCATTTTCAAGATTCAAATTCGAAACCTCTAATCAATGTTAGAGGATCTCATCTATCTCACCACATTATATTTTTTAATTATATTTTCTATTGAACACTATACCAAAGTTTTCTAATGCACTAAAAGTTAGAGATGAGCTCCAAGGACGAGTTGTCGATTTCAAGATGAAATAACTAAAATTGGAGTCACGTTTGATAGAGGGATTCCTATAATTGTGTCGTGCTGTTTTGTAAAATTTTGATGTATGAGTAGATTAATGATTAAGATATAATTACACTCACTATTACCTAAGAGTCTGGATGGAACTTCGCTAGAGATTAACATATTGATTTGTTTGAGTTCAACCATATTACCTAAAGTAAATTTCTAATCTCTATTTACCAATGAATTAAAAGCTTTCCTTGTATTAATAAGATTGAATCTAGGTTAGCTTATGCGCACTTCAACTAATTTTATAGGGGTACTTGTTAGTTTCCATCAGCATAAGTATCATAGTAACTCTATCCACTAAAACTTGGACAAATGAGAAGAAATCACTTAGCTCTTTTGCTTCCCCTGAAATTTAGACCTGATGCATTATCATTTTCAACCCAATTCATTGACCATTAGATCACATCTGTGGATGCCGACGATATTAGGTTGAATTACCTACTATAACATGTTATCGTTTATAACAAAACATGATCTAATATCCTAAATAATAGAGTAATTAATATATGTTATACGAGGTTAACTTATTATACTGTGAAATTATCTATATGATGTCAGCGTATTACGCCCCCAACTAGGGAGGGACATGATTAACACCCAACCATTACTATATGTTGAGTGAAATCTATTTTAACTAACGGAGAGTCACATCTGAACTCAATCTTTAATAAGAAATCCAATAAAGTGATTATTTAATAATGTCCACAAACTGAATAATGAATCCAATGAAATATCATCTGAAACACAACTCACTGATAGTAATGAGCCTCTAAGAATCTGAAATTTAATACATAGTTAACCAGACATTCTTCAGGAATAACAAATAATATATCTTAAAGTAATTGATGTCTGGAAAAGAACTGCTACTACTGGAATGATGTCAACGGAGCCTAACAGCTGATCCTAAGAGATTTAATTTCTTTATTCACGAGTTTCGTCACAGACGCACTCAACACCTGCCACCCCACATGACAGATCCAAACAAGCTAAGTATCTCCAAGAGCATTCAATAGGTCTTGTTTGCCACCCTTAAACGGATGATCAAGACTTTTATGGACCGGACAATTATAATAATAATGTAAAATCATAACTTAAGAAATTTAATAAATCAAACTGAAATGTGAAAGATGAGCTAAAACATGAAATCTGAGTAAAGTTCTAAATGACTGAATATAGCTGAGCTTTTCTCTAACAAACAATGACCCCTGTGAGTGGAGGATGTCTGGCTCATTCTCGGGGAGGTTAGTCACTTCTCCCAAAACATATAAATCTGAAGACCTGAAACACATGAAAGTGTGAGGTAACTAACCTTGGCCATCGTAGATCTCACACTTGGGGAGGTTGTCTACTTGTATATGGATGATATTATCTTAACTGCTTCATTTGATGCTCTTTGCAAGTCTATCATGTCTCTTCTTAGCTCAGAATTTGCTATGAAAGATCTAGGGCCATTGAGTTACTTCTTGGGGATAGTTGTAACACGTCATGCATGTGGTTTATTTTTGTCTCAAAAGAAGTATGCAGAAGAGATCGTTGAACGAGCTGGCATGTCCTCGTGTAAGCCGTCCTCCACTCCAATTGATACTAAACTGAAGTTGAGTGCTACTTTCAGCACGCCATATGTTGATCCATCACATTACCGCAGCCTTGCAGGCGCCCTGCAATATCTTACTTTCACGAGGCCTGACATATCTTATGTTGTGCAACAGATTTGTAAATGCATGCATAACTCGACGGAGGATCACATGCATGCATAACTCGACGGAGGATCACATGCATGCTCTCAAGCGCATTGTGCACTATATTCAGGGCACTCTCGATCATGGCTTGCATCTATATCCGTCTTCGACAACCACTCTCATTTCTTACATAGATGCAGATTGAGGTGGATGTCCGGATACCAGACGCTCCACGTCTGGCTATTGTGTCTTCTTGGTGACAATTTGATATATTGGTCCTCCAAATGGCGAGCTACCTTATCTAGGTCCAGTGTCGAAGCAGAATACCTGGGAGTTGCCAATGTGATTTCTGAATCTTGTTGGCTATGAAACCTTCTTCTGGAGCTCCATTGTCCTGTTCCGAAGGCAACATTAGTTTATTGTGATAATGTTAGTGTGATTTATCTCTCAGAGAATCCGGTTCAACGTCAACGCACTAAACATATTGAGCTGGATATTCACTTTGTTCGTGAAAAGGTTGCTCGTGGACAAGTACGTGTCTTACATGTCTCGTCACGTTATCAGATCGCCGATATTTTTATAAAAGGTCTTCCGCTGATTCTATTTGAAGACTTTCGGGACAGTCTCAGCATACGCCGACCTCCCGCTTCGACTGCGGGGGTGTGATAGAATTGATAGAATATTTAGTCATAATTGTGATTTGTACATAGTATATTTTGTATATGGTAAGTGTAGATTTAGTCATTTAATACCTTAATTCTAGTCTAGGATGATGCTTGTATTATGGGTATATGTACTACCCTTTAGAATGAAATAATCAAGGAAGATATTTCTTACAGATACCTCAAAAGCTAAGCATTAAACTTAGCCTCCAATCCTGATGTTTTTCCTTCGGAGGCTAGCTTGGACGTGAAGCGTCCATCCTTAATTCCCCTGCCCCGATGTGATAGTAGCTAGACGCGATGAAAATAGTTCGTTGCCTCCTCTTCTTGAGTTTTAAGAACTTTGGATGCCTTGGGGATGCGAAGGTCAACTTATTTGGTACAGCAAATCCTTGTATCTTTTGGTTCTATTTCATCCTTAAGTCCACTCTTATTATCCTAAACCTTTTCCAACTTGCACAACAAATATGAAATCATTTCTTTACGGTCTTTCCACCCTCGTGTGAGTCTGTAGACTCCTTGAATTCTCTTTAACTATCAATTAAGCACATAAATTATTAATTATATGGTATACAACGCATATCGTTTAAACTTTTTGTAAGATAGAATAATTTCCCTTAGAAATTCCTTTCATTATTCACAATAAATATAGTTGTACAAAGGTTGATACCTAATACAGTACGAATCCTAACTTACCTTACAAATGTTGATTCCTAATACAATTAGAATCCTAAGTTACCTTAAATATACATCTATCATAATTACAAAATATATGGAGAATATTAGGAGAATATTCGCTAATACTCCCCCTCAGACGGAGCGGGAGGAGGCCGAACGCTAAGGCTGGATCGGAAGTCGGTGAAGAGCTGTCGCGGTAGTCCCTTTGTGAATATGTCTGCATACTGATAAGAGGAAGGCACATGTAATATTTTGACCTGACCACGGGCAATCTTCTCTCGCACAAAGTGGATATCCATCTCAATATGCTTAGTCCGCTGATGTTGGACCGGATTATGAGACATATAGATGGCAGATATGTTATCATAATAGACTATAGACGCCTTACAGAGTGGACACTGGAGCTCCAAAAGAAGAATTCAGAGCCAAAAGATCTCAGCAACTACATTAGCAACACCGTGATATTCCGCTTCCGCACTCGAACGGGATAGTGTGGCATGCCGCTTGGCGGACCATGAGATAAGATTATCCCCAAGAAATACACACCCTGAGGTGGAGCGACGTGTGTCGGGGCATCCTGCCCAATCTGCATCCGTGTAGGCAAGTAGCTTGGTTGGGGCAGAGGGGTATAGATGTAATCCAAAGTCTAGTGTGCTCTTAACATATTTGATAATACGTTTGAGAGAGATAAAATGGGACTCTCGGGGGTCGTGCATGAACAGACACACCTTCTGAACGACATATGCAATATCAGGCCTAGTGAATGTAAGATACTGAAGAGCACCTGCTAGACTACGATATAGAGTGGGATCAGAAATTAGCGCACCGTCATTGGCACTAAGCTTGGATTTTGAGTCCACCGGAGTTGGCATAATTTTACAATTTGTCATCTTGGCCCTGTACACTATCTCTTCTGCATACTTACGCTGACACAGGAATATAGTGGCTGCAGATCTGGTCACCGATATACCCAAAAATAACTTAGCTTGCCCAAGTCAGTTATAGCAAATTCAGTTTTGAGTAGAGCAATGATTTCATTCTTCAAACCGTCAGATGAGGCAGTAAGAACAATGTCATCGACATATAATAGCAAATATGCAGTGCTGCTACCTCGGTGAAAAGTGAAGAGAAAGTTATCACACCTGCTACATACAAAACCAATCTGCAGAAGATACCTGGAAAAACTATCATACCAAGCGTGGGGTGCCTGTTTCAATCCATACAATGACTTCCTAAGACGACATACAAACTGTGGAACTGCCAGATAAACAAAGCCAGGAGGCTGATGCATGTACACAGTCTCTTTCAAATCCCCATGAAGAAATGCATTCTTGACATCAAGCTGATGAATCGGCCAATGCATGCCCATAGCAATACTGAGAACAGTCTGAATAGTGGCCGGTTTAAAAACTGGACTGAATATCTCACTACAATCAATACCCTCCTACTGATTAGTGCCATTGGAAACTAGTCTTGCCTTATACCTCTCTAAGTCACCACTGTCTCTGAACTTGTGCCGAAATAGCCACATACACCGGATAACATTCACACCTTCTGGTCTAGGTACCAAATCCCAAGTGTTCTGCTTGGTTAAAGCGTTAAACTCCCCGCACATGGCCGCATTCCAATTGGGGTCCAGTTTTGCTAGTTTTGGATTTTTTGAAATAGGAGATAAGGTTTGTGTGGAGAGGTTGAAGTGAACCTTGGGTTTGAAGATCCCGTGTTGTGCAAGAGTCTCTATGCGATGAGAGGGTAGCATTAGGAGGTCGGGACTGGGGAGTTACAGAGCTACTGGGTTTGGACTGCTAGACAGCAATGCTGTGGGACTGGTAGGCTGCGGGCTGGTGGTGTCTGGACAGGGAGGTACAGGAGACACTACTGTAGGAGACACTACTGCAGGAGAATCTGCCGAGGGTACAGTAGACCGAGAGCGAGGAGCGAGGCGAAGGCAAGACGGTGGGGACGGTGCGGTGTCCACCGCTGCACGAACGGGCGCGGTATTGTCCTTTGCCGGAGACACATCGACTGTAGTAGAGGAGACATATGAGACTCATCGAGAAATGTGTAATCTGTGGTTTGAAATTTTCGAAGGTTTAAAAATGGATAGTTCATCTCGTCGAATGTGACGTGACGTGAGATGATGACCTTACGAGTGGTTATGTCATAGCACAAGTAACCCCGATGATTTGTGGAGAAACCGACGAATACACATGGTGTGGTGTGTGGGGCTAGTTTATAAGGTGTATTGAAGGCTATGTTTGGGTAGCATAGGCATCCAAAAATACGTAGGTGATCATATGATGGTAGCCTACGGTATAAGATTTCGGTAGGGGTCTTGTTTTGGAGAGTGCTAGTTGGTAAAATATTAAGAAGGGATTCTACCATTTTAACAACATAGACACAAAAAGGCAGTGGTAGACAAGCATGAAACAGAAGAGTGCGAACCATGTTATTGATGGTACGTATAATTCGTCCAGCCTTTCCATTTTGGGAGAAAGTATAGGGACAAGAAAAATGGAAAACCATGTCTTGTTTAGAGCAGAAATTTGAATGATTTGATAGATTTTTCAAATTGTGTTTTAATGAATTTTTGAAACTCGATGAATTTGGAAAAAACTTCAGATTTGAATTTCAGTGGGTAAATCCAGACAAAATGTGAAAAATCATCTAAGAATACTAGATAGAATTTGTGACCCAAAGAGCTAACAATCGGAGATGTCCACAGATCAGCATGAACAATATCAAAAGGAGAAAAAGTAACACTGTTTGATGACATAAATGGAAGACGAGTATGCTTGCCTAGTGGGCAAGAAAAACAGTGGTGGGCAATTTTCCCATTATTACATTGAATATGCTTAGAATTCCTAAGAAAAGAAAAAACTGGGTCTCCGGGGTGTCCGAGTCTGTTGTGCCAAGTTGAGGGAGAGATCGCCGCAAGGGATAGAGGTGCTTGCGGTCTGACAACGGAAGATTGAGTGAATGGGTATAGATCTCCCACACTATTGTAGCGTGTAAGAATTTTTCCCGTATTGAGTTCCTTCACAAAAAAACCAAAAGGGTCAAATTCGACAGACACAGAATTATTGCTAGTGAATTTTCTAACAGAGATTAAGTTTTTAATGATGTTAGGGGTGTATAGGACGTGGTTTAGGGAGAAAGACGGGTGTGTGTGTTACCGTAACCTTCAATTGGAATGCGATGACCATTGCCGACAGTAATAAATTGAGGACACTTTAACCAACGTAGTTGAGATAAGTTACCTGACGACCGGGTGAGGTGAGATGTGGCTCCGGTGTCCATGTACCAATTTTCATCGGGCTGTTGAAGGTTCACGGTGTTGTAGGCCTAGCCCAAATCAGTGGGGGCCAGGCTGCTGGGCTGCTGCTGGACCGCGACCAGGTGGGTCTACTGCTGCTGGTGGGCCCGCCTGGTGGCTGGAGATGGCCCCAATAGGCCTGTCGACCAAGGTTGCTGGAACTGGGCCCCTACAGTTGGGTATGGGCTAGCAGGCGAGGCCCAGTTCTGTTGGTTGGGCCATGCTGGTTGCTGTTGTCTAGCCCACTGGAAATAGGCTGGATTGGTGCCTTGCGGTTGCTGCTGTCCCGCCCACTGGTTGCGTTGGCCCTTGCCGAGGCCCTTGCCTTTGTTGTTGCGACCTCTGCCGCCAAGACCTCCGCCGCTGGACTGCTACTGCTGGTGGGCCTGCGGTGGTGGAGGGGTAGTGTTAGTTGCCAGTGGTTCCATCCCGTCAATGGCTAACGCCTTTTGATTATGTTTCTCTTATTTGGCACGTCGGGTTTCTTCCAACAATAATTATGACCATGCCTTGGTGAAACTTGGTAGTGGGTCGGCCTGTTGAATCATTGTTGCAAGAGTATCGTATTCACCTTTCGGTAAACCCGCCACTAATTGGAGTACCATCTTGGTTTCAGAAATAGATGTCTCGACGTTGGAAAGTTGGTCGGCTATGAGTTTTAGTTGTTTGCAATATTCGCACATGTTGTTGAAATTCTCGAGGCGCGTATTGTTGAATTGCTCATCCAAATACACGGCCCGAGTATTTTTGTTGTCCTGAAAGATTTCTTCCAACCGTACCCAAAGGTCACATGTCGTGACACCTATTTTCATGATAGTACACAACAAGTCTTTGGAGATGGTGCCATATATCCATTGTTTGACGATGGCGTCAAGGCGACGCCATGTTGATTCGGAAATATCGGTAGGACGAGGAACGGAGTCATCAATATGGTCGAGCACGTTGTACGCACATGCATGAATATAGAATAGTTCTGTCCACATAGAATATTGACAGTCTTCTTGGTCAAGAATTATAGGGATAGAATTCTTGATATTTGTAACGGCGAACGCCGGGTGAAAAGAAGACGATGATCGTTGAGATGGGTTGTCAAAAGTACTAGTGGAGGAACCGGAATTTGTGGGGGAAGACATGGTGGCAATTATTGTCGCCGGCCGAGATGAAGGGAGAAGGGGGGGTTTCGGCCGAGAGAGTTGTTTGGAGAGTAGGGTTTAGGCTTTTGATACCATGTAAGATAGAATAATTTCCCTTAGGGATTCCTTTCATTATTCACAATATTTATAGTTGTACAAAGGTTGATACCTAATACAGTACGAATCCTAACTTACCTTACAAAGGTTGATTCCTAATACAATTAGAATCCTAAGTTACCTTAAATATACATCTATCATAATTACAAAATATACGGAGAATATTCGAAGAATATTCGCTAATACTTTTCTTTTCAACATTAGGTTTTACATGTTATAAGTATTAACTACATATAACAAGCATTAAAATTAAAAATACTACGCACTACTAACTTTAACATGTTATACCAAGCTAATTAAATATATTGATAGTAACTTTTCTTTTTTTATAGCAAGGTATAAAAAACCGTGTACCTCAAGATCCATAGTAGGTGAGAGCTTCTCATACACACTCTTCATTTCCTTCTTTCTTCCCACTTCTTTAAATTCTGAAACAAGGAACACTTCCTCTTCTATCTCTCATCAAGAAACCCTCAAAACCTAAACTTCTAGCTAAGGTTTAGTTTAGCACAAATATTATACAAATCCCATAATTCCATTTCCTCTAGACATGCAACCAAATTAAGAAAATATATATTTCTTGCAACACATAGCAAACAACAAACTTTATTAGGTATCTAGGTTTTCCTCCTTTTTGGAAACTTGTTTAGGTTTTCAATTTTCAGATACTTCACAAATCCCTTTTTTGTACCAACTTTTTCTAAACGGTTACTCTTTTGGTTTTCTTACTAGTGTATTATCTACATATACAAATTTTGAGTTTTAGGGTTTCCTTTTAGAAACAAACAATATAAATAAGTAAATTGAGAATAGGATTTGAAAAAAGAAATGGAAGATCAAGTGAAAGAAGATACTCATGAGCTACCACCAGGGTTCAGATTTCATCCAACAGATGAAGAGCTTATAACATATTATCTAGTGAACAAGATTGATGATGCTAATTTTACTGGAAGGGCTATTGCTGATGTTGATCTAAACAAATCTGAGCCATGGGATCTTCCAGGTATGTGTTGGAACCAAAAATATTGTATGTATATTTAGTTCTAGATTTTATTTTTTTTCTTGCATTTAGCAATCAAATATAGGGTTGGCTACTAGCTAACTAGTCCATATAGGTGTAGAGCACCTACGTTCAGAGGCAGATCTAGAAGTTGAATTTTATGGGGTGGGATTCGAAGTTCAACCACATCCCATGTAAATTCGGGTTCAAAGTATATTATTTGTACTTATTTAGTGGACTTTCTAAACACGTTTACAAGATCTAAGAAAAAGTTACTGAGTTCAGATGAAATCTTATCTTATTTACTAGATCCGTCCCTACATATCCGAAAGGCCGATTCAATTGAACTTGCTTCGCCATAAAATTATGCTAGCATGTAGTGAGGTAAAAATATTTTGTGTATGCATATGAATTGTTGAATCTCTTGATATAAGAAAAAAATGAAAAAATTGGTTTCTGTATAATATATCGTGTACAACAAATCATTGAATCTCCTTGATGTAAGAAAAACTTCTAGAGTAGTGTTAAAGATTGCTCAAAATTTGTTTTAAGTTGTAAGTTTATCTTTGTGAGAAATTTCTGGAAAAGTGATGCATGAACATAAGAGAACAAGTTTTGGATCTTTCCCTCTACTTTACAACAGTTTCTGTTTTTATTTTGATTTTGGAAATATAACAAGCGGGATACAAGTATACTTTTTTCATTATTTTATCATATTGTGCTATTTTATTTAACTTTTATCACACCCTCTCAACAAACGTTACTCTTTTATTGTGCAACTCATGAGAGCAACATGAATACCTTCATCAAAATGTTGTGACAATAAAATAATTAAAAGGTGGTTTCTTCTTCAAATTAAACCAAAGTTTAGTTAACAGAAAATACTTGTACTACCGAGTGAGCCTACTTGATAAGTTAACAACAAACTCACGTTTCTCGTGGAATATATCATATGAATTGGCTAATCATTCTTTCAGTCTAGTTTTTACTGTATAAAAGAATTATTATATTATAAGGTCATTTAAACGATATGGATTTCTACTCTACTAGAAATTTTCATCAGTTGTCCCTTTTTCGGATAGTTATTCAGTAAACGGTCCTTTTTTATATTTTTCTATAACTTATGAATCTTTTAGACCATGGTCTAAAGATTTCCTTTTAGGCAAATTAAAAATCTTATATGAAAACCTTAGACCACGGCCTAATAAGATATTGCATAACGTTAGACATCAGTCTAATGTTTTATTTGTAAGATTTAGCAATATATGAGCAAATAATATTAGACCCGAGTCTAACATTGTCCGAAAGGATAATTTTTCAAGGGCCAAATTCGTGCAATTTTTAAAATAAGGACAAAATCTAAATGATGGCCTAACAAAGAGACACTTGCGTAAATCAACCTTACCCTACTTGGATCAAATAGCCCATGCCATTTCTTTTCTTAAAAAAAAAAACAAATCCTAATGTTTATTTTTTTACAAAATTTAGCTAGTAGTTACTGTATAATGTGTGTATAATCGATTTTGTATACATTATACGCCAATTACACAATTCTTAATCACTTAGTATACACTTGTTATATATGGAGTAGACACTTGTACTGGCTATAGAGAGGTATAGCTAGACGCAAATACTTTTAGCTGCTTGGCTAACACCGTAAACTTCCCTAAAAACTACATGTAACTGTCAGTTGAGGGGGAGGAGAGAAAAAACGCATGCATGGAGATTCAGTCTATCGGAATTTCGAGAATTTATGAAAAGACATTTAAGGTTAAGGTTACAAATTAAAGGAAGTTCATTACTGAAAGAAATGGTGATCTCGTCGTGCTTGTTGGGGAGAGGAAGCTTTCAGACCATCTTTTCCAGTCAAATAGCGAGCGATCACTCAGCAATGAACACTAACTAAATGCGACAAGAAATGGATACATATCTCTTACGGGAATCGAAAATAATAAATTAGATTTGTAATGTGAAAAATAAACTAGGTAACACGCTATAACATGTTAGAATACCGACAATAATCAAGTGTATAAATTATATACTCCGAAATAAAATTAAAATCGATGATTTTTAACTCTATATTTTTCATGTGGAAATGACAGGGAAGGCAAAAATGGGAGGAAAAGAATGGTATTTTTTCAGCCTTCGCGATCGAAAGTACCCAACAGGAGTAAGAACAAATCGAGCAACAAATACTGGATATTGGAAAACTACTGGAAAAGACAAGGAGATTTTCAATAGCAAAACTACAGAATTGGTTGGCATGAAAAAGACATTGGTTTTCTATAAAGGGAGAGCTCCTAGAGGAGAAAAAAGTAATTGGGTGATGCATGAATATAGGGTTCGATCCAAATCTTCTCATAGAACAACCAAGGTATGCAATGTGAATATATTCTCTTATCCCTCTTGTATTAGTTCCGAGTTTAATTTTTATGCACAGACGCAGATATAAAAGATATTTTATACAATTAAATTATATATATAACAAACCGATTTCCACACTTTATATTAGATTTTTGTTTAATTTGTGTACGCACTGATGACGGTTGATAAAAAATATTTACACTACCAAGTTATTTATAAAGTACTTAATTATAAGTAAATTTTAATGATAAACATAAATGAGTACCCCGGTAGAAAATGTGACAAACTTGCAGTCACATATTAAATTACGCCAATAGTATACGAAATTTTATACATTATCGTACTAATATCTAATCAAATATAGACTTGGCAATGTAATTAAAATTGTGATAGAAGGTTTTATTTTTTTATTTTTTAGATAATAATTAGTTCCACTTATTATGAATAGTTACATATAATACCTTCTCTTTGACCGAGATCTAATAATATAAACATATGTTTACACATTCAGTATATAAAACTTAAACTCTTTCGCTAAACATGTTATTTTACTCTATTTTGCAGCAAGATGAGTGGGTGGTTTGTCGAATTTTCCAAAAGAGTGCAGGATTGAAGAAGTACCCTATTAATAATCATTCAAGGACAACATTAAATCCCTACTCTCTCGACATCACTCAAAATGCATCAATGTCCGCACAAATGATGCAATTACCTCATGATCATCAAGGGTTCCAATTTCCAACGGGAAGAAGTAATTACATGATCAACCATGCAGAAATTCAAGAACTCAACAATAGGGTTTTTCAAAGTGGTTCATCAAATATGAACAACTTCCCAATACAACCCCATATGAGTTACAACATAGGAGGCAGTAGTAGTGGTGGTGGTGGAGGCGGAGATAATAATTACTTCACTATTTCAGGCTTAAAGTTGAATCTTGGTGGCGCTCCCGCGTCGTCTCAGCCTGTTTTAAGGCCAATGCCACCACCACAAGTTATGAATCAACAAGAAGTGGCTTCTTCTATGATGGTTAATTGTGCAATTACAAGTGAGGCAGGTTATGGAGGTGAAATGAATAATGCAAATACCATGAATGGTAGTGTCATGGCCATGGACCATTGTGCTGATTTAGAAAACTATTGGGTTAATTATTGATCAAGAAGCTGATTTACAAAAATAACCACTTTTGTGGCTTTGTATTTCGAAGTATTCTACTTTTTCAAAATTAAACCAGTGGTTAGAAGTTCAAAAGTGATCACCTGATATGAAGTTTAAAGTTCAAATTATGAATATTCAGACCATGGTCTAATTTTGAGAAAGTGGTCAACTTCTAAATTTAAGGCCACAAAAGTAGAACTTGGTGTAAACAAGGTGGATTTTGATTAAGATAGAAGATTCTAAAAGAGGATTATAGCTTAGCCAAGTTGTAATGTTAAATTATGTTTAAGTTTGGCATTAGTGTAAGAAACTATTTTCTTCTACTAATTACGAAACAAAGTTATTATGTTTAATTTATTGAGTGTTATGGCAAAGCCAATAGAGAGGATGTGAATAAATGATTTTGTAGATTTATTGCATAACCTTTGTTTGTAAGAACGGCAAAAAGACAAGGAGATGAAGCTTAATGATTATATATGGATGTTCAACTTTTTACCAACCAAATTAAAAGGAGAGTTTTATAGTCACAAGTAGGGTGTGCTCATTTATTTGGTTTTGGTTTGATCGGTGTTTATCTAAACGAAACCAAATTAAATATATCGACCTATCAAATATGCAAATCAAATCAAATCGAGTTGTTTCTTTTTATTTCGCGTTTATTGATTTTCAAAATTTACTTTATTGAAGCTACTAGAACTAAGGGCATAACTTTTCATATGCATGTATATTTAGCAAGAATCGAATAAATTGATTAACCTATTGTCTATTGAGATGCAAGAGTTGAACAAATGATTAACCCATATATTAGTTTGAACATTTATATTTGAGAAATTTCACACTGAAGCATGGCAATAACTCACCCTCACAAATAAAAAACAATCTTACATCAATATATGTCTTCAACCTTAATGATTAATATTAAGAGTTTCATATCGGAAATTGAAAGAAATAATCCCCTTGATTATTTTCATTACTTGAATAGGTATATATACAAGATACAAAATATTCATATTCTATTCCTAAATCTTATTTTACCATAATTCTAACTCTACAATTATGGTAGTGTATAAACCTACTTTAGGTAACAAATACATTACAATATACTACACATATATTTTCCAAATATACAATATCTTATGTACCAAATTATGGCAAAACCGAGATGCCCAATATGGGCTGATATGGGCAGATTTCGTGTATATTGAATAAGGCAATATACACTTGTATATTGTGTGTATATTGCCTTATTTAACACACCCCCGCAGTCATAGCGGGCGGTCTTCGAACGCTAAGAATGTCCCTAAAATCTTCAAAGAGAACCGCTGGTAGACCCTTTGTAAAGATGTCTGCAATTTGATATCGAGACGGGACATGGCATACGCGAACGTGACCCTTTGCAACCTTTTCACGGACAAAGTGAATGTCCATTTCGATATGCTTAGTACGTTGGTGTTGAACTGGGTTACCTGAAAGGTAGATGGCACTAATGTTATCGCAATAGACCAAGGTTGCCTTCTAAATGGGACAATGAAGCTCCAAAAGCAAATTACGTAGCCAACATGATTCGGAGACCACATTCGCTACCCCTCGATATTCTGCCTCTGCACTTGAGCGTGATAGAGTAGCCTGACGCTTTGCCGACCAGGAGACCAAGTTGTTGCCAAGGAACATATAGTAGCCAGAAGTCGACCGTCTGGTATCGGGACAACCACCCCAATCAGCATCCGTGTAAGAGACAAGTGTGGATGTAGATGAAGGGTACAAGTGCAACCCATAGTCCAGTGTCCCCTGAATATACCGAATGATGCGTTTGATTGCATTCATGTGCTCAACCCTAGGATCATGCATGAATAAACACACTTGTTGAACCGCATACGTAATATCCGTTCTGGTAAAGGTAAGATACTGGAGGGCCCCTGCAAGACTGCGATAGCGGGTCGGGTCCTCGTATGGTGCACCTGTTGCGGCACTTAGCTTTGGGTTTGCATCAACTGGCGTGGAAGTGGACTTACATGATAACATCTCAGCCCTCTCGATGATCTCAGCAGCATACTTCCGTTGAGACAGAAATAACCCACCTGAATGACGTTCGACAGCAATCCCCAAAAAATAACTCAAGGGCCCCAAGTCTTTCATAGCAAATTCAGAACTGAGCATGGCTATGATAGACCGGCGCAAAGCATCGGAGGAGGCAGTCAAGATGATATCATCCACATACAACAGAATGTAGGCCAAGGACGAACCACGACGGTAGATGAACAAGGAATTATCTGACCGGCTATGAGTGAACCCAATAGTTGAAACAAAGTCAGCAAACCTTGTGTACCAGGCCCTTGGAGACTGCTTAAGCCCATATAAGGACTTCTTCAACAAACATACATAATGAGGACGGTTGGGATCCCTGAAACCCAATGGCTGATGCATATAGACTGTTTCCTTGAGATCACCATGTAGGAAAGCATTCTTGACATCCAACTGATGAATTGGCCAAGTCTTTGAAAGAGCCAAGCTTAGTACAGTGCGAATGGTAGCCGGTTTGACCACCGGACTAAACGTCTCACCACAATCTATCCCAACCTGCTGAGTCTTACCATCACCAACAAGTCGTGCCTTATGTCGAGCAAAGGACCCATCTGGATTCTCCTTATGAGCAAAAATCCACATAGACCTGATAACATTAATACCATATGGACGGGGCACCAACTCCCACATCTTATTATCAATAAGAGCATTATATTCATCAGTCATAGTAATTTTCCAATTAGGGTCATTTAATGCGGACACAGGATTGCGGGGCAAGGGGGATTTAGAGACATCAATGTAAATTAAAATGTCTTTTAGGTGTAAAAATACCCTCCTGACTATGAGTGACCGGTCTATGACTCGAAGAAAACTTGAGGGAATTTTGGGAATTTTCTGGGCTCGGGACGGACTGGCCAGCAGGCAGTGGGCCTGCTGGCCCAAATCGGTACCTGGACTCATCATCTGGACCAGTTCCGAGGTGGGGTGGGACCGGCCCAATTCTTTCGGAACTGTTCCGGTGGGCCGAATCGCCATCGGCGGTAATGTGGGTCCAGGGGGCAGTGGGCCCGCTGGAGGATTTAGGGTGCGGGAGATGTCCGAAAAATTCCGAATAATATACGGAGATATTTGGTCATCCAAAAAATTATATGACTTAGGCTCGGGAGCATGAACTTTCGTAAAAGGGAACTAGGTTTCATCAAAAATGACATGGCGATTAATTAGGATTTTCTTGGAGGATAAATCAAAACACTTATAACCACGATGATTCGACGGATAACCCAAAAATACACACGGGGTAGACCAAGCCTGAAGTTTGTTAATTGTGGTGGATGGGAATAACGGATAACACAAGCACCCAAAAATCCGAAGATGAGAATACGAGGGGTCCTTATTATATAGGATTTTGAGGGGGGATGAATATGTCAGACCTTTAGAAGGAATTATGTTAAGAAGATATGTGGCCATTTGTAGAGCATGATGCCAAAAATATGGAGGTATGGAGGCATGAATTAAGAGAGTTCGGACAATGTTATTGATGGAACGAATTTTGCGTTCGGTCTTTCCATTTTGTGGAGATGTATGAGGACACGAAAACCTAAAATTGATCCCATTATTAGCATAGAATTTCCGAAACTCCCTATTGTCATACTCTTTCCCATTATCACATTGAATATTTTTATGTCTCTTTCGAATTGAGTACGAATGAACGCTCTAAATTTGATGAAGACGGAAAACACTTGCGATTTATTTGCAATTGGAAACGTCCACAAAAATCTAGAATAATCATCTAAAAAGAGAACATAATATCGATGACCCACTGAACTTAGAACATGAGACGTCCATAAATCGCTATGAATAATGTCAAATGGCATAGAAGTATGAGAATTGGAGTCTACAAATGGTAACTTAACAATTTTTCCTAATGAACAAGACTGACAAATTGGAGTACGACTCGTACCCTTACAAGAAATAAAGTTATTTTTATCTAAAGCTGATAAAATAGAAGATCCCGGATGACCCAGGCGAGCATGCCACATGGAAGGAGAGATGGCTGTAAAAACTGACGGCAAAGCTGGACTCGATGGACTGAAACCGGGCATGATAGGATACAGATCCCCCCCTACTATCACACCTTATGAGATGACTCCCCGTCTTGAAATCCTTCACAGAGAAACCGAAAGGATCAAATTCAACGAGAAAGTAATTGTCATTTGTGAACTTTCGGACAGACACTAAATTTTTAATCAATTTAGGAGCATGTAAGGTATTTTTTAAGAGGAGTGGTGGATTGGGGGGGGATAATGTTTTCTGACCATACCCTAGAATTAGAATAGAACTGCCATTACCAACAATTATCCCCCGAGGGGTGCTCAAATTGGAATAAGAAGAGAGAGTACCTGCTTCGGAAGTCATGTGAGTAGTGGCACCGATGTCCATATACCAATTTGGGTCCGATTGAGATAACCCCAGTGTGTGCATTGTGGCCTCGATATCGGTTTGAGTGGGGCCTGCTGCATGATGGGCTTGCGGAGGTCGGGGCCCAAGAACTTCTGTCCGTGGTATGGGCGGGCCGTAGGCTTGTTGCTACCGCCGCTTGGGCCGGCCGGCCGATGGGCCGCCACCGCCGGGTATTGGGCTCGGACTGGCCGTGCCACCACCGGCCACGGGAAGCTTCTTGTTGGATGGTACGGGTTCCACTGCCATGGGCCCCACTGCTGGGCCTAGGGGGTGGTGGGCCACTGTACCCTAAATGGGGCCCACCGCCTGCTTGTTGACCACCGGAACTGCCACCAGAACTACCGCGTTTGCCTCCGCGGTTTTCGTTATTATTTTTGCGATTGTTCTTGCCGCCACCATTATTATGGTTTTGTCCCGAATTAGTCACAAAACCCGAAGAACTAGGAGAGGATGCCACCATGACGACTGGGTTTGCTTTGGTAGCCGCCTTTTTAGCCAAACCGGCTTCTTCCAACGTAAGCATGGAGCGGGCTTGATAGAAGTCGGGAAGAGGGTTGCTTTGGCGAAGGAGAGTTCCAACACCATTATAGGCCTCTGAAAGATCGGCAACCAACTGTAGAACTACACGATTATTTGTTATTGGTGCGCCAACATTACGGAGTTGATCTGCCAACTCCTTTAGTTTCTTGCAATATGCAGAAACGTTTGGAAATTCATCCATTCGAATGAGAGAGAATTCCTGCTCGAGTGTGACGACACGTGAATGTTAGTTGTCTTGGAATATGTCACGCAATCTATTCCATGCAGCCATAGCCGTGGTATCCGGCTCAATAATCGTCTGTAGAAGGTCCACCGAAATAGTGGCGTAGATCCACCGGAGAACGGTAGCATCAAGTGTAATCCATAACTCAGAATCCTCCGCAGGAAGGGGTCTAGCGGGAGGAATGATGTGATGAAGAACTTGATAAGAGATAGCGTGAATTTTAAACAACTCCGCCCATGTCGCATATTGGACGTTTTCCATCTCAAGGACAATAGGGATACTGCTCTTGATATTGGACACCGTGAGGGAAGGGTGATAATTGTTCTTAGACATATTGGAAGAACAAAGAAGAAAGGGAATTTTAAGAGAGGTGTTTTTTAGAGCGGAAGACGAATTTTGGAAGAGAAAACCCGAGGGGGGGGGGGTCTCGGCCAAAGGGAGGACAAAAGTTGAGAGAAAAACTTTTGTTTAGACCTAGTCTCTTGATACCATGAAAGAAATAATCCCCTTGATTATTTTCATTACTTGAATAGGTATATATACAAGATACAAAATATTTCTATTCTATTCCTAAATCTTATTTTACCATAATTCTAACTCTACAATTATGGTAGTGTATAAACCTACTTTAGGTAACAAATACATTACAATATACTACACATATATTTTCCAAATATACAATATCTTATGTACCAAATTATGGCAAAACCGAGATGCCCAATATGGGCTGATATGGGCAGATTTCGTGTATATTGAATAAGGCAATATACACGTGTATATTGTGTGTATATTGCCTTATTTAACAGAAATGAAATGAAAATATGAACTTCTTATATGGACTTGGACAATCCTTACCCTACAAGTAACACAAAAGGGTTCCAATACTATTAACCTATAAGGGCTCCATTTTTTAACATGTCAAGCAGCAGTGCTGAAGATTATATGAAGATGGAGAATCAAGATTATTTTGCCAGGATATTCAAGGACAATGAGAGATTTATTAGGATTTTTCAGAATTTCCTACCTTATTTAAATTCTTCCATAATTGTGTTTTATTTCACAAATGATTTCTTGGTAGAAATGTTTTCTTTGTAGAAAAGAACTCTACCATATTTATCCTTTTCTTGGAGGAGAAATTTTGGACTTTATAATAGAATCGTTTCTTCTCATACACAACACAATAGCATTCACAATGGAGTCATTTAGAGAGTTTCGTTTAAGGGAGAGATTTTTCTCTCAATAGTTTTCATGTTTTTATATTAATTTTTCATATGTAGATCAATTGATCAAACCATATTAAAATATTATATCTCGTTTAGTATATTTTATTTTGTCGTCTGAATTATCTTTTCAAGGTTTGCAATTATTAGTTTCTGTGTGACGCCGTGATTATTTCAATTTCAACAAGTGGTTATCATATCCAATGATTCATCTAATGGTTCAACGAGGTTGAAGATAGGTTCAAGACACATTCATATCAAGTTGAAGTCTATTGACGATAATAAAGGTTTTTTTAATCAAATAAGAGAGAAAACAATCCGAGCTACTATATGTGGTGGAGAAAAAAAGTTTTAACGATATTTTCAAAAATCCTATTGCTACATCTTTAAAATCAAAATTCATTTTTAACCTGCAAGGGCTCCAATACTAACCCAAAAGGGCTAATTTTTAACCCGGTGTGGAGACTCTTAACAATTAAAACAATATATAAATCACTCATAATATAGTCTTACAAGTATCGTATGTGAATACGTCTGCAAAATTTTTATAGCATGTACCTCGGTCTATTATACAAGGGGATGAAGAGATTGATGATGATATCACACATCATATCGGGGTGGGGTGGATGAAATGGAGGCTCGCATATGGAGTCTTATGCGACAAAAAAGTGCCACCAAAACTTAAAGACATGTTCTATAGGGTGGTGGTTAGACCGATTATGTTGTATGAGGCGGAGTGTTGGTCAGTCAAGACTTCGCACATCCAAGACTACAAGGAGGGATACTATTAGAACTAACATTCGGAAGATGAAAGTGTGGAGATGAGGATGTGCGAGGTTGAGATGGTTTGGACATACAAGGAGGGACAATATTAGAACTGATTCAGGAGGGGTAGAGGTAGGCCGAAAAAATATTGGGAAAAGGTAATTAGACTGGATATGGAGCATACGCAACTTACTGAGGATATGACCTTAGATATGGGGTTGTGGAGGACACAGATTAGGGTAGAAGGGTAGTAGGTAGTGTAGTCCTACTTACACTTACAAAGTGGTAGTTGTGGTGTTATTACTGTAGGCATGCTTAGCATATCATACGAATAGACGTATTATTACTTTATAGTTTTCTCTAGTTTAATTTTTTCTGCTATGCGTTCTTTAATGTACTTGACTTATCTCATTTATTAGCGTTAGTTGTTGCTTCTCTTTCAGGTTGCGATATCATGACGTATTCACGTTTGCTATCAGCATTTTCTTTTCTTACTACTTTAATTTTTTGACCGGGTCTGACTGTTTGTATGCTTTGCTTGTCCTTAGCCAAGGGTCTCTCGAAAACAGTCACTCTACCTACCAAGGTAGATGTAAAGTCTAAGTACATTCTACCTTCCCCAGACCCCACATTGTGGATTTTACTGGGTATGTTGTTGTTGTTGTACAAGGTATATATATATAATGTCATAATTCCGATTTTTCTTAAATAATGCATTAAACCTATATTGCATCATTTTTTAAAATTGAAAAACAAACCAAACAAAGTCAAAAATATAATTTTCGACTTGGTTCAATTTTTCGAAACAACCCTAATCTTAAGGTACAAAAGTCCATTTGATTGCATAGAAGTTGTCAAAGCCTATACTGATAAAAGCTTGTGTGTATGATGTATCTTCTGGAGTTGTAAGCCTAAGGAATGAGAAAAAAAGCTATACCCTTACCCGATAAGAGAAAAATAATTAAGTATTTTGATGTTGAGAATGGAATTTAAACCCACGCCCTTTTCGGACCAGAACCTTAATCTAGCACCTTAGACCAACTCGGTCATCCCAACACTTGTTGATAATTTAACATCAGAAACATAGTTATAGTTCTTATCAAGTGAAACTGTCTCGACAAACTAATACAACAAGTGAAATTACATTATGTGTTGACCTTGACTTTGTTGGAAATTTGTCTTTGGTGGGGAGGTGCGTCCACCCATATTTAATGAATTAAACACTAGGATTTCGCATGTTGGAGGCTTTGTCTCTTCACACGTGCATAATCTACTAAGTGAGTAGATGACCGTAGGGCCAAGAATCGTCAAATTTCGTTGAGAAATGAAAGAGATATTAATCCACGAAGTAAGGTGTTTGAGGCATGGAAATATGGTGTGGGACAAATCTACCACATCGGTGGAAAAAAGAAGAATTGCTCTCTTTATAAGTCTCTAAATTGGCTAAGGGTTTGGGACCCCAAGGGGTAACCCATGTGTTTAAAGGAGGGAGGACCTAGATGTGCTTGGGTTCAAGGCTAAGCCCACACGCGCGCGCCCCGTTTGGGTCATGGGTCGTGGGTCGTGGGCTTCTTCTGATATTATCTCTTTGGACCCCATATATTGATGCTTTTTTGGCTCAATTGTGACACAGAAAAACACACAAAAAGACAGCAAAAATGAGATTACAATATAATACACAGACAAACATAAGAGAACAACTGAAATTCTGTCCACATACAGTGAACAGAAAACTCAATACTCTTCCTTCCTTTTCCGTTCTTTAGCAAGTCGTTTCTTATTTATTTTTTTCGTCTGAATCAACCTATTTGCTTTGTAGTGTTAATATTAGGTGTTGTTTTATCTTGGGAGACTATTGTCCGTTAACATAAAAGCATATATAAGGGGTAATCTTGTCTTAAAGACAAAGTGTCATCACTCGACTCAGCACACAGTTGTAACAATCCAGATTTAGTGTTTCTTGATTTCAAGTTATCAAGATTCAAGACTCAACAAGTTTGCGGCAGTTCTGAACATTGGCCTATTTGTTTATCCTTTCGAACACTTGTAATATTTATTTACTTTCCGTACTGCTTTACAATATCCAACAGACTTATAGCTAGATATCCATCTGATGAAAGAAAGATAAAATTAAATACTAATAGTAGTGTCAAGACGTAAATTGAAGATGTTGTTTTTAAAAATAATCAAGGAGATTAGTTGTTGGGATATTCAGGTAAGAAAAGGGTTAAAACTAATTAGTACAAGAAATGGGATACAAAAATTTAGTACAGATTGCCTACTGCTTATCAAGCTTATCGATAAAGTGTAGATATAGAGTGTCCCCGTTGAGACCTATTATTGAAGATTGTAAGTATTTATTGAAACCCAACAAGATCACCATTACACATATCTAGAGGGAGGCAAAACGCCCACTTTTTAACAAACAAAAAACATAAACATAAAGATGATATGTTGCTTTGGGAATTTGACTCAAGACTATAGAGTTTCTTTTTCTGACTAATTTAAGATATGTAGCTGACAAAAGATTTTAAGAATTTTGTCCAATACTTAACATTGTACCCAAAAAAAGAAAGAGTAAACCTTGACTTATGCACCTCTCTCTAGCAAAAAAAGACACAAAGTCTAGACAACTCAATTATAACATTAGAAAAGTAAAACCTAAATTCAAATATGTCAGAACCATGAAACTCCTCACTGACACACAATATCCAATAAATTAGACATCTTTAATATGTTGATCAAACTATACGACATACAACAACACTAATTAACTGATTAATGTCAAGCAATTTTTTTGGTCTAAGGACAGCTCACCCTAAGCAATGCGCATATATTAAGGAGTAAAATTGGACAATACATTATGTATTGGGAAAAGGGTCAAATATAGCTCTCTACTTTAGTTTATTAATTAACTTTGTCACCCGTTAGTGAAAGTAGTCAAATATACCCTCAAGTTATAAGTTGGGGCCAAATATACCCTACCATTAGCAAAGTATTCAAAAACACCCTTTTAAAAAAATATTTTGGAAAATTGATTTTTTTTAATTAAAACATCTGGATTTTTTTAATCTAGAAAACTGTAATGTATTTTTTTTAAAAAAAATCCTAAAAATATATTTTTAAAAATCTTAATCAATTTTAAAAAGAAATCTGAAAAAAACTGATTTAAAAATATATATTCCAGATTTTTTAATAAAAATCCAATTTTCCAGAATATGCTTTTATAAAAACGAGTTTTATAAAATCTATATTTTTAATAAAATCCATTTTTCCAAATTTATTTTAATTAGAAAAATCAATTTTCCATATTGTTTTAAAAAAAATTGTCATGAAGGCACCACATAGAACAAGTTAAATGCAACATGTCACCCAAATTATACACATATTATATAGGGAAATACACACTAATACACCTCATTTTTAACATATTATATAGATATTTAAATTATTCTATATAATATTTAATTTATTCTATGTGGTGTCTGCGTGATAATATTTTTAAAAACAATCTAGAAAATTGATTTTTTCTAATTAAAATAAATTTGGAAAAATGGATTTTATTAAAAATATGAATTTTTTTATTTTATAAAACTCGCTTTTTAAAAAAAATATTCTGGAAAATTGAATTGTTTTATTAAAATTTTGGATTTTTTAAAAATCAGTTTTTCAAATTTATTTTTAAAATTAATCCACATTTTAAAAAGAGATTTTTTGGACACTTTTTTTTAAATACTTTATAGTTTTCTAGATTAAAAAATTATTTTTCAGATTTTTTAATTACAAAATTCAATTTTTCAGAATAAGTTTTTAAAAAGTGTATTTTTGAATACTTTGCTAACGGTAGGGGTATATTTGGCCTCAACATGTAACGGGAGTGGTATATTTGACTACTTTCGTTAACGAGGAGCAAAGTTGAGTGATAAACTAAATTAGAGGGGTATATTTGACCCTTTTCCCTTAATTTGGACTCGTATACGTGTGGACCTTGACCCCCTATTTGGATGGTTGTTTCCATGGTTCATTATTGTAGTACTTTTTTTTTTTATGAAATCGTGTTTGTTTTCATTATTCTTAAAAAAAATGTATAGTGTTGTAAACTCATTATAATCCCATTGTTATATAACCATGAAAAATTTAATTTTTTAAACCACAAATTTAGTGATTTTTGCGTGGTTACGTATTTCATTTACCTTTTATACCTCCACCCCTCCATCACACCCAAACCCACCCCACCCCCTCCATCACACCCAAACCCACCCCCACCCTACCACCCTCCACCCCACCACCATCCACCCCCACCCCATACTATCCACCCATCCACCACCCACACTACCCCCCACCACCTCACCACCCCATAACCACCAATCACCACCTACTTATCTTTTAAAGTTCCTATTTTATCCTTAACCATATATATATATATATATATATATATATATATATATATATTAAAAAATAAAGGTATTTTAGTAAACTTATATCTTATTATATAGTATTATACAATCAAATCAATAATATAAATATTATTAAATCACAACAAACGATACAGTTTATCTAAACATTATATTCATTAATATAATACAATACAATACAATACAATACAATACCATACATTATTATAGATTATGATGGGTAATGACCATCCAAACAATATGTATTGAGCTTATTTGAGGTTTTTCTCATATATCAACTGAGAAATTTTATTTTGTGAGTCACATAATCAACACTACTTATGTGAGACTATCTTTTTATTTGACAAGTGGACACTTACTTATTTTAAGCATAAAACACAAAAGGCAATGTTAAATTTAATATTTTCTTCCCTAATTAAAATGCTTAGCTAGAAATAAAAAACTGAAAAAATAAACTCACAAAATAACAATTAGATAATGGTAACGAAATTGGCATTAGGGAGATTTTTAATGCAATGTTCTAAAATCTTTGTTTTTTTGAAAATTTAAAATAGACTATTCTCCAAATCTTAGCTATTTGATCAAAATTCAATTGCAAAATATTAACAATCATTATTGAAAATAAAATCTATCTATATGTGTATAAATTAGTGTTGGTTCGTGATCATGCAAATACTCTTATCTATAACTTTATTTAATTAAAATAATATATACTTTTAACATTTATTAAAATAAAAAATGTTAAAACAGCTAAAGTTTAATTTAATAATAGAAGTTCAAACATACAATACTATTCCTGGGTAGTTATTTTTAAAAAAAAAATAGAAGACCAATAATATCCAAGATCAAATTTTGGAAAATTAACAATGATAATTTAAAAGTGTATTCCTCCATTATATAACAAGCTTGAGGATTTATTATAAAGTAAGAAAATAATATAAAAAGATCTATATCGAAGTTACCATCTCTAATATATGTATAATTGATTTGGGGGATATTTTTTTACTCTTGTTTCTAGCTAAGCATTTTAATTAGGGAAGGCAAATATTATATTTAACTTTGCCTTTTGTGTTTTATGCTTAAAACAAGTAAGTGTCCATTTGTCAAATAAATATATAACCTCATATAAGTAATGTTAGTTAACTCACAAAATAAAATTTCTCCAACAATTTTAGTAAACCTTTTTCATTCAGGTTCCTCACACGTGCTAGTTGGACTCGTTATACTTTTAAAAAATCTTTTAAGTTTTAGTATACCAGACTGATTATACTATTGACATTACGAATTTCACAATTGTATTATTTGTTGAAATAATAGTGATTTTTTCATATATATATATATATATATATCAGCTATGTCTTCAAAATAAATCAGTTAAACCCGTAAAGCAAAAGCTCCATCTGCCACCAAAAACTTTGTCGGGACTTAATATGTCGTTAATCCTCTAGAAAGAGAAGGGTGCCTTCAAAATCACAACATGCAAACAAATACTTTTTTTGTGATAATGATGTCCGGACCAATGTGCGTGCACCCGATTATTCCACGGAGTACATGCTACGCTCCCACCAACACAAATATGGGGTGATTCTGCTCACTAATGCTAAGGCAAATGGGAAGAAACCACTTGTGTTTCTTGCCTCACTCAAATTTGAACTTGAGATCTCATGCTTGACCCATTTCATAGACCACTAGGCCACACTCTTGGATGCACAGCTTGCAAACAATATTCAAAAATTACCTGTTGTTAACCAAGACCCCATGCCAACATAAGGTCTCATGTTGCCTATATATGCTGAATTAATTGTATTCTAGGCCGGAGCAATGAACTGTTTTACCAAGAGGGCTGATTGTTTGAGAACAGATTAAGGCAGAACTAAGAGCATTTCTTGGGTGGAAAACAGCAGTATATGAAGTTTAACTAAGAGCATGCTGGACTGATAATAATACATGAATAATGAGACTATATATGACTATACAAAGCCAAAGCTGTGATACACCAACACAATTTTCAAACCTAAAGTTTTTGTATCCCAATATTTTGGCTTTATACACAACCCCCAAAAGAAAATAAACCAAGGCAAAGAGCTTCATAAACAAACAAACGAATTTGTAGATGGACTAAAAGCTCCAAATTTCCAGGGAGTAAAGGACAGCCAAATCTGCAACAAACAAAACATACCATATTTCAGATCAAGACACCAAGCGGAAAAAACAAAAATCTGGGTTGCACATTTCACAAAAGTGGGAAAAAGGCATTCTATTCTCTATAGTAAGAAAAACAATATTCCCTCTGTCCCAATTATTTGGCATATCGGCCTTATTTGATTGGTTATGGAGTTTAAGAAATAAAGACGGCTTTTGAAATTGTTGTCTAAAAAAGTCTTAAACTTTTCACTAGCTATAAATCATCTCATTAAGGGTAAAATGGGGATTGTAAAGTTAAATTGTTCCTAATGACATTCTTTCGGGGATAGATGGAAAAGGAAAATGTGGTACATAAATAGGGACAGAGCGATAAATTCTTAGAATCCGGCTTCATTAATATCAGTATAAACTTTCAAAGATGATAGGTTATCATTCTGTATCTTCAGTAAAACCAATACTAGATGAATCATAAGATCATTAGATATAGGGGCTAATTTGCATTTAATAGGACAAAGCTCTTTGGATGTGCAACTATAGATCTTGGGCATGGAGAAATACCATAATATTTTATCTCTGGAAGTCAATACGTCTCAATTTCTTATGGTGTTGTAATGGCCTCTCAGGCTTCGTTCAGACGCATGATATTACAATTTTATCATGGTCCACCGACATAAATGATATGTCGAGACTCTTAAGAGTTGTCTATTTATACGTTTGCACCAACTTCAATCAGCAAGTAAGATTTCTACAATCTTTTAATCACCCTCCTCCTTGAATTTTCGTTTGTTTTATCGGTCTGGAGCAGTGGTTTAGGATGGGGTGCATTTAGCAAAAAACACATCAGTATCACAGGCTGAGCTAGAATTTGAAACTTATGGGTTCGGAGTTCTAGTCCATTCAAGTTAATGATTTCTAAATTAATAACTTGTTTCTTATTCAATGGATTTCTTAAAGACAAATTCAGGGTTCAGAGTCTTTAGACCAAAGCTACTAGGTTCTGCCGAACCCATTACCCGTTTTCTAGCTACGCCTCTTATCAAAACAGCACATACAATAGGTACATTATAATATCACTTTGTATCTTGGAAACATTTTCTTGCAAGGCAACTAAAAAAACGAGCCAAGCTACCACCATCAGCTTATGGTTTTTGCTCTGTTCCTTCACACCAGGGATAAAGGGAATATATATCCAATGCAAGACAACTATGCATTTACAGACTAATCCATGCCAGTTATAAATGAAAAAGGAAATAGCTGAAACTGGTACCTGAGAACTATTAAAGCGTGCCTCAATTTTTGATAAAAAAGAAGTTAACTTCCTTTGGCCGGATGTCCCCTCTTGGCCTTACGACGTGAATTGAGTGAATCACCAGTGTGATCGGATTCCTTCGCCTTTGTACTGCAACGTACAATTTAAGAAAGAGAACTTTTGAGCCTCACACTCCACAATGATAATCTTTACTTAAGGAAACGAGGGGCAGATTAGATGTACTAACCAGAAGATGGCAGACAAAAAATTGAAAAGAATTATAATGGGCAAAGCCAACAATGCTGAGGCCCACAACACAAAATCAAATTGAGTTTACAATTATCAGATATTAAATTGGAGGAAAAAGTGGAGACATTACGAACTGTGCAAATGGATACATACAGCAAACCAAACCAGCTCCTTTGTTGCAAGAGATCTCGTAAGGTCATGATTCTCCAGTTTTTCTTTGACTGTGCCTTGAAGCTTCACAGGATATGAGACAGCGTTTTTCAAATGGTGGACCAAATATCCAAAATAATACTATAAGCAATATATGCATTAATCTAATTGTGGCATTTACTGCTTCAACTGAGTTAATGTTGATATAAAAAAAGCCAAGGAAAAAAACACGGAAATATTTCAAAAGGTAGAAAAAATGACAATCTTTAACCTAAAGGAATATCTAAATATTATGCACAAAATGGTCGAGATGGTAGTAGAAATGTAGAATCTAAAGGGGAGAATATGACTTCTTAAACTTGTGGGATACATCTGCCTGAGGTCATATTTTAAGGATTAATGTTTCGTTACTTTCTCTGTTTCTCATACCTGATTATGGTATGTAGTTGCAGACTCAAGGAACTTCCCATAATGATGAACTGCAATCTCTGTGTACGGCTTGGCAGCAACACGAACTTTTTCAACATGTGGTTTTGCAGCAGTGGCAACCTGGTCAATGTACAGCTTGCTGAATTTCTTAATTTCCTGTCAAAAACATTTTTCTGTTCAGGGATGGTGGACTAAAAGGTAGCACCTATGCTTTTATACATGCAAGTCAAGATAGGGAAAATATTAGGAGACACTTATATTTTTGGACCACCTAAAAAATAATAGCCGGCAAATGTATATGTTTTGTATACTAAAAACAAATATACATATAATATACATTTTGTATACATATACTAAACATAATCAGAGATCAGTGTATATGTTTTGTATAGTTTGGCGAACACCCGTAATTAATTTAGGCCTACGGGCCAAAAATGAAAAAAGCCCAAAATATTATTCTTAAGCAGACTGGGGATGCTACCTGAACATGAGGAGTTCCTAGTTCTGAACCTTGACAATATGTGGAGTTACGGCGCCTTTAGATGTCTCGTAAATTTCAAGAGCTCTTGTAGTTAGCGATTGTACATGTGGCTCAGCGGTAGTGGAAATCACCAACCACTTTTCCTTCGCCACTGGTATCCATAGCTTCAAACAGTAGAGCAGAACAATGAAAGTCAATGCATACCCCCAACTTGATATCAAAGACACTCAGGAAAACTGATACATATTGGATAATATAAACAACAACTAGTACGCCTCAGTCTCAAACAAGTTGGCGTCCGCTATATGAATCTTCACAAACCATGTCGCTCCATTGAAGCTCATCCGAGGCCAATATTACAACAACATACCCAATGCTTGTACGTAGACCTTACCCCTACCTTGAAACTGTTTCCAATAGACCCTCGGTGAGGCCAATATTATAAAAAATAAAAAAAAAAGAGTACTAGAAGTTATAATGATACTCACTCTCTCTGTCTAATTTATGCGACACTCTTTCCTTTTTAGAGTGTTCCAAAAAGAATGACACATTTCTATATTTACTACCAATTTGACTTTAAATTTCTCAACTAACCATTAATGAAATGATTTTTAGTCACACAAATATTTATGGCTTATTTTAGACCACAGTTTTCAAAAGTCTTCCATTCATTCTCAAACTCCGTGCCCAATCAAATACCTTCACATAAATTGGGACAGAGGAGTAATAAATAAAAAATAAAAACTATGACAATGTAAAATAAAGAATAAACAACTTCTTTGCAAGAAAGTGTTGACATTATAGGTTAATGACACAATCTTATAGGAAAGGAAGATGTTCGACATTAATGACGCAAAGCTGGCTTACTGTTTTGATTGTTTCCACATGTGGTGCAGCCCATGTTTCAGCTTGGGCCTTCTTTTCAGTAGCCTGAGAAGCAAATAAAAGATATAAGCAGGTTAAACTGGTTACTTGGACAAGCATCGAATAATAATAGTAGCACACAACACTACCGGAATATCAAACAGCCAGAGAAAAGGAATAGTGTACCTTCTGTATCACTATGTACATGGAATGTGTACCTTCTGTGTAGCAATCATGGCGGAATTAGAGACGATGGCGGCCTTTTTGGCGAAGCCCGCCTCTTCAAGTATAAGCATCGAACGTGCTTGATAAAATAATGGGAGAGGATTGCTTTGTCGGATGAGTGTCCCCACACTGCTATAGGCTTCGGTAAGGCCAACAACCATTTGTAGAACCAAGCGATTGTTGGTGACCGACGAACCAATATTTTTAAGTTGATCCGACAAGACCTTAAGGCGTTGACAATATCCCGACGCATTTGGGAAATCCGTCATATCGATGGTGGAGAATTCTTGTTCTAAAGTCACGGCGCGAGAATTTTTGTTGTCTTGAAAAATGTCCCACAACTGATTTCAAACCTCTATGGTTGTAGAATCAGGCTCCATTATTGTGTGTAACAAATCCGTAGAGATTGTTGCATAAATCTAAGAGAGAACTCTGGCATCAAGAGTTTCTCAGAGTTCTTTGTCATCATCGGTCTTTAACTTCTTTCCTTTGCCATTCTCCATTCTCCGGTGGGATTATATGATGAATAATCCGGTGGGAATGACAACAAATCTTAAAAAGTTCTGCCTAAGTTGCATAGTGGACATTTTTCATCTCAAGAGTGTTGGAAACATGTGTTTTAATGTTTGAGATGGTAAGGGTTGGATGGAAATTGTTTTTGGAGTCAGACATTGTGAATTAGAAGACACAAAGTTGGACAAAAATATGAAGAACAATAATGGAGATGAAAGGGAGAAGAACAAGAGCAAAAAATCGGCTAAGTTGAGAGAGGGTCGCCGATGGGAGGTAGGATAATAGTGTTGGAAATTTGCCTTTGGCGGGAGTTGCGTCCAACCATCTTTAATGACTTAAACACTCGGGTTCCACATGTTGGAGAATTTGATTCTTCACACGTGCATAATCTACTAAATAAGTAGATGATCGTAGGGCCAAGGATCGTCAAATTTCGTTGAGAAATGAAAGAGATATTGGTCCACGAAGTGAGGTGTTTGAAGCATGGAAATGTGGTAAAGACCAATCCTCCATCATCGGTGGGGGAAGAAAGATTTGTTTAGTTTATAAGTCTCAAAATTGGCTTGGGGTTTGGGACCCTAAGGGGTAACCTATGTGTTTGAAGGAGGGATGACCTAGATGTGCTTTGGTTCGAGGCTAAGCCCACACGCACGCCGCCGCAGCCCGAACGCCTGGTCTCGGGTCGTGGGTCGTGGGCTTCTTCTGATATTATCTTTTTGGACCCAAATTACTTCATATTTACAGTTTGGTCCCTAAAGTTTCAGGTAAGTTAAATTGGGCAGAGAACTTGTGTTTTTGCTGTTGGTTTTGGAACATTAACCTCTATTAATATGCACATCAATTCAGTCATTACTTGGCTGAATAACTCTCCCTAAAGGCTCTAATCCGTTGCACATCAATTCGTCATTTATTTGGCTGAATTACTACCTCTCTAATTGTCATTACTTGGCCAGTAACAGCAATTATGTGGGCAGTTGATAAGTCCCCTCCTTGCACTATATAATGAAGTCTTTGCTCAATTGTTGAGACTACACAGAACACACAAACGAAATCAGATTCTTCCTACTACTTTCCAGCATCATTTCTTACACTAAGTTCTTCAAAGCAACACTTGAGTTTCCTTTGCTCATTTGTTGAGTTGTTGTTTTATCTTGGGAGACTATTGTCCAGAACATAGAAATGATATATACGTGGCAATCTTGTCTTAAAGACAGAGTGTCATCACTCGACCCAGTAATCAGTTTCTTGTTCCAGTTTACTGAAATTTCAGATTGTTGTAATTTTATTTTGTTGTAATACTTAGCAGTTACTTATTTCCGTTTCCTGCACTATTGTAACCAACAATTTTAAGACAAGATTGGCTTGCTGTAACTGCTTAGTAACATGAGTGATTTTGTTGATGTTGTTGCTGCCACTCAAGGCAACAATTCTGCCATCCCTCATGTTGCCGCTACTGTTCAAGGCAACTCTTCTGCCTTCCCCATTGCTGCCCAAGGCACGTCCAGTGCCTTTACTGCTTCACCCTCCGCATTCCACCATGAACGCCCTGAAAAATTCATTGGCTCAAACTTTAAGAGATGGCAGCAGAAGATGTTGTTCTACTTGACGGTTATGGGAATGGCTAGGTTCCTATCAGAAGATCCTCCACAATCTGGAGATGAAATGGACCCTTCGCCTACTGAAACAGGTGAAGGGGGTCTAGGTATCCATGTTATTAATGGCATTAATATGGTTCTTGATGCATGGAATCATAGTGATTTCATGTGTAAGAATTACATATTGAACTGCTTGGCAGACCCTCTCTACACGGTGTATTGCACCGTTGGCACCGCCAAAGAGTTGTGGGAGAAGCTGCAAAATAAGTACAACGCACAAGATACAAGTACTAAGAAATTCATCGTTGGGAAATTTCTGAAATTTCAAATGGTGGATAGTAAGACAGTGATGTCCCAAGTCCAGAAATTCTAAATGATTCTACATCACCTGGATTTGGAAGGAATGAAACCAAATGAGCAATTTTTGGTTGCATCGCTGATTGAAAAGTTACCTCCTTCGTGGAATGAGTTTATGAGCTACTTAAAGCTCAAGACAAAGGAGATGACCTTTGAAGAGCTTATTATCAAATTCTAAATTTATAAAGATAATAAAAAGGCTTTGCCTAGGGGTAAACAACCTGCTGAGGCAAAGGCAAATCTGGCTGAGGCCAAAGGGAACTCAAGCAAGAAGCGGAAGTTCCAGAAAGACGACAAGACCCAAGCAGTGGAAAAGTTCAGAGGTAACTGTCACCACTGTGGGAAACCTGGTCGTATTATCAAGGAATGTCGCAAGCTCAAGACTGAGCAACAAGAGAAAGCCAAGGCTAAAGGCAAGTCGCATGCTAACGTCGTCAAAGACACGCTTATGTATGACATGATTGAGGAGTTCTCGGCGGTGGTGCTTGAAGCAAACCTAGTTGAGAATCTCATACAGTGGTGGATGGACATAGGTGCTACTAGACATATCCGTTCCAACAGAAATGCCTTCTCCACGAATACACCGGTCACCGACAAGAAGCTGTTCATGGGCAACAATGCTTCGTCTGACATGCTGGGGGTAGGAAAGGTGGTCCTGAATATGACTTCTAGAAAGGAGCTCACTCTGGAGGAAGTGATGCATGTCCCTAAGATTATGAGAAATTTAATTTCAGGACCTTTATTGGTTATTGCTGGTTTTAGGCTAGTGTTTGAATCCAATAAATTTGTACTCACTAAGAATGGCACTTTTGTGGGGAGAGGCTTCGTCTGAAAGTTCTCTTCAAAGTTAACGATATGTCTGTAATGCGTCCAAGTAATAAAGTCGAAGCTTCTTCTTATTTGCTTGAGTCTTCTAATTTATGGCATCATAGATTAGGACATGTTAACTACAAGTCTATCCAAAGGTTGGTAAAGTTGGAGTTATTGCCGTGTATCGACGTAAACCCTCAATATAAATGTGAGGTATGCGTAGAGGCAAAACTCACAAAGCTTCTTTTTCGATCCATCGAAAGGAATACCGCTCCTCTAGAACTTATTCACACAGATATATGTGATTTGAAGTTTGCACAAACTAGAGGGGGGAACAAGTACTTTGTGACATTCATTGATGATAGCACAAGGTATTGTTACCTTTACTTGTTGAAAAGTAAGGATAAAGCCTTTGAAGCGTTACGACGTTACAAATCAGAAGTTGAGAACCAACTAAGCATGCAAATTAAAACCATTCGTAGCGATAGAGGGGGAGAATATGTAGCGCCATTTGAGGAATATTGTGCCCAAGAAGGCATTGTTCATCAAACGACGGCTCCATACTCACCTCAATCGAACGGTGTGGCGCAACGTAAGAACCGCACATTGAAGGAAATGATGAATGCCTTGCTCATCAATTCCGGTCTTCCCCAAAATATGTGGGGAGAAGCCGTCCTTACCGCAAATACGATTCTTAACAGAGTCCTACATAAGGGTAAGGGAAAAACTCCATATGAATCATGGAAGGGAAAGAAACCCACCTATAAATATTTAAAGGTATGGGGTTGTCTGGCAAAGGTTGAAGTACCCAAGCCAAAGCAGGTCAAGATTATGCCTAAGACTGTAGATTGCATATTCATCGGATATGCAAATAACAGTAGTGCTTATCGATTCTTAGTGCATAAGTCAAATATTGCAGATATCCACGGGGGTACAATCATGGAATCAAGGAATGCTCAATTCTTTGAAGGTACCTTTCCTAGAAAGAAAAAAGACATAACCTCTCGCAAACGAAGTTATGAACAAAGCTCTCAGGAACCGGGAGTCGCTGACGGCTCGGATCTAGATGGTTCAAATCTAGTGGATCTCAAAGTGGCTGAATATCCAGAATCTAGTGTTCTAGATTCTCAGAACTTGGAGACTCTAGAGATGAACCTAAGGCGAAGTAAAAGGGCCAGGAAGGATAAATACTTCGGTCCTGACTTTGTAGCTTATATGGTTGATGATGAACCAAGGACAATTGCTGAAGCATTGTCAAATCCAGAGGCACCGCTCTGGAAAGAAGCTATTGAGAGTGAAATAGGCTCCATTCTGCATAACCATACTTGGGAGTTAGTTGATCTTCCTCCGGGAAATAAACCGTTGGGTTGTAAGTGGATACTCAAATGGAAATATAAAGCAGATGGGTCTATATATAAGTACAAAGCCAGGTTGGTAGTCAAGGGCTATCGGCAAAATGAATGTCTTGACTACTTTGACACATACTCCCCGGTATCTCGGATGACGTTCATACGGGTATTCATTGCGATCACAGCTTTGCGTGACCTTAAGATACATCAAATGGATATCAATACAACCTTTCTAAATAGTGATTTGGAAGAAGAAATTTATATGGACCAACCCGAAGGGTATGTGGTTCCAGGGCAAGAGAAGAAAGTCTGTCGGCTTGTCAAATCTCTGTACGGGCTGAAATAAGCCCCGAAGTAATGGCACAAAAAGTTTGATAGTACTCTATTATCAAAGGGTTTCAACATTAACGAGTGTGACAAATGTGTCTACACGAAAGGTAACTCTGACACGTTCGTCATGATATGCTTGTATGTAGATGACATGTTGATCACATGAAGCAGTCCTAGGGTAATCCTAGAGACTAAGAACATATTGAAATAATGTTTCGACATGAAGGATATGAGTATTGTAGATGTCATCTTAGGGATAAAAATCTCTAAGACGTCTGACGGACTGGTCTTATCTCAGTCTCACTACATCGAGGATGTTTTGAGAAAGTTCGAGATGTTTGACAGTTCGCCTATAAAGTCACCAATGGATAGAAATCAAAAGCTTGATAAAAATCGCGGTGCACCCATATGCCAGGAGCGATATGCACAGGTGATCGAAAGTTTGATGTACTTAACAAACTGCACTCGACCTGATATTGCTTATGCAGTCAACAAGTTGGTTATGTTTACCCGTAATCCGAGTGATGATCACTGGAAGGCGTTGAATCAGGTACTTCAATACCTGAAATACATGCTAACTTACGGGGTACATTATTCGACATATCCAGTTGTACTAGAGAGGTACAGTGATGCAAACAAGATATCTGATATAGAGAACACCAAGTCCACCAGTGGGTATGTATTTACAATTAGTGGTGGGGCTGTGTCTTGGAAATCCTCTAAGCAAACTTGCATCGCCCGATCCACGATGGAATCGGAGTTTATCGCTTTAGATAAAGCAGGAGAAGAAGTTGAGTGGCTTCACGACTTCTTAGAAGATGTTCCTTGTTGGGACAAACTCGTACCTTCTGTAATGATCCACTGTGATAGCCAGTCAGCTCTAGGAAGGGCACAAAATGCTATATACAATGGCAAGTCCAGTCATATTCGATGGAGGCATAAGACCGTTAGGAAGCTGATCACCACGGGTATAATATCCATTGATTACATAAAGTCAAAGGATAATATAGAAGATCCGCTGACAAAGGGCTTACCCAAGGATCAGATGTTCTGCCTGTCTAGAGGAATGGGCTTAAAACCCAAAGATAAAGGACCAATACAGTGGTAACCCAACCTTACTGACTGGAGATCCCAGGAATTTGGTTCAATGGGAAAACTAAGCTGTAAAGGTTCAGTTGATCGCTTCGGTGGAAGCATGAGCACTTCGGATAGTGATTTCTGTAAAGAAACACCAAATCCAAAGTCGTTCTCGCGATAGACGTTAAGTGTTATATGCAATGTGGGTAAAGGTTAAGTTTCCAAAACTTTTAACGATCCTCACCGGTTGAGGTTAGGTTTGGGGAAACTTTTAATGGTTTCTAACACTTGTGAAGTGGGGTATGGCAGGATACCTTGTAGGAGACCACCTATTTAAGTGCGAGGACAGGACGCCTCAAATGAACGCACTTAAGATTCCAAGAAGTGTCCACGGCCATAATGGACAAAACATTACGAAGAAAAGAGTAAGGGAATTTGTTGTGTTTGTACTATTGACTTGGCTTACACTAAACGCTGACGGTTTAAGACATCACGTTCACCGCGCAGTAAGTAAGTCCGATGGTATTTAACTATGGAAAGTTCAAAGATGAAGCTACCTCTCCTTATGCAACATCGGTCCGCTGAAATATTGCTGGAAAAAGGCACCATGTGAGTACGCCAAAATCTATTTCAAGAGGGGATTATTGAAAATTTGCCTTTGGCGGGAGTTGCATCCAACCATCTTTAATGACTTAAACACTCGGGTTCCGCATGTTGGAGACTTTGATTCTTCGCACGTGCATAATCTACTAAGTGAGTAGATGACCGTAGGGCCAAGGACCGTCAAATTTCGTTGAGAAATGAAAGAGATATTGGTCCACGAAATGAGGTGTTTGAAGCATGGAAATGTGGTAAAGACCAATCCTCCCTCATCGATGGGGGAAGAAAGATTTGTTTAGTTTATAAGTCTCAAAATTGGCTTGGGGTTTGGGATCCCAAGGGGTAACCCATGTGTTTGAAGGAGAGAGAACCTAGATGTGCTTTGGTTCGAGGCTAAGCCCATACGCTCGCCGCCGCCGCCCGCCCGTCTGATCCGGGCTCGGGTCACGGGTCATGGGTCATGGGTCGTGGGCTTCTTCTGATATTATCTTTTTAGATCCAAATTACTTCATATTTATAGTTTGGTCCCTGAAGTTTCAGGTAAGTTAAATTGGGCAGAGAACTTGTGCTTTTGATGTTGGTTTTGTAACATTAACCTCCATTAATATGCACATCAATTCAGTCATTACTTGGATGAATAACTCTCCCTAAAGGCTCTAATCCGTTGCACATGAATTCGTCATTTATTTGGCTGAATTACTACCTCTCTAATTGCCATTACTTGGCCAGTAACACAATTATGTGGGCAGTTGATAAGTCCCCTCCTTGCACTATATAATGAAGTCTTTGCTCAATTGTTGAGACTACACAGAACACACAAACGAAATCAGATTCTTCCTACTACTTTCCAGCATCATTTCTTACACTAAGTTCTTCAAAGTAACACTTGAGTTTCCTTTGCTCATTTGTTGAGTTGTTGTTTTATCTTGGGAGACTATTGTTCAGAACATAGAAAGGATATATACGGGGAAATCTTGTCTTAAAGACAGAGTGCCATCACTCGACCTAGCAATCAATTTCTTGTTCCAGTTTACTGAAATTTCAGATTGTGTAATTTCATTTTGTTGTAATACTTAGCAGTTACCTATTTTCGTTTCCTGCACCATTGTAACCAACAAATAGTGTATGGTAGGATCTTTTTCCTAATCTCTTGATATCATGTAAGAATTATTTAGTGTAATTAGAATATCTTTCTCATCCTTATTCATCCACAATCAAGTGGTTAATAAACAACTATACAAGATCATGATGGGAGAAGATCATGTCTCAATCATGTCTAGTTATCTTCCTAAAGATAATGTTAATCTCTCTAATTACTATACTAATCAATATTTTACTTCCTATCATATATAAATGATACTACACTAATTACAAAATAATTATTATTCTATCACTAACCGATATACATAAATTATATAATGCTTATACATGAATATGCACATGTTATATATGAATTACTTATTATATTTTACCTACTATTTTCAGTTTAAGTGATTTGTTGGGTCGTAGAGTACATTAAATCTTAAAAGCAAATAGGAAGGACGTGTAATAGTCTAAACTACAAGAAACACGTGTTACCGACAAAATTGTGTATCCCAACTTATAAATATTGAAGAATGCGTAATAACCTCGATAAATGAATAACTTCGTCAAATGAATAATTTTCTCCGGTCCCGACTTGGGCAAAGGGGCTAAATGAATAATCTCGCTAAATGCATTAACGAATAAAAAAATTTGAGTCCTTAAAGGCCCCATGTAAACATAAATGAATAATAACTAAATTCCATAAAAAATATGTATATATAATAAACGAAAATATTTCATCCAATCAACAATGTTCATATAAGAAGTCATTTCTTCTCAAAAAATGCATCTAAAGTTGTTTGTTTTTTTCCTCCACCAAAATGCATCCCATCCTTAATTTTTTGTAACGCATGCACAACTTATGGAATATTTTTCTCGTGTTATAGCAAGTAATTTTGTATGGTGACTACTGCTTGGAATGACTCTTTTGATGACATATTTGGTATGACGCAACTATCATCTGGTTCAGGATCATTCTCATCATTTAGTACGGACTCAGTAATTTCTTCGTTTGTAGGCAATTCCATAACTGCCTCATTCTCGTTAGGATAGTTCAAAAGATGTCCGACGTCCATCACATTTCTATAGCATAAATTAGAAATGACATCAGTTAATCATTGGATATCTTCTTCTAATTGACCAATTTCTACTTCAGGAACATCAATTTCTTTAGACCGAATCTTGCAATGCCGGAAACAATTTGGAATTGTTTTTTCCGTCACATCAAATCTCCAAGCCATGGTAGAAAAAATAATAGCATCCAAAATGTTAATCTTTTCAAGATTTGGTGAGTCAACTTCAAGGCTATGCAAAATGCTAGAATAAAAACGACGCCGATAATGAACTTTGAATGCTCGAATAATTCCGGTATCACATGGTTGAATTTTAGACGTTGTGTTAGGGGGCAAGATTGAACGAATCTAGAACCTCAATTAGCAGATTCATTAGAAACCTTTCTTGGAAGACTCAATTCATTAGATAAGCCTAGTGTCGTGCCCTATTTTCGACCCGCTCGCAGGTCAAAAGCGAGCACGGCGTATTCTGGTGATTCCTGGGTAAAAGAATTGAGGAGTCGCCACCTAATTATTTTTTACGGTGAATTAGGACACCTAAATATTTAAACTAATGTTGCAATGTAAACTCCGATTTTAAGGTCTGCAAAACTAATGAGATTCTAGGTAAGGGTTCTTTATTATCCTAAAGGGAAGGGGTTAGGCTTCCTTTAAGATCCGCTAACTTGCGGTTATTCGGTCAAACTCAGGTTTAATTATTGTAAGAAAATACATGTTTTAAAAATATAAAGTTAAACTAATATTGCAAGTATTTAGTAAAAGAATGCATTTTGTACAAGTGTGCATTTGTATGGTTTTTAAAGAGAAATACATTTAAAGTTGAAAAGTATGCATTTTTTAACAATTCATAGTAAAACAAATTATTTATAATGCCTAAGAAGTAAATCTTTTGAAAATCACTGAGTTGCAAATTAAAAGATAAACTTATTTGTATGATTGATAAAATGAATAGAAGATGATCAAAGTTGTTTAGAAAATTTTGAACATGCATCACGAGCCTAAAATTAATAACTAGCGAAGGGGTTTCTAAGTTTGAATTAACCGAGCCTACAAATGAATAAACTAGCGACGGGTTGCAAGTCTTAAACTACGCTATGAATTAATTCTAGGTTTGCCTATTCTAAGCATTTCAATAATTACATAAGTACAATAGATAATATTACAATACAGAGCAAAATAAAGCTGAATTTAAAGAAAGTAAAAACAACAAACTAAATAAACTCCGAGGAGTATTTGCCTTCCTTGACTTTATTCCTTGCAAGTTGTCAAGAACAAACAGTTAGAAACAGTTAAATACAAATAACTTCGGATTCGTATCCAAAACAGTGAATGTTTTGATCACGGAGGGCTCAGACTTAAATTTTGAAAAGACCATTCCAATCACGTCGTGGCTTCAAACATATGACTAAGTGGTTATTTTTTATTGCCTCGCCTACTAAACGTATTGGTCTCTCGAATGAAAAAGAAAAGATCACTATAATCACGTCGTGGCTGCGAATATATAACTTGTTGGTTATTTTAGTCACCTCGCCTACTAAACATGTTGACCTCGGATGAAATAAAAAGGTTTAAGCCTCATCCATGCCCAGAAGTTATATTTCCGTCTTTACAATTGTGGAGGCCTCAAAATTGACGAATATTTTTCATCGGCCATTGTAGTATCGTGTTAAATCAGCGAAATTAAATTAAAGCAGGAAGCAGTGAACAGTAAGCAGAAAAAACAGTGAACATTGAGTAGTGAACAGTGAGCAAAACAGAGGCAATTTCCGAAAAGACGGGATGTTTAGTAAAACAGTAAACCAGTAAATATCCGTTGCACGGATGTTTAAATGCTAAAACAGTGGATTAAAACAGAAAAATAATGTCCGAATGGGTGACCCAAATTCTGGAAAAAAACAGACCCGAATGAACAGTGACTCGAATGAATCAGTGAATTAAATCTGAAAACAGACCCGGAATAGTGACCAGAATCGGAATCAAAAAATTCAGATTTTTCAGATAACCAACAACAGATAAAAAAAAATGCAATAATCTGGAATTTACTCGAACCGGGTCGACCCGACCCGGGTCATGACCCTACCCGAATCAGATTTTTCTTTTTATTTTTTATTTTTTATTTTTTAGATAACCAATATACAAGATATGAAATGCAAGAATTCTGGAAATAATACCCGAACCGGGTCGACCCGATCCGGGTCAGTGACCCGACCCGAATCAGGTGTTCAACCCGAATCAAATTATTTTCACTAATTTCAGATAACCAACAACGAAAAATACTAAAACACAAAATCTGAAAATTTATTAAAATCGGGTCGACCCGAGCCGGAAATCCGAAAACAGTGAATAGTAGCAAAAATTTCAGATTATTCAATACCAAAACCCAATAATTTTAACCTATATTTTGGAATCTTTAAGTTGAAGAACACATGCAAAAACAAACAAAAGTTTCGGATTCTTTTTAGTGAAGAACAACACAAACAAAAAATATAATACCAAACCTTTAACGAGATTTTGGATTTCTTCAATTTCGGACCTAAAAAATGACCCGAAAATTCTCCGAATCGACCCGGAATCCGAATTTTTCAACCCGGATCGATTTCTTTCCAAATTTCAGATAACCAATAACAAGATATAAAAATACAAAATCTGGAAATTATCCGAACCGGGTCGACCCGACCCAGAACAGTAACCCGACCCGACCCGAAATTCAAAAAAAGTGAAAAAATAGCAAAATTTCAGATTATTCACTACCAAAATCCCAATAATTTTAACTTATATTTTTGGACTCTTTAAGATGATGAACAACACAAAAAAAAAGAAACAATACCAACCTTAGGAGAATCTTAGATTTTAAATTTCGGATTTCAACACTTGAATTCGATTTTCGGACCTCCAAAAATTTAGATTTTCGACCTCCAAAATTCAGATTTTCCACCTTCCAAAAATGCAGAACAAGGGGGATATTTATAGGTGGATTTCCCCCCTAAGAACGAGTTTGAAATTTGAATTAAAGGCAAAAAAAATCTGAATTTTGGGACGTGTTCTTGGGGCATGTGTTGCAGAAAGGTGATGGGGTAGATTGGTGGTGTCAGGCGGCGGTGTGGCGACTGGTGGTGTCAGGCGTAGAGGTGTAGGGCGGCGGCGTGGGGGGTAGGGTACGGTGGCGGGCGGTTGAGAGGAGAGAGGGCTAGTTGGGGTTGAGAACAAGGGGGTTTTCTTTTCTTTTTTTTTGATTGTTTTGGTTTTGGGGGTTTGGGAGTTGGGGTAGAATAAAAAAGGATGTGGGAGTTGGGCCGGTTCGGGTTGGCCGAATTGGGCCTGGCGGGTGGGCTTCGGTGGTGGGTTATGGGAATTGGGGGAAAATAAAGGGGAATGGGTTTGGGCTAATTGGGTTGTGGGTTGTTGGATGATGGGTGTTTTAAAATGGGGAGTTTGGGCTAATTGGGTTGGGAAATAAATGAATGGGTTGGTTGATAAGGAAGGGGGTTGGGCCGGTTCGGTTGGGCTTGGGAATTGGGGGAAATAAAGGGGAAGGGAATAAGGAATGGGCTTTGGTGAATTTTGTTTGGATAGAAATTATTTTGGGTTGGGAAATGAAAAAAGGGTTTAACATAAAAAAAAAATTGTTTTGTAAAAGATGTGAATTATTTAAAATAACATAACGATGTGATAATAATAAAATATAATATTTGCGAAATGTTTAATTCTTAATAAAATGGAAATGCGATGTAATTTTGCGAGAATAAAATATCATAGAATTTTCAGATAAAACTTATGATTATGATAAAAATGCAAATGATAGTAAATGCGTAGGGGTGTAGGGCGGCGGCGTGGGGGGTAGGGTAAGGTGGCGGCGGGTTGAGAGGAGAGAGGGCTAGGGTTTTCTTTTTTTTTCTTTTTTTGATTTTTTGGGTTTTGGGGGTTTGGGAGTTGGGCCGGTTCGGGTTGGCCGAATTGGGCCTGGCGGGTGGGCTTCGGTGGTGGGCTGTGGGAATTGGGGGGAAATAAAGGGGAATGGGTTTGGGCTAATTGGGTTGTGGGTTGTTGGATGATGGGAGTTTTAAAATGGGGAGTTTGGGCTAATTGGGTTGGAAAATAAATGAATGGGTTGGTTGATAAGGAAGGGGGTTGGGCCGGTTCGGTTGGGCTTGGGAATTGGGGGAAATAAAGGGGAAGGGAATAAGGAATGGGCTTTGGTGAATTTTGTTTGGATAGAAATTATTTTGGGTTGGAAAATGAATGGGTTATGGGTTTAAAAAAGGGGTTTAACATAAAAAAAAATTGTTTTGTAAAAGATGTGAATTATTTAAAATAACATAACCGTGTGATAATAATAAAATATAATATTTGCGAAATGTTTAATTCTTAATAAAATGGAAATGCGATGCAATTTTGCGAGAATAAAATAACATAGAATTTTCAGATAAAACTTATGATTATGATAAAAATGCAAATGATAGTAAATGCGAATAATAATAATAAGAGAATAATATATATATATATATATATATATATATATATATACGCATGTATGCATATAGATTAAAATTATTTTGAGGTGTTAAAAAATATTTAAAATTACAATTATATTGGAAAGGACGGGACCAAATTGGGTGTCAACAGATGCCCCTCTTTGGCCGGAGACGATGAAAGAGTTTTCGGACAAAGAAGTTGACCCAGTAGCCAATTTTGTCCTGACCCTCGGGCTTTGAACGAGGAGTAGGGGTGCACTGGTAGAAATCGAATCCCAGGGGGAGAGAAGTTGCAAAATATGATGCAGATTCGGGAAATATTGCCCCAGTGTCGGGTTATGATGACACTAGTTGAAGGTGTGGCAACACATTGGGAAAGAGCGGATCGACGTTCGAAGTAGGTCGTTGACCAAATTGCCTCGGTTCGCCGTAAGAGATAGTTCCACGCTGTGATGAAGTTCCTGCAAATTAAAGCTCCTGCAAACTAAAGCTTAAGATAAAATTAGTGTATAATTGCTGAGAAAAATTGTAGAGAATATAACTTAGAAATACCCGCATTAGGAGGTGGGCGCCTGACTGAAATTAAAATACCCGCATTAGGAGGTGGGCGCCTGACTGAAATTAAAATACCCGCATTATAAGGCGGAGTGCTTGAAATGACGTCGTTGGATTGACGTGTTGTATTGAAGACGTCGTTGTAATATTGTTGACGTCGATGCAATGATGTAAAAGACAGTTGTTGTGTTGCCGTAACGTCGAGGACGTTGTTGTAATGTTGTTTTGCTGTAAAAGATAATTGTTGTGCTGAAGACGTCGTTGTAATGCTGTTGACGTCGTTGTAATGCTGTAAAAGATAATTGTTGTGCTGAAGACGCCGTTGCGTAGGCGTGTTATTGATGACGTCATTGTATGGGCGTGTTGCTGATGACATCATTGTAATGTTGTTGATGTCGTTGTAATGCTGTAAAAGATAGTTGCTTTGCAGAAGACGCCATTGCGTAGCCGTGTTGTTCATGACGCCGTTGTAAGGGCGTGTTGCTGATGTCGTCGTTATAATGATGTTCATGACGTCGTTGTATGGACGTGTTGTGTTGAAGACATCATTTGTGATGTTGTTGTTGCCAGAATGTGATGTTGTTGATGACGTCGTTGTATGGACGTGTTGTGTCAAAAGACGTCGTCATATAGTCGTGTTGTGTAGACATAATGCTGATGACGTTGCTGTAATGCGATCTGCTGTAAGATGTAGCTGTCGTGCTGTCATAATGTTGATGACGTTGTTGTAATGTTGTTTGCTTATGACATCGTTGTAATGCTGTTGACGTCGTTGTAATGCTGTAAAAGATAATTGTTGTGCTGCAGTAACGTCGATGACGTTGTTGTGATGTTGTGATGTTGTGTGCTGTAAGAGATAGCTGTTGAGCTGAAGACGACGTTGCAATGATGTTGACGTCGTTGTAATGATAATGCTGATGACATCATTGCAATGTTGTTGATGTCATTGTAATGCTGTAAAAGATAGTTGATGTGTTGTCGTAAAAGATAGCTGTTGCGCCGAAGACGTTATTGTAATGCTGTTGACGTCATTGAGATGTTGTAAAAAATAGTTGCTATGTTGCCGTAAAAGATAGCTGATGTGCTGAAGACGTCGTTGTAATGCTGTTGACGTCGTTGAGATGCTGTAAAATATAGTTCCACGTTGTGCTGAATCTTCTGCCGATTTAAACTCCTGTGGATTGTGAATTGAAATGTCGCCCAGACGAAAATATGATGCGACGTCCTTGTCGTCGTTTGATGTAAATGACGTTCTTGCCGTCAGTTTGCTGAAATAGATGGTTCCACGTCGGTTTGTTGTGTTTAAGCTCCTTGTGATTCGAAATAAAATCCTTGTGCAGACATAATGGTTGGGCCTCTGTTGGTCAAGACGATGTCTTTGTATAGATGCAAAATAGGAGCGTGATCCTCGCAGTGAGCCGTCATGCAGAAATTCTTTGTGAAGTTGATCATAAGTGATGTGGCTTCCCTGCTTCTTTCAACCTGAAGAACCTGTACTCAAAGAAAAAATTGTGAGTTTGGGGGAGGGACGGTTGATTCGCGTTGACTTTGTAGCTTCTTCTCTTGATAGTTGCATGTCCTGCTGATTCGGACCTGTAGCCCCTGTCTGGTTTCCAGTCTTGGCTAAGCGTTAATGAAAACATTTGTTGAAAATAATTTATTTATAAGAAAGTATGCTTATCAGTAAAACGTTCTTGTCGAACTCTAATGACAATATTTGTTGAAAATTATTTGCTTATAAGAAAGTATGCATATTAGTAAAAATAAATCTTGTCAAACTCTAATGAAAATATTTGTTGAAAATAATTTGCTTGTAAGAAAGTATGCATGTATGTAAATGTCTGTCGAGCAGTGAAATGCGGTGAAACAAAGCAAACGTTTTATCCAAAATCCTTCTTCTGGCTGAAGACTTAGTTTGCCGATGCTTTTCCATGTTTATCGGCGTCATCTGGCAATGATCCCTTAAAAAAAATGCCCCAATTTTTGATATGTGAGGATGATGAACTTTCGAACGGACAACCGAGTCTTGTGTGGGTTGCTTGCTTGTCCTATTAGGGGTGATCAGATGGGTGCATTTTGTCATATGTGGGATAAAGGAGAAAATATTTCCCAATGGTGGGACCGAAGCCGATTTAGGCCACCTACGTACCCTCATGAGGGAATCAGGTCATAACGTAGTTCATTACAAGCAAATGGGATTGTAAGGTTTTTTTTTTTAAAATGGGACCGAAGCCGATGTGGCCGCCTACGTATCCCGCCGAGGGAATCAGGTCATGACGTAGTTCATGTTACAAAAAAAATGTTTTTTTGGGGAAATTTGCAATCTAGGAAACGGAACCCGACATGGGTTCTTTGCGTATCCCGCCAGGGAGCGCAACTTTTACAACATAGAAAAAGTATTACATAGAGAATAACTAATCTTAGATATAGTATCTCTTCACTGCATCTGCATTGATGGTTTTCGGCCATTCTATTCTCATAAGGTTGCCCCGGACGATTGCGTCCATCTGCTTTCATCAATCAGTCTCTTCGTACATGATTTGGCTTTGAACGATAGGGAAATGCCCCAGTAAAAGTCATGGTCGTAGCGTGGTAGCCCAAGAGTACAAATGGCAAACGTCTGTGCCGATGCTTGTAACTTATCAACCATCCTGATGTTTCATTCAAATCTGGCTTTGACTTATTCAAAAAAAAAAATGCCCCAGTTCTTCCGGTTGTGAGTCTTTCTTATATTCTTCGAAGCCTTGCTTGTTGTTTGGGACCTTGTTTGCTTGTTTCATTATATGTCACATATTATCGACAGATTTATTAGTTTGCATGATGAAAAAAAAGATTATTAAACAAACAGATTTTTTTTAAATAGCAAAAGCAATGCAGATTTGTCTTTTTAAGCTTTCAAAAAGTGGAGGTAAAACATATTAAATGCATATATGTGATTCAGGCCTCAATCTGAATCGCATTGTTTCATTAAACATTAACGAAATTAACTAGTTTCTGGGAGAAACAAGGCCGGGCACGAGTCCAATTTCCCAAATCATCTTCTTGCTCTGCATCCCAAATGGTTGAGTCTTTAGCGTAATCATCGAGAATCACACTGCATCCTGCTTCTTCTTCAGTAATGAAAAGACTTTTGAATCCCTCAACGAGGTTGGCTGCATTGTCCTCCTTTGATTCCTGAGTGGCGCATGCTCTGACGGATGACTGACTCAGAGGTGGAACAGGCTTTGGCAAAAGAGCATCTCTCTTCCTTCGGAGATTGGTTGATAGGACTTTTCCAAGAAAAGATGGTGCCATGATCCGCGGCTTTGGAGGAAGTACTTCTACTCCAAACGGTGCCCTTACTTTGATTGTAATCACAGGGGTGATAAAGGCCGATGATTCAACCCTTTCCTCTCTCTGGACTGGCACAATGGTCCCTTCCAAGTTGTGTTCTTCATTAACAGTAATCATGTTCACATTGGCATCGTCATGATTTGGCGAACGATTATCATTTTCATTAGAGAAAGATCCTTTCAGTTGGATAACTCCTTCTTTGATTAATGCCTTGATTTTGTTTCTGAGGGCGTAGCAATTTTCAGTGTCATGCCCAGGGATTCCCGAGTGGTATGCACAATGCTTAGCCTCATCATGCCATTTGGGAACATGATTGGGGACATTTCCTAGGATGGGCTGGAGTATTCCTGCGGTTTTCAGTCTTTCATATAACTGGGCTCGAGGTTCGGCTAAAGGTGTATAGGTTTTGGCTAGCTTTCTTTCGTATTTTGCGCGGGGTCTGGGTGCATTTGGTGCATGGACTTGTGGATGAGGTAAGTATGCGGGCTGATATTGTGGAGGATTCGGATAGGCAGGCGCTCGAGGCAGGCTATATATTGGATGGGTATGGTAGACATGGTAGGGAGCAGGTGAGTATTGATAATAAGGTTGAAGGCTTTGGGCGTATGGGCTATAATAGGAAAGCTGAGAACTTTGGTTGTTTTGATTGTAGTAGGGAGGCTGTGATGGCATTTGGTAGGTTGACATTTGATTTGGCCTATGTTTCTTAACTGTCATGACAGAGGATACTCCGTCTCTCTTCCTCTTTATTGCTCCCTCAAATGAGTCCGACTGAATTGTCTCGCTCGTTGCTTGTGATGCTACAAAGTTCGTAATTCTTCCCGTTCTGATTCCCTCTTCTATGAAATCTCCCATCCTTATGACTTCAGAGAAACTCCGTCCTATGACGCTTATCATTCTCTCATAGTATGTTGCATCTTTCAAAGATTGTACAAAAGAGTGGTCATCTCACTTTCTGCTATCGGGGGTTGAACTTTTGCTGCTTCTGCCCTCCATTTCATGGCATATTCTCTGAAGGTCTCTGTGGACTTCTTTTCCAACTTCATCAGATAAAATCTGTCCAAGACTGTGTCAGTGTTGAATTTAAATCTGTCCACGATATCTTGTGCCATCGTGCCCCAATTACGCCATTTTCGCGGGTTTTGGCTCGTGTACCAGTCGAGTGTTTCTCCTATTAAACTCCTTACGAACAACTTCATTATGATGGCCTGATTTTTACCTACCCCAACCAGTTTGTCGCAGTACGATCTCAAATGAGAGTAAGGATTTCCTTTCCCATTAAACAAGTCAAATTTTGGCATTTTATATCCGACAGGCAATTCAATGTCGGGATGTATGCAGATCTTCGTACTCGAGTCCTTCATGCCCTTTCTTTGGTTTGGATATTCTTGAATGTTTCTTTTAGGCTGTGAATCTCTCTCGCCACACTTTCATCGGTTCTTATCCTTACCTGCCTGTCCATTTCTTCACACTGGTCGATTTCCTGAAGAGCCATGTTTGGTACTGTGGTAGTAAAAGGTTGAGCTTCCATTGCATATACTGGTGGCACATCCTGCTCGTTGGGATCAGCGACGTGTGCCATCAATATGTGTTGGGATGTCGGGTGATTTTGCGTGGAAGGGGTGCTTTGGATGAGTGGGGTAATTTGGGTATGTGGAGTTGTGAAGGATGCCGGATCATTTTGTAGCGGGCTCTGTTGCGGACTAGCTTGTGGGTTAGTGTGTTCTGGATTGATTTTGCTTAGTGGCAGATTTTCGGGGAGGTTTTGGGGAAATAGCGATTCAGGAGATGAAAAAACTTGCGGTGCAATTGCATTCGTCCCTTGTTCAGGGAGTGGGGTATTGGTGCTAATGGACAGGTTGGTGAGATTTTGGAGCCGCTCTATCTCAGTCTGCATGGCTGCCATTTGTTGCAACAGTTGGGCGATATATTTTTCTTGGACGGTAGCATTTCTATTTTCCGAAGCCTCTGGTTCATCTCTTGAAAGAGTGATAAATTCCAGGCCAGTCTGTTCGGATGCATCTGAATCAGTCATTTTGCTAAAGGATTGTGCCTTTGACCTCGTGAAGTAGGGATGATCCGCCAGTTTTAGTCAACGCAAATCAACCTTTGGGAAAATAATCCTGACAAAATAAACCTTCTAAAAAAATGAAGAAAACCAAGTTAGTATAAGGCGAGTAATTATTGCTTTAAATAATATGCACAGAGTGAAAAAGCAGGAGAAAACAACAAAATGATTGTAAGGCAATTAAATGCGTATCCTAATATGCATGGGGCCTCCCTTATGCCGGAGGTGGGCCTAAACGCCAGATATGCGGGATTACGACAGATTTGATCCAAGCTGCTAAATTGCAATGCTTTGTCGGAAATGAGACAAAATGAATGTACATTTTCCAATTTCAGCATGTCATGATTAGTCTTGGATTAGTCTATCATTATCACGCTACACATAATATGCCGATTGGTCGTTGGGTTGTGAGACCCGTAGCCATTTTTGGCGGATTTCTTAATTGTGGAATCAATACCAAGGATCGACCCACCTAAGGTGTATGCATGCATGACTTAGAATAAAGGGTGGTATAGCTCTATCCTAAATTTTCTAAGATTTGGCTGACTAGACTCAAGGTTCCCGAGCGGACTGCTCGAGTGAGAAGGCTACGCGGCCACCGGATGGTCCGGACACTCCGCGCATATGCCAACTCTCCTAAAATTTGGTAATTTGAAAGAAATTTGCGGGTGCGCAAAACACACCTCGCGTGTAATGTGTAATAGTGTCAATTTTTCATAGTGGAAAAAATATGAGCGGAATGCCAATTTAAGGAAAGCAGTAAAACAATATAGCAATTAAAGCAGTTTATGCATGCAAAATTTCACAAAGGAAACAAATCAAAGCATTAAATCAAATAAAGAGCGAAAGTAAAGCGCAATAATAATTAACCTGATTTTGCTATGGTTAAGAACCTGAAATCCCCAGCGGAGTCGACATGCTGTCGCGCCCTATTTTCGACCCGCTCACAGGTCAAAAGCGAGCACGGCGTATTCAGGTGATTCCTGGGTAAAAGAATTGAGGAGTCGCCACCTAATTATTTTTTACGGTGAATTAGGACACCTAAATATTTAAACTAATGTTGTAATGTAAACTCCGATTTTAAGGTCTGCGAAACTAATGAGATTCTAGGTAAGGGTTCTTTATTATCCTAAAGGGAAGGGGTTAGGCTTCCTTTAAGATCCGCTAACTTGCAGTTATCCGGTCAAACTCAGGTTTAATAATTGTAAGAAAATACATGTTTTAAAAATATAAAGTTAAACTAATATTGCAAGTATTTAGTAAAAGAATGCATTTTGTACAAGTGTGCATTTGTATGGTTTTTAAAGAGAAATACATGTAAAGTTGAAAAGTATGCATTTTTTAACAATTCATAGTAAAACAAATTATTTATAATGCCTAAGAAGTAAATCTTTTGGAAATCACTGAGTTGCAAATTAAAAGATAAACTTATTTGTATGATTGATAAAATGAATAGAAGATGATCAAAGTTGTTTAGAAAATTTTGAACATGCATCACGAGCCTAAAATTAATAACTAGCGAAGGGGTTTCTAAGTTTGAATTAACCGAGCCTACAAATGAATAAACTAGCGACGGGTTGCAAGTCTTAAACTACGCTATGAATTAATTCTAGGTTTGCCTATTCTAAGCATTTCAATAATTACATAAGTACAATAGATAATATTACAATACAGAGCAAAATAAAGCTGAATTTAAAGAAAGTAAAAACAACAAACTAAATAAACTCCGAGGAGTATTTGCCTTCCTTGAATTTATTCCTTGCAATCTGTCAAGAACAAACAATTAGAAACAGTTAAATACAAATAACTTCGGATCCGTATCCAAAACAGTGAATGTTTTGATCACGGAGGGCTCAGACTTAAATTTTGAAAAGACCATTCCAATCACGTCGTGGCTTCAAACATATGACTAAGTAGTTATTTTTTATTGCCTCGCCTACTAAACGTGTTGGTCTCTCGGATGAAAAAGAAAAGATCACTATAATCACGTTGTGGCTGCGAATATATAACTTGTTGGTTATTTTAGTCACCTCGCCTACTAAACATGTTGATCTCGGATGAAATAAAAAGATTTAAGCCAAATCCTTGTCCAGAAGTTATATTTCCGTCTTTACAACTGTGGAGGCCTCAAAATTGACGGATATTTTTCATCGGCCATTGTAGTATCGTGTTCAAATCAGCGAAATTAAAGTAAACCAGAAAGCAGTGAACAGTAAGCAGAAAAAACAGTGAACATTGAGTAGTGAACAGTGAGCAAAACAGAGGCAATTTCCGAAAAGACGGGATGTTTAGTAAAACAGTAAATATTCGTTGCACGGATGTTTAAATGCTAAAATAGTGGATTAAAACAGAAAAATAATGCCCAAATGGGTGACCCAAATTTTGAAAAAAAACAGACCCGAATGAACAGTGACCCGAATGAATCAGTGAATTAATTCTGAAAACTGACCCGGAATAGTGACCAGAATCGGAATCAAAAAATTCAGATTTTTCAGATAACCAACAACAGATAAAAAAAATGTAATAATCTGGAATTTACTCGAAGTGGGTCGACCCGACCCGGGTCAGTGACCGACCCGAATCAGATGCCAACCCGAATCAGATTTTCTCTTTTTATTTTTTATTTTTTAGATAACCAATATACAAAATATGAAATGCAAGAATTCTGGAAATAATACCCAAACCGGGTCGACCCGATCCGGGTCAGTGACCCGACCCGAATCAGGTGTTCAACCCGAATCAAATTATTTTCACCAATTTCAGATAACCAACAACGAAGAATACTAAAACACAAAATCTGAAAATTTATTCAAACCGGGTCGGTGACCCGACCCGAAATAGTTACCCTACCCGGACCAGTTTTTTTTTTTCTTCAGATTTTCAGATAGCCAACAACAAAAAATATTAAAACACAAAATCTGAAAATTTATTAAAATCGGGTCGACCCGACCAGGAAATCCGAAAATAGTGAATAGTAGCAAAAATTTCAGATTATTCAATACCAAAACCCAATAATTTTAACCTATATTTTGGAATCTTTAAGTTGAAGAACACATGCAAGAACAAACAAAAGTTTCGGATTCTTTTTAGTGAAGAACAACACAAACAAAAATATAATACCAAACCTTTAAGGAGACTTTGGATTTCTTCAATTTCGGACCTAAAAAATGACCAGAAAATTCTCCGAATCGACCCGAAATCCGAATTTTTCAACCCGGATCGATTTCTTTCCAAATTTCAGATAACCAACAACAAGATATAAAAATACAAAATCTGGAAATTATCCGAACCGGGTCGACCCGACCCGGAATCCGAAAACAGTGAAAAAATAGCAAAATTTCAAATTATTCACTACCAAAATCCCAATAATTTTAACTTATATTTTCGGACTCTTTAAGATGATGAACAACACAAAAAAAAGAAACAATATCAACCTTAGGAGAATCTTAGATTTTAAATTTCGGATTTCAACACTTGAATTCGATTTTCGGACCTCCAAAAATTTAGATTTTCGACCTCCAAAATTCAGATTTTTCACCTTCCAAAAATGAAGAACAAGGGGGATATTTATAGGTGGATTTCCCCCCCCCCCCCCCCATGAACGAGTTTGAAATTTGAATTAAAGGCAAAAAAAATCTGAATTTTGGGACGTGTTCTTGGGGCATGTGTTGCAGAAAGGTGATGGGGTAGATTGGTGGTGTCAGGCGGCGGTGTGGCGACTGGTGGTGTCAGGCGTAGGGGTGTAGGGCGGCGGCGTGGGGGGTAGGGTACGGTGGCGGGCGGTTGAGAGGAGAGAGGGCTAGTTGGGGTTGAGAACAAGGGGGTTTTCTTTTCTTTTTTTTTTGATTTTTTTGGTTTTGGGGGTTTGGGAGTTGGGGTAGAATTAAAAAGGATGTGGGAGTTGGGCCGGTTCGGGTTGGCCGAATTGGGCCTGGCGGGTGGGCTTCGGTGGTGGGTTATGGGAATTGGGGGAAGATAAAGGGGAATGGGTTTGGGCTAATTGGGTTGTGGGTTGTTGGATGATGGGAGTTTTAAAATGGGGAGTTTGGGCTAATTGGGTTGGGAAATAAATGAATGGGTTGGTTGATAAGGAAGGGGGTTGGGCCGGTTCGGTTGGGCTTGGGAATTGGGGGAAATAAAGGGGAAGGGAATAAGGAATGGGCTTTGGTGAATTTTGTTTGGATAGAAATTATTTTGGGTTGGGAAATGAAAAAAGGGTTTAACATAAAAAAAAAAATTGTTTTGTAAAAGATGTGAATTATTTAAAATAACATAACGATGTGATAATAATAAAATATAATATTTGCGAAATGTTTAATTCTTAATAAAATGGAAATGCGATGTAATTTTGCGAGAATAAAATAACATAGAATTTTCAGATAAAACTTATGATTATGATAAAAATGCAAATGATAGTAAATGCGAATAATAATAATAATAATAAGAGAATAATAATATATATATATACGCATGTATGCATATAGATTAAAATTATTTTGAGGTGTTAAAAATATTTAAAATTGCAAATAAATTGGAAAAGACGGGACCAAATTGGGTGTCAACACCTAGTACATAATCACTGACCGAAGGAGCTCTGTTTGGGATTCCATTGCCTACGCACTTGCCTTTAGGGGATTGAAGTTGGATGTATCTCCGGTGGTTTCTTCCATCGGCGTCATTAATAACTCTATATTTCTCAAGCCTTCAATAACCTTTGGATGAGCTGGGCAATTGTCTACTAACAAGAGAACCTTTATGTCATTCATTCTCTTGTCAAACCAACGACAAAATTCTTGAAAAAGCAAACCAGTCATCCAAGCTTTCTTGTTGAATCGATACTCGCAACTAAGATTGTTCATGTTCAGATTTTTAAAGCATCTAGGTTTTGCATACTTACCAATAACTCAAAGGGATACTTTGTCGGATCCATCACCATTACAGCAAACAACAACAGTGATTATCTCCTTGTCTTTCTCCCGTCCTTCAATTCCTTCAAGTTATCTAAATGAATAAATAAATAAATAATCTCACTAAACGAATTTTTTTTCTGGTCCTAAGGATATTCATTTATCGAGGTTATACGGTACTATTGCACTTTTATAATATCGAGCTTACTTTCATATAAAGTATTAGCACATGTTGTATAATATTAAAAAAATTATATAGGATTCAATTATGCAATTTCTATATAACATTACTCGAGAGGCAATAACTCTAGCAGCTAATCAAATGTTTCCCACTTTCTCCACACAAAAAAATTCTGGACATAAATATCCTTATTATAGTCAAAGCCGAATTTCCTTATAAATAAATCACAAATCAAAATTCAAATAACTAAAAAATTAGTACTTCGATATTAACCAAATGTTTAAATAAGTAAAAAAGCGTTTATTCCATTTATAAGCTTATATACACACCTTCTATATATTCCGATGAACATATTCAACTACTTTTTCAGATCAACTGTACCTTCTTTAGTTTTTCAACCTTCCTTTTACTTTTTCAAAGTTCCTAACTTTCGTTTAAATAAATTATTTTTCCCGTTTCATTTTATGTTGATATTTGACTGATTATGGAATTACAAAAATATTTGAAACTTACTAGTATCTATAAATTCTCTCGTTAAAGATAAAATTAAAAAATTAATTATTTTTAGAGTTATAAATATATTTTTTAGACATATTAAAAAAATAAATAAAATGAGACAGATGAAATAGGCTTTCTTTTTTATTTTACTTTCTATTATTCTCGCGCTTTCTTTTTTACAACAATGAGCTTATACAAAATATCTTTTTTTATTTGGTATTAAGAAAGTTGTTTAAAACTTGAAAATACTTTTGTTTTGTTTAATAAAATACTACTATTGGTTTTGAAGGGGGAAAACAACAAATCCACTTTGCTTTTGCAAAAATCACATCCAAAACTCTTTTTGTTGAGTTGTGGAGCCTAATTTATTGCCGATAGCCGACACTATGAAGACCTGATCGGCTAAGTTTGGAACGCTGATCGGCTAAGGTTATTTAGCGACTAAGGTTATTTAGTGGCTAAGGTTATTTAGTGGAGGGTATTTTGGGAATTTTGGCTCATATATTGTACGTCATAGTTTTCGCTAGATATAGACTAGGGCGTTGTTCTTTTAAAAACAATCATCACGGAAATTCATTAGAATTCATCACGAGTGAAATGTGAGAAAGAGCGAATTGTAAACTCAAAACTCCCTTTGATTATAGTGAAAAATCTGCAGCGGCAAAGTGGACGTAGCTCTCGCATTGAGAGTGAACCACTATAAATTTGTGTGTTATTTATTCTTTGCCGATTTACTATTTTCTGATTAGTCGGATTTAGGTCATTAAATCCTAACAACTTGTATCAGAGCAACAGGTTATGTTGCGATTCAAAGAACGATGGCATGCGAAGATGGTTCGACACACAACATCAGGAATTAAATGGTACAGATTTTGCATTTTGGAGAAAGATTGAAGACTATTTGTACGGAAGAAAGCTTCATCAATCGTTGAGTTTGAAGCCAGAGGAGATGAATGATGCAGATTGGAATTTCCTCGACAGACATGTTTTGTGAGTCATTCAACTGACACTGTCGAAGAACGTTGCTCATAACGTGGCGAATGAGAAGACCACGGTTGGCATGATGAAGGTTCTGTCCGACATGTATGAGAAACCTTCGGCAAACATTAAGATATTTCTCATGAAGAAACTATTTCATCTAAAGAGGGAGGAAGGCGCTTCTGTTGCAGCGCACGTGAATGTATTCAACACGATTGTCAATCAATTGTCATCTATTGCAATCAAGTTTGACGATGAAGTGCAAGCCCTAATTTTGCCGGTGTTTCTGCCGAATAGCCGGGAAGCTGATGAGAGCAACGGTTAGTAATTTTGTCGGCATTGACAAAATGAAATTCAATGATGTTAGGAATCGTATTCTTGCTGAGGAAGTTCACGGGATAGATTATGGTGAGGCATCGACAAGTTCTGCTTTGAATATTGATAATAGAGGTAGAAATTATGATAGAACCGAAATAAGGGCAAGTCGAAGTCAAGGAATGGAATGAGTCAATATAGGTCCGGGCGAACACTTGAGTGTTGGAGCTGTGGAAAATCGGGTCACATCAAAAGAAATTGCAGGGCACCGAAAAAGGATGACATCAAGGGGGTGGAGCCAATGCTTCCACTGAAGACATTGGTGATGCGCTGACGTTGTTCACTAAAGACATTGCCAATCGGTTGATGTTGTATGTTGACAGCCCGATCGACTCTTGGGTGCTTGACTCATGAGCGTCTTTCCACACCACTCCAGATCGTGATATAATGGAGAATTATGTTGCAGGCAAGTACGGGTACGTCTATTTGGCATATGGTAAGCCCTTAGAAATTATAGGTAGTAGAGATATTAATTTGAAGATGTCAAATGGAAATGTGTGGAAAATCAAAAAGGTCAGACACGTGCTGAAGCTGATGCGTAATCTGATCTAAATGGGTCAACTTGATGATGAGGGACATGATGTTACCTTTGGTAATGGTTCCTGGAAGGAGATAAAGGTGCTATGGTGGTTGTTCGCGGCAAGAAAATTAGTACCCTCTACATGACTACGAGTTACCATGATATAGTTGTTGTGTTGGCAACGCCAAGAAGACAAAGATGTGACATTGCATACTAGGGCATATGAGCCAGAAAGGGATTAAGCTTCTGGTGACTAATGACATGATTCCGGAGCTGAAGTCGGTGGATCATCATATGTGTGAGAGCTGCATACTCGGAAAATAGAAGCGAGTTAGTTTTTCAAGTGCATGTAGAGAATTGAAAGTTGAGAAGCTTGAATTGGTGCACACTAACGTTGTGGTGACCTGCTACTGTCCCCTCACTCGGAGGATCACTCTACTACGTGACCTTCATTGATGATTCAACCAGGAAGGTGTGGGTCTATTTTATGAAAAATAAATCTGGCGTGTTCACTGTCTTCAAAAGGTGGAAAGTCATGGTCGAGAATGAGACAAACCTCAAGTTGAGGAGCTTGAGGTCCGACAATGGTGGAGAATACATTGATGGTGACTTCAAACGATATTGTGTCGATAATGGGATCAAGATGGTGAAGACTATTCCTGGAACGCCCCAACAAAATGGAATAGCATAAAGGATGAATCGAACATTGAACGAGTGTGCACGGAGCATGAGAATACACGTTGGACTACCTAAGACATTCTAGGCAGATGCAATCAATACCGCAGCTTTCTTGATTAACAGAGAACTGTATGTTCCTTTGGGTTTCCGAATTCCAGAAGAGGCTTGGAGCGGTAAAAAGGTAAACCTTTCTTTTCTGAAAGTGTTTGGTTGCTTATCCTATGTTCATATCGATGCTACGACTAGAAGTAAACTTGATCCAAAATCTAAGAAGTGTTATTTTATCGGCTACGGTGACAACGATTTTGGATAACCAAAATCGAAAGATCATCCGAAGCAGGGACGTCATCTTCAATGAATAGGTGATGTACACGGACAAGCTACAGGATAGTTCAGAGAGTAAAATCTCTAAGAACAAAGAATCGGAAACAGCCGATTTGAGAGACTTCTCAGCACCCGAGCTACAGCAAGGTGCTACTACAGCAGAGAAACAAGTAGTTCGAGAAGACAGTCGACAAGACAGTGATGGTGAGGTTAATGAAAGTACTGAAACTGAAATAAATCAGCCAACTCGATCACAGAATTACGGAGATCATTCAGGATCAGTAAACCAGTTCACAGGTTCTCTCCGTCCCTTCATTAGATTCTGCTCACTGACAAAGGGAGCCGGAATGTTATGAAGAAACGATGCAACTTGATGAGTCGATCAAGTAGGATTTGGCAATGAGCGATGAGATGGATTCACTATTGTCAAATCGTACATGGGAGTTAGCTAAGTTACCAGAGGGAAAGAAGGCATTGCAGAACAAATGGGTCTACTGAATAAAGGAATAACGTGATGGAAGCAAGGGCTATAAGCGAGGCTGGTTGTGAAGGGATTCCAATAGAAAGAAGGCATTGACTACATAGAAATCTTCTCTCCCGTGGTCAAGTTGGTGACAATAGGACTATTCTTGGGCTGGTAGCAAAGAAAGATCTGTATCTTCAACAGATGGACGTGAAAACTATCTTTCTTCATGGTGACTTAGAAGAAGAAATCTACATGAAGCAACTAAGGGATTTGAGGTCAAAAGGAAAGAGAAGCAACCTAAGACAGTGGTATAAGAAATTTGACAGCTTTATGAAGAAAGCCAAATTTCTAAGGTGTGAAGCAGATCACTGTTGTTACTTCAAGAGATTTGAAGACTCCTACATGATACTGCTCTTTTATGTTGACGACATGCTGATCGTATGAGCAGACCTACATGAGATTGATAGGCTGAAGAAGAAGCTATCAAAAGAATTTGCAATAAAGGATTTGGGAGCCGCAAAGCAAATCATTGGGATGAGAATCATCCAAAGTAATGAGGTATTTCAAAAGAATAATATGTGAAGAAAGTCCTCAAGAGGTTCAACATGGACAATGCCAAGCCAGTCAATACTCCATTGGCTGGACACTTTCGGTTGTCAAATGATCAGTCACTTGTGACCGAGGACGAGAAGGAGCATATGGACAAGGTACCTATGCCTCGGCTATTGGAAGTCTTATGTACCCGATGGTATGTACGAGGCCAGACATTGCACATGCAGTGGGAGTTGTTAGCAGGCTTATGAGCAACCCAGGAAATCAACAATTGGAGGCTATGAAGTGGATTTTCATGTATCTGAAGGGCAACTCAAGTTCAACTTTGTGTTTTGAAAGTCAGAGACATGATTGTAGGGATATGTTGATGCTGACAATGGTGGTGATGTCGATAGCCGAAAGGGCACTTCCAGGTATGTTTACACCTTCGGAGGTACTGCGATCGGCTGGGTTTCAAAGTTGTAGAAAATAGTAGCTCTCTCTAGTTGTGAGACCGAGTACGTTGCCGTGACGGAGGCCACGAAGGAGATGATGTGGCTACAATCTTTTCTGCAGGAATTGGATCAGGACCACAAGGGGAGTGTGTTATACTATGATAGCCAGAGTGTCATTCATTTGGCAAAGAACCCGTTCTACCATGCTCGAACAAAGCACATACAACTCCGATATCATTTCATCAGATCGACTTTGGAAGATGGAGTATTAGTGCTTAAGAAAATCCCATGAAATCAGAATCCAACAGACATGTTGACGAAGGTCGTGCCGAATGATAAAGTGAAGTTGTGTGCAACTTAAGTTAGACTCGTGAGATGAGGATCGGAGTCGCTGTGCCAGATGGAGACAAAGATGATTGAAATTAGTCTTCAAGTGGGAGATTGTTGAGTTGTGGAGCCTAATTCATTGCCGACATGCGACACTATGAAGACATGATCGGCAACCGACACTATGAAGACCTATCGACTAAGTTTGGAATGCGGATCGGCTATGGTTATTTAGTGGCTAAGGTCATTTAGTGGAAGGTATTTTGGAATTTTTTCTCATATATTGTACACTCTAGTTTTCGCTATATATAGACTAGGGCGATGTTCTTCTAAAAACAATCATCACGGAAATTCATTAGAATTCATCACGAGTGAAATGTGAGGAAGAGCGAATTGTAAACTCAAAACTCCCGTTGATTATAATGAAAAATCTGCAGCAGCAAAGTGGACGTAGCTCTCGCATTGAGGGTGAACCACTATAAATTTGTGTGTGTTATTGTTCTTTGCCGATTTACTGTTTTTCGATTAGTCGAATTTGGTCGTCAAATGCTAACACTTTTCTCGCCCTTCCTTACTTCTTTAGTGTTGAAGGAAAGTGTGTCTAGTTATGTTTTTAATATAGTTAAATGAATAAAATTATGTTTTTTTTAATAATATAAATTTTTACATGAGATGGTTACACATTTCTACGTATTATGAATTCAAATTTTATCATCACCTATAAAAATCTGGGAAACGTTCAAATTTATTAATGTCTTTACGAAAACGTCTAACTTTGTAATCCGTGATTTTTGTCCTCGTTGTTATGTTCTTAACTCGAAATTAATCTTAGTCACTAATAGATCAATATTATATTGAGAAAATGTCTAGATTTTCTTTTTAGTTTTTACAAGAATTAACTTTTCCCTTATAATTTAGGAAAAGTCTAACTTACCTTCTAGCAAAATAAATTACATAAAGAATGCACTCATTCTAACTGCAAATTCTCCTTTTAGTATAATCACACAACCATCAACCGTCGCACCATTAACCAAGATATCCAATTCCATCGTCTCTTAACTAATTTGCCTTCACAGTCCACTATTCAATTCTCATCACCTCCAATCAACTGTTAACGATCATGTAAACATCGTCGCTGCCAAAACCCACCCACTCCATCAATTTCTCCACTAGAAAGAAAATTATAACGACGAGGATATGAATGAGCCAAACTTCTACTGAAAGGCAAAGCTAATCTTTTTTGCTAAGTACAAGGGCAAATCTAAACCTTTTCCCTTAATTTATTTATCTTAATAATGCTTCAATACTTAGTTCTTAATTATCTCTTTTCCAGCTTGTATAGAAAATGAATCTATTTTTTAATCTTAATGATTGCTTTTACTCCATGTATTATTATTGCTCTGATCACGAAAGATACAGTTTTATTTTATTAAGTTGTTTTACTCTTAGATTATGCATATAAAATTATGGTCCTGCATTTAGCAAGTTCTGGAACTTTATGGATTATTTGATCCTTCTGTTAATCTGTTTATTGGTAGTTAGTACCTTTGAATGCAAGTTATTCTCAAATGCAGAAATTGTTTACAAGAATCCAGCTCAAAATTTGTTGCAAAATCCTTGTACATTATAGAGTAATAATATGTCTGTGGCCCAAATCAAAATCTAACTTGACGTCTCTTTTTCTTTCATTTTCTTCCTGTAATAGTAATTCTTTTTGGGGGGAAATCAAAATGCTAGTTGCAAATTTAAAGAGATAAAATGGATTTCACAACATTGAAAAAGCAGTATCTTTTGCTATAAATAAGTATTTAATGAAACACCTGACTTGCACTTTGCTTCCTCTGCATCTTCATCCTTTACCTTCACCAGCTTCTCTCTTTCACTTCCTCTCTGCCCTTAAGTTGTTCACCATCGAGGCTTACAAGATACCCAGTATAATGAGGTTGACAAATTTTTGGTGTGAAATTGAACACACTTAATCAAAGTTGAGTGACTTTTTCATGTGACATAAAAGAAAAGCGACTTTATAGCACTAGACAAATGGTTGGATGACCACCTGCAAAAGTAATAGGAAGCCATGTATAACCATTTAGATAAAGCTTTAGGAATTTGCATGCAATGATGCAATATTAAAAATCCTACTTTATAAAATATGGGAATGGGATACAGATAATGAAATCTAATCCAGAAATCGCAATTGGGTGCAGTGTACTATCAGATCTGGCTATGATTACCAACCTTATAAGACAGCAAACAAACTGGTCTACTAGATTTCAGTATTACAAGTTGTTGAAGATGGCTCATCAGCATTGTTTGAAGTGCTGATTTCCTCAGATAACAATGTAATACTTGATAAAGCAAAATTAGGTCCCGTTTTGTAATGCTAACTGACAAGTTGGGAGTTAAATTCAGGTGCAAGAAGAATCATCAGAGTAAATCCAACACACAAAAAAATTACCAAGTTAGAACACTTAACAACCAGATGGATGACAATTGCACACACCCCTCAAGATTCAGATGGTGAAGACAGGTCATGCCTATGATTCTCTCATTTTAAAATTTAAAGTCATCGACCTCAATTAAGTTTAGAAGACTCTTGAAAATATATTAATGTCGGATATGCAACCAAAAGGAACTAGCTATTCTATCTCAATTAAAAAACATACAACAGTAGATAGTTGTATATAAGATAGATCAAGAAACAAAGTAACCAAACTATGGAACCTCAAAGATAATTGTATGTGGTAACTATCACATCAATGTATCATCTGAGAACACTAGAAATCACAAAAACTGCATAAGACATCCAACAACTATAAGAACCAGACTAAAAAATAGGAGTTGAATCCCGCTAATCCCTTTTTTTCACTTCATAAGAACCCACTGATCTTAAGAAGCAATAGATGGCTTAGAAGCAGCAGAGAGTCTAGACCTCTTCTTAGCCAAACTCTCACTACGCCTTTCTCTTTGTTCCTTCAACCTACTAGCAAGAAGCTTCTGATAATCAGCTGCCTCTGACTTAGCCTTGGCAATTCTCTTCTTCTTGTCGGCAATCCTTGCTCTCTTTCTTTGCAAAGTCAAGGGTGTCACTAACCTCTGAATCTTAGGAGCTTTGCTTGCATTTTTCCCTGTCGGCACAGAACATCATAACCACATTTAGCAAAGTTTAAGATTTCCACATCAGAAAGCACAAATGGACAACTTGAATAAAAAGTATAAAAGTAATGATATAGTAGGTAGCTATGGGAGTAACAACTAACCAGTTTTGGTAGTGAAATTTCTGCGGTAAGTGTTGACATACTTTCTGACATCATCTTCCTTGGAAAGATTGAAGAGCTTTCTGATCTTAGAAGCCCTTTTGGGTCCTCTCATCCTTGGTTTTTCAGTGTCGGTCAGTCCAGGGAGGTCATTCTCCCCCTTTTTAACAATAACCAAGTTCAAAACAGAAAGATCAGGGCTGACAATGCATCCACGGACAGACTTCCTTCTGCGCTCTCCATTTCTCCTTCCATAACCCCGGAAGCAAGGAGTACCTTATTCATGTGTAAACATTAAGACACTGAAAATACCAGCTTACTACAAATGTCTTAAATTAACAGTTTTTGATGAAAAAAACAATTTAGGTGTGCCCATCAAAGCTAATTATAAACATACCTCTGTGGAGCAAAAGGCGAACACGGCCAGGAGTTAACACTCCCTGTTTCATTGGGAAACCTTGCTTGTCACATCCTCCCATTATCTTGAAAACATAACCCTTGAACTCCTGTCAATTAAACACAACTTTGAAAAACAAAATTATGGAAATAGCATATTTCCAACCAAAATCCACAGCCCACAGAGTAATGAGAACAGAAACCTACCTCACCCAAAGCATCTCCACTAACCTCCTGGGAGATTCTTTTGTCGAAGAAAGCTCGGCTGCATTTCAAGAATTCAGCTTAGATATTGCTATTTCAAAGTATCTTATGAATATACAAATGTGGATACACAATACTAGACATGCATGCTCCAAAAAAATAGAGACTGATACATAAATCAATCACTTGACAGCTATCAAGCTAAGTAAAACAATTATAACTACAACTACCTACTACTAAGGCTCAAACCCAAATTAGTTATGGTCGGTTATGGGTCCTCTATCTATTCTTTCCAATCTATCTAGGTTCATTTCATTTGAATACTCAATAATTTGTCTTAAAAGACAATTTTGAATGGGCTTAAAGGATAGATTAAGGTTCTATAAAACTAAACTCTCTAAATCGCAGACTAATCCCTCCAGTTTAACCGCAAGCTCCACAAACATCCAAAAGCAACATAACTGGTATTAACAAAAGCAAACAGATGTTTCACTAATCACAGTAAATAGGACCAACGATTTTCCAACATAGCAGACGACAATAATACAAATCAACCAATCAATAAAACCAAACTCTCTAAATTGCACACTAATCCCTCCACGCTTAATTGTAAACTCCACCAACATCCAAAAGCAACATAGCTGGTATGAAAAAAGCAAACAGAGGTTTCACCAATCACAGTAAATAGGAACAACAATTTTCTGACATTGCAGACGACAATAATACGAATCAACCAATCAATGAAACTACCCTCAATTCCAAACTAGTTAGGTTGATAATATTGATACACTATAAACATTGAAATCATTGTGACCATACTAATAATCTACAAATATTCCGCTCTATCTAGGTCCATTTCCCTTTCACGATCTCACCCGTACACTAACACTTTCTTCATCAACAATCTCACACTTGCACTAACATACAATCACAATAACTAATTCTGTTTCTATAGTAAAGTATGCAAAACTAAAATTTAAAAAAAAAACACAACATTAGAACATTATATTGTCTTACAGTTTCCGGTCATCATATTAATACACTATAAACATTGAAAACGTTGTAACCATATTAATAAACTACTAACATTCAACAATAACTAATTTATTACGATCTCACACTTACACTAACACTTTTTCCATCAAGGATCTCATATTTACATGAACATGCAATCACAATAGAATCAATAGCACTTTTGGTCCTTCAATTATTAATTAGTTCTAATGTTGGTGCTTGTGATATTTGATCAAGCATATCTAACCTTCAATTAAATAAAATACGCACTTTTTATCCCTACTTTGTGAGTATTCACAAATTTATCATAATTATTAGTCTTTCCACTACTTGATTGCCCATGTGTTTTGTTAAGCTAGTAGTGTCTCTCTGTTACTCAATATTTGGTTGTAATATAATTCTAAAAATAGTTCAAATTTCTTACATAAAAGGAGTAAAAACACACATTTCAATTAATTGAAGGCTAAATGTGCTACCTCATATATTACAAGGACCAAAATCAAAATATACCTATATTTAGAGACCCAAAATGATATTATCCCATCACCATAACTTCTGATGTATTGTGTTTGATTAAGCATATTTAACCTTCAATCAAATAAAATGTGCACTTTTTATCCCTAATTTGTGAGTATTTATCATAATTATTAGTCTTTCCATCACTTAATCACATGTGCTAGTCAATATTAAACTGTAATATAATTCTAAAAATAGTTCAAATCTCTTACATAAAAGAAGTAAAAATACCCATTTCAATTAATTGAAGGTTAAATGAGCTCCCTCATATACTACAAGGACCAAAATCAAAATATACATATAATTTAGGGAACCAAAATAATATTATCCAATCACAATAACTTCTGATTTATTCTGTTTGATTAAGCATATTTAACATTCAATCAAATAAAATGTGCACTTTTTATCCCTAATTTGTTGGTATTCACAAATTTATCATAATTATTAGTCTTTCCACCACTTGATTACCCTAGTGTTATGTTAAGCTTGTACTATTATGGGTCATTTGGTTAGAAACAAAGTTATACCGGGATTAGTTATTCCACCCTCCCACATGGATAAAATAACACTACAATCCCTGGATAATTAGTTATAACATGATTTTATTCCAACCAAACATGGGATAAACACTTCTCAAATTTAATCCCAGGAATAATTATCTCTTACCCCTCATACCAGACGAGCCCTTACTCTGTTACTCCATATTTGACAGTCGTATAATTCTAAAAATAATTCAAATTATTTACATAAGACAATAAAAACACACATTTCAATTAATTGAAGGCTAAATGTGCTCACTCATATAATTACAAGAACCAAAATCAAAATATTCATATAATTTAAGGACCAAAAATGCTAGTATTATCCAATCACGATAACTTCTGATTTATTCAGTTTCTATAGTAAAATATAGCAAAATTGAAATTAAAAATAAAACAAAACATTATATTCTCTTACAGTTTCTGATCATCGTCGATTTCAAGCTTTTTCTGGCATCCAGTGGTTGGATTTGCAATGTTGAACTGAACAAAAAAAAAATTAACAAAATAAATTAGTTGTTTATTATACTGACAAAAACATATAATGAAGGAAATAATTGTGGTTTATTTATCAACCTTCATCTTTGGTTGGAGGCCGTGAAGATGATGAAGTGTTCAAATATACTCACTTGGCCTCTTATTTGCGATTAGGGTTTTGCGTTTGGTTATTTCTGGATGTATATAAGGTTGCTAAATTTGGGCTTTAAGTATTAAGCCTTTATTAATGGTCTTATGTTTTGGGCTATTGAGATAGCCTTCCCTTTTTGTCTGATGATCCATAGCCTTTCCGCCACGTGTATTTTTGACTTGTCATAAAAAAATTAGTCACTAAAAAAATTTGGCTATTTAGTTTTTAATTTTACCTCCAACGAGGGATAAACACGAAAAATTGAATCAAACCGATCATATCAGAAAAAACGGACATTTTTTTGGTTTGATTTGCTTTGATTTTTAATTTTAAAAAACAGCGATATTTGGTTTGGTTTTGGTTTCAAGTCGAAAATCAAAATCAAAAAAATCGAACCGATTTATTAATACATATTTTAAAAAATTAGATATATATATATATATTTGTGTTTGTGTGTGTAGAGGCGAATCCAAGATTTCAAGAGGATGTTTCAGAAATTAAACTCAGCATCTTAACCAGTGCACCACTCAATCTCTTTTTACCATGGATTCCTTCAGATAATATTAGACATATTTTACTAATTATACACATATATACCGAGTTTAGTCGGGCGACAATGGATTCACGTGACCCAATTTTTATACTTAGATTTGTTCCTCTATGTGTGTACTTTTATGGATAAATTACAACTACGTTATAAAACTAGAAAACTAGAAAAAGAATATTTTGGAGAAAAAAAGAAGATATGAGAATTTTTTATTTCTCTTTAGGGATGAGAATACAATGAAGGAGAACCTCTTTATTTATAGGGGAAAACTGACTTGGTTCCAAAGTTCTAACCCTAACTTTCCTCTTAAAGATAGACATTCACAATAAACAAATAATATTTATAAAACTCCCCCTTGAATGTCTATTTGATAGATAATGTATCCTGTTAAAATTTTACTAGAAAAAACTCAATGGAAAAAATTCTCGTGAAGGAAAAAGAGAACAACGAACATTTGAAACAATTCCTTGCCCCACCCTGAGATGAGAGGTTCCAATTTATTCTTCTCTTTTTCTATATTTCTAGGTCAATCGGCCGAATGATTGTTATTCCACTTACGGTTACAGTGCCTCTATCGAAGCAGAACAAGTCTAATGCTCCAACCCTGGTTTTCGGGGATTCCATTTCGATCTAAAACCCGGAAACTCATATCTTTATATACGAAATTGCTTCTTTTTTTTATCTGTCATGAATCACCTGGTACACATATTTAATAATACATATTTTGCACTACAAGAAAGTATATAATTGGCAACAAAACTTTAGCAACAATAAATATATTGCTGCTAAAAATGATATTGGCAACAAAAAATTAATATATTGTTGCTAAAATATGTAAATGGCAACAAAAAATAACTTGTTGCGAAAACTTTTCGCATTGGAGGTTATTTGAATGGCATGCAGTAACTTTTGTTATTGTGAAAAGTATTTTTGGCAATAACATCCAACATATTGCAACAAAAATGTTGTTAGCAAATGTCTTTCTTCTTGTAGTGTTGGCTGCCTCATTAAAAATCTTACAAAGAAAAATCCAATGTGACAAAAACTTTGTATGGAAAAAAGAGTACAACACGTATTAACTCCCCTTGATGAGAACTTCAATTCAACCACTTGAATCTTCATATCCCAATCTTGTTACCATCTTCTCAAAAGTTGCAGTTGATAGAGACTTGGTGAACAAATCAATTATATTATCACTCGAACACATCTATTGCACGTTGATATCATCATTTTTTTGAAGATCGTTGTGAAGAACAACTTTTGTGAAATGTGTTTTGTTTTATCTCCTTTATGGATCCTTCCTTTAGTTGGTGTTGCTCCTCCATTCTTTTGATAGAGTTGTATCATCGACACATAATATTGTTAGAATCACGTCAAGTATATTCGTGTCTTACTTTATAAACAGATGTTATCATTGTATGATTTTACTATCATATAGAACAACATTGTATGACTATAATTCCTCGTATGAATAGATACCATGTCTAGATCGAACATGTAACGACCGTTCGGTCATTTGAACATTTCGCTTGAATTCTTATCATATCCTCCATCCGGACATTCACCAATAACTATTACACGTGGATTTTGTGAGTAAAGTAACTCTTACGATTTGGAAAGAAGATTAATTAAAGGGAAGAATTGATGAGGGAGAAGTGTCCGCGCCAGCGAAGTCGTGTCCGCATCGACGGAAGGGTTAAGTCCGCTTCTGCAAAACATCTTTCGCGAAATCGTTGTCTGTCCATATTGATTTAATGACCTAAAACACCCCATATGAATCCTCTGATTCTCCAACAATAATATAAACTATGTTGAACTTGAATTTGGTTTAGACTAGTATTTTAAAAGGCAGTTTCATGACTCGCTCCGGGGCGGGGCACTGGCAAAACACTCCGGTGCTCACGTACGGGGCTTAGTTCCTGTGAGGCTAACATCATAAGCACCCGAATATACTCCCTAAACATGCCTAACGCCCAACGCACGGGGCTCGCCTAACCGTTCTTACACAAAGTATATGTTAAAGTCCTTAATTAAAAGTGTTGACCTTCATAATTCTTTAACAGTGAATGATACTTAATTGTTTTTCATCTATAGAAATAAGAAGATTGAGTGTAACTCAAATAACAAGTCATAGTTATATTGGGTAAAATTCATAAAGTACAGCTGGACGAATTCCATAATGACATGTGTCAGTGGGGTGAGACTCTTAGATAAGTGAACATTCACAACCTTCGGAGGAGACCTGACAGCTCCGGAGAATTTAAGTCCGAAAGTTTGTCGAGGTAGCGGTACCGGTTGATAGGCTAACGGTCAACTGTTAAAGCAGGTCTTCTCCTTATGTGGGGCATTAATAGGCATTATTGCATTTTTTATTGTCCATCATTATTACAGTTTTTAATTCATATTATTATTGGGGGCTTAATTCATGGAATATCTACCCCTTTGTCCCAAATATAAATAAGATCTATCATTTCATTGTAAAGGACATGAAATCCAAGAGATATATACATCATATATTTCACACCTATATTGTTCTTATTTTCTTGTACTTTTAAGGGAAGGTGGGACGGCTTAGTCAACTTTTAAGGTTGATGTTAACAAGAAGGGCAAAAATGGTCCCTTTGTGTGACTGTGAGAGCTCATTTGGTACCAAAAATAAACGGAGGATATATGTGATCTATTTCGAATAGTTTGAGGATAATTTTTGTCCTTTTCCGTAGATTCTATTATATATAACTTCTTATGATTGCGCGAAGCCCGATCAAGTACACTTGTTGGTAATACTATGATGTAGCAAAGTGGTACTAGCAGTATAATCTGCTTCTAGTTTTCGCCTTTCCTCTTTTTGGCAATTTGTCACATTTATTATTTCTATTTATAAGGCTCCTCTAATTTTATTACTCACAGATTTCACTATTTTTCAACTTTTATTGCCACTACGGGCAGACATCTCAATGGTCATAATCCCCCCCCCCCCCCTCCCGGCTACTAATTATGTTGCAGTTTTTTCCAAAATATAAAGTGCTCAATATGTAGTACTATCATAAAAAATGTGGTACTTCAACTAATGAAGTGACAATTCAACAATTGCTAATACTAATTCTTTTGTGTCCACTATAATTTTTTTATGCAAACAGATTTGATTCAAAATAAGTGTTGATTTAGAAAATTATAAAAACATTAAATATCTTCTTCTTTTTCTCCCGAATCTACAACTATCAAAAGTTTCAGGAGAGTGAAATAAAGGGTAATTTAGTTAAATAATCCTTATAATGTTATTGAATGAATTTTTAATGATTACATTTTTTTAAGTCGAGGGTCTATTGGAGACAACCTCTATATCCCATATAGGTAATTCGCTTACATCTTACCCTCTTCAGACTTCACTTATACTGGCTATGTTATTGTTGTTGTAATGAGTTTTTAATAAGGGTGTGTTTGGTATGAAGGAAAATGTTTTCTATGAAAAGTGTTCTCCTAGAAAGTGGATTTCTTACTTATTTTCTAGTGTTTGGTAAGTATGTAAAATAATATTATCACAAGAGCAATTATATGTGTAACACTTCGTGCCTTCGGGCTAAGATTTAGCCCGTTTGATGGGAACATAATGGAACCAAGATGAGGACTATAGGAAGTGTTTTGAAAACCAATCAAGGTATAAGAAGAGTCTTTGGGCAAAATATAGTTGAAAGCTACTCTACAGAGCATGTTTTCAAGTAAGTTTGCACCAGGTCTCACTTAACGAGGGTATACGGGAAATTCTATAAAGAATTGGAGAAAACATAAAACATGAAAGTAGTAGCCCTTTGAAATACTTTCCAACAGTATATGATGGATGTCAAATAGACATCTGTAAAAAGGTTATGATTGTTTTGCTTAAGGGTCGTAGAGCAGTTCGCCGGTCACGTATCTGCGGCGCACAACGTGAAATGCGACGCAGAAGGCCATCTGTGATGCATTTTCCAACGCATTTCGGGCAAAATTTATATCCTGAAGTTTCCAGCATTCTATTTCGATATGCTACGCAGATGTCAGCGCAGATGCACCCGAAACTCATTTAAAGTTGCGTTTTTCTGAATTTTTATTTCATTTTTTAGTTCTCCAAGCCCTAACACATCTTTTTTGTCCTCTCCTAATCCTCTCATATCAAGGTAAGTACCTCCAATGTATTTTAAGTAATTCTAACATACACACACACACACACACACACACACACACACACACACATATATATATATATATATATATATATATATATATATATATTCTTAACAAGATTCTAAGCTATAATCTTAGGGTTTTCAAGAAAACTTTCTCAAGGTTTCAAGTTCAGAGTTTTGGTTCCTTCTTCAAAAGTTCAGACCTTTACTTCAAGTTTTGGAGTGACTAAGGTATGTAGAGCTTATATCCACGTGTGGGAACATCATTATTCTTCCACATGCCACTTTTAATCCATGGAACACGAATTTCCTCAGGACTAGAATTTTGCTCTAATTCATGATGACCCTATATACATGTACAACTATATATCATGCTTATATCATATTTTCGTTCATTGTATTCTTGATATTTCATTTGTATTATCATGAATCCGTCTGTAATCCATGAACGCCCATAACTTGAATTCATGGGTTGTTACCAATATCATTCCATTATATGAACTTTACATGTTTTCAGGTCTCTTGCAAGTTATATTACAACTATACATGTTATACTATATTTATAAATCATGTTAACAAGTTAAGATCATGAAATCCATGAGCCATTAAGCCGCTTATATTCATGTTCATGTTTTGGGAGTCGCACAAATTATCGAGAAGGTTTAATATCTGAAACTACGTATGCCAACGTAGGATAAAAATCGTTCTGCCCAGTTAGGAGGATTCCTTCATGTTACCCATTGCGCGTTATTTGATCCATTCATGTCATGTTCATGTCTCGTACCCCGGCAAGGTATGAGATGACTTAGATGATCGGGCCGAGATCAGATGCCATGTTCTTACATGGTGGTTACATGTCGGTATACAAAAGCTCTCCCATTTAAAAATAATTTATCATATTTTATTATATTCATGTCAGATATTATACATGCTCATGCTCAGGTTACATTTTCAGTTCCTATAATTTTAATGTCCCTGCCTATTCATTTAGTTGCTTTACATACGAGTACAATTCAAATGTACTTACGTCCCTTTTGCATGGGGCATACACTTCACGGTGCAGGTACGGAGTTTCAGGACGATAGATCAGTTCACTAGGATTCTCCCATATTAGTTATTTGGTGAGCCCCATATCATTCGGAGTGTTGGTTTATTTATTTTTCATGCCATGCTTTACAGTAAAGGTATGTCAGGGCCTTGTCCTGGTAAACAGTTTAGCAGTCAAGCTTCGTACTTATTATATTTTTCAGATTATTTCAGCAATTGTATTTTCAGACTATATTTTCAGTATTTAGAATTTAGATATGCCAATGTTGATCTTTTGTTAACTAGATCCTCGTTTTAATTTATGTGGATGTGTTTAACTTGACACAGTTTATTTGAAACTTATTGTATTAAACTTGTCAAGACATTCCTGTGACTATAAATGTATGTTATTAAGTGTAAAAATAAGAAAATCTTAATTAAATTAAAAGTTATCATTTTTTAAAATAAACTACACAATAAGTAAAGAGTGCTAAGATAAATAAAGAAGGGGAAACGAAGAAAAAACAGTTTTATTTGAAGCTCATACTTTTTAGAAAAATTTACATTGCATATCTAATTCTATGAGATATTTATAGTTAGTAATAACTATTTAATTACTTTTCATAGTTATAGTGAGTTTTAAATTTACATATCATAGCTATACCAAATACATCTCTTTTACTTGCTCATATTTCTCCCTCACATCTCATTTCTCCGTCACATCTCTCTCCGTTCTCTCTCTTCTCCTTCGGATCTCACCCCTCTCTCGGTTCCTTCTCTATTCCCCTAGACTCCGGTGTCGTCATACACGTGGTGGTCCTTACCACTCCGCAGCTAAGGCAGCAGTCGTAGCTGCCAGTGATGCCAAAATACATGGTTTCTTCTCAGATCTAGATGGATATCAGCAACATAAAACGTCGTCATACCGGCAGGATTAATGGCGGTGCCACATCGGCAATAGTCCCACCCAGATCTCATAAACACAAAAAGGTTGATCGATGCACTGTTTCGATTTGTAGTGGCGGCATCACAGTTGCAAACTGGGTGTTATAATTTTAATTTTGATTGCAAGAACAATTTGCCTAATTCTTTAGATTATATGAATAACTTCTCCAGTGTATTTGGAATTTTATGAACGTACAAGCACATCACACATCATTCAGTTACAAAATTTGTTCCTTCCTTTTTCAATTGCAAGAGTGGGACTAAATCAGAATCTCTTCATCATGCGGATAGCAATCTGAAAAAGAGTTGGATCTTGATTTCATAAACACAATTTATTGATTTGAGTGTATTTTATTTCTTGTATCTACATATTTGAGTATATCTTAGTGTAAATATAAGGTACGTGATTGTAATTTTGGGCAAACTGGATGTATTTGACTGTACGTGTTGTTTGAATGATCTATATACATATGTATTTTATTTCTTATATCTCTAGATCTGAGTGTATTTGAGTGTAAATATAAGGTATATGTATTTGACTGATTGTATTTTTGAAAAAAATTAGATGTATTTGACTGTATGTCTTATTTGAATGATCTATATACGTATGTATTTGACTCACTGTATTTTAAAATTGTGTATTTGAATACACTCGAATACATGCAAAACTGTGTATCTAAAACGAAATGTAATTAAGAAAAAGACAATTATTATTGGTTAGAAGACTAAAAACTATAGCTATTTAGGTAAGTTAACCTACTTTCTAACCGTTGACGATTGGCCCAACATGCTCATGAGCCCATGTTCTATAACAAGAAAACGATCCCAATGGACCTTTGAGATAGGACTGACCCGTTCTCAACCAAAGATTCAATGGTATTCTTTCGGGAAAAGAGATAAATATATTTCTCTACTTTATTTTATTATCAATTTTATCATTCTTTAGTGATTGTGAATAAATATACCCCTGTCGTTTATAAAGCTTATATCCATACTCTATTAAGATAAAAAAAACCCTAAACCAAATTAAATTACTCAATTTTAAGAAAATAACCCGATCTCTTTCCTGACCCTCTCCGATTTCACCTTCGTGCAAAAAAATTGATCCAATTTTCTTCAATTTTTAATTAAATGAGCTCAAATTTAAATGTAATTTTTTTAAAATTTAGTGAACAAATCACAACTACTAATTCTTCAAATAAACATGGAATCAACAAAATCATTTTGTCAACTTTTTTCTTAAGCTTTAACTCTTAACAATGGCCAACATGTCTTTGAGCTATTTTTTCTTGCATATTCTAAACAAACCACAAAGTTAGTACTGATAATGGCGCCTACTGCTTCTGCTAATCCTCAGACCTCTGTTTTTCTTCCTCTTCAAGGTTCGTTTCTTCTTTGTCTATGTTGAAACAAAATTATCTTAAAAATAGTAGTTGTGATGTTTTTCATTTTTGTTTTTATCAATGATGCAGGATTTCATGGATCATCTCATCAGACCTTACAATTGAGAACCCAAAAGGTATTTCTAGTTGTCTTTTAAGATGACATATAGCTACAATAACAGCTAAATTTGAACTCCAGCCACCTCCATGATAAGTTTTCAAAATTTTCAACTTTTTTTTGGGTGAGTTTGTATGCTCTTACTTGTTTGGATGTTGGAATGAAATAGGATAACCACAACTATTTTAAGATTGAAGTGTTTTTATTGTATATGTTTCAAATGGTTAACTCAACTATGTTTCCCGTGACGGTGTAAGCATTTTTATTGGCTAGAATTTTATTAGAAGATTCGTTTCGAATTGCTGATTCTTGTTAAGATTCAAGAATGAGGAGTATTTATCCGGGAGAAGAAGGTGAAATATGGGTTGAGTCGGGGCGAGTCAAGAAAAGAATCGGGTTATTTTCTTAAAATTATATAATTTAATTTAATTTGAGATTTTTCATTCAAATAGGGTATGCTTATTGTAAACAGTAGGAATGAGTATATTTGTTCACAATCACTAAAAGAGAATAAAATTAGCTAATAAAACAAAGTAAATAAGTATATTTGATCCTTTTCTCTATTTTTATCGTATGTTTGGATATTAGGAGGACGTGAAGGAAGAGAAGTTTAAAAGGAAATGAATAAAAAGGTTAAATTTGTTTTCTTAATTATTTAAAATTGATCAATTTATCATTCGTTAACATTTTGATTTAATATTATCTCGTCTTTAGAGGGAGGCTTTATTTTCCTTAACTCAGAGGCGAATTTAGAATTTGTAAAATATGGGTTCACCAATCAAAAAAGAAGGAAAAGAACAATAGTAAGCGAGAGTTGATTCCTAATTTTCTAGGTAAATAACTAAACATTCAACTAAGTACATCATTCAACATTTTTGGAGCATGAGTGTCGATAGTTAAGTATTATATCATTTCTAAAAAAATATGTACATAATGTTAATGTTGGCTTTGGTGTTGTGACATTTTACCCAACATATTATTTTTAGTGCTAAGTTGAATTTAAGAAATGTTGGAACAAATGTTACAACATTCGGACCAACATTTTATGACAAACAGTTTTGCCTTACTTCACGGACTGAAGCAATTCTCGTGGGATTTTTACCACGATGGAGAAGTGACTTGGCAATGTAATTAGGAGCTGATAAAACGTGTGGAAAAACAAGTCAAAGTCGTTGCTATGCTTGGGGAACAAGTCCAAGAAGTTAGAGGATTTTGCTCCATAATTTTCTCCAACATTCACAATCAGTTGCCCACCTTTCTCTCAACCTCTACAACAAGTCGATGAAGTTTTTCAAGGAAGACTCTCTACTAGAAATAGAGAGGGAAGAAGAGTGAATCGACATCTAGAAACATATTGTAAAAATATCAAGAGAGCTATCGAGAATTCATCTCAGAAAACTGGATCGCAAGTGTTGCCTGAGTGGGTCGACAACATTCTGTCCAACATTATAATTGTTGCTTAGATTCTAGATTTGTTCTTCATTGAAGCAATTATAATGAGATGTTGTTTATGTCTATTTAGACAGATTTTTCAAGCAGAAGTCATCTGCGACTTCAATCTTTTTAATTCCTTTTGTTTTATCTTGTAAAATTGTAAAAGAAGGAATTTATTCAATTGTATATAAATATAGACAATACTTTCAGTCACTGACCGTCATAAGTTATATAATAAATATAATCTATGTAAATATTAAACATTTGTGTTCTTTATTATTTCCGTTGCATTTTACTCTTAAATGGTTTTTTGTTTTATCGAAATGTTGTCACTTGTGACTGACAATATTAGTACCGACATTTGCAAAATGTATTGGCATTCGATTTATTTTTACTTTATTTTTATTTTTATTTTCATAGCATACCCCGAGACCCAACAAGTGGTATCAGAGCCGACATTTAACACAATAAGTGCTTGATCCTGTTATTCAAAGCTATGGAACCGACAAATCCAAATATTGCTAGACTTTCCATTTTAGATGGTACAAACTATGCTTATTGGAAGATTCGCCTACGTTCTCATATCAAATCAATTGACGTTAGGGCATGGAGATCTATAACCAATGGGTATGTTGTTCCAATGTTGCCGCCGGATGAGGAAGATGTCATTCTTGTTAAAACTGAATCCGAATGGACGGCGGAAGAAACCAATAATGCAAGCTTTAACGAAAAGGCCTTAAATACAATCTTTGGATGGGTTGATCCTTACATGTTCAAACTCATTCAAAACTGCCCAACGGCTAAGGATGCATGTGATACTTTACAAATTCATCGTGAAGGTAGCTCAAGTGTCCGTCGAACAAAGCTACACATGCTCATGGGCAAATATAAACGTTTAAGGATAGAAGAAGTAGATGATATAAAATCTTATTTTGAAAAGTTGATTGATATCTCTAATGAATGTCAAGTGCTTGGTGAACCATTAACCAACACTCAACTTGTTGAAAAAGCTCTCTGTTCTCTTCCTGAAAAATTCAACTTAAAGATTTATGCCATTGAAGAAGCTCACAATCTTGCTACTATGGACCTTCATACCTTGATGAGCATTCTCAAAACCTATGAGATGAACATTCAAAATCAAAGGGAACTATGCAAGAGCAAGAATGTGGCACTTCAAGTTCAATCCTCGGAGAATCAAATCGAAGAAGATGATAAGAATCTTAAAGAAATTGGTAAAGGTGCTAATATTGCCTTACTCACTCAAAAATATAATTAGATGGTGAGAAGTTCAACAATGATAGAAATCAATCTAAATCTAAACAGCATAAAAACCAAGGCTTCAATCAAAAGCCCACTAAGTTCCTTCCCAATACACAAAAAGGAAGCCCACTAAGACAAACCAATTCAGATCGTACCAAATTTGATCCCAAACAACTCGATTCTATACAATGTAATGCATGCTCGGGTTGAGGTCATTATGTTAATGAATGTGCCAACACTCTTAGGAAATTTGGTAAGAATATGTGTGTATCGCTTAGTGATGACGAAGGAGAAGAAAAATGAGATCAAAGAGTCGAATCACAAGCAAGGCTGGATACTGTCTACGAACAGTCTCTGTCAGATAATGAAGATATCGTCTGTAATGTTGCCTCATATGTCACGACATTTCAGGCAACATTTGTATCTCCAGCAACATCTGAAAGGTACATATTCTTTAACTATCATGATGTTAATTGCTTTAATGGTTTTATTTCTAGTGGTGAGGCTGAGTGTATGGATCAAGTTGAATGAAATGATTAAATGATTAAGGAATTACAAAGTATTTGTAAATCCTTAATCATAAAATCCAAGCTACTTGACTCAAAGGTAAAATCTTTAACTCGTAAGAAAGTGTAGATCTAAAAGGCACAATAACCGATTAGAGGTTGCACTTATTAAAAATGATATATAATTTGGTAAGATTCGTGCAAAACTGGATTTAGCCGAAGCAACCTTCCGTAAGCTCAACTCAGGGACTTCTAAATTAAATGAGATACTCAGCTTTAGTAAATCTTCACATGCCGGTATTGGATACGAAAACTCATTTAAAACTATATGCTCAAGTTTATTTGACAAAAATGAGAACATATGTTTTGTAAAAGAAAAAGGAATAAATGATAAGTTCTTATATATGTCAAAGAATATGAAATTTGTGTGTCGTCATTGTAACTCTCATGGACTCTTAAAACCATACTATTTCAAACTTCAAAATTTTGTGAGCAAAATGTTGCCTAAAAGGTTGTCCAACATTTCGGACAACATTCAAAGCAACATTTCAGAGCCGAAAGGTAAAAAATGTTTTTAAAAGAATTTGGGTTCCCAAAATGGATGTAACTTGTAATGTTGCGATAACTGCTTTAAGAACTAACATTTCAGGTTCTTGGTACTTTGATAGTGGATATTCTCGCCTACATGATAGGTTCAAATGAGTTTCTAAAGAACTATGAGTCATTCAATGGAGGTAATGTAACTTATGGAGGTGGCAGTAAAAGCAAAATTATAAGAAAATGAATCTTGGATGTTCCTAGATTTCCAGCTTTAAGAAATGTTTTATACGTTAAAGGTTTAATGGCTAATTTGATTAGTATTAGTCAACTATGTGATCATAATCTTGAAGTAAAATTCAATAAGAATGTCATGTAAAGTTGCAAATAAAGCTAATAAATGTGTCATGTCAGGTACTAGAACATGTGATAATTGCTATCTTGTTGCAAGACAAGAAACACGACGACACAACACTATGGCACAAAAAGTTGGGGCATGTCAACTACCATAATCTGAAAAAATTGATCTAATATGAAGCGGTCAGAGGCTTACCCAATCTTAGCCATAAAGGTAAAATAGTCTGTACAAATTGTCTACAAGGTAAGTTATCCCGTGTTTCCCATAATGTTGTCCAGAATGACGGACAACATTCAGGTACGTCTCATTATTTTAAATTATTGCACATGGATCTTATGGGTCCAATTGAGGTAGACAGTTTGGGAGGCATGAGGTATTCCTACATGATAGTAGATTATTTTTCTAGATATTCATGGATATATTTCTTGAAAGAAAAATCACAAACTTTTGACATGTTTAAAATTTTGCACTCTAGAATTAGGAACTTGCTCTATTCTCCTATTTTTTGGATTAGATCTGACCATGAAAAAGAATTTGAAAATAGCTCATTTACAAAAAATTGTGAGAAAAAAGGAATTTTCCATAAGTTTTCTGCTCCCAAAACTCCTCAACAGAATGGGGTAGCAGAAAGAAAGAATAGAACATTACAAGAAATAACTAGGGTTATGCTTAGTTCTAAAAAATTGTCAAAACGTTTTTGTGTTGAAGCCTTAAATAATGCTTGTCACATCACTAATAAAGTCTACCTAAGGCTTGGAACAAAAATGACACCCTATGAGATAATAAATGGAAAGAAACCTAACTTGCGTTACTTTCATATTTTTAGGGTGTATTTGTTACATTTTAAATGATAAAGATCAATTGACAAAGTTTGACTCTAAGAGTGACAAATGATTTTTTGTTAGTTATTCCCAAAATAGTCATGTTTATCAAGTGTACAATCTAAGGACCAAAACTATACAAGAGTCTGTAAATATTATTTTTGATGATGTTTATGATCTTACAGGAAATACAATTGAAAATAACACTATAGTTTTAGTGGAAAATGTGCATACTGCTGAAGAACAAGATGTTGCCCCAAATGTTACCACATCCGAAGCAACATCTGACCCTGAACCAGAGATCACAGAAGGTGCAGATGAGGAGTCAAATGCTGAATTGCTAGATCAAGTTCGAAGGGACCCCTCATCAAGGATTATGAAGAATCATCCAACATGTCAGATGATAGGGGGAGTTTTTTTTAGGGAATTAGAACAAGAGGGAAAGAACTACTCAATTACAAAGACATAGTAAGGTATGTGTGTATGTCTACCATATACCAAAATGTTAGTCTTTCTTGTTTTATATCTACTTTAGAATCAAAAAAAATGTTTTAGAAGCACTTAAAGATGATTGTTGGATCCAAGCAATGCAAGAAGAGCTTGAACAATTTTCTCGAAATAAGTCTGGGACTTAGTTCCACGTCCAAATAATACAAATGTAATTGGAACTAAGTTGATTTTTAAAAATAAATCAGATGAATCGGGAACTATTGTAAGAAACAAAGCTCGTCTAGTTGTACAAGCTATACTCAGGTTGAAGGAATCGATTATGACGAAACCTTTGCACCTATGGCTAGAATTGAATCAATTAGACTTCTTCTTGCCATTGCATGCTTTCTAAAAATTACTTTACACCAAATGGACGTAAAAGGTGCATTCTTGTATGATTATCTAGATAAGGAAGTATATGTTGAACAACCAAAAATTTGAAGATCCTCACCATCCACACTATGTGTACAAGCTCAAAAAGGCTTTGTATAGGTTGAGACAAGCTCCTCGTGCATGGTATGATCGCCTAACTAACTTCCTTCTAGAATTTAATTTTAAGCGCGGTGAAGCTAGTCGTACTTTATTCATTAAATATCACAGTGTAGATATTATTATTGCTTAAATCAATGTAGATGACATAATTTTTTGTTTGACCTCACAGTCTTACCTAAAGACATTTGTTTAAGCAGTGTCATCGACATTCGAAATGAGCATGATTGGGAAACTAACTTTTTTCTTAGGCTTATAGATTAAGCAAAGTGAAGATGGAATTTTCATCTCCCAAAGTATATGCCAAGAATCTAGTTAAGAGGTTTGGATTGAAAAATGCTAAGCAGATGAAAACTCCAATGGTTATCGGTGAATGAATTTGGAAGGTGTTTTTATGTTGGTTTGGATATTTGGGATGTAATTGACAATGATCTGACAATATTTTTTTGGATGATATGTTTGAATGCTTAATTTTCTTATTCTTCTAATCCTATAAGAATGGTGTATATATGTTGTATTTGTATGTCATATCAACATCTATGTCACTTCCTTAAGTTACTTGCACAAATTAGAATTGGTTTTGTGAAGAAAGGCAAAAAGGGGGAGAATGTTAATGTTGGGTTTGGTGTTGTAACATTTTACCCAACATATCATTTTTAGTACTAAGTTGAATTTAAGAAATGTTGGAACAAATTTCACAACATTCGGACCAACATTTTATGACAAACATTTTTGCCTTACTTCACGGACTGAAGCAATTCTCGTGGGATTTTTACCATGATGGATAAATGACTTGGAAATATAATTAGGAGCTGATAAAACATGTGGAAGAACAATTCAAAGTCGTTGCTATGCTTGGGGAACAAGTCCAAGAAGTTAGAAGATTTTGCTCCATAATCTTCTCCAACAAACACAATCAGCTGCCCACCTTTCTCTCAACCTCTACAACAAGTCGATGAGCTTTTCAATAAAGACTCTCTACTATAAATAGAGAAGGAAGAAGAGTGAATCAACATCCAGAAATATATTGCAAAAATATCAAGAGAGCTCTCAAGAATTCATCTCAGAAAACTGGATCACAAGTGTTGCCTGAGCGTGTCGACAATATTTTGTCCAACATTATAATTGGTGCTTAGATTCTAGATTTGTTCTTCATTGAAGCAATTATAATGAAATGTTGTCTATGTCTATTTAGGTAGATTTTTTAGGCGGAAGTCATCTGCAACTTCAACTTTTTTAATTCCTTTTGTTTTATCTTGTAAAATTATAAAAGAAGGAATTTATTCAATTGTATATAAATATATACAATATTTTCGGTCAGTGACCGTCATAGGTTATATAATCAATATAATCTATGTAAATATTAAATATTTGTATTCTTTATTATTTCCGCTGCATTTTACTCTTAAATGTTTTTTCTGTTTTATCAAAGTGTTGTCACTTGTAACTGATAACATTACTACCGACATTTGCAAACTGTATTGACATTCGATTTATTTTTACTTTTAGTTTGTTTTTATTTCCATAGCATTCCTCGGGACCCAACACATAAAAAATCTAGTTTTGCAGAAAGATCATGGGCTCACTTGCCCTGTAAGTTACATGTAAAGTACGCCCCTGCCTTAACCCATAATGTAGGTTCAATTCATAATAAAAATTGAACGGCAAATTTAGACCATTTCTCTCTCAGAATTTTAATATGTCATTGGAGCTCTGTTAATAGCAAGAGCAAAATGAATCGATTGTTGACGCCAAGTATATAAATGAATCAAAAGTGTAATAAAGAATACATAAAAGACAAATTTGCATTTTTACCGAATAAAAAAGAAGAAAACTTAGGGAAAGTGGAACTACTTTCTAGTCCTTTCATTTATTGTAATCGGAGAAGAAGACGATAAGGAAGAAACTAAAATATGCTTATACTTTTCCCAATTGTTTTTTCGAGAAAAAGGACAACAATAAACGGAATATGTTTCTCAAGTTTTATGTCCTCTTTTTCTTTTTTTGTTCTACTTCCCGATAAAAAAAGGGCCGTCAGAATAACTGGTAAAGTTGTTGTTCTCGCCCCGATGTTTTGCTCATGCCGTTTTATCGGTGATGAAATCGGGAGTCAAATTGATTTCTTAACTCAAGCGATTTGGGCTAGAAACGGAACTCTAATTTCCAACAATGGGTTCCCCAACTACTCCAGAAAATGTTAGGATGGTGTGATTAGACTAAGGGGTAAGAAAGCATGAATACAACCGAGTAAAGTAAAGGATAAGTAAAGGATAAAGTAAAGATAGATAAAATATTTGATTTGATTTGATTTGGATTGTGTCTCTAATCTATACAAAGAATGTGTATTTATAGTACAAAAAGAGAAAAAATTGTACAAAATGTGACCCCCCATGTCGGCCGTCAAATAACCTACTAAGTACCACAGCTGACTATGGGGGAGGCGGTGCTAATTTTTTCGCCATCTACTCCTCTTGCTCGGATAATGATCCTTCCATTTAGCTATTATTGGTCATTACCACTTTTGGGGGTCTGGAAACCTGAGGTTGGGTCCAATAGAACCTATCATGGAAGCATCCCTCCACGTCGGCCTAGCTTTGCATGAAATCTAAAGCCAAAGAAGAGTACCATGTGAAGGTTGTTCTCGTTAGAGAGAGAGGGAATAGCTGAAACTTGTGGTACTCATTCTGTCCAGCTTCGCCGCATTGCCCAATAAATCTACCGATGTGCTCGATAGTGGATTTGCCATCATCGCCAGAAAAAATAGCAAATTCTGGTGTTTTGAAGCCCCTCGGCAAAGGTGCTATACGATATATCCAATCATGGTAGGGCTTCTTGTAGACATGTTTGTCTAAGGGTTTCAGTTGGATGTTGAAGTACCTCCGTATGGTATTGGCAATAATCTTCGGGTTTATCAGTTGTGACGTCCCCTACCGATTCTCAACTGGATTCGGCTGGTAGGCGTTCTGCATTGGCGGCCTCCATTCTGTACCTTGTTGGATAAGGTTTTGAATGTTGTAGGTGGTCTGATGCCTATTACCAATAGGTGGGGTGATGCCCCATTGTTGCTGCTGGGAATGGCCACCAAAGCCCGCAACCTGAGCTCTTGGAACGGCTAACGGAGCCTGAGGATAAAGTGGAACATGGTTCCATGGCTGCCCTCCTCGGGCGTCGGGCGTCCTTAGAAAGTTTACGCCTCTTGGAAGGTATGGATTGGGTACCGGCAGTGACTGCTGGAATGGTAACCCACTATAAATAGCGTCACCAGATAGCCGAGGTAAGTCATAGCCAGGGGCCATCAACTGCCAATTCGGCTGGCCAACATTGTTCGCCTGCATCGTAGGGATGTTCGTGGAAACGTACGACATAACGGACGACAATCCAAAGTGAGCCTGAACTGGTCTCCGGGCCATGTTGATCTGTCCATACTGCAGACTCACTTGGTCAGGCGACACACTTTGCCTCCCAAGATTCAGCGGTGACCGTGCAGTGTGTTGGTTGCCAGACGATTGGGCTTATGTTCCTAGGTGTGCTATCGGCTGCACCTGAGCAGGTATTGGCTGATGTACATGAGGCTGAGGAACAACATCGGGAGTCACTGTCTCATGTTGAACAACACCACTCGCCAAAGGGATGGCAGAACTAGCCGAACATTCCCCTGGTGCATTCAGTTGGTTTCTATCTCCCTAGCCTGCTGAACCTCATTATGCACCATCGACTTCACAATGTCAGCCAATTTATTTAGAAACTTGGTACATAATATCGTGAATGTCCAAGTCAATCTGGTGTCTAATAAAAGACGTGGTCATTATGGTTGGACCTTCAGATTGACCAGAGTCTTCCACTGCTTGGGTTGATAGAAGAAGTGGAGGGGTATCTACCGATGTAGGCATACCCGAGGAGGGTGTCGGTTCGTTGTTCCTTCTGGGAGGATTTGTTTAGGATGTGGACTGGACTCGAGGTTCATTTTCTTACCGGACCTTAAGCGCATATGCCAAGAATGATCCTGACTTGGAGAATCAAACTTCACTATTAATTCACCCACGGTCCCACCGGGTGTGCCAAATTTGTTCTCGCCCTGATGTTTTGCTCCTGCCATTTTATCGGCTGATGAAATTGGGAGACAAATTGATTCCTTAACTCAAGCGATTTGGGCTAGAAACGGAACTCTAATTTCCAGCAATGGGTTCCTCAACTACTCCAGAAAGCGTTAGGATGGTGTAATTAGACTAAGGGGTAAGAAATCATGAATACATCCGAGTAAGTAAAGGAAAACTAAATGATAAAGTAAAGATAGATAAAAGGTTTGATTTGATTTGGATTGTGTCTCTAATCTGTACAAAGAATGAGTATTTATAGTACAAAAAGAGGAAAAAATTGTACAAAACGTGCCCCCCATGTCGGCCGTCAAATAACCCATTAAGTACCATGGCTGACTATGGGGGAGGTGGTGCCAATTTTCTCGCCCTCTACTCCTCTTGCTCGGATAATGGCCCTTCCATTTAGCTGTTGTTGGCCGTTACCGTTTTTGGGGGTCTGAAAACCCTTTTGACTTGGTCGTTGAGGCGTCTGCATATGAGTGAGTCCCAGTCGTACCTCTAACCAACGACTTCGGCTAAGATGCCTTAGTAGCCGATGAAGTTCTTTATCGTCGAGGGCTAGGAGTAAATTCGGCTCCTGAGTAGTTCGGCTGTCAGTGAATTCGGCTAAACACTTGGATTATTTTTTAGTGTTAACAGTTGTTGTCATGTGACATGGAGGTCACGGGTTCAAGCCGTGGAAACAACCTCTTGTAGAAATGCAAGGTAAGGTTGTGTACAATGGACCCTTGTTGTCCGGCTCTTTCCCGAACCCCGCGCATAGCGGGAGTTTAGTGCAACGGGCTGCCCTTTTTTCCCCAGATCAAATGAAAAAAAGGTTTTCTAAATAAAAACTCTAGTTGTTTATCTTCCAAAAAAAGAAAGAGATAAGTATTCTTTTCTTCAAAAACTATTGATCAAATGTCTAAAATATTTTAACAATAATAACAACAACTATTACTACAATAATAGTAGTAGTAATTACTCCCTCTATTCTAGGTTTTTGTGAGCACTTTACCTTTTACTAGTCTCAGTAAGAATGTTATATTAGCCCCACGTTAAAAAAAAACTCATTTTACTTTTCTATATTTTAAATAATTTAATTTAAGATTATCATTTTACGCTTAACGAGATAATTTATAATTACACAAATGTCTAAAACTTATTTTTAGCTATATGTTTAAAACGATTTCATTTGTTTCTTGAACTCTGTGTCTAGTCGAATAATGTCACATAAATTGAGACGAACAAATTATATTCTAGTCTATAAGCAAAATATTGGATTAGCTACATAAATCTTTCCGGATTTTGTTTCCCATTAAGTTTATCTGAGGTACAAAATTTCTAAGATGTCAAAGAAATTTAAAAGAGTTGATTAACTGCGTTTACTTATGAACTACTAGTACAATCTCATAACATGTCGACGTATTCCTATACTAAAGTATTAAAAAAAAAACTACTTCCAAATAAAAGAAAAATTCAGACTTCTCGATGTGACACGCAAGCATATGCCACATTCAAATTATATGCAATAGTCCAGATGGTACATCACAAGTTGCAAGTTTGTTTCCAATCATCCAAATGGTGCTTTTTCTTGGTTGTGTCCAATTTTCTTATGTTTAGGATGTAAATCACGTAATGGTAAATTTCCTAGTTAAATTGTCAACTGAAATTGATGACATTGCAAAGTGTTGGCTATTTGAATTTTAAAAAACCCACAAAAATCGGAATAACTGGAAAAAAATTAAAAAAAAATCAAATCATAAAAGCAAACTTAGTTTGGTTTGGTTTAACGATTTGAATAACTGACTTAATTGGTTTAGTTATTTTTTATATAAAAAATGATCCAAATCGAACCGTGATCACCCCTACCTCCAACTATATCTTGTCTGTGTCTTCGGAAGAAAAAACCCCGACTTAAATCAAGGTTGTTGTCATGACCCAAAATCCCATTGTGCCATGAGGGCACCTACCCTAATCTGTAGGCGAAACAGAATAATACAAATGTAAATGCGAAAATAGTAAGGAAACAACAGAAGTATTGTCAACCTTAGAATTTAATACATAACCCTTGAAAGAAAATCATAAAATCCGATAGTCACGAGTACAAAACTACTAATTTAGAATACATGTCTTAAAATGAAATACAAAGTATTGTCTGAATAGTAAAAGACATAATGTAAAATGATAAGAGAGGAGTTCCAATGTCGGGATGGAATATACGGCTCACCCTCGATTCTAAGAAGAATCCCCAATAATTTGCGTCAAGGTGCTCCGCTATCGTCCGGCTCAGTACCTGCACATAGAGTGTAGCAAGTGTAGAGTAAGTACGAGAAGCACGTGTACCCAACAACATCGTCGATCTACCCTAACGATAACGGTGACAAGGGTAGATACTTTTCGATACTTCTCTACTAGTTAGTCAACTAAGTATAAAACAGTTTAGTTATCCAACCTATCAGTATCCTATAATTCAGTCATGTTACAAGTATCATCAGCACTCACGAGTCTTACCACAAGTACCAAGTATAACAAGATTTAATCCAACAATGTTACCAAATAAGCCTAAACCCCATTTAGGGCATCTAGTCCCATATAGTCTCACAACTCGATCTCACAACATATAAGTATTAATATTTCTTCTATCAAGAGCTATAATATCATAAGGTCTACTAGATCATCACCGAATACACACAACATCAAATACATATCTAGAATATGAATAAATGTAATGCAAATGATATGTATGTATGCAATGACCATATGTACCCGATATACACACGCTTGTAGTAGGTGTCACGTGACCCATGGAGGACTCACGAGGTCCATATACCCATCCAGAATAACTCATCGTATTCCAACTCTGTGGTTGTAGTGTCATCATTAATCATCACTCTCGTACCGTGTATAATATCCAATAATAATGTGTATAAATGATATGGATATGTGTACACCATGCAACAACATAATCAATATCAATATTATCAAATTCTTTTCAAGTATTTAAACGAGATGTAGAGTGATAAATGCATGACAAGTCAAATCATAATAAGATATCAAGCATGGCTACGAGCCCAAATAATCAACAATCATACCAACCTAAGTGGATTTATGCACCACGCTCACGGTCCGAAGGCTAAACACATAATCTCCGTCATGTACAACATATTAGTTCATTTAATTACTTTTTAGATGCACCGGTACTCGTACAAGTGCTCGTCACCTCACTAGTACGGGACCCCGATTCCCCATTACTCTCATCTATTAGCATACCAACACATAAACGCTATATTATAGTCTAGTAAGTCTCAACTTGCCTATTTCGGAGTCAAAGAATTACACAACTTTCCCATTATGAGTCTTACCCATATCGATATATATAACTAGAATCCCCAAGTTAAACTAAAAGGAACCCCGGACCCACAATAGAAAAATCTGAACTTTATTACCCAAAAAGTATAATAACATACTTAATAATCATATCCTTAAATTAATTTGAAAACTAAGCTCGATTGGATCCTCAATTGCACGATTGACCAAAAAGCCCCAATTCCAAACCCTAGAATTATCCCCAATTTCAAAAAGGATTTCTAACATTAAATTAACCAACTAAACATTATCCACTAACATGAATCAACATTAGTTTACAATATTAACATCAACTAATAAATAATCAATCCCAAATCACAATTATTACCATCTTATTCTCACATTAAAACTACACCATCATTTCCCCAAATTAGAGATTACACTTGGGATAGAAAACTTAATTAATAAAATAATAATTAAAGGATGGAAATATACCGCCTAAAGAACACACTTGAAATCCTCAATCAACCTCTTCTTAGTCGAGCTCTAATATCAAGTAAATGAATATTTGGAGAATGGGATCGTTTTAGGGCGTATAAGACTCTAATAAGATACAACGATTCCGCTGGCACGGGTACGCTTCGGCGGAAAAATATGTTGCGAGGAGAGGTCACTTAAACTTATTGATATGCGCTTGGGCGAAAAGAATTTCGCAGAGGTGCACTCGCCTCTTCGAGGAAATTATCCACAAAAGCGAAAATTCAACTCATAGATAATTCTCGCATCCGCGAGCCAAACCTCCGCAGAGGTAGATATGTAGGAGATGACGGAGGATCGCTGGTGCGGACACCAGACACCAGCAACAACCCAAACTCATCCAATTCTCCGTCAAATATCCGTAACACTCCCGTGACCTCTCGGATACAAACCAAACATGCATTCCTACCATAAAATACATTCCAGAACTGCTAAAGCACTCGGAATTTTTGAAAAAGGTATCTAAGGCTCGACTTTGATCAAAGTCAACCCTTAAGTTCTAGCTTCACTATTTCACAACTAAATACTCAAAATACGCGCGGTTGCCTCTAGAACCGAACCAAAGACTCGACTAAGTCATAATCATCATTCCGGAGCTAATGGAACCAACGAAAATAAGAAAAGAGTGTGTTTACCTAAAAGTCAACTATGAGTTAAACCACCTATTATCTTAACTTAAGAATTTTCAAGCCTACCAAAAAGGGTCCAAAGCCTACTCGATTACCTCGAGAACCGTGTCACCCATATCTGCAAGTCACCAACAAGCAAATAAAAACTCAAAAAGGATAATTTAGGGATTTTAAAGCAAAACAAACAAAATGACTTTTCGAGTCGTTACAGCTGTCTAGGGGACAAGATGCATTGTTGACACCCAATTATTATTATAATTTTTGTTTAATTAATCAAATTTCTTGAATTGCAAACATAATCCCGTGAGCTTGATAAGTTGGGATGTGACTAGTGTTTCATCCCCTTATCCCGTCCCACATCCGTCTTGGTCCCCTTATCCCATCTCATCCCACTAAATTTTAAAAAAATTATGTTTGTATGTGTTCAATTTGTAATGTAATCAACTTAATTTTGACATTTATTTTAATTTGTGTCTATTTACTAATTTTATGTAGTCTTGTATCACCCTATCATCTTTTTATAATTTTTAGTGCGTAAATATTTAAAATAATTACAAAATTAAAAATATCTCACTAAAAACTCGGTACCTTAAGCTTAGTGGGATGGACGAGACTAGTTGTTTGGTTCCCTCTATCCCAACCTACTTCCGTCCTGGTGACTCCTGTCCCCTTAAGTTCGTCCCCAATCCCACTTAAATCATTTCATTAGACAGTTTTAATTTAATGCATGAAATATACTTCATTTATTTCAATTTATGTGACATCTTTCAAATTTTAAAAGTTGATTTTTTAATTCTAACCGTGAATTTGGATGTAAATTATTAAAAAATTTAAAAAAAATTTATATATAAAAAACTAAATAAAAAGTATTATTCGTCTGTCCTAATTTAAGTATCTTACTTTCTTTTTTTATTTTTTCCAAAAAGAGTATTTATTTCTATATTTAATAAGTTTTGACAAGTTTAAAATTACAAGATTTAAATGATCATAAATTTTTTATTAAAGACCATAAGATTAAAAATCTTTTTTATTTTTAAAATTTTTCGTACATAGTTAAACTAACACAATTAAATTGAGACGGAGAGAGTATAAATTATCATAATTTAAAAGGCATATCTTAAAAAGTCAAACAAAATCTCAAAGAAAGGTAACACACGGCAGTTATAAGTTTTTCTTCTTTCTATTTCAACCCAACAAAAAAACCAAAGGATTTCCCATTCTTTTTCAATATTTTGGCTACAGGAGGAGTCACGTTTCACTCTCCTCGGTATCTGACAAAGGTTCGTTCTTCTACTCATTTTTTATATTTATTTTCCTGTTTTTCCTTTTCTTTTATTGTGAATTATGATATGGAATTACTTTGTTTTGTGAAAAGGTTGAATATTGCCATTGATATAGGTGAATTTTTTGGGAGAAAGAATTGAATTTTATTTAGCAGATAAATTATACTCCCTTCGTTCCAAAATAAGTAAATGTTTTTAGCTTGAACACACCCTTTAAGAAATTGCTCGCTCTTAGAAAATTATGAGTGTTCTTACCAATTTACTCATAATTAAATGACTAGAAAAAAGAAAAGTTACTTAGTGATCTTGTATAAATAAGAGTAATTTTGGAAAAATGAGATTAATTTTATTCTTGAAATTCTAAAGCACCACTTATTTTGAAACGAAGGGAATATTAAGGTATGTTTTTGGTTAGTTTAAATTGGGAAAAATCCATAGCATTATGTAGCTTATAGTTTAGTGGAGGACATGGTTTTAGCAGTGTGTCTATGCCATTGATGACGATTGTGCAATTTGAACACCCTTTTGTTGTTATGCTATATAAGGAGTGTTGTATGGTAGATGATCGAGTTTGTTCTTGACATACTATGGGGGTGAAAGTGAAACCTAGGAATATTTTAGTACGAACTAGAGCTTTATGGGTGCTATAGCTAAAGGGAGGCCGGTGCACTAAGCTCCCGCTGCTATGTGCGGCGTCCGGGGAAGAGTCGGACCACAAACATCTATTGTATGCAGCCTTACCCTCTATTTCTGCAAGAAAGCTATTTCCACGGCTTGATGAGTTCTATACCTATTTACAAGAATTTTGGTAGACTTTGTATTAGAGCTGGCAAAATAGTTTAAAAAAAAAACAAGTAACCATCCAATCTGACCCATTAGACATGGGTTAGATTGGATCAATATCCATATTATCCACTAAAAAAATGGATATCGAGATGGATAATATAAATATCCATATTATCAATACCCATTTAATTGCTTGTTATTTTTCATGAGTTCTTGTTTTTTCGGGAGTTCAAGCTTATTTGGACTTTTAGCTTGTGTTCTCACCTGACTATTTCTGAAAGCATATTCATATTATCCGTCGGTTAACCCTTTTTTTATCCGTGTTAATATGAGTGGATCGAATATTTTATCTGTTTTGTTTAACCCGTTTTCAACCCGCCCATATCTGATCCGACCCGCCCGTTTGCTGCTCCTATGTCTTGCAGTTGCGGATATACCCTCCATAAAGGGGTGTCATATGATACAGCATCACAGAACATTTTTCTTATATATGTGTGTATATATATATTTTTTATTAAAATGTCATGAAAATAATATAAAGTAATATCATTTTGAAACAGGAAGTAAAATCTTAATGGAATGCACATCTCTCCTTGAGATTAACCTTGGCTTTAAATTAGAATCTGATTTCTCTCCGTACAAAGTTTAGATTCAGTGGTAATTTTCCCCCTCATATGCATCTATATCTGCTATGTCTACTTTCTCGTAGTGCCCAAGTTGAACTTTCTATTGTCTTATTAAGAGAGCGGGATGGATAGAGAAAGGAAAACGTGAGAAAATGTGGTTTGCTGTGGGCATTTGAGATGGAGTTGGCCCTCCTCTAAGTTCATTCCCTAATTTAATGGTATTTTTATTACCTTTGGAAAAAATGTGGAAATTGGTAATGGAGAAATTTAGTTGCTTAACTGATCATTAACTGTACGTTTTCAGGAATAGCAGTTATACCGAGAAAATATTGGATGATTTTTTCTGTGTATGTACAAGCTTCACCGATTATCAAATACTCATGACTCAATTAATTGAATGAAATCATAGTCTGATAGTGGACCCTACCATCCTTCCGTTGGTAATAACACTTATAGTGCACCAAAGGCGAGAAAGGTTTTCCATGGTACCGTCTTGCATGTACAGTTATTATCCTGTATGAATTGTATATTGAATCTACTCTTCCTTTTGGACTTCAGGATTCTAGTAGGAGTTCAATCTCAGGGAGACTCAGAATTCTTGCAAAGAGATGGCGTTAACTGCCAGTACCACCTTGAGTGTAACTTCTTTGCCAATAGGTATGTGGTTGTATATTCCCAATGAGTTCTTTTTAGGGATAGTTAGCTTTTAGGGCCAGTCTAGAAAATAATAACCGGCAAATGTACTAGTATATGTTTCTTATATTAAGAATATAATAGACATAATCAGTGTATACGTTTTGTATAATTGGGCTAGCTCCCGTAATTAATTTTGACCGACAGGCCAAAATGAAAAAAATATTTTTAATTGGTATATCTGCATCCTTTTGAAGGGATGTCAGAATTACTTTTTGCCTTGTCATTAGGATCACATGGTGAAAACTGTCATATTGTTGATCCTGTTTAACGTTAATAGATCAGCATCTCTTGCTGTTAGCTCACTGAGAAACCTTTGCCACATAAGATGTAAGAATATCTGAATAGCAAATGTTGTGCAGGTGTCATAGGAGTTAAGACAATCACGTTAAGTAATGATCCTCTTGTAATATTGTAGTTGCTGTCTTGCGTATATTATTACACTGTTTAGCTTTCTCTTTGTCTCTGTATGAAAAAAACATCATTTTGGCACTCACCCACTCACAACCAAATATATAGTACTCATGACAACAAGAATAACACTGCTTAATATCAAGCAAGTTGGGGTCGGATATATGAATCCGCATTATTACCCATGTCGCTCCACCTAGGCTCATGTCAAATACTCCCTCTGTCCCATTTTAAGTGCTTTAGTTTGACTTGGCATAGAGTTTAAGAAATAAAGAAAAACTTTTGAATCTTGTGGTCTTAAATTAAAGTTGTGTGTAGTCCTTAAATTTGCCATGTAGGATGTTGGAATTGGAAAACTTACTAAATGTAGAAAGAGACACTCTTTTTGGACAAACCAAAAAGGAAAGTAAGACACTTAAATTGGGACAGAGGGAGTATATAATACCTTCATACTGCAAATCAGTAGAAGTGAAATTTTGGTTTATGATTTATCATCTAGCTTGCTTGAATATGGTTATTTTAACTCATTAGATTTAAAAGATAATGAAGAAAGTTCTCTTTGATTTTCTAGTTAACTTGATGTGATTGTTTTTTCGAAGTAATCTAATTGAACGTTTACATTTAAGATGTGACAACAGTGTCATCAAGACATTTGATACTTTAAAATCCCATGTTGGCAAAATCCTTTTGAAGATTTGCTGCTCATCCTGTAAGTCGTGCTATCTAAGTTGTTAATCATTGAATATTGTTGTCACAGTGAGAGCAGGGGATCAATGCCAAAAGCAATATAAGCCAATAGCATCAGTTCCAGCTGGCGTCCATCCGCTTGGCAAGCGGTCACAATTCACTAACAATAGAAGACGCTCGAGATGTTCTGTTCAAGCAAAGTGTGCTTCAATAATATGTTCTGCTGCTCTGGTATCAATCCCTTAGAGTACTTGTTTTTGTGTAATTGCTCCCAAGTGCATTGTTTACCTAATTACTCGCCTCCAGCGATTCTAGTGGGTCAATCGTACTTGTCATGTCTTTTTTATTAATTTTGTACAACTTTTGCTATGACAAGCTTCGGAGCTTCAGAATGCTACTGCAAATAGCTGTTTATGGCATAAGTTATCACATTAGACTGTCTCTGTATACGTAGTTCCACATGCCATGCAGGTGCTGCAGTCAGCATATTGAAAATCAACTGCATTTACTAAAACAAGTACCCTGAAATCTTTATCAGATTATCTATTTGCTAGTTATTGTTTGTAGAGATTTTTTTGTGGGGGATTTTTTCATTTTTGGCCCGTTGCCCAAAATTAATTACGAGCGCTAGCCGAAATATAATAAACCTATACTCTGTATATTATATGTATATTGTATGTAATTATATGTATATATGTATACTTAATTTACAAAACCTATACATTAGCCGGCTATTTTGTAAATTAGATCACCGTAAGGCATTGGGTTGTAATTATCTTTTTTCTTTTGAGAAGGTATCATGTGGACTTGTGAAGATATATGTTTGTTTATTACTTGAAAGTTGAAAGTGGTTATCTAATGCATTTCAAGTTAGAGGCAAGACGATCCGAAATAGGAACTGATTAGTAAATGTACGTTGCTGTTCTTGATGCTGTTGCTGCTGCTGCTACTACTACTACTAGTCTATTACTATACTACTACTTCTACTACCTGCATTCAGCATTTGGTTCCCGTTTCCTGCATCATTCAAGTAAACTATACTGCTATTAGCATTTCTGTTTGACCCGTTCTTGCATCGAGGCAGAATGCTAGATGTGCTGAAGGCCAGACACAAACGGTTACTCGGGAATCATCAACCATTACGGTTGCACCCGTTCAAGGTAATCTTTTTCATGCTCTTAATAGCAACAGGTAGAACAAATGAATGGAAAATAAAACAATTTGTATTTTGCAACTTAGTTGTTTTCACTGCTATACTTCTGTTTAGTGCGTCTGCTGTCAGTCCTGCCGCTGTAAAAATTAACCAATGATTTTCACTAAGGTTTATCAGCAACAAATTAACAGCTACTTTTGCACTTTACAATGGACCAGTGTTAAGTATCATTTGAATGCTGATATACGTCTGGGCTGTATGCAGGAAAGGAGAAATCTCCTGAACTGGATGATGGTGGGAGTGGGTTTCCCCCTCGTGATGATGATGGAGGCGGAGGTGGAGGTGGGGGTGGTGGAGGCCATTGGAAAGGTGGGTTCTTCTTTTTCGGGTTTCTTGCTTTCCTAGGCTTCTTGAAGGACCAGGAGGAGGAAGGACCCTACCGGGACCAACGGAAAAGATGAAGAAAACCAGAATACTGATATAATATATATAGAAATCAAAAAAAAATTGGAAGTCCGGGATTTGCAACTGATCTACTCTCATTATTCTCCAGTCATGGCTTCGAGCAACCTGTAGAGGGACGATAATCTTCTATTGGTTATGTATTCCAGTGTAGCATTACTTATATAGCGTGGATGGTTGATAAGTTGCTACCATAGCCTCAAGTTGTTCTAGTGGTATAATGTATAGTTTTTCATATATACAAGTTAGACAGGGTTCAAATTTCACGTCTTCCCATCTCTTTTATGTAGAGATAATGTTCATGCCACGTGCAGTCTATGTATATGAAGTGGATTATGTTTGGAATTGTCAATTTGTATTAAAAAAAAAAGGGTTGGTTTAATACATAGTAAGTCTTTAAACTTGACCTTAGAACTATGATTTGTTTCAATTGAGTACTTCAACACATGATAAAGTATTCATATTAGATATTTTTAGTTTAAATTTGAAAAAGTATTTTGTGTGTGTTCTCAAGTGTTAATTATATAGTTAAGTTAACTACTTAAAATATGTCAACTCTCTCAATTATACGTATTAGTCTCAATAAGTCGTAAAACCTCAAACATGTTTCATTCACGGCGATGTACATAACTAAACAAGAAGACATTATTTATGTGGTTAATTTAACTACCTAATAGATGCTTGAAACTATGTGCAAAAGTTATTCAAAAATTTGAAACGAAAATGTCTAATATAAATTTTTATCATGTGTTCAATCAAGATACACAATAATTTAAATATCTAAACAAAATTTATTGACATATTTTAAAAACTGTCGATGTATTAAGCTAAATGATTTAGTCTCATTAAAACAAGGTCGAGACCAAGATAATGAATATTTCAAGAAAAATCAAAGAAGATGAACGAAGGTTTATACCTATTTGGTGCAAACAAAGATCATTCCCAAATTATCACCTGCCCATTATGTGAACTGTGAAGTTGGTACGGAAAATATGACTGCAAATTTAATAGAAAATATTGGAGGAAAAGTAAGCAGGGGCGGATCTACATAGAGCTCGGGGGAAATTTTCTTTTATGTGTATATATTAAATATTGAACTCCCTTAAATCAAAATCAAAAACTTAGCTCAATCATAAAGGGGTTCAAATTTTCGTGGGGCGTGCATGAGTTCAAGTCTTGCTTTACAGCATATGGGTATCTGACAGCCCATTTTTTTGGGGGAGTTTTCCTTATTGGGTATTCACTTTCCCCATTCGATCGCTCATTTGTTAGCACTATTAGCATGCTTACTTGTTTTTTTAACCCCTTGATAAAAATTCTACCTCCGCAACAGAAAGCAATTGCTATTAATTGTTTTAACTTAAGACAATATACTGTGTATAGAAATATTAGGATTTACTAATTATAATCTTACATCCAGATCAATAGCTGATTTTGTATACATAGAATTTAGTTTGCTGTCTTATATTTTAATTTTCTTCTTCTTTTTGTATTCATAAAAAATAAATTTTGTACATGGTCTTAACTGTCATAGTATTTTTTTCTTAAATCAAATTTAAGTGTGATGCAATCTACTTAAATTGTAGTATCATTTCAAAAAGTAAGTTGCAAATTATACTATCATTATTTTTTATTCTTTGTTTTAACTTTTCTCAACATAATTCAAAACAAAGGATGAAAATGTCTTCAACGACCCATATGAAGTATCAAAATTACCTCAGGGTTGCAAGCTAACATGGATAAAAGTTCAGTCGATTTTGGAGGGGTTTCCTTCGAGACAAGAGAGGTGATTCTACAACAGTTGGGTTTTGGTCAGGGAGAGTTGTCTTTCAAATATTTAGGTGTTCCTTTGGCCACCGAGAGAAGGGGAGTCTTGGAGTAACTGATAAATTTGTTAGTTGCTGCCACGTAACAAGGAGGTCACGGGTTCAAGTCGTGAAAACAACCTCTTGCAGAAATGCAAGGTAAGGCTGCATTGTGGTCCGGCCTTTCCCCGGACTCCATGCATAGCGGAAGCTTAGTGCACCAAATTGAGCTTTTTTTGGCCACCAAGAAACTATCCATCATCTAGTAGCAACCCAGATTGATAAAATGGTAGCCAAAATATCTTTATGCAAGCAGAACTCAGTTAGTGTAGCATATTCTCTTTGGTATACAAGCTTATTGGTCACAACTTTTTAGATCCCTTCTAGAGTAATGAAGTTAATTGAAGCTCATTGCAGAAGCTACATTTGGTCTGGCACGAACTCTGTAACAAAGAAGGCAGTAGCACTGGTCTCTTGGGACAGGTTTCCGTTCTCCTAAATTTAGTGGTGGGTTGAATCTAATCAACTTGAAGCTATGGAATAGAGCTGCACTAACTACGTCTCTATCCCACAAGCAGGATAAATTTTGGATTAAATGGATGCATATATATTACATAAAGGGACTGCCAACTGAGCAAATTACTATCCTTGCTCAGGCTAGCTGGTTACTAAAGAAAATCATTGATGCTAGGAAAACTTTAGTGGATGTTCATCAGCCTATTGTTTCTGGCAAGAGCTTTACCAGACAAATATATTGAACCCACAATGAGAATTCCATGGAAATGCTTAATGTTTAAAACTGATGCTAGAGTGGCTTCACCTCCAGGGAAGACTGCTTACAAATGATAGATTGCTGAGTGTGTGTTGTTCTGTCATGCACCCTTGGGCTAGTGATCAATTTGGGTATTTGATGGAAGCCTATGGAACAGGTTGAGTTGGCTCCAAAGGCAATCCTACTCTGCAAGCAACTGGGATCAACATCTGGAGTGGACAATTAAACAGGCTAAAGGCAGATGCCAAGCTGCTGCTCTCAAACTTGCGTATGCTGAAGTGATACATACCATTTGGATAGAAAGGAATAAGAGGATCTTTGAGCACAAATTTAGACAGAGAGACACAATTGCAAAGGAGGTGGCTTTCATTTGTAATGTCGGACCCTCGTCTGGTATTAGGACTCTGATTCAGAGCCTGCCTTTCTAAGTTGTGTTTGGAGCTGATAGTTTAGTTTTTATTTGCTTACTACCTGTGGTGAAGGAACTCTGAAACCCTCCCTAGGAGGTGTGCCTAGTTCCTTTCCCTTCTATACAGGTTTAGGAGTTCTGTTTGCTCTTCTTTTTTGTGACAACCAGATGTGTTTTTTGGTGGTTAATAAAATCACGTTGGCTACCAAAAAACACAAGTATCAAAACTACATATAGAAGGGGATTATCATTTCAATCCAACAAGTCAACGACTTCAAAAACCAACGGATGGGAGATAGTTTAGTTTGTGAAAAGAAAAAAAAATGTTATCATCAACTTGGTAACAAATATTTTTGGTTTTTACTTTTTCATGTCAAGAACATCTGGACATCTAGTCAAATAATCTATACACGTCATCCGAAGAGTTATAGTACAATACAAAAAACATATACAACCAGCAGCAGTAAAAGCTAAGTAATTTTTTCAGTAGTTGATCCTCATTGCACGAAAATAATCATTTACAACTTCAGATTAGACTTTGGGAAGTTCCAGATCCAATAAGGGAAATCTGCGACTATGAACTTGATCCACATTCTACTGGTTTTGATCAGCATTTACATCAACTGAAGCAGGGAGTTTCTCACTCGAAGCTGACGGCTCATCACCAGGAGAAGCCGAGGATTCATCCCCCGGAGAAGCCCCGGACGCAGGGAGTTTCTCACTCGAAGCTGATGGCTCATCACCTGGAGAAGATTCGGAGAGAATAGGTTTTTTGAACTGTACTAAAATCATGGTCATGTTGTCGCATCCTTCACCTCCAGCAGTAGGTGCCAAACACCTATCAAGAACTCTCTCACATACCGCAGAAAGCTTGGATTCCTACAAGCGAAACCTCTAGGTCAATCAGTATATCTTTAGTGACTTATAACACATTTTATTACTTGTGACATCTATCCAATCAAGGATGAGACGTCCAGATCAAAGAATCAAACACCACCGGCAATACTATTTTAGCTGGCCTTAACATTAGCTGCATTTGTTAATGGGTGAAAATCATTTACACCCCTTTCAACTTTGAACAATAGTCCTCCCCTCCTTATGCTACACAATGTCTATTATGCCCTTGACATTATTAGTCCTCCATTTATGTAATACTTTCTGTATTATATACAGATAATGGATCAAAACCCCAAAACTATCACATTTTTATTACTAGTTTCATACTTAAACTATGCCTAGTTTACGTTATCCCTGAACTATAACTTTCATGTGCTAAATCCCCCCTAAACTATCATGTTTTTATTAGTTTCATGTTATATTATGCCTACTTTATGTTACCCCGCTTAATTATAATTGTTAATCCAGTAAAGACATGAGAGGAGTGAAGTACAATTGCCACTCAGGAACTCAAGGAAAAAATGACGAGCCCCCTTAAATTCCAAGAAAAATAATTGGAGTTTGCATATTCCCATGTAACTACTTCAAAGCATTTCGAATTCCTAAGCTTCATCATATTACGGGGGATCGATAGCATGTCCTACACAGAAAGTAATTCAATCTTTTCCAGCAGAAAATGCCATAGGAAAGAGGATTTTTTTCCCTGAAAAAATGCATTGCTCTAAACAAATAATCACTGTTTTTTTATGACCGAAAAAACTGTCTGGGGCGAGCATTAGGACCAACCGCGGCCTTCGAAGCTCGGGGATAACAGGCTGCCCTCTACCCTTCTCCATCCTAATAATCACCCTTGTTGGAGAAAAAATAGCAAACAAATGGAGGTCTCAGGTTTGAAACCCCCGCCTACGACAACAAGGGATTTGCCTTCTGGGTCGAGCTCGTCGCACGGGGCTTGCCTAGTGCTGGTTATCTCTCCTGTGTGGTTTGTGGGCTATTGCACAGGAACGGGTTTTACCCTGTGCGCATAAAAAAATTGATTGCTTACATAAAGATATGAGTGGTTAGAGTATGTAAGCACATATCACTCTAGCGCTAAAACAAGATTTTTAATTCTCTTAACGAAAAACAAAAGGCTTTTTTGGTGCTTTGATCTTTATGCAAACAAATACTTAGGCACAACGTCTTTTCATTTCTAATAGTTTTCAAAATAAATTCTCACATCATGGGAGGTACAAATTAATGGATGTGCCTTTCTATATACATGGTTCAACTTCAGCCTTATACCTCTTCTATAGCAAAGAAATTTCATTTGTGGCAAATAGGTACGTCCCAAAATATGGCAAGCAGGCATGGCCAAAAGAAGTATTCGTGTTGGAAGGAACAGAGCAGCGAGATCTTTTCCATGGATAATGCACTTCCTTAACTAGGTTTCACTTTTAGTGGCTTTGTAAAGCTCAAATATGTCATCGAACTGTCGGAAATTGTTCATTTATGCCACTCGTCAATAGTTTGGCTCATTTATGTCATTGCCGTTAAAAAATGGCTCATACAACAACATACCCAGTACAATCCCACGACGTGGGGTCTGGGGAGGGTAGAGTGTACACAGACCTTACCTCTACCTTGGTAGGTAAAGCGGTTGTTTCCGAGAGACCCCCGGCTCAGGACAAGCAAAAACAAAAACAGAAAAAGGTCCGACTCAGTCAAAAAGTTACAGATTTAAAGCAGTAAGGCAATGCTAATAGCAAACTCGAATACGTCATGGTGGCGCATCCTGAAAAATAATCAATAATTACGCAGATAAATGAAATAAATCAAGTACATTAAGGAGCGTATAGCAGGAGAAATAAGGCTACAGAAGACTATTAAAGCAAAACTACGCATATTCATATGATATGCTAGGCATGCCTATCGTAATAACCCTACCCCTACCAGATTGTGGGCGTAAGCAAGACTACGCTCAACTACCTACTACCCTAATTTGTGCACTCCACAATCCCCTATCTAAGGTCATGTCCTCAGTAAGTCTCCTGCTCCATGTCCCGTCTAATCACCTCTCCCCAATATTTCTTCGGCTTGCCTCTACCCCTCCTGAACCCGTCGATAGCCAATCTCTCACACCTCCGCACTAGGGCATTTGTGTTTCTCCTCCGCACATGCCCAAACCACCTCAACCTCGCTTCAGGCATCTTACCCTCCACCGAGGCCACTTCACTCTGGCCCGGATATCTGCATTTCTAATTCTATCCTTCCTCGTGTGCCCACACATCCATCTTAGCATCCTCATCTCCGCCACTCTCATCCTTTGGGTGTGCGACGTCTTGACTGGCCAACACTCCGCCCCATACAACATAGTTGGTCTAACCACTACCTTATAAAACTTGCCTTTTAGCTTGGGTGGCAGTTTTCCGTCGCACAGGACTCCAGACGCAAGCCTTCATTTCATCCACCCTACTCCAATACGATGTGTGACATCATCATCAATCTCTCCATTCTCTTGGATAATAGACCCGAGGTACTTGAAGCTTTCTTGCTTCGGGATGACCCGAGCCTCAAGCCTCATTTCCACGCCTGTCTCACGGTCTTTCTCGCCGCTGAACTTGCACTCCAAGTATTTTGTCTTGGTCCTACTCAGCCTGAACCCTGTAGACAGGGTCTGTCTCCAAACCTCCAGCTTAGTGTTCACCCCGCTACGAGTCTCATCAATCAGGACTATGTCGTCTGCGAATAACATACACCATGACACCTCCCCTTGGATTTGTCGTGTCAATCCATCCATCACCAATCACCAAGACAAATAAGAATGGGCTAAGGGCTGATCCTTGGTGTAGCCCCATCCGCACAGGAAAGTGCTTTGAGTCCCCTCCTACTGTCCGTACCCTGGTCTTAGCTCCATCATACATATCCTTGATCGCCCTAGTGTACGCCACTGGTACACCTTTAGCCTCCAAACATCTCCAGAGAACCTCCCTAGAGACTTTATCATATGCCTTCTCGAGGTCGATAAAAATCATATGTAAGTCTCTCTTCCTTTCCCTATACAGCTCTATCAACCTCCTAATAAGATGGATGACCTCTGCAGTCGAACGTCCCGGCATGAATCCAAATTGATTCTCGAAAATAGACACGCTTCTTCGCACCCTCATCTCTACGACCCTTTCCCAAACTTTCATAGTGTGGCTCAGCAGCTTGATACCCCTATAATTGTTGCAACTGGATATCACATTTGTTCTTGTACAGAGGAACCATGGTACTCCACCTCCATTCCTCAGGCATTCTCGTCGTCTTAAAAATGACGTTGAACAGCTCAATCAACCACTCCAAGCGCGCCTTGCCTGTGCTTTTCCAAAAATCAACTGGGATCTCATCCGGCCCGGTCGCTCTTCCCCCGCGCATCCTGCAAACAACACCCTTAACCTCTTCAATCTTAATACTTCTACAATACCCGAAATCCGGGTACCTACCTGAATGCTCCAGATCTCCCACACAATGTCTCTATCTCCTTTTTCACGAGTTTATGGAAATAGGACTGCCACCTCTACCTAATATGCGGGTCCTCCACCAGTACTTTGCCGTCCTCGTCCTTGATGCACCTCACTTGATCTAAGTCGCGTGCCCTCCTCTCACTCGCCTTGGCTAGTCTGTACAACTTTTTCTCCCTGCCTTTTTCCTCCAATTCAACGTATAGGCATTCGAAAGCCGCCGTTTTAGCCGTCGTGACCACTAGCTTTGCCTCCTTCCTCGCCATCTTATATAGTCCCCTATTCGTCCACTTCTCCACCTCATCCTCGCTTGTTACCAGTCTTGTATACGCCACTTTCCTCGCTTACACCTTTTCTTGAACTGTGCCATTCCACCACTTGTCCCCTCGATGACCACCACGGCTACCCCGCGAGACCCCTAACACTTCTCCAGCCACTTTCCGAATGCAACTGGCCGTTCTATCCCACATAGTGGCCGCGTCCCCACTACTCCCCCAAGCCATCTTGGCCGTCAACCTCTCCCACATCTCCTTTGCACTAGCCATGGTCAAACTCCCCCATTTGATCATCAGCCTGTCCTCCACAATCCTTCTCTTCTTCTCCATCTTAATCTCCAAATTCATCACCAAAAGCTTATGTTGGGTTGTAAGACACTCCTTTGGAATAACCTTGCAGTCTTTACAAAGACCGCTGTCAACCTTCTGAAGAAACAAAAAGTCTATCTGACTCTTAGCCACCGAATTACAGAAAGTCACCAAGTGCTCCTCCTTCTTCATGAACTTTGAATGGGCTATCACCAACCCAAATGCTCTAGCGAACTCCAATAGTGCAACGCCTCCCCCGATGCCATAGCCTCCATGCACGTCGTCGTAGCCCCTGGAAGTGACCTGATATGACCATTGAAATCCCCTCCCACAAATAGCTTCTTTGTGGGTGGTACACCTGCCACCACCTCATCCAAGTCCTCCCAAAAGCGCCTCTTCTCCTCTGCGGCCAAGCCCGCCTGCGGCGCGTAAGCACTAATAATGTTCAAAGTGGACCCACCAACTACCAACTTAATCGTCATCATCCTATCGTTAACCCTCCTAACCTCTACCACTTGATCCCTTAGCTCGCTGCCTACCAAAATGCCTACCCCATTCCTATACCCCGATCTACCAGAGAACCATAACTTATACCCGTCCACCTCCTTAGCCTTAGGCCCTACCCATTTGGTCTCCTGGACACATGCTATATTAATCATCCTCTTAAGAATCTTAACTAGATCTATGAATTTCCCTATAAAAGTCCAAATGTTCCAAGACCTTATTCTCAATCTAGCACCTCCCCTACCCGGCTTACCACACCCAATCCTCGCCCCCGTCCCCACCGAGAACATGACCCTAGTCTACCATCAGTCGTCAGAGCCACTAAGGCAACTATGGGCTAATCGGCTACTTATCCTCAAACAAGCAGTAAATAATGTGGAAACACGAACTAATGGCAAGAATATCCAGTTAATATACAAATACAGCAAAGCCGGCACAATGTAACTCTGGAGGTAAGGGCAAAGAATGAGTATTGTCACCCGGAGGTACCAATTCCAGGTGGATCTAACCTGCTTGCCGCCCAAAAATCACTATTTAGCTGTGCAAATGCATGTCTTCTGCTTTTCCACCGCCGGCAGTTACCGTTCACCACCGAAAATTGCCGGAAACTTGCATAGCTACGTAGACATGCCCGCAACTCGTTGTAGGGTTTCTATTCTGAGCCTGGGAACCCGAAGTCACCGGCGACGGTACAACTCCGGCCGCCGGTGATGGTGGACAGATCGACACACAACAGAAAGGGAGGAAAGGAGAGAGAGAAATCGGCGGCGTACCTGGTCGGTGTGCCTTGCAGTGTCGGCGGTCAGTGGTCGCCGGCGACGATACACCCAAAGTGGAAGAAAGAGACAAGAAAGAGAAAACAGAGAACCACAAACTAAAGGTTGCGTACTTGGTCGCCGATAATCGGTGGTCGACAAGCTATAACGGCGCAACGTTACGTACTTGGTCGCCGATGGTCGGTGTTCGACGGTCGATGGACGGCGCAGCGTCGGGATAAGTGGTTGCGTACCTGTCGCCGGTGGTCGATGGACGACGCAATGTCGGCAGTGGTGTTGGTGGCGGTGGTGGTGGTGCCGGTGTCGGCAGAGGGGATGGGGAGGGGATGTTAAGAAAGGGCAAGAACATACCCCTATTGATCCGTTAAAGGAATTCAGATAGACGACTAATTAGACTTGGTAAATGGAGAGCTGGAAGATTGGAAGCCAAGAAGAAAAGTCCAAGTCCCAAAAATGGCTCATCTATGTCATTTTTCATTAACGGCGGTTTTACAATACCATTTTTTATTAACGCCGACGTTTATAAAAAATGGCATGGATGAGCCATTTTGATAACTACAATTGCATAGATGAGCCGAACTATTAATGAGTGGCATAAATGAGCCATTTCCGATAGTTTGATGGCATATTTGAGTTTTTTCCCTTTAATCATTGGCCTTGGGCACACCCATACGGTGAATATGATGAATTTCACGTAACTCAAAGAACTCAATGCTATAGCTAAAACACATACTTGAATTTTGTACTTGAGCAATAATTAATCTTAACGATATTAGAAGCATCATCTATCAGACTAACCGATTTGAGCTGCTCATGTATAAAGTCCACTAACTGTTGGCTCGACATGCAGTCCCTGAAAAACAAGAAAAACCCACGTGATAATCAGAAAATAGTATTATCAGCCCAAAAATTTTAAATTCAATTCTGACAATAGAACAAAGAAATGTGAGTTAATGTCAAAGTGGCAGATGAGAAGAAAAACCACAGCATCAATTGAAAAATGAGAACCAAGATAGAGTATTGTTAAAATCTTATATACACTTGTCGATAGGGAAACCTAATCAACGGAAAAGGTGAAAGATCACTAGCCACCGCTCTATATTCTTTACATGAAGATCCTCATCCGAGCAAAGAGAACACATGCAAGCACCGAGACCAATCAATTTACTATATCTCAATCCCAAATAGTCTGGGATTGGCTAATATGAATCCTCTTTATCCATTTCGCTCTATTTAGGCCTCATATCCAAGCAACGAGCACATAACTAGGTTACATCCCACGGAATTCGGTATTGGGAGGATACATCATCTTAAAAACTATTTCCCCCAACAGTTGGTCATCAACCTATGACAACCCTCCTTCTGCTTTATCAAGCATTGGAACGACTATGCTTGACAGAGCTCATAGTTCTTAATATAAGAATACAATAACAACACAAAGAATGCAGCAGTTGACCTAGTTATTAACTTTATTAAACTAATGGATGGAACCACATATCTACCTTCCAATTTCTTAAATTATCCAAATTATGTGCTTTCTTTTGACCTTTCCAGTACCACTTCAACTACCTTCATGTGCTGCAGGACCAACTGGAGAAAATACGAGAACAGTGGAGAGAACGAAGGAGCATTGAGCAAAGAATCATCTGAGAATATTAAGAGACACATCAACAAACTGTGGCCAAATGGGTTGTTGATAGACGAATTTTAGGGAGGGGGAGGAGGAAGAGAAAGAGCTTTTTAGGAGCCGCTGCTACAAGTAAGGGCATCATATTTGTTCTTCTCTTTTACTTGTTGGCGCAGAACACAAAATTGGCATGGAAGGCCTAATTATTACACACTGATCAATAATTTCAAAGGCAAAAACGAATCAGTACTTCAAGGCATTTTAGTTTTCCCTCACCACAAGGCATGTCTTACCTTCGCCTTCTTAAAACATCTGGAGGGATTAAAAGCCGGTCTATTCTCTAGAATAGATTGTAATGAGGTGATTATAGCTCAATTTCAATTCCTCGCCCAGAGTGTGGTACTCGGGGTCCCGCAAAGGTTAACTAGTCACTAATTCTATCTAATCCAATGCAACACTTGCTTTAATATCGGAATAAATTTTTTGGTGATAGAATACCCTCTATGAGGTTAATTATTCTCTGTGAGAAAATCTTCAGTTATTTGTTTTGATATTTACTTCTGATCCCATAACTACCACAAAAAAGGGGTATATCCTCCAACCCCAAAAGTTTAATTTCTTTTCAAGTTCAAAAACTAAATCCCAAGGAAACATGGGAAAGAAACTACAACAAAGAACATTTTTTATGAACAAATAAAAATCACTATAACTTCGACAAAGAACATAAATGGTGGGAAATATGAAAAATATAGAAAAATTACAACAAAAAGAAAATATAAAACCAAAATATTCAACAACAACAACAAGAAAAAGAGGAACGCAAAAAACCAAGCAAAGATATTAAGTATGATAGGAAAATGGAAAACCCGTTGGAACAAGAAAGGATTGAAAACATGGTAAAAGTAGAAAAACACAAAACCAAAAATTAAAAAGATGTGCAACCAAAATTTCAAAATTGAAAAACATGAAATTAGCAAGCAAAATACTTACTACTTTGTCACAATTTGTATGACATTCTTTTCCTTTTTTTACTTGCCAAAAAGAATGGTATTTTTCCAAATCTGAAAACTGTTTATTTTCACAATCTCATTTACCCATCAACATGTTCTAAGAATGGTACTTTTTTCTCAAAAAGGATTACATATTTCGCTTTTTATCAAGAAGAGAAGTACAGAGAACAAGACACCTCATGGCAAAAAAAATGAAGTAACAAGTCAGTCATCCTACTCATAAAAAAAATTGATTGTTGTATTATTGATACTTTAGTTTTTTCTATTTAAGAATAAATTTGATACTAAGATTGCTTTAAAGTATTTTATGCAAGTTAAAACTATTTTTATGATATGGTGTCCGGATCAGCTTGAGCACACCTTGACTATTCCACCGGGTACTCCTACCTTCTACCAACACAGGTACTGGTAATTCTGCCCTCCAAGGCTTAAGTAGATGGGAAAAAATCACCTAGTGATTTTTGCCTTCTCTGGCATTTGAACCTCAGACCTCATGATTCTCTTCCCACTTCATTGACCACTAATTCTCTCCCACTTTAAGATAGACTTCATATTTTTTTCGATTTGAAATGATCTTAAATTTCCTGCCTATCTATATTCTTATTTATTGTATTCTTATTGTCTAGCAGATTTTTTTTCAAATTGAAACGAAGAGTCCAGAAAGCATACCATACACCATCACAGGCTAGGACAATAAAATCATCATCATCGCACAAATCAACCTAATTAGAAAACCAAAAAAAATGTTAGACTATGTTGTATGGAAATATATGGAATGGGAAAAAGCAATGCAGCATTAAATACTATTTCACAATTAAGAGTTGATAAGAAAAGAACTTTTGATTTTTCAGCAGTTCATACACTTTCCCTTCCATCCAAATCATAAAGTTAAATGTAACACCAATAAACAAGATACCAAACAAAGCCTTTCTTCCATTGGAATTTTTAATGCACTATATTTATATGGTGAAATTTTATCTTTGATTGACAAAATGGATATGCTTTGTTAACCTTGAACAGAGCACCCATAATAATGTGCATTGCACTATAGAATATGATATTGATAAAAAAGTTGTTCAACGGCATAATGTCTACGGGAAAATTATTTTGAAAAGAAGCAATATCAATCATATGATAAACCTTTAGCTATGAGCTGTAGGTGAGACTTAGTTTTCACGAGCACATTCCAAATCAGAGATTAGCTTGATTCTCATGGAGGCATAAGCAGGAACCTTACTGGTGCTGCCTCTACTTACGTACTTGTACCCATTTATTGACATTGGACAAGTTTGGGGTTTCCCTTGTGTTAAATTAGACTTAAATCTAATGTTTCCCATTTCCATGAATTATACGAACCAGTTATAGGCTTGTTCTTCTGGAGTTTTTTTGTCCAAAAGAATTGCAGAATACCAACCTATGTTATGTCCTTATTTCCTATCCCTGCTGAAGTAGTGAACAAACTAGATAAATTGAGAAGGGATTTCCTATGGTTTGGAAACAAGGAAGACAAAGGACTACATTTGGTCAAATGGGAAATAGTCCAGCTCAACAAGATCTCGAGGGGACTTGGGCTAAGGAACTTGAAAGTTCAGAATGAATGTTTAATGATGAAGTGGTTGTGGAGGTATGTGGAGGAAGAACAAGTATTATGGAGGGAAGTGATACGAAGCAAATATGGGCAAAGTAGTTACTGGTGTACCAATACAATTACCAACACGTATGGAGTTTCAGCTTGGAGGTCAATCAGAAATCTTTGGCCCAAATTTTCTGAAAATATTAGCTATAAGGTGGGGAATGGCAGTAGAATCTTTTTTTGGAAAGATGTTTGGATTGGCCAGTCAACACTGATGACTTCCTATCCAGATTTATTTTCTTTTTGCAGTCAACCTGAGGCTACAGTTGCAGATAATTGGTCCGCTCAAGGATGGGAGATCACCTTCAGAAGGCATATGAATTATTGGGAAGTGAACAGGTTGGCACAACTCTTGCAAGAAATCAGCAGTTTCAAAGGCACCGCTCCAAGTCCTGACACAATCAGATGGAAATATGCAACTGATGGTATCTTCTCAGTGAACAGAATATATAAAAAAGAAGTGAGGGGGCAACCAGGATGTGAAATAGGGCCTTCGAAGCAGAACTGGAAAAGCATAGCACCTTCTAAGGTTAAATGTTTCTCTTGGTTGGTGGCTAGGAAGGCTTGTTCCACTCAGGAAGCTTTGAAAAAGAGGGGTTTCCAAATTGTGTCCAGATGTTTTCTATGCAATGAGGCAGAAGAGACCAACAGTCACCTTTTTTTACATTGTAAAGTAACTTCTCAGATTTGGTCTTTGTTCATGAGCCTAACAGGAATCGGATGGACAATGCCAGAACATACTGCTGATATTTTGAGTTGTTGGATTAGAAGAGGGGGAAGCAAAACTCAAAAGAAGTGGTGGAGAGTAGTCCCAGCCTGTATTTGGTGGACAGTGTGGAAAGAAAGAAATGGTAGATGTTTTGAGGATAGGTTTAATTCCATTCAGAAAGTGAAATGGAAGTGCATTGTATCTTTATTTTTGGTGTAAAGAAAATAGTCTAGAGGATGTAGAACAATTAGTTGATCTTTTAGGTTCTCTGTAAATTCTCTCTGTTTTTCTTTTCTTTGGTCCTGAAACTTTTTGGAGGTCTCCATCATGTCCTTAATGCTGAGGAATACAACATTACCAGTTTTTTTAAAAAAAAAGTTGAGCCTTCAAGGTTTATTGATAGATATAAGAATAACAATGGTGTTGAGAACAAAATAATCTAACTCATAACAATACATCCTAGGCTTCCATTCGATAAGACAGCTGCAAGAAAGAAATTATTTACTGGAAACAAACAACTCCAATAGAATAAGACCCCAATAGAGATCTCTGGAGACTCCAGATATCACAAGAATTACATATACCCTGTCACCGACTTACACCAGTATTTTTAAACCTCTATACTACTAGACTAACCCTTCCACAAACAAACTGAATATAGAAAGAAGCTTCAAAACCTAGATGAACTCAGTTCTGGAGAAGGATCGTAGTAGGCTGCACATCAGAATATTAGGGATGACAAAATTAGCCCATGAAAATATGATTTGTCTAACCCGCCCAAATTTGGTCGGGTTAATGACCCGTCTATTTATTAATTCAGCTCATATTGACCAGCTCAAATCGATCCATCTAAAAGTTGGGCTAATTTGGGCTAAGCATGAAACTCAAATTGACCCATGATGAACCTCGTCAAAATATTTGAAGATTTTTGTTTTGTTTAATAAGTTATATATGTATAATAGAGAGAAAAGAGTTTTATTTACTTTTGTTTGGTAATTAAACAAATTATAAGAAAACTAAAACCTAGTAAAAGTTGGACAGGTTGGACAATAAGTCATTGTTTATAACCCATCTTGACCCAGCCCATCTCAGCCCAAGCAACCTTTGAACACGTCATTGACCTGCCCATTTATTAACTCAACCTATTTTGACCTGCCCAAATTCAACCAACCCGCCCATTTGATACCCCTACATCAGATTAACAATCTTCCTGGGCATCCATTGCATTCAATTCCTCTTTTGCTACTTATGAACTATTCCATCTATTCTAATCACATGGATATTAACAACTGATTTGATTATAATTACTGCAACAGCAGGATGATGAAATCTGATCAACAGTTAAGAGTTTCAGAGAAAAAGTTTACAATAAGTTTGAGCAACCCATGATTGTTGGATTGACACTTGGCCATTTTAAACTTCCAAAATGCGAGCATGATTTACCACTGATTGCTTTCAAAGTGTTTGGTCATTCAGAGACAGTTCTATTTTTACAGAAAAAAAACTGTCTCTAAATGACCAACACACTGAAATAGACACAGTTTTACACATGGAACAAAGAATATTATGCACTATGTAATAGAATTAAAACCTCTCAGAGAATAGATAACTTAACAATATGATAGAAGACATTGCATGATTTATGAAGAGCCTTAAGCAACATACAATATTTATATCTGGATCGGCTGTAACAATTTGCTTCTCAGCTGGCAAAAACTTATTCTGCTTGAATTCCATGTCACCTGCAAATGAAGTTAAGATATGCTAACTACCTCATCCAATAGATACTTTACTTAAATAGCCAAAAGTTTAAATTCTGAATTTGCCACTTAGAAAATGGTTCCTAATTACATCTTCTATCTTGCTCCATTACTGATGTTGCAAACTTATTGCCATTGGCCAGTGTTTAAGCGGATTAACAAAGGTTCACGAATAAAATGACATAATACCTATAGCTCTTGCAAGATTTAAGCTGCCATTAACACGCCCTGCATGGATGAAACCACCTGCTTTCAAAATTCTCTCTCTTTCAACCTCAAGATCAGGCTTGTGATCCCTAGATAGATTATATGCCTGCACAAAAGACGCGTGAATATTCATTTAATGCTTCATATTAAACCATAAAAGTTTGACCAATAAAATTATCGTGACAACAAAAGCCCATGACTGTGCATTTAACACTATGATCCAGCCCTAGCAAGTTCAGTGCCATGGCATGTTGAGCTGACATGTTGGAAGACGACTTCAGTTATAAAAGATCTATCAAGGAGAAAAGTATAAGAGTGCAGAAAAGACAGTAATTAACTCGAAATAGCATCCCACCTGGCCCTTACGTGAAATCACACATCGTGAATCACCAGCATTCGCAACAATGAGTTGGTTCTCTCTCATGATTGCGACATTAGCCGTACATCCAGAAGTTGGTCCAGGAAAATCAGAGTGAGGACCCTGATAATGGAAAACAAATTGCCATAAACCAATCAAGCAATGAGCACGACAATGGAAACATGCAGGTAGCTCCCAATGTGCCACGAGAAACGACAAGGAATTGAAAATTACGTGTCCTTGATTAAATCCCCTAGGATCAATTTCAAAAATTGATATGTCAAATATAAAACAAAACGACAGCAATAAATCACATTCTATTCCAATTTCTTCTTAGCCCAGAATTATCTGCACAGCATATACCTCCTCAAATGCCCAGTCATCAGTATTTCCGTTTCTATCACCATTTCTTGGAGACCATACAAGACCCTCTATCATACCCGAAAACTTGTTTAATCTATCCCCTAGCGCAGCCAGCTCCCTCCATCCTCTCTGACCACACATCATCTCATCCATTCTGCACCAACAACAAAACAAAATCTTTCAACACACAGCTTAGCAGCATCAAAGCAATTAGTGATCTCTCAATGCAAAAAATGTAAGGATGACTTAGATCTTCATTCAGTTACAACTTACAACATTAGAGCATCTCATACCAAAAGAGCTCTGGTGGAAGGTTAGTCAAGCTGAATTCATAGGGGCATTAGATTAAAAACGGTTACAATAGCCTGGGAAGTTGATACCATCCTAAGAAACATGGTTTCCTTCCTAACGGCTGATCCCTTTCTTAGCGCTTCTTCTCAATTCTCTTTTCTTGTAGGTTCCCCTCTATTCTCTATGTCAAACATGTGTACGAACAAGAATTGAGCTTTTACAATACTAGCATATAACGAACTGGAATCTATTTCTTTATTTCTCTTTTTCATGGCTACGAGGCAGGGGAACTGAGGGACAAGAAATTGACTTCCGAATCAATATGGGAATAATTAATTATCTTTTTCATTCTGCCTTTCTCTTTTACTCGTTGCTTTTTCCGTTTTCTGATCAGCCTTATACTTTATCTTGCGCTTTTCTCTCTAAAAACGCTTCTATATCATGAAAAATAGGTTTTTATAAGTTTGAGTCAGAACCTGTATCTTTACAGCATGTGGAACCTTTCCTTAAATATTTGTGGTCTGACACTGAATTTACACATTGTATAATCATTATCCTCCTATTTTTCTATCTTGGATAGACTAAAATGATAAACAAACAAGAAATAAGAAGTGAAGGTTAAAGAAAATATTTTCCTCATCTTTTCTGAATTCCTTTTTTTGGCCTCTTCCTCTGGATCTTTTCCCAACAGACAACCCTACCCTCCTATTCCACTAAACTCTATCCTACAGCCACCAAACATTCCATCTTTCAAGCTTCAATTCCAACCACCACGACCGCCAACCTTTTTCTTTGTGAATTAAGAAGTTTCATCAACAAAAGAGCATCAAATAGATGCATAGGTACAAGAATATGAAATGCAGAAACGAAAGAATTGTTAGCCCCCTTACAGCGTGTCAATCTAAGACAAGGGAAGTAACAAACCAAAAATTGGTCAGTGCTAATTACAGGAGCCAACTTAATCACCAAAACCAACAATAACCTATGGATCACTATTCTTTCTAAAACCCTATAATGCAACACCAAGTTTGAGTTAGATCAGCGGTCACCATTCCCTTATTGTGCATTCCACTAATGCACCAATCTCACCCGTCCGAAGGTTGAATCGTCCAACTTAACATGTACCTAAGAAACCCAATTTTCTCTTGGTTTCTTCTCCAGATACTGCAATAGAATTTTCAAAACCCTCCAATTTCTGATGGCACCCACCCTAGCCAGCCAAACAACTATATCTTTACAGGAGAACAAGTTTGGATCCATCATGGGAGAAAACAAAATGGGAGAAAATGTCAATTCAATCTACTTTCTATTTAGCCATATATAAGGTTTAGCTTACTTAGTAGGTTAAATCTTCGCTGCTTTGTCAGTTCGTCAGTCCCATCTCGTCTGGAATTTACAATTCACTTTTCCATATTATAGAGGAAAAAGGAGAGTTCTTCCTCTATCTTGACTATGGCAATCTAGAACAGGTAAATTAGAACAAACACCAAGGGGGAGAGACGGGAAAAAGTAGAAACAAAAAGAAAAGAGGGTGGAGATAAACTAGATAGAGATTGTTGTTCCGCCTATCAAGTCCAATAGTGTTAATCTAAATAACCTTCTTAGTATAAATATACTGAAGATTTTCATGCTTAAAACTTACTGTTGTGCAGAATACAGGGGGTGAAGGAGATTGGGAGTTGGGACAGTCATGCTGTGGATATCATATGATGAAGGTTTTTTTGTACAGGTGATACAATCCATGATTTTAAGTGAGGAGGTGAATGAATCCACGTTTACACCTTATATTACAACTTCTTAAATCTTTCTTTTTTTAAAATAACTGAGAAATCTGAGGGCCAGTGGCACACAATTCGAAACTCGGTGGATAATGGGCCTCTACCCTTCTCCACTTACATACCAGGTTTTAGACTGCAGCAGGGTTCGATCACGTGACGTGAGCCAAGCCCACACATCATGAATTGTGCCTTTACGAAAGCCAGCTTATTACTTTTAAGCTTTCATTTTTGTTCCTTTTTGCTTTCTATCGAAGTATGAAACTTAATGCAGCATAGGGTTTTCTATCCTAACGTCAAGGACGTGATATGACAGCTGATAAGCACCTTCGGAGAACCAATAAAAGAATTTAAGTCTCACGAGTCATAAACAGAACACAAGGACTAAAACACAGATGCAGTCAAATAGGTGTCATCTATCAGCTACAATATATTACTTTAAGCAGAAAGAAAGAGATAATTTAACATCTATCCAAGTAGGCATACATCATTTTAATCATTTTCATTGTCGACCAACAGAATATCAAGATAAAAGGCAAAATGAAAGTCTGGAATAAGGTTGACATGGAAATTTACACATATATGGAAACTCAGTAATCGATGCTAAAAGATAAGACAGAGCAGAAAATTAATTAGCCAGTTATACAACCAAAACTTCAAGAAATCACCTGAAAAAGGAGTTCTGGACTGCTGTTCCTATATCTCCTTGCAGATATGCTTCATGCTTGAGGACTTGTTGATGTAGATACTTGGCACAGAATTTAGTAACAACTTTACCTGCAATGGTTCAATTATTTCACATATAACAAAGGCAGCATATTGGTTATGCAAGAGATCTTTAACAATGCACATTACTAGCCCACTTACCTTTCTAGTGCATCAAAAGTCACATGGATTTATGTGCCTAACAATCATGGTTGAAAACGAAATTTCAAGGCCAGGGAGCTTCTCCTCTGAACTATAGCCAACAAATTAACTTCCAGTACTCTAAATCAGATGAACTTCAACTACAGACAAACCAAAACAACTAGTAGACCGTAACATGAACAAGTAGAGACCAGAAGACAGCAAATCTAGATGGGAAATACACAAAGCATGCCGCTGAACGGGTATACATCACAACAAGAAACATCATCCATCAGCAGATTCATGTCATGGTATCCCCAAACATGCAGGATATATTCAACATCATAAACAACTTAATTCATCAAAAGAATTATCACGTTTCAATCACTTAGAGTGGATTACACAATTTGAAGGGTATTACAAGCTTAAGAAAACAATATTATTTATACACTCAGGTCAAACTATTGTTGTCTAACACATATTCTCATAATCACTTACATAGCCCTAAGAGTCTCACTTGAAATCCACAACCTTCTACCAAAGATCACGACTTTTACTACTCACAGCAGGAATAACCCTATAAGAAGAAAACCTGAAAGCTTAATTCGGAATTCAGGATGGCTACACAATAAGTTTATATATTCTGTTTGTGTTGTTCGTGAAAGGGGTCTAAGAGAAAAAGACAGTGATAAAGAGAAGAAACAAAGCTTATCCTGCAGTTCATTCATCCCACTTCATATGTTTAAGTCTAAATTCCATATTGTGAAAGAAAAAGATCATGAAAAAAATGTCAAGAAGCCTTTTGATCAGCATAGCATCTATGTGATACCAATTGCAGTCATACTGAGAATCATGGTGGAGAGTTTTCTGGTTTAGGAATTATTTTGGGAAAATCCTCATTTTAATTGTTTGTTAAAACTCATACGAAAATTTGGTTGATTAAGTAATGCCTTCATAAAAAAGAAGTACCAAAATATTCATGGTGATACTGATCTAAAATTGTATTTCTCCTATGTCCAAAGTCCAAACCATGGCCTTAGACTAGTGAAGGAAAATAGACCTGAATGAACAACTGAGCATTAAAATTCCATTCATAAGATGGAACAGCATCCCACTTATGCTGGATGCATCACAACCATAATTTTCTTCACTCATACTCAAGAATATTTCATCACTCAACTGTTCGAGGATATAAGTACTAAAGCACCTACATCAAAGTAGGGTAAGAAACAAACTTCATTAAAAAAAAGGGTAGGGGGAGCATAATTTTAGTGATGCATATATAGCACTACATACCTCCATGACCATCATAGACACCAAAAAAGGAAGTGGAAGCGTCAAAGTCAGTAATTGCTGCATGCTAAGTAAATGAGGGCAGAAGTCAAATCAAAATAAAGCTCACATCGTGCATCAAGCTGGATCTTTCCATACCTTATATACATTATGATAACACAGAGGCTGAGCAAGTATTGCAAAATAAAAGGATACTTTACACACGAAAGGCACTCCAAAAGTAGCTACAATAGCATGTACCATGTATCAAACAAATGTAAAGCACAAATAAGCATCGCAATTTGAGTGGATGTGGACTGTGGACTCCCCTTCCCAACTATCACATGATAGAACGACGTCTTAAATAATCTAACCTTTTTAAAGAGAGATTCTTCCAATTTATTTTCACTTATTTGGTTCTCTTTCTCCTTTCAAGGAGGGTCTTAAACAAGTGATCTGGGTAGCTAACAGGCACAACAAAGTAGCCAGACAACCACAAATTCTAGTTTGTAAATGTGTTTGTTAGTTCTCATAGAGAAAGTAAGCAAAGAAAAATCAAGTTTGTAATTGCTCCTAATCCTAAATAGATGAAACTAAATGCATGGTCTGACTGTAACTTCACGCTAACACGTGTCAGGGACCAACTAGTACTGATGTGTCGAATCACATAACTCAATATGAAAACAATGGATAGAGTGCTATGAGCATCAAACGGAGTCTAAAGAATCCTTTATTTACGAATTGCAGAAAAGACAATCCTTAGGGACACAGGCCACAAGCTAATCTTTTCCTACATCAAAAGCTTTGTAAAGCATAGACTATTAGAGTGTGGATTTCCTATTTTAGTAATACAAACATTTTTCCTTATGGCATAAATACACTAAAGAACCATTGGATGAGAAGATATAATTTCTTTTATTCAACAAACTTACATACTACAACATATTTGGTAAAGTAAATGAGATCATTACTGATTACTCACAGCATCTTCCATAGCTGCTCGCCATCCTTGCATAGATGATAAACCATATATAACCCTAACATTCTCACCGTCTTCTGAAAATTTCTCCGTTTTCGGAGAACTCAGGTATATACCCATCTCTGATCGCTGAAATGACAAAGAGAAGCAATGACATAATATTAAGACCCTAAGTTTCATGATTAGAACACTATACACAAGGGGATAAGGGCAGAAATTTAACAGGAAACCACTGATTCAGAGTGGTTATCAGAACATTTTAGTGCTAATCTTCAATTATAATGATAACAAACAAGACGCACTAGCGCAAAATAATTAAAAATGATTAGAAAGGAGAAAAAAGACGAGAAACTCATTCTGAAGACAAAATTATGCTAATGATAGAGAAACCATAAACTGCAATGAAGTATGCATTCCTCCTAAGCAGTCCTCTTTGAAGCAAATATTTAACACTAACAGACTGCAACGCAGCCTTATCATCTTTGAAACATCTGGTATTCCTCTCTTTCTAGATAGTCTGTATAAGAAGAACTTCAAGATGAAGCATAAGGTGATTGACTTCCATCTGTTAGACAACCTTCTTCTAGCCTTATCTTATGAAGTTTAGATTATCTCCCAGACTGTTAGAGGAGTCGATAGTCCAATATAAAAGGAGGAGGTCAAAGTAGTGACTAAAAGAAAGAAAACTCAAACTATTTGGCTACTTGTCTCTAGGAATCTAACTCTAGCATAACTCTAGAAAGAAAATTTCTTGAAACCACACCCAACAATGGCTCCTTATCTAAAAGGTGTCACGAAATTAACAATGACGGATCAAATATGCAAAGAATTATGTGAGTACAGGAGAGACCATTCGACATGCACTCAAAAAGATTTGCAGTTGTGGATTGAAGAAAAGTTTCATTTGAAAGTTAGTCAAAGTACAATCTCAAACACACTCAAACGATCAATTTATAGAGCTTGAAATTGGTGCTCAGAATCTTGTTGAGGGTATATAAGTTTCATTGTATCTCTTTCCTTCTCCAAAATTAGCTCTCCGGTCATATTCACGCGATATTGATACTGGAGAAACCACTCGTAAACAACCTTCTCCATATCTGGAAATTTTGATGGTTTGTGCCGCTTGATATCCCTTCCTTTTTCTAGGTTGGCTGAAAGATACTCAGTTGATCATTTGAGTGTATTTGAGATTGTACCTTAACTAAATTTCAAATGAAACTTTTCTTCAAGCTACAACTGCAAATCTTTTTGAGTGCATGTCGAATGATCTCTCTTGTACTCACATAATTCTTTGCGTATTTGATCCGTCATTGTTGATTTCGTGACACCTTTTAAATAAGAAGTCATTGTTGGGTGTGGTTTCAAGAAATTTTTTATCTTGTTTATATAGTATTTTCTGTCACCATCATACATTGAATGTTTTTAGTAAAAATACAATGAATAATACTTAATTATTAAGAAATAATGAACATTATTTATTAGTTTTCATTAATATTATGTACAATGAATCTATGTAATTCAATTACATAATATGATACATGATTTTTTTGCTTTTTGATGTAATCAAAATTTAACTTCAATAAATTACAAAACTTTATTTAAATTAATAAATATTAATTTATCGGTTAATTAATATCTTTATAAAATAATAAAATATCATGGTCCCAACAATATTAATTTATAGATGTTTTACCATAGATACAAAATTTCAATATAATAATTTATCATTATTTCTCAAAAACATCTTGAACAATAAGATTACATAAAATATTATCACCTCTTAAAAATAATTTTCTCAACATAACTCTAGTAAGATACCATGACCCCACAATTTTAAAAAATTTAAAGCAAGGGAATGACATTCATAAATCACAATAACCAACTTCTCATGAAACATTTCATCTTATAAATAACAATCTAATAATATAACTTCAACAAACTACTTATGTAAAATTTACTCACACTATGTCATCATCAACAAATATTTTAAGAAATCAATAAAAAATTATCAATATTAATATTTTCGTAATTTATTTAGAAAACAGTAGACACAAATATACTATAATTACAATATTCATTGCTCACAAAAATATTATTTTGATTGACACAACCTTATCATAATCAAATAAATAGTACACACAAATATACTATGCTTACAATATCCAATGCTCACAAGAATATTATTTTGGTTGACACAACCTTATCATAATCAAATAAATAAATCATTACTCTTCTTTAACTTGGGTTCACACAATTATTTGTTAGCACAAAGATGCTTCGTAGCACCAAAATCATCTGACACCCAATCTCTCACATTAGCGACACTTGAAAAATAATCACAACAATTATATCATTCGCTTAGTCAAATTTTATTTTACTTAGCAAGATTATCATTTTTACGAATCTTCTTCTATATTGAATAATATATAATGGCTTAGCGTCCACAGAAAATGATTAACAAGTTGGTGCTGACTATATTAATCTCCACTTCTTCTTTTAAGCTCACTTAATATCATCATCGTATTAGATAAAATAAAATAAAAGTGAAAAATAAGTTTAATATATATATATATACATAAGAAAAAAACCTTTACTTATTATATACACAATATAATTTTCTAGATTAAGGTGAAACTAGTGTTTTTGACACGGAAATAAATATATATGTGAAAAAATACTAAAATTTCAACAAAAAAATACATTTTAAACTGCAATGAGTAAGAACATCAAGGCCAAACCCATCAAATCAGAAATTATTATGCATACAGCAGACAAATTAAAGTTAAAAAATGAAATAATTACTTACAATTCCATTCTTGAATCCTGGCAAAATAGGTTTGAAAAAATGGTGTTTCCTTGGAGGAATATTCATGGCAGCCAAGAATTAATGTATAGAAAATATGGATTTTTCTGTTTCCCCTTAGATTAGATGTACTCCCTCCGGATCAAAAAGAGTATAAAATGTCTATTGAGATTTGGTTAAGTGACACTTATTAGAGCAAATATATCTAGCTAAATGTTTCTGATTTTTGTTTGAAACTTTATCACTATCCTGACTTGATTGGCTTACATTTGCTGCATTTTAGAGGACCTGTTAATTTTTTTTATTATTAATATGATAGGTGGACACTCTTTTTATCTCAAAAAATAAAGGTTAAATGCACTATTTTTTATCAGGAGGGAGTATAAATGAAATATACTTATTAGCACACGTGTGTAGACTTGTATTAGGGTACATATTTATCATATTTTGTATTGTATAATTATGATAGGATTGTGATCTTTATTAGAGAATGATTCAACATTGTACACTTATATATATTTGTATTAATGAGAAATGTTCTCCAAGGGAGATTAATACAATCACTACTCACCTCACCTGCTCTGCAGGTAATTTTCCCAAACTATTTCGTTTAAAGCATCCTCACACATATAACAGTCGGAAATGACCACCGCATTCCAATTCAGGGATATGGTACCACTTACACTCAACCGCATCATCACCCTTTTCCCTTAGCAATTTCCTGTATGCCCCGAACATCATTAAAAAGCTCATTTATGTTCGATAATTTACTCGTAATAATTCTCTCTGTTGACTTTGACCCGTTTGGTTTTACCGTGAAGGATATTCGTACGGGGACACCTCTTACGAGATGCAATAGTACGAGGATCTCTATCCATTCTCATTCACCTCCGTTGTCGGATCATGCTCTTCCGTTTCTCTCGCCGCTATCTCTCTGTCAACTTGTCATAATAGGTTTGGCCATCCAGAAGCACCAGTGTTTAATTTTCTTAGAGCAAATAATTTTATTAAATGTAATAATGAGAAACTTGCCCAGCACTGTGTTTCTTGCTCTTTAGGCAAACATGTTCGTCTTCCTTTTAAATCATCTTCAAGTATTACTTTTTCTCCTTTTGATATTATTCATTCTGATTTGGACGTCTCATATTTCTAGTTCACTGGGTCATAAAAATTATCTTGTCTTGTTAGATGATTTTTCTCATTATATTTGGATCTACCCACTCAAATTTAAGTCAGAAGTGTTTGCCAAATTCCTTGAGTTTCGTACTTTTATCAGAACACAGTTTGAAAAATGCATAAAATCGTTTCAGTGTGATAATGATCGTGAATTCAATAATTCCATGTTTCACCGATTCTGTAGTAATAATGGCATGATTTTCCGACTCTCGTGTCCCCACACACGCCTCAAAATGGTAAAGACGAACGAATCATCTGCACCATTAATAACATTGTGCGTACTCTCCTGCTTCATGTCTCCTTTCCTCCGTCCTTTTGGGTCTATGCAGTCAAAATAGTAGAATACATCCTCAACATTTTACCTACCATTACCCTTCATAACATGACCTCTACCGAAATCTTACACTGTCGGATCCCTTCTTATGACCACCTTCGCATTTTCGGTTGCCTCTGCTATCCAAATCTTGCAGCTAAAGCCCCTCATAAATTAGCACCCCGAGTCAGTCATAGCAAATTTTATTTTGAGCCGTGCAATGATCTCATATTTTAACAATTCAGATGAGGCAGTGAGCACAATATCATTCATGTACAATAATAAATATGATAAATATGTACTCTAATACAAGTCTATACGCCTTGCTAATAATACTAGTACTAGTATGATTTTGTGAAAGTAAAAGCATTAAATAAAATAAACTGAAGCATTCACTTTGATGATTACAAAAAGTACGTCAAAAGTACGTCTTTTTGTATATATATATATATTTTTTTTTTTTTTTTTTTTAATTTTTTTTTTGATAATCCAGGTCTCGGGGTGGCCTTAGTACCCCATATCGCTAGTACCGCACAAATCGGTACTAGGCTCCTGGAGGTGATGGGACCGGTCCTTCAAAGACCCCACCACCAGGTAAATCGCGGGATATGCACACATGGTCGTTGTCCGCTTGCGTCCAACGGATCAATGCTACAAGGTTGACCCCCCCACAAGCCCCATCCCTAAAGCTTGGCGGAGACCGAACCCACATCGCAACATGCCCGCGCGCTTTTAGCGCCAGTGCTTTACCACATGTATGTGCCCGGAGGACGATATCCTTAGGGGAACTTGCGACCCTAAGGCCGCAAACTTGACTCCCTGCCAGAAAGCTGACCCCTTTGGATTCTTTTTGTATATTGATAAGATGTTAGCTGGACAAGGAAACAAAATTTCTAATAAAGCTGTTCAAAAATTTATGAAGAGACAGATTGAAATCTTCGCGGTTCACAAAAAAAGATATTAGTATTACTAGTTGAAATCAGGATACTTTTTTTTATCTAAAATCTTGAAATTATCTATCTCAAATAGGTTATTATAATCCTAAATTATGATTAAAATAATTTTATTTTGAACCAAATGATCCAAAGGATCGTTTTGATAGCTGCTTAGCATTATGCAAGTATTAGTTATGAGTGTAGTATTAATAATACAATTATTAGTTATACAGAAATTAGTAATGTAGATATTACTTATGTAAGTTTTATTTATGTAATGTTTAACTATGCATAAATTATTTCTTTGGATATTAATTTATTATATTAAAATTTAATAAATATTATATATATTTTTCAAAGTAAAAAAAATTATTTACAATTAAAATTAAAATATAATACTTTTTTATAAAATATTATATTAAAAATTATATTTAAGTATTGTTTAGAAAAGAAAAGTATTTAAGTGGAAGTAACAAGAGTAATATTGTCATTTTAATTTTTTTATTCATGTATTGATTATTCATATAGAGTATTAATTATTTCATTTTCTACCCCGCATAAAATAATACATATATTTTCGTATAACTTATACATGTATTAGTTATGCGGAGTTCTAAATTACAAATCAAACATCATACTAATTTTATATATGAATAAATTATTTCTTGACTAGCTACCAAATACGATATAAATATGCATAAATTAATATATAAATAAGATTTATCTTTACTAACTACCAAACGTGATATAAGTTATACAAACAATTAATACATGAATAAGGTACTTCTTTACTAGATATCAAACGACCCCTAAACGTGTAACCCTAACTTAAGTTGATATGCTGAAAAGTAAATTCACCTTAAATTGCAACTACACCATCATTATGTTCTATTTTTTAGTTCTTAAAAATAACTCTTACAACACTTAAAATTATGAGATAATTTCAATAATATACAATCCATCATAAGAAATTATATTTTTATAGTCATATTTTTAACTTACATTTACATAACCACATTTTTACGGTATACAATATTATGAAATAATATACAATTTTATACACTTAGAGTAGACAATGTATCAACCTTGTATATAATATATATATATATATATATATATATATATATATATATATGGGGAAAATAAATTAATTTCTAAAATATACTCAAAATTTCGATATCACACTCAAACTATTAAGACAACATATTATATTCTTGACAATTTTAAAAGTATATTTAATATCACCATATATATATATATATAGAGGTGTTTTACATTAGCCCCATATTATTTCTCTGTCACTGGCGCAACAGATATTATGTTAATTTTTTTAAAAAAAAAATTCATGTCAGCCAAAATTCTTCTTCTACACTGTACACCATTAAACCACCATCATTGCCTCCATCATCACCATAAATTTCACCGTTATACCCCAATTCAATCGAAATCTTTGTTTGTGTAGTTTCTGAAATTCTTCACATACAATTCTTTTATGCCATGGAACTTAAAAGTAGCGCAAAACAACCAAAACAGGACATGAAATTCAAGTGATGTTCTGTTGAAGCTTCGAGGCTATGTAAAAAGACAACCCGGTATATTAAGCTTCCGCTATGTGCGAGGTCCAGAAAAGAATCAGACCACAAGGGTTTATTATACGCAGTCTTAACTCACATTTATGCAAGAGGTTGTTCCGCGGCTTGAACCCAGAACGTCAAATGACAACAACTTTACCAGTTACTCCAAAGCTCTCATTCGAAGCTATGTAATGCAATAAAAATGATCACAACCCATTATTCTAAATTTTCAGTCATTGATTTCTTGTCAACACAAATCTCACACATAAAATTATTATCAATTGACTTCGAAACCAACGAATTTGAACACCCTTTTGAATCTATTGATCTGGATAGTGAAGATTTTGAGCCCAAAATCTGAATTTCTATCATTTGGGTATTCTTTCGATAGGTCAATGACGACCATTTTTGTTCCACTTTTGCTGGGTTTTGAACGAAAAGACTCAAGGTTTCTTTTTTTGAATTATTCTTCTTTTTGGTTCAGTAATTTTTGGTTCTTTTACGTTTTGAGTCCATTTTTTTTTTGGAAATGGAGGGTTTGCAGATGAAGAAGAAAGAGAGGGTGGGGGTGGGGTGAGATTACAAAACTTGAGTATATATTTTGAAAAAAACAAAAAAGGAAAAACATTATAATCAAAACACGCCTCTTTTTTTACTTAATTTTATAGTTTGTGCAACATCAGTTTGTAAGGTCTAATTAAATTCACTTTTAACATTATTAGGAGTATAATGGATAGTATAAAAAAATTGAGTGTCATATCGAAATTTTGGATATATTTTAAGAGTTAATATATGTATTTTGCCTATATAATATTATACAATAATATATAACTTTATCTACTTATCGAAGATAGTGTATCAACCTTATATAACAATGTATAAGAGATGCTTAAACACACTTTGACACTGTTATATAAAATTATACAAAATTGACTTTTTTTGTCCTTCAACATTTACCTCCTGTTTGGATGGTTGTTTTCCGTGGTTCATTATTGTATTATTTTCATTGATACCATGTTTATTTTCATTATTCTTAAAATTATGTTGTAATTCTGTGGTTATATAATCATGAAAAGACTCAATTTTTAGAACCACGAATTAAGTGGGTTTTGCGTGGTTTCTTATTACATTTACCCATTATAACGCTCACCCACCCCTCTACCACCCATCCCATCCACCACCCACCCCACCACCACCCTTCCACCCACCCCGCTACGACCTACTTATTCACTACCCCATGCCCCTTACCACCCCACCCCCACCTCCGCCCACCCACAACTTCACCACCCGGCCCACTTACCACCAACTTATTTTTAAAGTTTCTATTTTATCCTTTACTCTATTTTTATTAATATATATAAACTAATTTATAATTAAGGACTAAAAATATTTTAATTAACTTATATGTTATTATACATTACTCCCTCTGAATAAAAAAGAATGTCCACTTAACTTTATGTTTTGAGTAAAAAAGAGTGTATACTTGTCAAATCAAGAAAGAATCAATTTTATTTTTCCAGATTTGTCTTTATTAAGTATTAGGTGACCAAATGCTAATACCTATTTAATTAGGGAATTTCAGTCAAATTATCTATTTTTGCCTAGAAGTTAGTAATTTTTAAGGGGTGTGCAAATGACTAAGTATACACTCTTTTTTTATCCGTAGAAAGTATCATATAGTCAAACCAAACAATAAAAATTTATTAAACCATAACAAACGATACAATCTATTTAAACATTATATTTATTAATACAGTATAATATAATACAGTACAATACAATACCATATATTATGAAATTATGGGTAACGACCATCCAAATAGAGTGTTAGGACACAATTCACATGTTAAATAATAAAGAAGTACCCCGACATAACTTAGAGAGGCATAAAAATAGGGAGACATGTTTTACCCCTCTACTTTTAGAAGTTATTTATATTTAACTTCCGTTATATTTTCTTGAACAAATATATTCCAACAGTTAGTAAAGTAATTAAAATTACACTTTACTTCCCAGCTTTTAAAATGATAGGTGAACTCCACGTTTGTATTTATTTTACATATTTATTAGATAAATAATCAATTCAATTAAAAACGAACACTTTAGACACCTGCGTTAGATGACATAGCTTTCCATCTTGAAGTCCAATTTCATTTTCAAATAAAATAAAAACTATTTGAAATCTACGTCCAAACGCCTACTTAGTCTAATCTATAAACTTTGTAAGGTTTAGTAGTCGTTTGACCAAAGAAATCATTTATTTTTCACTTTATTAGAATTTTTGAAGTTAGAATAAAATTTAGTTGTATTTTTGTTATACCTTTTAAAAAGAATATTTAGTTGTTTGAATGTACTTTTCCTAAATATCATGAAATATGATTTATACTTCAATTTTTAAAAGTTATCAAAATCACCCAACTTGATTAATTTACCTTAGATATACAACCAAATCTACTCTAAAAGGATAATATCTCATAATTAATAATCACATAATGTCATAAATTAAATCCTATATTAAGTACAAAAAACTGCTTCGCTAATTCAAATATCATGATTAATATATTTATTTTACACTTTTTAAAATCTATCTAATAAATAAAAACTCAATTAAAAAGATCCAACCCGACGCAAAATCCAAACCGTTGACACACTCGATCAAATTGAAATAGGATTGTTTTAAATAAAATTTAGGGTAAAATTTAACAAAAGAAGAATAGAAAAGTGAGATGAAAAAAAAAGTGAAAATACTTTCCACTCCGGATCTCGTTCACGGCTGCACTCGAAAAAGGTAAGCTTGAATTTTTCTCAGTTTATTTTATTTTTTATGTGTTATGTGTGCTGATTAGTTTAGTTTTCTGATTATAATACCTGATTCCAAGTATGATAGCTTGTTTTAATTTAACTAGTAGATTTAGTTATTACATTCTGGATTAATATGTGTAATCTTGTATGGGCTGAATGTGAGTGATAATGGACCTCTCATGATCTGATATGAATGAATTGATAGCTTATCCATGTTTAATATAATGTGTTAAGATGCCGTCAGGAGCTCATTAGACTGTAACTATGATTAGTAATTAGTTGTGTGCGCTTTGCATAATGTTATATGTCAGAGATGATAGATTATTGCTTAAAGTCCTATGATAAGCATATAGTATGGTATTGGTTGATGGAGATTTTGTTCAGCTTTAATTTCAGCATACCCTTTGTTTTGAAGGATTATGACATGATTAGTGGTATACCTTATGATATTTGACTTGTTTTAGTTGTTCATTTATGACCACATGTGTTGTTAGGTTTAGATGTAACCTTGTGTGATAGGTGTGACTGTGTGAGTAAAGTTTGTGGCATGAATGACCAGTATAAGATTTGCTTTTGTTTTAGAAACTACATTATGCAATATCATGTTTTGAATGCTGTGTATTTTGGTCTTTCATCAACTTGGGCCCTTTGTCAAGCAATGACAAGAGTTTAGATGTTATATATAAGTTTGAACATGTGTTAATATGAACTATTCATATAATCTTAAGGCAACATGAGATATATTAACTTTGAAGGTTCACTAACATGCTTAGATTTGTATGAAAAAGAATCTGAAATAACTACTATAAGCCTCATGTATGACAGTTAATTCCTGAATGTGATTGGCAAGGGATATGTTAAGTGATTTTTCAAATATGTCTGTTCCTATCATGATCCCGTGCTTATTTTCTCATGTCCTGGCTATGTCTTCATCTGAAATAAGACCTTTTGGGCTCAGTTGTTCATCTTACCAACCAAAGTTCTGAAGTTGATTGAATCTCATTGCAGAAGTTATTTATGGTCTGGTAGATACTGGAGCCATCATGAAAAAAACTTTGGTGGCCTGGGAGAGGGTGTGTAATCCAAAAGGGGTGGGGGTTGAGTATTACTAATTTTTTTGTTTGGAACAGGACAGCTATAGCTAAACAGTGGTGGGACTTGCTCATAAACAAGACAAGCTGTGAATTAGATGGATTCACACATACTACATAAAGAACCAGCCTCTGCAACATGTGTTAGTGCCAAAGCAGGCCTGTTGGATGATTAGGAAAATGTTTAGTCTAAGGAGCTGGTTTCTCAGGTACAGTTCAACACTGGCAAGAGTATGATAAGGCAGATCTACCATCACTTTCTTGATTCTACTCCTAAGGTGCCTTGGAAATGTATCATGTTCCAAAATGCAGCTAGACCTAAAGCCTCGTTCATTATGTGGTTGCACGTGTTAGGGAAGCTGTTGACTACTGATAGACTCAACAAATGGGGAATTGAGGTGGAGCCTAAATGTAGTCTCTGCCAAAGTTGTGATGAAACAAGGGAACATTTGTTTGTGCAATGCTCTTACACTAGAGCTGTTTGTCCGCTTGGGCAGCTCAATTGGTTATCAAGGGGGATATTTGGAAAATGGCCAAGGATCGAATCCCGTCAGCGGCAGTGTGGGGGTTACTTCTTGAAATAAAGGAGGGCCCCTTGTGTGCTGCGTGTGTACCGGGTCTAACCTTTGAAATCAATTGAGTCACCATGATTTACCTCCTTCACAGACCTGTCGGACCGGGGTGTGGGGGCTCCTGGGGTGGGAGTTCCACCTTTTTTGGAAAATGGAATAGGGTGCTTCAGTGGTTACAAATGCAGAATTACACCCCAGCATATTGGGATCAGCACCAACAGTGGTTGAATAAGCAGTCAAGAGACGGATTTCAGAGAGCTCAGATTCTTAAAATGATATGTACAGAGGTTGTCCATGCTATCTGGATTGAGAGAAACAAGAGGATATTTGAAAAGCAAAGCAGGAACTGGGAAGCAGTGACCAAGGAGATTGTCTATGTAATTTGTGTAAGAGCTCCACCTAGATTTCAATGTGTATTGCATTCTCTTATGTTCTAGGTTAGCTTTGTGTTTTTTTCCTGGTGAAAGTAAGTTGTGTATAACTTACTACTGGTTTGCAATGTCCTACTTTTGTGGTTAAGAAAATTTTAATTACCAAAAAAGAGAAGTATTAGAGAAAATAAAGAGAAGCTTTTGATCTAACAGCTCAAACATGGAGTTAGGGTTATAACTGAGAGATGAGATGATCCCTTCTTTCTCCAAGAAGGTATATTTATTTACCCAAACCCTATACTTTTCAATGTGAAAGTACAAATAAAATGATTAGCATACAACATGAATGTCTCATCGCATAGTATCACGAGGCTCGAGACTAACAGGCGTGTGATGAGAGTTGTTGGGAGTGCGATCTAGTTTGGCAACGGCTGTAAAGCCTATTTTCCCTCGGATGCCTCGTCATCCCGGGGTGGCAACGATCCAACACATACTGGGGTGATGCCGTCAAGGCTATTCCAGGGATTATTCTACGATCCTGGATCTAGTCTAACCCATTGCTCCACGTGTCAAACTCGGTTGGTCCGTTTGTTGACCCCGCAGTTCACCCTATGCAGATATTGTCTGTTGTTGAGCCTTTTGTGATGATGCCATATATCTTCTAATCCAATAACAGAGACGATTGTGACCAATATTTAGTTTGGGACATAGAGAGACTAACAATAGAGCAAAATCTGTAGCTTGTAACTCGTGCAACCAAAATTTATAGAAGACGAGTTCCGAGATATTTATATGATGATAATGATAAACTTCTTATTGCAGGTAGCTAGATTTCAGTAAAGTAAAGCACCAGTACACCACATAGGCGCTCAATAATTAATGAACAAGCACCGGACAGGACTCCATTAGCATGTACAGAGCCTATCGGATCCATCATAATTCATAAATAATACTCCTTCCGTCCCAATTTATATGACACACTTTACTTTATAATCAGTCCAAAAAAGAATGACATTTTTTTTTATTTGGTAATAATTTAACTTTAAATTTTAACGCTTAACGAGATGATCTATAACTACACAAATATCTTTGATTTGTTTAAGATCACAAAATTCAAAAATCTTTTTTAATTTCTTAAACTTTGTGTCCAGTCAAACTATATCATATAAATTGGGACGGAGGAAGTATGTTAGTTCCAAATAAAAAATTCTCGGATCCTCCAAAATGTTGTCGCACTGTGTTGGATCCTCCAAGATTGAATAACTTTTGAAGGATAAAACAAAGTGAAACTTACACAAATGACTATAGTTTAGGGCTTTAAAATTTGTCATAGCTATTGAAAGAAATAATCCTCTTAATTATTTTCATTAATTGAAAGGTATTTATACAAGTTACAAAATAGGAGAATCATATTCCTATTTTATTCCTAAAATCTTATTCTACCATAATTCTAACTATACAATTATGGTAGGTGTATCATCCTAATTTAGGTAACAAATACATTATAATATACATCAAATATATGTACCATATATACAAGATTACATAATTGTAATCTGCCCGTGATTGTTGGGCTTCGTGATCGCTGCCACCCACCGGCTACCGTGATCGGGCCGGGTGGCGGGCTCGCTTTGCTCCATTTGCCCATGATATACACTTCTGTATATTGGATGTATATCACGGGTATATTGCTATGTTTAATACACCCCCGCAGTCATAGCGGGCGGTCTTCGAACGCTGAAACTGTCCCTAAAATTTTCAGAAAGGACCGCGGGTAGATCATTCGTAAAGATGTCTGCAACTTGATAACGAGACGGGACATGGCATACGCGAACGTGACCCTTAGCAACCTTTTCACGGACAAAGTGAATGTCCATTTCGATATGCTTAGTGCGTTGGTGCTGAACCGGGTTATCGCAATATACCAAGGTTGCCTTATGAATTGGACAATGAAGCTCCAAAAGCAAATTACGTAGCCAACATGATTCGGAGACCACATTCGCTACCCCTCGATATTCTGCTAGCGTGATAGAGTTGCCTGACGCTTCGCCGATCAGGAGACCAAGTTGTTGCCAAGGAACATACAGTAGCCAGACGTCGAACGTCTAGTGTCGGGACAGCCACCCCAATCTGCATCTGTGTATGAGACAAGTGTGGATGTAGATGAAGGATACAAATGCAAACCATAGTCCAGTGTCCCCTGAATATACCGAATGATGCGTTTGATTGCATTCATGTGCTCAACTCTGGGATCATGCATGAATAAACACACCTGCTGAACATCATACGTAATATCCGGTCTGGTAAAGGTAAGATACTGAAGGGCCCCTGCAAGACTGCCATAGCGGGTCAGGTCCTCGTATGGTGCGCCGGCCTCTGCACTAAGTTTGGGCTTTGTGTCAACTGGAGTGGAAGTGGACTTACAAGATGACATCCCAGCCCTCTCGATGATCTCAGCCGCATACTTTCTTTGAGACAAAAACAAACCATCTGAATGACGCTTGACGGCAATCCCCAAAAAAAAACTTAAGGGTCCTAAGTCTTTCATAGCAAACTCAGAGCTGAGCATGGCCATGATAGACTAGCGTAAGGCATCGGAAGAGGCAGTCAAAATGATATCATCCGCGTACAATAGAATGTAGGCCAAGGACGAACCACGACGGTAAATGAACAGGGAATTATTTGACCTGCTGTGAGTGAACCCAATAGTCGAAACAAAGTCAGCAAACCTCGTATACCAGGCCCGTGGAGACTGCTTAATCCCATATAAGGACTTCTTTAATAAACAGACATGATGAGGACGTTTGGGATCTCTGAATCCCAATGGCTGATGCATATAGACTGTTTCCTTGAGATCCCCATGTAGGAAAGCGTTCTTGACATCCAACTGGTGAATAGGCCATGCCTTTGAAAGAGCCAAGCTAAGCACAGTGCGAATGGTAGCCGATTTGACCACCAGACTAAACGTCTCACCACAATTTATCCCAACCTGCTGAGTCTTACCATCACCCACAAGCCGCGCCTTATGTCGAGCAAATGACCCATCTGAATTCTCTTTATGAGCAAAAATCCACATAGACCTAATAACATTAATACTAGACGGACGGGGCACCAACTCCCACGTCTTATTATCAATAAGAGCATTATATTCATCAGTCATAGCAATTTTCCAATCCGGGTCGGTCAAGGCGGACACAGGATTACGGGGCAAGAGGGATTTAGAGACATTAGAATGTAAATTAAAATGTCTTTTAGGTGTAAAAATACCCCGCTGACTACGAGTGACCGGTCTATGACTCGAGGAAGAATTGAGTGAATTTTGGAAATTTCCTTGGGCTCGGGACGGACTGGCCGCAAGCAGTGGGCCTGCTGGCCCCAAAACGGGACGTAGAAGCTGGCCGAGAACGATAACTGGGACTGGACCAGTTCCAGTGGTGGACTGGACTGGCCCAATCACTGAAATTGGTCCAGTGCTGACCGAGACGTGCCAATGGGACCAGCGGGGCAGTGGGCCCGCTGGAGAGTTTTGGGTGCGGGAGATGTCCGAAAAATGCCGAATAATATACGGGGATATTTGGTCATCCAAAAAATTATACGAACCACGCTCGGGAGTATGAACTTTCGTAAAAGAAAATTGGGTTTCATCAAAAAATACATGGCGATTAATTATGATTTTCTTGGAGGATAAATCAAAGCATTTGTAACCACGATGATTAGACGGATAACCCAAAAACACACACGGAGTAGACCGTGCCTGAAGTTTGTTAATTGTGGTGGATGGGAATAACGGATAACACAAACACCCAAAGACCCGAAGATGAGAATAAGACGAGTTCTTATTATATAAGATTTGGAGGGGGAAAGAATATGTTAGACCTTTGGAAGAAATTATGTTAAGGAGATATGTGGCCATTTGTAGAGCATGATGCCAAAAATATGGGGGTATGAAAGCATGAATTAAGAGAATTCGGACAATGTTATTTATGGAACGAATTTTGCGTTCGGTTTTCCCATTTTGTGAAGATGTATGAGGACACGAAAAATGAAAATTGATCTCATTATTAGCACAGAACTCCCGAAACTCCCTATTGTCATACTCTTTTCCATTATCACATTGAATATTTTTTATTTTTCTTTCGAATTGGGTACGAATGAACACTCTAAATTTTATGAAGACTGAAAACACTTGTGATTTATTCGCAATTGGAAACGTCCACAAAAATTTAGAATAATCATCTAAAAAGAGAACATAATATCGATGCCCTAACGAAATAAGAACATGAGACGTCCATAGGTTGCTACGAATAATATCAAATGGCATTGAAGTATGAGAATTTGAGTCTACAAATGGCAACTTAACAATTTTTCCTAACGAACAAGATTGACAAATTTGAGTACGACTCGTACCCTTACACGAAATAAAACTATTTTTATCTAAAGCTGATAAAATAGAGGATCCCGGATGACCAAGACGAGCATGCCACAAGGAAGGAGAAATGGATGCAAAGGCTGATGGCAAAGCTTGACTCGATGGACTAAAACCGGGCATGATAGGATACAGATCCCCCTACTATCACACCTCATGAGATGACTCCCCATTTTGAAATCCTTCACAGAGAAACCAAACGGATCAAATTCAACAGAAACAGAATTGTCAGTGGTGAACTTTCGAACAGACACTAAGTTTTTAATTGATTTGGGGGCATGTAAAGTATTTTTCAAGATAAGGGGTGGATTGGGGGGAGACAACGTTTTCTTACCATAACCCTGAATTGGAATAGAGTTGCCATTACCAATAATTATACCCCGAGGGTTGCTCAAATTGGAATAAGATGAGAGAGTACCTAAATCGGAAGTCATGTGAGTAGTGGCACCGGTGTCCATATACCAATTTGGGTCCGGTTGAGTCAAACCCAATGTGTGCATCGCGGCCTCGATATCGGTCGGAGTGGGGCTTGCTGCGTGGTGGGCTTGCGGAGGTCGGGGTCCAAGTATTCCATGACGGGACTGAACTGGGTCGTAGCTGGCGTTACTGGGCCACTGGTCAGTGGGCCGCCATTGCTGATTGTTGGGCCGGAAAGGCTGGCCAGCCCACTGGATACTGGTATTTGCTGGAAAGTAGGGGCTGCAGCCCACGGCCCACTACCCCAGCCCCACTGCCATGGGCCCCACTGCTGGGACTAGGAGGGTGGTGGGCCACTGTTCACTGTACGGGACCCACTGCCTGCTTGCTGACCGCCGGAACCGCCGCGTTTGCCCCCGCGGTTTTTGTTATTATTCTTACGATTAGTTTTGCCGCCACCATGAGTATTGTTTTGGCCCGAATTATCAACAAAACCCGAAGAACTTGGGGAGGACGCCATCATGACGACGGGGCTTGCTCCGGTAGCCGCCTTTTTAGCCAAACCGGCTTCTTCCAAAATAAGCATGGAGTGGGCTTGATAAAAGGCGAGAAGAGGGTTGCTTTGACGAAGGAGAGTTCCAACACCATTATAGGCCTCCGAAAGGCCGGCAACCAATTGTAGAACCAGACGATTATTTGTTACAGGTGCACCAACATTACGGAGTTGATCCGCCAACTCCTTGAGTTTCTTGCAATATGCAGAGACGTTTGGAAGTTCTTCCATGCGAACGAGAGAGAATTCCTGCTCGAGTGTGACGACACATGAATGTTGGTTATCTTGGAATATGTCAAGCAATCTATTCCAGGCAGCCATAGCCGTGGTATCCAGCTCAATAATCGTCTGTAAAAGGTCAACCGAAATAGTGGAATAGATCCACTGGAGAACGGTAGCATCAAGAGTAATCCATAACTGAGGATCCTCCGCGGGAAGAGGTGTAGCGGGAGGAATTATGTGATGGATAACTTGATGGGAGATAGCGTGAATTTTAAACAATTCTGCCCACGTCGCATATTGGATGTTTTCCATCTCAAGCACAATAGAGATACTGTTCTTGACGTTAGAAACCATGAGGGTGGGATGATAATTGTTCTTAGACATATTGAAAGAACAAAAAAGAAGGGGAAATTTAGGAGAGATTTTGAAGAGCGGAAGATGAAATTTGGGAGAGAAACCCGATGGGGGGGGTTTCGGCCGAGAGGGTACAAAAGTTGGGAGAGAAAACTTTTGTTTAGACCTAGTCTTTTGATACCATGAAAGAAATAATCCCCTTGATTATTTTCATTAATTGAAAGGTATTTATACAAGTTACAAAATAGGAGAATCATATTCCTAAAACCTTATTCTACCATAATTCTAACTATACAATTATGGTAGGTGTATCATCCTAATTTAAGTAACAAATACATTACAATATACATCAAATATATGTACCATATATACAAGATTACATAATTGTAATCTGCCCATGATTGTTGGGCTTCCGTGACTGCCAGCCCACTAGGTACCGTGACCTGGCTGGGCTGGGCTACTGCTTTGCTCCATTTGCCCGTGATATACACTTCTGTATATTGGGTGTATATCACGGGTATATTGCTATGTTTAACAACTATATTTTTAATATTTATAGGACATAACTACTTTTTAACTTGTTGTATTCATAAAACGACTCGCCGTATTCAATTCTTTTCGTTGTATTCAAGCCAGATGTATTCAATTCAGTGTATTCACGTCAAAATGTATTCAACTCAATTTTATTCATTTTTAGCTACTTTTACATTGTATTCAATTTATTGTATTCAAACAACATAAAATACAAAAAAACATTGTATTCAACTTATTGTATTTTAAATTCGATTGTATTCAAATAACATAAATACAAAAAAAAATAGATTCAGCTGTAATAGATACACTAAAATACTGAATTACCTCCGGTGAACAGTGATTTTCGCCGGTAAACAAGTTCGATTAAACTGGAGTTGGTACCTCCAGTTGCCAGTATCTATTTCTCTGTCCTTATTCTTGTTAAATTTTGCCGCTTCACTATGTTGATTCGTGACTTTATTTCTTGCATCTACCTTTATTGTCTTTATTTATAGCATTCTCAGCGTAGTGATTTTATTTGCCTTTAGATTTTTGTTAACTTGTGTTTTCGCTTTGATTCCTTCCTGTTTTAGGGTAAACGTTTGAGTAGTTTATTATTTTATATTTGCTTTAGTGACTTTGGTAATTGATGGTAGACTAGGGTCATGTTCTCGGTCGGGGACGGGGGCGAGGGTTAGAGGGAGTAAGTGGGGTAAGGCAGATGCTAGGCTGAGAATAGGGTCTTGGAACATTGGGACCTTAACGGGGAAGTCCATAGAGCTAGTTAAGATTCTTAAGAAGAGGAGGATTAATATAGCATGTGTCCAGGAGACCAAATGGGTAGGACCTAAGGCTAATGATGTGGACGATATAAGTTATGATTCTCGGGTAGGTCGAGGTATCGGAATGTGGTATACATTTTAGTAGACAGCGAGCTAAGGGATCATGTGGTGGAGGTTAAGAGGGTCAATGACAGGATCATGACGATTAAGTTGGTAGTTGGAGGGCTTACTATGAACATTATTAGTGCTTACGCGCCTTAGGCGGGCTTGAACGAGGAGGAGAAAAGACAATTTTGGGAGGATTTGGATGAGGTGGTGGGTGGTATACCATCCACTGAGAAGCTATTTATAGGAAGGGACTTCAATGGATATATTGAGTCACTTCCGGGGGGTTATGACGACGTGTATGGAGGCTTTGGGTTCGGGGATAGAAACGGGGGAGGCGTCTCACTTTTGGAATTCGCTAGAGCTTGTGGGATAGTGATAGCCAATTCAAGGCTCCTGAAGAAGGAGGAACACTTGGTGACTTTAAGTAGTTCGGTGGCTAAGACTCAGATAGATTTTTTACTCATTTGGAAGGTTGACAAAGGTTTTTGTAAAGACTACACGGTTATTCCGAGGGAGGATCTTACGACTCGACATAAGCTTCTGGTGATGAATTTGGAGATCAAGATGGAAAAGAAGAGGAGGGTTGCGAATGACAGGTTAAGAATCAAATGGGGGAGTTTGACCATGGCTAGTGCAAAGGAGACGAGGGACAGGTTGATGGTCAATTGGGCTTAGGGGAGTAGTGGGGATGCGACCGGTATGTGGGATAGGACGGCTAGTTACATTCGAGAGGTAGCTAGCGAAGTATTTAGGGTCTCGAGGTGTAGCCGTGGTGGGCATTGAGGGGACTGGTGGTGGAATGGTAAAGTTCAAGAGAATGTGGAAGCGAAGAAAATGACGTATGCGAAATTGGTAGAAAGTAATGATGATGTAGAGAAGTGGACGAATAGGGAATCATATAAGATGGCGAGGAAGGAGGCAAAACTTGCTGTTACGACGGCAAAAACGACGGCTTTTGAACGCATGTATGTGGAATTAGAGGAGAAAGACGGGGATAGGAAGTTGTACAGACTAGCCAAGGTGAGGGAGAAGAGGGCATGTGACTTGGATCAAGTGAGGTGTATCAAGGATGAAGATGGAAAAGTACTGGTGGAGGATGCACATATTAGGCGGAGATGACAGTCTAACTTCCATAAACTCTTATACATTGTGTTGAGAGACCTGGAGCAATTTGGTAGGTACCGGGATTGTGGGTATTGTAGAAGCATTAAAGTAGAGGAGATTAAGGGTGTTATTAGCAGGATGCGCAGAGGACGAGCGACCGGGCCTGATGAGATCCCAGTCGAATTTTGGAAGAGCGTAGACATGGCAAGTTTGGAGTGGCTGACTGAATTGTGTAATGTCATTTTTAAGACGACGAGAATGCCCGAAGAATGGAGGTGAAGTACAATGATCTCTTTGTACAGAACAAATGTGATATCCAGAGTTGTAACAACTATAGGGGTATCAAGCTGCTAAGCCACACTATGAAAATGTGGGAGAGGGTCGTGGAGATGAGGGTGAGAAGAGACGTATCTATTTCTGAGAACCAGTTTGGGTTCATGCTGGGACATTCGATCACATAAGCCATTCATCTTATTAGGAGGTTGGTGGAGCAGTAAAATGGAGAGGAAGAGAGACTTACATATGGTTTTCATCGACCTCGATAAGGCATACGACAAAGTCCCTAGGGAGGTTCTATAGAGATGTTTGGAGGTTAGAGGTGTACATGTGGCGTACACTAAGGCGATTAAGGATATGCATGATGGAGCCAAGATTAGGGTACAGACAGTAGGAGGAGACTCGGAGCACTTCCCAGTGATGACGGGGTTGCACCAGGGATCAACTCTTAGCCCATTTCTATTTTCCTTGGTAATGAATGGACTGACGCGACAAATTCAAAAAGTGGTGCCATGGTGTGTGTTATTCGCAAACGACATAGTCCTGATTGATGTGACTCGCAGTGAAGTGAATGATAAGCTGGAGGTTTGGAGACAGACTCTGGAATCTAAAGGATTCAGGCTGAGTAGGACCAAGACAGAATACTTGGAGTACAAGTTCAGTAACGGGAGCGACCTTGAGACATACGTGGAGGTGAGGCTTGGTACTCAGGTCATTCTAAAGAAATGAAGCTTCAAGTACATCGGGTCTATTATCCAAGGGAATGGAGAGATTGATGACGATCTCACGCATCGTATTGGGGCAGGGTGGATGAAATGGAGGCTCGCATCTGGAGTCTTATACGACAAAAAAGTGCCACCAAAACTTAAAGGCAAGTTCTATAGGACGATGGTTAGACCGACTATGTTGTATGGGGCGGAGTGTTGTCCAGTCAAGACTCCGCACATCCAAAAGATTAAAGTTGCAGAGATGAGGACATTGAGATGGATGTGCGGGCATACAAAGTGGGATATGATTAGAAATGATGATATCCAGGACATAGTGGGAGTGGCCTCGGTGGAGGATAAGATGTGGAAAGCAAGATTGAGATGGTTTGGGCATGTGTAGAGGAGAGACACAAATGCCCCGGTGCGGAGGTGTGAGAGGTTGGCTATGGACTGGTTCAGGAGGGGTAGAGGTAGGCCAAAGAAGTATTGGTGAGAGGTGATTAGACGAGATATGGCGTAGGTGCAACTTACTGAGGACATGACCTTAGATAAGAGTTGTGGAGGACACTAATTAGGGTAGAAGGCTAGTAGGTAGTCGAGCGTAGTCCTACTCACGCTTACAAACTGGTAGGGATAGTGTTTTTAATGTAGGCATGCTTAGCCTATCATACAAATAGACACAATATTGCTTTATAGTCACATGTAGCTGATTTTCTGTTGATATGTGTCCTTTAGTATACATTGTTTAGCTTATTTACCTTCGGAATGCGCTATCATAACTTTTTCGCTTTTGATACCAGCAATTTTCATATTGCTTTAAATTTTTCCTAACCGTTGATCTTGTTTGCTTTACTCTTGTTTTGGTTTTGCTTTGCTTGTGCTTATGCTCTATCTTGAGCCGAGGGTCTCTCGAAAATAGCCGGTCTACCTACCAAGGTAGAGGTAAGATCTGTGTACACTCTACCCTCTCCAAACCACACGTTGTGGGATTTCACTGGGTATGTTGTTGTTGTTGTTGCATACAATCTAAAAATTTAACAAATAAACTCAAATACTGAATATAAAAAAATAACAAATACAATGAATACAATGAACGTGACCGGAAAAATACGACTCAGATCTTAGCTCCGGCGGGCAGTGACCGGAAGTTCAATCCCTCCATCACATCACTTGTCATCTAATGGTTGCATCGTTCCCTCAACCGCCACACTTGTCATCAAGGCATTGAAGTTGCCGGAACGTGATCGGAAGAAAATGGCTCAGATCTGAATGTGACCGGAAAGAACATGAGTGGAAAGCTCAGATCGTCGGTGCTGGAGATAAAAGGGACGGCGGCGGGGGGGGGGCAAATCGGGAGAGAAAAGGGCAACGACAGCGGTGGGGCGGACAGATCTGGAGGGAGGCATGGCATCGTTGCTTTTCCGGTGAGCAGTGGTGTCCGACGGAAATGATCGGAAAAGAGGAGAGACGGCGACGACATTCCAACAAGTAGTGGTGTCAGGCGGAAACGACCGAAAAATAGAAGAGGGACGGCGGCAGCGTGGGGCGACGACGGAGAGCTGGGGAGAGAGAGGTGAGGGAGAAGACCATAAACCTAATATATTTTGGTATAGCTATGGATGATAATTAACATATAACTTTTAGCTATGCAATGTAATTAAAACAAACTACAGTTACTAAATATAATTATGTACTAATAGTTAGTTATGCTAAAGTAAATTTTCCTAAAACAAACCCCTGCATGTCAAAGGTCAAAAGTTGTTGAACTTGAAGTTTTGCTCATGGGACAAACGGGGTCAAGAGTTCAAGACCAACCACCTCTATGGCCATTCTTGTAAATCACACTTCAGGTGAAACAAGCTAATGACAAAAATCAACAGGCTCAAATTTAAGGAACTAACAATTTAAGAGCACAACAAACATTTGGTCACACTGTAAAATACATATTGCTTTGCCAGGACAAGAACTAGCTTAGCAGTATCACTAGCCAAAATATCTGATTTAACATAAACTCAGGTAAATGATGTACATTACCGACTCACTGAACTGAAAAATCCTTGAGATAAACTTGGTATTAGCCAAAGAGGCAGAGAGAATGCAAAGTCCGATATATTTTCCTGAAGAAGAGGTTGTATCCTTCCATTCTGAACATTGTAAATACCCATATCATAGCCAGGTAGTGTGTCGTAATAAGCTCCAGAGAAGTCATCAGTGAAATATATGCAATTACTCTCGCATTCTGGGTAAGCCGAGCACGAAATTGAGAAGGAATGGTTGCTTCCTACAAAAATAGACCAATCACCCAAAGATTTCACTTCTTCCCACTTCTCATTGCACACATCCAGCTTGTAAATTTTGAAATACCAAGTGTTTAGGCAAGGAGTATCTGTGATTCTTGTATCAAACAAAAGCCTCATTATGGCATATATTTGGCCCTCTACCTCAACAAGATATGTAGTAACATACACCAAATTATCCATATCGTGAGATGGTGTGACGGTTATTTTCTTCAAGAAAGAACCCGCAAAGTCCCAAATTAGAACTTCACCAAACGTGTCGATAGCATAAAACTTCCCGTCATGACAGACGGCATCATCAACATGGCCGCGAATGCAACTCAAGGGAGTCCAAGAAACATCACCTGGCTTTGCAAACGCCATCTTCCAATTATCAGAATAGATAGCAAAAATTACACAATATGATGAGCACGGACTAGTAGACAAGATAACTTTGTAAACAAACGAGTCGCGAAAGCTCTTTCCTGTACAAACTAGATTCAAATTAGGGCATTTATGCAGTGGTGGAAGAGAAATTTGGCCCCCCGATAATGGATTCAGTAAGTGCATCTCAAAATTGGCATCTAAAGTGACCAACCAACCATGAGAAGAACCCCAACAGCATTTATCTAGAACATCTGGCAAACATATATCATAACTCTTACAGCTGAAAGGACTATAAAATGTTCGCAAGCTTTCATGTTTCTTCTGAGGAAGCATCAGCAAGGGAAGGAATGAGCATGAAGAATTGCCATTTTGTAGTATACTAATTCTCCATGACTTACACACTGCACCAAACCGCAACCAGTCTTCAGCAAAATGCAGCTGACTAGCAATTAACCCCAAAAGTTCCACCGGCAACTTTGACCAATCTGATGTTGACTGGATAAAAAAAAAGATTTACTCCCTCCATTTCAATTTGTTTGTATTAGTTATTATTTGGACAGTCAAAGGATATTTTCTTTAACCATAATTTTTTCAAATTCTTTCTAAATATTTTGAATTATTAACTATTGTCACTTATAGTACTTTTTATACAGTTTCTAAATATGTAAATTTTATTTCAAAAATATTGAACATTCTATATCTGAATTCACACCGAACATTAGTTAATTCTCCTACTCCGAGTCAAGCCACAAAAATTGAAACTAAAGAAATTAAAATTACAGAAAGAAGAACTAGAATTTTTTAAAACTAAGAGTGAGTATACTACACATCTTATTGAAATACCAGTGATATGCAAGATGATCAACTGTGTGTTCTGATATGTGACATTGGTTAAATTACCCTATTGGAATATCAAAACTAACTCTCCCAACTATAGGTGTGTCTGCTATGGAGGAAAATGTTTACCTTAGAAGATTTAAAAAAAAAATCATTTACAAGTGTATGGCTGGTTACAGAAAGTTGGTAACTCATGGTAATCATACAAATAAAGTATAAATATTGTGTTTAGATGATATTATTAAGTACTAAAGGTTGATACTCCCTCCGGATAAAAAAGAGTGTCCACTTACCAAATCAAGAAAGAATTAACCTTACTTTTTCAAATTTTCCCTTATTAATTGTTAGGTGATCAAATCCCCAATACCAATTTAATTAGGGGCATTTTAGTCAAATTGCCTATTTTTGCCTAGGAGTTAGTATTTTCTCAAGGGGTGTGAAAATAGCTAAGTGGACACTCTTTTTGATCTGAAGGGAGTAATAATTAGTGTGAAATGTGGCTGGAGTTTGAGAAACCGCTTTGCATAACTTAAGGTAACTAATTTCCGTCATACCAAAAACACCTTTAACTTCCTTTTCGTATTGTCATTCCTCAAAGTAGTAAAGTGGAAACCTTACCATTATAGTACTGAACCACCAAAAGAGTTTGCAAGGTTTTGCTTTGAGATCTCATAAAATTCTGAAATTAATGAAGTAAAAGATTTAGACTCAATATACAACATATTCCAGAAACAAATTGGCCATTACAACATCTAATCCTATCACAAGTAGAAACAAACTCAAACTTTGCTTCAAACAATACAACAACAACAAACCCAGTGTGATCCCACAAGTGGGATTTGGGGAAGATAGGATGTACGCTGGTCTTACCCTACCTACCGCAGCTAAAAAAACTAGAACTGATTTCGCATCAGTATCTCATTTTGAACCTGACTCTAAATTCTGAACTAATATCAAGTATAACCCAATACCATTATCAGAAGCCTAAGTAAAGGCTGCTATCACATGTCGAGAATCAAATCCCACCTCTGGGTGCATATCTAGAGGAGCATTTCTGCTGCGACTTCCATACAGACATTATATCAAATAGTTGGGTGACACTAAGGATCTCAAGTTCATGGACGAGTCAAACTTCTAACAGAGGCAAAGTTAGATGGGTCATTGGCACTTATGCCCCTATTTTGTTATGGTCTTTAATTTTTTCCCTCATAACAAACAACTTTTTCGCGGGGAATAAGTTAATATTTTCACATTATAATATCCCACAAGTTATGCACCCCGTGACTAAAAAGCTTTTTCCCCACCAGACATAAGTTCGATTGCTAAAGGGCAAAAATTAAAGAACAGACCATTTGAAGGGAAATTTCTTCAAGTTAGACCTTTTCGCAAAGTACTTGCAAATATAGACATTTTCCCATGAATATTTTACTCATACTGAACCTCATTGACTCTAAATTCTAAAATAATATCAAGTCAAACCCAACAGCCTTATCAGAAGCCTAAGTAAAACGCTGCTATCACTTGCCCTGACTAAAGTATCACCTCATACTACTGAAATGATGATCTGGGTGCATAAGAAAGGAGTCTTTTTGGCGCAACTTTAACAGAGACATTTTATCAAACAGTTGGGGGACAATAAGGATCTCAAGTACTTTGAATAACAAAGAATTACTTACCGTGGAGAAGAAGCAATACAAAAATCCTGCCGAATAACAACCAAATCGATACCTCTGCCGTTCTGATTTGCTTTTGGAGTCGCTTAACAAACTCCCAAGTTCTAAATTCTAATACGAAAGAATGAAAAAGGAACAATGAATTACACTTTACGGACACTATGTTTGTTAAATGTCAGTCATAGACCTCTTTAATCTAAAAACGGAAAAGGATAAAAAATAATCTCCAAGAATGAATAACTTTTGGAGGATCCATCACACACCCAAAGGTATTTTTGAAGGATTCGAAAAACATAGTGCCAAAACATGTGTTTCCTCTCTGGACAAACTGCCTATGGGATACACATTAGTACTGTTCTCCACAATCTCTTGAGTTGCTTCTTTGTCCTTCCCGGCATAGCAGAGCTTCCTTCTTGATGTGTGGGGCGGAGACTGCACTCCATGTTAGTTAAGAAATAAGCAGCATATCTGCTATCATCTGTTGCAGTGTAGAAATAATCACAAAATCTTTGTATCATACAAGCCATGAGAACTCCAGCCTGCTGCTTCTGTTGACTGTCTCAAAAAAGAACCCGACGATACATAAATCAGCAATCTTCTTTATAGATGATTGGAACTAAAAGGGGAAAAATCATTGATTTTCTCCCTTGGTACTTCCTAATATGCCTGTCTTCATGTCTACACATGGATCAATGGATTGCAACCATGCAAGTTTGCTCAACTTGAAGATAGTAGGTGCAAAGAAAGTTAACTTTTTGATTTAGCTTGTCCATCAACCAACCTGTTATAAGTAGCAATATCAGGTATAAACCCCAAATCCAACATCTCTTCCACCAGAGCTTCAGATTCCTTCTTTTTACCCTCCCTCTTAAAACCCGATATCAAAATATTATACGTCACAGTATCAGGATCCGAGCCCTTGTTTAAGCCCAATAACCTCATCTTATTCGCTTCCTTCGCTCTTCCTGCATCACACATATCACTAAGTAGACAATTAAATGTTACACTATCCGGAAGCATACATTCCTGCAGCATTTTCTCCATAATTTTATATGCTTCATCAATCTTTCTCGTTATCCTTAAACCTTCAATCAAGGTTGTACAAGCTATTAAGCTTGGCAAATTCCCGTTCCTCCATAACTCATCCACCAATTCCGTTGCCCTCACAACATTGCCTTCCCTACAAAGCCTCTCAATTAACTCAGAATAATCAAATGTTCTTGGCAGCACCTTTTTCATTGAAAAGCAAATCAATAAATCACACGCTTTTAACACCATTCCCTTCCTACAAAGCCCATCAACCAAAATCTCACAAGTCACGGCCGAAATCTCCCATCCCATCTCAGTCATCTCATAGGCCATCCCTATCCCCTCCTCAATCTTACCATCCAAAAGAAACCATTTAATCAAAGTATTAAAACTAACTACATTCGGAGAACATCCATGAGTTTTCATCTCCTTGAACATTTGCAAAGCCAAGCCCAATTGCGAGTTCTTACAATAACCAGAAATCAAAGTATTGAACGTAATTACATCAGGCTTTACTCGTTCTCCAATCATCCTATGGTAAAACTCCAAAGCCTTATCAAAATGCTTAAACTTCACAAATCCATGAATTATTATATTGCAAACAGCAACATCAGGCTTCCCATCAATCAATCTCCTCATCGTGTCAAAAGCTAACAACGCATCATCAAATCTACAAACTTTGCAATAAGCATTAATGGCAAAACGGTAAATAGGTTCAGTTTTAGGGCAAGAGAAAATACCATCAGCACACGGGCAAGGGTTAGAAGAAATAAACTGGAGGAGAGTAGTAAGATATTGGAGGCGATGGGTGATAGCAAGCGTGCGGACCATCCATTCAAAGGTGGTGTTATCATGGCGGAACGAGTCGACGGAAGCAGCATAGTTGAAGAGGTAGAAGTCAAGGTTAGTGAGGATGGGGTGGTAATGGATGCGGTTTTTGAGAAAAGAGAGAAAATCTTTGGCTGTGAAAGAGGATTTAAGGTGGGTTTCTATGAGTTGGTTCAGTTGGTTTTGGGCAACAGGGGTGAGGTCGGTGGTGGTGCCCAATGAGGAATCTATTGTTCTCAATGCAAGAGGTAGCAGTGAAGTCCGATCAGAAGCGGTTGATTTTGGAATGGATTTAAGAAATTTCTGAAATCCCATTCTCTTTCTGCTGCATCTCTAGGCTGAATTTATCGTCTCTCGTTTCTGCAGTAGCTAAATTTTCATGAAAACCCTGTAATGTGAAATTATGTCATTCTTAATCAATCTAGCAAATAGTTACTTTGATCAAGAAATAGTTACTTTGAAATTCTCGATTTTTAATCATTAAATTGGCTACGAGTATCTTAACAACATACCCAGGAGTCTGGAGAGGATAGAGTAAACACAGTCCCAAAAGTGGAGTCTGGAGAGGATAGAGTAAACACAGACTTTAACCCTACCTTTGAAGGTAGAGAGTTAGTTTCCGGTAGACCCTTTGCTCAAGTAAAGAAACACAGCATATATGAAAATATACGCAGTAACAACAACAGAATAGTAAGAAAACTAAAGCAGAAGAGACAACAAGTAATAATAGAAAACTAAGAATACTAAAAATGACGAAATTACTACTAGTATCTTGATAACTCAATTTTCCTGATTTCAGTGTAAATATCATACCAATTCAAATGATTATTACCAAGTTTGATTTCTTTGAATAACAAGGATAGACTTCTATCGGTAACTGCCTCTCTACCTCCATGGTAGGGGTAAGAGCAGTGTACACTCTATCCTCCCCGCACCCCACATTGTGTTACTACACCGAGTAGGGGTAAGATCTGTGTACACTCTATCCTCCCAAAAATAAACATCTCAGAAGTTACACCAAACTCCATATATAGATAGTGAAAATTTTCAAAAACTACACCTCCAAATATGAATTTATGTTAAATTATTTTTTCATTACATGTTAAATTTAGTAATTAAAATTTGTTAAATATATGTTGAAAATAAAAAATAATCACTTTTGACAACTTAAAGGGCCAAAATTGCTCAAAAGTATATTAAGGGACCATTTTGAACTCATCCCAAACATAAGGGGTTATTTTTTGTCATTTCTTGTTGAGCAATTGTTGCATCAGCTAGTGAAAACTCGAATAAGTATTTGAAAATGGAGATTTTGGCCACTCGACTTTCAAACCTGAATCTAGAACCCATTCAAGTTATTTAATAAGTTCAAAAGTTAATTTTATTCTTTGATTTTTGTCACCTTAGATGGAAATTTGTAACTATATTGATTGGGTTTTTCAATTTTGGACTAATGTTGGAAATTGGGGATTTCAAAATGGTTTTGAATTTTTTCAATTTGTGACTATGGAGTAGGGCTTCTATTTAATTTTTGGAATGGATAGTTGCTAATTTAGCTTCTTGATTCTGCCTTAAAGATAAAGAAAAGATGTGAATAGAAAAAAAAGGATGCCTGGTGCACTAAGCTCCCGCTATGTATGGGGTCCGGGGAAGGGCTGGACCACAAGGACTAAATTATTAAACGACGAAATTACTACTAATTACTACTAGTAAGGCAAAGCACTACTAGTATCTTGACAACTCAATTTTCATGATTTCAGTGTAAATATCATACCAATTCAAACAAATCACAATAATAATTCAAATGATTATTACCAAGTTTGATTTCTTTGAATAACAATGATAGATCTATCGGTAACAACCTCTCTACCTCCATGGTAGGGGTAAGATTTGTGTACATTCTATCCTCCACACACCCCACATTGTGTTACTACACCAGGTATGTTGTTGTTGTTGTAACAAGGATATACTTCTCTTTTATTTCTTTTTAAGTAGTTAAATAATATGCAAAACCTACACTACCATTTCTGGACAATATTCACATTTTTCTTTGTGGTCCGGCCCTTCCCCGGGCCCCACGCATAGCGGGAGCTTAGTGCATCGGGCTACCTTTTTTTCTGTTCACATCTTTTCTTTATCTTTAAGGCAGAATCAAGAAGCTAAATTAGCAACTATCCTCTACCAAAAGCAAATTTAAGCTGGGAACCATAGTTCTGTTCCAAAAATTAAATAGAAGCCCTACTCTATAGTCACAAATTGAAAAAATTCAAAACCATTTCGAAATCCCCAATTTCCAACATTAGTCCAAAATTGAAAAAACCAATCAATATAGTTACAAATTTCCATCTAAGGTGACAAAAAACAAAAAGAATAAAATTAACTTTTGAACTTATTAAATAACTTAAATGGGTTCCAGATTCAGGTTGGAAAGTCGGGTGGCCAAAACCTCGCAATCTCCATTTTCAAATACTTATTTGAGTTTTCACTAGCTGATGCAACAATTGCGCAACAAAAAATGACAAAAAATAACCCCTTATGTTTGGGATGAGTTCAAAATGGTCCCTTAATATACTTATGAGCAATTTTGGCCCTTTAAGTTGTCAAAAGTGATTATTTTTTATTTTCAACATATATTTAACAAATTTTAATTACTAAATTTAACAGGTAATGAAAAAATAATTTAACATAAATTCATATTTGGAGGTGCAGTTTTTGAAATTTTTACTATTTTTCACTATCTATATATGGAGTTTGGTGTAACTTTTGAGATGTTTTTGTTTATTTTTGGTATCTAATGCAAAATTTAGAAAATGGAACTTTACAATTTAAAAAAATGACCCATCCTATTAACATCATATATAGCGGTAATAATTATCATATTAAAAAAAAGTTAGATTCACGGGTTGACAGTCTTAATTGTTATGTATGTGCAAACATTCAGCTGTTGAGTGGCAAGCTCCATTTCTATCTAAAGCTGAGTCGAGTCCTGTGCTTTTATTGGAAATACGGGTAGGTCGGGGCCTTGTCCCAACAGTATGACAATTGATTCAGTTTCAGTCATCTTAGAGGCTTCATAGACGTCTGTTGTCACTTTCAACTATATTGTACATATGTTATATTTCAGTTGTACAGACGAGTTATGTTTCAATATATAGAGAGTTGAATATCAAAGTATCTTATTATCTTCTCTCTCACATATCTCAGGGTTATATGAAGGATCTAGAGAAGCGTTTCTAGAGTGACTTATTTTATCAAACAGTTGGGCGACACTAAGGATATCAAGTAGATGGATGAGTCAAACTTCTAACAGAGGCAAGTTAGATGGGGCATTGGCACATATGCCCCTATTTTTTGCTGGTCTTTAATTTTTTCCCTCATAATAAATAACTTTTTTGCGGGGCATAAATTTATAAGTAAGGTATGCGTACACTCTTCCCTCCCAAGACCCCACTTTGTGGAATATCACTGGTATGTCGTCGTTGTTGTTATAAGTTTATATTTTCACATAATAATATCCACAAGTTATGCGCTCCGTGAGTAAAGAACTTATGTCCCACCCGTATAAGTTCGATTGCTAAAGGGCAAAAATTAAAGACCAGCCCCCGTTTGAAGGGCAATTTCTTCAAGTTAGACCTTTTCGCAAAGTACTTGCAAATATAGACCTTTACTCATACTGAACCTCATTGACTCTAAATTCTAAAATAACATCAAGTCAAATCCAACAGCCTTATCAGAAGCCTAAGTAAAACACTGCTATCACTTGCCCTGAAAAAAGTATCACCTCATACTACTGAAATGATGATCTGGGTGCATAAAAAAGGAGTCTTTTTGGCGCAACTTTAACAGAGACATTTTATCAAACAGTTGGGGGACAATAAGGATCTCAAGTACTTTGAATAACAAAGAATTACTTACCGTGGAGAAGAAACAATACAAAAATCCTGCCGAATAACAACCAAATCGATACCTCTGTCGTTCTGATTTGCTTTTGGAGTCGCTTAACAAACTCCCAAGTTCTAAATTCTAATACGAAAGAATGAAAAAGGAACAATGAATTACACTTTACGGACACTATGTTTGTTAAATGTCAGTCATAGACCTCTTTAATCTAAAAACGGAAAAGGATAAAAAATAATCTCTCAAACTATACGAAATTGAACAAAAATGTCATTCGTTAATAGTTTCGTCCAACAATACATTAACATTTCCATCCAATAGCCTTCTGTTAACAGTTCCGGCTAAAAATGTCCCTATTATTACTTAAATGGGTTAAAATGTCATTTTTTTAATAAATATATTATTTCTTTTCGTTTTAAAATATATTCTTTTCCTTATAAAAATATTATTTTTAAAGAATCTTTTCTTTTAAAATTCCTTTAACTAATAAAAAAGTAAAAAATAATTGTTTACTCTTAAACTCATATTATCAATTGAAATATAATAACCTCGTGTATTTTTTTAACTGACAATATAAGTCATATATATATATATATATATATATATATATATATATATATATATATATATATATATATATATATATATATATGATTATAGTAACCTCATCATTAATTTTCATTTAGATAAGTAATGATAGGGTCATTTTTGAACAAAACTATAAACTACAAGGACATTTTTTTGACCAAACTATTAACTACAAAGAAATTTTAGATCAAACTATTAACCGAGGGCATTTTGTTCAATTTTATATAATTTAAGGGTATTTTTCACTCTTTCCTATCTAAAATCATGTTTACATCATTTTGGTCTAACATTTGAGGTATACATGTCTTCACAAAAAAAAATGATCTCCAAAAATATTGTTTTTCTTTTCAAAAACTAATCCACAAACATAATTTTAGAACTGAACAAAACGGAATGCAAGTAGTGAAAATCGTTTACTCTCCATTTGTGTGTTAAAAAATGATGTCTCTAACTTTGAACGATAGTTTTCCTCCCTCCTATCTCAAGACGTGGTCATTGATTGATGATTTTATAAAGGGAAAAAGGGTCAAATTTGCCCTCCAACTATGTTTTATGGAACACATTCCCTCCGTTAAACTTTGGAATTAAATATACCCTCACCGTTTGCAAACTTGTTAAATTTTCTCTCATTTGGACGGAAAGTTGACGTGTACGCAACATTGGATCCATGTGGGCAGTTATTAAACATAACCCTAACCCTACCTAATCAGCCCCCGCCGCCCTCCCCATCACCGACGTCGTCACCACCTTGGAACACAACCTAAAAACAACATTCTGCGCGAGCTATGAATTTCTATATCCAAACAAAGAGGAATTACAAGCTTCTCTTCTTATTTGTTTAACTTTCTTACATATCTCGTGTTATTTCTTTCTTGCTCTTGATTTTAGCCTTAGCTTCTGGGTTCGAATTAAATTTTTGATTTTGATTCCAGTTTCTTAGTAACTTCCTATAGCTTAGAATCCTGAATTTTTTCGGCAAAAAAGGTGGCGTGGCGGTGGAGAAATATCTGAGAAAACGATAGTGGTAGAAAAAAGACGTGGCTGAAGAAAAGAAAAGGAAGGAGAAGAGTGGTGAGCAGCAGTGCGGTGGTGGTGTGAAGCTCGTCTGAGCAGTGATGGGAAAAGGGAGATGAGCGACGGGATGGTGGTTTATCTGTTTGTCGGTTGTGGGTGGGACGGAGCTGGTGGTCCGACGTCGCAGTCGTTGTGGTGGTTGTGGTTGGCCGATTTGATGTTGAATGGGATGTTCAGTTGTTGGTTCGTGGCAGATTTGGTGTTTATCGGTGGTTGCGAAGCAGCGATGGATGTGGGGAATTATGATGTTGTCGTTGTTGTGATTCGCCAGAGATGATAGTGGTGTAGTGGGCCTGCTCGTGGATCTGGTTGGAGTTTGATGGGGTTAACGGGAGTGCTTGTTGGTCGCTGTGATATTATTTGGTTTATGGTGTGGTTGTGCTGGTATAGTGGTAGTGGTGTACGCAATAGGGGTGGTCGGCGTTGGTTGTTGGAGGTCAGAGTGGTGGTGCGGTTATGGTTGCTGGAGGAGTGTTTGTTGGTGGCTGTGATGGTACAGGGGTCGTTTGGTTGTTGAAGCGGTGGGATTTCGATGCGGTGTGGTAACAGTGGTTTGGGTAGTGGGGTGAAGGGCGGCGGCTCATCGACGATGGCGGTGGAGCGGCAGTTGTTTGGTGTGGGTCCCACATGCATGTGTTTGATTGTCCTCCACGTTGACATACACATCAACTTTCCATCCAAATGAGGGCAGATTTAACAAGTTTGCAAACGGTGAGGGTATATTTGATCCCAAAATTTAACGGAGGGCAAATGTGTTCCATAAAATATAGTTGAAGGGCAACTTTGACCCTTTTACCTTTTATAAATGTACAATTGAGTGACTTACATTGTAAAAATATAACTCAATATTTACATTGCAAAAATATAGCCCAAAAAACTGTTATACAATATTATACATTTATATACAAAAATATAGGTACATGAGTGTATAAAAATGCATAATAATATATAAGAGGTGTGTATACACACATATATACTATAATACAATATTATAAACTAGTACGCAAAAAATAACTTCAACACCACCAACTCTCATATACACCAACCCCAAATATTTGGCTTTATAATACACCCATATATACCTGCGATTAGTCATCGCCGGAGCAACACCAACCCTAAATCTCAGATCGACGACGAAGCAAAGCAACAACAACCAGATCTCCGACAGAACAGCAACAACTACCAGCCATCATCAGAGATCACAGATCTTTTCATCATCTAGTAACCTTGAAGAAGGTAGGAATATAGATGGTATACTAATAAAATTTTATCTAAGTTTATCAAGTAATAAACATGTAATATGAAAGCAGGTAGTATTAACTCAAAATTCATTTTTTATATAAAAGTCTATAATCTTTAATCAATATAAACACCATAATTGCAGAGTTTAACACTTATTAAAATCATAATTAAAACTATATAGTCTAAAAATCGTACCTCTTAGTAGAATCTTAGATCACCGGAGATCTCAACCCACTCTGGCTCTCGACTCCCTTTTTTCTTCACTGAACTCACTGATAATTGGCCTAGGTGCTTGAGAGTTTCTCAACAGACTATTTCTGAGATTCTTATCAAGATGTAGTTTTATGGACTAATATGGTTCTAATTCTCTGGTATTATGATATTACGATTGATCTTGATTATAGGCGGGGGGGGGGTTAGCTAGACATAGAGAGTTTTCAAACAAAGATTTGTATTGAAAGTTTTTCGAATGATTCAAATGTTTTACAAGAGACTCTTTATATAGATAACCTCGATTGATACATGATAGTAAAATGACAAAACCTTCTTTCAAAAGTCATAAAACATACAGTAATATGATAACAACTTTTTCCAAAAGTCTAAAAGGCTATAGTTCTTTGTCTGCTATGATTGCCACTTTTTTCAAAGTTTTTTGTCCTGTTGTAATCATTGTCAAAGCTATCTCTTTTTCCTTTTGTCCTTTGTGTGGCTGCTTTTACTAAATGCTTTCCAGCTGTTCTCTTGATAATATCTTCTTATCATCTCTTGATATCTCCATCAAATTTCTTGATAATATATTCTTTGTCTTTGAGTGATATGGTTTGTAATACATGATAATACATGGTAATACATGGGCTTGCCGTAGTTAGACCACGTTGGGCCATAATAAAGTAGTATATTGGGCTCCAAGTAATGAATTACATGGTCCATGTCAGAGTAGTAATTTGGGCTCCAAGTAGTAAAAACTACATGATCCATGCCATAGTAGTAAACTGGGCTTCAAGTAGTAAAAACTACCTGATCCCTGCCATAGTAGTAAATTGGGCTGCAAGTAGTAAAACTACATGCTCCATGTCATATGATATTACATTTTCATACAAAAGGATCAGAACTTTTTTTTTTTTTATTGTACTGGTAGTAGTAGTATTTTTTGTATTTATACAGGTCTTTACTTTTGTCCAATTACCATATGGTAATGGTCAATAATTTCCTTTTGCATGTTTGTGTTTCAAGTTTATAATTCTATCATGTAAATGTGTCAATTCCATAGTATCTTGTGATTGGATGTCATTGTCATAATTTAGGGTAATAATTTCTTTCACTTCTCCTCCTTTAGAGCATCCAATAATGGATGCCTTCTTGGCTCGTAACATGTCTTCTATCCTGGTTTTCAATGTTAATAGTCTGAATACTCTTTTTGTACTGAGCCATTCTTGAAACTTCTCCAGAGTACATGGTATCTCCATGTTCAAATTCTCATCATCTCCGCTAATGTTACTATTTTTTTCAGTTTTGAATATTTGGTATATCACAATGAGTTTTCCTGTTAAGTCATTTGATGCATCAAACATCTATATTCCATAGACACCTTTTCCAAATGAGTTCATCATGAGTATTGTAGATTCAACGATAATACTTGGCAATTTGGAAATATTGTATATGGTTTCATCCACTATTAGTTTATCAATAAAAACATAAGTGAATAATTTTGATACTATGTCCGGGTTAGCTTGTTCGCTGCATAAGAATCTGGGATACTTGCTCAACTTAGCACTGCGTAAAATATAAGGGTTAGTCTTATAATCATAAAATTTATTGATCTTCTCATAAGCACTGATGTAATCTGGTGTGTATTTCAGTTTGTCGCCCACTGATATTGTTGTTGATATTTGGGAAGAGGATGCTATTAAAGATGGCATAGTGGCAAATTTTGATACAAAAGGTGCTAAAGTTTTAGTATTGTTGTTTGGCTTTGTAGGTAATTTTGATTGGGTTTCATTGATTTGTAAGGTTCTCAGGGTTCTTAAATCTTGTAAGGCTTCTTTGAGCTGGTTTACAAGATGAGTATTCTCTTGTAATTTGGATATTATGGTTCCATTGGTTTGTATAATAGAATCCATGGCATTGGTTATATATTCTTCAAGGTTATCATCACTGATCGACATCGTTATATCTGCTAAGAAAATCAGCTAAAATATTTTTAGTTCCAGATATATTCTTAACAATAAAATCATAACAACAAAAGAATGATTGTCATTTTCTCCTTTTATTCAGTTATGGTAAAGGGTCTATCTTGTTTGTAATAAAAGATTTTACATGTGTGTTATCCATTTTAACAACAAATTTTACTGGTAATATGTGATAATGAAATCTCTTTATTCCAAATTTTACTGCTAATAATTATTTTTCATTAATATGATAGTTTTTCTCATTTGGCTTCCATGTTCCACCTCCATATCCGCAGATTAGTGGTTTTTCTTTATCTATATCATCTTTATCATATGCTATGAGGACTGCTCCCCATCCTATATTACTAGCGTCAGTAAAAAGTTCTAGTTTGTCTTGTTCCGTTGGTATTCTATGTTTTGGTAATGCTTTTTTACCTTTTTTCTTGATTTCATTTATAGCTTTAGTATGTTCTTCTTTCCATTCAAAGGGTTATATTTTTCTTTGTTAATTCTTGTAATGGTTTTCTTAAAAGTGGTAAATCTTTTATATAGTCTGAAGCATAATTTATTACTCCTAAGAACTGTTGTACTTCTTTCTTACTTTCTAATTTATCCTTGAACTTTTTTATTTTTGTTACAATGTGTTCTTGCAATTGTAATCCTTCATTATCTATAATGTATCATAAATACTCAATACTGTTTTTAAAGATTTCAAAAAAAAAATCAGATAATAATATTCCATGTTGTTTTACAGTTTTTATAAATTCTTCTAAATGTTTTATATGATTATCTAGATTATCACTATATATTAATAAGTCATCAACATATACTATACAAAATTCGGTTAGTCTTCTAAATACTTGATCCATTCTTCTTTGAAATATTTGTGGTGCATTCTTTAATCCAAAGGGTAGTACATTCCATTCATATTGTCCTTGAGGGGCACTGAAGGCTGTTATATGTTTTGATTCCTTTGTTAGTTTTATTTGCCAAAATCCACTTTTACAGTCAAATTTACTAAACCATTTTTTATTTCCTAATCTATTAATAATGTTTCTTTTATATAGTAAAAAATATCCATCAAATATTGTCTTCTTATTCAGTTCTCTATAATCAATTACCATTCTTGCTTTTCCTCTTTTTTGTTCACTATGTTTCATTACTAAAACGGCTGGGCTACTATGTGGACTTTTACTTTCTTGTATCATTTTTAATTCTAATAATTCTTTTATTTGGGTTTCAAATTTCTTTTGATCTGTTGGACTATATCTAATAGGTTTGGATCTAACTATATCATTGAGATTTATCAGCTTAATTTCAGCATATATTTTTTCTTTTCCCCCATAGTTGTATTGAGTTTTCTCCAAAGTTCTTTTTTAATAACTTAAGATATTTCTTTTTTAATAATTGTAGGTTATTATTTCTATCTGTTTTTATAATACATAGTCTTAATGTATGTATTGGTAATACTCTTTTTAATACTATCCATTTATTATAAGGTGTTTGTAGACTAAATGTATTGCTATCTATAACTTGTGTTTTAAAGTAATCTAGAAAGTTATTTCCTAATAATACATGTTGTTTCATATTATCTAATTGATATATTATTGGTAACCTGAATATTGTTTTTTCTAATACGATTCTCATATTTTCTGCTACTATATCTAATTCTTTTGCTTGTTCATTAAATCCTGATACTCTTGCTCTATGTGATCTAGATCTTTTTCATCTGTGTAATTGTAGTATTTCTTTTCTAGCCAGGCATAAATTTGCTCCACTATCAATAAAGATTTTTTGTTTTATCATTTATTAGACTTATATTCTATATGAGCTTCTATATAGATTGCTACCATTAGGTATTAGTATGTCGTCTGATATCCATTTCTCTTAATCTTCGTTGGAGATCTTCATCTTGTTCTAATTCTCTTACCTCTTGGCGAATGTTTTCATCTTGTTCCATTATCTCACTTAATTTTTTTCTTATTCTACTAAGTTGCCAATTTATCTTACTTAATCTTTCTCTTATTCTACTAAGGTTTTTTGTAACCTTTTTATATCTATCATTATAGTATTTATTTCCTGTTTCACTTGTAGTTGTAGTTGTAATACGCTTATAGCGAACATGTCATTCACATTATATCCAATAATTTCTTTCTTCTAATAATGTTCTTTTTTCTTCCTGTAAATTCATCTTATTCTGAACTACTTTCACTATCTGAGTGTTGATTTATAAAGTTAATATTTTCTAATTCTGATTCACTTTATTTATCCGTTTGACTGATATAAAAGTCTTCATACTCATACCATTTATCATTATCTTCTTTTATCTGTTGTAAACTCATTATAAATTGTGTTGTATTTATATATTTTACTCTTTTTTTTCTTTAACTTTGGGCATTTGTTAGCATAATGTCCTTTTAATTACATTTTCAGCATTTACATTCTTTAACTTTTTCTGCTTCTACGGGTTTTACATATTTTCTTTTTCTAAATTTTCTCTTACATCTAATTTTTTTCCTGGTTTCGGGATATTTCTATATTTTTAAATCTTTTTTCTTGTAAGATTTGTAATAAGGTTCGTGATTATAATTTTTGTAATTGTTATTTCTCTTATATTTCTTTGTTTGATATTTCTTTTTTCCTTTCTTATATTTTCTTTCTTTTCTTTTATCATCACATCCAAATACTAGTCTTCTTTATGTGAATCTACATATTTATCTTAATCCTAGTTTTTTTTTTATCCTTTTTAATCTTTTGTTGCATTCTATCAAAAGAAGTAGAAAAAACATTAGATAGTCTAGTGATATTAAATAAAAAAGGACAATTTTAATGAAAAATCAAGAACCTAGTGTACGTGCGTTTCTAAAAACCCATGGGAAAAATATAATAGAAAAAGAAAGATACAAATATGAACCTAAAAAGAAAAAGACACCAAATGAAGACAAAAATTCAAAAGGAGAAAACATATATTTAAAAGACACAGAAAAAATGACTTACGAATATTTAAACCTAAAATTAGATAAACAAGAACAACAAATATATGAGTTAAAAACAGAAAATACAAAATTGAAATCACATAATAACGAAGAATGGTATAATAAATATAAAAAATATAAACACAAATTTAAAGATACAAAGAAAGAACTAAAAGAGACAAAGGTAGAATTAAAACAAACAAAACAAGAATTAAATGAGGTAAAACAAGAATTGGAAGAGTTAAAGGAAGAATTACATATCCTTAGAGAACATATAGAAAGGTTAAAAGGGAAAAAGAAAGTAAGGAAAATTACTAAAACAAGTGATGAAAGTACAACTAGTAGCAATGAAAAGACTGATAGTGATACAGACAAAGATAGTAACAATGAACTAGCCAACAAAGAAATACAAGTAGCAGAATTCATAGAAGAAATAGAAGAAGAAGAAGAAAACTCAGAAGTAATAAAAGAAAACAACTAAATAATAGAAGCTTTACAAAAAAATGAAAAGTGTAGCAATCGTAGAAGATGAACTTTAAAGTGATGTAGAAGATGAATTTAATAGACCTATAGAAACAGAAATAGAAACAAATAATATAATAAATGAAGATGCAAATGATTATCCCGAGGAAGAATTAGTAGACCCTAATTTAGAAATAATAACAAGAAAACGAACTAGATTACCAAACCATATACCAGTAGGACAACAAGCCGAATTTAAAGAATTTGTAGGATCAATGGCACAAGACCTAAATTACAATGGATATTTCCTAGACCTAGACAATGTTTATGATGAACAAGAAATAGGCAGAAGAATAACTGATTGGAATCTTGGAATGTATATAGCATTAATGAATTCTACACAAACAAAAAACCTAGATTACATAAATGACTTAATATCTCAATCATTAATTGGAAATGTAGCATATTTGATAGAGTCTATAACATACCAATTAAGAGGAGAAGTATTTAGACATGCAAGAGATTGAAAATCTATATTAATAATATTTGATATTATACTAAAAAGAGAATTTTTAGGAGAAAAATGGTTAGTAGCACGAGAAAACGTACTTGCAGAAAGAAAAACTGAAATAATAATGAATTTAAATAACACGAAATGTTGTAAAATTAATAAATTATCAGAATATACAATTAGTTTTAGTCAGTTTTTTTATGAAGCAAGATTCTTACCACAAGAAGGTTTAATATATCAACAACTTTATTATGACCACCTACTAACACCTTATAATACTGAGATATCAAAATAATATACCCAACTAGAACCAAAAGAAAACACATTAGGAGAAAGAATAAGAGTATTAGGGCATACTTAATGAGAAAATGTGAAGAATATAGAATGCAACAAAATATTAAAAATGATAAAAACTAGGATTAAGAGAAATATGTGGATTCACATAAAGAAGACTAGTATTTGGATGTGATGATAAAAGAAAAAAAATGAAATATAAGAAAGGTAAAAAGAAATATCAAACAAAGAAATATAAGAGAAATAGCAATTACAAAAATTATAATCACCAACCTTACAAGAAAAAGAGATTTATAATATATAGAAATACCCCTGAAATCAGGAAACAATTTAGATATAAGAGAAAATTTAGAAAAATAAAATATGTAAAACCCGTAGAAGCATGAAAAGTTAATGAATGTAAATGCTGGAATTGAATGAAAAAAGGACATTATGCTAACAAATGCCCAAAGTTAAAGAAAAAAAGAGTAAAATATATAAATACAACACAATTTATAATGAGTTTACAATACATAAAAGAAGATAATGATAAATAGTATGAGTACGAAGACTTTTATGTCAGTCAAAGGGATGAAGAAAGTGAATCAGAATTAGAAAATATTAACTTTATAAATCAACACCCAAATAGTGAAAGTAGTTTAGAATAAGATGAATTTACAGGAAGAAAAAAGAACATTATTAGAAGAAAGAATTATTGGATACAATGTGAACGACATGTTCGCTATAAGCTTATTACAACTACAATTACACGTGAAACATGAAATAAATATTATAATGATAGATATAAAAAAGTTACAAAAAACCTTAGTAGAATAAGAGAAAGATTAAGTGAGATAAATTGACAACTTAGTAAAATAAGAGAAAGATTAAGTGAGATAATGGAACAAGATGAAAACATTCGCCAAGAGGTAAGAGAATTAGAACAAGATGAAGATCTCCAACAAAGATTAAGAGAAAGGGATATTAGAAGACATACTAATACCTAATGGTAGCAATCTATAAATAAGCTCATATAGAATATAAGCCTAATAAAATGATAAAACAAAAAAATCTTTATTGATAGTGGAGCAGATTTATGCCTAGCTAGAAAAGAAATACTACAATCACACAGATGGAAAAGATCTAGATCACATAGAGCAAGAGTATCAGGATTTAATGAACAAGCAAAATAATTAGATATAGTAGCAGAAAATATGAGAATCTAGTTCGTTTTCTGATATCCATTAGGTATTAGTATGTCGTCTGATATCCATTTCTCTTAATCTTTGTTGGAGATCTTCATCTTGTTCTAATTCTCTTACCTCTTGGCGAATGTTTTCATCTTGTTCCATTATCTCAGATCTGGCTCACCACTATCAAATCTGAAAGAGAGAGAGAGAGACGAGGTCGAGAGAGAAAGAGCGAGAGAGAGAGAGAGCGCAAGCCACACACCAAACGACGCCGCGATGACGACGAGACGACCGTGGTGCCGAGAGAGAGATGAGATAGAGAGAGCGCGATAGAGAAAACATTGGGTCATTTTTTGTAAAATTTTAAAAAGATGGGTTAATTTTGATAGCATTGTTGCCCTAAATTTCATACAACGTAATTATCTCTTTTATAAATATAAGTTTATTTTATCTTTTAACTTATCAATGTAAGTTTATTCTAGCTCGTTATCAGCTTCCTCCTATTTGTAGATTTAGTGGTGATGGCAGTTGATGATGGTTAATTGTGGTTGGTAATGGTCGTGAGTGGTTGACAATAGTGGTGATTGTAATGGTGGAGATAATTGGTAAAAATAACTAGTGATGATAGTAGTGGTGACTGTGATGGTGGTTAGTGTAGTTACATTATTAAGAAAGTCATACTTCAATAAAACATTTAATGATTATAATATTAGAATTATCTTGCGCGCACTTCAACTATCTCATTGATATCTGCTAACACATGTGCTCAGTAACTCTATTTAATGAGGTACGGAGGCTTATAGCCTGTTTGGCCGAACTTATTTTTCTCTAAAGTGATTTTTTTTTTAATAAGTGCTTATTTTAAAAAAGTGAAGTGTATGACTAAGTTTTATGAAAACAATACGAGCTTTTAGAGAGTAGTAGAAATATTTTTTTCAGAAGCTAAAAAATAGTGTTTGCCCAAAAACATTTTTTAGAAAAGTACTTTTAATAAAAATACACTTAGTACTTTTTAAAAGTTTGGCCAAACACAAATTGTTGTTCAAAAGTGCTCCACTTTTGAAAAAAATACTTTTCAAAATAAGTTGATTTAAAAAGCTTGACCAAACAATCTTATTAGATAGATAGGAAAACATCACCTTGTGTATTTTCATACTTCATTAATAAAAGTCAATATTTAGTTTGCGGACATACCGAGACTGACAATAGAAAAATAAGAATTCCTAGATATTAATATGATGTTGATGATAAACTCTTTTTTATAGGCAGCTAAATTTCATTAAATAAAGCACCACGTCGGTGATCAATAACTAATGTACAAGCACAGGCCAAGACTCTATTAGCATGTATAACTGTACAGATCCTATTGGATCCATCATATATAATATGTCGTTCCAGATAAAGAATTCTTGAATCTTCCCCAAATGTTGTGGCACCCGTGTCTGATCCTCCAAGAATGAATAACTTTTGGAGGATCCATCACACACCCAAAGGTATTTTTGAAGGATTCGAAAAACATAGTGCCAAAACATGTGTTTCCTCTCTGGACAAACTGCCTATGGGATACACATTAGTACTGTTCTCCACAATCTCTTGAGTTGCTTCTTTGTCCTTCCCGGCATAGCAGAGCTTCCTTCTTGATGTGTGGGGCGGAGTCCACTGCACTCCATGTTAGTTAAGAAATAAGCAGAGCATATCTGCTATCATCTGTTGCAGTGTAGAAATAATCACAAAATCTTTGTATCATACAAGCCATGAGAACTCCAGCCTGCTGCTTCTGTTGACTGTCTCAAAAAAGAACCCGACGATACATAAATCAGCAATCTTCTTTATAGATGATTGGAACTAAAAGGGGAAAAATCATTGATTTTCTCCCTTGGTACTTCCTAATATGCCTGTCTTCATGTCTACACATGGATCAATGGATTGCAACCATGCAAGTTTGCTCAACTTGAAGATAGTAGGTGCAAAGAAAGTTAACTTTTTGATTTAGCTTGTCCATCAACCAACCTGTTATAAGTAGCAATATCAGGTATAAACCCCAAATCCAACATCTCTTCCACCAGAGCTTCAGATTCCTTCTTTTTACCCTCCCTCTTAAAACCCGATATCAAAATATTATACGTCACAGTATCAGGATCCGAGCCCTTGTTTAAGCCCAATAACCTCATCTTATTCGCTTCCTTCGCTCTTCCTGCATCACACATATCACTAAGTAGACAATTAAATGTTACACTATCCGGAAGCATACATTCCTGCAGCATTTTCTCCATAATTTTATATGCTTCATCAATCTTTCTCGTTATCCTTAAACCTTCAATCAAGGTTGTACAAGCTATTAAGCTTGGCAAATTCCCGTTCCTCCATAACTCATCCACCAATTCCGTTGCCCTCACAACATTGCCTTCCCTACAAAGCCTCTCAATTAACTCAGAATAATCAAATGTTCTTGGCAGCACCTTTTTCATTGAAAAGCAAATCAATAAATCACACGCTTTTAACACCATTCCCTTCCAAGTGTTAGGAAAATCTCAACTGTTCGAGGATCATTACGAGTTTTGAAAACTTAACCTTTACCCATCGTGCGAGATAGCACTTAACGTACATGCTCGTCATGAATCGGTCGATACGCAAGTTTGCTTAGAGGATTTTCCCAAGAAATTGAACTCGAGCATATCGCTCTTGTCTATGGGTGCACCGTGATTCCGATCGGGATTCTATGATTCATATCCATTGGTGGCTTCAACGAGGACCGCATCGACTATCGACCGATTCCGTTAGATGTCTTAGAAATCCAATTCCTAAGATGTCATCTGTGATACTCATATCTTTCATATCGAGACTTTGTTTCAATATGATTTTCACTCTAAGACCGTTGGTTTTCCAAGCTGTTGGCTTTCTAACTTCTTAGAGTCGATGTTTTTACGTGATCGATTCATTGTTTTGTTTTATCGAGACTTTCGGGACCAAAATGTTAACATTTCGGGGACCAAAATGAAAGTTCGGAAGAAGCCCAACGGTTCGGCAAACCGTACGATCCTCTTCTTCCACGACTCTCAGGTTTGGAAGGGTACATTTCAACACCAATGCCATGTAAGATTACAATGGCCCTGGATGTGAAGCTACTGAGGGGAGCACTTTTTTTTTTTATAATCCAAAGGTTCTTTTCCGGGAGGAAGATTAACTATTACACACGTATGGTTCTATATATGGAATCTATTTCTCCCTTTGAGCTTCTTTCCCCAATTATTTGTTAATCAAACCAAAATCTCAAAGCCCATCAACCATCCAAAAGAAACCATTTAATCAAAGCTTTCTATGACCGAGTGTCCAATATCATCATATCAAAGGAATTTTGGCCCACTCGGTCGCCGGAGGCTTTATGTGACTGAGTGTCCAATATCATCCTATGAAGGATCTTCTGCCAAATAGTATGACAGGCTCAACGTCATTAACTTTTAGACTTCTTCCGTTATGATTGGTGCCCAGATAATTCTTGGCGCTTACTTAAGAGTGGTAACAATTTTCGCACAGTTAGTGGATCTTTCTCCATCGTATGTGCGAACATACTTTACACACTTTAACAATTACACTTAAAAGAACGGATCTTTTTAAGTCATTTACAAAATCCAATCTTTAAACGGAAAAGAAGATGAGATTAAACTTCTGATTTGTTAAAGCATAAGGAATATAAATTATTTTTCATATTCCTCCTTACTTTAATCCATTTTTAATCAGACATCATTTAATCTTTATTCTTGACAAGTAAGAAAAACTACTTATCATTTAATCCTTATTCTTGACAAGTGAGAAAAATACTTATCCCAATTTCGGATTCTGGCTCACTTGGTCACTTCATCGACCGAGTGTCCATTTCCTTCTCACCATTATTCGGATCCTTTGTCGGGACAGATATAGGCCTTCTGCTACTACAAGATAGAATAACATCTTCACTCTTCTCCTCTTGTCCCAGTTGACATCCTCGGGCTCTCGAGAGCGTTTGTTTCCACCGGTCTTGGTGGCGGTGACACCATGAACACGTTCATCATCATCACTCTCTTCTACCGAAAACCATTTCCATATCCGATTTGGTCACATAATTTTTGATCGACATCTTTCGAATACTAATAGTAATACGATACAAATATTGTCTTAAGTTGATGGGAGATTTGCTCTATGGTACTTTATAAAGCAAAGACGGGAAGTATTTAACTATTACAAGTATTCGAAAGGATAAATAAAGATTTCAATAATTCAACTAGAAATCGAAAATTACAATATAACAACAAAATTGAAATTACTATTTTGTTGAAGACCGAAAAATGGAAACCGGTTTATCCGAGTCGAGTGTGGCACTCGTCCTTAAGACAATATTGCCTCGTATGTATCCTTTATACGTCCTGGACAATTTGTCTCCCAAGATAAAAAAGAATGGAACCCTTGAGCAAAGGAAACTCAAGAGCTACCGTGAAGAATATTGAGTAACGAAATGATGCTTGGAAGTTGTAGGAAGAAATCTATTTTGGTTGTGTATTTTCGTACCTTTGTTTTGCAAACATCTCTTTTGTCATTCTTAGTGCTCAACAATGGTGTAAGGGGGTGTTTAAATAGGTGAGGGAGGGGGCTGATTACGCCCTCCATAACGACCAAATAATGGCCATTATGGAGGTAGTAAAGCCACCACCATTAATGGGAGAAAGACCAACGGATTTGGCCATTATAGGAGGAGTAATTCGGACCAAAATAAATGGGCGAATTGAGTCTTGGCATTCTGTTTTTGACCGTCGAAAGTCGAAGTTCGGAAACTTCGGGGACCAAACTGTACATCCGGAAACTTCGGGGACCAAAATCGTACATCCGAAAGAATTTCGGTCCAAAACCGTATATCCGAAACTTCGGGATCAAGCGTACACGGCAAAGTTTTCCGGCCCAAAAAGATAATATCGAAGACCCAGACCCACGGCCACGGCGACCCCACCCACGACCCACGACCCGTGACCCGTGACCCGTGACCCGTGACCCGTGAACCCGTGAACCCGTGAACCCGAGAACCCGAACCGAACCGGAACCGGAACTCGGAACGGACGGGCGGCGGCGCGCGTGTGGTCTTTCCTCGAACCGAAGCACATCTAGGTCCTCCTCCTTTAAACACATGGGATACCCTGGGGTCCCAAACCCCAAACCAATTTCGAGTCTTATATACACAACAATTCTTTCTTCCTCTACCGATGTGGGAGAATTACACACAATACCACACTTTCCATGCTTCAAACACCTTACTTCGTGAACCAATATCTCTTTCATTTCTCAATGAAATTTGACGATTCTTGGCCCTACGGTTATCTACGTACTTAGTAGATCTCATAGGCAACATACGTTACACCTATCCCCTCCTCAAATCTCACAAGTCACGGCGAAATCTCCCATCCCATCTCGGTCATCCATCCAAAAGAAACCATTTAATCAAAGTATTAAAACTAACTACATTCGGAGAACATCCATGAGTTTTCATCTCCTTGAACATTTGCAAAGCCAAGCCCAATTGCGAGTTCTTACAATAACCAGAAATCAAAGTATTGAACGTAATTACATCAGGCTTTACTCGTTCTCCAATCATCCTATGGTAAAACTCCAAAGCCTTATCAAAATGCTTAAACTTCACAAATCCATGAATTATTATATTGCAAACAGCAACATCAGGCTTCCCATCAATCAATCTCCTCATCGTGTCAAAAGCTAACAACGCATCATCAAATCTACAAACTTTGCAATAAGCATTAATGGCAAAACGGTAAATAGGTTCAGTTTTAGGGCAAGAGAAAATACCATCAGCACACGGGCAAGGGTTAGAAGAAATAAACTGGAGGAGAGTAGTAAGATATTGGAGGCGATGGGTGATAGCAAGCGTGCGGACCATCCATTCAAAGGTGGTGTGATCATGGCGGAACGAGTCGACGGAAGCAGCATAGTTGAAGAGGTAGAAGTCAAGGTTAGTGAGGATGGGGTGGTAATGGATGCGGTTTTTGAGAAAAGAGAGAAAATCTTTGGCTGTGAAAGAGGATTTAAGGTGGGTTTCTATGAGTTGGTTCAGTTGGTTTTGGGCAACAGGGGTGAGGTCGGTGGTGGTGCCCAATGAGGAATCTATTGTTCTCAATGCAAGAGGTAGCAGTGAAGTCCGATCAGAAGCGGTTGATTTTGGAATGGATTTAAGAAATTTCTGAAATCCCATTCTCTTTCTGCTGCATCTCTAGGCTGAATTTATCGTCTCTCGTTTCTGCAGTAGCTAAATTTTCATGAAAACCCTGTAATGTGAAATTATGTCATTCTTAATCAATCTAGCAAATAGTTACTTTGATCAAGAAATTACATTAGCTAGTTCTCTAAGAAGTAATTTCAAATTTTCAACCATGTTCAAACAACTTAAATCAATTTCAATCACAATTTAATTCAATTCAACTGACATATATTAGTTCAATTTGATGCCAATCACAAGTCTATTCGATTCAACGTATAAACTATAAATCGCAATTCGATTCAATCCCAATAAAAATCCAAATTTGATTCAATTCCCAAATCTAAGTGTACTGAATTTAGTTAGTAAGGAAGCTGACATGGAACTGTTAGTTACAAGTCGGGATTATATATTGTACAATTCAAACAGGACGAGTTGTTGCAACACAGTACCTAGCATTACAATTAGAGTTACATTTCCAGTTAGAAGGAAGATTCACATTACATATAAATACATGTTCCTGATATTCAAGTAGGTGAATAATATCAGCTTGTTCCTCATTTCATTTCCAGTTTCTTTGTGCCTTAATTCTCGATTTTTAATCATTAAATTGGCTACGAGTATCTTAACAACAACAAACAACAACATACCCAGTGTAATCCCAAAAGTGGAGTCTGGAGAGGATAGAGTAAACACAGTCCCAAAAGTGGAGTCTGGAGAAGATAGAGTAAACACAAACTTTAACCCTACCTTTGAAGGTAGAGAGGTAGTTTCCGGTAGACCCTTTGCTCAAGTAAAGAAACACATCATATATGAAAATATACGCAGTAACAACAGAATAGTAAGAAAACTAAAGCAGAAGAGACAACAAGTAATAATAGAAAACTAAGAATACTAAAAATGACGAAATTACTACTAGTATCTTGATAACTCAATTTTCCTGATTTCAGTGTAAATATCATACCAATTCAAATGATTATTACCAAGTTTGATTTCTTTGAATAACAAGGATAGACTTCTATCGGTAACTGCCTCTCTACCTCCATGGTAGGGGTAAGAGCAGTGTACGCTCTATCCTCCCCGCACCCCACATTGTGTTACTACACCGGGTAGGGGTAAGATCTGTGTACACTCTATCCTCCCAAAAATAAACATCTCAAAAGTTACACCAAACTCCATATATAGATAGTGAAAAATAGTAAAAATTTCAAAAACTGCACCTCCAAATATGAATTTATGTTAAATTATTTTTTCATTACATGTTAAATTTAGTAATTAAAATTTGTTAAAAATAAAAAATAATCACTTTTGACAACTTAAAGGGCCAAAATTGCTCAGAAGTATATTAAGGAACCATTTTGAACTCATCCCAAACATAAGGGGTTATTTTTTGTCATTTCTTGTTGAGCAATTGTTGCATCAGCTAGTGAAAACTCGAATAAGTATTTGAAAATGGAGATTTTGGCCACTCGACTTTCCAACCTGAATCTAGAACCCATTCAAGTTATTTAATAAGTTCAAAAAAGTTAATTTTATTCTTTGATTTTTGTCACCTTAGATGGAAATTTGTAACTATATTGATTGGGTTTTTCAATTTTGGACTAATGTTGAAAATTGGGGATTTCAAAATGGTTTTGAATTTTTTCAATTTGTGACTATGGAGTAGGGCTTCTATTTAATTTTTGGAACGGATAGTTGCTAATTTAGCTTCTTGATTCTGCTTAAAGATAAAGAAAAGATGTGAATAGAAAAAAAAGGAAGCCTGGTGCACTAAGCTCCCGCTATGTATGGAGTCCGGGGAAGGGCTGGACCACAAGGACTAAATTATTAAACGACGAAATTACTACTAGTAAGGCAAAGCACTACTAGTATCTTGACAACTCAATTTTCATGATTTCAGTGTAAATATCATACCAATTCAAACAAAACACAATAATAATTCAAATGATTATTACCAAGTTTGATTTCTTTGAATAACAATGATAGATCTATCGGTAACAACCTCTCTACCTCCATGGTAGGGGTAAGATGTACATTCTATCCTCCACACACCCCACATTGTGTTACTACACCAGGTATGATGTTGTTGTTGTAACAAGGATATACTCCTCTTTTATTTCTTTTTAAGTAGTTAAATAATATGCAAAACCTACACTACCATTTCTGGACAATATTCACATTTTTCTTTGTGGTCCGGCCCTTCCCCGGACCCCACGCATAGCGGGAGCTTAGTGCATCGGGCTATCTTTTTTTCTGTTCACATCTTTTCTTTATCTTTAAGGCAGAATCAAGAAGCTAAATTAGCAACTATCCTCTACCAAAAGCAAATTTAAGCTGGGAACCATAGTTCTGTTCCAAAAATTAAATAGAAACCCTACTCTATAGTCACAAATTGAAAAAATTCAAAACCATTTCGAAATCCCCAATTTCCAACATTAATCCAAAATTGAAAAAACCAATCAATATAGTTACAAATTTCCATCTAAGGTGACAAAAAATAAAAAGAATAAAATTAACTTTTGAACTTACTAAATAACTTGAATGGGTTCCAGGTTGGAAAGTCGGGTGGCCAAAACCTCGCAATCTCCATTTTCAAATACTTATTTGAGTTTTCACTAGCTGATGCAACAATTGCTCAACAAGAAATGACAAAAAATAACCCCTTATGTTTGGGATGAGTTCAACATGGTCCCTTAATATACTTATGAGCAATTTTGGCCCTTTAAGTTGTCAAAAGTGATTATTTTTTATTTTCAACATATATTTAACAAATTTTAATTACTAAATTTAACGGGTAATGAAAAAATAATTTAACATAAATTCATATTTGGAGGTGTAGTTTTTGAAATTTTTACTATTTTTCACTATCTATATATGGAGTTTGGTGTAACTTTTGAGATGTTTTTGTTTATTTTTGGTATCTAATGCAAAATTTAGAAAATGGAACTTTACAATTTAAAAAAATGACCCATCCTATTAACATCATATATATCGGTAATAATTATCATATTAAAAAAAAAGTTAGATTCACGGGTTGACAGTCTTAATTGTTATGTATGTGCAAACATTCAGTTGTTGAGTGGCAAGCTCCATTTCTATCTAAAGCTGAGTCGAGTCCTGTGCTTTTATTGGAAATACGGGTAGGTCGGGGCCTTGTCCCAACAGTATGACAATTGATTCAGTTTCAGTCATCTTAGAGGCTTCATAGACGTCTGTTGTCACTTTCAACTATATTGTACATATGTTATATTTCAGTTGTACAGACGAGTTATGTTTCAATATATAGAGAGTTGAATATCAAAGTATCTTGTTATCTTCTCTCTCACATATCTCAGGGTTATATGAAGGGCATATCTAGAGAAGCGTTTCTAGAGCGACTTATTTTATCAAACAGTTGGGCGACACTAAGGATATCAAGTGGATGGATGAGTCAAACTTCTAACAGAGGCAAGTTAGACGGGGCATTGGCACTTATGCCCCTATTTTGTGCTGGTCTTTAATTTTTTCCCTCATAATAAATAACTTTTTTGCGGGGCATAAATTTATAAGTAAGGTATACGTACACTCTTCCCTCCCAAGACCCCACTTTGTGGAATATCACTGGTATGTCGTCGTTGTTGTTATAAGTTTATATTTTCACATAATAATATCCACAAGTTATGCGCTCCGTGACTAAAGAACTTATGTCCCACCAGTATAAGTTCGATTGCTAAAGGGCAAAAATTAAAGACCAGCCCCCATTTGAAGGACAATTTCTTCAAGTTAGACCTTTTTGCAAAGTACTTGCAAATATAGACCTTTACTCATACTGAACCTCATTGACTCTAAATTCTAAAATAACATCAAGTCAAACCCAACAGCCTTATCAGAAGCCTAAGTAAAACACTGCTATCACTTACCCTGAAAAAAGTATCACCTCATACTACTGAAATAATGATCTGGGTGCATAAAAAAGGAGTCTTTTTGGCGCAACTTTAACAGAGACATTTTATCAAACAGTTGGGGGACAATAAGGATCTCAAGTACTTTGAATAACAAAGAATTACTTACCGTGGAGAAGAAGCAATACAAAAATCCTGCCGAATAACAACCAAATCGATACCTCTGTCGTTCTGATTTGCTTTTGGAGTCGCTTAACAAACTCCCAAGTTCTAAATTCTAATACGAAAGAATGAAAAAGGAACAATGAATTACACTTTACGGACACTATGTTTGTTAAATGTCAGTCATAGACCTCTTTAATCTAAAAACGGAAAAGGATAAAAAAAAATCTCTCAAACTATACGAAATTGAACAAAAATGTCATTCATTAATAGTTTCGTCCAACAATGCTCCTGCCATTAACAATTCCGTCCAAAAATGTCCCTATAGTTACTTAAATTAAATGGGTTAAAAATGTCATTTTTCTAATAAATATATTGTTTCTTTTCTTTTTAAAATACATTATTTTCCTTATAGAAATATTGTTTTTAAAGAATCTTTTCTTTTAAAATTCCTTTACCTAATAAAAAAGTAAAAAATAATTGTTTGCTCTTAATCTTTATCAATATTTTTTTAACTGACGATATAAGTCATATATATATATATATATGATTATAGTAAAATATAGCAAAATTGAAATTAAAAATAAAACAAAACATTATATTCTCTTACAGTTTCTGATCATCGTCGATTTCGAGCTTTTTCTGGCATCCAGTGGTTGGATTTGCAATGTTGAACTGAACAAAAAAAATTAACAAAATAAATTAGTTGTTTATTATACTGACAAAAACATATAATGAAGGAAATAATTGTGGTTTATTTATCAACCTTCATCTTTGGTTGGAGGCCGTGAAGATGATGAAGTGTTCAAATATACTCACTTGGCCTCTTATTTGCAATTAGGGTTTTGCGTATGGTTATTTATAGGGATCGAAACGGATCGGATCTGGATCGAATCGTACTAGATTCAGATACAGATCCATTTTTCATATCTGAATCTAGATTCGGATTCAGATCTATCGGGTCCATAAAAATCAGATCCAAATTCGGATACAGCGGGTCCACTGATCGGATCTGGATCTATATGTAAATTTTTTTGGCTTGAATAATATTCCCACATGTTGAAACTTTTATGACAAAATGAAACACAATCTGATTGAAAAAAGTGATTGAGTTCATTCAATCAACTTACACAAACATGACACCATTCTTCCAAAATACTGAACAAAGTTTTAGCATCACAAGAAAATAAAGACATTGACTTCATTAGTGATGCTGAACATGTTGCAACTTTGAGCTAATTTTTGGAGGCTTTAGTGATGCTCCACTTGTAGTTCTACTGATTGACTTCATTAAACAACATAAAACAATGTCAGTCATATATCAAAAGTCCCAGTTTTTTTTTTGCTGATCTAACAAATGAGAAAAAAATACTTAAAGCTTACGGCTAGCAGATTCAAGAAAGAAAAATTTAAAGAAGAGTGATAATTTTTTCTTTTTATAGAAATGAAAATAAAGGAAACTGCAGAGAGCATATAAGTAAAAGAAATGAAACTTCAAAGACAAATTACATGGTTGTGTGACTTGTGTCTTATCATGGTTCAACCCTTTACCCTATACATAAATTATGAAAAAAAATTAAGAAAATACTTACAAAATTACATTCTAAGTTATGGATATATTTAATAAAAAATGGATCCACGGATCGGATCTGGACCAGATACGGATCTCAAACACAAGATCTAGGTCCAGATCCGATCCGTCAAAAACGGATTCGGGTCCGATCCAAATCTGTTGGGTCCAAATTTTAAAGATTCATATTCTATAAAACGGATCTGGATCCACCGGATCTGAACGGTCCAAGATCCATTGCCATCTCTAGTTATTTCTGGATGTATATAAGGTTGCTAAACTTGGGCTTTAAGTATTAGGCCTTTATTAATGGGCTTATGTTTTGGGCTATTGAGATAGCCCTCCCTTTTTGTCTGATGATCCATAGCCTTTACGCCACGTGTATTTTTGACTTGTCACAAAAAAATTAGTTACTAGAAAAATTTGTAAGTCAACTATGAGTTAAACCACCCTATTCTCTTAACTTAAGAATTTCCAAGCCTACCAAAAAAGGTCCAAAACCTACCCGATTATCTCGAGAACCGTGTCACCCATCTCTGCAAGTCACCAACAAGCAAATAAAGACTCGGGAAGGGTAATTTAGAAATTTCTAAGCAAAACAATCAAAATAACTTTTTGAGTCGTTACAGTTGTCCAGGGGGACGGGATGCATTGTTGACACCTAATTATTGTCCTTTATAATTTTTGTTTAATTAATCAATTTTTTTGAATTGCAAACGGAGTCCCACGCGCTTGATAAGATGGGATGCGACTAGTGTTTCGTCCCCTTATCCCATCCCACATCCATCTTGGTCCCCTTATCCCTTAAGTTCGTCCCCGATCCCATCTCATCCCACTAAATTAAAAAAAAATTATGTTTGTATGTGTTCAATTTGTAATGTAATCAACTTAAGTTTGGCATTTTATTTTAATTTGTGTCTATTTACTAATTTTATGTGGTCTTGTATCACCCTATATTTTTTTATAACTTTTAGTGCGTAAATATTTAAAATAATTACAAAATTAAAAAAATCTCACTAAAAACTATGTACCTTAAGCTTAGTGGGATGGACGAGACCAGACTAGTTGTTTCGTTCCCTCTATCCCGTCCTACTTCCGTCCTTTGACTCCTATCCCCTCAAGTTCGTCCCCAATCCCACTTAAATCATTTCAGTAGACAGTTTTAATTCGATGCATGAAATATACTCTCTTTATTTTAATTTATGTGACATATTTCAAATCTTAAAAATTAATTTTTTATTCTAACCGTGAATTTGGATGTAAATTATTAAAAAATTTAAAATAAAATTTATATATAAAAAACTAAATAAAAAGTAGTACTCGTCTGTCCTAATTTAAGTATCTTACTTCCCTTTTTTATTTTCCCCCAAAAGAGTATTTATTTCTATATTTAATAAGTTTTGACAGTTTAAGATCACAAGATTTAAATAACCATAAATCTTTGATTAAAGACCATAAAATTAAAAAATATTTCTTATTTCTTAAACTTCTTGCCTAGTTAAACTAATACAATTAAATTGAGACTGAGGGAGTATAGATAATCATAATTTAAAAAATTTAAAAGTCAAACAAAATCTCAAAGAAAGGTAACACACGGCAGTTATAAGTTTTTCTTCTCTCTTTCAACCCAACAAAAAAATCAAAGGATTTCCCATTCTTTTTCAATATTTTGGCTACAGGAGGAGTCACGTTTCACTCTCCTCGGTATCTGACAAAGGTTCGTGCTTCTACTCATTTTTTATATTTATTTTCCTGTTTTTCCTTTTCTTTTATTGTGAATTATGATATGGAATTACTTTGTTTTGTGAAAAGGTTGAATATTGCCATTGATATAGGTGAATTTTTTTGGGAGAAAGAATTGAATTTTATTTAGCAGATAAATTATACTCCCTCCGTTCCAAAATAAGTAAATGTTTTTAGCTTGAACACACCCTTTAAGAAATTGATCGCTCCTAGAAAATTATGAGTGTTCTTACCAATTTACTCCTAATTAAATGACTAGAAAAAAGAAAAGTTACTTAGTGATCTTGTATTAATAAGAGTAATTTTGGGAAAATGAGATTAATTTTATTCTTGAAATCCTAAAACACCACTTATTTTGAAACGAAGGTAATATTAAGGTATGTTTTTGGTTAGTTTAAGTTGGGGAAAATCCATAGCGTTATGTAGCTTATAGTTTAGTGGAGGACATGGTTTTTAGCGGTGTGTCTATGCCATTGATGATGATTGTGCAATTTGAACACCCTTTTATTGTTATGCTATATAAGGAGTGTTGTATGGTAGATGATCGAGTTTGTTCTTGACATACTATGGGGGGTGAAAGTGAAACCTAGGAATATTTTAGTACGAACCAGAGCTTTATCACTAAGCTCTCGCTGCTATGTGCGGCTTCCGGGAAAGGGTCGGACCACAAGCATCTATTGTATGCAGCCTTACCCTCCATTTCTGCAAGAAGCTATTTCCACGGCTTGATGAGTTCTATACCTATTTACAAGAATTTTGGTAGACTTTGTATTAGAGCTAGCAAAATAGTTTTTTTTAAAAAAACAAGTAACCATCCAATCTGACCCATTAGACATGGGTTAGATTGGATCAATATCCATATTATCCACTAAAAAAAATGGATATCGAGATGGATAATATAAATATCCATATTATCAATACCCATTTAATTGATTGTTATTTTTCATGAGTTCTTGATTTTTGGGAGTTGAAGCTTATTTGGACTTTTAGCTTGTGTTCTCACCTGACTATTTTTGAAAGCATATTCATATTATCCGTCGGTTAACCCTTTTTTATCCGTGTTAATACGAGTGGATCGAATATTTTATCTGTTTTTGTTTAACCCGTTTTCAACCCGCCCATATCTGATCCGACCCACCCGTTTGCTGCTCCTATGTCTTACAGTGGCGGATATACCCTCCATAAAGGGGTGTCATATGATACAGCATCACAGAACATTTTTCTTATATATGTGTATATATATATATTTTTTATTAAAATGTCATGAAAATAATATAAAGTAATATCATTTTGAAACAGGAAGTAAATAATATAAAGTAATATCATTCATAAAAATAAATTTTGTACATGGTCTTAACTGTCATAGTTTTTTTTTCTTAAATCAAATTTAAGTGTGATGCAATCTACTTAAATTGTAGTATCATTTCAAAAAGTAAGTTGCAAATTATACTATCATTATTTTTTATTCTTTGTTTTAACTTTTCTCAACAAAATTCAAAACAAATGATGAAAATGTCTTTAACGACCCATATGAAGTATCAAAATTACCTCAGGGTTACAAGCTAACATGGATAAAAGTTCAGTCTATTTTGGAGGGGTTTCCTTCGAGACTAGAGAGGTGATTCTACAACAGTTGGGTTTTGGTCAGGGAAAGTTGTCTTTCAAATATTTAGGTGTTCCTTTGGCCACCGGGAGAAGAGAGTCTTGGAGTAACTGGTAAAATTGTTGGTTACTGCCATGTAACCAGGAGGTCACAGGTTCAAGTCATGAAAATAACCTCTTGCAGAAATGCAAGGTAAGGCTGGATTGTGGTCCGGCCTTTCCTCGGACCCCACGCATAGTGGAAGCTTAGTGCACCAAACTACGCTTTTTTTGGCCACCAAAGAAACTATCCATCATCCAGTAGCAACCCAGATTGATAAAATGGTAGCCAAAATATCTCTATGCAAGCAGAACTCAGTTAGTGTAGCATAATCTCTTTGGTATACAAGCTTATTGGTCACAACTTTTTAGATCCCTTCTAGAGTAATGAAGTTAATTGAAGCTACATTTGGTCTGGCACGAACTCTGTAACAAAGAAGGCAGTAGCACTGGTCTCTTGGGACAGGATCTGTTCTCCTAAATTTAGTGGTGGGTTGAATCTAATCAACTAGAAGCTATGGAATAGAGCTGCACTAACTACGTCTCTTTCCCACAAGCAGGATAAATTTTGGATTAAATGGAAGCATATATATTACATAAAGGGACTGCCAACTGAGCAAAACTACATATAGGAGATTATCATTTCAATCCAACAAGTCAACGACTTCAAAAACCAACGGATGGGAGATAGTTTAGTTTGTGAAAAGAAAAAGAAAAATGTTATCATCAACTTGGTAACAAATATTTTTGGTTTTTACTTTTTCATGTCAAGAACATCTGGACATCTAGTCAAGTAATCTATACACGTCATCCGAAGAGTTATAGTACAATACAAAAAACATATACAACCAGCAACAGTAAAAGCTAAGTAATTTTTTCAGTAGTTGATCCTCATTGCACGAAAATAATCATTTACAACTTCAGATTAGACTTTGGGAAGTTCCAGATCCAATAAGGGAAATCTGCGACTATGAACTTGATCCACATTCTACTGGTTTTGATTCAGCATTTACATCAACTGAAGCAGGGAATTTCTCACTCAAAGCTGACGGCTCATCACCAGGAGAAGCCGAGGATTCATCCCCCGGAGAAGCCCCGGACGCAGGGAGTTTCTCACTCGAAGCTAATGGCTCATCACCTGGAGAAGATCCGGAGAGAATAGGTTTTTTGAATTGTACTAAAATCATGGTCATGTTGTCGCATCCTTCACCTCCAGCAGTAGGTGCCAAACACCTATCAAGAACTCTCTCACATACCGCAGAAAGCTTGGATTCCTACAAGCGAAACCTCTAGGTCAATCAGTATATCTTTAGTGACTTATAACACATTTTATTACTTGTGACATCTATCCAATCAAGGATGAGACGTCCAGATCAAAGAATCAAACACCACCGGCAATACTATTTTAGCTGGCCTTAACCTTAGCTGCATTTGTTAATGGGTGAAAATCATTTACACCCCTTTCAACTTTGAACAATAGTCCTCCCCCCGCTATGCTACACAATGTCTATATGCCTTTGACATTATTAGTCCTCCATTTATGTAATACTTTCTGTATTATATAGAGATAATGGATCAAAACCCCAAAACTATCACATTTTTATTACTAGTTTCATAACTATGCCTGGTTTACGTTATCCTTGAACTATAACTTTCATGTGCTAAATCCCCCTAAACTATCATGTTTTTATTAGTTTCATGTTATATTATGCCTACTTTATGTTACCCCGCTTAATTATAATTGTTAATCCAGTAAAGACATGAGAGGAGTGAAGTACAATTGCCACTCAGGAACTCAAGGAAAAAATGACGAGCCCCCTTAATTCCAAGAAAAATAATTGGAGTTTGCATATTCCCATGTAACTACTTCAAAGCATTTCGAATTCCTAAGCTTCATCATATTACGGGGGATCGATAGCATGTCCTACACAGAAAGTAATTCAATCTTTTCCAGCAGAAAATGCCATAGGAAAGAGGACTTTTTTTTTCCTGAGAAAATGCATTGCTCTAAACAAATAATCACTGTTTTTTATGACCGAAAAAACTGTCTGGGGCGAGCCATTAGGACCAACCGCGGCCTTCGAAGCTCGGAGATAACAGGCCGCCCTCTACCCTTCTCCATCCTAATAATCACTTTTGTTGGAGAAAAAATAGCAACCAAATGGAGGTCTCAGGTTTGAAACCCCCCGCCTACGACAACAAGGGATTTGCCTTCTGAGTCGAGCTCGTCGCACGAGGCTTGCCTAGTGCGGGTTATCTCTCCTGTGTGGTTTGCGGACTATTGCACAGGAACGGATTTTACCCTGTGCGCACTCGAAGAGTAGCGGCAGCGGGTTCCCTCGTCATAAAAAAATTGATTGCTTACATAAAGATATGAGTGGTTAGAGTATGTAAGCACATATCACTCTAGCGCAAAAACAAGATTTTTAATTCTCTTAACGAAAAACAAAAGGTTTTTTTGGTGCTTTGATCTTTATGCAAACAAATACTTAGGCACACCGTCTTTTCATTTCTAATAGTTTTCAAAATAAATTCTCACATCATGGGAGGTACAAATTAGTGGATGTGCCTTTCTATATACATGGTTCAACTTCAGCCTTATACCTCTTCTATAGGAAAGAAATTTCATTTGTGGCAAATAGGTACGTCCCAAAATATGGCAAGCAGGCATGGCCAAAAAAAGTATTCGTTTTGGAAGAAACATAGCAGCGAGATCTTTTCCATGGATGATGCACTTCCTTAACTAGGTTTCACTTTTAGTGGCTTTATAAAGCTCAAATATGTCATCGAACTGTCGGAAATGACTTATTATGCCACTCGTCAATAGTTTGGCTCATTTATGTCATTGCCGTTCAAAAATGGCTATACAACAACAACATACCCGGTACAAACCCATGACGTGGGGTCTGGGAAGGGTAGAGTGTACACAGACCTTACCTCTACCTTGGTAGGTAGAGCGGCGAGAGACCCCCGGCTCAGGACAAGCAAAAACAAAAACAAAAAAAGGTCCGACCCGGTCAAAAAGTTAAAGATTTAAAATAGTAAGGCAATGCTAATAGCAAACTCGAATACGTCATGGTGGCGCATCCTGAAAAGTAATCAGTAATTACGCAGATAAATGAAATAAATCAAGTACGTTAATGAGCGTATAGCAAGAGAAATAAGGCTACAGAAGACTATTACAGCAAAACTATGCCTATTCGTATGATATGCTAGGCATGCCTATCATAATAACCCTACCCCTACCAGATTGTGGGCGTAAGCAAGACTACGCACAACTACCTACTACCCTTCTACCCTAATTTGTGCCCTCCACAACCCCCTATCTAAGGTCATGTCCTTAGTAAGTCTCGACTGCTCCATGTCCCGTCTAATCACCTCTCCCCAATATTTCTTCGGCCTGCCTCTACCCTTCTGAACCCGTCCATAGCCAATCTCTTACACCTCCGCACTGGGCATTTGTGTCTCTCTTCTGCACATGCCCAAACCACATCAACCTCGCTTCACGCATCTTATCCTCCACCGAGGCCACTCCACTCTGGCCCGGATATCTGCATTTCTAATTCTATCCTTCCTCGTGTGCTCACACATCCATCTTAACATCCTCATCTCCGCCACTCTCATCCTTTGGGTGTGCGACGTCTTGACTGGCCAACACTCCGCCACATACAACATAGTTGGTCTAACCACTACCCTATAAAACTTGCCTTTTAGCTTGGGTGGCAGTTTTCTGTCACACAACACTCCAAACGCAATCCTCCATTTCATCCACCCTACTCCAATATGATGTGTGACATCATCATCAATCTCTCCATTCTCTTGGATAATAAACCCGAGGTACTTGAAGCTTTCTTGCTTCGGGATGACCTGAGTCTCAAGCCTTACTTCCACGCCTGTCTCACGGTCGCTCTCGTCTCTGAACTTGCACTCTAAGTATTCTGTCTTGGTCCTACTCATCCTAAACCCTTTAGACTCCAGAGTATGTCTCCAAACCTCCAGCTTAGCGTTCACCCCGCTATGAGTCTCATCAATCAGGACTATGTCGTCTGCGAATAACATACACCATGGATCCATGGCACCTCCCATTGGATTTTTCGCGTCAGTCCATCCATCACCAAGGCAAATAAGAATGGGCTAAAAGCTGATCCCTGGTGTAGCCCCATCATCACAGGAAAGTGCTCTGAGTCCCTCCTACTGTCCATACCCTGGTCTTAGCTCCATCATACATATCCTTGATCACCCTAGTGTACGCCATTGGTACACCTTTAGCCTCCAAACATCTCCAGAGAACCTCCCTAAAGACTTTATCGTATGCCTTCTCGAGGTCGATAAAAATCATATATAACTCTCTTCCTTTCCCTATACAGCTCTATCAACCTCCTAATAAGATGGATGACCTCTGTAGTCAAACGCCCCGGCATGAATCCAAATTGGTTCTCGAAAATAGGCACGCCTCTTCGCACCCTCATCTCCACGACCTTTTCCCAAACTTTCATAGTGTGGCTCAACAGCTTGATACCCCTATAATTGTTGCAACTTTGGATATCACCTTTGTCCTTGTACAGAGGAACCATGGTACTCCACCTCCATTCCTCGGGCATTCTCACCGTCTTAAAAATGACGTTGAACAGCTCAGTCAACCACTTCAAGCCTACCCTGCCTGTGCTTTTCCAAAAATCAACTAGGATCTCATCTGGCCCGATCGCTCTTCCCCCGCGCATCCTGCGAACATCACCCTTAACCTCCACAATCTTAGTACTTCTACAATACCCGAAATCCCGGTACCTACCCGAATGCTCCAGATCACCCCACACACTGTCTCAATCTCCTTTTTCGTTCAAGAGTTTATGGAAGTAGGACTGTCACCTCTGCCTAATATGCGTGTCCTCCACCAGTACTTTGTCGTCCTCGTCTTTGATGCACCTCACTTGATCTAAGTCGCGGGCCCTCCTCTCCCTCACCTTGGCTAGTCTGTACAACTTTTTCTCCTCGTTTTTTTCCTCCAATTCAACGTATAGGCGTTCGAAAGCCGCCGTTTTCGCCGTCGTGACCGCTAGCTTTGCCTCCTTCCTCGCCATCTTATACAATTTCTTATTCGTCCACCTCATACTCGCTAGTTACCAGTCTTGTATACGCCACTTTCTTTGCTTCCTCCTTTTCTTGAACTGTACCATTCCACCACCAGTCCCCTCGATGCCCACCACGGCTACCCCGCGAGACCACTTACACTTCTCCAGCCACTTCCCGAATGCAACTGACCGTTCTATCCCACATAGTGGTCGCGTCCCCACTACTCCCCCAAGCCCCCTTGGTCGTCAACCTCTCCCCCATTTCCTTTGCACTAGCCATGGTCAAACTCCCCCATTTGATCCTCAGTCTATCCTCCACAATCTTTCTCTTCTTCTCCATCTTAATATCCAAATCCATCACCAAAAGCTTATGTTGGGTTGTAAGACACTCTTTTGGAATAACCTTGCAGTCTTTACAAAGACCGTTGTCGACCTTCTGAAGAAACAAAAAGTCTATCTGACTTTTAGCCATCGAACTACGGAAAGTCAAGTGCTCCTCCTTCTTCATGAACTTCGAATTGGCTATCACCAACCCAAATGCTCTAGCGAACTCCAACAGTGCAACGCCACCCCGTTCCTGTCCCCGATGCCATAGCCTTCATGCACGTCGTCGTACTCCCTGGAAGTGACCCGATATGACCATTGAAATCCCCTCCCACAAATAACTTCTCTGTGGGTGGTACACCTGCCACCACCTCATCCAAGTCCTCTCAAAAATGCCTCTTCTCCTCCGCGGCCAATCCCGCCTGCGGCGCGTAAACACTAATAATGTTCAAAGTGGACCCTCCAACTACCAGCTTAATCGCCATCATCCTATCGTTGACCCTCCTAACTTCTACCACCTGGTCCCTTAGCTCGCTGTCTACCAAAATACCTACCCCATTCCTATACCCCGATCTACCAGAGAACCATAACTTATACCCGTCCACCTCCTTTGCCTTAGGCCCTACCCATTTGGTCTCCTGGACACATGCTATATTAATCATCCTCTTAAGAATCTTAACTAGCTCTATGGATTTCCCTGTTAAAGTCCCAATGTTCCAAGACCCTATTCTCAGCCTAGCACCTCCCCTACCACGCTTACCACCCCAACACTCGCCCTCGTCCCCCACCGAGAACATGACCCTAGTCTACCATCAGTCGTCAGAGCCACTAAGGCAGCTATGGGCTAATCGGCTACTTATCCTCAAACAAGTAGTAAATAATGTGGAAATACGAACTAATGGCTATCCAGTTAATATACAAATACAGCAAAGCTGGCACAATGTAACTCTGGAGGTAAGGGCAAAGAATGAGTATTGTCACCCGAAGGTACCAATTCCAGGTGGATCTAAACTGCTTGCCGCCCAAAAATCACTATTTAGCTGTGCAAATGCATGTCTTCTGCTTTTCCACCGCCGGCTGTTACTGTTCACCACCGAAAATTGCCGAAAACTTGCATAGCTACGTAGACCTGCCCGCAACTCGTTGTAGGGTTTCTATTCTGAGCCTGGGAACCCGAAGTCACCGGCGACAGTACAACTCCGGCCGCCGGTGATGGTGGACAGATCGACACACAACAGAAAGGGAGGAAAGGAGAGAGAAACCGGCGGCGTACCTGGTCAACGTGCCTTGCAGTGTCGGCGGTCAGTGGTCGCCGGCGACGATACACCCAAGGTGGAAGAAAGAGACAAGAAAGAGAAAACAGAGAACCACAAACTAAAGGTTGCGTACCTGGTCGCCGATGATCGGCGGTCGACAATATATGGACGGCGCAACGTTACGTACCTGGTCACCGATGGTCGGCGTTCGACGGTCGATGGACGGCGCAACGTCGGGATAAGTGGTTGCGTACCTGTCGCCGGTGGTCGGCGGTCGATGGACGCGCAGCGTCGGCGGTGGTGTTGGTGGCGGTGGTGGTGGTGCCGGTGTCGGTGTTGGCAGGGGGGATGGGGAGGGGATGTTAAGAAAGGGCAAGAACATACCCATATTGATCCGTTAAAGGAATTCAGATAGACGACTAATTAGACTTGGTAAATGGAGAGCTGGAAGATTGGAAGCCAAGAAGAAAAGTCCAAGTCCCAAAAATGGCTCATCTATGTCATTTTTCATTAACGCCGGTTTTACAATACCATTTTTTATTAACGCCGACGCTTATGAAAAATGGCATGGATGAGCCATTTTGATAACGACAATTGCATAGATGAGCCGAACTATTAACGAGTGGCATAAATAAGCCATTTCCGATAGTTTGATGGCATATTTGAGTTTTTTCCCTTTAATCATTGGCCTCGGGCACACCCATACGGTGAATATGATGAATTTCACGTAACTCAAAGAACTCAATGATGTAGCTAAAACACATACTTGAATTTTGTACTTGAGCAATAATTAATCTTAACGATATTAGAAGCATCATCTATCAGACTAACCGATTTGAGCTGCTCATGTATAAAGTCCACTAGCCGCTGGCTCGACATGCGGTCCACGAAAAAACAAGAAAAAGCCACGTGATAATCGAGAAAATAGTATTATCAACCCAAAAAATTTAAATTCAATTCTGACAATAGAACAGAGAACTGTGAGTTAATGTCAAAGTGGCAGATGAGAAGAAAAACCACAGCAGCAATGAAAAATGAGAACCAAGATAGAGTATTGTTAAAATCTTATATACACTCGTCGATAGGGAAACCTAATCAACGGAAAAGGTGAAAGATCACTAGCCACCGCTCTATATTCTTTACATGAAGATCCTCATCCGAGCAAAGAGAACACATGCAAGCACCGAGACCAATCAATTTACTATATCTCAATCCCAAATAGTCTGGGATTGGCTAATATGAATCCTCTTTATCCATTTCGCTCTATTTAGGCCTCATATCCAAGCAACGAGCACATAACTAGGTTACATCCCACGGAATTCGGTATTGGGAGGATACATCATCTTAAAAACTATTTCCCCCACCAGTTGGTCATCAACCTATGACAACCCTCCTTCTTCTTTATCAGGCATTGGAACGACTATGCTTGACAGAGCTCATAGTTCTTAATATAAGAATACAATAACAACACAAAGAATGCAGCAGTTGACCTAGTTATTAACTTTGATTATTCTTGCTATGCAGTTGACCTAGTTATTGACTTTAACTAGTCACTAATTCTATCTAATCCAATGTAGCACTTGCTTTAATATCGGAATAAATTTTTTGGTGATAGAATACCCTCTATGAGGTTAATTATTCTCTGTGAGAAAATCTTCAGTTATTTGTTTTGATATTTACTTCTGATCCCATAACTACCACAAAAAAGGGGTATATCCTCCAACCCCATAAGTTTAATTTCTTTTCAAGTTCAAAAACTAAATCCCAAGGAAACATGGGAAAGAAACTTCAACAAAACATAAGTGGTGGGAAATATGAAAAATATAGAAAAATTACAACAAAAAGAAAATATACAACCAAAATATTCAACAACAACAAGAAAAAGAGGAACGCAAAAAACCAAGCAAAGATATTAAGTATGATAGGAAAATGGAAAACCCGTTGGAACAAGAAAGGATTGAAAACATGGTAAAAGTAGAAAAACACAAAACCAAAAATTTAAAAGATGTGCAACCAAAATTGAAAAATTGAAAAACATGAAATTAGCAAGCAAAATACTTACTACTTTGTCACAATTTGTATGACATTCTTTTCCTTTTTTTACTTGCCAAAAAGACTGGTATTTTTCCAAATCTGAAAACTGCTTTTTTCACAATCTCATTTACCCATCAACATGTTCTAAGAATGGTACTTTTTTCTCAAAAAGGATTACGTATTTCATATCAAGAAGAGAAGTACAGAGAACAAGCCACCTCATGGCAAAAAAAATGAACTATTAGCATTAACTCTTTCCCACGTTGCTTTTGTCCACATTGAAAAAACACATTTGTATCTCATGTAATAAACCCTATATAAAGGGCTTTACTTGCTTTTCTTTTACTTGCACTTTTAGCTCTCAAGAATAGTATTATTCTATTATGTTGTTATTGCTTTGTAAGAATTAATGTTATGAATAAAAGGCTTTCATGAATTCTATCATGGTATCAAAGCCAAGAGCGCAAGTTAATATTTTTGGCTCGATCACGGATACAACTTCGCGGGGAGTTAGTTGGGAGTTCGCATGCTTGGTATCAGTTAAAAAAAAAATTGGCTTGTTCTTGGCTTGTTTTGGAATCTCGTGCTCGTTTTGCCTTGTTTTGGTTGCTCGTGCTCATTCTGATCTTGACTTCAGCATCTGGGTTTCGTCTTCTTGGCTTCCGCATCTAATTGGTGAGATCTGGCCTTTATTATTTTGTTGCTTGTTATTTGGAATTTTTCTGTTTAAAATTCATAATGGTTGGAGGTGATGATTCTTTGCAAACTATTGGTGTTCGGTTAGATGGAAAAAATTATTCCTATTGGAGCTATGTCATGGTAAAATTTTTGAAGGGAAAGGGGCTTTGGGATTATGTCTGGAAAAGCCAAATTCCCTAAAGTTGGAGATGAAAAAATTGATGAATTATTTAGGACTTGGGAGACAAATAATTCAAAGATTATTACTTGGATTAATAACTCTGTTGAACAAAGAATTGGTGTTCAATTGGCTAAGTTCAAAACTGCTAAAGAGATTTGGGATTATCTGTCAAGATTGTTTGTGCAGAATAATTTTGCTGTTAAATATCAGTTACAATCTGAAATTCGTGCACTAGTACAGAATGACTTGGGCATTCAAGATTATTTTTGTGCAATGACCACTTTGTGGGATTAGTTAGCTATGATGGAATCTACTGAATTGCAAGCATGCGATGCTTATATTAAATGCAGAGATGAAGACAGTCTTGTTCAGCTATTGATGGGTCTTCGGTCAGAATTTGAGAATTGTCGTTCAGGCTTGTTGCACCGCAAACCCTTACCATCAGTTGAAGATGTGGTAAATGAACTTATGGCTGAAGAAACGTGTTTGAAGACTCTAAAAGGGGTACATAAGGCTTCTACTTCTGTATTGGCAGCTCCTTCGTCTGCACCGGTCCTTGACCCCTACACCAAAAGATATAGAACATCTATCATGGGTAATTGTAATTATTGCAAGAAATCAGGACACTGGAAGAATCAATGTCCTGAGCTACGGAAGACGTCAGGTTTTAAGCCTCCACATTCGGGACAAGGACAGAAGCCATATTCTGAGGGTCAATTCCAGAACTCGTATCCACCGACTCAGGCTGCCTTTGTGCCCTCTCTTGATCACCCAGCTTCAGGAGCCTCTGTGAGTCACGATCGGTTCGTAGGCGACCAATTTCAGAAGTTCCTCGCCTTCCAACAGTTTCAAAAGAATTCTCAGTCTTATGCTCTTTCTGCTCCTTCAGGCTCATCACCATCTATTGGTTCAGGTATCATTTAGTCTTCTTGGATCTTGGACTCTGGAGCTGGAAATCATATGTCTCCTGATTCTTCCGTCTTTGTATCTATGTTTTGACGCCCCCCCCCCCCCTTCCACTTCTGTTGTGACTGTTCATGGCACATATATGCCATTAACATCCATTGGCACCATTCATACATCCACTATATCATTACCTGATGTTTATTGCATTCTAAAATTACATATGAATCTTGCTTCTGCTGGTCAAATATGTGACTGGATGTTTTTATTGGACTTTTTCCTAATTCTTGTTATGTGCAGGATCTAAAATACAAGAGAGTGATTGGGACAGGGCGTAGAAAGGGGGAGAGGTCTCTATGTTTTGGATGAGCTACATCTTCCTACTCATGCAGCAGCTATGCCTGTTAATCTGTCTTCTTTTCATTTAACACCTTCCTCTTCGAAGTTTTATTTGTGGCACTCTAGACTTGGTCATGTATCAGGCTCTCGTTTGCGTTTTATGTGTAATACGGGTGTTCTTGGTGATTTACAATCCGATGATATTTCTGATTGTAGTGGATGTAAACTTGGAAAATTTTCTGCTTTGCCTTTTAATCTTAGTACTTCTACTTCTTCTGCACCATTTGATCTAGTTCATACAGATATTTGGGGGCCAGCACCTATCCCTATTAAGGGAGGCTCCAGATATTATGTTTCCCTTATTGATGATTATACTCATCATTGTTGGGTTTATTTGTTGAAAAGATGTTCTAATTTTGTTCATACTTATGCTGAGTTTCAAGCCTATGTAAAAACTCAACATTCTGCCATTATTAAATGTTTTTGGGCTGATTTAGGAGGTGAATATACTAGTGGGGATCTTTCTGGTATTTTCAAAGCTGATGGTACAATACATCAGTCTTCTTGTACTGATACACCACAACAAAATGGGGTAGCCGAGAGAAGGCATAGGCATATTGTTGAGACCGCTAGATCCATGCTTTTGTCCGCTAGTGTACCTAGTGAATTTTGGGGAGAAGATGTCCTTACATCTGTTTATCTTATTAATAGGATCTCTACCTCTCATAATTCTGGGATTTCTCCGTATGCTAGACTATTTGGTCACACCCCACTATATTCCCATTTGAGAGTTTTTGGTTCTACATGTTTTGTTCTACGTCCACGTACGAGAGCGTACTAAGTTATCTTCTCGTGTCACCATTTGTGTTTTTCTTGGATATGGGGTTGGGCAGAAAGGTTATCGTTGTCATGATCCAGTTTCTGGAAAATTGTATGTGTCTCGTAATGTTTTCTTTATTGAGCATGTTCCTTTCTTTTCCATCCCACCTACCTACCTCACATGGCATGACAAAATCTGACTTTATTGATATTGATCCCTTTGATGATGATTGCCCATCTGATTCTACATCTATATCATTTGTTCCTTCTCAGTCATCTGGCAGGTCCCATGATATTGATACTCAGCCCCTCTTACGCCTATTTCAGAACCTCTTGTGGTTGCATATCCAGATCCACCTCGCTATCCTAAATGCACTCTACGATCTACTCAAGTATCCGATTTTGATTATTCTTGCTATGCTCCATCATTCGCTTCCTTTCTAGTTTCTATTAATTCTCTCTGTGAGCCTACCTCCTACTCTAAGGCAGCTCGTGATCCTCTTTGGCAAGAGGCTATGAATGAGGAACTGGCTGCTGTGAACAAAACTGGTACGTGGGATTTGGTTTCTCTACCGACTGGTAAGAAAACTATTGGTTCTCGATGGGTGTACAAGATTAAGACCAAGTCTGATGGTTCTATTGAGCGATATAAAGCTCGTTTGGTTGCCAAGGGTTTTGCTTAAGAATATGGTATGGATTATGAAGAGACTTTTGCACATGTTGCAAAGATGACATCTGTCCGGGTTCTTACTGTAGTGGCCTCTGTTCGTCATTGGCATATTTCATAAATGTATGTTAAAAATGCTTTTTTGAATGGGGATCTTCAAGAAGAAGTCTACATGGTCCCTCCACCTGGTGTTTCACATAGTCCACGACAGGTGTGCAGGCTTAAGAAAGCTCTGTATGATCTCAAACAAGCTCCAAGAGCTTGGTTCGACAAGTTCTTCACTGTAGTATCATCTCTTGGGTTTATTTCCAGCTTTCATGATTCGGCGTTATTTGTTAAATCATCCCCTGCAAGTTGTATTTTGCTTTTGTTGTATGTTGATGACATGATCATTACAGGTGATGGTATTGCAAACCTAAAATCTACTTTGTCTCGCCGTTTTGAGATGAAAGATTTAGGTCATCTATGTTACTTTTTAGGCATTGAGGTAGCTTATTTTGAGAAGGGATATCTTCTCTCTCAGTCTAAGTACACTGCAGATATTCTTGAGCGGGCCCATCTCACATATACTCGTATAGTTGACTCTCCTCTTGAGGTTAATGTTCGATATACACCTATTGACGGGGATCCTCTTCCTGATCCCACTTTATATCATTCAGTTGTAGGGAGTCTGGTGTACCTCACCACTACTCGCCCTGACATTGCATATGATGTTCACATTGTCAGTCAGTTTGTTTGCTCTCCTACATCTGTACATTGGGTTGCAGTTATGCGTATTCTTCGCTATCTTCGAGGAACGAGTTATCAGAATCTCTTGTTTCCATCGACCTCATCCTTGGAGCTTCGTGCATTTTCTAATGCAGATTGGGCTGGTGACCTAACTGATCGGAAATCAACTACTGGTTATTGTGTATTTTTAGGAGATTCACTCATCTCATGGAAAAGTAAAAAACAAGATGTGGTTTCTCGCTCTTCAACTGAGGCAGAGTATCGAGCTATGGCTTCTACTACGTGTGAGATTGTATGGTTACGTCGGTTATTGGTTGATATGGGTGTCTCTCTTTCCTCACCAACACCGATGTACTGTGATAATAAGAGTTCTATTCAGATTGCGCACAACACAGTCTTTCATGAACGTACCAAGCATATTGAGATTGATTGTCATACTATTCGATATCATCTTCAGCAGGGCACTCTATCCTTGCCATTTGTCTCATCTTCGAAGCAACTTGCAGATTTCTTCACAAAGGCGCATACCTTAAAGCGTCACCGGTTCTTTCTTGGCAAACTCTCGATGCTTCTGTCTACACCATCGCGAGTTTGAGAGGGGATATTAGCATTAACTCTTTCCCACATTGCTTTTGCCCCACATTGGAAAAACACATTTGTATCTCATGTAATAGACCCAATATAAATGGCTTTACTTGCTTTTCTTTTACTTGCACTTTTAGCTCTCAAGAATAATATTATTCTATTATCTTGTTATTGCTTTGTAAGAATTCATGTTATGAATAAAAGACTTTCATGAATTCTATCAGTAACAAGTCAGTCATCCTACTCATAAAAAAGACTGATTGTTGTATTATTGATACTTTAGTTTTTTCTACTTAAGAATAAATTTGATACTAAGATTGCTTTAAAGTATTTTATGCAAGTTAAAACTATTTTTATTATATGGTGTCCGGATCAGCTTGCGCACACCTTGACTATTCCACCGGGTACTCCTACCTTCTACCAGCACAGGTACCGGTAATTCTGCCCTCCAAGGCTTAAGAAGATGAGAATAAATCACCTAGTAAGCATTTGAACCTCAGACCTCATGATTCTCTTCCCACTTCATTGACCACTAATTCTCTCCCACTTTAAGATAAGACTTTATATTTTTTTCGATTTGAAATTATCTTAAATTTCCTGCCTATCTATATTCTTATTTATTGTATTCTTATTGTCTAGCAGATTTTTTTCAAATTGAAACGAAGAGTCCAGAAAGCATACCATACACCATCACAGGCTAGGACAATAAAATCATCATCATCGCACAAATCAACCTAATTAGAAAACCAAAAAAAATGTTAGACTATGTTGTATGGAAATATATGGAATGGGAAAAAGCAATGCAGCATTAAATACTATTTCACAATTAAGAGTTGATAGGAAAATAACTTTTGATTTTTGAGCAGTTCATACACTTCCCCTTCCATCCAAATCATAAAGTTAAATGTAACACCAATAAACAAGATACCAAACAAAGCCTTTCTTCCATTGGAATTTTTAATGCACTATATTTACATGGTGAAATTTTATCTTTGATTGACAAAATGGATATGCTTTGTTAACCTTGAACAGAGCACCCATAATAATGTGCATTGCACTATAGAGTATGATATTGATAAAAAAGTTGTTCAACGGCATAATGTCTACGGGGAAATTATTTTGAAAAGAAGCACTATCAATCATATGATAAACCTTTAGCTATGAACTGTAGGTGAGACTTAGTTTTCACGAGCACATTCCAAATCAGAGATTAGCTTGATTCTCATGGAGGCATAAACAGGAACCTTACTGGTGCAGCCTCTACTTACGTACTTGTACCCATTTATTGACATTGGACAAGTTTGGGGTTTCCCTCGTGTTAAATTAGACTTAAATCTAATGTTTCCCATTTCCATGAATTATACGAAGCAGTTATAGGCTTGTTCTTCTGGAGTTTTTTTGTCCAAAAGAGTTGCAGAATACCAACCTATGTTATGTCCTTATTTCCTATCCCTGCTGAAGTAGTGAACAAACTAGATAAATTGAGAAGGGATTTCCTATGGTTTGGAAACAAGGAAGACAAAGGACTACATTTGGTCAAATGGGAAATAGTCTAGCTCAACAAGATCTCGAGGGGACTTGGGCTAAGGAACTTGAAAGTTCAGAATGAATGTTTAATGATGAAATGGTTGTGGAGGTATGTGGAGGAAGAACAAGCATTATGGAGGGAAGTGATACGAAGCAAATATGGGCAAAGTAGTTACTGGTGTACCAATACAATCACCAACACGTATGGAAAAAAGCTTGGAGGTCAATCAGAAATCTTTGGCCCAAATTTTCTGAAAAATATTAGCTATAAGGTGGGGAAAGGCAGTAGAATCGTTTTTTGGAAAGATGTTTGGATTGGCCAGTCAACACTGATGACTTCCTATCCAGATTTATTTTCTTTTTGCAGTCAACCTGAGGCTACAGTTGCAGATAGTTGGTCCGCTCAAGGATGGGAGATCACCTTCAGAAGGCATATGAATGATTGGGAAGTGAACAGGTTGGCACAACTCTTGCAAGAAATCAGCAGTTTCAAAGGCACCGCTCCAAGTCCTGACACAATCAGATGGAAATATGCAACTGAAGGTATCTTCTCAGTGAACAGAATATATAAAAAAGAAGTGAGGGGGCAACCAGGATGTGAAATAGGGCCTTGGAAGCAGATCTGGAAAAGCATAGCACCTTCTAAGGTTAAATGTTTCTCTTGGTTGGTGGCTAGGAAGGCTTGTTCCACTCAGGAGGCTTTGAAAAGAGGGGATTCCAAATTGTGTCCAGATGTTTTCTATGCAATGAGGCAGAAGAGACCAACAGTCGCCTTTTTTTACATTGTAAAGTAACTTCTCAGATTTGGTCTTTGTTCATGAGCCTAACAGGAATCGGATGGACAATGCCAGAACATACTGCTGATCTTTTGAGTTGTTGGATTAGAAGAGGGGAAGCAAAACTCAAAAGAAGTGGTGGAGAGTAGTCCCAGCCTGTATTTGGTGGACAGTGTGGAAAGAAAGAAATGGTAGATGTTTTGAGGATAGGTTTAATTCCATTCAGAAAGTGAAATGGAAGTGCATTGTGTCTTTATTTTTGGTGTAAAGAAAATAGTCTAGAGGATGTAGAACAATTAGTTGATCTTTTAGGTTCTCTGTAAATTCTCTCTGTTTTTCTTTTCTTTGGTCCTGAAACTTTTTGGAGGTCTCCAGCATGTCCTTAATGAGGAATACAACATTACCAGTTTTAAAAAAAAAAATAGTTGGGCCTTCAAGGTTTATTGATAGATATAAGAATATCAATGGTGTTGAGAACAAAATAATCTAACTCATAACAATACATCCTAGGCTTCCATTCGATAAGACAGCTGCAAGAAAGAAATTTACTGGAAACAAACAACTCCAATAGAATAAGACCCCAATAGAGATCTCTGGACTCCAGATATCACAAGAATTACATATACCCTGACTTACACCAGTATTTTTAAACCTCTATACTACTAGACTAACCCTTCCACAAACAAACTGAATATAGAAAGAAGCTTCAAAATCTAGATGAACTCAGTTCTGGAAAAGGATCGTAGTAGGCTGCACATCAGAATATTAGGGATGACAAAATTAGACCATGAAAATATGATCTGTCTAACCCGCCCAAATTTGGTCGGGTTAATGACCCGTCTATTTATTAATTCGGCTCATATTGACCAGCCCAAATCGGTCCATCTAAAAGTTGGGCTAATTTGGGCTAAGCATGAAACTCAAATTGACCCATGATGAACCTCGTCAAAATATTTGAAGATTTTTGTTGGGTTTAATAAGTTATATATGTATAATAGAGAGAAAAGAGTTTTATTTACTTTTGTCTGGTAATTAAACAAATTATAAGAAAACTAAAACCTAGTATAAGTTGGACGGGTTGGACAATAAGTCATTGTTTATAACCCATCTTGACCCTGCCCATCTCAGCCCAAGCAACCTTTGAACACGTCATTGACCTGCCCATTTATTAACTCAACCTATTTTGACCTGCCCAAATTCAACCAACCCGCCCATTTGATAGCCCTACATCAGATTAACAATCTTCCTGGGCATCCATTGCATTCAATTCCTCTTTTGATACTTATGAACTATTCCGTCTATTCTAATCACATGGATATTAACAACTGATTTGATTATAATTACTGCAACAGCAGGATGATGAAATCTGATCAACAGTTAAGAGTTTCAGAGAAAAAGTTTACAATAAGTTTGAGCAACCCATGATTGTTGGATTGACACTTGGCCATTTTAAACTTCCAAAATGCGAGCATGATTTACCACTGATTGCTTTCAAAGTGTTTGGTCATTCAGAGACAGTTCTATTTTTACGGAAAAAAACTGTCTCTAAATGACCAACACACTGAAATAGACACAGTTTTACACATGGAACAAAGAATATTATGCACTATGTAATAGAATTAAAACCTCTCAGAGAATAGATAACTTAACAATATGATAGAAGACATTGCATGATTTATGAAGAGCCTTAAGCAACATACAATATTTATATCTGGATCGGCTGTAACAATTTGCTTCTCAGCTGGCAAAAACTTATTCTGCTTGAATTCCATGTCACCTGCAAATGAAGTTAAGATATGCTAACTACCTCATCCAATAGATACTTTACTTAAGTAGCCAAAAGTTTAAATTCTGAATTTGCCGCTTAGAAAATGGTTCCTAATTACATCTTCTATCTTGCTCCATTACTGATGTTGCAAACTTATTGTCATTGGCCAGTGTTTAAGCGGATTAACAAAGGTTCACGAATAAAATGACATAATACCTATAGCTCTTGCAAGATTTAAGCTGCCATTAACACGCCCTGCATGGATGAAACCACCTGCTTTCAAAATTCTCTCTTTCAACCTCAAGATCAGGCTTGTGATCCCTAGATAGATTATATATATGCCTGCACAAAAGACGCGTGAATATTCATTTAATGCTTCATATTAAACCATAAAAGTTTGACCAATAAAATTATCGTGACAACAAAAGCCCATGACTGTGCATTTAACACTATGATCCAGCCCTAGCAAGTTCAGTGCCATGGCATGTTGAGCTGCCATGTTGGAAGACGACTTCAGTTATAAAAGATCTATCAAGGAGAAAAGTATAAGAGTGCAGAAAAGACAGTAATTAACTCGAAATAGCATCCCACCTGGCCCTTACGTGAAATCACACATCGTGAATCACCAGCATTCGCAACAATGAGTTGGTTCTCTCTCATGATTGCGACATTAGCCGTACATCCAGAAGTTGGTCCAGGAAAATCAGAGCGAGGACCCTGATAATGGAAAACAAATAGCCATAAACCAATCAAGCAACGAGCACGACAATGGCAACATGCAGGTAGCTCTCAATGTGCCACGAGAAACGACAAGGAATTGAAAATTACGTGTCCTTGATTAAATCCCCTAGGATCAATTTCAAAAATTGATATGTCAACTATAAAACAAAACGACAGCAATAAATCACATTCTATTCCAGTTTCTTCTTAGCCCAGTATTATCTGCACAGCATATACCTCCTCAAATGCCCAGTCATCAGTATTTCCATTTCTATCACCATTTCTTGGAGACCATACAAGACCCTCTATCATACCCGAAAACTTGTTTAATCTATCCCCTAGCGCAGCCAGCTCCCTCCATCCTCTCTGACCACGCATCATCTCATCCATTCTGCACCAACAACAAAACAAAATCTTTCAACACAGCTTAGCAGCATCAAAGCAATTAGTGATCTCTCAATGCAAAAAATGTAAGGATGACTTAGATCTTCATTCAGTTACAACTTACAACTTTAGAGCATCTCATACCAAAAGAGCTCTGGTGGAAGGTTAGTCAAGCTGAATTCATAGAGGTATTAGATTAAAAACGGTTACAATAGCCTGGGAAGTTGATACCATCCTAAGAAACATGGTTTCCTTCCTAACGGCTGATCCCTTTCTTAGCGCTTCTTCTCAATTCTCTTTTCTTGTAGGTTCCCCTCTATTCTCTATGTCAAACATGTGTACGAACAAGAATTGAGCTTTTACAATACTAGCATATAACGAACTGGAATCTATTTCTTTATTTCTCTTTTTCATGGCTACGAGGCAGGGGAACTGAGGGACAAGAAATTGACTTCCGAATCAATATGGGAATAATTAATTATCTTTTTCATTCTGCCTTTCTCTTTTACTCGTTGCTTTTTCCGTTTTCTGATCAGCCTTATACTTTATCTTGCGCTTTTCTCTCTAAAAACGCTTCTATATCATGAAAAATAGGTTTTTATAAGTTTGAGTCAGAACCTGTATCTTTACAGCATGTGGAACCTTTCCTTAAATATTTGTGGTCTGACACTGAATTTACACATTGTATAATCATTATCCTCCTATTTTTCTATCTTGGATAGACTAAAATGATAAACAAACAAGAAATAAGAAGTGAAGGTTAAAGAAAATATTTTCCTCATCTTTTCTGAATTCCTTTTTTTTGGCCTCTTCCTCTGGATCTTTTCCCAACAGACAACCCTACCCTCCTATTCCACTAAACTCTATCCTACAGCCACCAAACATTCCATCTTTCAAGCTTCAATTCCAACCACCACGACCGCCAACCTTTTTCTTTGTGAATTAAGAAGTTTCATCAACAAAAGAGCATCAAATAGATGCATAGGTACAAGAATATGAAATGCAGAAACGAAAGAATTGTTAGCCCCCTTACAGCGTGTCAATCTAAGACAAGGGAAGTAACAAACCAAAAATTGGTCAGTGCTAATTACAGGAGCCAACTTAATCACCAAAACCAACAATAACCTATGGATCACTATTCTTTCTAAAACCCTATAATGCAACACCAAGTTTGAGTTAGATCAGCGGTCACCATTCCCTTATTGTGCATTCCACTAATGCACCAATCTCACCCGTCCGAAGGTTGAATCGTCCAACTTAACATGTACCTAAGAAACCCAATTTTCTCTTGGTTTCTTCTCCAGATACTGCAATAGAATTTTCAAAACCCTCCAATTTCTGATGGCACCCACCCTAGCCAGCCAAACAACTATATCTTTACAGGAGAACAAGTTTGGATCCATCATGGGAGAAAACAAAATGGGAGAAAATGTCAATTCAATCTACTTTCTATTTAGCCATATATAAGGTTTAGCTTACTTAGTAGGTTAAATCTTCGCTGCTTTGTCAGTTCGTCAGTCCCATCTCGTCTGGAATTTACAATTCACTTTTCCATATTATAGAGGAAAAAGGAGAGTTCTTCCTCTATCTTGACTATGGCAATCTAGAACAGGTAAATTAGAACAAACACCAAGGGGGAGAGACGGGAAAAAGTAGAAACAAAAAGAAAAGAGGGTGGAGATAAACTAGATAGAGATTGTTGTTCCGCCTATCAAGTCCAATAGTGTTAATCTAAATAACCTTCTTAGTATAAATATACTGAAGATTTTCATGCTTAAAACTTACTGTTGTGCAGAATACAGGGGGGTGAAGGAGATTGGGAGTTGGGACAGTCATGCTGTGGATATCATATGATGAAGGTTTTTTTGTACAGGTGATACAATCCATGATTTTAAGTGAGGAGGTGAATGAATCCACGTTTACACCTTATATTACAACTTCTTAAATCTTCTCTTTTTTTAAAATAACTGAGAAATCTGAGGGCCAGTGGCACACAATTCGAAACTCGGTGGATAATGGGCCTCTACCCTTCTCCACTTACATACCAGGTTTTAGACTGCAGCAGGGTTCGATCACGTGACGTGAGCCAAGCCCACACATCATGAATTGTGCCTTTACGAAAGCCAGCTTATTACTTTTAAGCTTTCATTTTTGTTCCTTTTTGCTTTCTATCGAAGTATGAAACTTAATGCAGCATAGGGTTTTCTATCCTAACGTCAAGGACGTGATATGACAGCTGATAAGCACCTTCGGAGAACCAATAAAAGAATTTAAGTCTCACGAGTCATAAACAGAACACAAGGACTAAAACACAGATGCAGTCAAATAGGTGTCATCTATCAGCTACAATATATTACTTTAAGCAGAAAGAAAGAGATAATTTAACATCTATCCAAGTAGGCATACATCATTTTAATCATTTTCATTGTCGACCAACAGAATATCAAGATAAAAGGCAAAATGAAAGTCTGGAATAAGGTTGACATGGAAATTTACACATATATGGAAACTCAGTAATCGATGCTAAAAGATAAGACAGAGCAGAAAATTAATTAGCCAGTTATACAACCAAAACTTCAAGAAATCACCTGAAAAAGGAGTTCTGGACTGCTGTTCCTATATCTCCTTGCAGATATGCTTCATGCTTGAGGACTTGTTGATGTAGATACTTGGCACAGAATTTAGTAACAACTTTACCTGCAATGGTTCAATTATTTCACATATAACAAAGGCAGCATATTGGTTATGCAAGAGATCTTTAACAATGCACATTACTAGCCCACTTACCTTTCTAGTGCATCAAAAGTCACATGGATTTATGTGCCTAACAATCATGGTTGAAAACGAAATTTCAAGGCCAGGGGAGCTTCTCCTCTGAACTATAGCCAACAAATTAACTTCCAGTACTCTAAATCAGATGAACTTCAACTACAGACAAACCAAAACAACTAGTAGACCGTAACATGAACAAGTAGAGACCAGAAGACAGCAAATCTAGATGGGAAATACACAAAGCATGCCGCTGAACGGGTATACATCACAACAAGAAACATCATCCATCAGCAGATTCATGTCATGGTATCCCCAAACATGCAGGATATATTCAACATCATAAACAACTTAATTCATCAAAAGAATTATCACGTTTCAATCACTTAGAGTGGATTACACAATTTGAAGGGTATTACAAGCTTAAGAAAACAATATTATTTATACACTCAGGTCAAACTATTGTTGTCTAACACATATTCTCATAATCACTTACATAGCCCTAAGAGTCTCACTTGAAATCCACAACCTTCTACCAAAGATCACGACTTTTACTACTCACAGCAGGAATAACCCTATAAGAAGAAAACCTGAAAGCTTAATTCGGAATTCAGGATGGCTACACAATAAGTTTATATATTCTGTTTGTGTTGTTCGTGAAAGGGGTCTAAGAGAAAAAGACAGTGATAAAGAGAAGAAACAAAGCTTATCCTGCAGTTCATTCATCCCACTTCATATGTTTAAGTCTAAATTCCATATTGTGAAAGAAAAAGATCATGAAAAAAATGTCAAGAAGTCTTTTGATCAGCATAGCATCTATGTGATACCAATTGCAGTCATACTGAGAATCATGGTGGAGAGTTTTCTGGTTTAGGAATTATTTTGGGAAAATCCTCATTTTAATTGTTTGTTAAAACTCATACGAAAATTTGGTTGATTAAGTAATGCCTTCATAAAAAGAAGTACCAAAATATTCATGGTGATACTGATCTAAAATTGTATTTCTCCTATGTCCAAAGTCCAAACCATGGCCTTAGACTAGTGAAGGAAAATAGACCTGAATGAACAACTGAGCATTAAAATTCCATTCATAAGATGGAACAGCATCCCACTTATGCTGGATGCATCACAACCATAATTTTCTTCACTCATACTCAAGAATATTTCATCACTCAACTGTTCGAGGATATAAGTACTAAAGCACCTACATCAAAGTAGGGTAAGAAACAAACTTCATTAAAAAAAAAGGGTAGGGGGAGCATAATTTTAGTGATGCATATATAGCACTACATACCTCCATGACCATCATAGACACCAAAAAAGGAAGTGGAAGCGTCAAAGTCAGTAATTGCTGCATGCTAAGTAAATGAGGGCAGAAGTCAAATCAAAATAAAGCTCACATCGTGCATCAAGCTGGATCTTTCCATACCTTATATACATTATGATAACACAGAGGCTGAGCAAGTATTGCAAAATAAAAGGATACTTTACACACGAAAGGCACTCCAAAAGTAGCTACAATAGCATGTACCATGTATCAAACAAATGTAAAGCACAAATAAGCATCGCAATTTGAGTGGATGTGGACTGTGGACTCCCCTTCCCAACTATCACATGATAGAACGACGTCTTAAATAATCTAACCTTTTTAAAGAGAGATTCTTCCAATTTATTTTCACTTATTTGGTTCTCTTTCTCCTTTCAAGGAGGGTCTTAAACAAGTGATCTGGGTAGCTAACAGGCACAACAAAGTAGCCAGACAACCACAAATTCTAGTTTGTAAATGTGTTTGTTAGTTCTCATAGAGAAAGTAAGCAAAGAAAAATCAAGTTTGTAATTGCTCCTAATCCTAAATAGATGAAACTAAATGCATGGTCTGACTGTAACTTCACGCTAACACGTGTCAGGGACCAACTAGTACTGATGTGTCGAATCACATAACTCAATATGAAAACAATGGATAGAGTGCTATGAGCATCAAACGGAGTCTAAAGAATCCTTTATTTACGAATTGCAGAAAAGACAATCCTTAGGGACACAGGCCACAAGCTAATCTTTTCCTACATCAAAAGCTTTGTAAAGCATAGACTATTAGAGTGTGGATTTCCTATTTTAGTAATACAAACATTTTTCCTTATGGCATAAATACACTAAAGAACCATTGGATGAGAAGATATAATTTCTTTTATTCAACAAACTTACATACTACAACATATTTGGTAAAGTAAATGAGATCATTACTGATTACTCACAGCATCTTCCATAGCTGCTCGCCATCCTTGCATAGATGATAAACCATATATAACCCTAACATTCTCACCGTCTTCTGAAAATTTCTCCGTTTTCGGAGAACTCAGGTATATACCCATCTCTGATCGCTGAAATGACAAAGAGAAGCAATGACATAATATTAAGACCCTAAGTTTCATGATTAGAACACTATACACAAGGGGTAAGGGCAGAAATTTAACAGGAAACCACTGATTCAGAGTGGTTATCAGAACATTTTAGTGCTAATCTTCAATTATAATGATAACAAACAAGACGCACTAGCGCAAAATAATTAAAAATGATTAGAAAGGAGAAAAAAGACGAGAAACTCATTCTGAAGACAAAATTATGCTAATGATAGAGAAACCATAAACTGCAATGAAGTATGCATTCCTCCTAAGCAGTCCTCTTTGAAGCAAATATTTAACACTAACAGACTGCAACGCAGCCTTATCATCTTTGAAACATCTGGTATTCCTCTCTTTCTAGATAGTCTGTATAAGAAGAACTTCAAGATGAAGCATAAGGTGATTGACTTCCATCTGTTAGACAACCTTCTTCTAGCCTTATCTTATGAAGTTTAGATTATCTCCCAGACTGTTAGAGGAGTCGATAGTCCAATATAAAAGGAGGAGGTCAAAGTAGTGACTAAAAGAAAGAAAACTCAAACTATTTGGCTACTTTGTTGAATTCTAGGGTCATTTGAATCTTTGGGAATTCTAGAGGCAATTTGATCTGGAGAACGTGTGTGTGTGTGAGCAATTTGATCTGGAGAACGTGTATGGACTCAGGGGCGAATTTATATGTTATATTTGAGGCACGTGAACCCATGGTCTCTCCGCAAAATTAGATATTTTATGTATATATTTTCTAAAATTGGTATAACATTATTTGTTGGCACTCATCCTACAAGAAGGCTAAATGATGCGCACTTGGTTGAATGTTGAGTTATTACCTAGACGACTAGGGATCAATTCCCATTAAATACATTTTTTGCTTTCTTTTTTTAGTGGTGCACCCTGTTCTAGAAATCCTAGATTCGCCATTGTAACGTACTTGGTTGAATGTTGAGTTTCAAAGATGATAAGACTATCATTTGAGTGTATTTGAGATTGTACCTTAACTAAATTTCAAATGAAACTTTTCTTCAAACCACAACTGCAAATCTTTTTGAATGCATGTCGAATGATCTCTCTTGTACTCACATAATTCTTTGCGTATTTGATCCGTCATTGTTGATTTCGTGACACCTTTTAAATAAGAAGTCATTGTTGGGTGTGGTTTCAAGAAATTTTTTATCTTGTTTATATAGTATTTTCTGTCACCATCATACATTGAATGTTTTTAGTAAAAATACAATGAATAATACTTAATTATTAAGAAACAATGAACATTATTTATTAGTTTTCATTAATATTATGTACAATGAATCTATGTAATTCAATTACATAATATGATACATAAATTTTTCGCTTTTTGATGTAATCAAAATTTAACTTCAATAAATTACAAAACTTTATTTAAATTAATAAATATTAATTTATCGATTAATTAATATCTCTATAAAATAATAAAATAGCATGGTCCCAACAATATTAATTTATAGATGTTTTACCATAGATACAAAATTTCAATATAATAATTTATCATTATTTCTCAAAAACATCTTGAACAATAAGATTACATAAAATATTATCACCTCTTAAAAATAATTTTCTCAACATAACTCTAGTAAGATACCATGACCCCACAATTTTAAAAAATTTAAAGTAAGGGAATGACATTCATAAATCATAATAACCAACTTCTCATGAAACATTTCATCTTATAAATAACAATCTAATAATATAACTTCAACAAACTACTTATGTAAAATTTACTCACACTATGTCATCATCAACAAATATTTTAAGAAATCAATAAAAAATTATCAATATTAATATTTTCGTAATTTATTTAGAAAACAGTAGACACAAATATACTATAATTACAATATTCATTGCTCACAAAAATATTATTTTGATTGACACAACCTTATCATAATCAAATAAATAGTAGACACAAATATACTATGATTACAATATCCAATGCTCACAAGAATATTATTTTGGTTGACACAACCTTATCATAATCAAATAAATAAATCATTACTCTTCTTTAACTTGGGTTCACACAATTATTTGTTAGCATAAAGATGCTTCGTAGCACCAAAATCATCTGACACCCAATCTCTCACATTAGCGACACTTGAAAAATAACCACAACAATTATATTATCCGCTTAGTCAAATTTTATTTTACTAAGCAAGATTATCATTTTTACGAATCTTCTTCTATATTGAATAATATATAATGGCTTAGCGTCCACATAAAATGATTAACAAGTTGGTGCTGACTATATTAATCTCCACTTCTTCTTTTAAGCTCACTTAATACCATCATCGTACTAGATAAAATAAAATAAAAGTGAAAAATAAGTTTTATATATATAAATATACATAAGAAAAAAACCTTTACTTATTATATACACAATATAATTTTTTAGATTAAGGTGAAACTAGTGTTTTTGACACGGAAATAAACATATATGTGAAAAAATACTAAAATTTCAACAAAAAAAATACATTTTAAACTGCAATGAGTAAGAACATCAAGGCCAAACACATCAAATCAGAAATTATTATGCATACAGCAGACAAATTAAAGTTAAAAAATGAAATAATTACTTACAATTCCATTCTTGAATCCTGGCAAAATAGGTTTGAAAAAATGGTGTTTCCTTGGAGGAGTATTCATGGCAGCCAAGAATTAATGTATAGAAAATATGGATTTTTCTGTTTCCCCTTAGATTAGATGTACTCCCTCCGGATCAAAAAGAGTATAAAATGTCTATTGAGAGTTGGTTAAGTGACACTTAATAAGAGCAAATATATCTAGCTAAATGTTTCTGATTTTTGTTTGAAACTTTATCACTATCCTGACTTGATTGGCTTACATTTGCTGCATTTTAGAGGACCTGTTAATTTTTTTTTATTTATTAATATGATAGGTGGACACTTTTTTTATCTCAAAAAATAAAGGTTAAATGCACTATTTTTTATCGGGAGGTAGTATAAATGAAATATACTTATTAGCACACGTGTGTAGACTTGTATTAGGGTACATATTTACCATATTTTGTATTGTATAATTATGATAGGATTGTGATCTTTATTAGAGAATAATTCAACATTGTACAGTTATATATATTTGTATTAATGAGAAATGTTCTCCAAGGGAGATTAATACAATCACTACTCACCTCACCCGCTCTTCAGGTAATTTTCCCAAACTATTTCGTTTAAAGCATTCTCACACATATAACAGTCGGAAATGACCATCGCATTCCAATTCAGGGATATGGTACCACTTACACTCAACCGCCTCATCACCCTTTTCCCTTAGCAATGTCCTGTATGCCCCGAACATCATTAAAAAGCTCATTTATGTCCGACAATTTACTCGTAATAATTCTCTCTGTTGACTTTGACCCGTTTGGTTTTACCGTGAAGGATATTCGTACGGGGACACCTCTTACGAGATGCAATAGTACGAGGATCTCTATCCATTCTCATTCACCTCCGTTGCCGAATCATGCTCTTCCGTTTCTCTCGCCGCTATCTCTCCGTCAACTTGTCATAATAGGTTTGGCCATCCAGAAGCACCAGTGTTTAATTTTCTTAGAGCAAATAATTTTATTAAATGTAATAATCAGAAACTTGCCCAACACTGTGTTTCTTGCTCTTTAGGCAAACATGTTCGTCTTCCTTTTAAATCATCTTCAAGTATTATTTTTTCTCCTTTTGATATTATTCATGCTGATTTGTGGACGTCTCATATTTCTAGTTCACTGGATCATAAAAATTATCTTGTATTGTTAGATGATTTTTCTCATTATATTTGGATCTACCCACTCAAATTTAAGTCAGAAGTGTTTGCCAAATTCCTTGAGTTTCGTACTTTTATCAGAACACAGTTTGAAAAATGCATAAAATCGTTTCAGTGTGATAATGATCGTGAATTCAATAATTCCATGTTTCACCGATTCTATAGTAATAATGGCATGATTTTCCGACTCTCGTATCCCCACACACGCCTCAAAATGGTAAAGACGAACGAATCATCTGCACCATTAATAACATTGTTCGTACTCTCCTGCTTCATGTCTCCCTTCCTCCGTCCTTTTGGGTCTATGCAGTCAAAATAGTAGAATACATCCTCAATATTTTACCTACCATTACCCTTCATAACATGACCCCTACCGAAATCTTACACTATCGGATCCCCTCTTATGACCACCTTCACACTCATAAATTAGCACCCCGAGTCAGTCATAGCAAATTTTATTTTGAGCCGTGCAATGATTTCATATTTTAACAATTCAGATGAGGCAATGAGCACAATAACATTCATGTATAATAATAAATATGATAAATATGTACCCTAACACAAGTCCATACGCTTGCTAATAATACTAGTACTAGTATGATTTTGTGAAAGTAAAAGCATTAAATAAAATAAACTGAAGCATTCACTTTGATGATTACAAAAGTACGTCTTTTAGTAGATTGATAAGATGTTAGCTGGATAAGGAAACAAAATTTATAATAAAGCTGTTCAAAAATTTATGAAGAGACAGATTGAAATCTTCGCGGTTCACAAAAAAAGATATTAGTATTACTAGTTGAAATCAGGATACTTTTTTTTTTTATCTAAAATCTTGAAATTATCTATCTCAAATAGGTTATTATAATCCTAAATTATGATTAAAATAATTTTATTTTGAACCAAATGATCCAAAGGATCGTTTTGATAGCTGCTTAGCATTATGCAAGTATTAGTTATGAGTGTAGTATTAATAATACAATTATTAGTTATACATAAATTAGTAATGTAGATATTAGTTATGTAAGTTTTATTTATGTAATGTTTAACTATGCATAAATTATTTCTTTGGATATTAATTTATTATATTAAAATTTAATAAATATTATATATATTTTTCAAAGTAAAAAAAATTATTTACAATTAAAATATAATACTTTTTTATAAAATATTATATTAAAAATTATATTTAAGTATTGTTTAGAAAAGAAAAGTATTTAAGTGGAAGTAACAAGAGTAATATTGTCATTTTAATTTTTTTATTCATGTATTGATTATTCATATAGAGTATTAATTATTTCATTTTCTACCCCGCATAAAATAATACATATATTTTCCTATAACTTATACATGTATTAGTTATGCGGAGTTCTAAATTACAAATCAAACATCGTACTAATTTTATATATGAATAAATTATTTCTTGACTAGCTACCAAATACAATATAAATATGCATAAATTAATATATAAATAAGATTTATCTTTACTAACTACCAAACGTGATATAAGTTATACAAACAATTAATACATGAATAAGGTACTTCTTTACTAGATATCAAACGACCCCTAAACGTGTAACCCTAACTTAAGTTGATATGCTGAAAAGTAAATTCACCTTAAATTGCAACTACACCATCATTATGTTCTATTTTTTAGTTCTTAAAAATAACTCTTACAACACTTAAAATTATGAGATAATTTCAATAATATACAATCCATCATAAGAAATTATATTTTTATAGTCATATTTTTAACTTACATTTACATAACCACATTTTTACGGTATACAATATTATGAAATAATATACAATTTTATACACTTAGAGTAGACAATGTATCAACCTTGTATAAATATATATATATATATATATATATATATATATATATGGGGAAAATAAATTAATTTCTAAAATATACTCAAAATTTCGATATCACACTCAAACTATTAAGACAACATATTATATCCTTGACAATTTTAAAAGTATATTTAATATCATATATATATATATATATATATATATATATATATATATATATATATATATATATATATATATATATATATATATATAGAGGTGTTTTACATTAGCCCCATATTATTTCTCTCACTGGCGCAACAGATATTATGTTAATTTTTTTAAAAAAAATTTCATGTCAGCCAAAATTCTTCTTCTACACTGTACACCATTAAACCACCATCATTGCCTCCATCATCACCATAAATTTCACCGTTATACCCCAATTCAATCGAAATCTTTGTTTGTGTAGTTTCTGAAATTCTTCACATACAATTCTTTTATGCCATGGAACTTAAAAGTAGCGCAAAACAACCAAAACAGGACATGAAATTCAAGTGATGTTCTGTTGAAGCTTCGAGGCTATGTAAAAAGACAACCCGATATATTAAGCTTCCGCTATGTGCGAGGTCCAGAAAAGAATCAGACCACAAGGGTTTATTATACGCAGTCTTAACTCACATTTATGCAAGAGGTTGTTCCGCGGCTTGAACCCAGAACGTCACATGTCAACAACTTTACCAGTTACTCCAAAGCTCTCATTCGAAGCTATGTAATGCAATAAAAATGATCACAACCCATTATTCTAAATTTTCAGTCATTGATTTCTTGTCAACACAAATCTCACACATAAAATTATTATCAATTGACTTCGAAACCAACGAATTTGAACACCCTTTTGAATCTATTGATCTGGATAGTGAAGATTTTGAGCCCAAAATCTGAATTTCTATCATTTGGGTATTCTTTCGATAGGTCAATGACGACCATTTTTGTTCCACTTTTGCTGGGTTTTGAACGAAAAGACTCAAGGTTTCTTTTTTTGAATTATTCTTCTACTGAAATAGGATCAGTAATTTTTGGTTCTTTTACGTTTTGAGTCCATTTTTTTTTTGGAAATGGAGGGTTTGCAGATGAAGAAGAAAGAGAGGGTGGGGGTGGGGTGAGATTACAAAACTTGAGTATATATTTTGAAAAAAACAAAAAAGGAAAAACATTATAATCAAAACACGCCTCTTTTTTTTTACTTAATTTTATAGTTTGTGCAACATCAGTTTGTAAGGTCTAATTAAATTCACTTTTAACATTATTAGGAGTATAATGGATAGTATAAAAAAATTGAGTGTCATATCGAAATTTTGGATATATTTTAAGAGTTAATATATGTATTTTGCCTATATAATATTATACAATAATATATAACTTTATCTACTTATCGAAGATAGTGTATCAACCTTATATAACAATGTATAAGAGATGCTTAAACACACTTTGACACTGTTATATAAAATTATACAAAATTGACTTTTTTTGTCCTCCAACATTTACCTCCTGTTTGGATGGTTGTTTTCCGTGATTCATTATTGTATTATTTTCATTGATACCATGTTTATTTTCATTATTCTTAAAATTATGTTGTAATTCTGTGGTTATATAATCATGAAAAGACTCAATTTTTAGAACCACGAATTAAGTGGGTTTTGCGTGGTTTCTAATTTCATTTACCCATTATAACGCTCACCCACCCCTCTACCACCCATCCCATCCACCACCCACCCCACCACCACCCTTCCACCCACCCCGCTACCACCTACTTATTCACTACCCCATGCCCCTTACCACCCCACCCCCACCTCCGCCCACCCACAACTTCACCACCCGGCCCACTTACCACCAACTTATTTTTAAAGTTTCTATTTTATCCTTTACTCTATTTTTATTAATATATATAAACTAATTTATAATTAAGGACTAAAAATATTTTAATTAACTTATATGTTATTATACATTACTCCCTCTGAATAAAAAAGAATGTCCACTTAACTTTATGTTTTGAGTAAAAAAGAGTGTATACTTGTCAAATCAAGAAAGAATCAATTTTATTTTTTCAGATTTGTCTTTATTAAGTATTAGGTGACCAAATGCTAATACCTATTTAATTAGGGAATTTCAGTCAAATTATCTATTTTTGCCTAGAAGTTAGTAATTTTTAAGGGGTGTGCAAATGACTAAGTATACACTCTTTTTTTATCCGTAGAAAATATCATATAGTCAAACCAAACAATAAAAATTTATTAAACCACAACAAACGATACAATCTATTTAAACATTATATTTATTAATACAGTATAATATAATACAGTACAATACGATACCATATATTATGAAATTATGGGTAACGACCATCCAAATAGAGTGTTAGGACACAATTCACATGTTAAATAATAAAGAAGTACCCCGACATAACTTAGAGAGGCATAAAAATAGGGAGACATGTTTTACCCCTCTACTTTTAGAAGTTATTTATATTTAACTTCCGTTATATTTTCTTGAACAAATATATTCCAACAGTTAGTAAAGTAATTAAAATTACACTTTACTTCCCAGCTTTTAAAATGATAGGTGAACTCCACGTTTGTATTTATTTTACATATTTATTAGATAAATAATCAATTCAATTAAAAACGAACACTTTAGACACCTGCGTTAGATGACATAGCTTTCCATCTTGAAGTCCAATTTCATTTTCAAATAAAATAAAAACTATTTGAAATCTACGTCCAAACGCCTACTTAGTCTAATCTATAAACTTTGTAAGGTTTAGTAGTCGTTTGACCAAAGAAATCATTTATTTTTCACTTTATTAGAATTTTTGAAGTTAGAATAAAATTTAGTTGTATTTTTGTTATACCTTTTAAAAAGAATATTTAGTTGTTTGAATGTACTTTTCCTAAATATCATGAAATATGATTTATACTTCAATTTTTAAAAGTTATCAAAATCACCCAACTTGATTAATTTACCTTAGATATACAACCAAATCTACTCTAAAAGGATAATATCTCATAATTAATAATCACATAATGTCATAAATTAAATCCTATATTAAGTACAAAAAATTGCTTCGCTAATTCAAATATCATGATTAATATATTTATTTTACACTTTTTAAAATCTATCTAATAAATAAAAACTCAATTAAAAAGATCCAACCCGACGCAAAATCCAAACCGTTGACACACTCGATCAAATTGAAATAGGATTGTTTTAAATAAAATTTAGGGTAAAATTTAACAAAAGAAGAATAGAAAAGTGAGATGAAAAAAAAAAGTGAAAATACTTTCCACTCCGGATCTCGTTCACGGCTGCACTCGAAAAAGGTAAGCTTGAATTTTTCTCAGTTTATTTTATTTTTTATGTGTTATGTGTGCTGATTAGTTTAGTTTTCTGATTATAATACCTGATTCCAAGTATGATAGCTTGTTTTAATTTAACTAGTAGATTTAGTTATTACATTACGGATTAATATGTGTAATCTTGTATGAAATTTGAATGTGAGTGATAATGGACCTCTCATGATCTGATATGAATGAATTGATAGCTTATCCATGTTTAATATAATGTGTTAAGATGCTGTCATGAGCTCATTAGTCTGTAACTATGATTAGTAATTAGTTGTGTGCGCTTTGCATAATGTTATATGTCAGAGATGATAGATTATTGCTTAAAGTCCTATGATAAGCATATAGTATGGTATTGGTTGATGGAGATTTTGTTCAGCTTTAATTTCAGCATACCCTTTGTTTTGAAGGATTATGACATGATTAGTGGTATACCTTATGATATTTGACTTATTTTAGTTGTTCATTTATGACCACATGTGTTGTTAGGTTTAGATGTAACCTTGTGTGATAGGTGTGATTGTGTGAGTAAAGTTTGTGGCATGAATGACCAGTATAAGATTTGCTTTTGTTTTAGAAACTACATTATGCAATATCATGTTTTGAATGCTGTGTATTTTGGTCTTTCATCAACTTGGGCCCTTTGTCAAGCAATGACAAGAGTTTAGATGTTATATATAAGTTTGAACATGTGTTAATATGAACTATTCATATAATCTTAAGGCAACATGAGATATATTAACTTTGAAGGTTCACTAACATGCTTAGATTTGTATGAAAAAGAATCTGAAATAACTACTATAAGCCTCATGTATATGACGAGTTAATTTCACGAATGTGATTGGCAAGGGATATGTTAAGTGATTTTTCAAATATGTCTGTTCCTATCATGATCCCGTGCTTATTTTCTCATGTCCTGGCTATGTCTTCATCTGAAATAAGACCTTTTGGGCTCAGTTGTTCATCTTACCAACCAAAGTTCGAAGTTGATTGAATCTCATTGCGAAGTTATTTATGGTGCGGTAGGTACGGAGCCATCATGAAAAAAGCTTTGGTGGCACTGGGAGAGGGTGTGTAATCCAAAAGGGGGGGGGTTGAGTATTACTAATTTTTTTGTTTGGAACAGGGATGACTATAGCTAAACGGTGGTGGGACTTGCTCATAAACAAGACAAGTTTGTGAATTAGATGGATTCACACATACTACATAAAGAACCAACCTACGCAACATGTGTTAGTGCCAAAGCGGGCTGTTGGATGATTAGGAAAATGTTTAGTCTAAGGAGAGTGGTTTCTCGTGTACGGTTCAACAACGGCAAGAGTATGATAAGGCGGATCTACCATCACTTTCTTGATTCTACTCCTAAGGTGCCTTGGAAATGTATCATGTTCCAAAATGCGGCTAGACCTAAAGCCTCGTTCATTATGTGGTTGCACGTGTTAGGGAAGCTGTTGACTACTGATAGACTCAACAAATGGGGAATTGAGGTGGAGCCTAAATGTAGTCTCTGCCAAAGTTGTGATGAAACAAGGGAACATTTGTTTGTGCAATGCTCTTACACTAGAGCTGTTTGTCCGCTTGGGCAGCTCAATTGGTTATCAAGGGGGATATTTGGAAAATGGCCAAGGATCGAATCCCGTCAGCGGCAGTGTGGGGGTTACTTCTTGAAATAAAGGAGGGCCCCTTGTGTGCAGCGTGGTACTGGTCTAACCTTTGAAATCAATTGAGTCACCATGATTTACCTCCTTCACAGACCTGTCGGACCGGGGTGTGGGGGCTCCTGGGGTGGGAGTTCCACCTTTTTTGGAAAATGGAATAGGGTGCTTCAGTGGTTACAAATGCAGAATTACACCCCAGCATATTGGGATCAGCACCAACAGTGGTTGAATAAGCAGTCAAGAGACGGATTTCAGAGAGCTCAGATTCTTAAAATGATATGTACAGAGGTTGTCCATGCTATCTGGATTGAGAGAAACAAGAGGGTATTTGAAAAGCAAAGCGAGGCGGGAAGCGGTGACCAAGGAGATTGTCTATGTAATTTGTGTAAGAGCTCCACCTAGATTTCAATATGTATTGCATTCTATTATGTTCTAGGTTAGCTTTGTGTTTTTTTCCTGGTGAAAGTAAGTTGTGTATAACTTACTACTGGTTTGCAATGTCCTACTTTTGTGGTTAAGAAAATTTTAATTACCAAAAAAGAGAAGTATTAGAGAAAATAAAGAGAAGCTTTTGATCTAACAGCTCAAACATGGAGTTAGGGTTATAACTGAGAGATGAGATGATCCCTTCTTTCTCCAAGAAGGTATATTTATTTACCCAAACCCTATACTTTTCAATGTGAAAGTACAAATAAAATGATTAGCATACAACATGAATGTCTCATCGCATAGTATCACGAGGCTCGAGACTAACAGGCGTGTGATGGGAGTTGTTGGGAGTGCGATCTAGTTTGGCAACTACCGTAAAGCCTATTTTCCCTCGGATGCCTCGTCATCCCGGGGTGGCAACGATCCAACACATACGGGGTGATGCCGTCAAGGCTATTCCGGGGATTATTCTACGATCCGGATCTAGTCTAACCCATTGCTCCACGTGTCAAACTATGGTTGGTCCGTTTGTTGACCCCGATTCACCCTATGCGGATATTGTCGTTGTTGAGCCTTTTGTGATGATGCCATATATCTTCTAATCCAATAACGAGAGACGATTGTGACCAATATTTAGTTTGGGACATAGAGAGACTAACAATAGAGCAAAATCGTAGCTTGTAACTCGTGCAACCAAAATTTATAGAAGACGAGTTCCGAGATATTTATATGATGATAATGATAAACTTCTTATTGCGGGTAGCTAGATTTCGAGTAAAGTAAAGCACCAAGTACACCACATAGGCGCTCAATAATTAATGAACAAGCACCGGACAGGACTCCATTAGCATGTACAGAGCCTATCGGATCCATCATAATTCATAAATAATACTCCTTCCGTCCCAATTTATATGACACACTTTACTTTATAATCAGTCCAAAAAAGAATGACATTTTTTTTATTTGGTAATAATTTAACTTTAAATTTTAACGCTTAACGAGATGATCTATAACTACACAAATATCTTTGATTTGTTTAAGATCACAAAATTCAAAAATCTTTTTTAATTTCTTAAACTTTGTGTCCAGTCAAACTATATCATATAAATTGGGACGGAGGAAGTATGTTAGTTCCAAATAAAAAATTCTCGGATCCTCCAAAATGTTGTCGCACTGTGTTGGATCCTCCAAGATTGAATAACTTTTGAAGGATAAAACAAAGTGAAACTTACACAAATGACTATAGTTTAGGGCTTTAAAATTTGTCATAGCTATTGAAAGAAATAATCCTCTTAATTATTTTCATTAATTGAAAGGTATTTATACAAGTTACAAAATAGGAGAATCATATTCCTATTTTATTCCTAAAACCTTATTCTACCATAATTCTAACTATACAATTATGGTAGGTGTATCATCCTAATTTAGGTAACAAATACATTATAATATACATCAAATATATGTACCATATATACAAGATTACATAATTGTAATCTGCCCGTGATTGTTGGGCTTCGTGGATTGCCAAATTGCCCCACCGGCTACCGTGATTTGGCCGGGGCGGGCTTTGCTTTGCTCCATTTGCCCATGATATACACTTCTGTATATTGGATGTATATCACGGGTATATTGCTATGTTTAATACACCCCCGCAGTCATAGCGGGCGGTCTTCGAACGCTGAAACTGTCCCTAAAATCTTCAGAAAGGACCGCGGGTAGATCATTCGTAAAGATGTCTGCAACTTGATAACGAGACGGAACATGGCATACGTGAACGTGACCCTTAGCAACCTTTTCACGGACAAAGTGAATGTCCATTTCGATATGCTTAGTGCGTTGGTGCTGAACCGGGTTACCTGAAAGATAGATGACACTAATGTTATCGCAATATACCAAGGTTGCCTTCTGAATTGGACAATGAAGCTCCAAAAGCAAATTACGTAGCCAACATGATTCGGAGACCACATTCGCTACCCCTCGATATTCTGCTAGCGTGATAGAGTTGCCTGACGCTTCGCCGATCAGGAGACCAAGTTGTTGCCAAGGAACATACAGTAGCCAGACGTCGAACGTCTAGTGTCGGGGCAGCCACCCCAATCTGCATCTGTGTATGAGACAAGTGTGGATGTAGATGAAGGATACAAATGCAAACCATAGTCCAGTGTCCCCTGAATATACCGAATGATGCGTTTGATTGCATTCATGTGCTCAACTCTGGGATCATGCATGAATAAACACACCTGCTGAACATCATACGTAATATCCGATCTGGTAAAGGTAAGATACCGAAGGGCCCCTGCAAGACTGCCATAGCGGGTCGGGTCCTCGTATGGTGCGCCGGCCTCTGCACTAAGTTTGAGCTTTGTGTCAACTGGAGTGGAAGTGGACTTACAAGATGACATCCCAGCCCTCTCGATGATCTCAGCCGCATATTTTCTTTGAGACAAAAACAAACCATCTGAATGACGCTTGACGGCAATCCCCAAAAAATAACTCAAGGGTCCTAAGTCTTTCATAGCAAACTCAGAGCTGAGCATGGCCATGATAGACTAGCGTAAGGCATCGGAAGAGGCAGTCAAAATGATATCATCCGCGTATAATAGAATGTAGGCCAAGGACGAACCACGACGGTAAATGAACAGGGAATTATTTGACCTGCTGTGAGTGAACCCAATAGTCGAAACAAAGTCAGCAAACCTCGTATACCAGGCCCGTGGAGACTGCTTAAGCCCATATAAGGACTTCTTTAATAAACAGACATGATGAGGACGTTTGGGATCTCTGAATCCCAATGGCTGATGCATATAGATTGTTTCCTTGAGATCCCCATGTAGGAAAGCGTTCTTGACATCCAACTGGTGAATAGGCCATGCCTTTGAAAGAGCCAAGCTAAGCACAGTGCGAATGGTAGCCGATTTGACCACCAGACTAAACGTCTCACCACAATTTATCCCAACCTGCTGAGTCTTACCATCACCCACAAGCCGCGCCTTATGTCGAGCAAATGACCCATCTGAATTCTCTTTATGAGCAAAAATCCACATATACCTAATAACATTAATACTAGACGGACGGGGCACCAACTCCCACGTCTTATTATCAATAAGAGCATTATATTTATCAGTCATAGCAATTTTCCAATTCGGGTCGGTCAAGGCGGACACAGGATTACGGGGCAAGAGGGATTTAGAGACATTAGAATGTAAATTAAAATGTCTTTTAGGTGTAAAAATACCCCGCTGACTATGAGTGACCGGTCTATGACTTGAGGAAGAATAGAGTGAATTTTGGAAATTTGCTGGGCTCGGGACGGACTGGCCAGCAAGCAGTGGGCCTGCTGGCCCAAAACTGGACGTAGAAGCTAGGCCGAGAACGATAACTGGGACTGGACCAGTTCCAGTGGTGGACTGGACTGGCCCAATCACTGAAATTGGTCCAGTGCCGACCGAGACGTGCCGGTGGGACCAGCGGGGCAGTGGGCCCGCTGGAGAGTTTTGGGTGCGGGAGATGTCCGAAAAATGCCGAATAATATACGGGGATATTTGGTCATCCAAAAAATTATACGAACCAGGCTCGGGAGTATGAACTTTCGTATAAGGAAATTGGGTTTCATCAAAAATGACATGGCGATTTATTATGATTTTCTTGGAGGATAAATCAAAGCATTTGTAACCACGATGATTAGACGGATAACCCAAAAACACACACGGAGTAGACCGAGCCTGAAGTTTGTTAATTGTGGTGGATGGAAATAACGGATAACACAAACACTCAAAGACCCGAAGATGAGAATAAGACGAGTTCTTATTATATAAGATTTGGAGGGGGAAAGAATATGTGAGACCTTTGGAAGAAATTATGTTAAGGAGATATGTGGCCATTTGTAGAGCATGATGCCAAAAATATGGGGGTATGAAAGCATGAATTAAGAGAATTCGGACAATGTTATTTATGGAACGAATTTTGCGTTCGGTTTTCCCATTTTGTGAAGATGTATGAGGACACGAAAAATGAAAATTGATCTCATTATTAGCACAAAACTCCCGAAACTCCCTATTGTCATACTCTTTTCCATTATCACATTGAATATTTTTTATTTTTCTTTCGAATTGGGTACGAATGAACACTCTAAATTTTATGAAGACTGAAAACACTTGTGATTTATTCGCAATTGGAAACGTCCACAAAAATTTAGAATAATCATCTAAAAAGAGAACATAATATCGATGCCCTAACGAAATAAGAACATGAGACGTCCATAGGTTGCTATGAATAATATCAAATGGCATTGAAGTATGAGAATTTGAGTCTACAAATGGCAACTTAACAATTTTTCCTAACGAACAAGATTGACAAATTTGAGTACGACTCGTACCCTCACACGAAATAAAACTATTTTTATCTAAAGCTGATAAAATAGAGGATCCCGGATGACCAAGACGAGCATGCCACAAGGAAGGAGAAATGGATGCAAAGGCTGATGGCAAAGCTTGACTCGATGGACTAAAACCGGGCATGATAGAATACAGATCCCCCTACTATCACACCTCATGAGATGACTCCCCATTTTGAAATCCTGCACAGAGAAACCAAACGGATCAAATTCAACAGAAACGGAATTGTCAGTGGTGAACTTTCGGACAGACACTAAGTTTTTAATTGATTTGGGGGCATGTAAAGTATTTTTCAAGATAAGGGGTGGATTGGGGGGAGACAACGTTTTCTTACCATAACCCTGAATTGGAATAGAGTTGCCATTACCAATAATTATACCCCGAGGGTTGCTCAAATTGGAATAAGATGAGAGAGTACCTAAATCGGAAGTCATGTGAGTAGTGGCACCGGTGTCCATATACCAATTTGGGTCCGGTTGAGTCAAACCCAATGTGTGCATCGCGGCCTCGATATCGGTCGGAGTGGGGCCTGCTGCGTGGTGGGCTTGCGGAGGTCGGGGTCCAAGTATTCCATGACGGGGACTGAACTGGGTCGTAGCTGGCGTTACTGGGCCACTGGTCAGTGGGCCGCCATTGCTGATTGTTGGGCCGGAAAGGCTGGCCAGCCCACTAGCTGCCGGTATTTGCTGGAAAGTAGGGGCTGCTGGCCCACGGCCCACTACCCCAGCCCTACTGCCATGGGCCCCACTGCTGGGACTAGGAGGGTGGTGGGCCACTGTTCACTGTACGGGACCCACTGCCTGCTTGCTGACCGCCGGAACAGCCGCGTTTGCCCCCGCGGTTTTTGTTATTATTCTTACGATTATTTTTGCCTCCACCATGAGTATTGTTTTGGCCCGAATTATCAACAAAACCCGAAGAACTTGGGGAGGACGCCATCATGACGACGGGGCTTGCTCCGGTAGCCGCCTTTTTAGCCAAACCGGCTTCTTCCAAAATAAGCATGGAGTGGGCTTGATAAAAGGCGAGAAGAGGGTTGCTTTGACGAAGGAGAGTTCCAACACCATTATAGGCCTCGAAAGGCCGCAACCAATTGTAGAACCGGACGATTATTTGTTACGGGGCACCAACATTACGGAGTTGATCCGCCAACTCCTTGAGTTTCTTGCAATATGCAGAGACGTTTGGAAATTCTTCCATGCGAACGAGAGAGAATTCCTGCTCGAGTGTGACGACACGTGAATGTTGGTTATCTTGGAATATGTCAAGCAATCTATTCCAGGCAGCCATAGCCGTGGTATCCAGCTCAATAATCGTCTGTAAAAGGTCAACCGAAATAGTGGAATAGATCCACTGGAGAACGGTAGCATCAAGAGTAATCCATAACTGAGGATCCTCCGCGGGAAGAGGTGTAGCGGGAGGAATTATGTGATGGATAACTTGATGGGAGATAGCGTGAATTTTAAACAATTCTGCCCTCGTCGCATATTGGATGTTTTCCATCTCAAGCACAATAGAGATACTGTTCTTGACGTTAGAAACCATGAGGGTGGGATGATAATTGTTCTTAGACATATTGAAAGAACAAAGAAGGAGGGGAAATTTAGGAGAGATTTTGAAGAGCGGAAGATGAAATTTGGGAGAGAAACCCGATGGGGGTTTCGGCCGAGAGGGTACAAAAGTTGGGAGAGAAAACTTTTGTTTAGACCTAGTCTTTTGATACCATGAAAGAAATAATCCCCTTGATTATTTTCATTAATTGAAAGGTATTTATACAAGTTACAAAATAGGAGAATCATATTCCTAAAACCTTATTCTACCATAATTCTAACTATACAATTATGGTAGGTGTATCATCCTAATTTAGGTAACAAATACATTACAATATACATCAAATATATGTACCATATATACAAGATTACATAATTGTAATCTGCCCATGATTGTTGGGCTTCAGGATCATTTTGACCCCACCGGGTACCGTATTGGTGGGTGGGTTATTCTTGCTTTGCTCCATTTGCCCGTGATATACACTTCTGTATATTGGGTGTATATCACGGGTATATTGCTATGTTTAACAACTATAATTTTAATATTTATAGGACATAGCTACTTTTTAACTTGTTGTATTCATAAAACAGCTCGCCGTATTCAATTCTTTTCGTTGTATTCAAGCCAGATGTATTCAATTCAGTGTATTCACGTCAAAATGTATTCAACTCAATTTTATTCATTTTTAGCTACTTTTACATTGTATTCAAACAACATAAAATACAAAAAAACATTGTATTCAACTTATTGTATTTTAAATTCGATTGTATTCAAATAACATAAATACAAAAAAAAATAGATTCAGCTGTAATAGATACACTAAAATACTGAATTACCTCCGGTGAACAGTGATTTTCGCCGGCAAACAAGTTCGATTAAACTGGAGTTGGTACTTCCAGTTGCCAGTAGCTATTTCTCTGTCCTTATTCTTGTTAAATTTTGCCGCTTCACTATGTTGATTCGTGACTTTATTTCTTGCATCTACCTTTATTGTCTTTATTTATAGCATTCTCAGCGTAGTGATTTTATTTGCCTTTAGATTTTTGTTAACTTGTGTTTTCGCTTTGATTCCTTCCTGTTTTAGGGTAAACGTTTGAGTAGTTTATTATTTTATATTTGCTTTAGTGACTTTGGTAATTGATGGTAGACTAGGGTCATGTTCTCGGTCGGGGACGGGGGCGAGGGTTAGAGGGAGTAAGTGGGGTAAGGCAGATGCTAGGCTGAGAATAGGGTCTTGGAACATTGGGACCTTAACGGGGAAGTCCATAGAGCTAGTTAAGATTCTTAAGAAGAGGAGGATTAATATAGCATGTGTCCAGGAGACCAAATGGGTAGGACCTAAGGCTAATGATGTGGAAGATATAAGTTATGATTCTCGGGTAGGTCGAGGTATCGGAATGTGGTAGACATTTTAGTAGACAGCGAGCTAAGGGATCATGTGGTGGAGGTTAAGAGGGTCAATGACAGGATCATGATGATTAAGTTGGTAGTTGGAGGGCTTACTATGAACATTATTAGTGCTTACGCGCCTCAGGCGGGCTTGAACGAGGAGGATAAAAGACAATTTTGGGAGGATTTGGATGAGGTGGTGGGTGGTATACCATCCACTGAGAAGCTATTTATAGGAAGGGACTTCAATGGATATATTGAGTCACTTCCGGGGGGTTATGACGACGTGTATGGAGGCTTTGGGTTCGGGGATAGAAACGGGGGAGGCGTCTCACTTTTGGAATTCGCTAGAGCTTGTGGGATAGTGATAGCCAATTCAAGGCTCCTGAAGAAGGAGGAACACTTGGTGACTTTAAGTAGTTCGGTGGCTTTAAGTAGTTCGGTGGCTAAGACTCAGATAGATTTTTTACTCATTTGGAAGGTTGACAAAGGTTTTTGTAAAGACTACACGGTTATTCCGAGGGAGGATCTTACGACTCGACATAAGCACGGTGATGAATTTGGAGATCAAGATGGAAAAGAAGAGGAGGGTTGCGAATGACAGGTTAAGAATCAAATGGGGGAGTTTGACCATGGCTAGTGCAAAGGAGACGAGGGACAGGTTGATGGTCAATTGGGCTTAGGGGAGTAGTGGGGATGCGACTGGTATGTGGGATAGGACGGCTAGTTACATTCGAGAGGTAGCTAGCGAAGTATTTAGGGTCTCGAGGGGTAGCCGTGGTGGGCATTGAGGGGACTGGTGGTGGAATGGTAAAGTTCAAGAGAATGTGGAAGCGAAGAAAACGACGTATGCGAAATTGGTAGAAAGTAATGATGATGTAGAGAAGTGGACGAATAGGGAATCGTATAAGATGGCGAGGAAGGAGGCAAAACTTGCTGTTACGACGGCAAAAACGACGGCTTTTGAACGCATGTATGTGGAATTAGAGGAGAAAGACGGGGATAGGAAGTTGTACAGACTAGCCAAGGTGAGGGAGAAGAGGGCATGTGACTTGGATCAAGTGAGGTGTATCAAGGATGAAGATGGAAAAGTACCGGTGGAGGATGCACATATTAGGCGGAGATGACAGTCTAACTTCCATAAACTCTTATACATTGTGTTGAGAGACCTGGAGCAATTTGGTAGGTACCGGGATTGTGGGTATTGTAGAAGCATTAAAGTAGAGGAGATTAAGGGTGTTATTAGCAGGATGCGCAGAGGACGAGCGACCGGGCCTGATGAGATCCCAGTCGAATTTTGGAAGAGCGTAGACATGGCAAGTTTGGAGTGGCTGACTGAATTGTGTAATGTCATTTTTAAGACGACGAGAATGCCCGAAGAATGGAGGTGAAGTACAATGATCTCTTTGTACAGAACAAATGTGATATCCAGAGTTGTAACAACTATAGGGGTATCAAGCTGCTAAGCCACACTATGAAAATGTGGGAGAGGGTCGTGGAGATGAAGGTGAGAAGAGACGTATCTATTTCTGAGAACCAGTTTGGGTTCATGCTGGGACATTCGATCACATAAGCCATTCATCTTATTAGGAGGTTGGTGGAGCAGTAAAATGGAGAGGAAGAGAGACTTACATATGGTTTTCATCGACCTCGATAAGGCATACGACAAAGTCCCTAGGGAGGTTCTATGGAGATGTTTGGAGGTTAGAGGTGTACATGTGGCGTACACTAAGGCGATCAAGGATATGCATGATGGAGCCAAGATTAGGGTACAGACAGTAGGAGGAGACTCGGAGCACTTCCCAGTGATGACGGGGTTGCACCAGGGATCAACGCTTAGCCCATTTCTATTTTCCTTGGTAATGAATGGACTGACGCGACAAATTCAAAAAGAGGTGCCATGGTGTGTGTTATTCGCAAACGACATAGTCCTGATTGATGAGACTCGCAGTGAAGTGAATGATAAGCTGGAGGTTTGGAGACAGACTCTGGAATCTAAAGGATTCAGGCTGAGTAGGACTAAGACAGAATACTTGGAGTACAAGTTCAGTAACGATAGCGACCTTGAGACATACGTGGAGGTGAGGCTTGGTACTCAGGTCATTCTAAAGAAATGAAGCTTCAAGTACATCGGGTCTATTATCCAAGGGAATGGAGAGATTGATGACGATCTCACGCATCGTATTGGGGCAGGGTGGATGAAATGGAGGCTCGCATCTGGAGTCTTATACGACAAAAAAGTGCCACCAAAACTTAAAGGCAAGTTCTATAGGACGATGGTTAGACCGACTATGTTGTATGGGGCGGAGTGTTGTCCAGTCAAGACTCCGCACATCCAAAAGATTAAAGTTGCAGAGATGAGGACATTGAGATGGATGTGCGGGCATACAAAGTGGGATATGATTAGAAATGATGATATCCAAGACATAGTGGGAGTGGCCTTGGTGGAGGATAAGATGTGGGAAGCAAGATTGAGATGGTTTGGGCATGTGTAGAGGAGAGACACAAATGCCCCGGTGCGGAGGTGTGAGAGGTTGGCTATGGAGTGGTTCAGGAGGGGTAGAGGTAGGCCAAAGAAGTATTGGTGAGAGGTGATTAGACGAGATATGGCGTAGGTGCAACTTACTGAGGACATGACCTTAGATAAGAGTTGTGGAGGACACTAATTAGGGTAGAAGGCTAGTAGGTAGTCGAGCGTAGTCCTACTCACGCTTACAAACTGGTAGGGATAGTGTTTTTAATGTAGGCATGCTTAGCCTATCATACAAATAGACACAATATTGCTTTATAGTCACATGTAGCTGATTTTCTGTTGATATGTGTCCTTTAGTATACATTGTTTAGCTTATTTACCTTCGGAATGCGCTATCATAACTTTTTCGCTTTTGATACCAGCAATTTTCATATTGCTTTAAATTTTTCCTAACCGTTGATCTTGTTTGATTTACTCTTGTTTTGGTTTTGCTTTGCTTGTGCTTATGCTCTATCTTGAGCCGAGGGTCTCTCGAAAATAGTCGGTCTACCTTCAAGGTAGAGGTAAGATCTGTGTACACTCTACCCTCCCCAAACCACACGTTGTGGGATTTCACTGGATATGTTGTTGTTGTTGTTGCATACAATCTAAAAATTTAACAAATAAACTCAAATACTGAATATAAAAAAATAACAAATACAATGAATACAATGAACGTGACCGGAAAAATACGACTCAGATCTTAGCTCCGGCGGGCAGTGACCGGAAGTTCAATCCCTCCATCACATCACTTGTCATCTAATGGTTGCATCGTTCCCTCAACCGCCACACTTGTCATCAAGGCATTGAAGTTGCCGGAACGTGATCGGAAGAAAATGGCTCAGATCTGAACGTGACCGGAAAGAACATGAGTGGAAAGCTCAGATCGTCGGTGCTGGAGATAAAAGGGACGGCGGCGGCGGGGGGGGGGGGAAATCGGGAGAGAAAAGGGCAACGACAGCGGTGGGGCGGACAGATCTGGAGGGAGGCATGGCATCGTTGCTTTTCCGGTGAGCAGTGGTGTCCGACGGAAATGATCGGAAAAGAGGAGAGACGGCGACGACATTCCAACAAGTAGTGGTGTCAGGCGGAAACGATCGAAAAATAGAAGAGGGACGGCGGCAGCGTGGGGCGACGACGGAGAGCTGGGGAGAGAGAGGTGAGGGAGAAGACCATAAACCTAATATATTTTGGTATAGCTATGGATGATAATTAACATATAACTTTTAGCTATGCAATGTAATTAAAACAAACTACAGTTACTAAATATAATTATGTACTAATAGTTAGTTATGCTAAAGTAAATTTTCCTAAAACAAACCCCTGCATGTCAAAGGTCAAAAGTTGTTGAACTTGAAGTTTTGCTCATGGGACAAACGGGGTCAAGAGTTCAAGACCAACCACCTCTATGGCCATTCTTGTAAATCACACTTCAGGTGAAACAAGCTAATGACAAAAATCAACAGGCTCAAATTTAAGGAACTAACAATTTAAGAGCACAACAAACATTTGGTCACACTGTAAAATACATATTGCTTTGCCAGGACAAGAACTAGCTTAGCAGTATCACTAGCCAAAATATCTGATTTAACATAAACTCAGGTAAATGATGTACATTACCGACTCACTGAACTGAAAAATCCTTGAGATAAACTTGGTATTATCCAAAGAGGCAGAGAGAATGCAAAGTCCGATATATTTTCCTGAAGAAGAGGTTGTATCCTTCCATTCTGAACATTGTAAATACCCATATCATAGCCAGGTAGTGTGTCGTAATAAGCTCCAGAGAAGTCATCAGTGAAATATATGCAACTCTCGCATTCTGGGTAAGCCGAGCACGAAATTGAGAAGGAATGGTTGCTTCCTACAAAAATAGACCAATCACCCAAAGATTTCACTTCTTCCCACTTCTCATTGCACACATCCAGCTTGTAAATTTTGAAATACCAAGTGTTTAGGCAAGGAGTATCTGTGATTCTTGTATCAAACAAAAGCCTCATTATGGCATATATTTGGCCCTCTACCTCAACAAGATATGTAGTAACATACACCAAATTATCCATATCGTGAGATGGTGTGACGGTTATTTTCTTCAAGAAAGAACCCGCAAAGTCCCAAATTAGAACTTCACCAAACGTGTCGATAGCATAAAACTTCCCGTCATGACAGACGGCATCATCAACATGGCCGCGAATGCAACTCAAGGGAGTCCAAGAAACATCACCTGGCTTTGCAAACGCCATCTTCCAATTATCAGAATAGATAGCAAAAATTACACAATCTGATGAGCACGGACTAGTAGACAAGATAACTTTGTAAACAAACGAGTCGCGAAAGCTCTTTCCTGTACAAACTAGATTCAAATTAGGGCATTTATGCAGTGGTGGAAGAGAAATTTGGCCCCCCGATAATGGATTCAGTAAGTGCATCTCAAAATTGGCATCTAAAGTGACCAACCAACCATGAGAAGAACCCCAACAACGTTTATCTAGAACATCTGGCAAACATATATCATAACTCTTACCGCTGAAAGGACTATAAAATGTTCGCAAGCTTTCATGTTTCTTCTGAGGAAGCATCAGCAAGGGAAGGAATGAGCATGAAGAATTTCCATTTTGTAGTATACTAATTCTCCATGACTTACACACTGCACCAAACCGCAACCAGTCTTCAGCAAAATGCAGCTGACTAGCAATTAACCCCAAAAGTTCCACCGGCAACTTTGACCAATCTGATGTTGACTGGATAAAAAAAAAGATTTACTACCTCCATTTCAATTTGTTTGTATTAGTTATTATTTGGACAGTCAAAGGATATTTTCTTTAACCATTCTTTCTAAATATTTTGAATTATTAACTATTGTCACTTATAGTACTTTTTATTCAGTTTCTAAATATGTAAATTTTATTTCAAAAATATTGAAGATTCTATATCTGAATTCACACCGAACATTAGTTAATTCTCCTACTCCGAGTCAAGCCCCAAAAATTGAAACTAAAGAAATTAAAATTACAGAAAGAAGAACTAGAATTTTTTAAAACTAAGAGTGAGTATACTACACATCTTATTGAAATACCAGTGATATGCAAGATGATCAACTGTGTGTTCTGATATGTGACATTGGTTAAATTACCCTATTGGAATATCAAAACTAACTCTCCCAACTATAGGTGTGTCTGCTATGGAGGAAAATGTTTACCTTAGAAGATTTTAAAAAAAAATCATTTACAAGTGTATGGCTGATTACAGAAAGTTGGTAACTCATGGTAATCATACAAATAAAGTATAAATATTGTGTTTAGATGATATTATTAAGTACCAAAGGTTGATACTCCCTCCGGATCAAAAAGAGTGTCCACTTACCAAATCAAGAAAGAATTAACCTTACTTTTTCAAATTTTCCCTTATTAATTGTTAGGTGATCAAATCCCCAATACCAATTTAATTAGGGGCATTTTAGTCAAATTGCCTATGTTTGCCTAGGAGTTAGTATTTTCTTAAGAGGTGTGAAAATAGCTAAGTGGACACTCTTTTTGATCTGAAGGGAGTAATAATTAGTGTGAAATGTGGCTGGAGTTTGAGAAACCGCTTTGCATAACTTAAGGTAACTAATTTCCGTCATACCAAAAACACCTTTAACTTCCTTTTCGTATTGTCATTCCTCAAAGTAGTAAAGTGGAAACCTTACCATTATAGTACTGAACCACCAAAAGAGTTTGCAAGGTTTTGCTTTGAGATCTCATAAAATTCTGAAATTAATAAAGTAAAAGATTTAGACTCAATATACAACATATTCCAGAAACAAATTGGCCATTACAACATCTAATCCCATCACAAGTAGAAACAACCTCAAACTTTGCTTCAAACAAATACAACAACAACAAACCCAGTGTGATCCCACAAGTGGGATTTGGGGAGGATAGGATGTACGCAGGTCTTACCCCTACCTACCGTAGCTAAAAAAACTAGAACTGATTTCGCATCAGTAACTCATTTTGAACCTGACTCTAAATTCTGAACTAATATCAAGTATAACCCAATACCATTATCAGAAGCCTAAATAAAGGCTGCTATCACATGTCGAGAATCAAATCCCACCTCTGGGTGCATATCTAGAGGAGCATTTCTGCCGTGACTTCCATACAGACATTATATCAAATAGTTGGGCAACACTAAGGATCTCAAGTACATGGACGAGTCAAACCTCTATCAGAGGCAAAGTTAGACGGGTCATTGGCACTTATGCCCCTATTTTGTGGTGGTCTTTAATTTTTGCCATAACAAACAACTTTTTCGCGGGGAATAAGTTAATATTTTCACATTATAATATCCCACAAGTTAGGCACCCCGTGTCTAAAGAGCTTTTTCCCCACCAGGCATAAGTTCGATTGCTAAAGGGCAAAAATTAAAGAACAGCCCATTTGAAGGGCAATTTCTTCAAGTTAGACCTTTTCGCAAAGTACTTGCAAATATAAACCTTTTCCCATGAATATTCTACTCATACTGAACCTCATTGACTCTAAATTCTAAAATAACATCAACTCAAACCCAACAGCCTTATCAGAAGCCTAAGTAAAACGCTGATATCACTTGCCCTGGAAAAAGTGTCACCTCATACTACTGAAATGATGATCTGGGTGCATAAAAAAGGAGTCTTTTTGGCGCAACTTTAACAGAGGCATTTTATCAAACAGTTGGGGGACAATAAGGATCTCAAGTACTTTGAATAACAAAGAATTACTTACCGTGGAGAAGAAGCAATACAAAAATCCTGCCGAATAACAACCAAATCGATACCTCTGTCGTTCTGATTTACTTTTGGAGTCGCTTAACAAACTCCCAAGTTCTAAATTCTAATACGAAAGAATGAAAAAGGAACAATGAATTACACTTTACGGACACTATGTTTGTTAAATGTCAGTCATAGACCTCTTTAATCTAAAAACGGAAAAGGATAAAAAAAAAATCTCTCAAACTATACGAAATGGAACAAAAATGTCATTCATTAATAGTTTCGTCCAACAATACATTAACATTTCCATCCAATAACCTTCTGTTAACAGTTCCGGCTAAAAATGTCCCTATTATTACTTAAATGGGTTAAAATGTCATTTTTTTAATAAATATATTATTTCTTTTCGTTTTAAAATATATTCTTTTCCTTATAAAAATATTATTTTTAAAGAATCTTTTCTTTTAAAATTCCTTTAACTAATAAAAAAGTAAAAAATAACTGTTTACTCTTAAACTCATATTATCAATTGAAATATAATAACCTCGTGTATTTTTTTAACTGACAATATAAGTCATATATATATATATATATATATATATATATATATATGATTATAGTAACCTCATCATTAATTTTCATTTAGATAAGTAATGATAGGGTCATTTTTGAACAAAACTATAAACTACAAGGACATTTTTTTGACCAAACTATTAACTACAAAGAAATTTTAGATCAAACTATTAACCGAGGGCATTTTGTTCAATTTTATATAATTTAAGGGTATTTTTCACTCTTTCCTATCTAAAATCATGTTTACATCATTTTGGTCTAACATTTGAGGTATACATGTCTTCACAAAAAAAAATGATCTCCAAAAATATTGTTTTTCTTTTCAAAAACTAATCCACAAACATAATTTTAGAACTGAACAAAACGGAATGCAAGTAGTGAAAATCGTTTACTCTCCATTTGTGTGTTAAAAAATGATGTCTCTAACTTTGAACGATAGTTTTCCTCCCTCCTATCTCAAGACGTGGTCATTGATTGATGATTTTATAAAGGGAAAAAGGGTCAAATTTGCCCTCCAACTATGTTTTATGGAACACATTCCCTCCGTTAAACTTTGGAATTAAATATACCCTCACCGTTTGCAAACTTGTTAAATTTTCTCTCATTTGGACGGAAAGTTGACGTGTACGCAACATTGGATCCATGTGGGCAGTTATTAAACATAACCCTAACCCTACCTAATCAGCCCCCGCCGCCCTCCCCATCACCGACGTCGTCACCACCTTGGAACACAACCTAAAAACAACATTCTCGCGCGAGCTATGAATTTCTATATCCAAACAAAGAGGAATTACAAGCTTCTCTTCTTATTTGTTTAACTTTCTTACATATCTCGTGTTATTTCTTTCTTGCTCTTGATTTTAGCCTTAGCTTCTGGGTTCGAATTAAATTTTTGATTTTGATTCCAGTTTCTTAGTAACTTCCTATAGCTTAGAATCCTGAATTTTTTCAGCAAAAAAGGTGGCGTGGCGGTGGAGAAATATCTGAGAAAACGATAGTGGTAGAAAAAAGACGTGGCTGAAGAAAAGAAAAGGAAGGAGAAGAGTGGTGAGCAGCAGTGCGGTGGTGGTGTGAAGCTCGTCTGAGCAGTGATGGGAAAAGGGAGATGAGCGACGGGATGGTGGTTTGACTGTTTGTCGGTTGTGGGTGGGACGGAGCTGGTGGTCCGACGTCGCAGTCGTTGTGGTGGTTGTGGTTGGCCGATTTGATGTTGAATGGGATGTTCAGTTGTTGGTTCGTGGCAGATTTGGTGTTTATCGGTGGTTGCGAAGCAGCGATGGATGTGGGGAATTGTGATGTTGTCGTTGTTGTGATTCGCCAGAGATGATAGTGGTGTAGTGGGCCTGCTCGTGGATCTGGTTGGAGTTTGATGGGGTTAACGGGAGTGCTTGTTGGTCGCTGTGATATTATTTGGTTTATGGTGTGGTTGTGCTGGTATAGTGGTAGTGGTGTACGCAATAGGGGTGGTCGGCGTTGGTTGTTGGAGGTCAGAGTGGTGGTGCGGTTATGGTTGCTGGAGGAGTGTTTGTTGGTGGCTGTGATGGTACAGGGGTCGTTTGGTTGTTGAAGCGGTGGGATTTCGATGCGGTGTGGTAACAGTGGTTTGGGTAGTGGGGTGAAGGGCGGCGGCTCATCGACGATGGCGGTGGAGCGGCAGTTGTTTGGTGTGGGTCCCACATGCATGTGTTTGATTGTCCTCCACGTGGATCCAACGTGACATACACATCAACTTTCCATCTAAATGAGGGCAGATTTAACAAGTTTGCAAACGGTGAGGGTATATTTGATCCCAAAATTTAACGGAGGGCAAATGTGTTTCATAAAATATAGTTGAAGGGCAACTTTGACCCTTTTACCTTTTATAAATGTACAATTGACTGACTTACATTGTAAAAATATAACTCAATATTTACATTGCAAAAATATAGCCCAAAAAACTGTTATACAATATTATACATTTATATACAAAAAGATAGGTACATGAGTGTATAAAAATGCATAATAATATATAAGAGGTGTGTATACACACATATATACTATAATACAATATTATAAACTAGTACGCAAAAAATAACTTCAACACCACCAACTCTCATATACACCAACCCCAAATATTTGGCTTTATAATACACCCATATATACCTGCGATTAGTCATCGCCGGAGCAACACCAACCCTAAATCTCAGATCGACGACGAAGCAGCAACAACAACCAGATCTCCGACTGAACAGCAATAACTACCAGCCATCATCAGAGATCACAAATCTTTTCATCATCTAGTAACCTTGAAGAGGGTAGGAATATAGATGGTATACTAATAAAATTTTATCTAAGTTTATCAAGTAATAAACATGTAATATGAAAGCAGGTAGTATTAACTCAAAATTCATTTTTTATATAAAAGTCTATAATCTTTAATCAATATAAAAACCATAATTGCAGAGTTTAACACTTATTAAAATCATAATTAAAAATATATAGTCTAAAAATCGTACCTCTTAGTAGAATCTTAGATCACCGGAGATCTCAACCCACTCTGGCTCTCGACTCCCTTTTTCTTCTTGAACTCACTTGATAATTGGCCTAGGTGCTTGAGAGTTTCTCAACAGACTATTTCTGAGATTCTTATCAAGATGTAGTTTTATGGACTAATATGGTTCTAATTCTCTGGTATTATGATATTACGATTGATCTTGATTATAGACGGGGGGGGGGGGGTTAGCTAGACATAGAGAGTTTTCAAACAAAGATTTGTATTGAAAGTTTTTCGAATGATTCAAATGTTTTACAAGAGACTCTTTATATAGATAACCTCGATTGATACATGATAGTAAAATGACAAAACCTTCTTTCAAAAGTCATAAAACATACAGTAATATGATAACAACTTTTTCCAAAAGTCTAAAAGGCTATAGTTCTTTGTCTGCTATGATTGCCACTTTTTTCAAAGTTTTTTGTCCTGTTGTAATCATTGTCAAAGCTATCTCTTTTTCCTTTTGTCCTTTGTGTGGCTGCTTTTACTAAATGCTTTCCAGCTGTTCTCTTGATAATATCTTCTTATCATCTCTTGATATCTCCATCAAATTTCTTGATAATATCTTCTGTCTTTGAGTGATATGGTTTGTAATACATGATAATACATGGTAATACATGGGCTTGCCGTAGTTAGACCACGTTGGGCCATAATAAAGTAGTATATTGGGCTCCAAGTAATGAATTACATGGTCCATGTCAGAGTAGTAATTTGGGCTCCAAGTAGTAAAAACTACATGATCCATGCCATAGTAGTAAACTGGGCTGCAAGTAGTAAAACTACATGCTCCATGTCATATGATATTACATTTTCATACAAAAGGATCAGAACTTTTTTTTTATTGTACTGGTAGTAGTAGTATTTTTTGTATTTATACAGGTCTTTACTTTTGTCCAATTACCATATGGTAATGGTCAATAATTTCCTTTTGCATGTTTGTGTTTCAAGTTTATAATTCTATCATGTAAATGTGTCAATTCCATAGTATCTTGTGATTGGATGTCATTGTCATAATTTAGGGTAATAATTTCTTTCACTTCTCCTCCTTTAGAGCATCCAATAATGGATGCCTTCTTGGCTCGTAACATGTCTTCTATCCTGGTTTTCAATGTTAATAGTCTGAATACTCTTTTTGTACTGAGCCATTCTTGAAACTTCTCCAGAGTACATGGTATCTCCATGTTCAAATTCTCATCATCTCCGCTAATGTTACTATTTTTTTCAGTTTTGAATATTTGGCATATCACAATGAGTTTTCCTGTTAAGTCATTTGATGCATCAAACATCTATATTCCATAGACACCTTTTCCAAATGAGTTCATCATGAGTATTGTAGATTCAACGATAATACTTGTCAATTTGGAAATATTGTATATGGTTTCATCCACTATTAGTTTATCAATAAAAACATAAGTGAATAATTTTGATACTATGTCCGGGTTAGCTTGTTCGCTGCATAAGAATCTGGGATACTTGCTCAACTTAGCACTGCGTAAAATATAAGGGTTAGTCTTATAATCATAAAATTTATTGATCTTCTCATAAGCACTGATGTAATCGGTGTGTATTTCGATTTTGTCGCCCTTGATATTGTTGTTGATATTTGGGAAGAGGATGCTATTAAAGATGGCATAGTGGCAAATTTTGATACAAAAGGTGCTAAAGTTTTAGTATTGTTGTTTGGCTTTGTAGGTAATTTTGATTGGGTTTCATTGATTTGTAAGGTTCTCAGGGTTCTTAAATCTTGTAAGGCTTCTTTGAGCTCGTTTACAAGATGAGTATTCTCTTGTAATTTGGATATTATGGTTCCATTGGTTTGTATAATAGAATCCATGGCATTGGTTATATATTCTTCAAGGTTATCATCACTGATCGACATCGTTATATCTGCTAAGAAAATCAGCTAAAATATTTTTAGTTCCAGATATATTCTTAACAATAAAATCATAACAACAAAAGAATGATTGTCATTTTCTCCTTTTATTCAGTTCTGGTAAAGGGTCTATTTTGTTTGTAATAAAAGATTTTACATGTGTGTTATCCATTTTAACAACAAATTTTACTGGTAATATGTGATAATGAAATCTCTTTATTCCAAATTTTACTGCTAATAATTATTTTTCATTAATATGATAGTTTTTCTCATTTGGCTTCCATGTTCCACCTCCATATCCGCAGATTAGTGGTTTTTCTTTATCTATATCATCTTTATCATATGTTATGAGGACTGCTCCCCATCCTATATTACTAGCGTCAGTAAAAAGTTCTAGTTGGTCTTGTTCCGTTGGTATTCTATGTTTTGGTAATGCTTTTTTACCTTTTTCTTGATTTCATTTATAGCTTTAGTATGTTCTTCTTTCCATTCAAAGGGTTATATTTTTCTTTGTTAATTCTTGTAATGGTTTTCTTAAAAGTGGTAAATCTTTTATATAGTCTGAAGCATAATTTATTACTCCTAAGAACTGTTGTACTTCTTTCTTACTTTCTAATTTATCCTTGAACTTTTTTATTTTTGTTACAATGTGTTCTTGCAATTGTAATCCTTCATTATCTATAATGTATCCTAAATACTCAATACTGTTTTTAAAGATTTCAAAAAAAAAATCAGATAATAATATTCCATGTTGTTTTACAGTTTTTATAAATTCTTCTAAATGTTTTATATGATTATCTAGATTATCACTATATATTAATATATCATCAACATATACTATACAAAATTCGGTTAGTCTTCTAAATACTTGATCCATTCTTCTTTGAAATATTTGTGGTGTATTCTTTAATCCAAAGGGTAGTACATTCCATTCATATTGTCCTTGAGGGGCACTGAAGGCTGTTATATGTTTTGATTCCTTTGTTAGTTTTATTTGCCAAAATCCACTTTTACAGTCAAATTTACTAAACCATTTTTTATTTCCTAATCTATTAATAATGTTTCTTTTATATAGTAAAAAATATCCATCAAATATTGTCTTCTTATTCAGTTCTCTATAATCAATTACCATTCTTGCTTTTCCTCTTTTTTGTTCACTATGTTTCATTACTAAAACGGCTGGGCTACTATGTGGACTTTTACTTTCTTGTATCATTTTTAATTCTAATAATTCTTTTATTTGGGTTTCAAATTTCTTTTGATCTGTTGGACTATATCTAATAGGTTTGGATCTAACTATATCATTGAGATTTATCAGCTTAATTTCAGCATATAGTTTTTCTTTTCCCCCATAGTTGTATTGAGTTTTCTCCAAAGTTCTTTTTTAATAAATTAAGATATTTCTTTTTTAATAATTGTAGGTTATTATTTCTATCTGTTTTTATAGTACATAGTCTTAATGTATGTATTGGTAATACTCTTTTTAATACTATCCATTTATTATAAGGTGTTTGTAGACTAAATGTATTGCTATCTATAACTTGTGTTTTAAAGTAATCTAGAAAGTTATTTCCTAATAATACATGTTGTTTCATATTATCTAATTGATATATTATTGGTAACCTGAATATTGTTTTTTCTAATACGATTCTCATATTTTCTGCTACTATATCTAATTCTTTTGCTTGTTCATTAAATCCTGATACTCTTGCTCTATGTGATCTAGATCTTTTTCATCTGTGTGATTGTAGTATTTCTTTTCTAGCCAGGCATAAATTTGCTCCACTATCAATAAAGATTTTTTGTTTTATCATTTATTAGACTTATATTCTATATGAGCTTCTATATAGATTGCTACCATTAGGTATTAGTATGTCGTCTGATATCCATTTCTCTTAATCTTCGTTGGAGATCTTCATCTTGTTCTAATTCTCTTACCTCTTGGCGAATGTTTTCATCTTGTTCCATTATCTCACTTAATTTTTTTCTTATTCTACTAAGTTGCCAATTTATCTTACTTAATCTTTCTCTTATTCTACTAAGGTTTTTTGTAACCTTTTTATATCTATCATTATAGTATTTATTTCCTGTTTCACTTGTAGTTGTAGTTGTAATACGCTTATAGCGAACATGTCATTCACATTATATCCAATAATTTCTTTCTTCTAATAATGTTCTTTTTTCTTCCTGTAAATTCATCTTATTCTGAACTACTTTCACTATCTGAGTGTTGATTTATAAAGTTAATATTTTCTAATTCTGATTCACTTTATTTATCCGTTTGACTGATATAAAAGTCTTCATACTCATACCATTTATCATTATCTTCTTTTATCTGTTGTAAACTCATTATAAATTGTGTTGTATTTATATATTTTACTCTTTTTTTTCTTTAACTTTGGGCATTTGTTAGCATAATGTCCTTTTAATTACATTTTCAGCATTTACATTCTTTAACTTTTTCTGCTTCTACGGGTTTTACATATTTTCTTTTTCTAAATTTTCTCTTACATCTAATTTTTTTCCTGGTTTCAGGGATATTTCTATATTTTTAAATCTTTTTTTCTTGTAAGATTTGTAATAAGGTTCGTGATTATAATTTTTGTAATTGTTATTTCTCTTATATTTCTTTGTTTGATATTTCTTTTTTCCTTTCTTATATTTTCTTTCTTTTCTTTTATCATCACATCCAAATACTAGTCTTCTTTATGTGAATCTACATATTTATCTTAATCCTAGTTTTTTTTTATCCTTTTTAATCTTTTGTTGCATTCTATCAAAAGAAGTAGAAAAAACATTAGATAGTCTAGTGATATTAAATAAAAAAGGACAATTTTAATGAAAAATCAAGAACCTAGTGTACGTGCGTTTCTAAAAACCCATGGGAAAAATATAATAGAAAAAGAAAGATACAAATATGAACCTAAAAAGAAAAAGACACCAAATGAAGACAAAAATTCAAAAGGAGAAAACATATATTTAAAAGACACAGAAAAAATGACTTACGAATATTTAAACCTAAAATTAGATAAACAAGAACAACAAATATATGAGTTAAAAACAGAAAATACAAAATTGAAATCACATAATAACGAAGAATGGTATAATAAATATAAAAAATATAAACACAAATTTAAAGATACAAAGAAAGAACTAAAAGAGACAAAGGTAGAATTAAAACAAACAAAACAAGAATTAAATGAGGTAAAACAAGAATTGGAAGAGTTAAAGGAAGAATTACATATCCTTAGAGAACATATAGAAAGGTTAAAAGGGAAAAAGAAAGTAAGGAAAATTACTAAAACAAGTGATGAAAGTACAACTAGTAGCAATGAAAAGACCGATAGTGATACGGACAAAGATAGTAACAATGAACTAGCCAACAAAGAAATACAAGTAGCAGAATTCATAGAAGAAATAGAAGAAGAAGAAGAAAACTCAGAAGTAATAAAAGAAAACAACTAAATAATAGAAGCTTTACAAAAAAATGAAAAGTGTAGCAATCGTAGAAGATGAACTTTAAAGTGATGTAGAAGATGAATTTAATAGACCTATAGAAACAGAAATAGAAACAAATAATATAATAAATGAAGATGCAAATGATTATCCCGAGGAAGAATTAGTAGACCCTAATTTAGAAATAATAACAAGAAAACGAACTAGATTACCAAACCATATACCAGTAGGACAACAAGCCGAATTTAAAGAATTTGTAGGATCAATGGCACAAGACCTAAATTACAATGGATATTTCCTAGACCTAGACAATGTTTATGATGAACAAGAAATAGGCAGAAGAATAAGCGATTGGAATCTTGGAATGTATATAGCATTAATGAATTCTACACAAACAAAAAACCTAGATTACATAAATGACTTAATATCTCAATCATTAATTGGAAATGTAGCATATTTGATAGAGTCTATAACATACCAATTAAGAGGAGAAGTATTTAGACATGCAAGAGATTGAAAATCTATATTAATAATATTTGATATTATACTAAAAAGAGAATTTTTAGGAGAAAAATGGTTAGTAGCACGAGAAAACGTACTTGCAGAAAGAAAAACTGAAATAATAATGAATTTAAATAACACGAAATGTTGTAAAATTAATAAATTATCGAATATACAATTAGTTTTAGTCGGTTTTTTATGAAGCAAGATTCTTACCACAAGAAGGTTTAATATATCAACAACTTTATTATGACCACCTACTAACACCTTATAATATTTGAGATATCAAAATAATATACCCAACTAGAACCAAAAGAAAACACATTAGGAGAAAGAATAAGAGTATTAGGGCATACTTAATGAGAAAATGTGAAGAATATAGAATGCAACAAAATATTAAAAATGATAAAAACTAGGATTAAGAGAAATATGTGGATTCACATAAAGAAGACTAGTATTTGGATGTGATGATAAAAGAAAAAAAATGAAATATAAGAAAGGTAAAAAGAAATATCAAACAAAGAAATATAAGAGAAATAGCAATTACAAAAATTATAATCACCAACCTTACAAGAAAAAGAGATTTATAATATATAGAAATACCCCTGAAATCAGGAAACAATTTAGATATAAGAGAAAATTTAGAAAAATAAAATATGTAAAACCCGTAGAAGCATGAAAAGTTAATGAATGTAAATGCTGGAATTGAATGAAAAAAGGACATTATGCTAACAAATGCCCAAAGTTAAAGAAAAAAAGAGTAAAATATATAAATACAACACAATTTATAATGAGTTTACAATACATAAAAGAAGATAATGATAAATAGTATGAGTACGAAGACTTTTATGTCAGTCAAAGGGATGAAGAAAGTGAATCGAAATTAGAAAATATTAACTTTATAAATCAACACCCAAATAGTGAAAGTAGTTTAGAATAAGATGAATTTACGGGAAGAAAAAAGAACATTATTAGAAGAAAGAATTATTGGATACAATGTGAACGACATGTTCGCTATAAGCTTATTACAACTACAATTACACGTGAAACATGAAATAAATATTATAATGATAGATATAAAAAAGTTACAAAAAACCTTAGTAGAATAAGAGAAAGATTAAGTGAGATAAATTGACAACTTAGTAAAATAAGAGAAAGATTAAGTGAGATAATGGAACAAGATGAAAACATTCGCCAAGAGGTAAGAGAATTAGAACAAGATGAAGATCTCCAACAAAGATTAAGAGAAAGGGATATTAGAAGACATACTAATACCTAATGGTAGCAATCTATAAATAAGCTCATATAGAATATAAGCCTAATAAAATGATAAAACAAAAAAATCTTTATTGATAGTGGAGCAGATTTATGCCTAGCTAGAAAAGAAATACTACAATCACACGGATGGAAAAGATCTAGATCACATAGAGCAAGAGTATCGGGATTTAATGAACAAGCAAAATAATTAGATATAGTAGCAGAAAATATGAGAATCTAGTTCGTTTTCTGATATCCATTAGGTATTAGTATGTCGTCTGATATCCATTTCTCTTAATCTTTGTTGGAGATCTTCATCTTGTTCTAATTCTCTTACCTCTTGGCGAATGTTTTCATCTTGTTCCATTATCTCAGATCTGGCTCACCACTATCAAATCTGAAAGAGAGAGAGAGAGACGAGGTCGAGAGAGAAAGAGCGAGAGAGAGAGAGAGCGCAGCCACACACCAAACGACGCCGCGATGACGACGAGACGACCGTGGTGCCGAGAGAGAGATGAGATAGAGAGAGCGCGATAGAGAAAACATTGGGTCATTTTTTGTAAAATTTTAAAAAGATGGGTTAATTTTGATAGCATTGTTGCCCTAAATTTCATACAACGTAATTATCTCTTTTATAAATATAAGTTTATTTTATCTTTTAACTTATCAATGTAAGTTTATTCTAGCTCGTTATCGACTTCCTCCTATTTGTAGATTTAGTGGTGATGGCGAGTTGATGATGGTTAATTGTGGTTGGTAATGGTCGTGAGTGGTTGACAATAGTGGTGATTGTAATGGTGGAGATAATTGGTAAAAATAACTAGTGATGATAGTAGTGGTGATTTGTGATGGTGGTTAGTGTAGTTACATTATTAAGAAAGTCATACTTCAATAAAACATTTAATGATTATAATATTAGAATTATCTTGCGCGCACTTCAACTATCTCATTGATATCTGCTAACACATGTGCTCAGTAACTCTATTTAATGAGGTACGGAGGCTTATAGACTGTTTGGCCGAACTTATTTTTCTCTAAAGTGATTTTTTTTTTAATAAGTGCTTATTTTAAAAAAGTGAAGTGTATGACTAAGTTTTATGAAAACAATACGAGCTTTTAGAGAGTAGTAGAAATATTTTTTTCAGAAGCTAAAAAATAGTGTTTGCCCAAAAACATTTTTTAGAAAAGTACTTTTAATAAAAATACACTTAGTACTTTTTAAAAGTTTGGCCAAACACAAATTGTTGTTCAAAAGTGCTCCACTTTTGAAAAAAATACTTTTCAAAATAAGTTGATTTAAAAAGCTTGACCAAACAATCTTATTAGATAGATAGGAAAACATCACCTTGTGTATTTTCATACTTCATTAATAAAAGTCAATATTTAGTTTGCGGACATACCGAGACTGACAATAGAAAAATAAGAATTCCTAGATATTAATATGATGTTGATGATAAACTCTTTTTTATAGGCAGCTAAATTTCATTAAATAAAGCACCACGTCGGTGATCAATAACTAATGTACAAGCACAGGCCAAGACTCTATTAGCATGTATAACTGTACAGATCCTATTGGATCCATCATATATAATATGTCGTTCCAGATAAAGAATTCTTGAATCTTCCCCAAATGTTGTGGCACCCGTGTCTGATCCTCCAAGAATGAATAACTTTTGGAGGATCCATCACACACCCAAAGGTATTTTTGAAGGATTCGAAAAACATAGTGCCAAAACATGTGTTTCCTCTCTGGACAAACTGCCTATGGGATACACATTAGTACTGTTCTCCACAATCTCTTGAGTTGCTTCTTTGTCCTTCCCGGCATAGCAGAGCTTCCTTCTTGATGTGTGGGGCGGAGTCCACTGCACTCCATGTTAGTTAAGAAATAAGCAGAGCATATCTGCTATCATCTGTTGCAGTGTAGAAATAATCACAAAATCTTTGTATCATACAAGCCATGAGAACTCCAGCCTGCTGCTTCTGTTGACTGTCTCAAAAAAGAACCCGACGATACATAAATCAGCAATCTTCTTTATAGATGATTGGAACTAAAAGGGGAAAAATCATTGATTTTCTCCCTTGGTACTTCCTAATATGCCTGTCTTCATGTCTACACATGGATCAATGGATTGCAACCATGCAAGTTTGCTCAACTTGAAGATAGTAGGTGCAAAGAAAGTTAACTTTTTGATTTAGCTTGTCCATCAACCAACCTGTTATAAGTAGCAATATCAGGTATAAACCCCAAATCCAACATCTCTTCCACCAGAGCTTCAGATTCCTTCTTTTTACCCTCCCTCTTAAAACCCGATATCAAAATATTATACGTCACAGTATCAGGATCCGAGCCCTTGTTTAAGCCCAATAACCTCATCTTATTCGCTTCCTTCGCTCTTCCTGCATCACACATATCACTAAGTAGACAATTAAATGTTACACTATCCGGAAGCATACATTCCTGCAGCATTTTCTCCATAATTTTATATGCTTCATCAATCTTTCTCGTTATCCTTAAACCTTCAATCAAGGTTGTACAAGCTATTAAGCTTGGCAAATTCCCGTTCCTCCATAACTCATCCACCAATTCCGTTGCCCTCACAACATTGCCTTCCCTACAAAGCCTCTCAATTAACTCAGAATAATCAAATGTTCTTGGCAGCACCTTTTTCATTGAAAAGCAAATCAATAAATCACACGCTTTTAACACCATTCCCTTCCTACAAAGCCCATCAACCAAAATCTCACAAGTCACGGCCGAAATCTCCCATCCCATCTCAGTCATCTCATAGGCCATCCCTATCCCCTCCTCAATCTTACCATCCAAAAGAAACCATTTAATCAAAGTATTAAAACTAACTACATTCGGAGAACATCCATGAGTTTTCATCTCCTTGAACATTTGCAAAGCCAAGCCCAATTGCGAGTTCTTACAATAACCAGAAATCAAAGTATTGAACGTAATTACATCAGGCTTTACTCGTTCTCCAATCATCCTATGGTAAAACTCCAAAGCCTTATCAAAATGCTTAAACTTCACAAATCCATGAATTATTATATTGCAAACAGCAACATCAGGCTTCCCATCAATCAATCTCCTCATCGTGTCAAAAGCTAACAACGCATCATCAAATCTACAAACTTTGCAATAAGCATTAATGGCAAAACGGTAAATAGGTTCAGTTTTAGGGCAAGAGAAAATACCATCAGCACACGGGCAAGGGTTAGAAGAAATAAACTGGAGGAGAGTAGTAAGATATTGGAGGCGATGGGTGATAGCAAGCGTGCGGACCATCCATTCAAAGGTGGTGTGATCATGGCGGAACGAGTCGACGGAAGCAGCATAGTTGAAGAGGTAGAAGTCAAGGTTAGTGAGGATGGGGTGGTAATGGATGCGGTTTTTGAGAAAAGAGAGAAAATCTTTGGCTGTGAAAGAGGATTTAAGGTGGGTTTCTATGAGTTGGTTCAGTTGGTTTTGGGCAACAGGGGTGAGGTCGGTGGTGGTGCCCAATGAGGAATCTATTGTTCTCAATGCAAGAGGTAGCAGTGAAGTCCGATCAGAAGCGGTTGATTTTGGAATGGATTTAAGAAATTTCTGAAATCCCATTCTCTTTGTGCTGCATCTCTAGGCTGAATTTATCGTCTCTCGTTTCTGCAGTAGCTAAATTTTCATGAAAACCCTGTAATGTGAAATTATGTCATTCTTAATCAATCTAGCAAATAGTTAAATTGATCAAGAAATTACATTAGCTAGTTCTCTAAGAAGTAATTTCAAATTTTCAACCATGTTCAAACAACTTAAATCAATTTCAATCACAATTTAATTCAATTCAACTGACATATATTAGTTCAATTTGATGCCAATCACAAGTCTATTCGATTCAACGTATAAACTATAAATCGCAATTCGATTCAATCCCAATAAAAATCCAAATTTGATTCAATTCCCAAATCTAAGTGTACTGAATTTAGTTAGTAAGGAAGCTGACATGGAACTGTTAGTTACAAGTCGGGATTATATATTGTACAATTCAAACAGGACGAGTTGTTGCAACACAGTACCTAGCGTTACAATTAGAGTTACATTTCCAGTTAGAAGGAAGATTCACATTACATATAAATACATGTTCCTGATATTCAAGTAGGTGAATAATATCAGCTTGTTCCTCATTTCATTTCCAGTTTCTTTGTGCCTTAATTCTCGATTTTTAATCATTAAATTGGCTACGAGTATCTTAACAACATACCCAGGAGTCTGGAGAGAATAGAGTAAACACAGTCCCAAAAGTGGAGTCTGGAGAGGATAGAGTAAACACAGACTTTAACCCTACCTTTGAAGGTAGAGAGGTAGTTTCCGGTAGACCCTTTGCTCAAGTAAAGAAACACAACATATATGAAAATATACGCAGTAACAACAACAGAATAGTAAGAAAACTAAAGCAGAAGAGACAACAAGTAATAATAGAAAACTAAGAATACTAAAAATGACGAAATTACTACTAGTATCTTGATAACTCAATTTTCCTGATTTCAGTGTAAATATCATACCAATTCAAATGATTATTACCAAGTTTGATTTCTTTGAATAACAAGGATAGACTTCTATCGGTAACTGCCTCTCTACCTCCATGGTAGGGGTAAGAGCAGTGTACACTCTATCATCCCCGCACCCCACATTGTGTTACTACACCGGGTAGGGGTAAGATCTGTGTACACTCTATCCTCCCAAAAATAAACATCTCAAAAGTTACACCAAACTCCATATATAGATAGTGAAAAATAGTAAAAATTTCAAAAACTGCACCTCCAAATATGAATTTATGTTAAATTATTTTTTCATTACATGTTAAATTTAGTAATTAAAATTTGTTAAATATATGTTGAAAATAAAAAATAATCACTTTTGACAACTTAAAGGGCCAAAATTGCTCAGAAGTATATTAAGGGACCATTTTGAACTCATCCCAAACATAAGGGGTTATTTTTTGTCATTTCTTGTTGAGCAATTGTTGCATCAGCTAGTGAAAACTCGATTAAGTATTTGAAAATGGAGATTTTGGCCACTCGACTTTCCAACCTGAATCTAGAACCCATTCAAGTTATTTAATAAGTTCAAAAGTTAATTTTATTCTTTGATTTTTGTCACCTTAGATGGAAATTTGTAACTATATTGATTGGGTTTTTCAATTTTGGACTAATGTTGGAAATTGGGGATTTCAAAATGGTTTTGAATTTTTTCAATTTGTGACTATGGAGTAGGGCTTCTATTTAATTTTTGGAACGGATAGTTGCTAATTTAGCTTCTTGATTCTGCCTTAAAGATAAAGAAAAGATGTGAATAGAAAAAAAAGGAAGCCTGGTGCACTAAGCTCCCGCTATGTATGGGGTCCGGGGAAGGGCTGGACCACAAGGACTAAATTATTAAACGACGAAATTACTACTAATTACTACTAGTAAGGCAAAGCACTACTAGTATCTTGACAACTCAATTTTGATGATTTCAGTGTAAATATCATAGCAATTCAAACAAATCACAATAATAATTCAAATGATTATTACCAAGTTTGATTTCTTTGAATAACAATGATAAATCTATCGGTAACAACCTCTCTACCTCCATGGTAGGGGTAAGATCTGTGTACATTCTATCCTCCACACACCCCACATTGTGTTACTACACCAGGTATGTTGTTGTTGTTGTAACAAGGATATACTTCTCTTTTATTTCTTTTTAAGTAGTTAAATAATATGCAAAACCTACACTACCATTTCTGGACAATATTCACATTTTTCTTTGTGGTCCGGCCCTTCCCCGGACCCCACGCATAGCGGGAGCTTAGTGCATCGGGCTACCTTTTTTTTCTGTTCACATCTTTTCTTTATCTTTAAGGCAGAATCAAGAAGCTAAATTAGCAACTATCCTCTACCAAAAGCAAATTTAAGCTGGGAACCATAGTTCTGTTCCAAAAATTAAATAGAAGTCCTACTCTATAGTCACAAATTGAAAAAATTCAAAACCATTTTGAAATCCCCAATTTCCAACATTAGTCCAAAATTGAAAAAACCAATCAATATAGTTACAAATTTCCATCTAAGGTGACAAAAAACAAAAAGAATAAAATTAACTTTTGAACTTATTAAATAACTTGAATAGGTTCCAGATTCAGGTTGGAAAGTCGGGTCGCCAAAACCTCGCAATCTCCATTTTCAAATACTTATTTGAGTTTTCACTAGCTGATGCAACAATTGCTCAACAAGAAATGACAAAAAATAACCCCTTATGTTTGGGATGAGTTCAAAATGGTCCCTTAATATACTTATGCGCAATTTTGGCCCTTTAAGTTGTCAAAAGTGATTATTTTTTATTTTCAACATATATTTAACAAATTTTAATTACTAAATTTAACAGGTAATGAAAAAATAATTTAACATAAATTCATATTTGGAGGTGCAATTTTTGAAATTTTTACTATTTTTCACTATCTATATATGAAGTTTGGTGTAACTTTTGAGATGTTTTTGTTTATTTTTGGTATCTAATGCAAAATTTAGAAAATGGAACTTTACAATTTAAAAAAATGACCCATCCTATTAACATCATATATAGCGGTAATAATTATCATATTAAAAAAAAAGTTAGATTCATGGGTTGACAGTCTTAATTGTTATGTATGTGCAAACATTCAGCTGTTGAGTGGCAAGCTCCATTTCTATCTAAAGCTGAGTCGAGTCCTGTGCTTTTATTGGAAATACGGGTAGGTCGGGGCCTTGTCCCAACAGTATGACAATTGATTCGATTTCGATCATCTTAGAGGCTTCATAGACGTCTGTTGTCACTTTCAACTATATTGTACATATGTTATATTTCAGTTGTCCAGACGAGTTATGTTTCAATATATAGAGAGTTGAATATCAAAGTATCTTGTTATCTTCTCTCTCACATATCTCAGGGTTATATGAAGGGCATATCTAGAGAAGCGTTTCTAGAGAGACTTATTTTATCAAACAGTTGGGCGACACTAAGGATATCAAGTAGATGGATGAGTCAAACTTCTAACAGAGGAAAGTTAGACGGGGCATTGGCACTTATGCCGCTATTTTGTGCTGGTCTTTAATTTTTTCCCTCATAATAAATAACTTTTTTGCGGGGCATAAATTTATAAGTAAGGTATGCGTACACTCTTCCCTCCCAAGACCCCACTTTGTGGAATATCACTGGGTATGTCGTCGTTGTTGTTATAAGTTTATATTTTCACATAATAATATCCACAAGTTATGCGCTCCGTGACTAAAGAACTTATGTCCCACCAGTATAAGTTCGATTGCTAAAGGGCAAAAATTAAAGAACAGCCCATTTGAAGGACAATTTCTTCAAGTTAGACCTTTTCGCAAAGTACTTGCAAATATAGACCTTTACTCATACTGAACCTCATTGACTCTAAATTCTAAAATAACATCAAGTCAAACCCAACAGCCTTATCAGAAGCCTAAGTAAAACGCTGCTATCACTTGCCCTGAAAAAAGTATCACCTCATACTACTGAAATGATGATCTGGGTGCATAAAAAAGGAGTCTTTTTGGTGCAACTTTAACAGAGACATTTTATCAAACAGTTGGGGGACAATAAGGATCTCAAGTACTTTGAATAACAAAGAATTACTTACCGTGGAGAAGAAGCAATACAAAAATCCTGCCGAATAACAACCAAATCGATACCTCTGTCGTTCTGATTTGCTTTTGGAGTCGCTTAACAAACTCCCAAGTTCTAAATTCTAATACAAAAGAATGAAAAAGGAACAATGAATTACACTTTACGGACACTATGTTTGTTAAATGTCAGTCATAGACCTCTTTAATCTAAAAACGGAAAATGATAAAAAAAAATCTCTCAAACTATACGAAATTGAACAAAAATGTCCTTCATTAATAGTTTCGTCCAACAATACATTAACATTTCAATCCAATAATGCCCCTTCCGTTAACAGTTCCGTCTAAAAATGTCCTTATTATTACTTAAATGGGTTAAAATGTCATTTTTTTAATAAATATATTGTTTCTTTTCGTTTTAAAATACATTCTTTTCCTTATAAAAATATTATTTTTAAAGAATCTTTTCTTTTAAAATTCCTTTAACTAATTAAAAAAGAAAAATAAAAAATAATTGTTTGCTCTTAATCTCATATTATCAATATTTTTTTAACTGACAATATAAGTCATATATAATATATATATATATATATATATCATATATATATATATATATATATATATATATATATATATATGATTATAGTAAAATATAGCAAAATTGAAATTAAAAATAAAACAAAACATTATGTTCTCTTACAGTTTCTGATCATCGTCGATTTCGAGCTTTTTCTGGCATCCAGTGGTTGGATTTGCAATGTTGAACTGAACAAAAAAAAAATTAACAAAATAAATTAGTTGTTTATTATAGTGACAAAAACATATAATGAAGGAAATAATTGTAGTTTATTTATCAACCTTCATCTTTGGTTGGAGGCCGTGAAGATGATGAAATGTTCAAATATACTCACTTGGCCTCTTATTTGCGATTAGAGGTTTTGCGTATGGTTATTTCTGGATGTATTTAAGGTTGTTAAACTTGAGCTTTAAGTATTAGGCCTTTATTAATGGCCTTATGTTTTGGGCTATTGAGATAACCCACCCTTTTTGTCTGATGATCCATTGCCTTTCCGCCACGTGTATTCTTGACTTGTCATAAAAAAAATTAGTTACTAGAAAAATTTGGGAGTCAACTATGAGTTAAACCACCCTATTCTCTTCCCTTAAGAATTTCCAAGCCTACCAAAAAGGGTCGAAAATCTACCCAATTACTTCGAGAACTGTGTCATCCATCTCCGCAAGTCACCAACAAGCAAATAAAGACTCGGGAAGGGTAATTTAGAAATGTCTAAGCAAAACAATCAAAATGACTTTTGAGTCGTTACAACTGTCCAGGGGAACGGGATGCATTGTTGACACCCAATTATTGTCCTTTATAATTTTTGTTTAATTAGTCAATTTTTTTGAATTGCAAACGGAGTCCCACACGCTTGATAAGATGGGATGGGACTAGTGTTTCGTCTCCTTATCCCAACCCACATCCTCTTGGTCCCCTTATCCCTTAAGTTCATCCCCGATCCCATCTCATCCCACTAAATTAAAAAATATTATGTTTGTATGTGTTCAATTTGTAATGTAATCAACTTAAGTTTGACATTTATTTTAATTTGTGTCTATTTACTAATTTTATGTAGTCTTGTATCACCATTTATTTTTTTTATAATTTTTAGTGCGTAAATATTTAAAATAATTATAAAATTAAAAAAATCTCACTAAAAACTCTGTACCTTAAGCTTAGTGGGATGGACGAGACTAGTTGTTTCGCTTCCTCTATCCCGTCCTACTTCCGTCCTGTGACTCCTATCCCCTTAAGTTCGTCCCCAATCCCACTTAAATCATCTCATTAGACGGTTTTAATTCAGTGCATGAAATATACTCTCTTTATTTCAATTTATGTAACATCTTTCAAATCTTAAAAAATAATTTTTTTTTTCTAACCGTGAATTTGGATGTAAATTATTAAAAAATTTAAAATAAAATTTATATATAAAAAACCAAATAAAAAGTAGTAATCGTCTGTCCTAATTTAAATATCTTACTTTCCTTTTTTATTTTTTTTCTCAAAAAGAGTGTTATGTAGCTTATAGTTTAATGGAGGACATGGTTTTTAGCGGTGTGTCTATGCCATTGATGATGATTGTGCAATTTGAACACCCTTTTGTTGTTATGCTATATAAGGAGTGTTGTATGGTAGATGATCGAGTTTGTTCTTGACATACTATGGGGGGTGAAAGTGAAACCTAGGAATATTTTAGTACGAACCAGAGCTTTATGGGTGCTATAGTTAAAGGGCAGCCGGTGCACTAAGCTTCCGCTGCTATGTGCGGCTTCCGGGAAAGAGTCGGACCACAAGCATCTATTGTATGCAGCCTTATCCTCCATTTCTGCAAGAAGCTATTTCCACGGCTTGATGAGTTCTATACCTATTTACAAGAATTTTGGTAGACTTTGTATTAGAGCTAGCAAAATAGTTTTAAAAAAAAAACAAGTAATCATCCAATCTGAACCATTAGACATGGGTTAGATTGGATCAATATCCATATTATCCACTAAAAAAATGGATAATATAAATATCCATATTATCAATACACATTTAATTGATTGTTATTTTTCATGAGTTCTTGATTTCTGGGAGTTGAAGCTTATTTGGACTTTTAGCTTGTGTTCTCACCTGACTATTTTTGAAAGCATATTCATATTATCCGTCGGTTAACCCTTTTTTATTCGTGTTAATACGAGTGGATCGAATATTTTATCTGTTTTTGTTTAACCCATTTTCAACCCGCCCATATCTGATCCGACCCACCCGTTTGCTGCTCCTATGTCTTGCAGTGGCGGATATACCCTCCATAAAGGGGTGTCATATGATACAGCATCACAGAACATTTTTCTTATATATGTGTGTATATATATATTTTTTATTAAAATGTCATGAAAATAATATAAAGTAATATCATTTTGAAACAGGAAGTAAAATATTAATGGAATGCACATCTCTCCTCTAGATTAACCTTGGCTCCAAAGGCAATCCTACTCTGCAAGCAACTGGGATCAACATCTGGAGTGGACAATTAAACAGGCTAAAGTTGTGTTTGGAGCTGATAGTTTAGTTTTTATTTGCTTACTACCTGTGGTGAAGGAACTCTGAAACCCTCCCTAGGAGGTGTGCCTAGTTCCCTTCCCTTCTATACAGGTTTAGGAGTTCTGTTTGCTCTTCTTTTTTGTGACAACCAGATGTGTTTTATGGGCTATGGATATGTAAAGCTTACTTTGGTGGTTAATAAAATCACGTTGGCTACCAAAAAACATAAGTATCAAAACTACATATAGAAGGAGATTATCATTTCAATCCAACAAGTCAACGACTACAAAAACCAACGGATGGGAGATAGTTTAGTTTGTGAAAAGAAAAAGAAAAATGTTATCAACTTGGTAACAAATATTTTTGGTTTTTACTTTTTCATGTCAAGAACATCTGGACATCTAGTCAAGTAATCTATACACGTCATCCGAAGAGTTATAGTACAATACAAAAAACATATACAACCAGCAGCAGTAAAAGCTAAGTAATTTTTTCAGTAGTTGATCCTCATTGCACGAAAATAATCATTTACAACTTCAGATTAGACTTTGGGAAGTTCCGGAAATCTGCGACTATGAACTTGATCCACATTCTACTGGTTTTGATTCAGCATTTACATCAACTGAAGCAGGGAGTTTCTCACTCGAAGCTGACGGCTCATCACCTGGAGAAGCCGAGGATTCATCCCCCGGAGAAGCCCCGGACGCAGTGAGTTTCTCACTCGAAGCTGATGGCTCATCACCTGGAGAAGATCCGGAGAGAATAGGTTTTTTGAATTGTACTAAAATCATGGTCATGTTGTCGCATCCTTCACCTCCAGCAGTAGGTGCCAAACACCTATCAAGAACTCTCTCACATACCGCAGAAAGCTTGGATTCCTACAAGCGAAACCTCTAGGTCAATCAGTATATCTTTAGTGACTTATAACACATTTTATTACTTGTGACATCTATCTAATCAAGGATGAGACGTCCAGATCAAAGAATCAAACACCACCGGCAATACTATTTTAGCTGGCCTTAACCTTAGCTGCATTTGTTAATGGGTGAAAATCATTTACACCCCTTTCAACTTTGAACAATAGTCCTCCCCTCCTTATGCTACACAATGTCTATTATGCCCTTGACATTATTAGTCCTCCATTTATGTAATACTTTCTGTATTATATACAGATAATGGATCAAAACCCCAAAACTATCACATTTTTATTACTAGTTTCATACTTAAACTATGCCTAGTTTACGTTATCCTTGAACTATAACTTTCATGTGCTAAATCCCCCCTAAACTATCATTTTTTTTATTAGTTTCATGTTATATTATGCCTACTTTATGTTACCCCGCTTAATTATAATTGTTAATCCAGTAAAGACATGAGAGGAGTGAAGTACGATTGCCACTCAGGAACTCAAGGAAAAAATGATGAGCCCCCTTAATTCCAAGAAAAATAATTGGAGTTTGCATATTCCCATGTAACTACTTCAAAGCATTTCGAATTCCTAAGCTTCATCATATTACGGGAGATCGATAGCATGTCCTACACAGAAAGTAATTCAATCTTTTCCAGCAGAAAATGCCATAGGAAAGAGGACCTTTTTTTTCCTGAGAAAATGCATTGCTGTAAACAAATAATCACTGTTTTTTATGACCGAAAAAACTGTCTGGGGCGAGCCATTAGGACCAACCGCGGCCTTCGAAGCTCGGAGATAACAGGCCGCCCTCTACCCTTCTCCATCCTAATAATCACTTTTGTTGGAGAAAAAATAGCAACCAAATGGAGGTCTCAGGTTTGAAACCCCCCGCCTACGACAACAAGGGATTTGCCTTCTGGGTCGAGCTCGTCGCACGGGGCTTGCCTAGTGCGGGTTATCTCTCCTGTGTGGTTTGCGGGCTATTGCACAGGAACGAGTTTTACCCTGTGCGCACTCGAAGAGTAGCGGCAGCGGGTTCCCTCATCATAAAAAAATTGATTGCTTACATAAAGATACGAGTGGTTAGAGTATGTAAGCACATATCACTCTAGCGCAAAAACAAGATTTTTAATTCTCTTAACGAAAAACAAAAGGTTTTTTTGGTGCTTTGATCTTTATGCAAACAAATACTTAGGCACAACGTCTTTTCATTTCTAATAGTTTTCAAAATAAATTCTCACATCATGGGAGGTACAAATTAGTGGATGTGCCTTTCTATATACATGGTTCAACTTCAGCCTTATACCTCTTCTATAGGAAAGAAATTTCATTTGTGGCAAATAGGTACGTCCCAAAATATGGCAAGCAGGCATGGCCAAAAGAAGTATTCGTTTTGGAAGAAACAGAGCAGCGAGATCTTTTCCATGGATGATGCACTTCCTTAACTAGGTTTCACTTTTAGTGGCTTTATAAAGCTCAAATATGTCATCGAACTGTCGGAAATGACTTATTTATGCCACTCGTCAATAGTTTGGCTCATTTATGTCATTGCCGTTCAAAAATGGCTATACAACAACAACAACATACCCGGTACAAACACATGACGTGGGGTCTAGGGAGGGTAGAGTGTACACAGACCTTACCTCTACCTTGGTAGGTAGAGCGGCGAGAGACCCCCGGCTCAGGACAAGCAAAAACAAAAACAAAAAAAGGTCCGACCCGGTCAAAAAGTTAAAGATTTAAAGTAGTAAGGCAATGCTAATAGCAAACTCGAATACGTCATGGTGGCGCATCCTGAAAAGTAATCAGTAATTACGCAGATAAATGAAATAAATCAAGTACGTTAATGAGCGTATAGCAAGAGAAATAAGGCTACAGAAGACTTACAGCAAAACTACGCATATTCGTATGATATGCTAGGCATGCCTATCATAATAACCCTACCCCTACCACATTGTGGGCGTAAGCAAGACTACGCTCAACTACCTACTACCCTTCTACCCTAATTTGTGCCCTCCACAACCCCCTATCTAAGGTCATGTCCTTAGTAAGTCTCGCCTGCTCCATGTCCCGTCTAATCATCTCTCCCCAATATTTCTTCGACCTACCTCTACCCTCCTGAACACGTCCATAGCCAATCTCTTACACCTCCGCACTGGGGCATTTGTGTGTCTCCTCTGCACACGCCCAAACCACATCAACCTCGCTTCACGCATCTTATCCTCCACCGAGGCCACTCCACTCTGGCCCGAATATCTGCATTTCTAATTCTATCCTTCCTCGTGTGCCCACACATCCATCTTAGCATCCTCATCTCCGCCACTCTCATCCTTTGGGTGTGCGACGTCTTGACTGGCCAACACTCCGCCACATACAACATAGTTGGTCTAACCACTACCCTATAAAACTTGCCTTTTAGCTTGGGTGGCAGTTTTCCGTCGCACAACACTCCAGACGCAAGCCTCCATTTCATCCACCCTACTCCAATATGATGTGTGACATCATCATCAATCTCTCAATTCGCTTGGATATTAGATCCGAGGTACTTGAAGCTTTCTTGCTTCGGGATGACCTGAGTCTCAAGCCTTACTTCCACGCCTGTCTCACGGTCGCTCTCGTCTCTGAACTTGCACTCTAAGTATTCTGTCTTGGTCCTACTCAGCCTAAACCCTTTAGACTCCAGAGTATGTCTCCAAACCTCCAGCTTACCGTTCACCCCGCTATGAGTCTCATCAACCAGGACTATGTCGTCTGCGAATAACATACACCATGGCACCTCTCCTTAGATTTTTCGCGTCAGTCCATCCATCACCAAGGCAAATAAGAATGGGCTAAGAGTTGATCCCTGGTGTAGCCCCATCATCACAGGAAAGTGCTCTGAGTCCCCTCCTACTGTCCATACCCTGGTCTTAGCTCCATTATACATATCCTTGATCACCCTAGTGTACGCCACTGGTACACCTTTAGCCTCCAAACATCTCTAGAGAACCTCCCTAAAGACTATCGTATGCCTTCTCGAGGTCGATAAAAATCATATGTAAGTCTCTCTTCCTTTCCCTATACAGCTCTATCAACCTCCTAATAAGATGGATGACCTCTATAGTCGAACGCCCCGGCATGAATCCAAATTGGTTCTCGAAAATAGGCATGCCTCTTCGCACCCTCATCTCCACGACCCTTTCCAAAACTTTCATAGTGTGGCTCAACAGCTTAATACCCTTATAATTGTTGCAACTTTGGATATCACCTTTGTCCTTGTATAGAGGAACCATGGTACTCCACCTCCATTCCTTGGGCATTCTCGCCGTCTTAAAAATGACGTTGAACAGCTCAGTCAACCACTCCAAGCCTGCCCTGCCTGTGCTTTTCCAAAAATCAACTAGGATCTCATCTGGCCCGATCGCTCTTCCCCCGCGCATCCTGCTACCATCACCCTTAACCTCCTCAATCTTAGTACTTCTACAATACCTGAAATCCCGGTACCTACCCGAATGCTCCAGATCGCCCCACACACTGTCTCTATCTCCTTTTTCGTTCAAGAGTTTATGGAAGTAGGACTGTCACCTCTGCCTAATATGCGCGTCCTCCACCAGTACTTTGCCACCCTCGTCTTTGATGCACCTCACTTGATCTAAGTCGCGGGCCCTCCTCTCCCTCGCCTTGGCTAGTCTGTACAACTTTTTCTCCCCTCCATTTTCCTCCAATTCAACGTATAGGCGTTCGAAAGCCGCCGTTTTCGCCGTCATGACCGCTAGCTTTGCCTCCTTCCTCACCATCTTATACAATTTCTTATTCGTCCACCTCATTCTCGCTTGTTACCAGTCTTGTATACGCCACTTTCTTTGCTTCCTCCTTTTCTTGAAATGTACCATTCCACCACCAGTCCCCTCGATGCCCACCACGGCTACCCCGCGAGACCCCTTACACTTCTCCAGCCACTTCCCGAATGCAACTGGCCGTTCTATCCCACATAGTGGTCGCGTCCCCACTACTCCCCCAAGCCCCATTGGTCGTCAACCTCTCCCCCATTTCCTTTGCACTAGCCATGGTCAAACTCCCCCATTTGATCCTCAGTCTGTCCTCCACAATCCTTCTCTTCTTCTCCATCTTAATATCCAAATCCATCACCAAAAGCTTATGTTCGATTGTAAGACACTCCTTTGGAATAACCTTGCAGTCTTTACAAAGACCGTTGTCAACCTTCTGAAGAAACAAAAAGTCTATCTGACTTTTAGCCACCGAACTACGGAAAGTCAAGTGCTCCTCCTTCTTCATGAACTTCGAATTGGCTATCACCAACCTAAATGCTCTAGCGAACTCCAACAGTGCAACGCCACCCCGTTCCTGTCCCCGATGACATAGCCTTCATGCACGTCGTCGTACTCCCTGGAAGTGACCCGATATGACCATTGAAATCCCCTCCCACAAATAACTTCTCTGTGGGTGGTACACCTGCCACCACCTCATCCAAGTCCTCCCAAAAACGCCTCTTCTCCTCTGCGGCCAATCCCGCCTGCGGCGCGTAAACACTAATAATGTTCAAAGTGGACCCTCCAACTACCAGCTTAATCGCCATCATCCTATCGTTGACCCTCCTAACTTCTACCACCTGGTCTCTTAGCTCGCTGTCTACCAAAATGCCTACCCCATTCCTATACCCCGATCTACTAGAGAACCATAACTTATACCCGTCCACCTCCCTAGCCTTAGGCCCTACCCATTTGGTCTCTTGGACACATGCTATATTAATCATCCTCTTAAGAATCTTAACTAGCTCTATGAATTTCCCTGTTAAAGTCCTAATGTTCCAAGACCCTATTCTCAGCCTAGCACATCCCCTACCCCGCTTACCACCCCCAACCCTCGCCCCCGTCCCCCACCGAGAACATGACCCTAGTCTACCATCAGTCGTCAGAGCCACTAAGGCAGCTATGGGCTAATCGGCTACCTATCCGCAAACAAGTAGTAAATAATGTGGAAACACGAACTAATGGCAAGAATATCCAGTTAATATACAAATACAGCAAAAGCCAGCACAATGTAACTCTGGAGGTAAGGGAAAAGAATGAGTATTGTCACCCGGAGGTACCAATTCCAGCTGGATCTAACCTGCTTGCCGCCCAAAATCACTATTTAGCTGTGCGAATGCCTGTCTTCTGCTTTTCCACCGCCGGCAGTTACTGTTCACCACCGAAAATTGCCGAAAACTTGCATAGCTACGTAGACCTGCCCGCAACTCGTTGTAGGGTTTCTATTCTGAGCCTGGGAACCCGAAGTCACCGGCGACAGTACAACTCTGGCCGCCGGTGATGGTGGACAGATCGACACACAACAGAAAGGGAGGAAAGGAGAGAGAAACCGGCGTACCTGGTCAACGTGCCTTGCAGTGTCGCCGGCGACGATACACCCAACGTGGAAGAAAGAGACAAGAAAGAGAAAACAGAGAACCACAAACTAAAGGTTGCGTACCTGGTCGCTGATGATCGGCGGTCGACAATTTATGGACGGCGCAACGTTACGTACCTGGTCGCCGGTGGTCGGCGTTCGATGGACGGCACAGCGTCGGGATAAGTGGTTGCGTACCTGTCGCCGGTGGTCGATGGACGACGCAGCGTCGGCGGTGGTGTTGGTGGCGGTGTCGGCAGGGGGGATGGGAGGGGATGTTAAGAAAGGGCAAGAACATACCCATATTGATCCGTTAAAGGAATTCAGATAGACGACTAATTAGACTTGGTAAATGGAGAGCTGGAAGATTGGAAGCCAAGAAGAAAAGTCCAAGTCCCAAAAATGGATCATCTATGTCATTTTTCATTAACGCCGGTTTTACAATACCATTTTTTATTAACGCCGACGTTTATGAAAAATGGCATGGATGAACCATTTTGATAACGACAATTACATAGATGACCCGAACTATTAACGAGTGGCATAAATAAGCCATTTCCAATAGTTTGATGGCATATTTGAGTTTTTTCCCTTTAATCATTGGCCTTGGGCACACCCACACGGTGAATATGATGAATTTCACGTAACTCAAAGAACTCAATGATGTAGCTAAAACACATACTTGAATTTTGTACTTGAGCAATAATTAATCTTAACGATATTAGAAGCATCATCTATCAGACTAACAGATTTGAGCTGCTCATGTATAAAGTCCACTAACTGCTGGCTCGACATGCAGTCCCTGAAAAAAAAAGAAAAAGCCACGTGATAATTAGAAAATAGTATTATCAACCCAAAAAATTTAAATTAAATCCCGACAATAGAACAGAGAACTGTGAATTAATGTCAAAGTGGTAGATGAGAAGAAAAACCACGGCAACAATTGAAAAATGAGAACCAAGATAGAATATTGTTAAAATCTTATATACACTCGTCGATAAGGAAACCTAATCAACGGAAAAGGTGAAAGATCACTAGCCACCGCTCTATATTCTTTACATGCAGATCCTCATCCGAGCAAAGAGAACACATGCAAGCACCGAGACCAATCAATTTACTATATCTCAATCCCAAATAGTCTGGGATTGGCTTATATGAATCCTCTTTATCCATTTCGCTCTATTTAGGCCTCATATCCAAGCAACGAGCACATAACTAGGTTACATCTAACGGAATTCGGTATTGGGAGGATACATCATCTTAAAAACTATTTCCCCCACCAGTTGGTCATCAACCTATGACAACCCTCCTTCTGCTTTATCAGGCATTGGAACGAATATGCTTGACTGAGCTCATAGTTCTTAATATAAGAATACAATAACAACACAAAGAATGCAGCAGTTGACCTAGTTATTAACTTTGATTATTCTTGCTATGCAGTTGACCTAGTTATTGACTTTAACTAGTCACTAATACTATCTAATCCAATGTAACACTTGCTTTAGTATCGGAATAAATTTTTGGTGATAGAATACCCTCTATGAGGTTAATTATTCTCTGTGAGAAAATCTTCAGTTATTTGTTTTGATATTTACTTCTGATCCCATAACTACCACAAAAAAGGGGTATATCCTCCAACCCCATAAATTTAATTTCTTTTCAAGTTCAAAACTAAATCCCAAGGAAACATGGGAAAGAAACTTCAACAAAACATAAGTGGTGGGAAATATGAAAAATATAGAAAAATTACAACAAAAAGAAAATATACAACCAAAATATTCAACAACAACAACAAGAAAAAGAGGAACGCAAAAAACCAAGCAAAGATATTAAGTATGATAGGAAAATGGAAAACCCGTTGGAACAAGAAAGGATTGAAAACATGGTAAAAGTAGAAAAACACAACCAAAAATTTAAAAGATGTGCAACCAAAATTGAAAAACATGAAATTAGCAAGCAAAATACTTACTACTTTGTCACAATTTGTATGACATTCTTTTCCTTTTTTTACTTGCCAAAAAGACTGGTATTTTTCCAAATCTGAAAACTACCTATTTTCACAATCTCATTTACCCATCAACATGTTCTAAGAATGGTACTTTTTTCTCAAAAAGGATTACGTATTTCATATCAAGAAGAGAAGTACAGAGAACAAGACACCTCATGGCAAAAAAAATGAACTATTAGCATTAACTCTTTCCCACGTTGCTTTTGTCCATATTGAAAAAACACATTTGTATCTCATGTAATAAACACTATATAAAGGGCTTTACTTGCACTTTTAGCTCTCAAGAATAGTATTATTCTATTATGTTATTGCTTTGTAAGAATTCATGTTATGAATAAAAGACTTTCATGAATTCTATCATGGTATCAAAGCCAAGAGCGCAAGTTAATATTTTTGGCTCGATCGCGGATCCAACTTCGCGGTGAGTTAGTTGGGAGTTCGCATGCAGTACGCCCCTGGTATCAGTTAATTTTTTTTTTTGGCTTGTTCTTGGCTTGTTTTGGAATCTCGTGCTCGTTTTGGCTTGTTTTGGTTGCTCGTGCTCATTCTGATCTTGACTTCAGCATCTGAGTTTCGTCTTCTTGGCTTCCACATCTGATTGGTGAGATCTGCCCTTTATTATTTTGTTGCTTGTTATTTGGGATTGTTGCTTGTTATTTGGAATTTTTCTGTTTAAAATTCATAATGGCTGGAAGTGATGATTCTTTGCAAACTATTGGTGTTCGGTTAGAAGGAAAAAATTATTCCTATTGGAGTTATGTCATGGTAAAATTTTTAAAGGGAAAGGGGCTTTGGGATTATATGTCTGGAAAAGCCAAATGCCCTAAAGTTGGAGATGAAAAAATTGATGAATTATTTAGGACTTGGGAGACAAATAATTCAAAGATTATTACTTGGATTAATAACTCTGTTGAACAAAGAATTGGTGTTCAATTGGCTAAGTTCAAAACTGCTAAAGAGATTTGGGATTATCTATCAAGATTGTTTGTGCAGAATAATTTTGCTGTTAAATATCAGTTACAATCTGAAATTCGTGCACTAGTACAGAATGACTTGGGCATTCAAGATTATTTTTGTGCAATGACCACTTTGTGGGATCAGTTAGCTATGATGGAATCTACTGAATTGCAAGCATGCGATGCTTATATTAAATGCAGAGATGAAGACAGTCTTGGTCAGCTATTGATGGGTCTTCGGTCAGAATTTGAGAATTGTCGTTCAGGCTTGTTGCACCGCAAACCCTTACCATCGTGAAGATGTGGTAAATGAACTTATGGCTGAAGAAACGTGTTTGAAGACTCTAAAAGGGGTACATAAGGCTTCTACTTCTGTATTGGCAGCTCCTTCGTTTGCACCGGTCCTTGCAGCCCCTACACACCAGTATAGAACATCTATCATGGGTAATTGTAATTATTGCAAGAAACCAGGACACTGGAAGAATCAATGTCCTGAGCTACGAAAGACGTCAGGTTCTAAGCCTCCACATTCGGGACAAGGACAGAAGCCATATTCTGAGGGTCAATTCCAGAACTCGTATCCACCGACTCAGGCTGCCTTTGTGCCCTCTCTTGATCACCCAGCTTCAGGAGCCTCTGTGAGTCACGATGCGATTCGTAGCTGACCAATTTCAGAAGTTCCTCGCCTTCCAACAATTTCAAAAGAATTCTCAGTCTTATGCTCTTTCTGCACCTTCCGGCTCATCACCATCTATTGGTTCAGGTATCATTTCGTCTTCTTGGATCTTGGACTCTGGAGCTGGAAATCATATGTCTCCTGATTCTTCCGTCTTTGTATCTATGTTTCCTGACCCCCCCCCCCCTTCCACTTCTGTTGTGACTGTTGATGGCACGCATATGCCATTGACATCCATTGGCACCATTCATACATCCACTATATCATTACCTGATGTTTATTGCATTCTAAAATTACATATGAATCTTGCTTCTGCTGGTCAAATATGTGACTGGATATTTTATTGGACTTTTTCCTAATTCTTGTTATGTGCAGGATCTAAAATACAAGAGAGTGATTGGGACATGGCGTAGAAAGGGGGAGAGGTCTCTACGTTTTGGATGAGCTGCATCTTCCTACTCATGCGGCAGCTATGCCTGTTAATCTGTCTTCTTTTCATTTAACACCTTCCTCTTCGAAGTTTTATTTGTGGCACTCTAGACTTGGTCATGTATCAGGCTCTCGCTTGCGTTTTATGTGTAATACGGGTGTTTTTGGTGATTTACAATCCGATGATATTTCTGATTGTAGTGGATGTAAACTTGGAAAATTTTCTGCTTTGCCTTTTAATCTTAGTACTTCTACTTCTTCTGCACCATTTGATCTAGTTCATTCAGATATTTGGGGGCCAGCACCTATCCCTATTAAGGGAGGCTCCAGATATTATGTTTCCCTTATTGATGATTATACTCATCATTGTTGGGTTTATTTGTTGAAAAGACGTTCTAATTTTGTTCATACTTATGCTGAGTTTCAAGCCTATGTGAAAACTCAACATTCTGCCATTATTAAATGTTTTCGGGCTGATTTAGGAGGTGAATATACTAGTGTGGATCTTTCTGGTATTTTCAAAGCTGATGGTACAATACATCAGTCTTCTTATACTGATACACCACAACAAAATGGAGTAGCCGAGAGAAGGCATAGGCATATTGTTGAGACCGCTAGATCCATGCTTTTGTCCGCTAGTGTACCTAGTGAATTTTGGGGAGAAGATGTCCTTACATCTGTTTATCTTATTAATAGGATCTCTACCTCTCATAATTCTGGAATTTCTCCGTATGCTAGACTATTTGGTCACACCCCACTATATTCCCATTTGAGAGTTTTTGGTTCTACATGTTTTGTTCTACGTCCACATGCAGAGCGTACTAAGTTATCTTCTCGTGTCGCCATTTGTGTTTTTCTTGGATATGGGGTTGGGCAGAAAGGTTATCGTTGTCATGATCCAGTTTCTGGAAAATTGTATGTGTCTCGTAATGTTTCCTTTATTGAGTATGTTCCTTTCTTTTCCATCCCACCTACCTACCTCACATGGCATGACAAAATCTAACCTAATTGATATTGATCCCTTTGATGTTGATTGCCCATCTGATTCTACATCTATATCATTTGTTCCTTCTCAGTCATCTGGCAGGTCCCATGATATTGATACTCAACCCCTCTTACGCCTATTTCAAAACCTCTTGTGGTTGCATATCCAGATCCACCTCGCTATCCTAAACGCACTCTACGATCTACTCAGGTATCCGATTTTGATTATTCTTGCTATGCTCCATCATTCGCTTCCTTTCTAGTTTCTATTAATTCTCTTTGTGAGCCTACCTCCTACTCTGAGGCAACTCGTGATCCTCTTTGGCAAGAGGCTATGAATGAGGAACTGGCTGCTGTGAACAAAACTGGTACTTGGGATTTGGTTTCTTTACCGACTGGTAAGAAAACTATTGGTTCTCGATGGGTGTACAGGATTAAGACCAAGTCTGATGGTTCTATTGAGCGATATAAAGCTCGTTTGGTTGCCAAGGGTTTTGCTCAAGAATATGGTATGGATTATGAAGAGACTTTTGCACATGTTGCAAAGATGACATCTGTCCGGGTTCTTATTGCAGTGGCCTCTGTTCGTCATTGGCATATTTCATAAATGTATGTTAAAAATGCTTTTTTGAATCGGGATCTTCAAGAAGAAGTCTACATGGTCCCTCCACCTGGTGTTTCACATAGTCCAGGACAGGTGTGCAGGCTTAAGAAAGCTCTGTATGGTCTCAAACAAGCTCCAAGAGCTTGGTTCGACAAGTTCTCCACTGTAGTATCATCTCTTGGGTTTATTTCCAGCTTTCATGATTTAGCGTTATTTGTTAAATCATCCCCTGTAGGTTGTATTTTGCTTTTGTTGTATGTTGATGACATGATCATTACAGGTGATGATATTGATGGTATTGCAAACCTAAAATCTACTTTGTCTCGCCGTTTTGAGATGAAAGATTTAGGTCATCTATGTTACTTTTTAGGCATTGAGGTAGCTTATTCTGAGAAGGGATATCTTCTCTCTCGGTCTAAGTACATTGCAGATATTCTTGAGCGGGCCCGTCTCACATAAACTCGTATAGTTGACTCTCCTCTTGAGGTTAATGTTCGATATACACCTATTGACGGGGATCCTCTTCCTGATCCCACTTTATATCGTTCAGTTGTAGGGAGTCTGGTGTACCTCACCATTACTCGCCCTGACATTGCATATGATGTTCACATTGTCAGTCAGTTTGTTTGCTCTCCTACATCTGTACATTGGGTTGCAGTTATGCGTACTCTTCGCTATCTTCGAGGAACAATTTATCAGAATCTCTTGTTTCCATCGACCTCATCCTTGGAGCTTCGTGCATTTTCTGATGCAGATTGGGCTGGTGACCTAACTGATCGGAAATCAACTATCGGTTATTGTGTATTTTTAGGAGATTCACTCATCTCATGGAAAAGTAAGAAACAAGATGTGGTTTCTCGCTCTTCAACTGAGGCAGAGTATCGTGCTATGGCTTCTACTACGTGTGAGACTGTATGGTTACGTCGGTTATTGGTTGATATGGGTGTCTCTCTTCCTCACCAACACCGATGTACTGTGATAATAAGAGTTCTATTCAGATTGCGCACAACACAGTCTTTCATGAACGTACCAAACATATTGAGATTGATTGTCAGATTATTCGATATCATCTTCAGCAGGGCACTCTATCTATCCTTGCCATTTGTCTCATCTTCGATGCAACTTGCAGATTTCTTCACAAAGGCGCATACCTTAAAGCGTCACCGGTTCTTTCTTGGCAAACTCTCGATGCTTCTGTCTACACCATCGCGAGTTTGAGAGGGGATATTAGCATTAACTCTTTCCCACATTGCTTTTGCCCCACATTGGAAAAACACATTTGTATCTCATGTAATAGACCCTATATAAAGGGCTTTACTTGATTTTCTTTTACTTGCACTTTTAGCTCTCAAGAATAGTATTATTCTATTATCTTGTTATTGCTTTGTAAGAATTCATGTTATGAATAAAAGACTTTCATGAATTCTATCAGTAACAAGTCAGTCATCCTACTCATAAAAAAAACTGATTGTTGTATTATTGATACTTTAGTTTTTTCTACTTAAGAATAAATTTGATACTAAGATTGCTTTAAAGTATTTTATGCAAGTTAAAACTATTTTTATGATATGGTGTCCGGATCAGCTTGCGCACACCTTGACTATTCCACCGGGTACTCCTACCTTCTACCAGCACAGGTACCGGTAATTCTGCCCTCCAAGGCTTAAGTAGATGAGAATAAATCACCTAGTGAGCATTTGAACCTCAGACCTCATGATTCTCTTCCCACTTCATTGACCACTAATTCTCTCCCACTTTAAGATAGACTTTATATTTTTTTCGATTTGAAATGATCTTAAATTTCCTGCCTATCTATATTCTTATTTATTGTATTCTTATTGTCTAGCAGATTTTTTTCAAATTGAAACGAAGAGTCCAGAAAGCATACCATACACCATCACAGGCTAGGACAATAAAATCATCATCATCGCACAAATCAACCTAATTAGAAAACCAAAAAAAAATGTTAGACTATGTTGTATGGAAATATATGGAATGGGAAAAAGCAATGCAGCATTAAATACTATTTCACAATTAAGAGTTGATAGGAAAAGAACTTTTGATTTTTCAGCAGTTCATACACTTCCCCTTCCATCCAAATCATAAAGCTAAATGTAACACCAATAAACAAGATACCAAACAAAGCCTTTCTTCCATTGGAATTTTTAATGCACTATATTTACATGGTGAAATTTTATCTTTGATTGACAAAATGGATATGCTTTGTTAACCTTGAACAGAGCACCCATAATAATGTGCATTGCACTATAGAGTTGTAATGTGCATAACAAGGAAGACAAAGGACTACATTTGGTCAAATGGGAAATAGTCCAGCTCAACAAGATCTCGAGGGGACTTGGGCTAAGGAACTTGAAAGTTCAGAATGAATGTTTAATGATGAAGTGGTTGTGGAGGTATGTGGAGGAAGAACAAGCATTATGGAGGGAAGTGATACGAAGCAAATATGGGCAAAGTAGTTACTGGTGTACCAATACAATCACCAACACGTATGGAGTTTCAGCTTGGAGGTCAATCAGAAATCTTTGGCCCAAATTTTCTGAAAATATTAGCGATAAGGTGGGGAATGGCAGTAGAATCTTTTTTTGGAAAGATGTTTGAATTGGCCACTCAACACTGATGACTTCCTATCCAGATTTATTTTCTTTTTGCAGTCAACCTGAGGCTACAGTTGCAGATAGTTGGTCCGCTCAAGGATGGGAGATCACCTTCAGAAGGCATATGAATGATTGGGAAGTGAACAGGTTGGCACAACTCTTGCAAGAAATCAGCAGTTTCAAAGGCACCGCTCTAAGTCCTGACACAATCAGATGGAAATATGCAACTGATGGTATCTTCTCAGTGAACAGAATATATAAAAAAGAAGTGAGGGGGCAACCAGGATGTGAAATAGGGCCTTGGAAGCAGATCTGGAAAAGCATAGCACCTTCTAAGGTTAAATGTTTCTCTTGGTTGGTGGCTAGGAAGGCTTGTTCCACTCAGGAGGCTTTGAAAAAGAGGGGATTCCAAATTGTGTCCAGATGTTTTCTATGCAATGAGGCAGAAGAGACCAACAGTCACCTTTTTTTACATTGTAAAGTAACTTCTCAGATTTGGTCTTTGTTCATGAGCCTAACAGGAATCGGATGGACAATGCCAGAACATACTGCTGATCTTTTGAGTTGTTGGATTAGAAGAGGGGGAAGAAAAACTCAAAAGAAGTGGTGGAGAGTAGTCCCAGCCTGTATTTGGTGGACAGTGTGGAAAGAAAGAAATGGTAGATGTTTTGAGGATAGGTTTAATTCCATTCAGAAAGTGAAATGGAAGTGCATTGTGTCTTTATTTTTGGTGTAAAGAAAATAGTCTAGAGGATGTAGAACAATTAGTTGATCTTTTAGGTTCTCTGTAAATTCTCTCTGTTTTTCTTTTCTTTGGTCCTGAAACTTTTTGGAGGTCTCCAGCATGTCCTTAATGAGGAATACAACATTACCAGTTTTAAAAAAAAAAAAATAGTTGAGCCTTCAAGGTTTATTGATAGATATAAGAATAACAATGGTGGTGTTGAGAACAAAATAATCTAACTCATAACAATACATCCTAGGCTTCCATTCGATAAGACAGCTGCAAGAAAGAAATTTACTGGAAACAAACAACTCCAATAGAATAAGACCCCAATAGAGATCTCTGGACTCCAGATATCACAAGAATTACATATACCCTGACTTACACCAGTATTTTTAAACCTCTATACTACTAGACTAACCCTTCCACAAACAAACTGAAAATAGAAAGAAGCTTCAAAAGCTAGATGAACTCAGTTCTGGAGAAGGATCGTAGTAGGCTGCACATCAGAATATTAGGGATGACAAAATTAGCCCATGAAAATATGATCTGTCTAACCCGCCCAAATTTGGTCGGGTTAATGACCCGTCTATTTATTAATTCGGCTCATATTGACCAGCCCAAATCGGTCCATCTAAAAGTTGGGCTAAGCATGAAACTCAAATTGACCCATGATGAACCTCGTCAAAATATTTGAAGATTTTTGTTGGGTTTAATAAGTTATATATGTATAATAGAGAGAAAAGAGTTTTATTTACTTTTGTCTGGTAATTAAACAAATTATAAGAAAACTAAAACCTAGTAAAAGTTGGACGGGTTGGACAATAAGTCATTGTTTATAACCCATCTTGACCCTGCCCATCTCAGCCCAAGCAACCTTTGAACACGTCATTGACCTGCCCATTTATTAACTCAACCTATTTTGACCTGCCCAAATTCAACCAACCCGCCCATTTGATACCCCTACATCAGATTAACAATCTTCCTGGGCATCCATTGCATTCAATTCCTCTTTTGATACTTATGAACTATTCCGTCTATTCTAATCACATGGATATTAACAACTGATTTGATTATAATTACTGCAACAGCAGGATGATGAAATCTGATCAACAGTTAAGAGTTTCAGAGAAAAAGTTTACAATAAGTTTGAGCAACCCATGATTGTTGGATTGACACTTGGCCATTTTAAACTTCCAAAATGCGAGCATGATTTACCACTGATTGCTTTCAAAGTGTTTGGTCATTCAGAGACAGTTCTATTTTTACAGAAAAAAACTGTCTCTAAATGACCAACGCACTGAAATAGACACAGTTTTACACATGGAACAAAGAATATTATGCACTATGTAATAGAATTAAAACCTCTCAGAGAATAGATAACTTAACAATATGATAGAAGACATTGCATGATTTATGAAGAGCCTTAAGCAACATACAATATTTATATCTGGATCGGCTGTAACAATTTGCTTCTCAGCTGGCAAAAACTTATTCTGCTTGAATTCCATGTCACCTGCAAATGAAGTTAAGATATGCTAACTACCTCATCCAATAGATACTTTACTTAAGTAGCCAAAAGTTTAAATTCTGAATTTGCCACTTAGAAAATGGTTCCTAATTACATCTTCTATCTTGCTCCATTACTGATGTTGCAAACTTATTGCCATTGGCCAGTGTTTAAGCGGATTAACAAAGGTTCACGAATAAAATGACATAATACCTATAGCTCTTGCAAGATTTAAGCTGCCATTAACACGCCCTGCATGGATGAAACCACCTGCTTTCAAAATTCTCTCTTTCAACCTCAAGATCAGGCTTGTGATCCCTAGATAGATTATATATATGCCTGCACAAAAGACGCGTGAATATTCATTTAATGCTTCATATTAAACCATAAAAGTTTGACCAATAAAATTATCGTGACAACAAAAGCCCATGACTGTGCATTTAACACTATGATCCAGCCCTAGCAAGTTCAGTGCCATGGCATGTTGAGCTGCCATGTTGGAAGACGACTTCAGTTATAAAAGATCTATCAAGGAGAAAAGTATAAGAGTGCAGAAAAGACAGTAATTAACTCGAAATAGCATCCCACCTGGCCCTTACGTGAAATCACACATCGTGAATCACCAGCATTCGCAACAATGAGTTGGTTCTCTCTCATGATTGCGACATTAGCCGTACATCCAGAAGTTGGTCCAGGAAAATCAGAGCGAGGACCCTGATAATGGAAAACAAATAGCCATAAACCAATCAAGCAACGAGCACGACAATGGCAACATGCAGGTAGCTCTCAATGTGCCACGAGAAACGACAAGGAATTGAAAATTACGTGTCCTTGATTAAATCCCCTAGGATCAATTTCAAAAATTGATGTCAACTATAAAACAAAACGACAGCAATAAATCACATTCTATTCCAGTTTCCTCTTAGCCCAGTATTATCTGCACAGCATATACCTCCTCTAATGCCCAGTCATCAGTATTTCCATTTCTATCACCATTTCTTGGAGACCATACAAGACCCTCTATCATACCCGAAAACCTGTTTAATCTATCCCCTAGCGCAGCCAGCTCCCTCCATCCTCTCTGACCACGCATCATCTCATTCATTCTGCACCAACAACAAAACAAAATCTTTCAACACACAGCTTAGCAGCATCAAAGCAATTAGTGATCTCTCAATGCAAAAAATGTAAGGATGACTTAGATCTTCATTCAGTTACAACTTACAACTTTAGAGCATCTCATACCAAAAGAGCTCTGGTGGAAGGTTAGTCAAGCTGAATTCATAGAGGTATTAGATTAAAAACGGTTACAATAGCCTGGGAAGTTGATACCATCCTAAGAAACATGGTTTCCTTCCTAACGGCTGATCCCTTTCTTAGCGCTTCTTCTCAATTCTCTTTTCTTGTAGGTTCCCCTCTATTCTCTATGTCAAACATGCGTACGAACAAGAATTGAGCTTTTACAATACTAGCATATAACGAACTAGAATCTATTTCTTTATTTCTCTTTTTCATGGCTACGAGGCAGGGGAACTGAGGGACAAGAAATTGACTTCCGAATCATTATGGGAATAATTAATTATCTTTTTCATTCTGCCTTGCTCTTTTACTCGTTGCTTTTTCCGTTTTCTGATCAGCCTTATGCTTTATCTTGCACTTTTCTCTCTAAAAACGCTTCTATATCATGAAAAATAGGTTTTTATAATTTTGAGTCAGAACCTGTATCTTTACAGCATGTGGAACCTTTCCTTAAATCTTTGTGGTCTGACACTGAATTTACACATTGTATAATCATTATCCTCCTATTTTTCTATCTTGGATAGACTAAAATGATAAACAAACAAGAAATAAGAAGTGAAGGTTAAAGAAAATATTTTCCTCATCTTTTCTGAATTCCTTTTTTTTTTGGCCTCTTCCTCTGGATCTTTTCCCACCAGACAACCCTACCCTCCTGTTCCACTAAACTCTATCCTATAGCCACCAAACATTCCATCTTTCAAGCTTCAATTCCAACCACCACGGCCACCGCCAACCTTTTTCTTTGTGAATTAAGAAGTTTCATCAACAAAAGAGCATCAAATAGATGCATAGGTACAAGAATATGAAATGCAGAAACGAAAGAATTGTTAGCCCCCTTACAGCGTGTCAATCTAAGACAAGGGAAGTAACAAACCAAAAATTGGTCAGTGCTAATAACAGGAGCCAACTTAATCACCAAAACCAACAATAACCTATGGATCACAATTCTTTCTAAAACCCTATAATGCAACACCAAGTTTGAGTTAGATCAGCGGTCACCATTCCCTTATTGTGCATTCCACTATTGCACCAATCTCACCCGTCCGAAGGTTGAATCGTCCAACTTAACATGTACCTAACAAACCCAATATTCTCTTGGTTTCTTCTCCAGATACTGCAATAGAATTTTCAAAACCCTCCAATTTCTGATGGCACCCACCCTAGCCAGCCAAACAACTATATCTTTACAGGAGAACAAGTTTGGATCCATCATGGGAGAAAACAAAATGGGAGAAAATGTCAATTCAATCTACTTTCTATTTAGCCATATATAAGGTTTAGCTTACTTAGTAGGTTAAATCTTCGCTGCTTTGTCAGTTCGTCAGTCCCATCTCGTCTGGAATTTACAATTCACTTTTCCATGTTATAGAGGAAAAGGGAGAGTTCTTCCTCTATCTTGACTATAGCAATCTAGAACAGGTAAATTAGAACAAACACCGAGGGGGAGAGACGGGAAAAAGTAGAAACAAAAAGAAAAGAGGGTGGAGATAAACTAGATAGAGATTGTTGTTCCGCCTATCAAGTCAAATAGTGTTAATCTAAATAACCTTCTTAGTATAAATATACTGAAGATTTTCATGCTTAAAACTTACTGTTGTGCAGAATACAGGGGGTGAAGGAGATTGGGAGTTGGGACAGTCATGCTGTGGATATCATATGATGAAGGTTTTTTTGTACAGGTGATACAATCCATGATTTAAAGTGAGGAGGTGAATGAATCCACGTTTACACCTTATATTACAACTTATTAAATCTTCTCTTTTTTTAAAATAACTTAGAAATCCGAGGGCCAGTGGCACACAATTCGAAACTCGGTGGATAATGGGCCTCCACCCTTCTCCACTTACATACCAGGTTTTAGACTGCAGCAGGGTTTGATCCCGTGACGTGAGCCAAGCCCACACATCATGAATTGTGCCTTTACGAAAGCTAGCTTATTACTTTTAAGCTTTCATTTTTGTTCCTTTTCGCTTTCTATCGAAGTATGAAACTTAATGCAGCATAGGGTTTTCTATCCTAACGTCAAGGATGTGATATGACAGCTGATAAGCACCTTCGGAGAACCAATAAAAGAATTTAAGTCTCACGAGTCATAAACAGAACACAAGGACTAAAACACAGATGCAGTCAAATAGGTGTCATCTATCAGCTACAATATATTACTTTAAGCAGAAAGAAAGAGATAATTCAACATCTATCCAAGTAGGCATACATCATTTTAATCATTTTCATTGTCGACCAACAGAATATCAAGATAAAAGGTAAAATGAAAGTCTGGAATAAGGTTGACATGGAAATTTACACATATATGGAAACTCAGTAATCGATGCTAAAAGATAAGACAGAGCAGAAAATTAATTAGCCAGTTATACAACCAAAACTTCAAGAAATCACCTGAAAAAGGCTTTCTGGACTGCTGTTCCTATATCTCCTTGCAGATATGCTTCATGCTTGAGGACTTGTTGATGTAGATACTTGGCACAGAATTTAGCAACAACTTTACCTGCAATGGTTCAATTATTTCACATATAACAAAGGTAGCATATTGGTTATGCAAGAGATCTTTAACAATGCACATTACTAGCCCACTTACCTTTCTAGTGCATCAAAAGTCACATGGATTTATGTGCCTAACAATCATGGTTGAAAACGAAATTCCAAGGCCAGGGGAGCTTCTCCTCTGAACTATAGCCAACAAATTAACTTCCAGTACTCTAAATCAGATGAACTTCAACTACAGACAAACCAAAACAACTAGTAGACCATAACATGAACAAGTAGAGACCAGAAGACAGCAAATCTAGATGGGAAATACACAAAACATGCCGTTGAACGGGTATACATCACAACAAGAAACATCATCCATCAGCAGATTCATGTCATGGTATCCCCAAACATGCAGGATATATTGAACATCATAAACAACTTAATTCATCAAAAGAATTATCATGTTTCAATCATTTAGAGTGGATTACACAATTTGAAGGGTATTACAAGCTTAAGAAAACAATATTATTTATACACTCAGGTCAAACTATTGTTGTCTAACACATATTCTCATAATCACTTACATAGCCCTAAGAGTCTCACTTGAAATCCACAACCTTCTACCAAAGATCACGACTTTTACTACTCACAGCAGGAATAACCCTAAGAAGAAAACCTGAAAGCTTAATTCAGAATTCAGGATGGCTACACAATAGGTTTATATATTCTGTTTGTGTTGTTCGTGAAAGGGGTCTAAGAGAAAAAGACAGTGATAAAGAGGAAGAAACAAAACTTATCCTGCAGTTCATTCATCCCACTTCATCTGTTTAAGTCTAAATTCCATATTGTGAAAGAAAAAGATCATGAAAAAAATGTCAAGAAGTCTTTTGATCAGCATGGCATCTATGTGATACCAATTGCAGTCATACTGAGAATCATGGTGGAGAGTTTTCTGGTTTAGGAATTATTTTGGGAAAATCCTCATTTTAATTTGTTTGTTAAAACTCATACGAAAATTTGGTTGAATAAGTAATGCATTTATAAAAAGAAGTACCAAAATATTCATGGTGATACTGATCTAAAATTGTATTTCTCCCATGTCCAAAGTCCAAAGTCCAAACCATGGCCTTAGACTAGTGAAGGAAAATAGACCTGAATGAACAACTCAACATTAAAATTCCATTCATAAGATGGAACAGCATCCCACTTATGCTGGATGCATCACAACCATAATTTTCTTCACTCATACTCAAGAATATTTCATCACTCAACTGTTCGAGGATATAAGTACTAAAGCACCTACATCAAAGTAGGGTGAGAAGCAAACTTCATTAAAAAAAAAAGGTAGGGGGGAGCATAATTTTAGTGATGCATATATAGCACTACATACCTCCATGACCATCATAGACACCAAAAAAGGAAGTGGAAGCGTCAAAGTCAGTAATTGCTGCATGCAAAGTAAATGAGGGCAGAAGTCAAATCAAAATAAAGCTCACATCGTGCATCAAGCTGGATCTTTCCATACCTTATATACATTATGATAACACAGAGGCTGAGCAAGTATTGCAAAATAAAAGGATACTTTACATACGAAAGGCACTCCAAAAGTAGCTACAATAGCATGTACCATGTATCAAACAAATGTAAAGCACAAATAAGCATCGCAATTTGAGTGGATGTGGACTGTGGACTCCCCTTCCCAACTATCACATGATAGAACGACGTCTTAAATAATCTAACCTTTTTAAAGAGAGATTCTTCCAATTTATTTTCACTTATTTGGTTCTCTTTCTCCTTTCAAGGAGGGTCTTAAACAAGTGATCTGGGTAGCTAACAGGCACAACAAAGTAGCCAGACAACCACAAATTCTAGTTTGTAAATGTGTTTGTTAGTTCTCATTGAGAAAGTAAGCAAAGAAAAATCAAGTTTGTAATTGCTCCTAATCCTAAATAGATGAAACTAAATGCATGGTCTGACTGTAACTTCACGCTAACACGTGTCAGGGACCAACTAGTACTGATGTGTCGAATCACATAACTCAATATGAAAACAATGGATAGAGTGCTATGAGCATCAAACGGAGTCTAAAGAATCCTTTATTTACGAATTGCAGAAAAGACAATCCTTAGGGACACAGGCCACAAGCTAATCTTTTCCTACATCAAAAGCTTTGTAAAGCATAGACTATTAGAGTGTGGATTTCCTATTTTAGTAATACAAACATTTTTCCTTATGGCATAAATACACTAAAGAACCATTGGATGAGAAGATATAATTTCTTTTATTCAACAAACTTACATACTACAACATATTTGGTAAAGTAAATGAGATCATTACTGATTACTCACAGCATCTTCCATAGCTGCTCGCCATCCTTGCATAGATGATAAACCATATATAACCCTAACATTCTCACCGTCTTCTGAAAATTTCTCCGTTTTCGGAGAACTCAGGTATATACCCATCTCTGATCGCTGAAATGACAAAGAGAAGCAATGACATAATATTAAGACCCTAAGTTTCATGATTAGAACACTATACACAAGGGGATAAGGGCAGAAATTTAACAGGAAACCACTGATTCAGAGTGGTTATCAGAACATTTTAGTGCTAATCTTCAATTATAATGATAACAAACAAGACGCACTAGCGCAAAATAATTAAAAATGATTAGAAAGGAGAAAAAAGACGAGAAACTCATTCTGAAGACAAAATTATGCTAATGATAGAGAAACCATAAACTGCAATGAAGTATGCATTCCTCCTAAGCAGTCCTCTTTGAAGCAAATATTTAACACTAACAGACTGCAACGCAGCCTTATCATCTTTGAAACATCTGGTATTCCTCTCTTTCTAGATAGTCTGTATAAGAAGAACTTCAAGATGAAGCATAAGGTGATTGACTTCCATCTGTTAGACAACCTTCTTCTAGCCTTATCTTATGAAGTTTAGATTATCTCCCAGACTGTTAGAGGAGTCGATAGTCCAATATAAAAGGAGGAGGTCAAAGTAGTGACTAAAAGAAAGAAAACTCAAACTATTTGGCTACTTTGTTGAATTCTAGGGTCATTTGAATCTTTGGGAATTCTAGAGGCAATTTGATCTGGAGAACGTGTGTGTGTGTGAGCAATTTGATCTGGAGAACGTGTATGGACTCGGGCGAATTTATATGTTATATTTGAGGCATGTGAACCCACGGTCTCTCCGCAAAATTAGGTATTTTATGTATATATTTTCTAAACTTGGGTCCGGTTCCGGTTCCGGGTTCCGGGTTCTCGGGTTCCGGGTTCCGGGTTCTCGGGTTCTCGGGTCGTGGGTCGTGGGCCGTGGGCTGTGGGCTGTGGGTCTTCTGATATTATCTTTTTGGGCCAGAAAACTTTGCCAGAAGTACAGTTTGATCCCAGAAGTTTCAGATATACAGTTTGGACCAGAATTCTTTCAGATGTACAGTTTGGTCCCTGAAGTTTCAAGATGTACAGTTTGGTACCTATGTTATGTCCTTATTTCCTATCCCTGCTGAAGTAGTGAACAAACTAGATAAATTGAGAAGGGATTTCCTATGGTTTGGAAACAAGGAAGACAAAGGACTACATTTGGTCAAATGGGAAATAGTCTAGCTCAACAAGATCTCGAGGGGACTTGGGCTAAGGAACTTGAAAGTTCAGAATGAATGTTTAATGATGAAATGGTTGTGGAGGTATGTGGAGGAAGAACAAGCATTATGGAGGGAAGTGATACGAAGCAAATATGGGCAAAGTAGTTACTGGTGTACCAATACAATCACCAACACGTATGGAAAAAAGCTTGGAGGTCAATCAGAAATCTTTGGCCCAAATTTTCTGAAAAATATTAGCTATAAGGTGGGGAAAGGCAGTAGAATCGTTTTTTGGAAAGATGTTTGGATTGGCCAGTCAACACTGATGACTTCCTATCCAGATTTATTTTCTTTTTGCAGTCAACCTGAGGCTACAGTTGCAGATAGTTGGTCCGCTCAAGGATGGGAGATCACCTTCAGAAGGCATATGAATGATTGGGAAGTGAACAGGTTGGCACAACTCTTGCAAGAAATCAGCAGTTTCAAAGGCACCGCTCCAAGTCCTGACACAATCAGATGGAAATATGCAACTGAAGGTATCTTCTCAGTGAACAGAATATATAAAAAAGAAGTGAGGGGGCAACCAGGATGTGAAATAGGGCCTTGGAAGCAGATCTGGAAAAGCATAGCACCTTCTAAGGTTAAATGTTTCTCTTGGTTGGTGGCTAGGAAGGCTTGTTCCACTCAGGAGGCTTTGAAAAAGAGGGGATTCCAAATTGTGTCCAGATGTTTTCTATGCAATGAGGCAGAAGAGACCAACAGTCGCCTTTTTTTACATTGTAAAGTAACTTCTCAGATTTGGTCTTTGTTCATGAGCCTAACAGGAATCGGATGGACAATGCCAGAACATACTGCTGATCTTTTGAGTTGTTGGATTAGAAGAGGGGGAAGCAAAACTCAAAAGAAGTGGTGGAGAGTAGTCCCAGCCTGTATTTGGTGGACAGTGTGGAAAGAAAGAAATGGTAGATGTTTTGAGGATAGGTTTAATTCCATTCAGAAAGTGAAATGGAAGTGCATTGTGTCTTTATTTTTGGTGTAAAGAAAATAGTCTAGAGGATGTAGAACAATTAGTTGATCTTTTAGGTTCTCTGTAAATTCTCTCTGTTTTTCTTTTCTTTGGTCCTGAAACTTTTTGGAGGTCTCCAGCATGTCCTTAATGAGGAATACAACATTACCAGTTTTAAAAAAAAAAATAGTTGGGCCTTCAAGGTTTATTGATAGATATAAGAATATCAATGGTGTTGAGAACAAAATAATCTAACTCATAACAATACATCCTAGGCTTCCATTCGATAAGACAGCTGCAAGAAAGAAATTTACTGGAAACAAACAACTCCAATAGAATAAGACCCCAATAGAGATCTCTGGACTCCAGATATCACAAGAATTACATATACCCTGACTTACACCAGTATTTTTAAACCTCTATACTACTAGACTAACCCTTCCACAAACAAACTGAATATAGAAAGAAGCTTCAAAATCTAGATGAACTCAGTTCTGGAAAAGGATCGTAGTAGGCTGCACATCAGAATATTAGGGATGACAAAATTAGACCATGAAAATATGATCTGTCTAACCCGCCCAAATTTGGTCGGGTTAATGACCCGTCTATTTATTAATTCGGCTCATATTGACCAGCCCAAATCGGTCCATCTAAAAGTTGGGCTAATTTGGGCTAAGCATGAAACTCAAATTGACCCATGATGAACCTCGTCAAAATATTTGAAGATTTTTGTTGGGTTTAATAAGTTATATATGTATAATAGAGAGAAAAGAGTTTTATTTACTTTTGTCTGGTAATTAAACAAATTATAAGAAAACTAAAACCTAGTATAAGTTGGACGGGTTGGACAATAAGTCATTGTTTATAACCCATCTTGACCCTGCCCATCTCAGCCCAAGCAACCTTTGAACACGTCATTGACCTGCCCATTTATTAACTCAACCTATTTTGACCTGCCCAAATTCAACCAACCCGCCCATTTGATACCCCTACATCAGATTAACAATCTTCCTGGGCATCCATTGCATTCAATTCCTCTTTTGATACTTATGAACTATTCCGTCTATTCTAATCACATGGATATTAACAACTGATTTGATTATAATTACTGCAACAGCAGGATGATGAAATCTGATCAACAGTTAAGAGTTTCAGAGAAAAAGTTTACAATAAGTTTGAGCAACCCATGATTGTTGGATTGACACTTGGCCATTTTAAACTTCCAAAATGCGAGCATGATTTACCACTGATTGCTTTCAAAGTGTTTGGTCATTCAGAGACAGTTCTATTTTTACGGAAAAAAACTGTCTCTAAATGACCAACACACTGAAATAGACACAGTTTTACACATGGAACAAAGAATATTATGCACTATGTAATAGAATTAAAACCTCTCAGAGAATAGATAACTTAACAATATGATAGAAGACATTGCATGATTTATGAAGAGCCTTAAGCAACATACAATATTTATATCTGGATCGGCTGTAACAATTTGCTTCTCAGCTGGCAAAAACTTATTCTGCTTGAATTCCATGTCACCTGCAAATGAAGTTAAGATATGCTAACTACCTCATCCAATAGATACTTTACTTAAGTAGCCAAAAGTTTAAATTCTGAATTTGCCGCTTAGAAAATGGTTCCTAATTACATCTTCTATCTTGCTCCATTACTGATGTTGCAAACTTATTGTCATTGGCCAGTGTTTAAGCGGATTAACAAAGGTTCACGAATAAAATGACATAATACCTATAGCTCTTGCAAGATTTAAGCTGCCATTAACACGCCCTGCATGGATGAAACCACCTGCTTTCAAAATTCTCTCTTTCAACCTCAAGATCAGGCTTGTGATCCCTAGATAGATTATATATATGCCTGCACAAAAGACGCGTGAATATTCATTTAATGCTTCATATTAAACCATAAAAGTTTGACCAATAAAATTATCGTGACAACAAAAGCCCATGACTGTGCATTTAACACTATGATCCAGCCCTAGCAAGTTCAGTGCCATGGCATGTTGAGCTGCCATGTTGGAAGACGACTTCAGTTATAAAAGATCTATCAAGGAGAAAAGTATAAGAGTGCAGAAAAGACAGTAATTAACTCGAAATAGCATCCCACCTGGCCCTTACGTGAAATCACACATCGTGAATCACCAGCATTCGCAACAATGAGTTGGTTCTCTCTCATGATTGCGACATTAGCCGTACATCCAGAAGTTGGTCCAGGAAAATCAGAGCGAGGACCCTGATAATGGAAAACAAATAGCCATAAACCAATCAAGCAACGAGCACGACAATGGCAACATGCAGGTAGCTCTCAATGTGCCACGAGAAACGACAAGGAATTGAAAATTACGTGTCCTTGATTAAATCCCCTAGGATCAATTTCAAAAATTGATGTCAACTATAAAACAAAACGACAGCAATAAATCACATTCTATTCCAGTTTCCTCTTAGCCCAGTATTATCTGCACAGCATATACCTCCTCTAATGCCCAGTCATCAGTATTTCCATTTCTATCACCATTTCTTGGAGACCATACAAGACCCTCTATCATACCCGAAAACCTGTTTAATCTATCCCCTAGCGCAGCCAGCTCCCTCCATCCTCTCTGACCACGCATCATCTCATTCATTCTGCACCAACAACAAAACAAAATCTTTCAACACACAGCTTAGCAGCATCAAAGCAATTAGTGATCTCTCAATGCAAAAAATGTAAGGATGACTTAGATCTTCATTCAGTTACAACTTACAACTTTAGAGCATCTCATACCAAAAGAGCTCTGGTGGAAGGTTAGTCAAGCTGAATTCATAGAGGTATTAGATTAAAAACGGTTACAATAGCCTGGGAAGTTGATACCATCCTAAGAAACATGGTTTCCTTCCTAACGGCTGATCCCTTTCTTAGCGCTTCTTCTCAATTCTCTTTTCTTGTAGGTTCCCCTCTATTCTCTATGTCAAACATGCGTACGAACAAGAATTGAGCTTTTACAATACTAGCATATAACGAACTAGAATCTATTTCTTTATTTCTCTTTTTCATGGCTACGAGGCAGGGGAACTGAGGGACAAGAAATTGACTTCCGAATCATTATGGGAATAATTAATTATCTTTTTCATTCTGCCTTGCTCTTTTATTCGTTGCTTTTTCCGTTTTCTGATCAGCCTTATACTTTATCTTGCACTTTTCTCTCTAAAAACGCTTCTATATCATGAAAAATAGGTTTTTATAATTTTGAGTCAGAACCTGTATCTTTACAGCATGTGGAACCTTTCCTTAAATCTTTGTGGTCTGACACTGAATTTACACATTGTATAATCATTATCCTCCTATTTTTCTATCTTGGATAGACTAAAATGATAAACAAACAAGAAATAAGAAGTGAAGGTTAAAGAAAATATTTTCCTCATCTTTTCTGAATTCCTTTTTTTTTTGGCCTCTTCCTCTGGATCTTTTCCCAACAGACAACCCTACCCTCCTATTCCACTAAACTCTATCCTACAGCCACCAAACATTCCATCTTTCAAGCTTCAATTCCAACCACCACGACCGCCAACCTTTTTCTTTGTGAATTAAGAAGTTTCATCAACAAAAGAGCATCAAATAGATGCATAGGTACAAGAATATGAAATGCAGAAACGAAAGAATTGTTAGCCCCCTTACAGCGTGTCAATCTAAGACAAGGGAAGTAACAAACCAAAAATTGGTCAGTGCTAATTACAGGAGCCAACTTAATCACCAAAACCAACAATAACCTATGGATCACTATTCTTTCTAAAACCCTATAATGCAACACCAAGTTTGAGTTAGATCAGCGGTCACCATTCCCTTATTGTGCATTCCACTAATGCACCAATCTCACCCGTCCGAAGGTTGAATCGTCCAACTTAACATGTACCTAAGAAACCCAATTTTCTCTTGGTTTCTTCTCCAGATACTGCAATAGAGTTTTCAAAACCCTCCAATTTCTGATGGCACCCACCCTAGCCAGCCAAACAACTATATCTTTACAGGAGAACAAGTTTGGATCCATCATGGGAGAAAACAAAATGGGAGAAAATGTCAATTCAATCTACTTTCTATTTAGCCATATATAAGGTTTAGCTTACTTAGTAGGTTAAATCTTCGCTGCTTTGTCAGTTCGTCAGTCCCATCTCGTCTGGAATTTACAATTCACTTTTCCATATTATAGAGGAAAAGGAGAGTTCTTCCTCTATCTTGACTATGGCAATCTAGAACAGGTAAATTAGAACAAACACCAAGGGGGAGAGACGGGAAAAAGTAGAAACAAAAAGAAAAGAGGGTGGAGATAAACTAGATAGAGATTGTTGTTCCGCCTATCAAGTCCAATAGTGTTAATCTAAATAACCTTCTTAGTATAAATATACTGAAGATTTTCATGCTTAAAACTTACTGTTGTGCAGAATACAGGGGGTGAAGGAGATTGGGAGTTGGGACAGTCATGCTGTGGATATCATATGATGAAGGTTTTTTTGTACAGGTGATACAATCCATGATTTTAAGTGAGGAGGTGAATGAATCCACGTTTACACCTTATATTACAACTTCTTAAATCTTCTCTTTTTTTAAAATAACTGAGAAATCTGAGGGCCAGTGGCACACAATTCGAAACTCGGTGGATAATGGGCCTCTACCCTTCTCCACTTACATACCAGGTTTTAGACTGCAGCAGGGTTCGATCACGTGACGTGAGCCAAGCCCACACATCATGAATTGTGCCTTTACGAAAGCCAGCTTATTACTTTTAAGCTTTCATTTTTGTTCCTTTTCGCTTTCTATCGAAGTATGAAACTTAATGCAGCATAGGGTTTTCTATCCTAACGTCAAGGATGTGATATGACAGCTGATAAGCACCTTCGGAGAACCAATAAAAGAATTTAAGTCTCACGAGTCATAAACAGAACACAAGGACTAAAACACAGATGCAGTCAAATAGGTGTCATCTATCAGCTACAATATATTACTTTAAGCAGAAAGAAAGAGATAATTCAACATCTATCCAAGTAGGCATACATCATTTTAATCATTTTCATTGTCGACCAACAGAATATCAAGATAAAAGGCAAAATGAAAGTCTGGAATAAGGTTGACATGGAAATTTACACATATATGGAAACTCAGTAATCGATGCTAAAAGATAAGACAGAGCAGAAAATTAATTAGCCAGTTATACAACCAAAACTTCAAGAAATCACCTGAAAAAGGCTTTCTGGACTGCTGTTCCTATATCTCCTTGCAGATATGCTTCATGCTTGAGGACTTGTTGATGTAGATACTTGGCACAGAATTTAGCAACAACTTTGCCTGCAATGGTTCAATTATTTCACATATAACAAAGGTAGCATATTGGTTATGCAAGAGATCTTTAACAATGCACATTACTAGCCCACTTACCTTTCTAGTGCATCAAAAGTCACATGGATTTATGTGCCTAACAATCATGGTTGAAAACGAAATTTCAAGGCCAGGGGAGCTTCTCCTCTGAACTATAGCCAACAAATTAACTTCCAGTACTCTAAATCAGATGAACTTCAACTACAGACAAACCAAAACAACTAGTAGACCGTAACATGAACAAGTAGAGACCAGAAGACAGCAAATCTAGATGGGAAATACACAAAGCATGCCGTTGAACGGGTATACATCACAACAAGAAACATCATCCATCAGCAGATTCATGTCATGGTATCCCCAAACATGCAGGATATATTCAACATCATAAACAACTTAATTCATCAAAAGAATTATCATGTTTCAATCATTTAGAGTGGATTACACAATTTGAAGGGTATTACAAGCTTAAGAAAATAATATTATTTATACACTCAGGTCAAACTATTGTTTTCTAACACGTATTCTCATAATCACTTACATAGCCCTAAGAGTCTCACTTGAAATCCACAACCTTCTACCAAAGATCACGACTTTTACTGCTCACAGCAGGAATAACCCTAAGAAGAAAACCTGAAAGCTTAATTCAGAATTCAGGATGGCTACACAATAGGTTTATATATTCTGTTTGTGTTGTTCGTGAAAGGGGTCTAAGAGAAAAAGACAGTGATAAAGAGGAAGAAACAAAGCTTATCCTGCAGTTCATTCATCCCACTTCATCTGTTTAAGTCTAAATTCCATATTGTGAAAGAAAAAGATCATGAAAAAAATGTCAAGAAGTCTTTTGATCAGCATGGCATCTATGTGATACCAATTGCAGTCATACTGAGAATCATGGTGGAGAGTTTTCTGGTTTAGGAATTATTTTGGGAAAATCCTCATTTTAATTTGTTTGTTAAAACTCATACGAAAATTTGGTTGAATAAGTAATGCCTTTATAAAAAGAAGTACCAAAATATTCATGGTGATACTGATCTAAAATTGTATTTCTCCCATGTCCCAAGTCCAAACCATGGCCTTAGACTAGTGAAGGAAAATAGACCTGAATGAACAACTGAACATTAAAATTCCATTCATAAGATGGAACAGCATCCCACTTATGCTGGATGCATCACAACCATAATTTTCTTCACTCATACTCAAGAATATTTCATCACTCAACTGTTCGAGGATATAAGTACTAAAGCACCTACATCAAAGTAGGGTGAGAAGCAAACTTCATTAAAAAAAAAAGGTAGGGGGGAGCATAATTTTAGTGATGCATATATAGCACTACATACCTCCATGACCATCATAGACACCAAAAAAGGAAGTGGAAGCGTCCAAGTCAGTAATTGCTGCATGCTAAGTAAATGAGGGCAGAAGTCAGATCAAAATAAAGCTCACATCGTGCATCAAGCTGGATCTTTCCATAGCTTATATACATTATGATAACACAGAGGCTGAGCAAGTATTGCAAAATAAAAGGATACTTTACATACGAAAGGCACTCCAAAAGTAGCTACAATAGCATGTACCATGTATCAAACAAATGTAAAGCACAAATAAGCATCGCAATTTGAGTGGATGTGGACTGTGGACTCCCCTTCCCAACTATCACATGATAGAACGACGTCTTAAATAATCTAACCTTTTTAAAGAGAGATTCTTCCAATTTATTTTCACTTATTTGGTTCTCTTTCTCCTTTCAAGGAGGGTCTTAAACAAGTGATCTGGGTAGCTAACAGGCACAACAAAGTAGCCAGACAACCACAAATTCTAGTTTGTAAATGTGTTTGTTAGTTCTCATTGAGAAAGTAAGCAAAGAAAAATCAAGTTTGTAATTGCTCCTAATCCTAAATAGATGAAACTAAATGCATGGTCTGACTGTAACTTCACGCTAACACGTGTCAGGGACCAACTAGTACTGATGTGTCGAATCACATAACTCAATATGAAAACAATGGATAGAGTGCTATGAGCATCAAACGGAGTCTAAAGAATCCTTTATTTACGAATTGCAGAAAAGACAATCCTTAGGGACACAGGCCACAAGCTAATCTTTTCCTACATCAAAAGCTTTGTAAAGCATAGACTATTAGAGTGTGGATTTCCTATTTTAGTAATACAAACATTTTTCCTTATGGCATAAATACACTAAAGAACCATTGGATGAGAAGATATAATTTCTTTTATTCAACAAACTTACATACTACAACATATTTGGTAAAGTAAATGAGATCATTACTGATTACTCACAGCATCTTCCATAGCTGCTCGCCATCCTTGCATAGATGATAAACCTAACATTCTCACCGTCTTCTGAAAATTTCTCCGTTTTCGGAGAACTCAGGTATATACCCATCTCTGATCGCTGAAATGACAAAGAGAAGCAATGACATAATATTAAGACCCTAAGTTTCATGATTAGAACACTATACACAAGGGGATAAGGGCAGAAATTTAACAGGAAACCACTGATTCAGAGTGGTTATCAGAACATTTTAGTGCTAATCTTCAATTATAATGATAACAAACAAGACGCACTAGCGCAAAATAATTAAAAATGATTAGAAAGGAGAAAAAAGACGAGAAACTCATTCTGAAGACAAAATTATGCTAATGATAGAGAAACCATAAACTGCAATGAAGTATGCATTCCTCCTAAGCAGTCCTCTTTGAAGCAAATATTTAACACTAACAGACTGCAACGCAGCCTTATCATCTTTGAAACATCTGGTATTCCTCTCTTTCTAGATAGTCTGTATAAGAAGAACTTCAAGATGAAGCATAAGGTGATTGACTTCCATCTGTTAGACAACCTTCTTCTAGCCTTATCTTATGAAGTTTAGATTATCTCCCAGACTGTTAGAGGAGTCGATAGTCCAATATAAAAGGAGGAGGTCAAAGTAGTGACTAAAAGAAAGAAAACTCAAACTATTTGGCTACTTTGTTGAATTCTAGGGTCATTTGAATCTTTGGGAATTCTAGAGGCAATTTGATCTGGAGAACGTGTGTGTGTGTGAGCAATTTGATCTGGAGAACGTGTATGGACTCGGGCGAATTTATATGTTATATTTGAGGCATGTGAACCCACGGTCTCTCCGCAAAATTAGGTATTTTATGTATATATTTTCTAAACTTGGGTCCGGTTCCGGTTCCGGTTCCGGTTCTCGGGTTCGGGTTCCGGTTCTCGGGTTCTCGGGTCGTGGGTCGTGGGTCGTGGGCCGTGGGCCGTGGGTCTTCGATATTATCTTTTTGGGCCGAAAACTTTGCCGAAGTACGAGTTTGATCCCGAAGTTTCGATATACGATTTGGACCGTAATTCTTTCGATGTACAGTTTGATCCCCGAAGTTTCAAGATGTACAGTTTGGTCCCCGAAGTTTCCGAACATCGAATTTCGACGGTCAAAAACGAAATGCCAAGTACTCAATTCGACCATTTATTTTGGTCGAAATACTCCTCCTATAATGGCCTTTCTCCCATTTATGTTGGTGACTTTACTACCTCCATAATGGCCATTATTTGGCTATTATGGAGGCGATTTTCAGCAAAGTGATCGCCCCCTCCCTCACCTATTTAAACACCCCCTTACACCATTGTTGAAAAAAAAGAATGACAAAAGAGATGCAGCAAAACAGTGCACGAAAATACACAACCAAAATAGTTTTCTTCCTACAACTTCCAAGCATCATTTCGTTACTCAATATTCTTCACGGTAGCTTTTGAGTTTCCTTTGCTCAAGGGTTCCATTGTTGTTTTATCTTGGGAGACAAATTGTCCAGGACGTATAAAGGATACATACGGGGCAATATTGTCTTAAGGACAGAGTGCTACACTCGACTCAGCAAAAACAATTTACATTTTTCCGTCTTCTACAAAACTGGAATTTCCAGTTTTTACTTGTGTAAAAATTGTAATTTCAGATTCCATGTTGAATTATTGAATCTCTGTTTATCCTTTCGAATACTTGTAATAGTTAAATACTTCCCGTACTGCTTTATAAAGTACCATAGAGCAAATCTCCCAACAACTTAAGACAATATTTGTATTGTATTACTATTAGTGTTCGAAAGATGTCGGTCAAAAGTTGTGTGACCAAATCTCGGATATGGAAATGGTTTTACGGTAGAAGAGAGTGATGATGATGAACGTGTTCATGGTGTCACCGCTACCAAGACCGGTGGAAACAAGCGCTCTCGAAAGCTCGAGGATGTCAATCGGGACAAGAGGAGAAGATCGAAGATGTTATTCTATCTTGTAGCAGAAGGCTATATCCGTCCCGGACAAAGGATCCGAATAATGGTGAGAAGGAAATGGACACTCGGTCGATGAAGTGACCGAAGTGAGCTCGAATCCGAAATTGGGATAAGTAGTTTTTCTTACTTGTCAAGAATAAAGATTAAATGATGTCTGATTAAAAATGGATTAAAGTAAGGAGGAATATGAAAATAATTTATATTCCTTACGCTTTAAAATCAGAAGTTTAATCTTATCTTCTTTCCCGTTTAAAGATTGGATTGTAAATGACTTAAAAAGATCCGTTCTTTTAAGTGTAATTGTTAAAGTATGTTCGCACATACGATGGAGAAAGATCCACTAACTGTGCGAAAACTGTTACCACTCTTAAGTAAGCGCCAAGAATTATCTGGGCACCAATCATAACGGAAGAAGTCTAAAAGTTAATGACGTTGAGCCTGTCATATTATTTGGCAGAAGATCCTTCATAGGATGATATTGGACACTCAGTCATACAAAGCCTCCAGGCGACTGGAGTGGGCCAAAATTCCTTTGATAGGATGATATTGGACACTCAGTCATACAAAGCCTCCGGGCGACTAGAGTGGGCTGAAATTCCTTTGATATGGTGATATTGGACACTCAGTCATATAAAGCCTCCGAGCGACTGGAGTGGGGCCAGAATTCATTTCATAGGAAAAGTAATGGACACCTAGTAAGGTGGGCCGAGTTTCTGTGTCCGAAATGATCCGAAGGCCTAAAGAAAGGCGTAAAAAGAAATTGGACACTCGCCCGCAAAGCAACTGCAGTGGGCCGAGTATCCAGATCACATATGATCCGGTTACGCCCTAACCACGGGCAAGAAGTTGTTCATGTAAAGCAACGCCACCTCTAAAGCAGAAGGGGTTGGAGAGGCTGTCCTCAATAGGACTTCATGGATGGGGATCACTCTAAGATGAGGTGATACATATCCCTAACTTGGTTTAAGGGACGCTGTTGGTCAAGCTGGTTTGAGACTAGTCCAACAGGTCTATAATAACTAAGAATGGTACAGTATGTCTGTAGCCATATGAATGATATATTTGTAATCCGTGCATCTATGCCATCATAGATTAAGACACGTTAAATAGCAAGTCATTCAAAATCTAACGATGTTGAGATTGTTGCCTTCTATCGACATAAACCCTCAAAATGAATGTGAGGTAGACGAAGAGGCAAAATCACCTTTCCAAATTCCGTCAAAGGGAATAGCGAAAGAAGCATCGCTCCTCTAGAACTTAGTCACACCTAATTGGGTGATTTGAAGTTTATACAAAATAGAGGGGGGAGACAAGTACGTTGTGATCTTCATTGATGATAGTACAACGTATGGAATCCTTTGTTTGTTGAAAAGCAAAGATGAAGTTGTTGAAGCGGATAAGCGCTACAAAGCTGAAGTTGAAAATCAACTATGCCTATGGATTGCAAAATTCGTAGCAATAGAGGGGGAGAATGTGAAGCATCGTTCATTAAACGACTGTTCATTTCTCACTTCAGTCCAACGGTGTTAGCCAAGCGCAAAGTCGTACGCCCAAATTATGTGGGGTGGCTTGGTAAAAGTTGGAATACTGAAACATGTCAAGTTGTACCTAAGACTGTAGATTGCATATCCACCGGATCCGCAAATAACGATAGTGTTGATCGCCTCTTGGCGTCAAAGAATGCTGAATTCATTGAAGATAACTTTCCTTGAAATAGGAAAAAGGAGTAATTGCTCAAGGTTAACAAGAACCCGCGAGGGCTCGACCGTCCGGAACTAGACGTTCCGTATCTACGAGACTCGAAAGTTGCTTTGGATATCCAGGAACTTAATTTTCCGGATCCGCAGAACTCGGGATTCTATATGTTGAACCAAGAAGGAGCAAAGAGGGGACAAAGACTTGTTCCATACCTTCTAGCTTGTATGGTTGAGAACGAACCATGGACAATTAACAAAGAATTGTCATCTCCAAAAGCACTGCTTTGGAAAGAAGCTAAAGAGAGAAATAGATTCCATCATATGGAACCATACGTGTGTAATGGTTGATCTTCCTCCGGAAAAGAACCTTTGGGTTGTAAAAAGTGCTCCCACGAGAGTAGCTTCACATCCAGGGCCATTGTAGTCTTACATGGCATGGGTGTTGAAACGACCTTCCCAACCTAGGAGAGTTGGAAGAAGAGGATCGAATTGGTTTTTCGAACTCGTCGAGCTTCTTTCCCGAACTTTCATTTTGGTCCCCGAAATGTTAACATTTTGGTCCCGAAAGTCTCGGATAAAACAGAAACAATGAATCGATCACGAAACATTGACTCGAAGTTAGAAAGCCAACGAGTTGGAAAACCAACGGTCTTAGAGTGAAAATCATATTGAAACAAAGTCTCGATATGAAAGATATGAGTATCACTGAGATGACAACTTAGGAATTGGATTTCTAAGACATCTAACGGATCGGTCGATAGTTGACGGTCTCGTTGAAGCCACCAATGGATATGAATCATAGAACCGATTGGAATCATGGTGCACCCATAGACAAGGAGCGATATGCTCGGGTCACGTGTAGTTCAATGTGTTGTACACACTACAACCGACCCGGTATCGTCCAACAAACAGATCAGTTGAACTAAGGTTCACCGATGATCTTAATACATGATCAATAGAAGGCGTTAAGTCGGATATGACGATATCCGAATTATTCGCTTATCTACGAATTATAGTATTCTCGGATGTCCGGCGGTTACGAGAGAACACGGTGATGCAAACCGGACATCGGATCCGAAGAACACCAAAGCCACAAGTAAATGTGTATGGTGGTTCTTGGAAAATCCTCTAAGCAAACTTGCATCGACCGATTCATGATGGTATCGGAGTTTATCGCTTTATACAAAGCATGAAAGAAGTTGAGTAACTTCACGACTCATTAGAGGACGTCCCTTATTGGGAGAAACCCATGCCTTCAAGCAGATTATACACCGTGGCTAGCCGATCGGCTTTAGGAAGGACACGGATGACGGCGTACGGACATATCCGTCACGATCCGTCGGAGACATAAGACCGTATGGCAGTTGATCATCACGGGTGTTACTTCCTTATTTACTAACTAAGGGACTACCCGGAGATCAAGTGTTCTCGCCTGTCTAGGGAATGGGCTTAAAACCCAAAATATACGGACCAATACGGTGGAAACCCAACCTTACGAACCGGAGATCCCAAGTAATTTGGTTCAATGGGAAAACTAAGTTGTAAAGGTTCGTTGATCGCTTCGGTCGAAGCATGAGCACTTCGGATAGTGATTTCGAAAAGAAACACCAAATCCAAAGCCGTTCCGCGATAGACGTTAAGTGCTATCTGCAGTATGGGTAAAGATTAAGTTTTCAAAACCTGTTATGACCCTCAACAACGGTTGAGGTTAGGTCTTTGGGAAACTTTTAATGGTTCCTAACACTTGTGAAGTGGGGTATAGCAGGATACCTTGTAGGAGACCACCTATTTAAGTGCGAGGACGGCCACCTCAAATTGAACGCACTTAAGAATCCAAGACGTTGTCCATGGCCAAAACGGACAAAACATTACGAAGAAGAGAGTAAGGGAATTTGTTGTGTTGGTACCGTTGTCTTGGCTTACACTAAACACTGACGGTTCAAGGCATCACGTTCACCGCGCAGTAAGTAAGTCCGATGGTATTCAACTATGGAAGGTTCAAAGCTGAGGCTACCTCTCCTTATGCAACATCGGTCCGCTGAAATATTGCTGGAAATGAAAAGACACTATGTGAGTGCGCCAAAATCTCTTTCAAGAGGGGATTGTTGGAAATTTGCCTTTGGCGGGAGTTACGACCGACCAACTTTAACGGCTTAAACACTAGTGTAACGTATGTTGGAGAATTCGGTTCTTCACACATGCATGATCTACTAAGTACGTAGATAACCGTAGGGCCAAGAATCGTCAAATTTCATTGAGAAATGAAAGAGATATTGGTTCACGGAGTGAGGTGTTTGAAGCATGGAAAAGTGTGGTATTGTGTGTAATTCTCCCTCATCGGTAGAGGAAGAAAGAATTGTTGTGTATATAAGATTCGAAATTGGTTTGGGGTTTGGGACTCCAAGGGGTATCCCATGTGTTTAAAGGAGGGAGGACCTAGATGTGCTTCGGTTCGAGGAAAGACCACACGCGCGCCGCCGCCGCCGCCCGCCCGTCCCGTCCGGTCCGGTTTCGAGTTCCGGGTTCCGGGTTCTCGGGTTCTCGGGTTCTCGGGTTCTCGGGTTCTCGGGTCGTGGGCTGTGGGCTGTGGGTCTTCTGATATTATCTTTTTGGGCCAGAAAACTTTGCCGAAGTATAGTTTGATCCCGAAGTTTCGATATACGGTTTGGACCGAATTCTTTCGGATGTACGGTTTGGTCCCCGAAGTTTCAAGATGTACAGTTTGGTCCCTGAAGTTTCCAGAACATCAGAATTTCGACGGTCAAAAACAGAAATGCCAAGTACTCAATTCAGCCATTTATTTTGGCTGAATTACTCCTCCTATAATGGCCTTTCTCCCATTTATGTTGGTGACTTTACTACCTCCATAATGGCCATTATTTGGCTATTATGGAGGCAGTTTTCAGGCAGTGATCAGCCCCCTCCCTCACCTATTTAAACACCCCCTTACACCATTGTTGAAAAAAAAGAATGACAAAAGAGATGCAGCAAAACAGTGCACGAAAATACACAACCAAAATAGTTTTCTTCCTACAACTTCCAAGCATCATTTCGTTACTCAATATTCTTCACGGTAGCTCTTGAGTTTCCTTTGCTCAAGGGTTCCATTGCTGTTTTATCTTGGGAGACAAATTGTCCAGGACGTATAAAGGATACATACGGGTCAATATTGTCTTAGGGACAGAGTGCTACACTCGACTCAGCAAAAACAATTTACATTTTTCCGTCTTCTACAAAACTGGAATTTCCAGTTTTTACTTGTGTAACAATTGTAATTTCAGATTCCATGTTGAATTATTGAATCTCTGTTTATCCTTTCGAATACTTGTAATAGTTAAATACTTCCCGTACTGCTTTATAAAGTACCATAGAGCAAATCTCCCAACACTTCAAATATAACTTGCTACCACAAAAGTCAGAGATTTATAATTTTCAAAAATATAATCAACACTTCGTTACCTTTTAACTTCCTCAACCATAAAGGTAGGTACTATTTCTGATATGTCATTGTTCGTTAAAAGCGATTACTGAAAAAATACTTCAATACATGTACCCCAAATTCACATCACGTGGTATAAGAAAAAATCAATTTAAGCCAAAGTTTTGAGAATCAGTAAAGATAAAAACCACATTAGCATACATCTATAAAACTTTTATATATAGACACTAACATATATCAAGAAGTTTGAGCACATACCTTTACTTTTGATATTATGTCATACAAAAACATAAGCGTAAGTAGAAATGTTGTACCATTTGTAATTGGTATTCTCCATGAGAACAAAGTGAAAATATCCCAAAGGTTGGTGCATATAAACTGTTTCCTGTAGGTGACCATGTAGAAATGCATTATTGACGTCCAACTGATGAATGGACCATGATTTTGATAGAGTCAGACTGAGCACGATCCTGATAGTTGATGGTTTAACTACTGGGCTGAATGTTTTGTTAGGATTTGTGACCCAAATCCGACTAATCAGAAAATGGTAAATCAGTAAAGAATAAATAACACACACATATTTATAGTGGTTCACCCTCAATTCAAGAGCTACGTTCACTTTGTCGCTGCGGATTTTCACTATAATCAAAGGGAGTTTTGAGTTTACAATTCGCTCTTCCTCACCTTTCACTCGTGATGAATTCGTCGATGAATTACATAGAAAAACAACACACTAGTCTATATATATCGAAAACTAGGGCGAACAATATATGAGCCAAAATTCCCAAAATACCCTCCACTAAATAACCTTAGCCGATCAGCATTCCAAACTTAGTCGATCAGGTCTTCATAGTGTCGACTACCGATCAGGTCTTTATAGTGTCGGCTGTTGGCAATAAATTAGGCTTCACAACTCAACAATCTCCCACTTGGAGACTAATTCCAATCAACTGTCTCCATCTACAGCGGCGACTCTGATCCTCATCCAAGGAGTCCAACTGCACAACTTCAGTTTATCATTCGGCACGGCCTTCGTCAGCATGTCTGCTGGATTATGACTTCCTGGGATCTTCTCAACCACTAATACTCCATCTTCCAAAGCTAATCTGATGAAATGATACCGGAGTTGTATGTGCTTCGTTCGAGCATGGTAGACTGGGTTCTTTACCAAATGAATGGTACTCGGGCTATCACAGTATAACATACTCCCCTCATAGTCCTGATCCAACTCCTGCAGAAATGATCGTAGCCACATCATCTCCTTCGTGGCCTCTATCACGACAACGTACTCAGCCTCACAACTAGAGAGAGTTACTATTTTCTGCAACTTTGAAACCCAACAAATCGCAATATCTCTGAAGGTGTAAATATACTCGGACGTGCTCTTTCTGCTATCAATATCACCACCATTATCATCATCAACATATCCCTGCAATCATGTCTCTAACTTTTGGAAACACAAAGATGAACTTGAGCTGCCCTTCAGATACCTGAAAATCCACTTCACAGTCTTCGAGTGTTGCTTTCCCAGATTGCTCATAAACCTGCTAACAACTCCCACTGCATGTGCAATGTCTGGCCTCATACATACCATCGCGTACATAAGATTGCCAATAGCAGAGGCATAAGGTACCTTGTCCATATGCTCCTTCTCGTCCTCGGTCACAGGCGGCTAATCCTTTGACAAACGAAATTGTCCAGCCAAAGGAGTACTAACTGGCTTGGCATTGTCCATGTTGAACCTCTTGAGAACCTTCTTCACATATTCTTCTTGTGAGAGCTTGAGGCCCTCCTTACTTCTGATAATTCTCATCCCAAGGATTTGTTTTGCGGCTCCTACATCCTTCAATGCAAATTCTTCTGACAACTTCTTCTTCAGCCTATCAATCTCATGTAGGTATGCTCCCACGATCAGCATGTCATCAACATAAAGGAACATTATTATGTAGGAGTCTTCAAATCTCTTGAAGGAACAACAGTGATCTGCTTCGCACCTTAGGAATTCGACTTTCTTCATAAAGTTGTCAAACTTTTTATACCACTGTCTTGGAGCCTGTTTCAGTCCGTACATGCTCTTTTGAAGCTTGCACACCAGCTTCTCTTTCCCTTTGACGTCAAATCCCTCAGGTTGCTTCATGTAGATTTCTTCTCCTAAGTCACCATGAAGAAAAACATTTTTCACGTCCATCTGTTGAAGATGAAGATTTTCCTTTGCTACCAGCCCAAGAATAGTTTTGATTGTCACCAACTTGACCACGGGAGAGAAGATTTCTATGTAGTCAACGCCTTCTTTCTGTTGGAATCCCTTCATAACCAGCCTCACTTTATAACGTTTGCTTCCATTGTGTTCTTCCTTTACCCGGTAGACCCATTTGTTCTGCAATGCCTTCTTCCCCTCTGGTAACTTAGCTAACTACCATGTACGATTTGACGACAGTGAATCCATCTCATTTTTCATTGCCAACTCCCACTTGATCAACTTACATCGCTTCTTCATAACATTCCGGCTCCCCCTGTTAGTGAGCAGAATGTAGTAGAGGGACGGAGAGAACCTGTGAATTGGCTTACTGATCCTGGATGATCTCCGTAATTCTATGATCGGAGTGGGCTGATTTGTTTCAGTTTCAGTACTTTCATCAATCTCGCCATCACTATCTTGTCGGCCTTCTTCCCGAACTACTTATTCTTCTGCCGCAGTAGCACCTTGTTGTAGCTCGGGTGCCGAGAAGTCTCTCAAATCGGTTGTTTTCGATTCCTTGTTCTTAGAGAGTTTACTTTCTGGACTATGCTGCAACTTGTCCTTGTACAACACATGTTCATTGAAGATGACGTCCCTGCTTCGGATGATCTTCCGATTTTGGTCATCCCATAATCGATAACCAAAATCGGTGTCACTGTAGCCGATAAAATAACACTTCTTAGATTTCGAATCAAGTTTACTTCTAGCAGTAGCATCGATATGAACATAGGATAAGCAACCAAACACTTTCAAAAAAGAAAGATTTACCTTTTTACCGCTCTAAGCCTCTTCTGGAATTTTAAAACCCAAAGGAACAGACGGTCCTTTGTTAATCAAGAAAGTTGCGGTATTGATTGCATCTGCCTAGAATGTCTTGGGCAGTCCAATGTGTATTCTTATGCTCCGTGCACACTCATTCAATGTTCGATTTATCCTTTCTGTTATTCCATTTTGTTGGGGCGTTCCAGGAATAGTCTTCACCATCTTGATCCCATTATCAGCACAATACCGTTTGAAGTCACCATCAATATATTCTCCACCGTTGTCGGACCTCAGGCTCCTCAACTTGAGGTTTGTCTCATTCTCGACCATGGGTTTCCACCTTTTGAAAATAGCGAACACATCAGATTTATTTTTCATAAAATAGACCCATGACTTCCTAATTGAATCATCAATGAAGGTCATGTAGTAGAGTGATCCTATAAGTGAGGGGACAGTAGCAGGTCCCCACACGTCAGTGTGCACCAATTCAAACTTCTCAACTTTTAATTCTCTACCTGCACGTGAAAAACTAACTCGCTTCTATTTTCCGAAAATGCAGCTCTCACACATATGATGATCCACCGACTTCAGCTCCGAATCATGTCATTAGTCACCAGAAGCTTCATCCATTTCTTGCTCATATGCCGCAGCTCTGTCTTCTTGGAATTGTCAACAACTACCACTATATCACGGTAACTCGTAGTTATGTAGAGAGTACCAGTTTTCTCACCGCGAGCAACCACCATAGCACCCTTCGTTACCTTCCAGGATCCATTACCAAAGGTAACATTATGTCCCTCATCATCAAGCTGACCCACTGAGATCAGATTACGCATCACCTTCGGCATATGTCTGGCCTTTTTTATTTTCCACACTTTCCATTTGACATCTTCAAATTAATATCTCCAGTACCAATAATTTCTAAAGGCTTACCATATGACAAATAGACGTACCCGTACTTTCCAGCAACATAATTCTCCATTATATCACGATCTGAAGTGGTGTGGAAAGATGCTCCTGAGTTAAGCACCCAAGAGTCGATCGGGTTGTCAACCGACAACATCAGCGGATTGGCAGTGTCTTTATTGAACAACATCAGCGCATCACCAATGTCTTCAGTGGCAGCATTGGCTCCACCCCCTTATAGTCATCCTTCTTCAGTGCCCTGCAATTCTTCTTGATGTGACCCGACTTTCCACAATTCCAACATTCAAGCGTTCGCCCGGACCTGGATTGACTCCTGCCATTCCTTGACTTCGACTTACCCTTATTTCGGTTGTGGTTTCTGTCATAATTTATGCCTCTGTTATCAACATTCAAAGTAGAGCTAGTCGATGCCTCACCAAAATCTATCCTGCGAACTTCCTCAGCAAAAATACGATCCCTAACATCATTGAGTTTCAGTTTAGCACTGCCAACAGAATTACTAACCGTTGCTCTTATCGGCTCCCATATATTCGGTAAAGACGCCAGCAAAATTAGGGTTTGCACTTCATCATCAAACTTGATTGCAACAGATGACAATTGATTGACAATCGTGTTGAATTCATTCACGTACGCTGCAATAGGAGCGCCTTCTTCCATCTTTAGATGAAAGAGTTTCTTCATAAGAAATACCTTATTGTTTGCCGAAGGTTTCTCATATATGTCGGACAAAACTTTGATCATGCCAGTCGTGGTCTTCTCATTCGCCATGTTGTGAGCAACGTTCTTCGACAATGTCAGTCGAATGACTCCTAAAACATGTCTGTCGAGGAGATTCCAATCTGCATCATTCATCTCCTCTGGCTTCAGACTCATCGGTTATTGAAGCTTTCTTCCATCCAAATAGTCTTCAATTTGCATTCTCTAAAACGCAAAATTTATATCATCGAATTTCCCAATGCCGTGCGCCGAACCATCTTCGCCTACCATTGTTCTTTGAATCACAAAACAACATGTTGCTCTTATACCAATTGTTAGGATTTGCAACCCAAATCCGACTAATCAGAAAATGGTAAATCGGCAGAGAACAAATAACACACACACAGATTTATAGTGGTTCACCCTCAATGCGAGAGCTATGTCCACTTTGCCGCTGCTGATTTTCACTATAATCAAAGGGAGTTTTGAGTTTACAATTCACTCTTCCTCACCTTTCACTTGTGATGAATTCGTCGATGAATTACATAGAAGAACAGCGCACTAGTCTATATATAGAAAAACTAGGGCGAACAATAAATGAGCCAAAATTCCTAAAATATCCTCCACTAAACAACCTTAGTCGATCAGCATTCCAAACTTCGCCGATCATGTCTTCATAGTGACGACTGCCGATCAGGTCTTCATAGTGTCGGTTGTCGGCAATGAATTAGGCTCCACAACTCAACATGTTTCATCGCAATTTATGCTAACCTATTGAGACCTGCCATCACCAACAAGACGAGCTTTGTATCTTGCTAAAGAACCATCAAAATTCTTTTTATGATAGAAAACCCACATATAACGTATGATGTTCACATTAGATGGACGGGGCACTAACTTCCATGCTTTATTTTTAATAAGAGCATCAATTTCGTCTAACATGACAGCTTTCCAATTGGTCATTTGTGAATTCCTTAAATTGGTCATTTGTGAATTCCCTCTTATTGTCACATTGAAAACATTTAATGGACCTCTCAAATTAGGTTTGATGAAAAATACTAAATTGTTTAAAAATAGTGGGGACCTGTGATTTTTTCCAATGGAAACGTCCACAGAAAATCAGAATAATCATCCAAAATAAGCATATAATACTTATGACCCGGTGAACTTAAAATCGAGGATGTCCACAAATCACTATACATGAGATCAAACAGATAACTTTATTTTTTCTAAGAGAATTGAACATCGTTGCTCCCGGGTATCCCAGTCAGTTATGCCATAAAACAAGAGAAATAACAGCAAAGGTTGATGTATTTGTGACTTGGTTAATGGTGGTGGTGATGGGATACAAATCACCAGTGCTATTACATCTCATTAGTGGCTTCCCCGTCTGAAAATCCTTCACAGAAAATCCAAACGGATCAAAATTAACAAAAACATTATTGTCAGTGGTGAAACGATGTACATATCAATTTTTTAATATGTTTGGGTGCATGTAGGACATTTTTCAAATGTAAAGGTGGGTGAAGGGGGAAGGTTTAATTGACCAATACCACGAATTGGAATTTCCTGCCCACTGCCAATGATAATATTTTTATTACTGCTCATATTAAAATAAGATGAGAGATTACCTAGAGATATCGTCATGTGTGATGTTGCCCTTGTGTCCATGTACCACAAATCATCGGGAATATTGAGATTCGTGTTGTTCATGGCTTGCTCAATATCTGTGGGAGCAAAACTTGCGGAAGATGGTCCATAGGCTGAAAAAGCTTGTTGCGGACGAGAACTGAGAACCCAGGGCTACCTAGATGTTGGAGAAGGTTGGGCCCACTGAGTCGTGAGGTACGAGCAGGGAGGCAGCCCGCTGTTGCGGCTGTCAGCCCCAAGGTGGACACTGCCTCCACTGCCCGCCGACTAGCAGGTTGGGCTATTGCCAGTGGGGTCTATTTTTGCCCTGCTGGGCGCGACTGTTGCAGCCACCAGCGGCACGTCCGCCACCCCGAACCCATACTTTTCCACCATTATTTTTTTTTCTTTGTTATTGTTATAATTTTGACCCAATTTTGACCCATTATTTTGTCAGTTCGAACCACGCCGGAACCAAAATTTTGAGTGCCAAAATCATCGGTATAATTGTTAGTGGAAATAAGAGCGGTGTTGGCATTGGTTGCCACCCCCGTCACCTATTTTTGTTTTCGAGTTTCTTCAAGAATTACTGTCGAACGAGTCTCATAGAATGGTGATAAGTAATTGCTTTGTTGAATAAACGTAGCAACACCATCAAATTATTCATTCAATCCCACAATTAATTGTAGAACTAACCTTTGATTCGTCACCGGGCACCAACATTTTAAAGTTAATCGGCAAGCATTTTCAACTCTTGACAATACGCGGAGACGTTTGAAAAATCATCCAATTTGACATTGGTGAATTGGTTTTCAAGATATACCGCCCGTGAAATTTTATTATCTTGAAAGATATTTTGCAAATGTTCCCAAGCTTGTTGAGCCATAGAGTCCGGTTTCAAAATAGTGTGCAAAATGTCATTAGAGATTGTGCTGTAAATCCATTGAATGACTATTGCATCTAAGAGAGACCATATATTTTTGTCAATAACGGTGGTCTTCAATGAAGACTTGGGAGGAATAATATGGTATATAACTTCATATGCTCGGCAATGGATTTTGAATAACTCCACCCAAGAAGAATATTGCTCTTTTTCCATTTCAAGAATAATTGGAATAAAGTTCTTGACGTGATTTACGGCAAGAGTAGGATGAATTTTTTGTTGTTCGGTCATTGGTTGTGTTGAGAGGGATGAAAAACCGTGTAGGGTTTGGTAAGAAAAGAAAGCAAAAAGAAGGGGTTGTCGGCTAGGAGGGTTGGTGGAACCCTAACCCTAATTAGGGTTGATGAAAAAAGCCGAAAATGAGAATAAATTTTTTTGATTTGGGGGGGGGGGGGGGGTTGGATGAAATAACAATAATTTGAGGGGTTAGTTTTTGGCTCTTGATATCATGAAGGAAATGTTTTCCATATCTTATTTCATTCTAAGATTACAATATATATACACACATACAAAATCAATATAGGCTAAGAATATGCTAATCATCATAATTACATAATATTTAATTTAATTACATAAGTATGATTTGATATGATGGAGATAATTTTGATATGACGGAGATAAGTATGATGTGATGAAAATAATTATGTCCATAATTATCTTAACATATATAAATTGTTGGATCCCTTCACATAAGTGAATATTCCTACTTAGTGGTAAAAGTGTCCAAAAGTGCTTTACTCAATAGTTCAAATCCCAATTATGACATTCTCGTATTTTCTTGAATTCCCTTATATAAAAATTTCTGATTCCGCCATCGACTTCCGCTAAAAGTAGTTTCCATCAAGTCGGAGTTGCTTCTCTATTCTTAACTAACTAATGTTCTCTAGAAGCAAGTCCTTATTTTCCTCTTAGCTATGAAAATGCTTTGTAGGAATGGAAAGTGTTGCACAAGGGAGACTTTTTGAGTATGACAATGGGGTTCAGTGAAGAACTGGAGCTACCTGAATCAAAATCTCGAGTGGCAACTTATGAATCCTACTATGCACAAGAAGAGAAGAAGTCCAAGCCTTGATGTTAGTTGTAGTTGAAAGTCTGCCAATAAAACAACAAAGAAGCCTCCCTTATTCATCCACTCCCCACCCACCTTAAAAAATAAAATAAATTAGACAGGGTAATTGAGCCCTGTAACATGGATGATATTCAGTTTGCACTGCAGAATGCTGTTATATTGCAGCAATGCTACCCTTTGGTTGCTGGGGAGTGAGTATTTTTCATCTTATGTAAAGTTCATATGATAATTTGTACAAAAAAAAATCCGTATCTATGACTTTAATTTCGCAAGGCAAGTTTGATAGAAAATATGTCTATTCGCAAAAAGAATATAAAAACTATGTCTTGTCCGGCATAGTTTTTATGAAAACTTGCCTTGCAAATTAGTACTACATAATTATGCCGAACAAGATATAGTTTTTATGTACCTTTTCGCGAATATGCATAGTTTCTATTAAAATTTTGCCTTATGGTTTTTTTTTTTTTACTTTATTAGGAATCAAACTAGTGCACGAATTTCATATTGTAACTTATATTTAACAGCAAAATTATTCTGCACAAACAATCTTGACAAATAATCCCAAATCTCTTTAGCAGTTTTGAACTTAGCCAATTGAACACCAATTCTTTGTTCAACAGAGTTATTAATCCAAGTAATAATCTTTGAATTATTGGTCTCCCAAGTCCTAAATAATTCATCAAAATTTTCATCTCCAAATTTAGGGCATTTGGTTTTTTTCCAGACATATAATCCCACCCAGTATCTCTGATTTTATAGACCACCGAATAAGAGTATGTTGACCCATAAATTTTCATAATTAGAAATAGAAGCAAAAATTAAAGACCAACCATTTGAGTGGCAAAAATTAAAGACCAGCCTGAAGAACAAACTGTGCAATTATTTGTATTTTGTATCCATTTGGTGGAGCTCATTGTTTAAAAGATTATTTATCTTTTACATTTAACTTGAAAAATGATCTTTTTTTCTTTTGTATCAGAAGAATTACTTTATCTTTTATTTGTGGCTGCAGTCAATTTTCATTACTCCCTTCATCCCAAAATAAATGTTACTCTAGCAAAAAAAATTGTCTCAATAAGTGTCGAATTTGAGACAAAAAATGACAAGTGTTCTAATTATGCGTTAGTATTAAAGAATTAATCATCTTTAATATTGCACACTTTTTAAAAAAAAAATCTAATAAGTAGGGATAGTTTATTAAATTGGCAGTTAATGGTAATCTGGTGGCAATCTTGTGATTTAGGACTGAGATGAGGGCATTTGAAGTATCGCTAAACACTAAGAGGTCATTTGGTCCCCGAACTAAGTTATCTTGGAATTATATATGAGATTATAATTCTTAGTTTCTGCCCTTGAGGTGAGATCAAATAACACCAAGTTTGGTGAAATAAGTGGATATCTCATGATTAAATTTGAAATTTAAATTTTATTTTATTTGATTGAAGGGTATAAATTGATTATGAAATTAGTTATACTATCAATCAAACAAGTATAAATTTAGTTCCAAATTCAATTATGAGACATTTCACCTTATTCCTTGAATCAAATAACACCTAAACATTGTTGAGAGTTTTTTTGTGTATGAATTTTGAGTGTCTATTAAAAATAGTCTCTCTACTTCCATAAAAATAGAGATAAAGTTTGTGTACAACCATTCTTTTCAAATCTGTAAAAATATACTGGATATATTGTTGTTGTAATGTTGTTTGTGCATGAATTAATTGTTGAATTTCAATAGCACAAAAAAACTTTCTAGTGTTGGTGAACAATCACCTAATTAATTTGGTAGATCTTACTTTCACAAAATCCAAAAATTAAAAAGATAAATAAAAGGTGCTTCACATGCATAGCATAGTACTTTACTGTAATTATACCGGCAAGCAATGTACAGGCTTCAAGAAACTCGAAAGGACGGGGAGATTAGAAGAAAAAAATATTTAATTAGGTGATGAAACTTCCTTCTTTAATTATGTAGTTATGTTGACGCAAATCGCAAAGCATCGTTAATTATGAAGAACATGGTAAAAAATATGTTCAATTCCGACTTTTGAATATATTTGATTTTTTGAATTTACAAAAGCGAGCATTTTCGATCTCCTTAATTGAATTTTCGAGCATTCATGATGTGCTTCTCCCATTAAGTCAATAAATACCCTATAATTCAAATAATTTATTATTAAATTTATAAATAATATCTTAATCATTCAAATTTAAAGATCTTAATTTTAATGAAAATAAATAAAGTCTAACTACGTTAATACTCATTCGCTATTAAATTATTACCCGATATGCCTTTTTATTGCATCGTGCAACTGACAGAAGGCACTCAAGCAGATAGGCAATGCTCACGTCACTGTTGCACTTGCATATAAAGTGTTTGTTCTCTTTTATTTATTTTATCTCTTCCTAATTTTTGGTTCACTCCTTCAAATGTCATTTTATTTTTCTATTCCATTCTTCATCTCCTGCGCAAAGAAAGCTTTCCATTTCTTTCTTTCCTTTTCTTTTAAATAGAAAAATAAATATAATAATTAATTATTTTTAAGTTAATAAAAATATAGAAAATTAAATAATCAGATTACAACAAGAAATAATATAATAAAAATATTAGAGTAACTAGTTTATTTATTAAAATTTAAATGAATAAAAAATATATTGTTACAATTTATTTCTTTTACAAATGAAAACAAAAGTTATATATGAAATATGACTCTTATTTTGGAAAATTTAGTACAAATTTTAACTTGTTAAGAATGATATAAAAATTAATATATCAAAATTAAGTTTAAACTTTATATTTCTTCACGTGTTCAAAAATATTAGCTAACTATTTCTAAACTAATAAAAACATAGAACTTAAAAAATTAGACTTTAATAAGAAGATTTTAAAATACTAAAATCACTAACTTATTTATTAAAATTTAAAACAATAGAAAAATATATTTTTATCTAAAATATGACTCTATTTTTCATTTTTATTCACAAGTAATCGCTGCTAAAATAATATAAGAATTAATCCTTTTTACAAAATATAATCTCTCTAAAAATGATATAAATATTAAAATATCAAATATTGCTCAATCATTCATGATACCATCTTAGTATATATTTATACCATGATGGTATCATGGAGGACCGTTGAAGACTGTTTCATTGAAGGACTGCAGCAGTCCTGCATGATACCATCTCAGTATTTTTTATACGATGATGATATCATGGAGGATTGAGGACTTTTATTCAAGGACTTTAGTAGTCATTCATGATACCATCATGGTATATACCATCTCACTATATTTTTATACCATAATGGTATCATATGACTGTTAAAGAGTGTTTCATTGAAGGACTGCAACCGTCCTGCATGATATGATCTCAATATATTTTATACTGTGATGGTATCATGAAGGACTGTTGAAGAGTGTTTCATTGAAGAACTGCAACTGCATGATACCATCGCAATATATTTTTATACCATGACGGTATAATGGAGGACTAGAGACTTTTATTCAAGGACTTCAGCAGTCGCTTATGATACCATCATGATATATACCATCTAAATATATTTTATATCATGATGATGTCATGGAGGATTGAGGACTTTTATTTAAGGACTTCAACAGTTCTTTATGATACCATCATGACATATACCATCTCAATATATTTTTATACCATGATGGTATTATGGAGGACTGTTGAAGAGTATTTCATTGAAGGACTGCAACAGTCCTGCCTGATACCATCATAGTATATTTTTATACCATGATGATATCATAGAGGACTGATAACTCTTATTCAAAGACTTCATTAGTCCTTCATGATACCATCATGGTATATACCATCTCGATATATTTTTATAACATGATGATATTATGGAGGACTGTTGAAGAGTGTTTTATTGAAAAACTGCAACACTCCTACATGATATTATCTCAGTATGTTTCAACTGCTACTAATTTGAAATATTATATGCAGAATAAATTATTTTTTGAGATTTAAAAAATTAAAATAAATAGAAAAAATAATATGTCAGTTATCCATTTTATTGAAAAAGACAAATGAGCCTAAAAAATGTAGAATTAGATTATGAAAAAAATAAAGAAATAAAGAAAAAATAATTTTGAAAAAAATAAAAAAATAAAGAAAAAATAATTTAGAAAAAAATGAAATTAGAAAAGGAGAAAAAATAAATGAAAATCACATGAAATTAAAAAAAAATAGAAAAAGATGAATGAAATTAGATTATGGAGATAAAAAAAATAAAAAGAAACAAATATACTATATCAGTTATCTTTTTATTGATATAGAAAAAAAATTACAAAATATATTTTAAATATAAATTTATTTTTTTTGCAAAAAAAGTATAAAAATATTTCTTTATTAATTAGGTTCTTAATAAATAAGGTAGTGATTTTAGTATTTTCTTAATTATTTCTTGTTGTAGATTTTTTTTTTGAATTTTATTATTGATATTCCATGTTTTAAAACTAGCCGGCGAATCGTCTGTTACTGTTCCGGCATCTGAAAGTGAGAAGTCGATTATACCATACCTTCACCGACGACGAGTATTGATGGCAGAAGAACGGTAGTTGTCGGTCGGAGATGGACTCAGCTCTGTGCTTTTGCTTTGTTTTTTTGTTTATCTTAAGAAGTTAGAGCGATTTCTGACCCATTTCATTATCTCTCATTATCTACCCAACGAAAAAAGAGAAATTATAGACTTAATTTAGGTTTAAGTTTGACTAATGAGAAGCTTGTAATCTCCTTTTGTGTTTTGTCTGAAATTTGTATAATCTGAATTGGGGATACCTCTAGCAAAGGGTGTCGATACAATCACCACAAATCCTCCACCGTAGCTCCGTTCAATCATCAATCCGTAAGCCTTCATCATATCTATCACTAACAGATCGGAGATCCAAGCCCGTTCAGTGCACTCGCAAAAGGTTTTTCAGATCTGCCCCATATCTGCTCCACTTGCGCAGCGGAGGTTTGAGCTTTGGTGAAAGCCACCACCACCATATTAACGTCGGAGCTCCGACCTCCGGCGAACTTCCTTTGTTTTGTTTTTTTGTTTTTTTCCTATTTTTGCAGGTACCACAAGATCTGCCACGACGTACACCCAGGTTCTAATGCTTTATTCTCCCGCCTAACATCCAGGTACAAAAGTTTTGACAGAAAATGATGATTTTATGCAGTGAACAATATGTTCCGGCGTGTGAACATGTTCTATTAGACTGGAGTTGGTACCTCCAGTTGCCCGTACTCAATATTTGTCCTTTTCCTTGTAGTTAAATTCTTGCGTGTTGTGTTTTATTGAATCTTAAATTTACATTCTTGTAAATATTCTTCTTGTCCTTTGCTTTATCATTTTGGTTTGCAGTACCCTGGCTTACCTCTAGATTCTTGCTAACTTGTGCTTTAGTATTGGTTCCCGTATGTGTTAACGATAACCTTTGACTATTATTTTTTGCTCTAGTGGCTTTGGTGAATGATGATAGACTAGGGTCATGTTATCGGACGGGAACGGAGGCGAGGGTTATGGGGGTTAAGGGGGTAAGGGTAATACTAGGCTGAGAATAGGGTCTTGGAATATTGAAACTTTAACGGAGAAGTCCAGAGAGCTAGTTAAGATGATGAGGATTAATATAGCATGTGTCCAGATGATCAAATGGGTAGGACCCAAGGCTAAGAATGTAGACGTGTATAAGTTATGGTTCTCGGGTAGGTTGAAGTATAGGAATGGCATAGGCATTTTGGTAGACAGTGAGCTAAGAGATCATATGGTAGAGGTTAGGAAAGTCAATAACAGGAGGATGGCGATCAAGTTGGTAGTTGGAGGGTGCACTATGAACATTATTAGTGTGTATACGCCGTAGGCGGGCTTGAACGAGAAGGATAAAAGGCGTTTTTGGGAATATTTGGATGAAGTGGTATGAGGCATACCACCCACTGAGAAGCTATTTGTATGAGGGGATTTTAATGGACATATCGGGGCACTTTCGGGGGTTATGACAACGTGCATGGAGGTTTTGGCCTTAGGGACAGGAACGGGGGAGACATATCGCTTTTGGAGTTTGCTAGAGCTTTTGCGATGGAGATAGCCAATTTGAGGTTCCTGAAGAAGGAGGAGCATTTGGTGACTTTCCGTAGTTCGGTGGGTAAGACTCAAATAGACTTTTTGCTCCTTAGAAAGGTTGACAAATGTCTTTGTAAAGACTGCAAGGTTATTTCAAAGGAGGATTTTATAACTCGACATAAACTTTTGGTGATGGATTTGGAGATCAAGATGAGAAGAATAAGAGGGTTGTGGATGATAGGTTAAGAATCAAATGGGGGAGTTTAACCATGGCTAGTGAAAAGGAGGTGGGGAGAGATTGATAGCCAAGTGTACTTGGGGGAGTAGCGGGGATGCGACTGGTATGTGGGATAAGACAACCACCTTTATTCGCGGGGTAGCCGTGGTGGCCATCGAAGGGATTGGTGGTGGAATAGTAAAGTTCAAGAGAAGGTGAAAGCGAAAAAAGTAGCGTATGCGAAATTGGTAGAAAGTAAGGATGATGTGGAGAAGTGGACGAATAGGGAATTATATAAGAAGGCGTGGAAAGAGGTAAAGCTAGCGGTTACATCGACTTTGGGAATTAGAGGAAAAAAGTGGGGATAAGAAGTTGTATAGACTAGCCAAGTCGATGGAGAGGAGGGTACGAGACTTGGATCACATAAGGTGCATCAAGGACGAGGACGGCAAAGTACTGGTGGAGGACGTATTAGGCAAAGGTGACAGACTTACTTCCATAAACTCTTGAAGGAAAAAGAAGATAAAGACATTGTGTTGGGAGATCTAGATCACTCTGGTAAGTACCGGGATTGTGGGTATTGTGAAAACATTAAGATTGAAGAGGTTCAGGGCGTTGTTCGCAGGATGCGAAGGGGACGAGCGACTGGACCTGATGAGATCCTAGTTGAATTTTGGAAAAGCATAGGTAGAGCAGGTTTAGAGTGGCTGACAGAGTTTTTTAACGTCATTTTTAAGATGGTGAGGATGCCCGAAGAATGGAGATGGAGTACAATGATTCCTTTGTACAAGAACAAAGGTAATATCCAGAGTTGCAACAACTATAGGGGTATCAAGCTGCTAAGGCACACTATGAAAGTTTGGGAAAGAGTTGTGGATATGAGGGTGAGAAGAGGCGCGTCTATTTTCGAGAATCAATTTGGATTCATACGTGGATGTTCGACTATATAAGCCATTCATCTTATTTAGAGGTTGGTGAAGCAGTATATGGAGAGGAAGAGAGACCTACATATGGTTTTCATCGACCTCGAGAAGGCATACGACAAAGTCCCTAGGGAGGTGCTATGAAGATGTTTGGAGGTTAGAGGTGTACTCATGGCATACACTAGGGCAATCAAGGATATGTATGATGGAGCCAAGACCAGGGTACGGACAGTAGGAGGAGACTCAGAGTTCTTTCCAGTTATGATGGGGCTGCACCATGAATCAACTCTTAGCCCATTCTTGTTTGCATTGGTGATGGATGGACTGACGCGATAGATCCAAAGGGAGGTGTCATGGTGTATGTTATTCGCAGATGACATAGTCCTAATTGATGAGACTCGCAGCGGAGTGAATGCTAAGCTAGAGGTTTGGAGACATACTCTAGAGTCTAAAGGGTTCGGGCTGAGTAGGACCAAGACAAAATACTTAGAGTGCAAGTTCAGTAATGGGAGCGACCTTGAGACAGACGTGGAGGTGAGACTTGGTACTCAGGTCATTCCAAATAAAAAGAGGTTCAAGTACCTCGGGTCTATTATCTAAGAGAATGGAGAGATTGATGACAATGTCACACATCGTATTAGGGTAGAGTGGATGAAATGAAAGCTCACATTTGGAGTCTTGTGTGATAAAAAAATGCCACCAAAACTTAAACGCAAGTTCTATAGGGTGGTGGTTAGAGCGACTATGTTGTATGGGGAGAAGTATTGGCTAATCAAGACTTCGCACACCCAAAAGATGAAAGTTGTGGAGATTATGATGCTAAGATTGATGTGTGGGCATACAAGGAGGGATAAAATTAGAAATGATGATATCCGAGATAGAGTGGGAGTGGCCTCGGTGGAGGATAAGATGCGGGAAATGAGGTTGAGATGGTTCAGGCACGTGTAGAGGAGAGACACAAATGCCCCAGTGCGGAGGTGTGAGAGGTTGACTATGGACGGGTACAAGAGGGATAGATGTAGGCCGAAGAAGAATTAGAGAGAGGTGATTAGACGGGACATGTCGCAAGTGCAACTCACTGAGGACATGACCTTAGATAGGGGGTTATGGAGGACACGTATTAGGGTAGTATGTTGTCCAGCGTAGTCATGCCTATGCTTACAGACTAGTAGTTCTAATATTATTATTGTAGGTTCGCTTAGCCTATCATACTAGTAGGCACAGTATTGCCTTATAGTCCCTTGTCATTTGATTTACGATACTATGTTTATTTTTTTGACTTATTTATTTGCATTATTTATTGATTCTTTTTGCTTCTTTTTCTCTTTTAGAATTCACTATCATGACTTACTCACTTTATTTTTCTTACTTTGCTTAGACTTGTGCTTTGTCTTGAGCCGATCGTCTCTCGGAAACAACCGTTCTACCTACCAAGGTAGATGTAAGGTATGCGTACACTTTACCCTCCCCAGACCCACATTGTGGGATTTCACTGGGTATGCTGTTGTTGTTGTTGTAGATTTTTCTTTTGTGTTTTATTGATAAAAAAATAGTTAACTTTTATATTTAATTTAATTTTAAAAAATAAAAGTAAAGAGACAAAAAGGAAAAGAACAAGACAAAAAAGAAAGTGAAAGCAAGCACGAAAGCATTCCCAAAATAACACAAAAAGAGACAAAACATAAAAGATAAAATAGCTTACGCGCGGACCACGCTGACGTCAGCGTGACGTCAATCCAAAAAAAGGAAATGAGGTATTTCAGGTAATTTGTTTGGGGGCATCAAAGTAAAAGAGGTATGAATGTGTAAATTATTTGCTTTTGTGGGCATCTATGTTATTTTCCTTTTGAAGTATCGCGAAACACACTAAGGGTTCGTTTGGTATGAAGGATAAGCAAAAATAGTTTCGCGATAAAATTTTAGTACTTTCTTATCTTATGTTTTGGTAGAATGAAATTTGGGGATTGTAGTTGTTAGATAATTATGGAAATAATCACCTATTATTTCCATAATCAAATCAAACTATATACCATGTAATTAGGATGTAAATATAATTAGTATATTCTTAGGATAGTCTACCAAAATTGTAGCCTAGAATTAGTACTCTATTGATGTATACATGATTGTATTCATGAATGGAAAAGGTATGGAAAATATTTCTTCATGGTATCAAGAGCGAAAAATTAACCCATTTGCCCTAAAACTAAACCACCACCGGCCCTCCCACCACCCTAGCCGAAACCCTACTCATTTTAGGCTTTATCAACCAAACCCTAATTAGGGTTTCTCCAAACCCTAACTGAAAATCATATCCCCCTGGCTTCTTCAATCTCCAAACCCTAATTAGGGTTCTTCCTCCCACTTCCTCCAACCAAAATATCTTATTTCCTCCACTTTTCTTATTTCTCTCGGGTAACAATGGCTTACCAACACAAATTCCATCCCGTTCTTGTTGTAAACAACGTCAAGTACTTTATTCCGGTGATTCTTGAGATGGAAAAATGACAATATTCATCTTGGATGAAGTTGTTCAAAATTTATTACCAAGTTATTGACCATATTCTTCCTCCTAAGTCTTTGTTGGAGGACACCAATATTGACAAGATTGTATGGTCTCGCTTGGATGCGATAGTCCTTCAATAGATTTACGATACCATATCTAATGACCTTTTGCACATCATTTTGGAATCGGACTCAATGGCTGAACAAGCTTGGGAGTGTATGTAAAATATTTTTCAAGATAATAACATTTCTCAGGCGGTATATCTTGAAGACTAATTCACCAATGTCAAACTGGATGACTTTGAAAACGTCTCCGCATATTGTCAAGAATTAAAAAGACTTGTCGATCAACTATTCAATATTGATGCACCGGTGATAAATCAAAGGTTGGTTCTCCAACTAATTGCGGGTTCGAATGAATAATATGATGGAGTTGCTACGTTCATTCAACAAAGTAATCTGTTACCACCATATTATGAGGCTTGTTCGATGTTGATTCTTGAAAAAATCCGAAAGGTGAAACAGGAAGCGATGAGGACAAACAATGTCGGTACCACCCTACTTTCCACTAACGTATCTATGTATAATTTTGGCTCTAAATATTCTGGTTCTGGAGGTGTGTCAAATCGCAACAATAATGGATAAAATAGGGGGTCAAAATCGCAAAAATAACATAGGAAAAAATAATAGTGGAAGAGGGCGGGGCTGCGGTGGCAGGAACACTTCCGGCGGAGGAGGCAGCTGCGAGCAACAGGGGCAGAACAGTCACCACTAACAGCCGCATCAGTTTGGTTGCAGCGGGCAGTGGGCCAATTCCCGCCTTGGGGCTGGAACACACAGTAATGGGGCCTACTCGCCCTTAACAGACAACTTAGTGGGCCAGACCCAATACTCCGAACAAGCATCCTGGCGTCTTAGGCAGTCTTCCACAACAAGCATTCTCACTCTATGGACCATCATCATCAAGTTATGCTCCTACGGACATCGAGCAATCCATGAACAATATGAATCTCAATGTATTCGATGACTCATGGTATATGGACACGGGGGCAACCTCACACATGACGTCATCTCAAGGTACCCTCTCGTCTTATTTTTTAAATAATAAAAATATTATAGTTGGCAGTGGGCAAGAAATTCCAATACATGGTATTGTTCAATTAAACCTCCCCTCTCACCCACCTTTACATTTGAAAAATGTTTCTACATGCACCCAAACTTATTAAAAACTTGATATTTGTATATTGTTTGACCACTAACAACAATGTTCCTGTGAATTTTAATCCATTTGGGTTTTTGTGAAGTACTTTTAAATGGAGATGCCACTAATGAGATGTAATATCACTGGGGATTTGTATCACATCACTGCCACCTCCAACAACCAAGTCACCACTTCATCAACCTTTGTTGCTCTTTTTCCTATTTTATGGAATAACCATTTGGGACACCCGGGAGCACCGATGTTCAATTCTCTTAGAAAAATAAATTTATTGATTGTAACCAATTTGTGGACTCCAATATTTGTCAGTCTTGCATTTTTTGGAAAACATTTTAAATTTCCTTTTTCTTTATCTACTTCCAACACTATTATGCCATATGATATCATGCATAGTGATTTGTGGACATTTCCAGTTTAAGTTCAGCAGGTAATAAGTATTATATGCTTATTTTAGATTTTTATTCTAATTTTCTATGGATATTTCCCATTGGAAAAAAATCGCAAGTCCCCACTATTTTAAAACTATTTAGTGTTTTGATCCAAACCCAATTTGAGAAGTTCATTAAATATTTTCAATGTGACAATGGGAGGAAATTCATAAATGACCAATTTAATGAATTTTGTCACCAAAATGGTATGTCATTGTGTCTCTCATGTCCACATACTTCTCCTTAAAATGGAAAAGCCGAAAGAAAAATACAAACAATCAACAATTTAATTCGCACACTTTTTGCGCATTGGTCCATACCACCATCATTTTGGCATCACGTTCTTCAAATGTCCACATATCTTTTACACATTCTTCCTAGCAAGCTACTCTCAAACCTATCACCAACACAAGTTTTGTACAATCACACTCTTTCTTTTACATATTTGAGGGTTTTCGGATGTTTGTGATATCCATTGTTTCCTTCCACAACAATAAACAAACTTCAAGCTCGTTCCACTCCATGTGTCTTTTTGGGATACCCGCTAAATCATAGGGGATATAAGTGTTATAATATGTTTAATGTGATAATTATCATCTATCATCAAGTTGTTTTCGATGAGTCCACATTCTCATTTGCTAATTCTCATAAGTCATCCCCGCCTTCATACGAATTTTTGGACGAGGGGCTACATTCACTATTGACTTACCATCTAAATAGCCCATCTCACTGAGCCCAAATAAGGGGGCCCACTACTTACTCGTCACTACCATCGGTCCCGATTGGACCGGCCCAAGTTGGGCCCCAAATTGCAACGGCCCAGCCACTAAATAATACTGGGACAGTTCGATTAAGGGAGCCCACTGCTCCTTCCTCATTGGCCTCGGCCCAATCCATGTCCCACAACCAGCTGGACCAAATGAGAGAGCCCATTGCTCCCTCATCCACTTCACCAACCCAGAAAATAGGCCCATAACATAAGCCCACCTGATTAGTCCCTCTCGACCCAGTACTATTTCTGAAAATCCACAGCCACACAAAACTCGTCTTGTTGGTGATGAAAAGTCTTAGTAGTTTGGCGTGGATTGCGGTGAAACTTTTAGCCCGTAGTTAAACCAGCGAATACCATGACAGTTCTCAGTCTGGCTCTGTCACAATCATGGTCCATTCATCAATTGAATGTAAAGAATGCATTTCTGCATGGTCACCTACAAAAAATAGTTTACATGCACCAGTCTTTGGGTTTTCGAGATCCTATTCATCTTGATTATATCTACTTGTTGAATAAATCATTATATGGTTTAAAATAGGCCCCTAGGGTGTGGATAACAGGTTTGCAGGGTTTGTCTCCACACTAGGGTTCTCACATAGCAAATCCGACCAGTATTTGTTCATTTATAAGAAAGGGAATGACATGACATACATTTTTATCTATGTGGATGACATTATCCTCACAACATCATCTGAGTCACTTCGTCCAGTCTATTATGTCTTTTCTCACTTCGGAATTTGCTATAAAGGATTTGAGTATTTTAAACTATTTTTTGGGTATTGTTGTAACTAAATATGTAGGTGGTATGTTCATTTGTCAAAGGAAATATGCCGAGGAGATAATTGACAAAGCCAGTATGTCATCTTGCAAACTATCACACACACCAGTTGATACCAAGGCAAAATTAGGTAACTTTACAGGGTTATCATAGAGTGATCCAACACATTACCGCAGCTTAGCAGTCGCATTCTAGTATCTCACCTTTACGAGACCTGATATCTCCTATACAGTCCAACATGTTTGTTTACATATGCATGACCTGAAGAAAGAACATAAGGGCTCTCAAATGAATTCTGCGGTATGTTAAGGGTACTCTTGATTTTGAGTTGCATATGTATAAATCAATCATTTCTGGTCTCACATCTTATACAGATGCTGATTGGTGTGGCTGCCCGGACACAAGGTGTTCCACCTCTAGGGATGGCAACGGATCGGATCTGGACCGGATCCTACTAGATCCAGATCCAGATCCGGTTTTCATACCTGAATCTAGATCCGGATCCAGATCCGTCGGGTCCATAAAAATTAGATCCAAATCCGGATCCATCGAATCCACCGGGTCCACGGATCGGATCTGGATCCACATGTAAAAAAAATTGTCTTGCTAAGAATGTAACCTTGCTAAGAATTTTTTTTAAAACTGACAAACGATTTTTACTTAGCTAACAATTTTCTGTGTTTCAATTTTGAAATGTTCATATGAGATATTTTGTTCGTTGTCTCGTTTTGATTGTGAGCTATTAATTGAAAATGTTGGACAATGACAATAGTTGTGGAAAATGCTGACTAGTATTTCCACAATGCAGAACTTGCATGTGCTTGGAATCTTCACAAATGAAGTGAATATAATTTTAACTACTTGTCTATGGAGATGTTAGTCATTCACTAATATAACATTGATTTTATTATCGAAGTTACCTATTTATTTTTGGATTTTTTGAGTTAATGCGGGGATAAATTAAACTTGTTTTGAGAATTAAATTTGCAAGGATGTGCTTAGCAATTTTAAGAAAATACTTATAAAATTACATTCTAGGTTATGAATATATTTAATAAAAAATGGATCCACGGGTCGGATCTGGACCGGATACGGATCTCAAATACAAGATCCAGATCCAGATCCGATCCGTCAGAAATGGATCCGGGTCCGATCCGGATCCGTCGGATCTAAATTTTGAAGATCCATATCCTATAAAACGGATCTGGATCCACCGGATCCGACCGGGTCCAAGATCCATTGCCATCTCTATCCACCTCTGGTTATTGTGTGTTTTTAGGAGACAACTTAATTTCGTGATCGTCAAAATGCCAACCGACACTATCTCGGTTGAGTGCTGAAGCAGAATATCAAGGGGTAGCTAATGTGGTATCTGAATCATGTTGGCTCTGTAATCTTTTTTTGGAACTTCATTTCCCGATTGAAAAAGCAACTGTGGTTTATTGTGATAATGTAAGTGTGATATATTTGTCAGGTAACCCTGTCCAGCATCAACACACAAAACACATAGAAATACGTATCTTGTTTGTCCACGAAAAGGTTGTACATGGACAAGTCTGTGTTCTCCATGTACCGCCCCGATATTTGATCACAAATATATTCATGAAAGGTCTTCCGCGCATATTCTTTGATGATTTCAAGGACAATCTCAGCATACGAAAACCTTCCGCTAAGACTGCGAGAGACTGTTAGATAATTATGGAAATAATCACATACTATTTCCATAATCCAATCCAATCAAATCATATACCATGTAATTAGGATGTAAATATAATTAGTATATTCTTAGGATAGTCTACCAAAATTGTAGCCTAGAATTACTCCTCTATTGATGTATATATGATTGTATTCATGAATGAAAAAGGTATGGAACATATTTCCTTCAGTAGTGTTATTTTACCCCAAATAGAGGATGAAATAATTAATCTCGAGATAACTAATTCCGGAATTAGTTATCCCGGGATAACCTATTTCAGACGATCTAAGTTATTTTGGATTATAGTCTAAACTAATTTATTTCACATTTCATGTAAGATGACACCAAATTTAATAAGATTAGTGGGATATCTCAAAATTAAGTTTGATTGATTTATGTTTTGTTTGAGTGAAGATATAACTTTATTAATATGAGATAGTTATACTATCAATCAAATAAGTATAAATTTAATTTCAAATTTAATTTTGAGATATTTCACCTTATTTCTCGAATCAAACGCCACCTAAGCATTGTTGAACTATTTTTTGTGCATGAATTCCGAGGGTCTATAAAAAATAGTCGATCTACCTCCACAAAGATAGAGTAAAGTTTCCGTACCACCACTCTTTTCAAATCTGTAAGAATACACCGGTTATATTGTTGTTGTAATGTTGTTTGTGCATGAATTAATTGTTGAATTTCAATAGCACAAAAGAACTTTCTAGTGTTGGTGAATAATCACCTAATTAATTTGGCAGATCTTACTTTCACAAAATCCAAAAATTAAAGAGAAAAATAAAAGGTGCTTCACATGCATAGCATAATGCTTTACTGTTATTGTACCGGCAAGCAATGCACAGGCTTCAAGAAACCCGAGAGACAAGGAGATTAAAAGAAAAAAATGTTTGACCCTTCACACAAAATATTTAATTAGGTGATGAAACTTCCTTCTTTAATTATGTAGTTGTGTTTACGCAATTCGCAAAGCATCGTTAATTATGAAGAACATGGTAAAAAAATATGTTCAGTTCTGACTTTTGAATATATTTGGTTTTTTGAATTTACAAAAGTGAGCATTTTCGATCTCCTTCATTGAATTTTCGAGCATTCCTGATGTGCTTTTCCATTAAGCCAATAAATACCTTACAATCCTAATTATTCATTGTTCAGATTTACAGACAATATCTTAATTATTCAGATTAACGTTTTAATCTTAATGAAAACAAATGAGGTCTAACTATCCGAATACCCTTCGCTATTAAATTATTACCCGAGATGTCCCCTTTTATTGCATCGTGCAACTAACAGACGACACTCAAGCACATATAAAAGTGAGCATTTTCGATCGTCTTCATTGAATTTTCGAGCATTCTCGATGTGCTTCTCCCTTGAGCCAACAAATAGCATGCGAATTATACGTTTTGTTATCTGCTATTTTCATTAACAACAAGAAATTTCAATTTACTTGGCCCTAAAAACATTAGAAACTCGTCTGTTTCTGATTTGGTCATGGCAAATGTTAACCATAGAGGATGCACGCCTGAGGCCACCCTCATAATTTTTAAAAACTTTATAATGTGGTTATTCTTTAAATAGTGATCCTAAAAATAACTATTTGTGCACTTCGCTGTACACCCTGCGATAACACTTAAAGCCAAAATGTAAAGATCCTTAAAGCTTCTAAAATGTCGAGCCCTTTTCCACGAGTCAAGTGGCTGAACACCCATTCTTTCATCCCAAAAGCTAAATTCACAGGCCTCTATTTAGTGAAGAATTTTTTGATACCCGGAACTTGGGTTATAGAATTTTTCAATTGAAATTTCAGGCATTTATGTTTGAAGTTTGATTATAAGACTGCTAAACGTTAATTTTTTTTATAAACTTAGTTATTCTTTAAATTAGGGACCTTAAAATGGTTATTTGTGCACTTCGCTCTTCGCCGTGCGATAACACGAAGCCAAATAGGGAATGTCCTCGGAAGGTCTGTAGTTTAATTTTGAGATGATTAAACTTTAATTTTTTTGGTTGTAAATTTCAGCAATTATTTAAACAACGATTGTAAAAGTTGTTATTTGTGCACTTCAGTATATGCCACACGATAGCCATTGAAGACAATGTTAAGTTCTTTTCAGTAGCATCCAAAATAAAGAAGCTCCAATAATCTCATGACTCAAGCAACAAAGCATGGTAAGTTCTTTCAGTTTTTTAACCGAAAGAGCCTAACTTCAAACCTTGTGTCTGAAATTTGAATTGCTAAAACCAAAACGTCAAACCTCCGGATTTGAATTTGAACTATATTCGAACTCCAGATCTATGGTTTGAATTTACGTTCCGATAGTTTAAAATTTCATATCTGATAGTCTGAAATTTCAAATTTTAGACTTTCAGTTTTGATGTTTGATTATGAGACAACCAAACATTTTACAACTTATAGAATTTGACTATTCTTTAAATAGTAGTCATAAAATGGTTATTTGTGCACTTCATTTTACACCACACAATAACAATTGAAGCCAAACTACTACAATAACAACACATACCCAATATAATCACACACGATAGTTTGAAAATGATAGAATGTACGCAGATTGTATCCCATCTCAAAATGTAAACATAATTGAGACCTTAGACCGCAATTGAAACTTCAGGCCTTTGGTTTTAGTTATGAGGCAGTCAAATTTTAAATTTTTTGTAAATTTTAGTGAGTATTACTTGAAGTAGGGTTCTAAAAATGGTTAGTTGTGCATTTCGCTCTACATAAGCACTCGAGGCCAAATAGGGAACATTCTTGAAAGGCCTACAATTCAATTTTGAGACGATTAAATTGAATTTTTGTAAAATTTCGGCTATTATTTAAATAGCGGTCCTTAGCAATAGTATTTAGGTATCACGTAGAGCATTATTTTTACTATGTATATTATTTTAATTATCCTTTATCTGCATATTTTGTTGTCTTATTTTTCTTGTAATCCTGTATTGATTACACATTCTTAATGAATCGAGTGTCTATGTTAAACAGCTTGCCCCCACCACAAAGGTACATGTAGAGGTAAGGTCTACTACATCCTACTTAGAGGCGGCTCAAGCACTTTAGGGACCTAAAGTCATAATTTAATGGGAGGCCTTATCTTAATAGGATCTTATATATATATATATATATATATATATATATATATATATATATTGATTAAAAATCTAACCTTCTAGTTTTTTGAGATGCAAAAATATTAAACTATTTTTTAATAATCAACTCATTCGAATAATTCCTTTTCAATTGATAATATAACCAAATCCATTTAATCTTTTTTGAGACACTATTGATCCTAGTTAAGATTTTATCAATTTTAATTTTGAAAAATATCTTTCCGCTGAGGCGACTGTTACAGAATTGTTAACATTATTCTATAACCAATATAAGAAATTGAAAAGGAATCAAGCCTTTTATTTAATTGTGTATATCGATTAGAATATTATTTTCTACTTTTACTATTTCTCTTAATATCTTGGATTCAAAAATTAAGTCTAGACCATCAATATCAAGGTGAGTGAGTGAGTACTATATTTTATAAAATATTCAAGGTTAAAGCAATATTTTATTTTTTTGTTGTCTAATAATCTCAATTTTTAACATCAAATAGAAAAATAAAAAATATATCCACGTGCTTCATTTTTTATTATTATAAGCTTTTGCTAATTGAATTAACAAAAAATAATACATCGTACCAAATAATCATACCCAATAAATATACAAAATTTTCAAGTTCGTACGTTGCTAAACAATTAGCTTTACTTTTAATTTTTGATTCTTCACTAACTTGTACTAATTTCAATAAAAATTTCTCTTATGGGTAGAATTTAAAATGTTATTGCTTTAATACTTTCAATCGATTTTTCCTATGTATTTGTGACAATGATTTAAGAGTTAGAATGAACACACTACTCACAATCAAAAAAATTATTGTCAATAATTACTTTATTCACTATCAAAAAATTATCTTTTCTTTTATATGATAAAAATTACATTTCTATTAAAAGTATTTATTATTTTTTTAAAAAAACTAATAAACCTACTATTACTAAAAATGGGCCCCCCGAATCTGGAGGCCTAAAGTGCCTGCTTCATTGGCTTCACCTTGGAGCCCGCCATGATCCTACTATCTTCAGAGCTCACTTTGTGGATCACGCTTGTATGTTATTGTTATTTAAATAGCGGTGCTAAATGTTTCTATTTGTTCACTTCAGTACACACTCAGTACACACTGAATATAAAAAAGTTAAAAACAGGAATATCTCCCACCAAAGCCCAATTAAATCAAAACGGCCTATTTACTTTTCTTTTCACTTTCAGCAGAAAAATCTCAATACTCAAGCAGCAAAACATGGTAAGTGCTTCGTTTTTTTTGTCAAAAACATTCAATTATAGCCTATTTTATCGAAATTGAAACCACTAATGGTTTTTTTTTGCAGTCAGTGACACTTCATACAAACCTAGGGGACATCAAGTGCGAAATCTTCTGCGACGAAGTCCCTAGAACTGCTGAGGTTCGTTTTTTTCGTTTTTATGTTTTTTTTTAAAATTATTTTTATTACATAGGGGTTAGGGAAGGGGAATGGGGAAGGGATTACAAGGCGGGGAATCGAACCCTCATCAATAATGTTAGAGTTCAGTTAGTCGACCAACTGAGTAACTAAAGATTCGACTACCTGAGTAACTAAAGATGTGTGAATATGTAACTAGTGTCCGTAGAGTAACTAGTTATTCTTATTGAAAGTAAGCTCAAGATGTGAATATTTGTCTCCAAAATATCTGGCTTTTTGTCTCCGTAGAGTAACTAGTTATTCTTATTGAAGACAATAACAACTCTTGGGGAGGTTCAATTAGTTGTTTTCTCCATTCTTGCCTGAAATTGGTAACATAAAGTTTAGAACTTTGTTTGCAATTTGGTAGTGTTGTTCTTTTCCTTTTTGTGTAATATAGTAGTTGGTGTGGCTAGTGGCGGAGCTAGGATTTTCACTTAAGGGGTTCAAAAATAAAAAAAAATAAACATATGAAGAAGTCAAGGGGATTCAACATCTATTAAATATACATAAAATATAATTTTAACCTTGTATATATAGTGTAATTTTTTGTCAAAGGGGGTGAACCCCCTCGGCCCTTACTAGCTCCACTCCTGGGTGTGTTCTAGTGGTCAATGAAGTGGGTTGAAAACCATGAGGTCTCAAGTTCAAATCCCAGTAGAGACAAAAGCACATATGATATCTCTTCATATGTCTTAGCCTTGGTGGACAAAGTTACCTGGTACCTGGTGCTGGTGGGAGGTGACATGTATCTCATGGAATTAGATGAAGTGTGCGTAAGCCGACCGGACACCATAATTATAAATAATAATAATAATAATATAGTAGTGGGTGGTGATAGTTCTGACCTTACCTTTTAAGGTTCCCATTTTAAAGCTCAGGTCCGGCTGAGGCCAAATCGTTAGATCAACGCTTTTGGTAGTACTTTTAATTCCCGTGCTTGTTCTGTATTTTCTTGTACTTCGGTTATCACATTATTTTGCTCTGAATGCTATGTTACGCTTCCCCTAATATTTGCTATGTCTTATTTGCAATGCCTGTTTATTTATGTATTTTTTTTCAAACTGCCCTTGTTATGTGTTACTTGAGCTGAGAGTCTTTCGGAACCAACCTCTCTATAGGGGTAAGGTCTGCGTACACTCTACCTTCCCTATATCCCACCTGTGAGAATACACTGGGTATGTTGTTGTTGCTTCCTGTTCTGGTAGAAAGAATTTTGCTACCTTAGGACTAATATAATTAGGGCGACCATTCATTGGGGCTTCGCTCGCCAGCTCCCCGCTCCCTTATCATCAGGTCACCAACTTATTTATTCATTGGGGCTTTAGGCAGGCATCAACCCTCAAATGGTCTTACTACTTTGCGCGGATGTGTATTTTTGGTAAACAATAGTTCGAGCCTGAAGGGGAACCTTGGAGTAACTGGTAAAGTTGACTCCATGTGATCAGGAGGTCACAGGTTCAAGCCGTGGAAACAACCTCTTGCAGAAATGCAAGGTAAGGTTGTGTACAATAGACCCTAGTGGTCCGGCTCTTCCCCTGACCCTGCGCATAGCGGGAGCTTAGTGCACCGGGATGCCTTTTTTTTAATAGTTCGAGCTTGGTCATTGTGATGTTTGTGAGGATGCACTTTTTCTTTAGAAGTTACAAGGCTATTATGCCTAGTTTCTTAGAGAGAATTGTCTCCTTCCCTAGGTATTCTCTATGTACCCACCGGGAATTCATGAATTTTTGTAGTTTCCCAACTGTTAATGATTCTTCAGTGGCGTAGCTCCAGACATGGGATTCTTCCCTTTATTATATGTGTCGGATGTTTGGCATTGAAGAATTATTTCCTGCATCCATATAATAATAATTATTATATCTGTTTCCTCCATATGACACAAAACAAAGGTTGTCTGGGTATGTGACTTTTGGTGGATCTGAGAACAAGTTTATCACAGTCAGGGTTGACCTTATAAGATCTTTATAGTATGAATATCCTTGGACATTTTTTTTGGCAATCAAACGTATTTTCATTAATTACCAAGTGTCGGAAGTACACATCAGGGGAGAGTTATCCAGACTCTAGCCCATCTCAAGTGAAAAAAGACCTCTAGTCCACTACTCCAAAAATCTGCCCACGACACCAAAAACCTTACAAAGAACTAACAAAGAATATCCTTGGACTTATTAATGCTGTCTTCATCCGTTGTTAAAAGGGATATGTGTATCCAACCTCTGTAGGCTAACAGTTTTCTGGAACGGCCATAAAAAGATATAGTTACATTGAATGTAATGATCTTATCTCAAATAGCCAATAGAAAAAAAGGAAGAGAACTTGATGTCATCTCGAATAAGCAGCTGAGTTTGGGGAAGTTTGAATTGCAAATACAAATTGCTTGTGTTAGAGTAGGACAGCTTGGTATTCTGATTCAATTTTCCGGTAAGCAAAGAAGTGTTTGTACCCAAGATCTCCCTTTCGTTAAACAAGCATAATTGCTTTCCTAGTTATTGAGAAAAATGGTTCTGTTGATATTTTCTTTCTTACTCATCTAATTGAAAGTTCCTTTTCTAAAAAATGTTTGCAGCAACCAATAGAAACTGAAATCTTTTTCCTTTTCTAAAAAATGTTTGCAGCAACCAATAGAAACTGAAATCTTTTCTTTCTTTTGGGTTTGAGGAAAGAATCTGAAGAGAAGACCAAGCGCTTATCTCACGATGATTACAAATTGTAGGATATACTATAAAGAGTAGAAGGTGGTAAAGACCCTTGTAAATCTTTATCCAATAACAACTACGCCTGAATCCCAAACAAGTTGGGGTTGACTCTTGTAAATCTTTACTTAAAAAAATCTTGTAAAATGAGGATTTTCAAGCATGCCTCATTCACATGCTAAAACTTTCTGTTTATGGTGAATGGCAAAGAACTGGTTCAAATCTTTGATTTTTCTAATTTGAGGTAAAGGGAGAGCAAAATAATAAGTAAAGGGATCTTTGCATTCCAGGTTCCAAGGAGGGTTGTATAGATATACTCCTACATTTGTACCATATAAACATAACCGGGGTTAAAAGTGAAAAGCACAAAAAACGACCAAGTCCATGCCCTTGAGGCGAAAAACAAGAAGTGAAGTGCATTTTTACAGAAAATTAAAGATACCAAACATAGATGAATTTATACTATAATTATAAAATTTCAATTAAAATAACTAATTTCAACACCCAATATACTACTATAATGTAGATATTAATCCAGCTCCTCAAAGTTGAAATTCAAAGGATGGACCGTTTCCCCTTGAGATCATTTTGTGTGCCATTATTTGTAGCGCACACTCCTCTAAAGTGTATGGCGTCATCCATGAAATGATAACCCGTTGCTTCGCATTGCTTCATCGCTTTAAGAGACGAAGCCGTGGCTTTTAAAATGCTGGGTATAACAACTTGAAGTATGAGTTTTATGCAAAAGACATAAATCATTGCCGTGAGGCTAGTCCTAATATGAATTTCAAGTGCATACCAATTTTGATCGTTCTGGCCGTTTAACTACATACAATTGCTAAGGTGACCCAGGTCCTAGCCAAGGAAGCCCTATCCTAAACCATTTCCTCTTGTATGTCTATAACTTTTCATTGCAAGACAAAGAGAAGCACTTCCTTTCATCTATCCATATAAAAATAGACTGAATTCTATGCATAGAAATCAAAGTAATAAATCATAATATCTTTATCATGAGAGGTTACAATTGACAAAATCCCATAAGCATTAATTAACAAATATCATAGCTACATTTCTGAACTCGCTTACCTCCATTAATAGAAACAACAGTTTTCATAGTACTTAATTGGAACAATTCACGATGGAACTGAGGATACTCAATGATGATTACATCTTGGTCTGGCCTAGATCAGATACTCCCTTTTAGAATGAGAACCAGCAGCATACTTACCTGATTGATATATTCTTGTGATATACACACACAACACACGCATGCACAGAAAAAATTGTTTGCTCTTATTGGATGCTGTATATTCTGCATATGGATCTAACTAGCATGCTTGGTTTTTCAGTTATATTTTTATTGTCACTATTATAGCAGAAAGTTAAAAAGAATATATTTCTATAATCAATCTATTACTTTGTTGAGATCTATTGAACTACATCAAAAACTTGTAAAACTTTGAGTTGCTCATTTCTGGTAGATACCGTTGCATATTACTTATATTCAATTACATACTATCTAGGGTAGGATACAATATACCATTTCCTAATCTAGATGCTACATTAGGGTACATAAAAACTTGTAATTCAAATTTCTCATGTCTGATGTATACCCTTCTATAATACATATGTTCAAGCCCATGCAACGAAGTGTATAATGTAGCATGTCCATTTCCTTATCCATATACCTAGGTACACAGAGGACCATGTAAAAGTTGTGAACATTATTTCATAACCGGAAAAAGCATAAGCTTCCCGGCACAAGTAGACTAATTATTCTCCTTGAAGCTTGAAAGGTAGAGGTAAGGTCTGCGTACATCCTAATTCCTGCCCTTCCCAAACCCCACTTGTGTGATTACACTGGGTATGTTGTTGTTGTTGTAAACTTGAAAGCCCTCTTGTATCATGATATTTTGCTTACTCCTTTAAACCCATGATTGCTTGCAGAGTTATTAATCTTGTTTTGTTTATACTAACAGTTCCATTTTTATCTGGAAGCAGTAATTTTTTTTATTAGGTTGAGTGGTGAAACTAATTGATATTTGTTGTTTGTTTGATTGATGGAAGATTGAGATATCATTGGTAGTAAATATTAAGTTCCCTTTGATTGCAGAATTTCTTGGCGTTATGCTCAAGTGATTATTATGATGGGACCATATTTCATAGAAACATAAAGGGTTTCATGATCCAAGGTGGTGACCCAACAGGTACAGGAAAAGGTGGGACAAGTATTTGGGGAAAAAAGTTCAATGACGAGATAAGGGAGTCTCTCAAGGTACTTGTTCAACATTGTTCTTATAGATGTTTGCTTAATATATTCAGCGACTTCCTAAATAATCCTTTTACAGTATCTAGTTTGACCTGTTCTTGATATAGAACATTGTTATTGGTTGCCCCGTAGAGCTAGGATCTCTAATATGGGGTGTAGCTTCTGTTAGACCTTTAACAAATGTTTGTTTAGCTTTGTAAGTACAAAGTGTGCTCATTTCATGGCAATTTAATGATAATCTGTTGTTTAAAAAATAAATAAGAACTTTGGTGTTTGAGGCTAGATGTCTTTTGTTACTCTATAGTTGGTGCAACCTATCCCTGCTAAATTCCTCTGAGCTTTTTTTTGGATTTTGTTAGCTCCCTGGAATTTCTTAGCTCACTTGTATTGGAGCTAACATCATCTTTTGTACTCATCAATTTTTCGTTCTCTTTTTTCATGTACTTGATGCCATTAACGGAACTTCTATCATAAAATAATAATAAATAAATAAGAACTTTCGAATTTCTTCTTTTCCTTATTCTTGTTTTCAGCATCCTTTGGTACCTCAACTGCTTCTGGGGGGTCGCTTGCCTTTGATTCTGGGTTGGAGATTGATGCCAAACTAGTCAATGTGGATGTGATTATACTTGCACTACACTATGCATGTTTAATTTGTCATCTTTCACTCTTACTATTAGTGACTGCCTCTGTTTAATTTTCTTAATCACGCGTGCCTTGCATTCCATTCCAGCACAATGCAAGAGGGATGTTGTCAATGGCCAACAGTGGCCCTAATACCAACGGGAGCCAATTTTTCATTTCTTATGCCAAGCAACCACATCTCAATGGATTGTACACCATTTTCGGGAAAGTGATACATGGATTTGAGGTTCTTGATCTCATGGAAAAGGTATGACCTGACAGATGCCATTAAGTCTAATGCGCTTTTGGCATGCACAGTAATCTATCGTTTTCTAGCAGTTATGCACATCGGTGATTCGTGGCTCTTATTCATCTTCAACTTATAAACAGACAGATATTATCTTTATAGCAAACATTCTGTTTTCAGTATTTATGTTGCTCTATATAGGACCCCTTTGAGAAAGTGAATTTGGTTAGCTATCACCTAAGTAACTTATTTTCTAAATTTTGCAGACTCCAACTGGACCAGGTGATAAGCCCCTTGCTGAGATCAGGCTCAACCGGGTGACCATACATGCTAATCCACTTGCTGGCTGACGTTATTCTGAAGCATGCTAAAGCAGTATGTGTAATCTCATTGTTCGGCTTGTTGATCGTGGTGAATACTTTGGATTATTGCTATGGTCGACCTTCATCACTGACAAATTTACTGGTAGATCGAGAGTAGTTAATACTGGATGATAGTAGTAATGAAACTTCCAATACTTGAACTGGATAAGTCACGGAAACTGTTAATTTCCTGGAAACACAATCTTGATATCTCCAAATAGCAAATATGGAACTTAATTTTTGAAATGGTTCACTAGATTTACATGTTTACTGCTGATCAGCCTAATGTATCTCAAGCTATCATGTATGAATAGTGAAGATTTAGTCTGACGGAGTGTTGAACTATGAAAATATTTAAGATTTATGTAATGTATAAATCGGGAGTCGTTAAAATGGGTCATACTTTTGAATATTTTGTATTTATGTTATATATGTGGTGTTATGCAATTTGATTGGAACTTTTTCTTGTGTAGTATCTTTACTTTTGCAACATAAGGAAAGATCTTTACGTTAGGCTGATCTTTTCTCTGTTGATTGTTAATCACTAGTGCAGAACTTAATTCAAATACATTTCATTAACATTCTTTATTCCAACAATTAGTTAGGTTTTGCTTTTATATTTTGACAATCGATTTCTCATTTCAAGCTTCCAAGTACATAAATTAAGCACCCAAGGGCCTAGTGGCTTGTTTGAGAATCATGAGGTCTCAGGTTTAAATTCTAACGAAGGCAAAAATACTAGGTGATTTCTTCTCACATGTTCAAGCTTTGGTGGACAGAGTTACTCGGTACCCGTGCTGGTGGGAGATAACAAGTACCCTATGTAAGTAATCGAGGTTGATAGGAGTAATCAACACTAGATTACTTAATTGAGCATTTCCATGTTGTCTTAGCTTTGCACTATAGCCTTGGCACTAATGTGTCAAATATTAAGTTGTGCACTTGTGCTATACCTCATTTTTCGGGTTTACTCAACGGGTATTTGGAACACTAGTTTCGTCAAATTTGATTCACTCTATGTAAGGTTCATAAACGGGAAGCTCTCTAGGAATATTTTTATTCTAAGGTTTCGAACTCGAGATTTTTGACTAAAGACAGAATTTCATTTCATTCTACCACAGTTGCATGTCATAACAACAAAGTCATGTTTAACTTGCTAAATATTTTTTCCCGCAACTAAACTATCAAGACGAATACAATAGTATACTTATTATGTCATAAATTAAGCTTTAAGTATGTCGGAAGAGTTTCATAGTCGCTTGCAACACACATTCAAGGGTGTGGCCTAGTGGTCAATGAAGTGAGTTGAGAACCATGAAATCTTACGTTCATTTTTCTAGTGGAGACAAAAACATTAGGTGATTTCATCCTATCTGTCCAAGCCTTGGTGAACATAGTTGTCCGATATCTGTGCTAGTGGGAGGTAGCAAGTATCTTGTAGAATTAATCAAAGTGTGCACAAACTGGTCCGAACACCATAGCTATATATAAAAAAAACTAGTTGCAACACTTGCATCAAAGTTCAGCAGCATTTTTTTTAACAAACTATAATCTGGAAAAGTTGCTTCAAGTTCATTTATTCAACGAGAGATGGACATACAATGGGATGTACATTCAAAAAGTAAGAAACTATTGTTTGTTTGGTGGGATTAGAAGTTCACAATAACAATGTTAGCTATAGTGGGTGACTAAGGAAAAGCAAACTAAAATTTAGTCTAGACATATATTGGTGAAGCTTCTTTTTTCTTAAAGGGGACAAACCAGTTGTATACCATTCAAAGCTCTTTTTAAATAATCTCCCCCCCCCCCCCCCCACCTCATATAGAATAATAAAAAAATGAAAAACATTACATTTTAAATATATTTCTCTTAGAAAAACACCAGTTGGAAAATATATTTTTTATAAGGATACCAGCTTAGCTAAGCATTTAAAACTTTTATAATAAAATCCATTGAACACTATATACTATTTAAAATTGTAATTTTTATTATCTTGTAAATTGTCGGAAAAGGCAAAAAATTTGTTGATGGTTATTACGGTAAGAAATACTCTTCCTTGCTTATTTCATTCCAAAGTGGTAGTAAATATACACATCATACAAGCATAATCCTAGGCTAGAGTTAAGGTAATGAATCACTAAATATATACTTACCATATACATAATATACACAATTATGACTAATTATTATTTTCTATTCTATCACACCCCTGCAGTCGAAGCGGGAGGTCGGCGTATGCTGAGACTGTCCCGAAAATCTTCAAATAGAACCAGCGGAAGACCTTTTGTAAAAATATCATCGATCTAATAACGTGACGGGATATGTAAGACATGTACTTGTCCATGAGCAACATTTTCGCGAACAAAGTGAATATCTAGCTCAATATGTTTAGTGCATTGATATTGAACCGGATTCAATGAGAGATAAATCACACTAACATTATCACAATAAACCAATGCCGCCTTTGGAACCGGATAGTGGAGCTCCAAAAGAAGGTTCCGTAGCCAACAAGATTTAGACACCACATTGACAACTACTTGGTATTCTGCTTCGGCACTGGACCTGGACAAGGTAGCTTGCCGTTTGGAGGACCAAGATATCAAATTGTCACCAAGAAATACACAATAACCAGACGTGGAGCGTCTGGTATCCGGACATCCACCCCAATCAGCATATGTGTAAGAAATAATAGTGGTTGTCGAAGACGGATATAGATGCAAGTCATGATCGAGAGTGCCCTGAATATAGCGCACAATACGTTTGAGAGCATACATGTGATCCTCCATCAGGTTATGCATGAATAGACAAACCTGTTGCACATCATAAGATATGTCGGGCATTGTGAAAGTAAGATATTGCAGGGCCATGCAAGGCTGCGGTAATGTGATGGATCGGCATATGGCTTTCTTGAAGAGGAACTCAACTTTGGTTTAGTATCAATCGGAGTGGAAGACGACTTACACGAGGACATGCCAGCTCGTTCAACGATCTCTTCTGCATACTTCTTTTGAGATAAAAATAAACCACATGCATGACGTGTTACAACTATCCCCAAGAAGTAACTTAGTGTACCTAGATCTTTCATTGCAAATTCTGAGCCAAGTGACATGATAGACTTGCGAAGAGCATCAGATGAGGTAGTTAATATAATATCATCCACATATAGAAGAATGTAAGCTATATCATTACCCTGACGGTATATGAATAGAGAATGATCAGACCTGTTGTTAGAAAACCTAATATTAGAAACATAATCTGCAAACCTCTTGTACCAGGTCTAAAGAGCTTGTTTGAGCCCATACAATGATTTCTTTAGCATGCACACATGATTAGGATAAATGGGGTCTCTGTACCTCATGTGATGATACATGTACACCGTTTCATTGAGTTCTCCATGCAGGAAGGCATTTTTGACATTAAGCAGATGAAGCGGCCATGCCTTTAAAAGATCCAGACTTAGTACTGTGCGGATAGTTGCTGATTTGACCATCGGACTGAAAGTCTCACCGCAATTCATACCAACATGTTAAGTCTTTCAATTACCTACAAGTCGGGCTTTATGCCTCTCAAATGTACCATCAAATTTTTCTTTATGACTAAACATCCACATATATTGAATCACATTAACATTAGGAGGACGGTACACCATCCCACGTCCTATTATTAATAAAAGCATTATATTCATCATCCATAGCCATTTTCTAATTCGGGTCATTAAGGGCAGTCATAAGATTACGGGGCAACGGTGATTTGGTAACATGAGTGTGAAGACTGTATTTTTTGTTTGGCTTGAAAATCCCGTGTTGACTACAAGTGACTGGCCATTGAGCTGGAATTGGAGATGGGTCCAGGGGCTGAAGGGGACGGACTTCACGGGAGTAGGTTGGCAGTAGCTGGGCTGCCCGTGCCTGAAGTTGGGCCGTGACCCACCGGACTGCCAGACACTAGGCCTCTCGGCAGTGGGCTGCCAGCCATTGGAAAGAGCTGCTGGCCGAGCCACCGAGAAAAATTGGGCCTGTTTAGGAGGCCAATTTATGGACCAAATACGGGGGCATGCTATCATGAAGAAATCCGTAGGTAGGAGGCACGGAACAATATAATTTGGAAAATGGAAAATTTAATTCATCAAAGACCACGTGACGACTCACGATTATTTTATTAGAGGATAAGTCGTAACATTTGTAACCACGATGGTTTGACGGATATCCCAAAAAAACACACGGAGTAGACCGGGGGTGGAGTTTATTAATGGTAGTAGAAGGAAAAAGAGGATAACATAAGCACCTGAATACCCGTAGATGAGAGTAAGACGGGTCCCTTAGATATAGAGTTTTGAGAGAGGATTTATAGGCTAATTATTTGCTCGGAAGTATGTTAAAGAGATATGTTTCCTTTTGTAATGCATGATGCCAAAATGATGGTGGTAGAGAGGCATGAACAAGTAAGGTTCTAACAATGTTATTAATGGTTCAGATTTTTCTTTCCGCTTTTCTATTTTGAGATGAGGTATGTGGACAAGAGAGACAAAAAGATAAACCATTAGCTTTGCAAAAATCCAAAATGACCCATTATCAATTTTTCTACCATTATCACATTGACAATTTTTAATGTCCCGTTCAAATTGAGTGTAGATGAATGTTCTAAAGGAGAGAAATGTGGAAAAAAATTGTGACTTGTTAGCTAAGAAAATGTTCACAAAAAAATAGAGTAATCATCCAACAAAAGAAGATAATATCGATGGTCCGAAGAGATCAAAACGAGAGATGTCCAAATATCACTATGTATAATATCAAAAGGCATGAATTAGAGGAAATAAAAGGCAATTTAACATGTTTTCCAAGCGGACATGAATGACAAACATGAGAATTATAAGTTCTAGTACACGAAATAAATTTATTTGTTTAAGGGAGGCAAAAACAGGTGCTCCCGGATGACCCAAACGTTCATGCCATAAAGAAGGAGCTAAAGTTGCAAAAGTGGATGGTAACGTTTCTTGATGTGTGGTTGTGGTGATTGGATAAAGCTCGCCCCGACTATCACATCTCATTAGACGCATCCCCGTATGAAAATCCTTCATGAAAAACCCAAAAGGATCAAATTCAACAGAAATTCAATTGTCCGTAGTAAATTCTCTAACTGAAATCAAGTTTTTAATCAATTGAAAAGCATGAAGGACATTCTTTAAAGTTAACGCTGGACTCGGGGGAGACAAGTTTGTAGTACCATAACCACGAATTGGAATTGAATAACCATTTCCGATAATATACCACAATTATTGCTCAAATTAAAATAGGATGAGAGATTACATTGTGAGGATGTCATATGAGACGTTGCGCCGATGTCCATGTACCAATTTGTATCAGGCAGATTAATCCCAAGAGTGTGCATTGCGGCCTCGATGTCGGTCAGAGTCGTCACTGCCGAGTGGGCCTGCTGCCACTGGTTCGGCAATGGCCCAAGAATGCCCGTCTGCCGACCTAGGCATAGGCCTGGCCCAATTTCTAGAGGGAAATGAGCAGGGAGGCACGGCCCAAGGCCATTGCCAGGTGCACGGTGCCGGTCCACTGCCCCACTAGGCCTTCGATTGCTATTGGGCTGGTTGTTGCTGTTGGCCGCCGCCTCTTCCGCCACCTCCGCCACATCGGTGACCACCACCTTTTCCACCACCGCGGTTTTTACCTCCATTACCACTATTTCATCCCTTGTGGCCACGGTTTGGAGGAAAATTTTCAAATTGTGAAGAATTATCATCGGACGGAGCGACAACAATGGCAGAATTCGACACGGTGGATGTCTTTTTGGCAAAACCCGCTTCTTCTAGGATGAGCATAGAAGGGGTTTGGTAAAATCCCGGAAGAGGATTGCTTTGGCGGATGAGCGTACCGACTTTACTATATGCGTCGGTGAGGCCGACAACCATTTGTAAAGTGAGCTGATTGTTAGTTACCGGCGCTCCGACGTTCTTGAGTTGGTCTGACAAAACCTTGAGCCGTTGACAATATGCGGATGCATTGGGAAAATCCGCCATGTCAGTGGTGGAGAATTCTTGCTCAAGAGTGACAGCCCGAGAATTTTTATTATCTTGGAATATGTCACGTAAGCGATCCCAAGCCTCCATTGCCATGGAGTCGGGTTCAAGGATTGTATGAAATAAATCACTCGAAATTGTGGCATAGATCCACTGGAGGACCGTCGCATCAAGGGTCAACCATAATTTCTTTTCATCCTCGGATTTTGGCACCTTCTCCTTGCCCTTTTCCGGCGGAATTATGTGATGGATAACCCGGTGTGATCGACAATGAATTTTAAAAAGCTCCGCCCATGTCGCATAATGTACGTGTTCCATCTCAAGGGTGATGGAGATATGAGATTTGATGTTGGAGACAACTAGGGATGGATGAAAATTTGATTTCGAGTCAGACATGGCTGTCGGAAGAGGAAGGAAGTGGCCGGCGGCGCACAAGGAAAGGGGGGGGGGGTGACGATAAAGAGTAAAATTTAGGGTTTAGGAACTTTCCCTAGAATCTGATACCATGTAAGAAATATTCTTCCTTGTTTATTTCATTCCAAAGTGATAGTAAATATACACATCATACAAGCATAATCCTAGGTTAGAGTTAAGATAATGAATCACTAAATATATACCTACCATATACCGAATATACATAATTATGACTAATTTTTATTTCCTATTCTATCAATTACTTCTACGTGCTTTGGATATTCTAGGAAATGCTCGTGGACTGACTAAAAAATATTTTAGTCCCATTCAAGTAGTAACAAGAAATACTTTTTGAACCATCTAAAAAGCTTTATTAATTTGTCCCATTATCTATTTTGCTTTCTTAATTATAAATTGCTTCTTGAAAATAGAGATATCACTATATATACGGCGAATATACCATGCTAAATACTTATCCACACCAAATACAGGTAAGGTATATATAATATAAACATCAAGTAAGAATAAACCATTACCATATATCACACTATTGAATTGAATGTATGTGTAGTCGATCCTGTCAAAAATTGCAACCACGTCTTATTTGCAGTATCCCTACTTGAAAATCAAATAAAAGCATTAGGGATCTTTTTCCTTTCCTTTGAAAATTCTTCTTCTAATGAAATACTTTTTCCCACCTAAGAATAGAATATAACCCACTTCCAATTTAAAAAATCTCTTTTGATAAAGATAGAACGCACTACAAGAAAAAGGACCTACGGTGACAGTCAGAGTGTGACAGTTGACTGTCACATTGTGTGACAGTTTTTCCCTTGACTTCTTAGTCAACAGACACTTATGACATCTGTGTGACAGATATTTAAACTGTCATAAAATTATGACAGTCATATGATGAGTATTTGCACCGTCACATGTGGTGTGACGGTTTTATAGAGTTGACCTATTTTATTTTAGTTGACCCGACCCAACACGTAAAAACCGACCCATACCCGATTTATACTAAGTTAAACCCATCGATTAGGTCGAACTTCCAGAGCTTTCTTCTTCGTTCCATTTGCTAACCCATCGATAAAATTCCTTTCTTCTTCATTCTATGTGAGCTGCTAACCCATCGATTTCGTTCCATCTGAGCTTTCTTGCATGTCATCATTTTCGTTCTGAGCTGCTAACCTAGCATTCTTCGCCCGTCGTTTTCAGCCCACTGTGTTAGGGTATTGAAGCTTGCTAAGAAAAATCAATGTGTGCACAAGAAGGTTACATTGATGTTAAATATAAGTTTTTATCAAGTCCAAATTCGTTCTTAGCTGCTGCTAACCGAAATCTGAGCCCTAAAATCATTCTGAGCCCTAAAATCGGTGTTGGAAATTTAGAAGTTGCTTTGCTGGTTTCGAAGCTGAGCTACAATATTTTTACTTTTAAATTTAAAAATCTGCATTGGTATATTTTTTTAAAATGTGGTTGAATGATATGTGTGCATGCCTTTTTTGTGTCAGGTATTGTTTTTATAACTGTTCGTTGATGTATAAGTCTTGGATGTCATGTTCTCGATTATCACATGAATATGATAAAGGGGTTAAGAAATTTTTGCAATTTGCTGTAGCCAATGCTGTAGACAGTATTGTGATTAGGCGTCCTTGCACTCAATGTGGGAATTTGTCTTTTCACTCAGTGAAAGTTGTATATGAACATTTGTTCTTTCATGGGATAGATAGTGAATATAAAATCTAGTTTTGGCATGGGGAAATGTCTGGAAACATGGACTCTAGAATAGGTGATCAGTTTGAGTCTAACTACAATGATGGGGACACTGTAGATATGGTTACTGATGCTTTTAATAACTGTGTCGATAATAAAGCTTTTAAAGAGCTTCTTGAAGACGCAGAGAATTTATATCCAGGATGCACAAATTTCACTAAGTTAGGTGCTATAGTTAAACTTTTTAATATCAAGGGTAAGTTTAGTTTATCTGACAAAAGTTTTCTGAGATATTGAATCTTATATCTCAGATTTTACCTGAGGGAAATGAATTGCCTGTGTCTTTTTATGATGCTAAGAAAACAATGACTGCTTTAGGGTTAGAGTATATTAAAATTCATGCATGCCCTAATGATTGCATACATTATAGAAAACAATATGAAAAACTGGAAAAATGCCCTACATGTTCTGTTTCAAGGTGAAAAAAAAAGATGAGAGTGAAGAAGATAGAGTAGGGATACCCTCTAAGGTTTTATGGTACTTCCCTATTATCCCTAGGTTTCATCGAATGTTTCAGTGCTCTCAAACAACCAAAGACTTAACGTGGCATGCAAAAGAGAGGATCCGAGATGAGAAGCTTCGACATCCAGCAGATTCGAAAGCTTGGGAGTTAATAGATGAGAAGTGGCCTAAGTTTGCAAAAGACCCTAGGAACCTCCGTCTAGCTTTATCAGCAGATGGAATCAACCCACATAGCTCTCTTAGTAGTACATATAGTTGTTGGCCAATTGTTCTTACAACCTACAACCTTTCCCCGTGGCTTTGTATGGAAAGGAAATTCTTGATGTTATCTCTCCTAATTTCTGGTCCACAACAACCGGGGAATGAAATTGATGTCTACTTAGCACCTTTAGTAGATGATTTACAAATCTTATGGGAAGACGGGGTAGAGTGTTTTGATTCTTTCAAGAAAGAGGTATTCAATTTGCGGGCTGTCTTGATGTGGACTATAAATGACTTTCCTGCCTATGGGAATTTAGCGGGCTGTACCGTTAAGGGTTATTACGCATGTCCATATTGTGGTGTTGATACTCCGCGATGTAGACTTCGACATAGCAAAAAAAATGTGTATCTTGGTCATCGTCGTTGGCTTCTAGAAGGACATAAATACAGATGGCAAAAATCTGTCTTTGACAACGAAATAGAAGAGCAAACATCCCATGTACAGTTGAATGGTGAGGAAATATTACACTTAGTTGAATGTGTTGACAATACATGAGGTTGGAAAAATGGGAAGAAGCAAAAATATGGGGATGATGAAAAGTGATGAAAAGTGATGAAAAGTGGTCTGTAGTGTATCGTATGCCGAATAAAGGTACTGATGATGATATAGACAATGTGATGGATCATGCTCCTATTGCAAATGAATTACCAGCGAATAATGATGACGACTTTGGTGTATATATAGGAGATGGAAAAAATGGAATTTGGGTGTAATTAGTTATGCATGTTTCGGTGTAAGTTTATTTAGTTTTTGATGTTTTGACTTGGTTATGATCAATTATGAATCATATTTGCTGTTTTGACTTGATTATGATCAATTATGAATCATTTTTGCTGTTTGACTTGATTATGATCAGTTATAAATCATTTTTGCAGTTTTGACATGGATAAGAAGAAGAGTAAAAAGGAAGATGCTCCAGTGCAATACAAACTTAAACCCATTCCTAATTTTTCTGGTGGAGAAAATTCAGAAAAATGTGAAGATGATGGAGACGATACAAGTGATGGAGACAAACCAGAGGATAACATCCATAGTAGAGGTGCTTCTATTGGAAATAAATAGAATATGAAAAGAAAAAGATGTGGAAGAATTGTGGTTAAGTACAATAAGTTGGGGATTCCAATAGGCGAATCAGGCAATGATTTATGCACTCATTTAGGAGTTTTGGCCCACACAACAGCGTCTATACTTCATGATGATTGACGGTTGGTTCCGGAAGAAGAAAAAGACAGGCTTTGGGAATCTGTTAAGGTAAGTTCATAATGTATCTGATTACTTGTATCTCTTATTCTCTTCACCTTCAATCTCTTCTTCTCTTCACCTTCAATCTCTTCTTCTCTTCACCTTATTGCGTCTGGTGGGCTGATTGTAGAAATCGGTGACTGATAAGGGGCTGCAAATTTTGTGTAAATGTCATTGCAAGTACATTTTGTGGTTTATCCACGAAGTAAGAAACAGATTCTACAAGGATTGGACATATGTTTCGAAACTTCAAATACAGACTGACAAAAAAATATGTTGTCCAACGTGTAAATGATTGTGAGTTGTTGTACACTCCTCCAGTTGAACACAGACATATTACCAAATCTGATTGGGAGAAGTTTGTGAAGTCTCGTCTTTCTGAAGACTTTCTGGTGAGTAAATGAAAAAAAACTAAATAACTCCTTTCAAATGTAGTTCAACAAATGAAAAAAATAATTCTTTTCAAATGTTCTTTAATCAGAAAAAAGTAATGTTGCAAAAGTAAGGAGGGCAAAGAATAATTTGAATCATCGCTTCAGCACAGCAGGATATACGGGGCTTATGGAAAAATTGCAAGTTTTATATTTTTGTTTTAGAAAAATGAGCTTGAACTTAAACCATCTGAGTTTTTTTTGTTTAATACATAGTGCTCTACATCCGGCATTTCAGAGGAGGAGATTGATAGGAGTGAGCTTTGTAAGCAAGCTCGGATGATGAGAGATGGTAAATTTGACCCGGAAGTGGAAGTTATTGTCAACGAAATTGTAAGCTCTCAATTATAAGAATACAAAATCCCTTAATTGACAAATGTAACATTATTCATGAAATGTCTCACTTGAATTCTATCTTACATTACAATATTGACAGGAAATGATTAAAAAGGATGCCGAAGAGGGTAAACTCAAGCTTCGTGGAAAGAATGACATACTTGCAAGAACTATGAAAAAGATTCCAAAAAATGGTCGGACAAATAAATTTTATACTGCTACTTTGTACTTTCACACATATGATGGATCTGCGGAGACTGGAAGCAATAAGAGATTAGAGCAGCGACTGTTAAACATAGAGAGTGAGTTGGAGGAACTGAGGGCCAAGTTAAAGCAGCGATTGTTAAACATTCAGACATGTCCAGTTGTTCCTATGCACCTCCAGTTGATGACAATGATGATAAGGACGATGTTGGTGGCCAGGAAAGATCACCAAAGAAAGATCAAATGCTTGTCGTTGACGAAGTGCATCAGCATACCACCAAGAAATAGTTGCAGTTTGATAATGGTTATATGGTGGTGTTGAATGATCAGACATATGTTTTAGAAAATGAGAAGAAGAAAGGGAAAAATAAATTTGGAAATCTTCCACAACCAATGAGAAAAACACGGCATTCAGGAGTGCAACAACGAGAACATAATGAACTGCTTGCTTTTTTTGGGGACATTGTGGATATGAGGTTGCCAGCAGACTATTCCGTGCCATACCTTGTGGATGATTATGTTTTTGAGACCACAAACTCTGTCAAAGCTCATATTGGCAAGGAAGAATGCGAGACATTACTCAAAATGAATTGGTTAGGTGTTAATCAAATTGAAGTTTACATTTGGTACGTTTTTTAATTTGTTGGCTGTTTTTCTTTTACATTCTGTTTTGTTGTGATGTGTGATGTGTGCATTTGACATTAGTCTACTCAGAAAAACAAATTTTCCATATTAAAGCTTATGTGAACTGCCATGTTATTAGCACATACCATTTTTTCTGTGAACTGCCATCACAGTAATGTTAACTTTTGTTGTGAATAACTTTTGTTGTGAACTGTTTTCTTGATGCAAAAATTATTGCCATGTTTCTATTTTAGCTTTTTGCATGAGAAATACAACCAGCCGGGAAGAGGAAGAGTGCGACCATTTGGGTTTGTGCTGCCTGGTTTGGTGTGTGCATATATAAATCCGAAAGGTAAACCAAACAGTCCACTTGATAAAATGGCAGCAATTCTATGTGATCGTTTGTTGAAAGGGAAAGACGGACAATATATCTTCATGCCATATAATCCTCAGTATGTCAATTCTGTTTTCTTTATATATTGTATTTAAGGTCTCTTTTTCCCTTAGTAGATTGAGAAATACTGAATATACATAATTTGTAGGAATCATTGGGTATTGGTTGTTTTTGATGTGTCTAAATTTGAGGTATACTATATGGATTCTCTTAATAATGCTCCCCATCAAGACTTGGTAAAACTTATCACACAGTACGTATCGTTTACTTGTTATTATTTACTAACTTGTTTTAATAATGTTAGTCAATTATATTTCAAGAATGATGACAAACATGTTCTAATATTTTGTCATTTTTATAGCGCCATGCGCATGTACACAACTCAAAAAGGTTATAATCAGAAATGAGCTTTTTCTAGAATGCTGAAAATTGTTAAGGTACTTCATTTTATTCAAGTCTTTTATTGCATGTAATGTAAGTTCAAATTTGTTCAGTTAAGTAAGTGTTTGGGTTAAATTTGCTTTAAGGTACCATAACAACCTAATGGATACGAGTGCGGTTACTATATGTTGAATTTCATTAAAGACCTCATGAATAATTTATCTTTGCTGCAAAAAAATGTAAGTATCTAACTTTATTTCTTGTTTATGTACTTGTCTATATATACTTTAATTGATCTCTATTGTGTATTATAATTGATCTAACGTGTTGAATTATATTTGAATGTAGTTACATTAGAATGACCTAGTTATGATTAGAAATTTTAATTGATCTCTATTGTGTTTAACAGTACAATGGAAAAGAAGTATTTTCACAGCATGAGCTTGATGAGGTCCGAATTGAGCGGGCGCATCATTTTTCAAAGATTCTCCGTACTACCGAAGTTGTGCCACCTTCATGATGGTTGGATAATATTTGTACTTTGGCCGTTTATGGGAACATTTTGTTTTGGTTACATTTGGGAACATTTTGTTTTGTAAAACAATTCGTAAATGTTTCAATATTGTGTATTAAAATGATTTGATTAATTAGTTACATTTTAGTTACAATATGCTATTTTCCCACCAATTTAACTATTATTGAATTTTTTTTAAAAACAATTAATTAAATTAAATTAATTATTAAATAAAAAATGCGCCAAAATCAATTTTCCCGCAATTGTCTTATATTTAAATTAAATTAATTAAAATTCAAATTTATTTAAAAGTTTCCCCCCAAAAATAAATATTAAATTAATAAAATTCAAATATTTTACCGCCACAATTTTTAAATACCCGGGAAAATTAAAAAAAAAAGCGGGAAATAGTCAAAGTCAACGAACAATTGCTGGGAAATAGTCAAAGTCAACGAGCAAATCTGTGACGGTTTATGCCCGTCACATATGTTGTGACAGTTGGTGAAACTGTCATCTATTTGTGACAGTGGCTACAATGACACTTACAGAAACCGTCATCCACCCCTTCAAATGACAGTTTTTAACCGTCACCGTAGGTCCTTTTTCTTGTAGTGACGCCGTTGACATATCTTCTGTAATTTCTTAAAGCAATGTGAATTAAGCTCTTTTTTTTTCCTTTTATTGATTGTTTTGTGCATGTAACTTTTTCTCTATTATATTTTTAAAATTTAGAAGATGAAGCACATGTATTTTACTTTTATAAATATTCTACATCTTCAATTGTCATAATTCCTCGTGCCAAATCAAATATGAATATTTAATTTTGGACGGAATAAGTAGGTTTTAGAAGAATGATTTTATCTGATACGATATACAAAATTTATGCTTCTATTTAACTCATCAAACAATTCTAATATCTCCAGACCTAATAAAAGCTTATGGTTGTAATTGTCCACTTTACAAATATTGATTTAACACTCTGGATTGTGGTGCATTATGTTTTGAAATCATTCATCTAGTGTAAGTATACCAAAAGAATATTCTTATATATAATATACTTTCCTGTTCTGGAGGAATTTGAAATGTTTATTTGTTGGAGTATGAATAAATTTTTATATCGGCAGTTGAAAAGATCAGAAGCTACAACCTACACATAAGGTATATGAATACTTTTAATGGTGTGAGATCTTTTGAGGAAAACCACACGAGCTTGACCGAATGCGGACAATATCACACTTTATTAAGAATATCTTGGGTTAACTTAACCCAACAACTAATATCATACATAGTCAATTTGATATGATCATGAAAATCTCTAATCGCACAAAGCATAATGCGGAGGATTCGGAGATGTCTAATTGACAATTGACTCATTTCAATACCAAAAGCAATTAGTGAAAGCACATTAATGAGTGCATGATCTTCAAAAGTTGATTAGAAGGTGCTTAGAGAGACATAGTGATGATTCATTCAAGAAACACCAAGTTTTAAAAGTGTGAAGATTTCTTGGAAAAAGTTAGGAGTCAGAATTTTGGAGTCGGATCCGGGCAACATTATCGCACATCAACACAAAATTGCGGCGTACAATGAACAAGCTACTGTCAATTGTTGCACAAAAATTGGAGTGCATATTTGTGCTCACGCGTCTCAATAGTTCAGTTCGGTCGGTTATTTTTAGAAATTTCTATCATATCAAATTTTCGGTTACTCTATGGTGTATAACCAAAGTTAGACTTTTTGAAACCGTCCCAATCGTCTCAATTTTCTCTTAGATTTCGGTACGAGTCAGTTAATTTTTGATTTATTAAACATCATCTAACGACTACCGCAATCGATAAAAATTGATAGAATTAAATATTCAAAAGTTAGAATTACATAAAATGAAAATACTTTTCCTTTATAATATCCTATAATGGAAATTAACAGAAGTAATACACACATTATATTTATCATAATCACATGATAAACCACTTTTATTATGAAGAGGCGTATGAAAATTTATACTATATTAGATTTTAATTGTTGTCTATAAGTGTTTTCTTTGAACAATTAAGTTTGTATACTTTAGCATCCTATGTAATGTGGATAGTCTGTTTTAGCTGTACATGATCATTATTCTATCAAAAAAGTGTTTTATTATATGTAGCTGGCGAAAGAAGTTTCATATATATATATATATTGTTTTATTATATGTAGCTGGCGAAAGAAGTTTTTTTATATATATATATATATATATATATATATATATATATATATTTGAAATAATAATAATTTATAATTAAATATCCAAAGAAAATATTGTGGAAATCTCACCACAAAGTCTAGTAGCCAACAAGTATAGCCGATGGATTGAGTATGAAATTTGCTGCCATGCTGAAACTTAAAGTTTAGATAATCATGAAGAACAAACTAGTGTTGAATACTTTTTTTTATGAAGCAAACTAGTGATGAGTACTTGAGGATTTGTATCAGCGGCAATAGGTTTTAGATTTAGTATTGTACTCCCTTTTAAAAAATTTTACCCCAAGTATCAAAGTCCAAGACAAATTTTTTGATACTTACTATTTTAAATTTATCATATAAAAATTATATATATATATATTCGGCTCGGTTCGAGAATTTTTCGGTTTTTTTTATAAAATAAAAACTCACTCGAATTATTCGATATGGTTATAGTTTCATACCAAAACCTACGATGTAAAAAAACATAAAATTCGGTTGTATGGATGGCTCTTCTTGATCTTGAGGTTCGAAATGGTTAGGTTCGGTCGGTTTTTAATTTTTTTTTAACATCCCAATTTGTACTCAGGCGCAAAATTGCAACGGACATGGTTCCGTCTAAAATCAAAACAAATTTTATTTTAGAGATATTTTTGGGACTTTTATTATTCTTTCCAAGTCATATTTAAACTTAAAGGTATTTATCAGTTAAGGAAGTTTTTGAATGATAGTAGATAACTCTTTTTAGAGAGAATTGGACTTTGTGGTTCGAGTTCGACATTAATTGTTTGTTTTAAGAATAGAGATTGTTGAACTTGAGGGTAATCTCTTTTCATTTTTTTTTATATTGAGATTCTAATTCATCGTTATTGGGAGGCGATCGAGTCAGTGTTTTGACTGTTACCTAATTAAGACGTTCATCTAGGATTTTAGATTTCTTTGCTATTTGCTTATTTAGACTATTCAATTATTTCAATCGGATTCTATCTTTAATTTAATTTGTTTTCAATTAATTTTTTTTAATATTCTGATGCTTTGTGCATTTTAGATTGTATCGGTTGGTATCAGAGAAAATACTTGGATATTGTTCGCATAGACCCACATTTCATGTTCTTGAAATAAGATATGAAGTAAGTAAAAGCAAATGAGGTTCTAGTTAAGAGCGAATTAGTGCTAGTCTACAGTCTTTGCACTTTTGTCTGGATCACTCACCACTACCCATTCTTAGGATTAGCTATAGTTTTAGTGCTTCCTTGAAACTCATTAAATTAATAATTTCTGATCGGGCTGATCTGCGGATCTTTTCATCATCTATATACCCCTAGAGGCTAGAACATAGATGGTAATCTGTTTAATCAAGCTTTTTTCATAGTTAATCGAATGATAATCAGGTACTAATCTAAGTGATAATCTCAAACTCAATTTCATTTTTTAATAATCAAGTCTATAATCTCCTATCAGCAATCCAAACATCAACAGTATAATCTATATCAATCATCGGAACAGTATAATCATAATCTAATATCAACGTCGAAGTATCATAACAACGAGATAATATACTTATCCAAATCATAATTAGAAACACATGGTCTAAGCACATACCTCTGAGCAGATAATCAGATCACCGAAGTAGTCTCACCCTCCTATGGCCTGTATTTTCCCCTTTGCCTTCCGCCGCGGGTACTTCTTTCGCACGGGAGCACGGGAGTTCGATTACGGGTATCCTCTGATCGTCTTTTCGCCGGTGTTGTGCTTCTACCAGTATGGTTCTAATCATAAATTATCAAAGTATATAATCTGTGTCCTTATAATACTCTTAGTCAATATAAGATTAATCTTAAGTTTGTTCTTTGGATGATATTCAATTATTCTTGTGATGTTCTTCTGTGATATCGGATTATAGACTAAAGGGTGCTTTAGCTAAACATTGAGAGTGTTGTTAAGAATTTTTGTATTCAGAATTTTCGACTCCCTTTCGTCTTTACAAGAGGCTCCTTATATAGATAACCTCGCCTATTCACTATTCATTACTTTTTAAAAGTAAACAGTATTACTTTTTCAAAAGTCGTAAAGTAAACAGTAATCAAATAGTAATCAGACAAAATACTTTTACAAAAGTCATAAAGGCTACAGTGTCCACAGTGCCTTGTCTGCTCCTTTCCGTAAAGTTGTTTTGTCATTTAGTCTTTTGCTTTCCAAAAAGTCGTAAAGGCAACAGTGCCTGTCTGCTACTTTTCGTAAAGCTGTTTCGTCAGTAGTCAGTTATTCTGTCAGCTGTCCATTTTGTTGTGGCTACTGTCATATTCTTGTCGGCAAATTTCGTCTGTTTAATACTCTCCAGTTGTCCGGTTGATCTTTAATAAATTGTGACTCAATAATCATTTTGGGCCGTGAGGCCATAATTTGTTTTTGGGCACTAAGGCCTCTTTTGTTTGGGCTTTCTGTAGTTTAAACTACATTGGGCCATATTCTTTTGGGTCTGTTATGACCTCTTTTCTGCGTTAACAGTAGTTAATCAGTTTTTGGGTCGTGAGACCATAATCTTTGGGCCATAAGGCCATAATTTTTTTTTTCGGGCTTTACCGTAGTATGAAACACTACGTTGGGCCATAATCTGTTGGGTCGCTATGGACCTCTTTTCCTGGATCACCAATTTTATAATCTTTTGGGCTTTACCATAGTATAAAACACTATGTTGGGCCATATTCTTTTGGATCACTGTGGATCTCTTTTCCTGGGTTACCAGTGTGATAATCATTTGGGCTGTGAAGCCATAATCTTTTCAGGCCATAAGGCCTTTCTCCAGGGATTACATTGTTCCTGCAAAAATAATCTATTTTCCCTCCTTATTCAAAAGGATCAGGACATAATCAAAATACATTTTGATTCTTTTTATAGTAATCATCTAATAATGTGATGAGTAGTCTTTGAGTAGCCAATCGACAACTCGTATGCTAGTTTCTTTTCCATTTATTAGATATTTAATATAATCTATAGTCCGATAAATGCTAATCATTTTATTCACTATTACTTGTCTGACGATTATGTTGCCTTGATTATCTAGTAATTCAGATGGCTTCATTTCGTCGTAATAGAGTAATTCTTTCCAGGCTATCCTTAGTTTTTCACAAAGGACATTCCTTTCAATGATATATTGCAACCTGTCTCTATTCAATTCTCTGATTTGGTTGAATGAAGGATAGGTTTTCATACTGATCTTTTGCTGCTACTAATCTTGAGATGTTTCCTTAGCCTGCTGCTGCATAAAACATCATGGTTAATTATAAACATTAATAATATAATCTTGAGATCTTTCCTCAGCTTGCTGCTGCATAAAATATCATAGTTAATTAGATAATCTTTATTAGTTTTCTTGGCTATAATTCCTTGGCCATGTATTCTTCAAAGTCTTTGCTGTTAATTGACATTATATCTGCTAAGAAAATCAGCTAAAACATTTTTAGTTCCAGATATATTCTTAACAATAAAATCATAACAACAAAAGAATGATTGCCATTTTCTCCTTTTATTCAGTTCTGGTAATGGATCTATTCTGTTTGTGATAAACGCCTTCACCTGAGTATTATCAGTTCTAACAATAAACTTTACTGGTAGTAAATGGTAATGAAATCTTTTAATTCCAAATTTTACTGCCAATAATTCTTTTTCATTTATGTGATAATTCTTTTCATTTGGTTTCCATGTTCCTCCTCCGTATCCACAAATTAACATTTTTTCTTTATCAACATCTTCTTTATCATATGCTATTAGGACTGCTCCCCATCCTATGTCACTAGCATCTGTAAAGAGTTCTAATTGGTCTTGATCAGTAGGTACTCTGTGTTTTGGTAATGATTTTACCTTGTCCTTAATCTTATTGATCGCCTGGGTATGCTCTTCTTTCCATTCAAAGGTTACATCTTTTTTAATCAAATCTTGCAATGGTTTCCTTAGGTATGGTAGATCTTTTATATGATCTGCTGCATAGTTAATTACCCCAAGAAACTGCTGCACTTCTTTTTTGTTTTCTAACCTTTCCTTAAAATTTTTAATCTTTGTTACCACATGTTCCTGTAATTGTATTCCCTCGCTATCCACAATGTAGCCTAGGAATTCAATAGTATTCTTGAATATTTCTGATTTCTTTTCTGATAGAAGTATTCCATGTTGGTTAATCGTTTCAATGAATTGCTCTATATGTTTAATATGATCTTCTAAGTGTCTTTGTAAACTAATATATCATCAACATATATGATACAGAAGTCTGCAAGCTTTCTAAACACTTGATCCATTCTTCTTTGAAATATTTGCGGTGCATTTTTTAATCCCATTGGTAATACATTCCATTCATAATGTCCTTGAGGGGCACTGAATGTTGTTAAAGGTTTAGATTCATTAGTCAATTTAATCTGCCAAAATCCACTTTTACAGTCGAATTTGCTTTGAACCATTTTTTATTTCCTAATCTGTTAATGAGATTTCTTTTATAGGGTAAAAAGTATCCATCAAAAATAGTCTTTTTATTCAATTCTCGATAATCAATTACTAATCGGCTTTTCCTCGTTTTAGCTCATTGTGTTTCCTTACTAAAAAGGTGGGCTACTATGAGGGCTCTTACTCTCTCTTATTACCTTCATTTCTAATAGTTCTTTAATCTGGATTTCAAATTCTTTTTGATCCGTTGGGCTATATCTTATGGGTTTTGTTCTAACTAAATCACTTGAATCTATTAATTTTATTTCTCCATATATCTTTTCCTTTTCCCAAAGTTGCATTGGATTTTCTCCAAAGTTGCTTTTTAACATTCCTAAATACTTCTCTTTTAAAAGCTCTAAATTATTATGGCGTTCCATTTTAATCGTACACAATCTAATGGTATTGATTTGGTAATATTCTTTTTAGTACAATCCATTTATTACAGGGGGATTGTAGACAAAATGTATTCTTATTAATCACTTGAGTTTTGAAATAATCTAGGAAGTTGTTTCCTAATAAAACTTGTTGTTTCATATTGTCTAGTTGGTATACGATTGGTATTTTGAAAATAGTTTTTCCTAATACAATTCTCATATTTTCTGCAATTATATCTAATTCTTTAGATTGCTCATTAAATCCTGATACCTTAGCTCTATGGATTCTAGATCTTTTCCATCTATGTGATTCTAATACATCTTTTCTAGCTAAGCATATATCTGCTCCACTATCAATGAATATCTTTTGCTTAAGCATTTTATTCGATTTATATTCTATATGGGCTTCTATATGTATTGCTACCATTTAATCAGGTTCATCTAATCTTCTGTTGAGTTCTTCATCTTGTTCGTATTCCTGTACTTCCTGTCTAATTTCCTCATTTCTCATAGCTTCTTCGATTAATCTAGCTATTTCTATTTGTTTCCAATGTATTTTATTCATTTCTTCTCTTATCTTTGCTAATCTCTGGGTAATCTTTTTGTAGCTATCATTATAGTACATACTTCCAGTCTCATTAATCGTAGAAGTTATAATTAGTTTGTGTCTAGTATACTCTTCGCATTGTATCCAGTATTCTCTTTCTCTTATCAGCTCTCTTTTCTGTCTTTCTAATGTATTCATCTTACTCAGAGCTATCTTCACTTTCTGACTGTTGATTATAACTTACTTTTTCTGCTCCTGATTCTTCATCTGTTTCACTAACATAAAAGTCTTCATAATCATACCATTTATTAGTATCTTCTTTAATCTGTTGTAAACTCATTATAAACTGTTCTGTATTTATGTATTTTACTCCTGCTTTCTTTAGCTTTGGGCACTTATTTGCATAGTGTCCTTTCTCATTGCAATTCCAGCATTTACATTCTTTAACCTTTTCTTCTTTAGTCTTGGTTTTATCTGCTTCTATAGGGTTTACATTTCTTCTTCTTCTAAACTTTCTTTTATATCTGAATCTATTCCGTCTTTATAGTCTTGGTTATTTCTGTATCTTTTAAACCTCTTTTTCTTATAAGGTTTATAATAAGATCTTTTCTTATACTTTTTATATTTATATTTCTTGTCTCTATGGTCTCCGTCATACTTATCCCTGTATTTTTTATGCTTTTTATGTTTTCTATACTTCTTTTCTTTCCTTTTGTCATCGCATCCGAATATTAATCTTCTTTCTGTAGATCCACATATCTCTCTTAATCCTATTTTCTTATCTTTTTTAATCTTTTGCTGTAATCTATATTCTTCGCATTTTCTCATTAGATATGCTCTTAAGACGCGTATTCTTTCTCCTAGGGTGTTTTCCTTAGGTTCTAAGCGTACGTATTCTTTTGATATCTCGACATTATATGGTATAGGTAAATGATCATAATATAATTTGTTGATAAATTATTCCTTCTTCGGTAAAAATCTAGCTTCATAAAAGAATTTACTAAAGCTAATCGTGTATTCGGTAATTTGTTAATCTTACAACATCTCATATTATTCGAGGTTCATAATAATCTCTGTTTTCCTTTTCGCTAATACATTTTCTCGTGCTACTAACCATTTTTCGCCTAAGAATTCTCTTTTTAACAGTAAATCAAAAATCATTAACATTGATTTCCAATCTGTTGCATGGCTTAAAACTTCTCCTCTTAGTGATATGCTATTGATTCTATCCAATATCCGCTTTTCCGATTAATGTCTTAGATATTAAATCATACATGTAATCTAGGTTTTCTGTCTGAGTGCTATTCATTAATGCTATATACATTCCTAAATTCCAGTCTGTAATTCTTCTTCCTATTTCTTGTTCATCATACACATTGTCTAATTCTAGAAAATATCCGTTATAATTTACTCCTTGGGTCATTGATCCTACAAACTCTTTAAATTTCGCTTCTTTGTCCTATAGGTATATGATCTGGTAATCTTGTAGTTCTTCTATTTATGACTTCTATATTAGGGTCTATTAAGTCTTCTTCCGGATAATCATCTGCATCTTCATTAATTATATTTTCCGATTCAATTTCCGTTTCTATTGGTCCATTGTAATCATCTTCTACGTCACTATTTGGTTCTTCTTCTATTATTGCATTTACTCTTTTTCTGTGGTGTAAAGCTTCTAATATTTGGTTATTTTCTTTTATTATTTCTGTGTCTTCGGAGTTTTCTTCTTCTATGAATTCTACTACTTGTAATTCTTGGCTGGGTTGTTCATTATTATCTGTACTACTGCTACTCGAGTCAGTCTCATCACTTAATCTTATCTTTCGTACTTTTTTCTTTTTATTTTTTAATTCCGCTAATTGTTCTCTCAGGATTTGTATTTCTTCTCTGAGTTCTAGTACTTCTTGTTTCACTTCTTTTAATTCTTCCTTTGTTTCTCTTAATTCTACTTTTGTTTCTTTTAGAAGAGTATTCGTATTCTTATGCTTTCTTTTATACTTTTTGTATTTGTCATACCATTCTGCATTTTCGCTTGATTTTAGATTTAAATTTTCTAATTTTAATTCATTAATATGTCGTTCTTGTTTATCCAATCTTAGATTTAGGTATTCATAAGTCGTTTTTTCTGTTTCCTTTACGGGCATCTTTACTTCTTTAAGTTTTTCTTCCTTTATAGGTTTTGATCTTATAGGCTCGTATTTATGTCTTTCTTGTTCTATGATCTCTTTACCGTGAGTTTTTAAAAACGTAATCGCACTTGGCTCCATTAGAATTTTCCTTCCTTATTCAGTTTTGCTATTCCGTCTAAGGTTTCTATTACTTCTTTTGATAATCTAGGCTTTATTTTCTCGATATCTACCATTATCGGTATTTTACTTCTTCTCCAAGCATCTATTGGTACTATCTCTGGTTTATGCGTAGTCGTTTTTGCTATAGTTGTTTCCTTGCTCGTACTTGCTTCTTCACTAGGTTCTTTTTGTTTACCTTTGCTTTTTTCTTCTAATAACATATTCAATTTTTCTAATATTAATTTAAACGTTGGTATTTCTGATACATTCCATAAGTTAGTTAATTCTTCTCTAATCATTTGTTGAGTTTTATTCTGATTATCTTTTACTTCATCCATTAATAATAATATACTTTTCATTTTTTCTTTTAATATAATCTCTTCCCATAACGCATTTATTTTTTCGTTATTACTCATAATCAGGGTTGTTTATTCGTTTCTTCCATCCGTTACCTACGTCTATCCATATCTTACTAAACTTTTCGCATTGTTTTTCCAGCTGCTCTATGTCTTTTTCTAATTTCATTTCTTTGGCGCTGTACTCTAGGTATTTTAGTTGGATGAATATTTCTAGCTAGATTAATCGAAGAAGCTATGAGAAATGAGGAAATTAGACAGGAAGTACAGGAATACGAACAAGATTAAAAATCAAAGTTATAATATTCAAAAATATGATTACTATGGATGGAATAGCAGAAATAAATACTGGAGCAATTAAAAGTTTTATACATATAAACAAGATTAATGAAAACGAGTGCAGTATAATAGAACCACAGACTTATAATTACCCAGAAAATGAAAGAGAAATAATAATCACTAAAAGTGTAAATTTAAGATTTAAGATCCCAGACTTAGAATATAAGATTAATATTGGAGTAATAGAATATGATAGCTTAAATGCATTATTATTAGGAAGTGATTTCTTATCTATGATCAGTTATAAGATAAACAATAACGAAATAGAAATTAAGGATCAAGGTAAAACCAGATTTATCAATAAAATATGAACATACAGTTAAAAATAATAAAGAAGAAACAGAAATTAAAGACTATAAAGACGGCCTTGTCAGGAGAAATATTCAGCCAACTAAAATACCTAGAGTACATCGCCAAAGAAATGAAATTAGAAAAAGACATAGAGCAGCTGGAAAAACAATGCGAAAAGTTTAGTAAGATATGGATAGACGTAGGTAACGGATGGAAGAAACGAATAAACAACCCTGATTATGAGTAATAACGAAAAAATAAATGCGTTATGGGAAGAGATTATATTAAAAGAAAAAATGAAAAGTATATTATTATTAATGGATGAAGTAAAAGATAATCAGAATAAAACTCAACAAATGATTAGAGAAGAATTAACTAACTTATGGAATGTATCAGAAATACCAACGTTTAAATTAATATTAGAAAAATTGAATATGTTATTAGAAGAAAAAAGCAAAGGTAAACAAAAAGAACCTAGTGAAGAAGCAAGTACGAGCAAGGAAACAACTATAGCAAAAACGACTACGCATAAACCAGAGATAGTACCAATAGATGCTTGGAGAAGAAGTAAAATACCGATAATGGTAGATATCAGTAAAATAAAGCCTAGATTATCAAAAGAAGTAATAGAAACCTTAGACGGAATAGCAAAACTGAATAAGGAAGGAAAATTCTAATGGAGCCAAGTGCGATTACGTTTTTAAAAACTCACGGTAAAGAGATCATAGAACAAGAAAGACATAAATACGAGCCTATAAGATCAAAACCTATAAAGGAAGAAAAACTTAAAGAAGTAAAGATGCCCGTAAAGGAAACAGAAAAAACGACTTATGAGTACCTAAATCTAAGATTGGATAAACAAGAACGACATATTAATGAATTAAAATTAGAAAATTTAAATCTAAAATCAAGCGAAAATGCGAATGGTATGACAAATACAAAAAGTATAAAAGAAAGCATAAGAATACGAATACTCTTCTAAAAGAAACAAAAGTAGAATTAAGAGAAACAAAGGAAGAATTAAAAGAAGTGAAACAAGAAGTACTAGAACTCAGAGAAGAAATACAAATCCTGAGAGAACAATTAGCGGAATTAAAAAATAAAAAGAAAAAAGTACGAAAGATAAGATTAAGTGATGAGGCGACTCGAGTAGCGATAGTACGAGATAATAATGAACAACTTGACCAAGAATTACAAGTAGTAGAATTCATAGAAGAAGAAAACTCCGAAGACACAGAAATAATAAAAGAAAATAACCAATATTAGAAGCTTTACACCACCAGAAAAAGAGTAAATGCAATAATAGAAGAAGAACCAGATAGTGACGTAGAAGATGATTACAATGGACCAATAGAAACGGAAATTGAATCGGAAAATATAATTAATGAAGATGCAGATGATTATCAGGAAGAAGACTTAATAGACCCTAATATAGAAGTCATAAATAGAAGAACTACAAGATTACCAGATCATATACCTATAGGACAAAGCAAAGCGAAATTTAAAGAGTTTGTAGGATCAATGACCCAAGGAGTAAATTATAACGGATATTTTCTAGAATTAGACAATGTGTATGATGAACAAGAAATAGGAAGAAGAATTACAGACTGGAATTTAGGAATGTATATAGCATTAATGAATAGCACTCAGACAGAAAACCTAGATTACATGTATGATTTAATATCTAAGACATTAATCGGAAAAGCAAGCATATTGGATAGAATCAATAGCATATCACTAAGAGGAGAAGTTTTAAGCCATGCAACAGATTGGAAATCAATGTTAATGATTTTTGATTTACTGTTAAAAAGAGAATTCTTAGGCGAAAAATGGTTAGTAGCACGAGAAAATGTATTAGCAGAAAGGAAAACAGAGATTATTATGAACCTGAATAATATGAGATGTTGTAAGATTAACAAATTACCAGAATACACGATTAGCTTTAGTAAATTCTTTTATGAAGCTAGATTTTTACCAGAAGAAGGAATAATTTATCAACAGCTATATTATGATCATTTACCTATACCATATAATGTCGAGATATCAAAAGAATACGTACAGTTAGAACCTAAGGAAAACACCCTAGGAGAAAGAATACGCGTCTTAAGAGCATATCTAATGAGAAAATGCGAAGAATATAGATTACAGCAAAAGATTAAAAAAGATAAGAAAATAGGATTAAGAGAGATATGTGGATCTACAGAAAGAAGATTAATATTCGGATGCGATGACAAAAGGAAAGAAAAGAAGTATAGAAAACATAAAAAGCATAAAAAATACAGGGATAAGTATGACGGAGACCATAGAGACAAGAAATATAAATATAAAAAGTATAAGAAAAGATCTTATTATAAACCTTATAAGAAAAAGAGGTTTAAAAGATACAGAAATAACCAAGACTATAAAGACGGAATAGATTCAGATATAAAAGAAAGTTTAGAAGAAGAAGAAATGTAAACCCCTATAGAAGCAGATAAAACCAAGACTAAAGAAGAAAAGGTTAAAGAATGTAAATGCTGGAATTGCAATGAGAAAGGACACTATGCAAATAAGTGCCCAAAGCTAAAGAAAGCAGGAGTAAAATACATAAATACAGAACAGTTTATAATGAGTTTACAACAGATTAAAGAAGATACTAATAAATGGTATGATTATGAAGACTTTTATGTTAGTGAAACAGATGAAGAATCAGGAGCAGAAAAAGTAAGTTATAATCAACGATCGAGAAAGTGAAGATAGCTCGAGTAAGATGAATACATTAGAAAGACGAGAAAAGAGAGCGATAAGAGAAAGAGAATACTTTGGATACAATGCGAAGAGTATACTAGACACAAACTAATTATAACTTCTACGATTAATGAGGACTCGGAAGTATGTACTATAATGATAGCTACAAAAAGATTACCCAGAGATTAGCAAAGATAAGAGAAGAAATGAATAAAATACATTGGAAACAAATAGAAATAGCTAGATTAATCGAAGAAGCTATGAGAAATGAGGAAATTAGACAGGAAGTACAGGAATACGAACAAGATGAAGAACTCAACAGAAGATTAGATGAACCTGATTAAATGGTAGCAATACATATAGAAGCCCATATAGAATATAAATCGAATAAAATGCTTAAGCAAAAGATATTCATTGATAGTGGAGCAGATATATGCTTAGCTAGAAAAGATGTATTAGAATCACATAGATGGAAAAGATCTAGAATCCATAGAGCTAAGGTATCAGGATTTAATGAGCAATCTAAAGAATTAGATATAATTGCAGAAAATATGAGAATTGTATTAGGAAAAACTATTTTCAAAATACCAATCGTATACCAACTAGACAATATGAAACAACAAGTTTTATTAGGAAACAACTTCCTAGATTATTTCAAAACTCAAGTGATTAATAAGAATACATTTTGTCTACAATCCCCCTGTAATAAATGGATTGTACTAAAAAGAATATTACCAGTCAATACCATTAGATTGTGTACGATTAAAATGGAACGCCATAATAATTTAGAGCTTTTAAAAGAGAAGTATTTAGGAATGTTAAAAAGCAACTTTGGAGAAAATCCAATGCAACTTTGGGAAAAGGAAAAGATATATGGAGAAATAAAATTAATAGATTCAAGTGATTTAGTTAGAACAAAACCCATAAGATATAGCCCAACGGATCAAAAAGAATTTGAAATCCAGATTAAAGAACTATTAGAAATGAAGGTAATAAGAGAGAGTAAGAGCCCTCATAGTAGCCCAGCCTTTTTAGTAAGGAAACACAATGAGCTAAAACGAGGAAAAGCCAGATTAGTAATTGATTATCGAGAATTGAATAAAAAGACTATTTTTGATGGATACTTTTTACCCTATAAAAGAAATCTCATTAACAGATTAGGAAATAAAAAATGGTTCAGCAAATTCGACTGTAAAAGTGGATTTTGGCAGATTAAATTGACTAATGAATCTAAACCTTTAACAACATTCAGTGCCCCTCAAGGACATTATGAATGGAATGTATTACCAATGGGATTAAAAAATGCACCGCAAATATTTCAAAGAAGAATGGATCAAGTGTTTAGAAAGCTTGCAGACTTCTGTATCATATATGTTGATGATATATTAGTTTACAGCAGCAGCTTAGAAGATCATATTAAACATATAGAGCAATTCATTGAAACGATTAACCAACATGGAATACTTCTATCAAGAAAAGAAATCGAAATATTCAAGAATACTATTGAATTCCTAGGCTACATTGTGGATAGCGAGGGAATACAATTACAGGAACATGTGGTAACAAAGATTAAAAATTTTAAGGAAAGGTTAGAAAACAAAAAAGAAGTGCAGCAGTTTCTTGGGGTAATTAACTATGCAGCAGATCATATAAAAGATCTACCATACCTAAGGAAACCATTGCAAGATTTGATTAAAAAAGATGTAACCTTTGAATGGAAAGAAGAGCATACCCAGGCGATCAATAAGATTAAGGACAAGGTAAAATCATTACCAAAACACAGAGTACCTACTGATCAAGACCAATTAGAACTCTTTACAGATGCTAGTGACATAGGATGGGGAGCAGTCCTAATAGCATATGATAAAGAAGATGTTGATAAAGAAAAAATGTTAATTTGTGGATACGGAGGAGGAACATGGAAACCAAATGAAAAGAATTATCACATAAATGAAAAAGAATTATTGGCAGTAAAATTTGGAATTAAAAGATTTCATTACCATTTAACTACCAGTAAAGTTTATTGTTAGAACCGATAATACTCGGGTGAAGGCGTTTATCACAAATGAATAGATCCATTACCGGAAGCGAATAAAAGGAGAAAATGGCAATCATTCTTTTGTTGTTATGATTTTATTGTTAAGAATATATCTGGAACTAAAAATGTTTTAGCTGATTTTCTTAGCAGAAATAATGTCAATTAACAGCGAAGACTTTGAAGACTACATAGCCAAGGCTATGGAACATATTATTCATACCAATGAAACAATGATTACAAGATTACAGGAAAATACCCAGAGTATCAAACAGCTGACAGAAGCCATAAAAGACTTCTCAAAACTAAAAATCCTACAGAGTGAAGAAAAGCAAAAGAAGCCAACTACTATATCACCACCACAGCAAAAAACCTTTCAACCATTCTTGTCAAGGTTAGCAACCATGCCATCAGCAATACCCTCAACATCGGCAGCGGTATCCATGGCAGACACACTGAAATACAGACCAGAAGTGATTAGTGCTTATGAAAAAATTAATAAATTTTATGATTATAAGACTAACGCCGATATTGTACGCCAGTGCCAAACTGAGTAACTATCCGAGGTTTATTTGCAGTGAAAAGGCGAATCCTACTATCGTGGAGCGATTATTCACATATGGATTCATTGACAAGATTATCACTGATGATAAGATGCTTAACCTTACAAAATTACCACAGATTATCAGCCAATCAACGAAGCTAATGATGGAATCCTTCGGAAGAGGAATCTATGGGATACAAATCCTAGATGCTTCAACATGATTTAAAGGGTAAGCCAATAGTCATATGTCAAATATTTAAAACAGGAAGGAATAACACCATTAACGGGGATGACAAAAATTTGAATATGAAAATTCCCCGTACATTGGAGAAGTTCCAAAAGCTGGATTAGTGAGAAAAGAGTATTTGGACTATTGACGTTAAAGTCAAGAATAGAGGACATGCTAAGAAATCGGAAGGCATCCGTAATTGGGACTTCCAAGGGCGGAGATGTAGAAGAAATAATGACCTTATATTATGACAATGATATAGAGGTTAAAGAGACTACTGAGCTAACATTGTTGTTAGACAAGATTACCAATCTGAAGCATACACATGCCGATGAGACTATCCGTCATTACAAGATTATGTCCGAACAAAAGAAAAGACCAGTGATTACAACAGCGACGGCATCAACGTCTATTGTAAGTATGAAAAAAGAACAGAGTCCGATCCTTTTGAATAAGGAGGGAATTTTGATTATTTTTGCAGGAACAATGTAATCCCTGGAGAAAGGCCTTATGGCACGAAAAGATTATGGCTTCACTGACCCAAATGATTATCACACTGGTAACCCAGGAAAAGAGATCCATAGTGATCCAAAAGAATATGGCCCAACATAGTGTTTTATACTATGGTAAAGCCCAAAAGATTATAAAACTGGTGATCCAGGAAAAGAGGTCCATAGCGACCCAACAGATTATGGCCCAACGTAGTGTTTCATACTACGGTAAAGCCCAAAAAAAAAATTATGGCCTTATGGCCCAAAGATTATGGTCTCACGACCCAAAAACTGATTAACTACTGTTAACGCAGAAAAGAGGTCATAACAGACCCAAAAGAATATGGCCCAATGTAGTTTAAACTACAGAAAGCCCAAACAAAAGAGGCCTTAGTGCCCAAAAACAAATTATGGCCTCACGGCCCAAAATGATTATTGAGTCACAATTTATTAAAGATCAACCGGACAGCTGGAGAGTATTAAACAGGACAGCCGCCCGACAAGAATATGACAGCAGCCACAACAAAATGGACAGCTGACAGAATAACTGACTACTGACGAAACAGCTTTACGGAAAGTAGCAGACAGGCACTGTTGCCTTTACGACTTTTTGGAAAGCAAAAGACTAAACGACAAAACAACTTTATGGAAAGGAGCAGACAAGGCACTGTGGACACTGTAGCCTTTATGACTTTTGTAAAAGTATTTTGTCTGATTACTATTTTATTACTGTTTACTTTACGACTTTTGAAAAAGTAATACTGTTTACTTTTAAAAAGTAATGAATAGTAAATAGGCGAGGTTATCTATATAAGGAGCCTCTTGTAAAGACGAAAGGGAGTCGAAAATTCTGAATACAAAAATTCTTAACAACACTCTCAATGTTTAGCTAAAGCACCCTTTAGTCTATAATTCGATATCACAGAAGAACATCACAAGAATAATTGAATATCATCCAAAGAACAAACTTAAGATTAATCTTATATTGACTAAGAGTATTATAAGGACACAGATTATATACTTTGATAATTTATGATTAGAACCATACTGGTAGAAGCACAACACCGGCGAAAAGACGATCAGAGGATACCCGTAACTGAACTCCCAGGCTCCCAGGCGAAAGAAGTACCCGCGGCGGAAGGCAAAGGGGAAAATACAGGCCATAGGAGGGTGAGACTACTTCGGTGATCTGATTATCTGCTCAGAGGTATGTGCTTAGACCATGTGTTTCTAATTATGATTTGGATAAGTATATTATCTCGTTGTTATGATACTTCGACGTTGATATTAGATTATGATTATACTGTTCCGATGATTGATATAGATTATACTGTTGATGTTTGGATTGCTGATAGGAGATTATAGACTTGATTATTAAAAAATGAAATTGAGTTTGAGATTATCACTTAGATTAGTACCTGATTATCATTCGATTAACTATGAAAAAAGCTTGATTAAACAGATTACCATCATTAAATTAATTACATTCATTTTTTTTATACTCTAGATTAAGAATACATGCACTATACGTGTGGACTAAATACAATGTACTAACATTTATGTACTAATAAGATTGTAGGTATAGAATACTTAGAGTATGAGAAAATATACTTAACCTACACTACAAACTATATATAATTCTAAAATCTTAGTTTGATAAAGAATCCATACTACTGTATCTTTCTTAATCTTCAATTTAATATAATCAGTCAAAATCAATAACAAAAACAACTTTAACCGACCAGATAAGGAGGGCCATATGTGAGCATAAGAAGGAACATCCAAGTATTAGCAAAAAAGATATGCAAGCATGGGTGAAACAAAAGTTTGATTTGGTTACTAGCCAAACCACAATATCAAGTATCTAAAAAAATCATCTGAATATTTGTCGGAGGAGATGAAAAATAGCGATGTTAAGAGGCACAAGTCAGCTAAGTATCCCGATTTAGAGAAAATTTTATATGAATGGTTTCTTCAAACACAAGAGAAAGTGAATATGTCAGGAGAAATGATCCATAGTAAAGCAAAAGAGTTTTTGCAGAAAATGTATGGTGAAACAAATCCATTATTCAGCTTTTCTAGTGGATGGTTAGAATGTTTCAAGGCAAGATATTCAATCAAGTCTTACCGACGATTCAGTGAAAGTGGTTCTGTTAACATGGAGGACATTGAAAATGCTTTACTTGGAATACAGTTAAAATTAGACCAATTTCAGTTGAAAGATATTTAAAATATGGATGAAACTGGATTATTTTACCGGTTGGAAGCTGACCATTCACTTGCCACGAAGCAGCTTGAAGGACGGAAGAAAGACAAGGAGAGAATCATTGTTGTTGTTTGCTGTAATGGTGATGGATCCGACAAAGTACCCTTTTGGGTTATTGGTAAGTATGCAAAACCTAGATGCTTTAAAAATGTGAATATGAACAATCTTAGTTGCGAGTATCGATTCAACAAGAAAGCTTGGATGACTGGTTTGCTTTTTCAAGAATTTTGTCATTGGTTTGACAAGAGAATGAATGACAGAAAGGTTCTCTTGTTAGTAGACAATTGCCCAGTTCATTCAAAGGTTGGGATTATTCGAGCATTCAAAGTTCATTATCGACGTCATTTTATTCTAGCATCTTGCAGAGCCTTGACGTTGGCTCACCAAATCTTGAAAAAATTAACATTTTGGATGCTATTAATTTTTCAACCATGGCTTGGAGATTTGATGTGACGGCAAAAACAATTGCAAATTATTTCCGGCATTGCAAGATTCGATATGAAGAAATTGATGTTCCTAAAGTAGAAGTTGGTCAATTAGAAAAAGATATCCAATGATTAACTGATGTCATTTCTAATTTACGCTATAGAAATGTGATGGACGTCGAACATCTTTTGAACTATCCTAACGAGAATGATGCAGTTATGGAATTGCCTACAGACGAAGAAATTATTGATTCCGTACTAAATGATGAGAATGATCCTGAACTAGATGATAGTAGCGTCATACCAAATGTGTCATCAAAAGAGGCCTTTCAAGCAGTAGTCACCATATAAAATTACTTGCTACAACACGAGGAAAATATTGCAGAAGTTGTGCATGCATTACAAAAAATTAAGGCTGTGATGCATTTTGGTGGAAGGAAAAAACAAACAACTTTAGATGCATTTTGGTGGAACGAAAAAACACACAACTTTAGATGCATTTTTTGAGAAGAAATGACTCCTTATATGAACATTGTTGATTGGATGAAATATTTTCGTTTATTATATATACATATTTTTTTAATGGAATTTAGTGATTATTCATTTATGTTTACATGGGGCCTTTAAGGACTCAAAATTTTTTATTCGTTAATACATTTAGCGAGGTTATTCATTTATCTCCTTTTCTCAAGTCGAGACCGGAGAAAATTATTCATTTGGCGAGGTTATTTATTTATCGAGGTTATATTGTACTTTTGAGAGACTCATTTAAGACTAAAAGAGGAAAACAAGAGAGTCTGAGTGAGGATAATTTTTACCTTATTCGAATACTATTATTTTTCTTCTTTTAGTAGTGTTTTTTTTAAAGTGCTATGGAAAGAAAATCATGGAGGAGCCAACATTGGAAGAGTTTCGACAATTTGAAGAAATCATAAGAGGATAAATCTACTATAAGAAAAATAAAGATAAAGATACAGAAGAATTATAAGAGATTTACAAGGTAAAATCGCTAAACCAAATACCATATTTCCTTTAAGTGAATTTGATGGCAATTTAAATTTAGGCGATAATCATTTTTTCTTGAGTTAAAGATTTTTTACTTTAATTTATGATGAAATTCAAGCTGAATGTTTTAGCAAAACACTAGTTGAATCTATTTGTGCACATCATATTGATGTTTTTTTTTTTAGTTTAATGCGTTTGCAAATTATTTGAAACTGATTGAATTTGGAGAGTTGAAACATAATTCTGACTTTAAGCGATGCTATTGATTCTGATTCTCTATTGTATTCCAATAATTTTATTGTTGAGGACAATTTTGAGAAGTCACTTGCTAATGATGTACTTGATGTTGGTCTCACAAAGGTGACAGGAAACGGGAATTACAAGTAACTGCAAAGTAATTTAAGAACTGAAAATTACAATAGAACAACAAAACTGAAATTACAATTTTGTTGAAGAAGAAAACTGGAAAGTGTTTTTGATTGCTGAGTCGAGTGTGACACTCTGTCCTTAAGACAATATTGCCCCGTATGTATCATTTATACGTCCTGGACAATTCGTCTCTCAAGATAAAACAACAATGGAACAATTGAGCAAAGGAAACTCAAGAGCTACCGTAAAGAATATTGAGTAACGAAATGATGCTTGGAAGTTGTAGGAAGAAACTATTTTCTGCTTGTGTATTTTCGTGTAGTGTAAGTGTTCCTCAACAATGATGCAAGGGGTGTTTATATAGGTGAAGGAGGGGCTTTTTGACTGCCTCCATAACAACCATTATTGGCCAAATAATGACCATTATGGAGGTAGTAAAGCCACCAAAAAAATGGTGAGAATGACCAACGGATTGGCCATTATAGGAGGAGTAATTCAGCCAAAATAAATTGTTGAATTGAGCGCTTGACGTTTCTGTTCTGACTGCCCAAATTCTGACTTTCTGAAAACTTCAGGGACCAAACTGTACATCTGAAAGAATTCTGGTCCAAAAAGATAATATCAGAAGACCCGTGAACCCGGAACCGGACGGGACGGGCGGCGGCGAGCGTGTGGGCTTTCCTCGAACCGAAGCATATCTAGGTCCTCCCTCCTTTAAACACATGGGATACCCCTTGGGGTCCCAAACCCCAAACCAATTTCGAGTCTTATATACACAACAATTCTTTCTTCCTCTACCGATGAGGGAGAATTACACACAATACCACACTTTTCCATGCTTCAAACACCTTACTTCGTGAACCAATATCTCTTTCATTTCTCAATGAAATTTGACAATTCTTAGCCCTACGGTTATCTACGTACTTAGTAGATCATTCATGTGTGGAGAACCGGATTCTCCAATATGCGTAACACTAGTGTTTAAGCCGTTAAAGTTGATCGGTCGCAACTCCTGCCAAAGGCTAATTTCCAACACTTGAATCCTAAGAAAGCGACTCTCTTGAAATTGTTTCATGTGTTAATCAACTTGATTATGTAGTTAAGCCACTAGTTGACGGAGCTCAGACTTTTCTAATGATTTGAATAACATGTTTAGTGAATCTCAACTTGATTATGATGTAGTTGATCATAAAGAGGAGAGTTTTGTTATGACACCTCACCTTATTTGATAAAGAAGAGCATGAATTTGTGTGATTCACCTTTGCTTTCGTTAAATTAAATTTATGAGATTGGTAGAGGGTTGAATCATGTTAAGTACAATATTACCCAATCTTTCTCTGGGTAGTATTGTATTAGTAAAAAGTTACAGAGGGGGTGGGTGGGGGGCTAGACCTGACCTCGATTACAATACTTTGTGAAGGGGAAAGTCAACCCCCCACCTGTACCAGAGGCCCCTTGGCCAGGTGGGATATAAATCGAGGGATATGCGCGAGTGGCAGCCCTGCAAGGGAGAGGACCAACGGGACACGAACCCAGCAACATCCCTTGCAATATTTCAGCAAAGACTGTCACCACACGGATTCGAACCCGCGACGTCGGAGTGGTTGTACCCCAATCACCTTGCCACTTATCAACTCGTCTGTGCCCCTGGGGGCTCCTCGATTACAATACTTATTGAGACGGAGAAGGCCATAACTACCCCCCCCCCCCCCCCCCCCCCCCCCGACTATTTCTCATAATGACACCAATTTCAGCTTTGCCAGTATCCATGAGATAGCTTCAATCTGCGTTAATATTTAAGTTTTCAAAAGTTGATTTTTCCCACATGACTTGCCACCATTTCCTAATAAGCTTCAATCTTTCCACAATGTTGCATATTGTAGGCTAGTGATTTATGTTTTGATGGGAGGATACAATTTGCATAAGGCTACTTTAATAGTCTAGATCCTTGGTACTCCATTTTGCCTATTTGAGTTCGACTTTGAATTGTTTGTTTTCAAGAATTGAATTTTTTGAAGGTAGTCTCCTTCTCGTTTTCTTTATAAATGGGTTCTAATAATCTTTCTTGGAAGGCATGACCGAGTTAGTATTTTTTGATTGTTGTCTAAGACATTCATCTAGGGTTTCAGATTCGTTCTCCGCATATTTAAAACTTTAATTATATTAATCAAATTCTATCTTAATTTGCTTTCAATTATTATTTTTTAATATTTCGCTATTTTGTGTATCTCAGATTGTAAGAATAGTTCGACGAGACGAGTATGAAAAACACTCTCACACACAAACTTGAGAAAATGCTAGCTATAAGCTTTGTTGGTCATAAATGCTCAGTCATCTAAGCGACACAATAAATCTCAAAAATTGATCTGTGGATCATGATAATATTCCATGTAGAAGTTGTTGGAAATTTGCCTTTGGCGGGAGTTGCGACCGACCAACTTTAACGGCTTAAACACTAGTGTTACGCATATTGGAGAATTCGGTTCTTCACACATGCATGATCTACTAAGTACGTAGATAACCGTAGGGCCAAAAATCGTCAAATTTCATTGAGAAATGAAAGAGATATTGGTTCACGAAGTAAGGTGTTTGAAGCATGGAAAGTGTGGTATTGTGTGTAATTCTCCCTCATCGGTAGAGGAAGAAAGAATTGTTGTGTATATAAGATTCAAAATTGGTTTGGGGTTTGGGACCCCAAGGGGTATCCCATGTGTTTAAAGGAGGGAGGACCTAGATGTGCTTCGGTTCGAGGAAAGACCACACGCGCGCCGCCGCCCGCCCGTCCTCGTGGGTTGTGGGCTGTGGGCTGTGGGTCGTCTGATATAAACACCCCCTTACACCATCGTGGGCTGTGGGTCTTCTGATATAAACACCCCCTTACACCATTGTTGAGCACCAACAATGACCAAGGAGAACACCAAAAACAGTGCACGAAAATACACAACCGAAAACAGTTTTCTTCCTACAACTTTCAAGCATCATTTCGTTACTCAATATTCTTCACGGTAGCTCTTGAGTTTCCTTTGCTCAAGTGTTCCATTGCTGTTTTATCTTGGGAGACAAATTGTCCAGGACGTATAAAGGATACATACGGGGCAATATTGTCTTAAGGACGAGTGCCACACTCGACTCAGAAAAAACAGTTTCCATTTTTCCGTCTTCTACAAAACTGGAATTTCCAGTTTTTCTTGTGTAACAATTGTAATTTCAGATTCCATGTTGAATTATTGAATCTCTGTTTATCCTTTTGAATACTTGTAATAGTTATATACTTCCCGTACTGCTTTATAAAGTACCATAGAGCAAAAACACACAACAGAAGTTGATTCATGAAAAAATATATTCAATGTGCGTAAAAAATCTCATATTAATAGTTAAAAAGATTGAAAGTTATATATAAAAGTAAAAAAGTTGAGATATTTGAAAATGAAGTGTACGTCTCTTCTTCTTAGACTTTCATTTGTTGCCTTATTTGAAAATTCTTCTCATCTCAAGATTCAAGGGATATCAGACCTCTATAGTCATTTGTATAACCTTCATGGGACTAGCTCTAGAGCTCCAATTATAGCTAGCTAGCATATAGGTTGGACCAAAATTGTAAGTTAACGATCGTAAATATTATCAAATTCGTATTTTCTGAAGGTATAGTTATGTGATATATAATTCAGAACCAAATACAACATATATATCTATATTTGTTAAATGTTTATCTCTTCCATGCGTATGGTTGGTGGAAAAAAGGATGAGATCCTAAAACTCGAAAATTGGTGAGAGAAAGTTAAAAAGGTCATTTTAGGTAAACTCCCAAGAAAAAAGTGGATGGTGGTGGTGGTGGAGAATAAGACTCCAACTTGGGGAAAAAATATTTAGAAAAAATATTTAAGTTATATATGTTGATAGTGTAAAATATTTTTATATTATTTTAATATGTGATACCAAATTATTTATTAGTGTGTGATAACAAGTCATCGATTAATGTTTGTCGTAGAAATTTATTTACAATTATTTTATAAAAAATCTGGTTATATAAGTATATTTTAGCCCGTCAAGATATAAAAAATAAATTCTTAAAATAATATGGAAATAAAATAATATGCGAGATATCAGAATTTGAGTGCTACAAAGGTGGCCAACCAAAAAGCACTTTAATGCACTCTTAATTTGTCTCATTCTTCTTGTTATAAGTTATAATAATATTTTACTATTAAGAAAGAAAGCCAACTTAACACTAGTTACATACAAATTTAATACACAGCCGTTTTCCCACTTTTATATGTTAGAATTATCAAATTCTCCTTATCTGGATTCTTCACATTAATATAATATATATATATATATATATATATATATATATAAAAGTGTTTATAATTGTAATTCTAATCGTATTAAAATATTTACTTTACACAATTACACTAAAATAATAATTACAGAATATATGGAGAATATTTACGTATTCTCTATCACACCCCTTAGTCGGAGCGGGAGGAGGCCGGACGCTCAGACTGGATCTGAAGTCAGGGAACATCTGCCGAGGGAGTCCTTTAGTAAATATATTTGCGTACCGATAGGAAGATGGAACATGTAACACTTGAACATGGCCCATGGCAACGTTCTCACGAACAAAGTGAATATCCATCTCAATATGTTTGGTTTGCTGATGCTGAACCGGGTTCTGAGACAAGTAGACAGCAGATATGTTATCACAATAGACAATAGATGTCTTACGTATGGGACAATGAAACTCTAGAAGGAGGTTTCCGAGCCAACAAATTTCGGCAACAACGTTCACAACGCTTCTATATTCGGCTTCTGCACTAGACCGAGAAAGCGTGACTTGCTGTTTCGCAGACCACGAGATGAGGTTATCACCCAAAAATACACAGTAGCCGAAAGTAGATCGACGTGTGTCTGGACAGCCGCCCCAATCGACATCCGTATAAGAGATTAGCATGGTTGGTGCAAATGGATAAAGATCTAACCCGTAGTCAAGATTGCCCTTAACGTACCGAATGATACGTTTAAGGGTAGTAAAGTGAGGCTCCCTGGGAGCGTGCATGAACAAACACACCTGTTGAACGACATAGGCAATATTGGGCCTAGTGAAGGTAAGGTACTGAAGTGCACCAGCGAGACTCCTATAAAGAGAAGGATCAAGCACTGGATCCCCATCATTGGCGCTAAGTTTCGACTTTGAGTCGACTGGAGTGAGCATGATCTTGCAGTTTGCCATTTTAGCACTGTAGACAATCTATTCGGCATACTTACGCAGACACAAGAATATTTTATTCTCGGATCTGGTCACGGAAATCCATAAAAAATAACTCAACTTACCCAAGTCTGTCATGGCAAATTTAGATTTGAGCAGGGTAATGATCTCGTGCTTCAGCACATTAGAGGAGGCAGTCAGAACAATGTCATCCACATAGAGCAAAAGGTAGGTAGTGTCATTACCTCGATGAAAAATAAAAAGTGGATTATCACGTTTGCTGCACACGAACCCGATCTGCATGATGTAAGTGGAAAAGCGTTCATACCAGGCCCTAGGGGCTTGTTTCAAGCCATAGAGTGACTTTCAAAGACGGTAGACATACTGAGGAGCCGATGGATGCACGAAGCCAGATGATTCATGCATATACATGGTTTCTTTCAAATCCCCATGTAAGAACACATTTTTCACATCAAACTGATGAATCGACCAGTTCTTTCCCAGAGCTATGCTCAAAATAGTGCGAATGGTGGCTGGTTTAACCATTGGACTGAAGGTCTCACCACAATCAACTCTCTCTTATTGCCCCGTGCCATTTGCCACAAGTCTCGCCTTATGGCTTTCAAGCTTACCATTATCTCTGAATTTGTGATGATATAGCCACATACAACGAATCACATTCACCCTCTCTAGTTTCGGGACAAGATCCCAAGTGCATTGAGTAGTGAGCGCATCAAATTGCTCACGCATGGCCGCATTCCAATTTGGGTTAAGCTTGGCTAATTTTGAGTTTTTGGGTAGAGGTGAGATAGTCTGAGTGGATAGGTTAAAGTAGACTTTCGGTTTGAAAATCCCGTGCTGGGCATGGGTTTCTATGCGGTGGGTCGGGATCAGGATTATTTGGGTGACCGGAATTGTTGGCAGTGGGGTTGTTTGGGTGACGGTAACTGGGGGCAGTGGGGTTATCGGGGGCCGTAGGGTTATCGAGGGCAGGGGTGGTCGATGAGAGCTGTAGGGACGTCATCGGGGAATTTGGGCAGTGAGACAGTGGGATGTTTGACGGTAACAGTAAGGCCTTGATGGGAGTAGTAGGTGGGGGGATCGATGGGATGGGGGGAGGGGGGAGAGGTGGTCAACGGGGTGTGTGGCAGTGATGGGACAGAGGGAGGTGCCGTGGCTGGACAACTGGAATACTAGCACTATGTATTGCGTTTCTAATGAGAGGGGAGGTGTCCGGATTATCAAGGAAGCCATAATCAGTGACTTGAAATTTTTGGACCTTTGCAAATGGGAAAATGTTCTCCTCGAATGTGACATGGCGAGAGACTAGAATTTTATTTATGGACAAATCATAGCATAAGTAACCCCTATGGTTCGACGAGAAACCTAAGAAAATGCAAGGAATATTCATAGGTGGTAATTTGTGAGGGGTTGTAGAGGCGAGATTAGGATAGCATAGGCAACTGAAAGTCCGAAAGTGACCATAAGAAGGGATCTGAAGGAATAGAATTTTGGTAGGGGTTTTATTTTGAAAGGTACGTGTAAGTAATATATTAAGAATATATGCTACAGATTGTAGCGCAGAGACCCAAAAGGGAGGCGGGAGAGAAGCATGCAAGAACATTGTATTGATCATATTGTTAATGATGCGAATGATTCTTTCGCACCATTTTGAGGTGAGGTATGGGGGCACGAGAATCGAAACACCATGCCATTATCCGCACAGAATTTATGAAAGGGGGAATTGTCAAACTCACGACCATTGTCACATTGAAATGATTTTATGTCATCTCAAACTGGGTTTTAACATATGTTCAAAAAACATGAAGTAAACTTGAGACTTATATTTGAGCGGATAGACCCAAAGAAAATGAGAGAAATCATCTAATAATACCAAATAATATTTATGACCTAATTTGCTAGTAATGGGAGATGTCCATAAATTCGCATGAATGATGTCAAAAGGAAGTCTAACATGCTTCCCTAAAGGACAAGAATATCAATTTTGGGTAAGTTTCCATTTATTACATTCAATCAAATTTTGACTTCTAAAAAAGTTAAAAATTGGTGCTCCCTGGTGCCCAAGTCTATTGTGCCAAGTTGATGGAGAGATTGCAGCTAGAGAGGTATGTGAGTTGACACTTATAGCAGAATTGGATAAGAAAGGATAGAGGTCCCCCACACTATTGTATCTCGTAAGAATTATCCCCGTACGTAGGTTCTTCAAGAAAAATCTAAAAGGGTCAAACTCAATAGATACAGAATTGTCACTAGTAAATTTCCTAATTGTCCTAGAATGCTGGGCTGCTGCCACTGGCCTGGTTGGGCCGAGACTGTTGGGTAGGAGTAGGTGGGCGAGGCCCAATTTCCAGAAATCGGCCAGGGCAGTGGGCTGGCCCACTAAGATAGGTATTAGGCCTACTGTATTTGGCCGACAGAATTGGACCATCCCCCGCGTCCTTTTTGTCTGCCTCCACGTCCGCCACCACGACCTCTGCCCCTGCCATCACCGCGGTCACCCCACCACAGTTGGTTTTCTGTGTGTTGCGGTTGGCCGACGGGTGCAGTGGTTGTCACCGGTGCATCAACCATCAATGCCTTTTGATTATGTTCGTCCTGTTTGGCACGCCTAGTCTCCTCCAAGAGCAATTGTGACTTGGCCTTGTTAAAACTGGGAAGAGAATCGACTTGTTGGATCATCGTCGCAAGTGTATCATACTCACCTTTTGGTAAATCATTAATTAGTTGCAAAACCATCTTCGTTTTGGAAATTGGTGTGCCCACACATTAGATAATTGATCTGCAATTATTTTCAATTGTTTACAATAGTCGAACATATTCGCAAAGTTCTCAAGACGGGTGTTATTGAATTGTTCCTCCAGATACACGTCACATGTATGTTTGTTGTCTTGAAAGATTTCCTCTAGAATTGTCCATAGTTCGTCAGTCGAAACACCTGTCTTCATAATTGTATGAAGTAGATCTTTGGATATGGTGCCATATATGCATTGCTTGATGATAGCATCAAGCCTTTCCATGTTGTGTTGTCAACGTCGGGTGGACGGGGTGTGGTGGCATCAATGTGATCAAGAACGTTGTAGGCACAAGCATGGATTTGAAATAATTCCACCCACGAAGAGTATTTTCCATCCTCTTGATCAAGAACCAAAGGGATAAAGTTCTTGATATTTGTTACGGCGAAGGTCAGATGAAAGGAGTTAGGAGAGGAGGATGTGTGACGTCGGGGGTGGAGGACGAACCCTCGGGAGATTCGGGAGAAGCCAAGAAGTGGCTATTTTCGGTGGTGCAAGAAGAGAAAAAAATTAGGGCTGGGGGAGGAGGGGAGGGGTGCCACCGGAAGCAAGGAGAGAGGGGGGCGGCCGAAAGGGTAGGGATGGTGTTTAGGGTTTTGCTCTTGATACCATATTGAATTATGAAATTCTCATTGTCTGGAGTTTTCTCATTAATACAATATATATAGTGTTGGAAATTAGCCTTTGGCGGGAGTTGCGACCGACCAACTTTAACAGCTTAAACACTAGTGTTACGTATGTTGGAGAATCCGGTTCTTCACACATGCATGATCTACTAAGTACGTAGATAACCGTAGGGCCAAGAATCGTCAAATTTCATTGAGAAATGAAAGAGATATTGGTTCACGAAGTAAGGTGTTTGAAGCATGGAAAAGTGTGGTGTGTGATCAATTCTCCCTCATCGGTAGATGAAGAAAGAATTGTTGAGTATATAAGACTCGAAATTGGTTTGGGGTTTGGGACCTCAAGGGGTATCCCATGTGTTTAAAGGAGGGAGGACCTAGATGTGCTTCGGTTCGAGGAAAGACCACACGCGCGCCACCGCCGCCCGCCCGTCCGATCCGATTCCGGTTCCGGTTTCGAGTTCCGGGTTCTCGGGTCCTCGGGTCCACGGGTCCACCGGTCGTGGGCTGTGGGCCTTCTGATATTATCTTTTTGGGCCAGAAAACTTTGCCAGAAGTACAGTTTGATCCCAGAAGTTTCGGATGTACGATTTGGACCAGAATTCTTTCAGATGTATGTACAGTTTGATCCCTGAAGTTTCAAGATGTACAGTTTGGTCCCTGAAGTTTCCAGAAAGTCAGAATTTCGGCAGAAGAGAACAGAAACGTCAAGCACTCAATTCAGCCATTTATTTTGGCTGAATTACACCTCCTATAATGGCCATCCGTTGGTATTTCTCTCCTTTAATTTGGTGGCTTTACTACCTTCATAATGATCATTATTTGGCCAATAATGGCTGTTATGGAGGCAGTCAAACAGTCCCTTCCTCACCTATATAAACACCCCTTACACCATTGTTGAGGCACACTTGATATACACGAAAATATACAACCAGAAAATCAATTCTTCCTATAACTTCCAAGCATCATTTCATTATTCAATATTCTTCACGGTAGCTCTTGAGTTTCCTTTGCTCAATTGTTCCATTGCTGTTTTATCTTGGGAGACGAATTGTCCGGGACGTATAAAGGATACATACGGGGCAATATTATCTTAAGGACAGAGTGCCACACTCGACTCAGCAAAGGCCAAAGCAATTTCCGGTCTTCTTGTTCAACAAATATTGTAATTTCAGTTTTGTTGTTATATTGTAATTTTCAGTTTTCTAGTTGAATTGTAATTTCAATTCTTACATAAGCAGTTACTTGTAATTTTTGTTTCTTGCAAATCCTTGTAACCCAACAACTTAAGACAATATTTTGCTTACGGTAACTGCAATAACATGGCTGGAAATATGACCGATGTTGCTGCTACTGCTCGCTGTCGCCTCTCGAGGCAACGTTGTCGCCTTCCCCGCCACCGCCGCTCGGCCAAGGCAGTAACTCCGCCGCCTTCACTACCGCTGCTGCTGCTCCTGCTCTGTTCAAGGCAGTAACACTGTTGCCTTCCCGACTGTTGGAGCTCCACCCTCTTCTTCACACCACCATGATCGCCCTGAAAAGTTCATGGGATCAGAATTTAAAAGATGGCAGCAAAAGATTCTGTTCTACTTAACAGTTATGGGCATGGCCCGGTTCCTTACGGAAGATCCTCCACAAGCTGGAGATGAAATGGACTCTTCGCCCGCTCAAACGGGTGAAGGGGGACTTGGTATCCATGTCGTTAATGGCATGAAGATGGTTCGTGATGCGTGGAATCATAGCGATTTCATGTGCAAGAACTATATACTGAACTGCTTGGCAGACCCTCTCTACACAGTCTATTCTACCGTTGGCACTGCCAAAGAGTTGTGGGAAAAACTGCAAAAGAAGTACAACGCACAAGATGCGGGTACTAAGAAGTTCATCGTTGGGAAATTTCTAAAATTCCAAATGGTGGATAACAAGACAGTGATGTCCCAAGTCCAGAAATTCCAAATGATTTTACATCACCTGGATTTGGAAGGACTGAAGCCAAACGAGCAGTTTTTGGTTGCATCACTGATTGAAAAGTTACCTTCTTCATGGAATGAGTTTATGAGTTACTTGAAACTCAAGACAAAGGAGATGACCTTTGAAGAGCTTGTTATCAAACTGCAAATCCAGGAAGATAATAAGAAGACCTTGCCAAAGGGTAGACAACATGCTGAGGCAAAGGCAAATCTGCCTGAGGCCAAAGGGAAAATAAGCAACAAGCGGAAGTTCCACAAAGACGGCAAAGCCCCCGCAGTGGAGACGTTCAGAGGTAACTATCATCACTGTGGGAAACCTGGTCATAGGATCAAGGAATGCCGCAAGATCAAGACTGAGCAACAACAGAAAGCCAAGTCGAAAGGCAAGGCTCAAGCTAACGTCGTCAAGGACACGCTCCTGGATGACATGATTGAGGATCTCTCGGCCGTGGTGCTAGAAGCCAACTTGGTTGAGAATCCGATGCAGTGGTGGGTGGACACAGGTGGAACAAGACACATCTGTTCCAACAAAGATGCCTTCTCCACGTACACTCCGGTCTCCGACAAGAAGCTGTTCATGGGCAACAACGCTTCCTCGGACGTGCTAGGGGTTGGAAAGGTGGTCCTGAAGATGACTTCCGGCAAGGAACTCACTCTGAAGGAAGTGATGCACGTCCCAGAGATTAGAAGAAATCTAGTTTCTGGACCTTTATTGGTTAATGCTGGTTTTAGGCTAGTGTTTGAATCAAATAAGTTTGTACTCACTAAAAATGGCACATTTGTGGGGAGGGGCTTCGTCTATGAAGGCCTCTTCAAAGTGAATGCCATGTCTGTATTGCGTCAAGGAAATAAAGTTGAACCTTCTTCTTATTTGCTTGAGTCCTCTAATTTATGGCATCATAGATTAGGACACGTTAACTACAAGTCTATTCAAAGGCTGGTAAAGATGGAGTTGTTGCCGTCTATCGACGTAAAACCTCAACATAAGTGTGAGGTGTGCGTAGAGGAAAAACTCACCAAGCTTCATTTTCGATCCGTCGAAAGGAATACCGCTCCTCTAGAACTTATTCACACAGATATATGTGATTTGAAGTTTGCACAAACTAGAGGAGGGAACAAGTACTTTGTGACTTTCATTGACGATAGCACAAGGTATTGTTACCTTTACTTGTTAAGAAGTAAGGATGAAGCCTTTGAAGCGTTCCGACGTTACAAAGCAGAAGTTGAGAACCAAGCGAGCCTACGGATTAAATCCATTCGTAGCGATAGAGGGGAGAATATGTAGCGCCTTTTGAGGAATACTGTGCCCAAGAAGGCATTATTCATCAAACGACGGCCCCATACTCACCTCAATCAAACGGTGTGGCGGAACGTAAGAACCGCACATTAAAGGAAATGATGAATGCCTTGCTTATCAATTCCGGACTTCCCCAAAACATGTGGGGAGAAGCCGTCCTTACCGCTAATACGATTCTTAACAGAGTCCCACATAAGGGTAAGGATAAAACTCCATATGAATCATGGAAAGGAAAGAAACCCACCTACAAGTATTTTAAGGTGTGGGGTTGTCTGGCAAAGGTTGAAGTACCTAAGCCAAAGCAGGTCAAGATTGGGCCTAAGACTGTAGATTGCATATTCATCGGATATGCAAATAACAGTAGTGCTTATCACTTCTTAGTGCATAAGTCAGATATTCCAGATATCCACCAAGGTACAATAATGGAATCAAGGAATGCTCTATTCTTTGAAAGTACCTTTCCTAGAAAGGAGAAAGACATAACCTCTCGCAAAAGAAGTTATGCACAAAGCTCTCAAGAACCGGGAGTCATTGACTGCCCGGATCTAAATGGTTCAGATCTAGCGAATCTTGAGGTGGCTGAACATCCGGAATCTAGTGTTCCTGATTCTCAGAACTTGGAGACTCCAGAGATGGATCTAAGGCGAAGTAAAAGGGCCAGGAAGGATACATCCTTCGGTCCTGACTTTGTAGCTTATATGGTTAATGATGAACCAAGGACAATTGCTCAGGCGTTGTCAACTCCAGAAGCACCGCTCTAGAAAGAAGCTATTGAGAGTGAAATAAGCTCCATTCTGCATAACCATACTTGGGAGTTGGTTGATCTTCCTCCGGGAAATAAACCGTTGGGTTGTAAATGGATACTCAAACGGAAATATAAGGCAGATGGGTCTATAGACAAGTACAAGGCCAGGTTGGTAGTCAAGGGCTATCGACAGACAGAAGGCTTTGACTACTTTGACACATACTCTCCGGTATCCCGGATGACATCCGTACGGGTATTTATTGTGATCACAGCTTTGCGTGACCTTGAGATACACCAGATGGATGTTAAGATAGCCTTCCTAAACAGTGATTTGGAAGAATAAATTTATATGAACTAACCCGAGGGGTACGTGGTTCAAGGGCAAGATAAGAAAGTCTGTCGACTTATCAAATCTCTATACGGGCTGAAATAAGCCCCGAAGCAATGGCACGAAAAATTTGATAGTACTCTACTATCGAAGGGGTTCGCCATTAATAAGTGTGATAAATGTGTTTACACGAAAGGTAACTCTGACTCATTTGTTATGATATGCCTGTATGTAGACGACATGTTGATCATAGGAAGCAGTCCTAGGGTAATCCTAGAGACTAAGAACATGTTGAAACAATGCTTCGACATGAAAGATATGGGTATCGCAGATGTCATCCTAGGGATTAAAATCTCTAAGACGTCGACGTTTGGTCTTATCTCAGTCTCACTACATCGAGGATGTTTTGAGAAAGTTCAAGATGTTAGACAGTTCACCGATAGCGTCACCAATGGATACAAATCAAAATCTTGATAAAAATCTTGGTGCACCTGTATACCAGGAGCGATATGCACGGGTGATCGGTAGTTTGATGTATATCACAAAGCGCACGGACACGATATTGCTTATGCAAGTCAATAAGTTGGCTAGATTCACCCGTAATCCAAGTTATAATCACGGAATGCGTTGAATCGGGTATTACAATACACGAAATACACGTTAAATTTCGGGTTGCACTATTCGAGATATCCATTTGTACTAGAAGGGTACAAAGTGATGCAAACCTGGATATCGATATAGAGAACACCAAGTCCACCAATGGGTATATATTTACAATTGGTGGTGGGGCTGTGTCTTGGAAATCCTCTAAGCAAACTTGCATCGCCCGATCCACGATGGAATCGGAGTTTATCTCTTTATACAAAGCAGGAGAAGAAGCTGAGTGGCTTTATGACTTCTTAGAGGATGTTCCGTGTTGGAACAAACCCGTACCTTCGGTAATGATCCACTGCGACAGTCAGTCGGCTCTAGGAAGGGCACGGAATACTATGTACAACGGCAAGTCTCGTCATATTCGACGGAGGCATAAGACCGTTAGGCAACTGATCACCACGGGTATAATATCCATTGATTACATCAAGTCAAAGGATAATATAGCAGACCCATTGACAAAGGGCCTACTCAAGGATCAGATGGCTTGCCTGTCTAGGGGAATGGGCTTAAAACCCAAAATATAAGGACCAATATAGTGGTAATCCAACCTTACGAACTGGAGATCCCAGTAATTTGGTTCAATGGGAAAACGAAGTTGTAAAGGTTCAGTTAATCGCTTCAGTGGAAGTATGAGCACTTCGGATAGTGATTTTTGAAAAGAATCACCAAATCCAAAGCCGTTCCCGCGATAGACGTTAAGTGCTATCTGCAGTATGGGTAAAGGTTAAGTTTTCAAAACCTGTAATGATCCTCAACAGTTGAGGTTAGGTTCTTGGAAAACTTTTAATGGTTCCTAACACTTGTGAAGTGGGGTATAGCAGGATACCTTATAGGAGACCACCTATTTAAGTGCGAGGACGGGCCGCCTCAAAATGAACGCACTTAAGAATCCAAGACATTGTCCATGGCCAAAACGGACAAAACATTACGAAGAAGAGAGTAAGGGAATTTGTTGTGTTGGTACCATTGTCTTGGCTTACACTAAACACTGACGGTTCAAGACATCACGTTCACGCGCGTAAGTAAGTCCGATGGTATTCAACTATGGAAGGTTCAAAGTGAAGCTACCTCTCCTTATGCAACATCGGTCCGCTGAAATATTGCTGGAAATGAAAAGACACCATGTGAGTGCGCCAAAATCTCTTTCAAGAGGGGATTGTTGGAAATTAGCCTTTGGCGGGAGTTGCGACCGACCAACTTTAACGGCTTAAACACTAGTGTTACGTATGTTGGAGAATCTGATTCTTCACACATGCATGATCTACTAAGTACGTAGATAACCGTAGGGCCAAGAATCGTCAAATTTCATTGAGAAATGAAAGAGATATTGGTTCACGAAGTAAGGTGTTTGAAGCATGGAAAAGTGTGGTGTGTGATCAATTCTCCCTCATCGGTAGAGGAAGAAAGAATTGTTGTGTATATAAGACTCAAAATTGGTTTGGGGTTTGGGACCCCAAGGGGTATCCCATGTGTTTAAAGGAGGGAGGACCTAGATGTGCTTCGGTTCGAGGAAAGACCACACGCGCCGCCGCCGCCCGCCCGTCCGGTCCGGTTCCGAGTTCCGGGTTCCGGGTCCACGGGTCCACGGGTCGTGGGCTGTGGGCCTTCTGATATTATCTTTTTAGGCCAGAAAACTTTTCCAGAAGTACAGTTTGATCCCAGAAGTTTCAGATGTACAGTTTGGACCAGAATTCTTTCAGATGTACAGTTTGATCCCTGAAGTTTCAAGATGTACAGTTCAATATTCTTCACGGTAGCTCTTGAGTTTCCTTTGCTCAATTGTTCCATTGCTGTTTTATCTTGGGAGACGAATTGTCCGGGACTTATAAAGGATACATACGGGGAAATATTGTCTTAAGGATAGAGTGCCACACTCGACTCAGCAAAAATCAAAGCAGTTTTCGGTCTTCTTGTTCAACAAATATTGTAATTTCAGTTTTGTTGTTATATTGTAATTTTCAGTTTTCTAGTTGAATTGTAATTTCAATTCTTACATAAGCAGTTACTTGTAATTTCCGTTTCTTGTAAATCCTTGTAACCCAACATATAGTTGTTTACAATTGTAATCCTAATCGTATGACAATATCTACTTTATATAATTACACTAAAATAATAATTACAGAATATATAGAGAATATTTACGTATTATTTATCATTATCTTCATTAAGAAAACTAAATCATCATCGCGTAGTTACGTATTGACCTAATAAAGCACAAACTCCACCCGTGCATGATGCATCCACCCATAACCCCATATCTTCTTTGGGTTAGTTAAGGTTGTGTACAGATGCGGAGCTAAGATTTAAAATTTATGTGTTCGGGATTCTAATCTTTTTAAGTTAGTGGGTTCTAAATTAATAATTTCTACATATTCAGTGGATTTTTAAGACAGACACAAGATTTGTACTAAAGATATCGGGTTTGATCGAGCCCATAGCCGACACTCTAGTTCCGCCCCTTGAATATATATATATAATTTAAGTTCTATATGATGTTGATGTTGTAAAAACTATTAGCGATCAGGTCATTTATATAATAATCACAAATAAAGTTTTCATATTACTCTTAGTCTTATTTAATAGATGTAAATTGCCTGTTTTCCCGTACCCCCATCCTAATAATTACCAAAAAATTGGTTGACGCTAGTAAATTAGACCATATTCGGAAACTCCTAGACTCATTTTTTCGATTGGCATTCGTTCATGTCACTCGGCATGACATGCTTATTCTCTGTGGCGATTGCAATCTTTTTCTTAAAGTCAGACTATTCTTAAAATTTAAAGAACAAGGAAGCAAGTTTTTCCATCCTCCGTATATATCTTGCTCATCTGACATGACATATTAATTGATAATCTAATAGATATGGTAATTAACCTATTATTACATGTTAAATATATATATATATATATATATATATATATATATATATATATATATATATATATATAGCAAACTTTAACAACTCGAATAGCCAATTTGACCCTTGCACGTTATTAAACTAACGTTAATAGTGGCAACAGGTGTGTCCTAGTTTCGTATCACAAAATCTATTCTAGTTTGGTGAAGTTTATTTAGTAGGAGTTTGGCCACACGTTTTCAAATCATTATTTTAAAATTTGATTTAAAATCACGTTTATTTATGCAATTTAGACATAACTTGAACATGAACTTCAACTTCATGTCATGTTTGAAATTCTAATCATGATTTTAAAAGTTTTAAATATTAAACTTGGCCCATAAGTTTATATTTTGTACAAAAAAATCCATAAATTAATAGATATATACTAATTGATCGACTTTATATTGTATTGAATATAATTGTCCAATACATAATTTATATTGTATATATATATAAAGGTATGACTATGCCATGACTTAAAAGTGTACAACATAGGTTTATATTTTGTAAAAAAAATCCATAAATTAGTAGATATATACCAATTGATCGACTTTATATTGTGTTGGATATAATTGTCTAATACATAATTTATATTATATATATATACAAATGTATGACTATGTCATGATTTAAAAGTGCACAATTTTGAGCCGCGTATTAATTTTGTTATGAACTATGACTTGCTCATTTCATAAGATTGCATAAGAATTAGAAAAGTTTTGATGATTTTCACAACTTGTGGGGGTTTTATGTCAATGAAAAAAGATACAAACTTAGGAAACCCAAATTTTATGTCCAAACTAAACTTCAACTTCAAACCATGATTTCAAATCATGTTCAAACGGCTCCTTAATATTTTAGGCCTCTTAAGTGGAGTTCAACTCAGCAATTTGCTTAAGCAAATTAGGTCTATAAAAAAGTTGATCTCTTAACTTTCTTATATGGGTTTCTTTGTCTACCTTGTTCAACTTCCAACCCACAAACTGTAAATTACTTTATATTATCAAGATATAAAGATAAATTAATTGATACGTGAAGGCTCGTATAAAATGTTAGAGTGCAAATCAATTTTATAGTACCAATATAATTAATGTTCAATGGAATAGAAGTATGTTGAAGGGTAGATGTGATCATTTTATTTAAAAGTTTAAGTTGGTAAATGAGAGCACATTTATATTTACTCAATAATTTTAATATTTCCCCTCATATGCGAGCATGTTTTTATATGAGCCAAATAAATGGACATCTATTTAATTTATTTTATAATTTTTTTTAATGGAGAGTGGTGAGACTCTAACGCATGACGACTTCTGTTCTGATACCAAGTTGAAGTATGTGTCATGTGTTTGCACATACACTTCTAGCACTTAAGTATGATTAATTAATATGTATTCTCACCTCACTAAATCACTTAATTATAGTATATTAATATAGTTTAGGGGTGTAAACGTCCACACGGTGCGAATAAGTATTTACCAAAATCTAAACCGTGAAAATAAAGTTGTGACAGAGTAATACAACGGTAAAATTACCCATACCAGATATCTACACTAAGCCAATAAAAACATTACTTGAGTTGAAGCATACACAATTATCACTTAATTATGATTAATTAATACATATTTTCACTTCTAATCACTTAATTATGATAAGTTATACTGATCTGGTGCAAACACACACTAGAAGTAAGTATTTACCGTAAATCAACCATCATACTACATGACACTTAATTATGAGCTAGATCATGACATGGTAGGTGAGAAATAAGTAGTAAAATTATATTGAACTATTTAGTCTAAGCATAGTTCAAATAATCCAAATTATTTTAGAAAGTTGTGGCATGTGAACAACAAATTTAGTATTGATACATTGAATTTCTCCTTTTACATATATGGATGGTAGCAACAATAATCCAAATTATTTACTATTTTAAGACTACCCTTAAAGGACCAGTTAGTTAAGAATTATTTCGTTATCATGGATGATTACTATACTTTGATTTGGAAACTTATCACTCATGATAAATTTAATAGGAGTAATATTTATAGTAATTGTATACCTTATAATGATTACTTGGATCATTTGGTTCGATTATATTTTTGGATGAAATAAGCAAATACCGCAAACCGCATAATCTATGAAGTTTTACCTAAGTTAAGTTTCTTTTATCTTGAATTTTACCTACCTAGCTAACTAAAAATGGTTATGTTAGTTAGTATTTTGACAAAAAACGATAATGAGAAGTATAGAGCTTACTAGGTAAAATAAAGGAGGAAATAATCTCATATGCACAATTACAATTTTATTTTTCAAAATACAATAATCCTAATAAAATTTTGTGTTTTGTTTACGAATATTTTATTTATGTTTCATTAATTATAACAATTATTTTTTTAGTGTTTGAGATAACTCATGTGAAATTGATGAGAATAAAAAAGGGAACCCCTAAATTAAGAAATATATTTAACTATAAAGTACATATGTGTATGTGTGCCTCTTTATAGATACTCTAATTTAATATGAAGTGGAAGACTACCTTCTTTATCTGCAAGCCCCTTTTCACTTTAATTTCGGATATTGCCTTGAAACAAGTCTACGTGCACTGGGTTTAAGTATATACACAGATGGATGGATAAATCTTTTAGATGATCGCTTAGTTTTTTATTTCATTGTAACCACGTCAAATTATTTTTTATAACGAAAAAGTCACTCGGCTTTGTCTAAGTATCATAGGAAGTTACTAAATACTTTACTGTGATAAAAAATCACTCGACTTTGCCTAGTTATAATAGAAAACGTCTCCTGTTTCTTTTATGATTTTCCATAATATTAATTTAGAAAAAATTGAGTGATTTATTTGGTTACAAAAAAATAACTTAATGATTTTCGTGATACTAAGGCAAAGCTGAATGACTTTTTTCTACTAAAAAAAGTTCTAATGACTTCAGTACAAATAGCATTAAAGTTGAGGTGATCATTCACGGAATTAATAGCTTGTCTGGTCAAACTTTTCGAAAGTAAAAAATGTTTTTTTTTAAATTTAAAAAGTTCTTATTTTAGAAAGTTCGAGGTGTTTGGTCAAGCTTTAAAGAAAAAATAAGTGCTTTTGAGTAGTAGATAGCCTGATTTTCAGAAGGAAAAAAAATAGTTTTTCTCCAAAAATATTTTAGGAACATTGACCAAGCATAAAGTACTGCTTTAATATTGACAAAAGTAATTTTCAAATTGATTAGACAATCACAAATTGCAACTCTCCAAAATTACTTTTTTGAGAAACACTCCTAACCAAAAACAAAACTTTTGAAAATAATTTTTTTTAAAAATTTGGTCAAAACATGTTATAACTCCAATAACTCTAGTGCAAATATTTTTTACACATAGGACTTAAGTTTTAACTATATATATGATGCTTGTTGGCACAGAAACACATTGAAGTAGAAAGGAGAAACTAAGTCCTCCTCTCTACTAACACAACAAGAAGAAGAAAAGGGAGAAAACACACACACACAAAGAGAGAAATTAACAAAGAAAAGAAAGGAGAATGGAGTGGAGGAAGTGTTATTTGGATGTGATATTAGTTCCATTAGGGTTTATAATAAGCATAGCATATCATGCTTGGTTATGGCATAAGGTTAAGACACAACCTCTTTCTACTATTATTGGAACCAATGCTAGTGGCAGACGTTTATGGGTTTCTGCTATAATGAAGGTAACAAATACTTCTCCTTCTTTGTCCTTTTTTTGTTTCTAATCTAAGAAATATTCTTTCCAACCTCCTTATTATTTTTGTGTACATTTTTGTGTTTTAGAGTTAATACTATAAGGTATAGTCCCTATGTTCAATTTTTTGTGTTTATGAAGATGTATAAAAATTATGTTTAGTGGTTCTTAAACAAACGACCAACCGGATTTACTATATATTTTTTTAGCCAGTATATATAGATTATACATATATTATACACAGTTATACACATATTTTACATTGATTATAAATGTATTATACATCCGTTGGTTGTTTTTAGTGCGGTTGATAGACGGCTATTTGGTTAATTCTCATTTTTAAAATTATATTATACTTAGGAAGATGGTTAGTGAGGAAGAGGATTACAAGGTGAGGAATCGAATATCACTAATAACGTGAAATTTTAGATAATCAATCAATTGGATTATTAAGGTGCACCGCTAGAACGTGTTTGAAGGTGGAGGTAGAGGTGGATGCTTTTTTTTTTTTTGCTTGAGTTTTATTTATATATACACTAAAGGTGTAAAAATGAACTTTCATAGTAATTACTTGAAAAATTAAGGCAGTCGTCAATCTGCTACAATTTAGTAAATTATACTAATAGCGTAAAAATTATTTACTTTCGAGCGTATATAAGTTGTATCCTTCTTGTTTTCACACTTACTTCTTAGCTCCCTGTTAAGAAGCTTTCGTTACAACAAACTGAATTAGGAGTAAATTCTGTGGAGTTACAAGAGCTATGCGCGTGGAGAGATATTCAAGAGGAATAATTGTTTAATAGGATAGTTCAAAGTTCTTGTTTACATTATATTAGGTTCATGTAAAGTTTATTAGATGTTTTTCACATCTAAATTTGATCATAGTTAAGTTTTTGACATGGTTTTAGGCATCTTACGCTCACTACTTGAAAATGAGAACTTTGAGGAAATTGGCTCGTCGAAAGTATTTTTGACATAGTTTTTGTCGAAAATTTCATATTTTCGTTAGCTTTCGATAAAAACGTCCGTCGGAAATTCAATTTTTTTTAGTAGAGTTCTCATTTTATTATTTAGCGTTTTTCTTTTGTTTTAGGGTTGGGCTTTTTTTTTTTTTTTGGGGGGGGGGGGGGGGGGTTGGATGTTTTCGACATTTTTTTCAAAAGTTTCATATTTCCGTTCGGACAAAAACATCCGTCGGAAATTCACTTATTTTTTGTAGTGTTCTCTTATTATTATGTAGAGTTTTTCTTTTGTTTTGGGGTTGGGGCATTGGTTTATTTTTGTGGGGGTTGAGAAGTTTCTTTGTAGTGGACCATATATGTAGCCTTATTTAGTGGCCATTTTGCATTCATCGCATTTGCATGTGAATGCACTTGGGAGACAACATTTGTTTTCTCAAAATCATTTTCTACCTACTTTGACAAAGTTGATTGAATCTCCAAAAAAGACTAAAGTACAATCATTTGCTCAAATCATTCTAATGAATTCCTTAAATGATAGAGCAAAAAAGAAAGAAATTTATTGTAAATTGTCTGCTTATGACATTTTCTTTTTATTTTCCTTTAATTTGGGAAAGAGTACGTGTTTGTTAGGGTTGTTACATGATAAAAGCATAACGTCTCTCTAATACTTTAAATGGATGAAAAATGAAATTAGTGAAACTCTCTAAGTACACTTTTTGTATTTTAGCAAATTTAAGTTAAAACAAACACATGCATGAATCAATTCCCCCTTTTTGTTCTCTCTTAATAAAAGAGGAATGACGTAAAAAAAGCAACTCTATTCCATGATTCCAAGTTTTTACTATTCTTTTTATACATTTAAGTTGTACATATAAATATCCTAATATTTTTCATCATCAACACAATTTAATATGTGATAACATGTTATGTTACTGTTTTTACCAGGCTACTAACTACTGTAATATTTATCATAAAGATTTACTTATAATTATTTATGAATTTAACTTAATTATATATGCCGATATTGTAAAGAACTTATGTTATGAGGTTATTTTAAATTGTTCTAGTAGGTAACATGTCTTATTTTTAAGTTATTATTAATCTTACTTTTTTATGGACGATTACCAATAATTATCGGGAATTATTCTATTACACACCCGCAGTCAAAGCGGGAGGTTCACGAACACTGAGAATGACTCAAAAATTATCAAATAGTATGCGCGGAAGTCCTTTGGTGAAGATGTCGGCAATCTGATATCTGGAAGGAACTTGAAGGACACGAACTTGACCACGAGCCACTTTTTCGCGAATGAAATGAATGTCCATCTCAATGTGTTTAATGCGCTGATGTTGGACGGGATTTCGGGAAAGATATATCGCACTAATATTATCGCATTAGACTAGTGTTGCCTTTTGAATCGGGCAGTGAAGCTCAAGTAGAAGGTTACAGATCCAACAAGACTCAGAGACGACGTTGGCGACACCTCTGTACTCTGTTTCGACACTGGATCGGGATAGTGTAGGTTTCCTATTGGAAGACCAAGATAATAGGTTATCTCCGAGGAAAACCCAGTAACCAGACGTGGAGCGTCGTGTGTCATGACATCCACTAAGTCATCATCAGAATAAGCAGTGAGACCAGTGAGCGAGGACCTGTATAGATATAATCCGAAGGGAAGTGTACCTTGGACGTATCATAAAATACGTTTGAGGGCATGCATGTGTGCTTCCGTCGGATTGTGCATGTGTAGGCAGATTTGTTGCAAGGCATAGAATATGCCAGGTCTCGTGAATGTGAGGTACCGTAGTGCCCCGACCAGGCTACGATAGTGAGTCGGGTCTGAATATGGGTGGCCGGAATCAGCGCTGAGCTTAGAATTAGTGTCTATTAGAGTGTGGGATGGTTTGCAAGATGTCATATCTGCACGGTCAAGGATCTCTTCGGCGTACTTCTTCTGATATAGAAATAGGGCGCCAGAATGTCGATTGATAGAGATGCCCAAGAAATAACAAAGGGGCCCAAATCCTTCATAGAAAACTCAAAGGAAATGAGAGACATAATGGACCGGTGGAGAACATCAGATGATGTGGTGAGGATGATGTCATCAACATATAATAATAGGTAAGCCATGTCTATACCTTTGTTATAGATGAATAGAGAATGATCGGATCTGCTGTGTGAAAAACCGATAGAGGAGACATAATTGGCGAACCGCTGGTACCATACTCGAGGAGCCTGTTTCAGTCCATAGAGCGATTTCCATAATAGACACACATAATCCGGATGAATAGGATCTCTGAAACCCATAGGCTGATACATATATACCATTTATGAAGATCCCTATGTAAAAAAACATTATTGACATCAAGTTGATGAATGAGTCAAGACTTGGATAAAGCAATGTTGAGGACAATCTGGATGGTTGCGGGCTTTACGATCGGGCTGAACGTTTCATCACAGTCCACTCCCACCCGTTGAGACCTGCCATCACCTACAAGACGAGCCTTGTACCTCTCAAAAGAACCATCAAATTTCTTTTTATGTCTAAAAATCTACATATAACGAATAATGTTAGCATCAGGTGGACGGGGTATTAGGTCCCATGTCTTATTTGCATTATATTCGTCAATCATCGCGACTTTCCAATTAGGGTCAGACAAGGCATCCTTTGGATTTCGAGGGACAGGGGAAGGGACAACTAAAACGGATAGGTTAAACAACCATTTAGGTTTATGAATTACGTGCATGGAACGGGTTTCCATGGTATGAGAGCGTGTTTCGGGATGTGGGATGAGAGGGGGGTGTGTCGCGGGACGGCCGGGAAGAGGAGGAAGGGCAGAAGTGGCGGGACTGGCTGGCCGATGCTCGATTTGCAAAGAGGTGTTTATGGAATCACCCTAAGATGGGTTGTTCTGAGACACTATCGATAGAACCGGGTGGGCAGTGTGTCTCGAACTGTCCCGGGGGAGGGGTGCCGGGGTCTGGGACGACGGACAATGTAAATGATGAATTAGAAGAGGGTTTAGGCCATCATCTAGGAAGTCGTATGAATGCCGAGGTGGCGAGTTTAGGGACGCAAAAGGGGAATTGAAACTCATCAAATAGGATATGGCGTGAAATAATAATTTTACGGCTTGATAAGTCATAGCACGAGTAACCACGATAATTGATGGGGTAACCCAGAAACACACACGTGGAAGACTAGGGTCGGAGTTTGTGAGTAGTCGGATGGAGAGGATAACAGAGACATCCAAAGATACGCAAGTGTTGGTAGGAGGGGTTTCTACAAAACTGAACTTGAGTGGGCGAACGTTGAGCTAGAGACTTGTTTGGGATTATATTTATGAGATAGGTGGCCATGTAGAGTGCGTAATGCCAGAATTTAGGGGAATTGAGGCGTGAGCAAGTAGGGCACGAATTAGGTTATTTATGGTTCGAATTTTCCGTTCGGCTTACCATTTTAGGAGGAGGTGTGAGGGCAAGAAAAATGAAAGGTAATACCGTTATTGGAGCAAAACTGTTTGAATTGATTATTATTAAATTTACTGCCATTGTCATATTGAAAACATTTAATGCTCTTTTCAAATTGTGTTTTTATGAGAGCACTAAATGAGGAAAAAATAGGGTAGACCTGAAATTTATTGCCAATTGGAAAAGTCCATAGAAAGTTGGAATAATTATCCAAAAATAACACATAATATTGATGGCCAACGATACATAAATAAGGGACGTCCATAAATCACTATGTATGATATCGAAAGGTAGTAAAGTACAATTTGTAGATGCAGAAAATGGTAATTTAACATGTTTCCCAAAAATGTAGGATTCACATATAGGAGTTCTAGAAATACGGTTGCAATTAATAAAATTATTTTTCCTAAGGGAGCGTAAAACAGAATCTCTCGGATGTCCTAATCTAGAGTGTCATAAGGAAGACGAAAGAGCAACAAATGTTGATGAAATTGAGGTTGGATTGTTGACGGCGTTTAAAATAGGATAGAGATCTTCGGTGCTGTCACATCTCATTATTCATCTCCCTGTCTTAAAATCCTTCACAGAAAAACTAAAAGGATCAAAGTCAAGGGAAATATTATTATCAGTTGTGAAACGTCTCACATAGATTAGATTCTTAATGAGTTTAGGGGCATGTAGGACATATTTTAAGATTAGTGGTGGATGTGGTGGGGATAAGGATAAATGACCAAAACCGTGAATGAGAATGCCTTGTCCACTACCAATAATAATATTCTGATAGAAATTACTCAAATTGAAATAAGACGAGAGAGTACCTTGTGATTAGGGATGGCAACGGATAGGATCTGGACCGGATCCTACTAGATCCAGATCCAGATCCGTTTTTCATACTTGAATCCAGATCCAGCGGATCCATAAAAATCATATCCAAATCCGGATCCACGGATCGGATCTGGATCCACATGTAAAAAATTTTACCTTGCTAAGAATTTTTTTTTTTGAACTGACAAACGATTTTTACTTAAGTAACAGTTTACTGTTTTTCAATTTTGAAATGTTCATATGAGATATTTTGTTCGTTGTCTCATTTTGATTGTAAGCTATTAATTAAAAATGTTGGACAATGACAATAGTTGTGGAAAATGCTGACTAGTATTTCCACAATGCAGAACTTGCATATGCTTGGAATCTTCATAAATGAAGTGAATATAATTTTAACTACTTGTCTATGGAGATGTTAGTCATTCACTAATATAACATTGATTTTATTATCGAAGTTACCTCTTTATTTTTTTATTTTTGAGTTAACGCGAGAATAAATTAAACTTGTTATGAGAATTAAACTTGCAAGGATGTGCTTAGCAATTTTAAGAAAATACTTATAAAATTACATTCTAGGTTATGAATATATTTAATAAAAAATGGATCCACGGGTCGGATCTGGACCGGATACGGATCTCAAATACAAGATCCAGATCCGATCCGGATCCGTCGGGTCCAAATTTTGAAGATCCATATCCTATAAAACGGATCTGGATACACCGGATCCGGACCGGGTCCAGGATCCATTGCCATCTCTACTTGTGATGACGTAATGTGAGATGTGGCACCTGTGTCCATATACCAATTTTTATTTGGAGCGTTAAGTGACATTGTGTTCATAGATGCCTCAATGTCAGTCGGTGCATAAGTTGAGGGCGGGGAGGCTTGTGCTGTGTAGGCATGTTGGGGACGTTGGCCGAGTATGCCAGGGTAGGCCTGTCGATTCTGCGGTGGAGTCCATGAGGATGTCGGATACGGGCTAGAAGGAGAAGCCCATGACGTTAGAGCCCACAAGCCTACGACGGAGGCTGTTGCCACTGCCACAGTCGCTGCTAGCTATTTTCTATCGGTGGGCACTGCCCCTTCCCGCCGCTGTTGTTACGGAAATTTCGTCTGCCGTGGCCCTTACCGGACTACCTGCTCTGGCTGTTGTTGCGGGTGGATGCGGGTCCTCGGGCCGGCAGTTCTGGTTGCCGGAGTTAGAGGCCCTGCCGTCGGTGGAGGGCCTGACGGTGGTGGTGAGGGCGACGTCGACAATGTTGGCCTGAGTGGTGCTGCGCTTGATTTTTTGGGTTTCCTCAAGAATAAGCTTCGAACGGGCCTCATAAAATGGAGGTAACGATATGCATTGCTGAAGGGTGGTGGAAACGCCGTCATAGAATTCATTCAAGCCTGCAATAAGTTGCATGACTAATCACTGATTAGTGACTGGTGCGCCGACGTTGGACAGTTGGTTGTCAAGCAATTTGGGTTCTTGACAATATGCAGACATGTTTTGGGAAATCGTCCCGATGAACGTCATTGAACTAATTTTTAAGGTATAACGCTCGTTGAGTCTTGTTGTCATGACATTAGTCTCAATGATGGTGTGCAACAGATCATTAGAGATTGTGCCGTATATCCACTGGAGGACGACTACGTCCAAACCAGACCAGAGTGCATCATCAGAAGTCGAAGCCGAGGGTAGGTCTGTGGACTTCCGTGTAGGAGGGATGATGTGGTCATAACTTCGTAAACACGATAATGGATCTTAAAAAGCTCCCCCCACGAGGAGTATTGACCCTTTTCCATCTCAAGGGTGATAGTGATGAAGTTTTTGATGTTGTTTACTGCAAGTGCAAGATGAAATTTGGTTTTGTCAGCCACGGAAGATGAAATTTAGGAGTAGAAGGGATAAGGAATGGCTGAAAAAAATACTAGGGTTCTGTGGGGGTGGCGGCCGAGACCATGGTCGGCGGCGGTGGAGGTATTTTTAGGCTATTGATACCATAAATGAATATGTTCATTGATTGTATTCATCAATAAGTTACAATATATATAGTAGTACAAGAATATTTAAACTAGGTAACTAATCAACCTAAATACAATAGAAAATACAATTCTACCTAAAATAGGAGACCTAATTACAATAGGAATATAATTCTACCTAAAATAAGAGATATACAATTAATGAAAGAATATTCGGGAAATATTCTATTAAGTCTGAAAAATTATTTTACACTGTTAGTATATAAAAATTAAACTCAATACCATATACGTAACATCGCTATAAAAGAGAATTAACAATGAAATTCATCGCTAAATTTGTTGTTAAATAGTTTGTAGCTAACATAATTATTTATAATCTGTTGTTACATAGGACTAGCGTTGCATTTTTCAGCGGCATAAGTTGTGTAACACTAATTCCTATTTTTAGAAGTACGTAATTATATAAATATTTTTTACGCCGCAAGTGCATATAACTTATTAAACTCTTCTTTTTGCAGGACAATGACAAGAAAAACATCTTGGCTGTTCAAACATTTAGAAACACCATAATGGGATCAACCCTAATGGCCACAACCTCAATCCTTTTATGTTCTGGCCTAGCTGCCGTGATAAGTAGTACTTATAGTGTCAAGAAACCATTAAACGATGCCGTTTATGGGGGTCATGGAGAATTTATGGTGGCACTAAAATATGTGACACTATTGCTAATTTTCCTCTTCTCATTTATTTGTTATTCCATATCAATTAGGTTCATCAACCAAGTGAATTTCCTCATCAATTGTCCACAAGACCATTTGGGAATATTGAGCACTGAATATATTTCAGAGTTACTTGAAAAAGCCTTCATTTTGAACACTGTGGCTAATAGGTTGTTCTATGCTGCATTGACACTTGTACTTTGGATTTTTGGTCCTGTATTGGTATTCTTGAGTTCTATTAGCCTTGTCACTGTGCTTTACAATCTTGATTTTGTGATTTTTCATGATGAGAAGGTCAAAATGGTACATCATCATGAGAATGGAAATGGTGATGATTTTGTAATATCTGTCTGATTGAAAATAATGAGATACTTGATCATGGACTATTATTAATAAGAATGTGGTTTATTCAATTTCATGTACTTCAATTTATGTATCTTTTTTTCTTTTTTGGGGTAAAACCATCTTGAATATCATGCAACCTCAGATTTGAACAAATTGAAATCTGCGCATAACAAGAAAATACAATGTAAGACAATAAAAGAGATAAATATGCACAAAGTGTATAATTACTATATTTATATATCTTTTATTTATTACTCCATCAGTGTGTTAATACACCGGGAATGCACTTGCTTATACACATTAAACTGTGTTAATAAAGTATATATTTTATGTATCCTTAATGTATACATTAATGTATATTCACTAAGCTTACCTGAATATACACTATGCATACAATATACACGTAGGATACACTGAGTATACACTCTGGATACATCGATTATACACTTTAAAAGCCATTTAAGTACTATACATTTTTATGGATACACTTATGATACATCAAATATACATTGTAAAAGTCTACATTTTTCCTAGAAGAAATTAAGATAACGACCACCACCGGATTCCTAACGGAAAACTTAAATCAAAGAAGGAGAATTATTTACATCTGAATTTTAAGTGGAGGATGAGCAAGTGAAAGAAAAAGCAGGAATTGGACGAGGAGGTAAAAAAGAAAAAAGAATGAAATGGCGATGTAATGGTGGTTGCCGTTGGATCTAAAGAAGGAAGATGATGGAAAGAGAGGAAAGAGGCGTGAGATAGAGAGAAGGGCTGAGATATAATATGAAATTTTAGAGTTTGGCTTCTTTAAAGGATAAATCGAGTGATACAATCAAACCTCTTTATAACATCCACATGTAATAGTATCTCTATAATAGTTAAGTTTTTTTGGAATCAATTTTTAATATTATATTTTACTTCTCTATAACAACATTTTACACATAACAACAACAATCAACTTTATAACAGTACACTATTTGTAAAAATTACCCCAAATAACAACTACTTTTTTTTGATAATATAATTATTAACATCTTTATAAAAATAAAATATTTATGGTTAACAATAATAAGTGTAGAGATTTTGACCACATATATAATTTGATACTTTAATATACTATATTTATGACAAAATATTACATATATATGAATACATATTTGTAATCTAAAAATATCATTGTCTTCTATTTTTATTTATAAATAATTTTCAAAAAGGAAAACAACGTGAATAAGGAGTACCAATCCTATTTTTTAAAGCAGACAAAGAGATAAATCTTTGATTCCTTCTAATCTTTTTAAAACGGAATCTAAAATACGGCCTTGCATTGGCTTCAAATAGGACAACCAAAACTCATTAATTCAAAATCCTTCTTTATTAGTATTGTTCATATCAATGGGTTCTAAGCGTCAAACTATTTATTTTAAAAATAAAAGTTAGATTTTATGCATATTTATTGCCTATAACAATCAACTATTATTTAAATGTCAAATGTAGTGCTAGGTGTATAATTTATTCTCTATAACAACAAAAAATATTTGGACCAACGATGCTGTTATAGAAAGGTTTGGCTGTACCTAATAAGTTGAGGCTAAATATATTATTATTTGTTTTCAATAGCCACATGATGTAGTTAACCTTTTATTCTATAGGGTTGAGCTAAGATTTTCCTAATTTAGTTAAGACCGAGACTTTTTAGCCCCGCCCAAATAAGCCCGCATGCCCTTGAAACTTGACCAAGGGTGGATTGGGCCTGCCCGTGAGCCAAATTCAAGTTTATGTACTTGAATTTTGACTTATTCATTTATGTATCTTTGTTTTTCTGGTAGAAATTGCAAATGAAGCCTGATTCTACTTGTCGAAAGCTGGATATTTGTTGCGTTGATGTTGAATTCTATGACTAATCAAAAGACATAAACCCTTTGTTAAATGTCTTTTCATGTACTTGATTATATCGTCCACACGCTCTTCCTCACAGGAGTCTGATAGATGCTCATAAACATTCATTTGAAATTTAACCTTCTAATCCTATGTATTTTATGAACAATTTACAAACTATTCAATAACTGTAATATGATAAAAAAAATTTAATATATTGTGGTACTAAATATCCTGTATCTTAAATGTTATTTAGTTCATAGGCACTTGCATTTTGCCTTTAACTACCATTTGAGCTCCTCTACACCCTTATTTAGTAAATGGCCTAACATAATTTGACTCTGACAGATGCTCATATTTACCAAGCTTTGAAAATTTCACCTTCTTGTCCTTTGTATTTTATGAATAATTCACAAATTATTCAATAATTTTTAATATGATAAGAAATAATTTTATAGCTATAGTGAATCTTCTTGTTAACCCTCAAAAATAATTTAAGTGTTCAGCCGAATCCACTGGCAACTGAACTATTTCGGAGTCGAATTTACTCCTAGCCTTCGACTCCAAGAAATTCATCGGCTGCTAAGGCATCTTAGCCGAAGTCGTCAGTTAGAGGAACGACTGGGACCCACTCAGATGCAGACGCCTCAACGACCAAATCAAAAGGGTTTACGACCCCTAAAAGCAGTAACGGCCAACAATAGCTAAAAGAAAGGGTCATTATCCGAGCAAGAGGAGTAGAGGGCGAGAAAATCGGCACCACTTCCCCCATAGTCAACTGTTGAGCTTAGTGGGTTACTTGATGGCCGGCATAGGGGGAGGCATATTTGTACAGTTTTTTTTTCCTTTTTGTACTATAAATACTCATTCTTTGTATATACAATTACCACAATCAAACACATCAAAAATTTATCTATCTTTATCTTTTATCCTTTACTTTTCTTTTATCCTTTACGTTACTCAACAATATTCATGTTTCTTACCTCTTAGTTTACCATAACCACCGTCCTAATGCTTTCTGGAGTAGTTGGGGAACTCATTGCTGAAGATTAGAGTTTCGTTTCCAGGCCAAATCACTTAAGTTAAGGAATCAATTTGTCTCCCGATTTCATCAGCCGATACAACGGCAAATAGCGTAATTGGGACCGAGAACAAATTTGGTATGCCCAGTAGGACCATAGGTGAATTAATTGCAAAGTTTGATTCTCCAGGTCAGGATCATTCTTGGCGTATGCGCCTAAGTTCCGGTAAGAAAATGAACCTCGAGTCCAGTCTATATCCTAAACAAAATCCTCCCAAAAGGAACAACAAACCAACATCCTCCTCGGGTATGCCTACATCAGTGGATACCCCTCCACTTCCTCCATCAACCCAAGCCGTGGAAGATTCTAGCCAATCTGAAGGTCCAACCATAATGACCACATCTTTTATTAGACAACAGATCGACTTGGGCATCCATGACATTATGTACCAAATTTCTAAACCGTTGGCTGACATTGTGAAGCCAATGGTACATAATGAGGTTCAGCAAGCGAGAGAGATGGAAACCAACCGAATGCACCCAGGAGAATGTTCGGCTAGTTCTGCCATCCCTCTGACGAGTGGTGCTGTTCAGCATAAGACCGTGACTCCCAATGTTGTTCCTCAGCCGTATGTGCATCAGCCAATGTCCACTCAGGCGCAACCGATAACACACCTAGGAACACAAGCCCACCCTCTTGTCAACCATTACACTGCATGGTCGCCGCCGAATCTTTGGGGGAAAAATGTGCCACTTGACCAAGCGAGCCTGTAGTATGGGCAGATCAACATGTCTCGAAGACCAGTTCACGCTCCAAGACACTTTGGATTGCCACTCGTTATGCCGTACGTTTCTACAAACGACCTTACGATGCAGGCGAACAATGTTGGCCAACCGAATTGGCAGCCGATGGCCCCTGGCTATAACTTAGCTGGGCTATCTAGTGACGTTGTTTACAGTGGATTACCATTCCAACAGTCATTGCTGGTACCTAATGCATACCTTCCAGGAAGCGTAAACTTTTTAAGAACGTCCGACGTCCGAGGAGAGCAGCCATGAAACACCGTTCCACCTTATCCTCAGACTCCGTTAGCCGTTCCAGGAGCTCAAGTTACAGGCTTTGGTGGCCATACCCAACAACAGCCATGGGGCATTACCCCACCTATTGGTAATGGCCAGCAAACCCCCTATAACCTTCAAAACCCTATCCAACAAAGTACAGAATAGAGGTCGTCAGTGCAGAACGCCTACCAGCCGAGTCTAGTCGAGAATCGACAGGGGACATCATAACTGATAAACCCAAAGATCATTGCTAATACCATGCGGAGGTACTCCGACATCCAACTGAAACCTTTGGATAGGCCTGTTTATAAGAAGCCCTACCTTGACTGGGTAGATCGGATAACACCTTTGCCGAGGGGCTTCAAAATATCAGAGTTTGCCTTTTTCTCTAGCGACGACATCAAATCCACTATCGAGCACATTGGTAGATTTACTGCCCAATGCGGCGAAGCTGGCCAGAACGAGTATCATAACTTGCAGTTATTCCCTCTCTCTCTAACGGGAACAACCTTTGCATGGTACTCCTCTTTGGCTCTTGATTCCGTGCAAAGCTAGGCTGACATGGAGGGGTGCTTCCATGATAGGTTCTATTGGCCCCAACCTCAGGTTACCATGACCGATCTAACGAATCTCAAGGAGCAGGTTGATGAATCGGCTACCGATTTTATCGAGAGGTTCAGAAGAAGGTTGGAAAATGCACGGTACACTTCCCCGAATATGAGTGTGCCCACATGATAATCAACATTATGCACCCTCAGTTAAAGGAGAAGCTGGTAGGACAATCTTGCTCTGACCTGAGCCAGATAGCCGAAAAGGCTAGCCTAAATAGAGCAGTATGTCCAGGAGAAGGAGCGGAGAAGAGCCAACCGAAATCAAGGCTCCCACTTGGTATCCATCATTGAGTCCGACTCAGAGTCAGCCGACTACACGGCAGACGCAATAGTGACCGAGATTGTTAGAGGTAAGGTTTACTCTTGCCTAGCCTTGAAAGCCGTCAAAGGTAAGGAAACAAGTTCATCCGATGACAGGGTCGGTTACTTGTTTGATATCATGAGGGCAGATCAGATAAGCAGATTCAGCTACTTGATGGTCATAGAATTCCGCCTGCCGAAGAACTCAAGGATAAGAAGTACTGCAAGTGGCATAATTCAAACAGTCACTCTACTTCTAACTGTGTGGTTTTCAGAAAGGCAATCCAAAACGGCATCAGGTAGGGAAGGTTCAAGTTAGCCGACAAAAGTATGGCTGAAATGTCTATTGATACCAACCTCTTTCCCGCAGTACCAATATCTATGGTATATTTTGCTAAGCCCGATGAGTCAAGGGACACCAAAGAGAAACAATCGATGAAGAGGGTATGTGTCCCTAAGAAACCTACCGAAGGGGAGAAGGTCACAAGGACTTATGTGTTCAACCGGTTAGGCAGCCTACATGACATTCGTGATGACAGGCAGTCGGTTAGGATCAGTTTTCTTGACCACCCAAAATATGCGAGGGACTTTGAACGAGAGCTTCAGAAACAAACCATGAGGTTCATGAGGGTCCCTGTCGATGCCAGGTATATGCCTGGAGGGAAAGTACGGATGCCAACCAATCAGCAACCGAGCATGCCTCGAATAGATGGAGAACCGCTCACTAAAACCAAATAGAGGGTGGTTGAGTTTAACGTGAATGAGGGTGTTTCGTCCTTACGAATCACAGCAAGAAATGAGGACCAGACGAGACCTAGAGAATGATTAAACCATCTGGCAATACAGATGAGGGGAAATGGTCTATCAATCAGGCTTCTGGAAAGAAAGAGGCACCACCGAGAGTCGCATCTAGAACCCAGAAAAGAAGGATGCAACGTGCCAAGGCCTTGCGTAAGATGCAACAGACATTGCATCTAATTTCCAACACCAAGGCAGCCAAAGACTAGGAGATTCCTATGTCTGCCGTAGCCGAGGCTATCGAGCGGGCATTCAGCTCAGTTGCTTCAGGGGCAATGTCGCCTGAAGGAGAGACGTCGGGCCAACCAGAGCTAGATGAACAACCTACCGACAACCCGACAGAAGAACCCCGACAAGAGAACATGTCCCCAGATGGGCCTCTAACCGAGGTAATCCCACATATCGAGCAGAGGATTCAGTCACAGGATTCCCAGCCGATCCCATCTGTCTCTAAGATATGAAAGGTATTAATTTCTCTTCAACCGAATTCAACGAGGTGGGAGATTTCATCCTTGATTTATTTAGCCAGGACCTAGTTGATGAGAAGTGGGCAGACAACAAAATGGTCAGCCTAATCCCATATGAGTTCTGGGCTAGCCGCTCCACGTTGGATAGCCTAGAAGGTGATACTTGCGTAGAAGACACAGAATGGGCAACAATAGCCGATACTACGGCTAGGGACGCTTTGAGCACCGTGTTTGGTGCACCTACAGAAGAGATGGTTAAACATATCAAGCCTCTCTATGTGAATGCTTACATCAACGGCAAAATCATTAGCCGAGCGTTCATCGATAATGGGGCTGTGCTGAATGTGATGCCACTGCTTACTTTGAAAAGCCTCAAAAAAACAAAGGAGGATCTCATCCCAACTAACATGAAAATCGCTAGCTTTATGGGAGAGGCCTCTGAAGCATTGGGGATTCTAGTAGTAGAAATCATTGTGGGTCCCAAGACGGTCAGATATGTATTCTTTGTTATAGATGGCAAGCCATCCTACACCATTCTGTTGGGCAGGGACTGGATTCACACCAGTCGATGCCTCCCTTCTACCATGCATCAGAAGCTCATTTTTTAGGAAGGAGACAAGATCGAAATCGTCCTAGCGGATAATAACCCACTTCGACTAGGGATTCAGAGTATAGAAGTTGTCCTCTATTCACCTTATGTGGCTCCCATAGCCATCACAGAGCAATATGAACAAGGATCTTGGAAATTCTGTAATCTTACCTCGCGAGGTTTTGAGATAAAATAATTAGCCAAACCACGGCTTACCTTGGAGGATCTAAATAATTGAGGAGACCCAAATCATACGTGACCTATGGCATCGGCTGACCGCCCTAAACTATGAGGCAAGGATAGCCGAGGCATCACAGATAGGGGACCACAACATTGAACTAACACTTGTAGCTGACGAAGTTGAGCAGCCAATGGAACTTGAATCACTCATAAGAAGGACTATGCCTAGTTTTGAGTCTTAGGATCCTTTGGTAGACATTAACTTGGGAACTGAAGAAAGCCCTTGACTAACACATATTAGTAGTCTGCTGAAGGAAGAAGACAAACAAGGCATAACATCCCTTCTACTACAGTATAAAGACTGTTTCGCATGGGATTATCATGAGATGCCTGGGTTGGCACGTACTTTGGTGGAACACAGATTGCCAATCAAGGAGGGTTTCAAGCCTAAAAAATAGCCGCCCAGAAGGTATCACCCTCAGCTAATACCTCAAATCAAAGATGAAATCGAACGACTACTGAAAATTGGCTTTATCAGAACGACTAAGTATGTGGAATGGTTGGCGATGTCGTACCAGTCAAGAAGAAAAATGGCAAGGTTCGAGTATATATTGATTACAGGAACCTAAATCTAGCCACTACTAAAGATGAGTACATCATGTCGATAGCCGACATGCTAGTCAACTCAGCAGCCGCTAATGGTGTATTGACCTTCATGGATGGATACTCTAGCTATAATCAGATATCGATAGTCGAAGATGACATTCACAAAACCGCCTTTAGATGTCCAGAGGCGTTGGGCATTTATGAGTGGATATTTATGTCATTTGGTCTGAAGAACACTCTTGCCACTTATCAAAGGGCAATGAACACCATCTTCCATGACTTGATCGGCAAGACTATGGAGGTCTACATCGATGATGTTGTAGTGAAATCTAAGGACTTCAAGGATCATTTAACCGATCTTGAACAAGCATTAAAGAGAATGAGGATTCATAATCTTAAGATGAATCCAGCCAAGTGCATGTTTGGAGTATCGGCTGGTAACTTCCTTAGTTTTTTGGTACACAAGAAAAGCATCGAGATACATTGTAACAAAGCCAAGGTGGTAATGGGATCCGCACCACCTAAGACAAAGAAGGAGTTACAAAGCTTATTGAGAAAAATCAATTTCTTAAGGAGGTTAATAACTAACTCGACTGGCAAGATGAAGGCTTTCTCACCTTTTCTCAGGCTTAAAGAGTCAGAAGAGCTAGTATGGGCTCTGGAACAACAAGAGGCCTTTGATCAAATCAAAAAGGCCTTAGTTACTCCCCCCGTATTGGTGCCTCCCGTGCTGGGAAATCTGTTGAAATTGTATATTTCGGCTGCAGAATTGTCTATAGGATATTTGCTAGCACATGAGGCTGATGATGGAACTGAAAAAGTCGTTTATTATCTTAGCTGAATGTTCAACGACGCTAAAACTAGATATACTCCTTTGGAGAAGCTTTGTCTGTCTTTGTTCTATGCTTGCACAAAACTCGAGTATTATCTAATGCCTCACATTATATACATTTTGCGCAAAATTGATATCGTCTGGTGCTTATTGAACATGCCTATTTTGCAAGGACGACTAATGAAGTGGGCAATCAAACTCACCGCATTTTCTCTCGAGTATAAGCCACTCAGGGCCGTCAAAGGCCGGGCGGTAGCCGATCCCTTGGACGTTGACTTTTGATGGGTCAAAAACCCAGAAAGGAGTCGGAGCTGGGATAACAATAACCGATCCTAGAGATGAAACATGAAGGTTCTCTTATCGGTTAGATTCTGACTTGACAAATAACCAAGCCGAATATGATGCTCTCATCATAGGACTCAAACTTCTAGTCACTATGAAAGCAAAATACATCAAGATTCGCAGAGACTCTCAGTTGGTTATCAAGCAGCTGGCCGGTGAATATGACTGCAAGGATCCGAACTTGTTGGCCCATTATAAAATGGCTAGCAGGTTACTTAGTAGGTTCGCATCGTTTACATTAAGTCATATTCCCAGAGGCATGAATGTTGAGGCTAACGACTTAGCATAAGAAGCTTCTAGATTTAGAAAGTCTCTACTCACTTTAGAGTATGACGAACTACCAGCCGAAGTGTTAGCTGTCGATCAAATTGACTCATGGAGGCAGTTACTAATTGACTACCTAAAGACCCTTCCAGTTGCAAAGACCTCAAGGTCAGAAGAAGAGCCTTGAAATATGTGCTCATTGATGATGACCTCTATAAAATGAGCGTGAATGGAGTACTACTCAAGTGCATCGCCAAAGTAGAGGCCTTGAGGGTCATGTGAGAGGTCCACAAAGGAGTGTGTGGATCATACAGAGCAGGGCTAGCGATGAAATGGATGATCTACTGCCATGGCTATTGTTGGCCTACCATCACAACTGATTACTTCCAGTATGCAAAAGGATGTGAAGAATGTCAAAGACATGGATCGATCCAACGGGTACCAGCCGAGTTGCTACACCCAGTCGTAAAACCTTGGCCCTTCAGAGGATGGGCTATGGACCTCATAGGCAAGATTCACCCGCAATCGGCTAAAGTCCACAATTTCATTATTGTGGCTACTGATTACTTCACTAAATGGGTGGAGGCTCAACTGATGAAAATGGTTTATCAAACATATGTCATTCAGTTTATCCAACACCAGATCATATATAGATATGGTATCCCTGAGACGATTACGACTGATCAATTAACGGTGTTCACTGGTTCTAAAGTGGCAGCCTTTGCTGAGAAATTTGAGATCAGAATGATCACATCTTCGCCTTATTACGCACAGGCGAATGGGCAAGCTGAGGCAGCTAACAAACTCATTGTGGACATAATTAGCAAGAACGTGGAGGATAGACCAGGAATGTGGCATCTCACTCTGGATGAGGCCATTTTGGCGATCAGGAATTCTAAATCTACAGCTACCGGGCGACACCTTATCGGCTAACCTATGGCCAAGATGTAGTGTTGCCGTTGGAAATTAATGTTAAATCATTATGGGTGGCCAAACAGAACTCTCTAAGTTTAGAAGAGTATCAACAGGCCATGCTAATGGAGTTAGACCAGCTAGATGAGGATCGACTGATGGCAATAGAGAAAATCAAAGCCGGTAAACGTAAAATGGTTAAAGCATACAACAAACAGGTTAAGTCTAAGAGGTTTGCCGAATGAGACTTAGTTCGGAAAACCATTTTTTCGATTGGAATGAAAGGTCGTAAATTCGACAAATGGTCACCAAATTGGGAAGGACCTTTCGTAGTAAGCCAATAGATCCCCGACAACGCATATCGACTAATAAACATGCATGACGAAGAAATAGATAGGAATGTAAATGGGAAGTATTTGAAAAAGTACTATCCTTCTATTTGGGGCATGCATGAATAAACGACAGCCACAGACCGGCTGCCTGGTCACACAAAATAAGCTAATTCCCTCCGACGGTAGATGTATGGTTAAATGACAACCACAGACCGGCTACCTGGTCATGAAATATAAAACATTTCTTTCACACGCCTGTGTCGTAAGGTTGGTCGCACGGCTCAGGCAAAGAAAGCCATCCCAAGTGGTCAAAGATAATGGCCCGTCAAATCTGCAAGGTTTACCCTAAATTTGCTCAAGAATGCCGAGAGAAATTCCTCAGTTAAAGAGGAAACACATCTCAAGAATTTATCATCATTGCATGCATTGGAAACAAGATGGTTGAAGTGACATACGCGGCTGTCAGACTGAAACGACAGCTACTTTCGTATACATCAACTCAACAGTCACACTCGAGTTAATGTAGGGGGCAATTGTTAACACTAAAATAATTTAAGTGTTCAGCCGAATCCACTGACAACCGAACTATTCCAGAGCCGAATTTACTCCTAGCCTTCGACTACAAGAACTTCATCGGCTACTAAGGCATCTTAGCCGAAATCGTCAGTTAGAGGAACGACTGGGACCCACTCAGATGCAGACGCTTCAACGGCCAAGTGAAAAGGGTTTATAAACCTCTAAAAGCGGTAACGACCAACAATAGCTAAAAGAAAGGGCCATTATCCGAGAAAGAGAAGTATAGGGCGAGAAAATCGACATCACTTCCCCCATAGTCAACTGTTGAGCTTAGTGGGTTACTTGCTGGCCGACATGGGGGGTGGGGGCATGTTTGTACAGTTTTTTTCCTTTATGTACTATAAATACTCATTCTTTGTATATCAATTACACACAATCAAACACATCAAAAATTTATCTATCTTTATCTTTTATCCTTTGCTTTACTCGACTGTATTCATGTTTCTTACCTCTTAGTTTACCATAACCACCGTCCTAACGCTTTTTGGAGTAGTTGGGGAACCCATTACTGGAGATTAGAATTTCGTTTCCAGGCCAAATCGCTTAAGTTAAGGAATCAATTTGTCTCCCGATTTCATCTGCCAATACAACGGCAGATAGCAGAATTAGGGCCGAGAACACTTCTCTTAGTTAAAATCATCCACTTAGGCTTTCACCTTTTGTGGTGGTGCTATAGTGAATAAACCTTAATAATCACACATGAAATTAACCCTTATCATCTGATGTATATATTTTACTATATGTTTTTATATGACTCATATTTTGTTGTGCGAATTTACTCTAGCACAACTTTTCCGCAGTTTCTACTTTCTAGTGGTAAGAAAATATCCAATATATTGCTTTTTGGTTCATGATAGGCACTTGGCAATTTGGCTAGTTAATTAACAGCCATTTGACATCCTTTACACCATTATTTAACACTTGAGAATCACTCACACCCTGTACATCACTATCAAGCATGTATATGGATAGCAAAATTGGCCTATAAATGTATAAATAGTTCAACTTGTTCAAATTTGGACAAATTAATTATCTACTCATTTATTAATTTCTATAGTTCAGATAATCGAAAAGTTGGGCTAATATATATCTCAAATCATCAAATATTTTTAAAAAGATTCTGTTTATTTGACAAATTATATATAATCAACAACAATAATAACAACAACATACCCAGTGAAATCCCACAACGTGGGATCTGGAAATGGTAGAATGTACACAGACCTTACCTCTACCTTGGTAGGCAGAGCGGCTGTTTCCGAGAGACCCTCGGCTCAGGACAAGCAAAGGAAAAAAACAGTCAGACCCGGTCAAAAACTTAAAGCATTTAGCAGTAAGAAAATGCTGATAGCAAACTCAAACGCGCCATGGTATCGCATCCTGAAAGAGAAGCAGTACTAACGCAGATAAATGAGATAAACCAAGTACATTAAAGAACGCATAGCAGAAGAAATAAAATTAGAGAGGACTATAAAGCAATACTACGTCTATTCGTATGATATGCTAAGCATGCCTACAATAATAACACCACAACAACCGGTTTGTTAGTGTAAGTAGGATTACACTAGACTACCTACTACCCTTCTACCATAATTTGTGTCCTCCACAACCCCCTATCTAAGGTCATGTCCTCAGTAAGTCGCGCCTGCTCCATATCCCGTCTAATCACCTCTCCCCAATATTTCTTCAGCCTACCTCTACCCCTCCTAAACCCGTCCATAGCCAACCTCTCACACCTCCGAACTGTGGCATTTGTGTCTCTCCTCCGCACATGTCCAAACCATCTCAACCTCGCTTCCCGCATCTTGTCTTCCACCGAGGCCACTCCCACTCTGGCCCGGATATCATCATTTCTAATTATGTCCCTCCTTGTATGCCCACACATCCATTTGAGCATCCTCATCTCCACCACTCTCATCCTTTGGGTGTGCGCCGTCTTGACTGGCCAACACTCCGTCCCATACAACATAGTCGGTCTAACCACCACCCTATAAAACTTGCCTTTTAGTTTTGGTGATACTTCTTTGTCGCACAAGACTCCAGATACAAGCCTATGTTATATATAATCATAATAAAAAAATAAAGTGTTACTTATTAGGTAATTAGACAAACTATAAGAAAATAAATAAATAATAAAAATTTGGTAAGAGTTGGACGAGATGAGTTATGTTACATTGTTTAGTCTAATGTGACCTAGTTCATTTTAGCCCAATTAACCTTCGGGATGGTTGATAATGGGTCATTGGCACTTATGTCCCTATTTTGTGTTTGGTCTTTAATTTTTGCCCCTCATAACATATAATTTATTTGCGAGACATAAGTTTATATTTTCGTATCATAATATCCACAAGTTATGTTTCGCATGACTTTTGCCTTTAAAGAAGTTATGTCCCACTAGACATAAGTTCAATTGCTAAAGAGCAAAAAATAAAGACTAGCCTGTTTGAATGAAGTTCGTACAATTTTTTCATTAATAATCTGTCCATTTATTAACTCAATTTATTTTGATTTGTCCAAATTCAATTCAATCTACTCATTTGACACATCTAACCCTGTAGGCCCTCTAGTTTGATCATAACGAGTACTTACAGTACTTCATAAATAAATTTTGGCTACTGCGCCGGCTAAAAGAGCAATAGACAAGAATAAGTGAAATATATTATTCGATAAAGGATTATAAATTTGAATGTATTATTCGAGAATTTTTTAAACAAGTGAAGTTATTAAATTAAATTTACGAAACCAAAGTTTAACGAAAATTGAAAAGTGCATGTTCACTTCAGATTGTTTTACATGCTTTTTTTAATTTCCTCTTCGTACAAAAGGATATATAGATTGGTTTGTTAGTGGAATGACACAAAAAAGTCGATCCAGATAAAATATGAACACTAAACGTAAGAAATAAACAAAGTGAATAAACATGTGGGCGGATGTGTGGTTTATGATATGAATTTGGCATAACTTAGTAATTTTAATTTAATTTATTTCTTACAAAAATTATATTGTGTATATAAATTATAAATTTAGAATCCAATACCGCAAAGACTTAGAATTCTGACTAATAAATTTTAAATTATAAATATGTGTTTCTATGTCTAGTCACCTCAAGTAGATCTCCTTTATTCAAAAAACAAAAATGATAAAACCTATTTCTCCTTGTTACTATCTAGTGCACGGTGACAACACAGTTTAAATATAGGAGTAGTTGTTATATATACAACCTTCGGCAATAAGAAAAACAAAATAAGCTAAACAAAAAAAAAAGAGCTTTCTCCTCTCTTTTTTCACCTTTCTATAGAGGAAGATTTAAAATTAATTTTATTTTAAAATTAATATTTATATATAGCAATACTCCATATCGAATATGTTAGGATGGGTGGAACTCATTGTCTACATGCTAGATCATCCACTACTATTAATTTTAATATACATATTAGTGAATTAGTCCGCGCTTCGCGCGGTCATTAAAATAAAATTGAATTATAGCTAACTAATTATTTATTTATCTTTAATAAAAAATATCAATATTTGTGCATCAATTAGTTTTATCTTTTCTATATTCTTCATTTGTAACACTATTGTTGTTCTAATAATATTTTCAAAGCTGATGACAAATGAAAAAGTAAATCTCACCTCAACTCAATTCAATATTGAACAGATAGCCCTCCTTAGTTTGATCATATTGTATATTGTAAATATGCAGTGACAAAAAAGTAATAGTAATTCGACCTAACATGATGCAAATAGAGAAACTTCAGAACCTAAAGGAGCATGCGTCATATACTCGCGAAACGTCATTATTGCCAAGGTTGTGTGTCTTTTTTCAGCCTACTCATTACCTTCTTGACATTATTGAATTATCTTCTTCTTTTTTCTTGATTATCTATTTTTATTTTTCTTATTTTCTCCCCTTACATTTTTCATATTAATAGTTTTCTTATGTAATCACTGCTTTCTTTATATTCATCCTAACATTATTTTTCGGCTTACTTTTACCTACTCTCTTTTTATATTGTATTTAATTTTTTACCTTTTCTTTTTCAATCCATCCGGAAAATTAGTAATTGTACCTATCGTTTCTTAAAATAATTAAGTTAATTTGCCTATTTCATTCTACTAATTTTACACAAAATGCAAAATAAAATTTTCTCTTAATTAACTATATCTCATAAACTCATGATTTATGTGTTATATTAAACATACAAAATTAGTTCATAAATAATTTCGTTATAAATGGTTATCTTCCTCTTTCATGTCCCACACTTTTTAGTACATAAAAGTCACTTGCCTATAAGCCCATCAACAAACGTATTTCAATGTTTGTCAAAAATTATTTGTAAGAACTTTTAGCAATGATTTATATGAGTTTAGAGAGCTCAGAACATCAAAATTCTATCCTCCTCCTTGTTCATCCCGTAAAATAATATTGTTGCGTTTCAAATACGCTATTTATAATATTCATCATAATTTTGTACCCTTCCTATTTTAAAAGATTTTACGATCTAATCATGGTCATAAATTATGCATATATAATTATTCTTTAAGGATATAACTTAGATATTTAACAAAATATATCATAAGTTATAAACCGTATTACATTCTTCTTCTTTTTCATCCTTTCTTTTTCATATTCGTATCCTTCGAAATAATTAAATCTTCCTTCAATAATCAAATCAATTCTACTTTTACCTCTTGTTAATCTTATGAAAGATCTTAAAATATTTTATGTTTTGACTAACTTCTCTTACCGTTGCCCATTTATCACTACCCCTTGCCATGTTTTAAACCAAGAAAAAAGTATTCCATACCAACACTGACAATTTATTTTCTGATAAATGATTAAAGAAAAAGTAAATGTTAAATGAATGTCTAGTGAACAACAATTCTTCTCTTCTCTTTGCAGAAAGGGTGAGACAAATAACTTTATTAAACCATTTTTATTCTAACACAATACGTTTTTATATTTTTCAAGTAGTAAGCCCAAAGAGTATAGAATCAACAAATGGTGGTAATGATTTATGAAAATCTGACAAACTTGAAGACTTTTATCAACAAAAAAAATGAAAAACTTGAAGACTTTTATCAACAAAAAAAATGAAAAACTTGAAGACTTTTATCAACAAAAATAAAAGGAAAAATTTGAAGACTACAATTTTACATATCAATAAATAATTATGAATTAAATTGTAGTTTATAAATTACAAATAATTTTACATTCTCATGCTCTTTCATTAGGTGTATTATAAGTTTATTCACATGACTACGAAATGACATATACTTACTTCCTTAAGAAGCATGCACATTTACATAGGCTTCTTTTCCCTGCTTTCACTTTCGAAAACATCCTAACATGGAGACATAATAAGTTACGTTAACAAAGAAAAGAACACATAAAAATAACTAAGCAAGTGAAACTTTAGAAATACTACTAATTATGAGTTAACGTGAAAATAAGGACTATGTTGTCAACATAGCATAATCAAATTCTCTAAAATAAAATAAAAAGAGAAGCAAAGAGAAAACTAAAATCATTTTTTGAAGATTCCTCCATTCATATCCTCAAGAACCCAAATAAATGCTCTATATTTATTGGAATTTGATTCCTTGAGTATTTTATTCTCAATCATAGAAGATATATACAACAATAGGATGTAGTACTAATCTAGTTTACCTAAAATATAAGATACTAATTACTTACAATCATCCTACTAATTGATTCTAATTTATCACAATCCTAATTACAATATAATCATATCTTGATTAATGGAGAATAAGAATCATTATGAGATTTCCCCATAATTATTATTCTAATAGTCCCCCCGCAGTCTTAGCGGGAGGTTCTCGTATGTTGAGACTGTCCCTAAAATCATCAAAGAATACGCGCGGAAGACCTTTTGTGAAGATATCTGCAATTTGATAGCGGGACGGTACATGGAGAACACAGACTTATCCACGGGCAACCTTTTCTCTGACAAATAGGATATCCATTTCAATGTGTTTCGTGCGCTGATGCTGAGCAAGATTTTCAGATAAGTATATCGCACTCACATTGTCACAATAAACCACAGTTGCCTTTTCAATCGGATAATGTAACTCTAACAGTAGGTTATGAAGCCAACATAATTCAACAACCACATTGGCTATCCCTCGGTATTCGGCCTTAGTGTAGGATGAGAGCCTCGAGATGGAGGACTTATATCAATGTAAACCGAAATGAAGAGTACCCTTAACATACCACAGTATTCTTTTGAGAGCCCCCATATGCTCTTCCTTCGGATCATGCATGTGTAAACAAACTTGCTGAACCACATAGAAAATATCAAGCCTCGTAAAAGTCAGATATTGTAAGGCCCCAGCTAGGATGCAGTAATGTGTAGGATCACTGTATGGAGTACCGACAACATTACTCAATTTCACCTTTGTGTCAACTAGAGTATGTGATGGTTTGCAGGAAGACATCCCTACTTTTTTAATTATTTCTTCGGCATATTTCTTTTAGTTGAGAAATAGACCACCTGCATATTATGTCACAATAATGCCAAACAAATAATTTAATGGACCCAATTCCTTCATTGCAAATTCAGCAGCCAGAAGGGACATAATAGACTGACGAAGTGAAAATGATGACGTCGTGAGAATAATGTCATCGACATACAGAAGAATAAATGCCATGTCAGTGCCCTTCCGATAAATGAACAATGACTGATCGGACTTGCTGTGAGAGAAACCTAACTTGGAAACAAATCCTGCAAACCTGTTATACCACGCTTGAGGAGCTTGTTTCAAACCATATAAAGATTTCTTCAACAGGCAAACATGATCTAGACGGGTATAATCTCGGAAACCCAGTGGTTGATGCATGTACACTATTTCCTGTAAATGGCCATGTAAGAATGCAGTTTTAACATCCAACTGATGGATGGACCAAGAGGAAAGTGCCAAGCTGAGAACAGTCCGGATAGTTGCTGGCTTAACTACCGGATTGAGAGTTTCACCACAATCCACTCTAACCTGCTGAGACCTGACATCACCAACAAGACGAGTTTTGTATCTCGCAAAAGAACCATCAGAATTCATTTTATGACAAAAAAAAACCACATAGACCGAATGACGTTCACATTAGATGGGCGTGGTACTAATTTCCACATCTTATTTGTAATAAGAGCATTAAATTCATCTAACATAGCACCTTTCCAATTCGGGTCAGATAAGGAAGCTTTGGGATTTGTTGGTATGGGTGATGGTTAGACAGAGGTGGTTAGGTTAAAATAGTGTTTAGGTCGAAACATTCCGTGCATTGCACGTGTTTTAATTGTCTGAGGTTGGATAGTTGGTCTTCCACAGGATCCAATGACCTGTGTATCGGGTTGTGTCACGGGTGGGTTTGTAGGATTTTCCCGTATTTGATGTTGCCCGATACCCACAACGGATTGGGCCTGGGCCGAGGCCGAGGGAAGAGTGATCTCTGCCCCTCGGACTGACCCATTCTCATTTCGGGTTTGGGTTAGGGGGTTTGGGGTTTGGGAAAGCCCCACATTATTTTGAGTGTTTAGATGATACCTCAAAATTCGATGCATTCCGTCGTCCAGAAAATCATATGAAGGTGAGGATACCACTCGAGATGTTGCAAACGGGAATGTAGATTCATAAAAAATGACATGACAAGAAATTATGATTTCCTATTTGTCGTATCATAACACTTATATCCCCTATGATTTTGTGGGTATCCCAAAAATACACAAGGGGTGGAACGGGCATGAAGTTTGTTAATTGTGGTGGATGGAAACAAAGGATAACATAAACACCCAAAACTCCGTAAATGTGTGAATGATGGGAGACGGTGGTATAACATTTGTGTGGGTGATACATTGGAGAGTGGTTTACTAGGAAGAATATTTAAAAGATATATGGACATTTGAAGTGTATGGCGCCAAACATTTGGTGGTGTGGACGAATGCACAAGAAGAGTACGAATCATATTGTTAATTGTTTGAATTTTTTTCAGCTTTCCCATTTTGTGAAGAGGTATGTTGACATGAAACACGTAAATATATCCAGTTTGGTGACAAAAATCCTTAAAATGAGTATTTATGAATTCCCCCGTTGTCACATTGAAAACATTTAATGAATTTTTCAAAATAAGTTTTGATAAAAACACTAAATTATTTTAAATTGGCATAGGTTTGCGATTTATTCCCCAATGGAAATGTCCACAGAAAATTTGAAAAATCATCCAAAATCAGCAGATAAAATTTATGACCTGCAGAACTCAAACATGTGATGTCCACAAATCACAATGCAATAGATCAAATGGCATAAGAGTATTGGAAGTAGAAGATGCAAAAGAAAGTTTAACATGTTTACCAAACACGCACGTTTGGCAAACAGAAGAGTCTAAAAGTTTATTAGAAGAAATAAATTTATTCTTCCTAAGATTATCAAAAACTGGTGCTCCCGGGTGTTCCAACCGGTTGTGCCACAAAGTAGGAGAAATGACTGCAAAAGTAGATGGTTTGGTCACACAATTATTGGAAAAAATCGTGAGAGGATACAATTCCCCCATGCTATTTCATCTCATTAGTGGCATCCTTGTCTGAAAATCCTTCACAGAAAAACATATCAAAATTCACAGAAATATTGTTGTCATTTGTAAAATGTCGCACATATATCAAAATTGTAATTAGTTTTGGTGCATGTAAGACATTTTTCAATTTTAATGGGGGTGTGGAGGTGGTAGGTTTACCTAACCAATACCACGAATTGGAATTTCCTGCCCACTGCCCACAATAATATTCTTATTAGTGCTTATATTACACTAAAACGAGAGATTACCTTGAGACATCGTCACGTGAGATGTATCTCCTGTATCCATATACCACGACTCATCTGGAACATTTAGATTCATATTATTCATGGCTTGTTCAAGATCCGTGAGAGGATAGCCAATAGATGATGGTGCTTGGGCTGCAAATGCATTGTGTGGACGAGGCCCGAGGACTCCGGACTGCCGATTTGAAGAGAAGGGTCTGGCCCAATTTGAGGTTGGGTTCTGGAATTGCGGGGCAGTCCATTGTGGGGCCTAAGCCCAAGGTGGGTACTGCCCCCACTGATTGCCGACGGGCTGGGTAGTGGGCTGCCACTGCCCGATTTGGTTGTTACCGGCGACTGGCTGCCCACCACCCCTTCTCCGTCCCTTTCCACCATTATTTTTCCTTTGTTATTATTATAGTTTGAGCCAAATTTTTTATCATTATTGTTTCGGTTTCCGCCGCTACCCGAACTGGAATTTTGTTGTTGAAAATCTGTGGAAAAAGAATTGGTGGAAACTAGAGCGGTTCCGGCGTTGACTGCTCCAGAGGATGCCTGTTTGGCCTTCCGCGTTTTTTCAAGAATTAACCTCGATCGAGCCTCAGAGAATGGAGGCAATGGATTACTCTGTTGAATGAACGTAGCGACACCATCATATTGTTCATTAAATCTGGCAATTAGTTAAAGGACCAGCCTTTGATTTGTGACCAGTGAACCAACGTTGAATTGTTGGTCTGCAAGCACCTTCAATTCCTGACAATAGGCAGAAACGTTGGAGAAGTCATCCAATTTAACATTAGTAAATTGGTGTTCAAGATATACAACCCTCGAAAGTTTGTTATCTTGAAAGATGTTTTGTAAACGTTCCCATGCCTGTTGAGCCATAGAATTTGGCCCTAATATGGTATGTAGAAGATCATTTGATATTGTGCTATAAATCCATTGAAGGACTATAACATCTAATCGGGATCATAGCTTTTTGTCCACCTTAGTGGTGTCCGAGGAAGATTCGGATGGGATGATATGGTCTATTACTTCATAGGCGCGGCAATGAATTTTGAACAATTCTTCCCAAGAGGTGTATTGCCCTTTTTCCATTTCAAGTGTTGTGGAAATAAAGTTCTTGACATTATTTACGGCAAGAGAATGATGAAAAGTTTGTTTTTCGGTCATAGTTTCTACTAGAACAAACAAGAAAAGAGAGAAAGTGTTTTGTGTTTGATCGAAGTAGACTAGGGAACCCTAATTTGTGGAGAGGAAAAGAGTGTAGCCGAGGGTAGGGGGGTTTTTCGGCTAGGTTAGAGAAAAAACTAGGGTTTGGGAAGTTTTTAGGAGTTTAGGGTTTTGTGAAATTGTTTTGAGATTAGGGTTTGTATAATACAAAACCCTATTGGCCGTGTAACAAGAGAGAAAGAAGGAAAAAAAGTTTAATTTTTCGGTTGTAAGGAAGAGAAACCGAGAAAGGGAGAGGAAAAATTTAGGGCAAAGAATTTTAGGCTCTTGATGCCATATTGGAATTTGATTCCTTGAGTATTTCATTCCCAATCATAGAAAATATATACAATAATAGGATGTAGTACTAATCTAGTTTACCTAAAATATAAGATACTAATTACTTACAATCATCCTACTAATTGATTCTAATTTATCACAATCCTAATTACAATATAATCATATCTTGATTAATGGAGAATAAGAATAATTATGAGATTTCCCCGTAATTATTATTCTAACAATATTGGCGATGGTTATTGCACAACAAAAATAGAGGATAACCAACATGACTCAAAACAAATTTATATGAATAGAAATTATTGTGATTTTAAGGTGTCATAAATTCGTACATTAAACAATTAGAGGTTATGAACATGAAAGGCTTGGAGGTTATGAATATTATTAATATTTATTATGAGTAGAATTTATGATAAATAAAGTGGTGTTAGTTATGGAGATGATCTTTTAACATAAAATTATTTAAAAAATGAGAGAAAAAGTCAAAAAAGGAGAAAAAAGATAAATAGGATCCTTGACCATAGAGAGGTGCCACATAAAATTGTCTATTCCTAGCTTTATATTATATATAGATATAGATTTGGTTTGATTATATAGAACTTTACTGTGACAAGAAAATTAAAATATCATAGGAATTTCAAAGTACCAAACTTGAAAATTAATTTTGAAAGAATAAACATAACTTCACTTAGAGAGATGCATGCACTCAATAACCATCTTATTGTATGATACTTTGAGCTTGGGTATATATATATATATATATAAGTATTTGAAAACATATAATATTATAATATATGATCTAAATAAAAGAATATGAATTCACGTGAACTCAGAAACTCCTTAATACATAAATAAAAGGTAAATCAACCTAAAGGTAAGCATTAAATTGAGTCTGTGGTTTGCATAAGGTCTAAAACCCTTTGTCAAAGATAAATGGTTAAAGTTTGGAATTTGGTTTTGTAGTTTACAAATGTTATTACGTTTTATATCCCTTTCCATAGGAGATTAATAAAAGATAAAATAGAAGATCGATTTGTAAATAAAATATATGAGATCTTTCTAAGACTATTTTATTTCATTCAAATTGAAAGTAAGCTTAAAACTCATTTCCTCAAATTGTTCGCTAGGACCCCAAATTGAAATTTATGTATATATGTAACCCAACAATTTATCCAGTCTACAAATTTGATCCCACTAATGAAAGTTGACTTTGACCTTTAACTTTGACTTTGACTAAGTCTTATACTTATGAGATGAGCTCCATAGGGGTAATTAACCATGTTATTGCATATTTTGCATAGATTGGAGGTGTTCGACTAAGATTGTACAGAAAAAATATCAGTAACGTAGCTCATTTACTTTGGTTGGGTACGAGGTAAGTTAAAATTTAACTTTTAAATAAATATTTTCCTTAAAGTTAAGCATATGTGATTGCTTGCACTATATATGATGATTGTGGGGTAAGATGGTATATGAGGCAAGGAATGTATACATGGAGTCGAGATTATTGTAGTTTGTGAACGATGATAGTGCAATATTCGTATGTGCATGACATACATGTTAATATAACTCTTGTGCCTATTACCAATATGGCATTTGTTCATGCCTAATATATGGCTCGAAATGTTATTGAGTATCCAAGATGCATAGCTTCAGATTCAGTGGCGAAACCAGTATTTTCACTAAGGAGTTTAAATATAAAAAGTAAACACACGAAAAAATCAAGGAAATTCGACATCTATGTTAGTTTATGTAATATTTCGCTTATTAACATTTGACTCTCAATTTAATCAATGCAACCTTAATATATCAACTTCTACACAACTGGCGTAATATATATATATATCGACTTTCTTTCAACTTACCCAATTAAGATATATATAGTGATACACTTTTCAAATTTCAAGAATAAAATGAATTTTTCTTTGCCGCTACTTTTTCATATGCCTTATAAATATTTAAATAATAAGTTATTGTGGCTTACATTACTAACTTATATAGTCTGAAAATGTATAAATTTTATTTCAAAAATTTTAAGGATCATGTCCGAATTGAAAAGTTTGACTCTCGATATTCAAATTGTGTCACATAAATTGGGAGAAAATACTATTCTAAGGAGCTAAGCTTTTTTTTATTAATGGCCAATAACAGAGGGGTCTGAGTTAGGCCCAAGATCCATTCTTTACATGGTATCAGAGCCAGACCCATTCCAATTCTTTGTTCATCGATGTTAAACCCTCAAATTATATTGTCCACGCTCCAGTTAACGAGATCTGGGCGTGAGGGCGAATGTTAAGAGTCTCACATCGGAAATGGAATGGGAACATGGACTCCTTATATGAACTTGGACAATCCTCACCCAATAAGTTAGCTTTTTGAGGTTGAGTTATGCCCAAGATCCATTCTTTACAATTTGATTATTGCCAAATTTCAACAACATGACTAGTACGTAGTACTTCAAGCAATTTTCTTTAACAAAAAAATCATAGAGATTGAGCTACAACTATATATACAAACTTTTGGTAAGCATCAAAGAGATAAAAGAGAAATATAATTTTCTTACATGAGAATTATTATACTTCTTTCCTATTTAATTCATGTATTATTATTTAACCAAAAAAAAAATTCATGTATTATTTCACTTGGAACATTATAATTTAAATTTAATCGATTGTCGCTCTTAAGTCTTAATACATAGTTGATGTAATATACATGAGCTTTCTATGTACATAATTGACGTAATATTTATTAACTTTCAACTAACTCAATCAAGAGATAATATAGTTGCTAGTTTGCGAATAGTATCCGGGACTTATAATACATAACAGAGAGCTATTTGTTTTTGTCTAATGGTCCAATAAGAGATAGGTCGGGTATAACGGGACCTTAGTGTAAAAAGTCTATATTTGATCATTGAAAAATTTCAATTATTTATTGAAGTATGCGATCATCTGATCTAAAAGTTTAAGCTGTTAGATAGAACACACTTTTAATATTTGATTATATTCTCAACATGCCCCCTCACGTGTTGGCTTGATTTTTTTCATGGTCTAAGCACGTGAAAATTCTTTTTGATAATGGGTGACGGTGAGGTTCGAACCCAGGACCTTTGGCTTGCTCTGATACCATATAAAGAATGGATCTTGTGCCTAACTCAATCCCAAAAGCTAGCTTAAAGTGAGGAAGATTGCCCAAGCCATATAAGGAGATCAATGACCACTTATCCCACCGATGTGGGAGAACTCAACACCTCGTCTCACGCCCAGGGCTGGACATCTAGAGCGTGGATAATATAAGAGGGGGCCCAACATTGGAAACAATGAATTGGGACGGGTCTCGCTCTGATAACATATTAAAATGTGACTATCTGATCTAAAATCTTAAACTGTTAGATATAACACACTTTTAATTATTTTATTATATTCTCAACATTATTATTTCATTTTTTATTTTGATTCATTTATGTAAAAATGTTTTACTTAAGCTGACGGTCTATCAGAAGCAGTCTTTCTATCTTTACGAGTTAGGACAAGATATGCTTACATTCTATCCTCCCCGTACTCTATTTATGAGATTCATTACACTGGTTGTTGTTGTATTATTTCACTTAGAAGATTTGACTTTCAATTTAACCAATGTGCCTTTTTAGTCCTTGAACATCAGCCTTTTAAGTACGTAATTGATGCAATATATATTAGCTTTCTTTGAGCTTACTCAATTAAAGTACAACAATGGCTTGTTTGTGAACATATCGAAGACTTATTTAATACTAGGGCAAAAGTGTAAATATATTCTTCAATTTTGCGATTTAGAACAGATATATCTTCCGTTAAAAAAGTGGTGGATACATACCTCTGCCGTTACAAAATGGTGCAAATATATCATGTCGTTACACAAATGGTGCAAATATACCCTTTTCGTTGACGGAAATTTTCTAAAAAAATGCTTAGCTTATTTTTTAATTTAAAATATCATCTCGTCGCTTTTAAAAAAAAGTCTACCAATTTTTTTAGTAGACATATTTTTCTAAAGCTACATGGTAATTTTTTTCTCGTGGATCGGGTTTGATTTGCTTACAAAGTTAGCTCCGTGGCTTTAAGAAAAAATAAGTCTACCCATTTTTTAAAATGAATCAGACCCGACCCACCAGAAAAAATTACCACGTGGCTTTAGAAAAATATGTCTACTAAAAAAATGAGTACTTTTTATAAAGCCGAGTGATATTTTTTTTAATTCAAAAATAAGATTAATAATTTTTAAAAAAAATGTCGTCACCAAAAAAGGTATATTTTTACCATTTTATAATGGCAGGGTATATATCCACCACTTTTTTAACGGAAGATATATCTGCTCTAAATCGCAAAGTTGAGAATATATTTACACCTTTGCCCTTAATACTATCATAGGAAACTACTTTTTTTTTTTTGTATAACGGTCAGTAAAATGGAGATTTGGGTATGGCTTTAGTGTGGAAATAAAAAAAATCTTTATCGTTGTCGTATTTCAACACTTTGACCAATAAGTCAAATAGTTTTCTCACAAAAGAGGAAATCAATACACACGTGTTTATAAAAATACATAAACTATAGATTAATCCATATATTTTTATCCAATATACAAACTTTTGAAAAACGTCATGAATGGAAAATAACAAATTTCATACATGAATTATTGCTTCATTTCTGTTTAATTCATGTATTATTTCAATTAGAGCATAACTTTCAATGTAATCGATGATCCCTTTAGGTCTTTGAAGATGATTGACTTGACTTTTTTATTGAATTTTGATAAAATATTGAAAAGTATCGATAAGTTCTCGAGGAGCAACAATGGAGAGAAAAGTTGAAGGTTCAATTGTGAATCATGAAAATCATATTAGAATGAAAATGAGTCTGCGACGGTGTTGATGACCAAAGTAAAGAAAATAAGTACCGAACAGCTGGCACCAGCTAACAAACTGTTTGACTATAAGAAACTAAAATATCTAATCTACACTAACTAACTAAAATGGATAAGTGTGCAAGTGGTTAAATATACAAAGGTGCTATAATATAAATATAAAAACAATGCAATCTCATTACCCCCTCAAGGTGGAGGTGAGGGACTCACAACTAGCTTGCCAAGTAGATTTGAATGCTTGATCCCTGTTAATGGCTTGGTGAAGATGTCAGCTAACTGCTCATGAGTAGAAATGTGATGAAGTGAGATCAAACCTTTATGGAGCTTCTCACGTACAAAATGGCAATCAACCTCGATGTGTTTGGTGCGTTCATGAAAACAAGATTCCTGGCTATGTGGAGGGCTACTTGACTATCACAATACACATATATGAGCAAAGTGAATGGAACTGTTAACTCTTCAAGCAACCTGGCAAGCCAAACAAGCTCTCCAACAACCTTTCTTACAGACCTGTATTCAGCCTCAGCAGATGACAATGATATGGTGGTTTGTTTCTTTGACTTTCAGCTAATTGGAATGTATCATAGAAAAATAATGTAGCCACTAACAGACTTCCTTGATTCAGGGCAAGTAACCTAGTCAGAATCACAATATGCATCGACCTTGTAATTCTGCTGCTTAGACATGAATATTCTCAAACAATGGTCTCTTTTCAAGTACCTTAAGACATGAAAAACATCCTTAAGATGTGTATCTCGTGGGTGCTGCATGTATTTACTCAGGTGCTAGACACTATAGGCAATGTCCAACCTTGTGCCAGTGAGGAAATTAAGCATTCCAATAAGCTTTCTGTAATATGTAGGGTCAAAAAATAGAATGCCATCATCAAATCTCAATTTGATTGAAGGATCCAGTGGTGAGGACACAGTTATGCAGTGAGTGCAATTAAACTCTTCAAGTAGATCCTGAGTGAATTTCCTTTGTGTGATCAAGACTTCATCTTCTTTGTAAAATACTTCCAAGCCAAAAAAGTAATGGAGTTGTCCCAAATCTTTGATTTTAAAAGTTGCATGGAGATATTCCTTTAAAGACTAAATTTATTGAACATGAGTACATGTGATGATAAACATCCACTTAGACAGCTACAAGTATGACCATGAGACCCTCCCTCTTATAGAAAAGAGAATAGTCATACATAGAGTGCTTGTAACCTCTAGAACATAAAGCCTCAGTTAACTTTGCATACCATTCATACCATTGCCTGCCGGTCTGTTTGAGGCCATATAAGGACTTTCTAAGCCTTCAAATTAGACCAGGTTTGTCTACCACTAAACTCCAGGGTACCTTGATGTGCCTAGAAATTACGACATATTTGATAATATTTTCATGGATTATTGTTGTCCTTTATGCATTTGTAGTAGTCTTTTCTTATGTTATTTTGATTTTTATAGGATGTTTACATTGGGACACCAAGAATGAGAAAATGTGCTGAAACATGATAAAAAATGGAAGAAGTGCTGAGAAGGCCACTTCTGCGGACCGCAGAATGGTAGCTATGCCGCAGAATCAAACAGGGAAAGAAGAATTTCGGAGCTCCGAAGTGTGACCCAAACCGCGGTCCTCGCTTTTGTTCTGTGGACCGCAATCCGATCTGCAAACCACTACTTCAACTTGAGTTTAACTCTGATTGCAAAGACTCAAGACACTTCTGCGAGCCGCAGTGCAGTTCTGTGGATCGCAGTTCAAGACAGTCCAAGCAAGGAACCACTCTGCGAACCCTAGGTCCGTTCTGCGGTCGCAGAGTGGTCAAGCGGTGACATTTTTGTAATATCGTGTAGTCCAAAAATTGAGTCCCTATGGGACACATGATTTGATACCTAGATTCTAATATATCATAGCCACTTTTGAATATTCCTTGTCCCATTTTTCACTATTCATCTTTTAGTTAATCATTTCAAGAAAAAAGTTCTTGATCCATTGTGTAAAGACTAGTGTTCATCATTAATCATTGTAAGCATCCTTTTATATTCATTATGTCTTGTTACATTTATTAATGTGTTGTGTATTTATTACTAGCAATGAGTGACTAGATTTAGGTTGAGATTGTGATAAAATAATGGAATGTGGTAGTTGGGGTATTTGATAAACAATGAAAAATGTGTATTAATGTTGGATTCAACTACCCCTCATAATTAATGTTAAATGATTGGTTGCGAACATCTCTTTCTTGCCTAGTCTCTAGTAAAACTTGAGAAAGGAGACTGAAGTTTAGGAAATGAGTATGTTGATTAGGACTTAGGGCTTTAAACCTCATTTAATGATTTCTAATTTTAATTAGAAGGGAATCAACTAATGGTACATAATGGATGTTCATAAATGTCACACTTTAGAAATGGGTTATTTTTTGGTGGTGGCGGAAATGGTTTTGATATGCCGCAAACGAAGAAAAGATTGGTAATGTTGCAGCAACAAAACCCTATATATATATATATATATATATATATATACTTGTTCAAAGAATTGTAGTATGATATATATTATATAAATAATAATATACTTGTTTATTGATAAGAATACTAGTTGAGTATGTTGGAGATTTTTAGAAAAGACTTAAATGTGTTTTGATATATTTAATTTCGTTATTACTAATTCTTGAGACTCCTTAAATTTAGCTTTTTATTAATAGCAACATTCTTAATTTATGGTATAATATCATAGGGTTTGAGATAATGTTTCCTTAATGATAGGTAGGAAAGTAGAACTTGTAGGGACGAATTAAAGAAAAAAAATATAACCGATATCATATCTAAAGATTTTTCTTTTTATCATTTATAGGATATATTTTGCAGATTCTGTAAATTAAAAAATAGTTGTAGGCTCAGTAAATAATTGTAAATTTACTAGTATTTGTGTAAGTTACCCAATAATTTAGCCCGTCCATAGACACCTCCGAATTAAATGAATTAACCCATACTAACAAGAACTGGAAATCTGGAACAACACAATGTATCAAAACCGTAATTTTTCTTAGATCAACAATACTACATAAATTAAAGTTCACAATTGACAAACTCAAACATATAAAAGTCCTGAAATAGTTACAACTATGATAAGTCTCACATACAAATATATTGAACTAATATTTCATCACATCATGATTGTCTATAATCATACATAAATACAACAATAATAATATTTATATAAGTAATTAAGATCCATAATTCACTTTGAAATTGAAGGGACAAGTGATTCCCAGAAACATACATCTGAAACACAGGTAACAGGATCACTCATAGCTCCATTCTTGAAATTCCGGTTGAATGCATTAACATTTTCGACTCCAATCATCGGATTCTGGCCGGAAATCGCGCTCCATGAGTCTTCTACAGGAACAGTGATGGTCGGAGAGACGTTATCCAGACGACACATATTATTATTATTATTGTTATCGTTGGTACCAAGTGATTGAGGAGTGTTCAAGTAATTTTGGAGGAGATGACTTAAACTTGAGGTTAATGAACCTCTAGCTACCATGTCCTCTGCCAACTTCACCTGTATAATTGCATGAATTTATTTTTTGAGAAATGCATCATGCAAAAAGAGTCCCAAAAAATTGACTAATAATTAGCTATGTCATTTATCCCAAAACGGAAAAATGGATGAAATTCACAAATAGTTAATTTTTAGTCTTATGTAAATTAAATTATAACCACTGTCATGGAGCTTGAACTTTCAAATTCCACACGTGGAACTCTAGGATATCGTCATGAATTTCACACGTGAAATTTGAAAATTTATGACAATGATTGTTTTTAAAAAACAGGATTGAAAAGTGGCCAGCAGGCGCCATTCCAACACTTTTGACCCCAAGGATTTCAAATAGGTAGATTAAACTAAGCTTGAGCAGGTTAAAATAGGTTGAGTGATTATACCCAGAAAATTTACTTGCATTCAGATGAGATGGTCAATTTTGACTTTCATAACCAACCCGCTTTATTCAAAATCATTTTGCATTTGTTTATTTATCCTTTTATAATTTATTTTATTACCAAATTCCTTTATTTCTTATGACTATGTTTAATCAACTAAACCCGAAAAGGTAATTTTTTTTAAAATGTTTCGATAACTTGGTTCAATATGGGTTGGTAAAACTTTTTAGATGGACTATACTCAATTAACCCGCAAATGAATACGGATCCCAACTAATAAAAAACTTAGATGAGTTGGCCGGATTATATTTTTACAGGCTAAATTTAAACCTTCTACTTTTAAGGAAACATTCAAATGGTAAATATAGTGGTAGGAGTACAATACTTTGGCTCTTAATGCTTCCACGTCTGACTTGAGCACTCTGTTATTTGTTAAAGCATCTTTGTATTGTTGAGTAGCATCTGCAAGCTGCTTGAACAATGATGAATTTTCACCTCTAAACTGATCAACCTGGAAAAGAAAATGTAAAATTCTTCAAAGAAAATTTGTCGAAGGAGAACTTATATAACAATTAATATTATTGATGACCATATAATGGATGATTAGTATGAAAATTTGTAGTGAGAAAGTTTACAAGCACATATGGATTGAGAAATTAATTACACTTTTTATACAATATATATACACGTCATATATATTTTTTGTATAATTTGTGTATAATAAATGTATAATCGGTGTACAATATATACACACTAATGATACACATATTATACAATTATTATACACTATTTACAAAATGTATAATGATCAGCATTTCTGAAAGAGGTGAAGATCACCAGAAAATGAAGACCGACATGAACCCATGGCGTTGCTTCCATGACGAAAAGGCCGGAGAAACACCAATAAACATAAATTCGGTCATATTTGTGTAATTTAAATGGATACGACGTCGTCTTCTACGTCAATGGTAGTAGCGAATAACAGAGATGCTCCGGCGACCACAGCGGGGATGATGGCGTTTATACATATATATATATATATATATATTTATAAAGAGAGTGAGAGTTATAGCCCTTTTTAGGAGCTCATCTATGTAAGATCCGGCGCGGACGGTGGAGACACGACGATTAGAAGAAGGCAACCGACAGGATGATCTGGACCGTTGATTTAAACGATTGTTGTCCGATCCATGAAGAAGAAGAGGCGTTGATCCATCACCTCGAAATTTTCGAAGGAGGTTGCATTTCCGGAGCAGCGCGGCGACGTTGTGGTCGTGCTTGGTGGAGGAAGAAGGAAAAATGGCGTTGGTTTGCGGAGGACGATCGATAAAGTCAAAGGGGGAAGAGAGAGTCGTCGTCGGATTCTGAGGTTTTTTGTTGTAGATCCGGCGGCTAAATTTTATCTTTATTTTGGGATGAAGTTTGTTATTTCGGATACTTTGTATAAAGAAGGGCTAAAATTGGTTTTATTTATTTTTAATGTGTAGGTAGCATCCTTTACGCGAGAGAAGTCGAAGTGTTGCTGGAGACGATCACCGGCGATTCTTCTGGTAGCATCACTCTCTATTCTCATTTTCTTAATTTTCGCTTCTGTCTGTCGGAAAACCCATTTCTGGCGAACTTAGTCAACTATGAACACTAGTGGATTTTCATGCTTGTGTCCTTTCGTCAGAATCTGGTAACCTTTGAATTTCTATTTTGTATTATTTAGGATGTGTTTTTCTCACTTATCCATATTCTCCAGTGTGTATACTTGATCATGAGCCCGAGAACTCGAAATCCTCTGAACATCGATCTCCCGGAGTCTCTGGATGCTCGGTGATTGTTTATGATATCATGTGCTTACAGGCCATTAAGGTCCCTCTCTTCTTCTTTTAATTTGAGTGTCCTAGGTGATTTGTATGCATTCTATGAATGTCTTGTCTTCAAGCTATTGTTCGTAGCCTTTGATTTTTAATTTGAAATATGTCAATATTCAGTTTATCCCTAAATGTGTGATAGAACATTGATGGGTTCAGATGTATTTGGTAGCATATAGAATGTATCTTGGGATATATATATATATTCTTCGTATTCACATCTTAGGGTCTTTGGGCATTTATGCTGTCTACTTTTTCCGTCAATTATAATTAACAAATTTCAAGCCCGTTCTACCGATTGTGTATTTTTGGGTTATCCATCTAATCATCGTGGTTACAAATATTTTGATTTATCGTCTAATAAAATCATAATTAATCGTCATGTTCTTTTTTATGAAACCCAATTTTCGTTTGCTAAAGTGAGTAGTCATGTGCCTAGTTCGTATAATTTTTTAGATGACGAGGTCTCATCATATATTATCCACCATTTATCGGACTTGTCCCGTGACCAAAATACGCCACTGTTCCGCCGATTCTGCCCAATGGGCCAGAAACACGACCTAGTAACGATCTCGGTACTGTTCCAGTGTTCCAGCCTACTCTAGTATCAGCTTCCGCCCCTTCTGGCCAGTCCGTCACCGCCCCGCACATTGCCCCAAATTCACCTAACACTACCTCAAGTCAAGGGCCCGTTACTCGTAGTTAAAGGAGTATTTTTAAACCAAAATAACATTTTAATCTCAATTCTAATGTCTCTAAATCTCCACTACCACGTAACCATGTGTCTACACTACATGATCCGAATTGGAAATTGGTTATGACTGGCGAATATAATGCTCTTATTGAAAATAAGACGTGGGAGTTAGTACCCCGTCCATCTGGTGTTAATATTATTCGGTCTATGTGGATTTTTACTCATAAAGAAAATTCTAACGGTTCTTTTGAGATGCATAATGTTCGTTTTGTAGGTGATGGTAAAACTCAACAGGTTAGCATGGATTGTGGTGAGACATTTAGTCCGGTGGTCAAACCGGCTACCATTCACATTGTTCTTAGTTTGGCTCTCTCAAAATCATGGCTTATTCATCAGTTGGATGTAAAGAATGCTTTCTTACACGGTGATCTTAAGGAGACAGTCTATACGCATCAACCCTTGGGTTTTTGAGATCCCAATCATCCTCATCATGTCTGTTTGCTGAAGAAGTCCTTGTATGACCTTAAGTAGGCCCCGCGGGCTTGGTATAAAAGGTTTGAAGATTATGCATCTACTATTGGATTTTCTCACAGTCGGTCTGATCATTATCTCTTTATATATCGTTGTGGTACTTCTCTGGCATACATTTTATTGTACGTATATGATATTATATTGACTGCTTCATCTGATAATCTGCGCAAGTCTATCATGTCACTTCTCAGTTCTGAATTTGCAATGAAAGACTTGGGACCCTTGAGTTATTTCTTGGAAATTGATGTCACGTGTCATTCAGGTGGTCTATTTTTATCTCAAATGAAGTATGCTGCAGAGATTATTGAGAGAGATGGTATGTCATCTTGCAAGTCTACTTCCACTCTGATTCATATCAAACCGAAGCTAAGTACTGCGTCAAGCACACCATACGAGGATCCCACACATTATCGAAGTCTTGCAGGGGCACTTCAGTATCTTACTTTCATGAGACCTGATATTACTTATGCAGTTCAGCAGGTTTATTTATTCATGCATGACCCACGGATTGAGCACATGCATGCGCTTGAACGCATTATACGGTACATCCAGGGCACACTTGATTATGACTTGCATTTATATCCTTCTTCCGTCTCTACTCTTGTGTCATATACAGATGTTGATTGGGGTGATTGTCCTAATACCAGACACTCAACATCTGGTTATTGTATGTTTCTTGGGGATAACTTGGTCTCGTGGTCTGCGAAATGCCAGGCTACATTATCGCGATCCAGTGCAGAGGCTGAGTATCGAGGCGTGGCTAATGTGGTATCTGAATCATATTGGTTGCGTAATCTTTTATTAGAATTACATTTTCCTATTCAGAAAGCTACCTTAGACTATTGTGATAATGTTAGTGCAATCTATCTTTCTGGCAATCCGGTCCAACAGCAGCGCACTAAACATATCGAGATGGATATTCACTTTGTTAGCGAAAAGGTAGTTCGTGGACAAGTACGCGTTTTACATGTGCTCTCTAGATACCAAATTGCTGACATCTTTACGAAGGGCCTTCCCTCAGTTCTATTTGAAGATTTTAAGGACAGTGCGTACGACAACCGCCCGCTATAACTGCGGCAGTGTGATAGAATATAGCACGGTACCGTGCTCAAATATGATTAGGATTGTAATTAAACTAGTGTACAAACTTACTATAGTTGTAGAATTCTTGTACAAGTATGATTAGGATTTAGAAGTATAGTATGAATAGGATTTTCCATATTTGGAGATTGTAACTTGTATATATACCTCATTCATTAATGAAAATAATCAAGGGATCATTTCTTTCGGTTAGGAATTGAAAATCTAGAATGCATTCTCTTATTTCTTATGAACTGAAATTTTGTGTGATTTGGTTGTTCACATATTTTCTTTTATCTAAAAAAAATCTTTTTATACATTTTACGGGATCTGGGGATTTCAATTTACTAGTCAAGATGCAATTCTGAAGATATCGATATGCTAGGACTGTTAGACAAAACATTAGTATTTACTAGGGATGTTATCCTTGTGGATTGATGAGTTGTGTAAATAGTATTGTAACTTATATATTTTTGTAAATAGTGGTACTAGTAAGATGTTAATTCGTATTTTTAATTTATAGTAGTGATAACTTATTTATATGTATTTGTATATATATATTAGAAACTGTATTTAGCTGCAAGTACTAGTTTTTTCGTTATAATTGTAAACAGAATGGGACCAACAATTGCTTCACACATTTGATGACCATAGGTGTGGTCGCAAAAGAACATTAAGGACCAATTGAGCTTGTCTGAATATTTTAGGCACTAAGTAACCCATCTGTTTAGGGACCGGATATATAGTCCTTAAAAATATTATAGGGACCAGATTTCTTCTGGTCGCCAACATTTAGGGACCACCGTCAAGTAAAAGTCGTCGCTATATACCTTTAGTGGCGGAGCCTATAGCAACGGGTGGCAACCAGAGTTTTCCTGTCGCTATATATCTTTAGGGAATAGAAATAGACTTTAGGGACCATGTTTCTCGTCCCTAATAGCAATTTTTCTTGTAGTGAATGTCGATCAAATTACCTAGTGACATGATCAAAGTTTCCAGCAGTGTGACTAAAAATAAATCCGAGAAAGAGACTTCCATTTCCCGCCATTGTTTTTATTGAAATTTTGATTTTTTAAAAGATAAAATAGTAGATTATCCCTTATTTTAACAAATAAAAAGATATAAAATTAAATATTCAATCGATCTGTCTTTTTTTTCTTTGATTCGTAGAAAGATATATTCTGATTTAAATACTTCATCTTTTTTTCTGATAGAATAATAGTAATAATAAAATTATACTCTATAAGTAAAAGTGAAGTAATTAATACAACTATAATTTACATACCTGATTTTCAAGATCAGCTAAATGTGCTTGCTTTCTTCTTCTCGAACGCCTTGCAGACTCCCTATTAGATTCTTGCCTGATAATTGAAACCACCATATCCAAATTATTAGCAAATACAACTTAGAATCAGATTACAAATCACTTATAAAATAATTATTTTATGTAAAGATTTATTATAAGCATTAATTGGTAACTAAACCTGGTATAATAATAGAGTAAATTACGATGACAAAGTAAAAATACTTATATTATCAATATATTTAACCTAAATTTTTAATGATGATTTTCCAAAATCATGTTTTAGTAATTCTATTTGTTTTATTAGTATTGTCTAGCAAACATAACTCATTTTTATTTTATTGTGGAAAACTAAATGGAATCTTAACATTTGTCAGTTTTAGTAAGAACTTTCATCCACCATTGTCACTTGTGTGTATACTTAATATGTAATAAATACATAATAAACATATAATTAATACACATAGAATATATATAAATTATACATTGATCATCGGATGAGTATGCACTGCAGACTGACGAAAATTCATTTAAAAATTAAAATTATGTTTTACTATGTATTTTTTAAAACTGCTGAAAAAATTATATAGTAGTACTCCGTAGTAAGTCTTTTTCCGAAGTAAAATCTCAAATAAAATTTTAACCTTCTGATACGTTTAATGTCTAAGGGGTCCGTACTTTGCTCGCACGGGCCCACTTCACCGTCCAGGTCATCATCATCATCAGATTGGTAGGACCCACTAGTAGCTCCGATAGCTTGATTATCTCTCACTTTGGGCATAATAGTTGGTGTTGGACTCCCAGCTGAATATTTTAACCAAAAAGAATCAAAAACAGAAAAAGACGTTATCTCATTGAAAAAAAAATAAAGTTTAAGATGTTTTCTTGATTTGGTTGGTGATTAATATTTACTTTATAAATTATATTATAAAGGTTAATGATATTAAAAAAAGTGGACAATGTATTTGTGAAATGTGATTATTAGAAATATAAAGATAATATTTTTGAAGAAGCGAGTGATATAAGATTTATGCATGTCGCATGTCCTTTTCGTATATCATATAGCAGGTCTCTTTAAGATTTATGCACATTTGGCCTCTCGATTATTGGTAAATTATGATTTTGATCCTGGTGATATTTGACAAAGCATATTTAATCTTAAATTAATTGAAATGTGTTTTTTAGTCCTTTTATGTAGGAAATATATTATATTTAAATTATTTTTAGAATTTTTATTACATCAAACATGAAATAACAATATAAACTTAACAGAACACATGAGAAATTAGGTAGCAAAATGGTTGATGATAATCTTATATTGGTGAAAGTTCACAAGTTCACATTTCAAATAATTGAAAATTAAATAGCTTAGTCAAATATCACAAGAAGCAAAATAGAATTTACCAATAATTAAGGGACCGGAAATGTTATATAATCCAATTGACAAATAAGATAGTTATAAAGAATATTATTCTGTCCATAAATAAATAAGGGAATTCACAATGATTTATGGTAATTGAATATTAGAAAATAACTTTCTCATAACAATTTTTTTGGACACAATAACTTTCATCATATAAAACATAACCTGTAAATATGATTTATTTTATAATGTGAATTAGCAAATATACCACAAATTGAAGACTGTGAATCGACAGTTACAGAAATGCTGGACTGCTTGGGAGTAAGATTTGGAGACCAAAGAGGCTTGTCTGTCAATCCACGATTTGAGAAATCATTTACTACCTCCTGCCATTGCAAAATAAATAAATAAACTTTTAAGTACTATGAAAAAAAAAGGTGGAATTACCAAAATTAGATTTACTAACTAGTAAAAAATTATTTCTAGTATTTTCCCCTAATTTATACCTTACTTAAGAAAAATATAACTCTATATTTAGTTTATTACCATTTGAACAATAGTATAAATTTTACCGCAAATATTCTACAAATAAAACAATAGATGAAACTACTACTAATATAAAACTGGTTTTATAATTAAAATATGATTCAAAATTTATGATCAAACAAATGTTTGAAGATTTACTTCTTTTGGAAACTTCTGAATAGTATTAGTAATATAATTCTACAAAATTATTAGTTATGTTGCATCATCAAGAAGGTATTTTCCAAAACATTAATATAGATGTGTCTTTTTAGAGCTTGAACGGCTATTTCACTATTCAACTAGATAGCCAATCTATTATTAAGAAAAATAGAAAGTATAACATTGAAACATTTGAGAATTTAAAAAGCTACTGTACAATCAGCTTGCTGATTATTTATTTTATTGAAAAACTTTTATAGAAAAAATGCAAGACTAGTTGCTATTTTTATAGTTTGTTGAGCTAATAATTCATTTTTATCATAAGATAAAAGTAAAAGAGAGAAGGAATTTCATTGTATACAGTACAAGCAACTAAATAGCATGATGTAGTAAGAGCATAATGTGTGATGCAATTATGATACGTATTCGAACTTTACTGAAGTCAAAAGCCTAACATTTTATTAGAAAAGAGCAAAAGAATCAGCCTATTATCCACCGAGTTTTAAATTATGCGTCAATAAACATTGTCAATTTTTTTTGTTATAAAAAAAGAAAATAAAAATAGCTACTAATAATTGAATTATTTTCTTGTATTATTGAGTTACTCCGAAGGACATTAGTGTTGTTAAACAACTAAAGAAGACTTCAAGAATCATCCCAAATTATACTCCCCTCCTCTCCCAACCCCCACCCCACCACCCCACCACCCCACCACCCCCTACCCCACCCCGCACCCCCCAAAAAAAAATGTGATCTCTAAAGATATCCCTAGGGAACTTCTAAATGACCAATCAAGCTCTCTCAAAACTATACTTTCATGTATACCCTATTTTATTTCATACTTGTGTGTGTGGTATATGAAAGGGACAGGAATATATAATTATTGTATTTTTCTTTTCATTTTTCTAATTTAGTTTTTGATGCAGTCATTCTCAATCTATACCTAATTTTTAATATAATACAAAGAACTAAGACAATCTCAAAACCACATACTGCCCATAGAACCTAATCAAAGGCATAAATCAATCAACTCCCCACTTAAAAATAAATAAATTACTTAGAAATGTACAATCACTTTCTTAAACTCAATTTTTTGTCATATTATATATTATTATATTCCCCTGAAAGTTACACAGCGAACCGACCATTCACAGTAACGTGGAAATTCAATACTTAAAAAGTTAATTTAGTAGTACTATGGAAAGACCCTCAAATATTATTTAAATCCTTAATTTAATCATTAAAAAAAAAGTCATATCCCAAATTATGCCTCTTTAAGCATCGTGAATTTGGTTGGAAACTGTTAATCAATTGAAAACGTATCCTCACTATAAAGACAAAAGGGACTTAAAATATAAAATCCTATTAATTATGTAAAAAGATAAAATCATAATTATTTTAAAAAAAAATAAGAATTACTTTGATATTTGTTCTTTAGAACCATAATAAAGTTTCTTATAATCTTCTTGTTATATATGTCTGATCAAAATGTCATAATTTGGATTATAGTTTCACGAATTCATATTCAACGATCTTGAATGTTACTGTTAATCGTTAGATCTTCTCTTGTCGTAATTTCTAAATTTTCAGAAAATATAAACTTAAACGTACCATTTCTAGAACTTTTCTTAAAAATATAAATAATTTTTCTATAAAATATTTTCTAGAGTTTTTCACAGACTTATTAGAAGTTAATATGATTTTGCAGTCACTTGTCACTTGAACACCACCAATAGTAAAGAGTCACGTCCCAAATAAAGATTGGCCCTTTTGTATTTAATATTTGTAAACATTATAAAGTAGCTAGGGTCTATCATAATATTTAATAAACAATAAACCACCAATTGTACTTTATTTCAGCCAATCAGATTCCAAAATCTCCGTAGCATCTTCTCTTTAAATATCAACCCACCTTTTCATTATTCTTATTCTCCTTCAACATTAATCATCTCTTTCTTTCATTTCTCCCCCTTTTTAGTTCTAATATATTGTTTTTTTAACACCATCAAAAGTGTTGTACAGTGTACACCACCAATAAAGGACAGTTCGATACACTAAGCTTTCGTTATACGTTAAGGTCGAAAAAGGGTCGGACCTGAAGGATCAGACTACAAGGTCTGTTGTATGCGGTTTTATCTTGCATTTCTGTCAGACTATTTACATGGCTTGAACCCATGAACTCCTTATCACATGACATCAACTTTACCGGTTAATCCAAGGCTCCCCTTCGCAGTATACACTACCAATGTCCTCGAAATTTCTAATTAAAAGAAAATTCATTTCCAAGCTATCTTTCAAACAAATGATCTCTCAAATTTGAGTATTATTTCATCCTTATAACATGTTAAGTTCCCTTTATATAACTAAAAAAGGACATGAGAAGAAATATAAACACACTCCCTTGTACAAATTTTGGAAAGCGCACAAACGCACACAAGAAAATTATTCAAAAAGAGCATCAAATGGTGTAATCTAGTGGTCAATGACGTAGGTAATTAAGAATTATGAGATTTATGTTCAAATTTCAACAAAAATAAAAACTCTAGATGATTTTTTAGAATAGAATTACATGGTACTTATGCTGGTGATGAGAAATAAAAGGTACCCGCGAAATTAATTGAGGTGGTGCACATAAATTGGCCCAAACACCACAAATATTTTTAAAAAAAAATCAAGAAGTTCTTAGAGGCAAGTGCTAACCTGATTTCTCATAGTAAATGAAGGAGCAACTGAGCAAATATTGCCAAAAAGTTGAGCATGGACATTATTATTGTCATGAATGTTATCATTATTAGTATTTTGATGATGATAACTTCCTCCAAATCCATCACCAATTTTTGCATCTTCTCCATAAGTCTTGTTATGATTCAAGTAATCATCAAAAGCCAATAAAGGAGGACTTTTCTTCATGTCTCTAGTAGCAAAGTTAGCCATTTTCTTCTCCATAATCTAAAAAATATGAAGATGCTTAGCAAGGAAGTACTTGGAGTGAGTGGGGATAGGGGGAGGAAAGAAAAGGGGGGAAAGAAGAGAAGCCAAGTGAATGATTATATAGAAAAGTCAGAAGCCAAAGTAGGTTCCTCATGAAAGGAAAAGCCAAGAATCAATTCACAGATAAAGTTGTTTTCTAGTCTCAATTACTTTTATATCCTTGTGGTGAGCTTTAATTACGATATTATTATTATTTTCCTTATTTAATTTTGTTGAGTAATTTCATTTTTTAAAAATAACAACTAGCTCCACCTATGGGTTTTTATTTGAACCGAGATCCTATTAGAAACAATCTTTCTATCTCCAAAGTAGGATAAAATTTGCATACCCGCTACCCTCCCGATACTCATTTATGAAATTATATTGGGTATGTTTTTATTGTAACTAGCTCCACTTATATGTGAGTTTTGCATCTTATGAGAATTTACATTATCGATTTCAAATCCGAATAAAGGAGCAAAATTACATCCTACATTTGAGGACTTGTTTGTGGTTGAACTTGCTTATAACAACAATTATCAAGCGAACATTGTTATGATTTGTGGTGATTAGAGAAACATTATTGTGGATCTCAAATTATTTGATTCGAGGCTAGTAGCGTCAAGCAGGGGAGCCAAGTAGGTTCATCCGCCTAAAAATTATGTGCCCTTCATCTAAAAAATTGTCTTGATTCAGATTACGTGGGTCAAACTAAATAATATCCGATGTGAATTCGGACATAAAATATTTGAGGAAAAAAATAATAAGACTTAGTCTCATTGCCTGCAGGGAAATAATTTTTTTAAAATAAAATTTATTTATTTAGAAATTATATAAAAAATATTATAAGTTACATTAGTTAACAATTCAAAATATTTAGAAAGTAATTGAAAAAATTATGGTCAAAGAAAATTCTTTTGACTGTCCAACTAGTAACTGAGACAATCATTTTGGACCGAGGGAGTTCTGTTTATACATGGTTCAAAATTATTATGTATATACGGTTAATATTGAATTTCCTTTGATTTTTCCATGTGTTTACTTTTTTATATTTTAAATTCCTTAGTGAAATTCTTGACTCCGCCACTTATGCGAAGAGGTCGAATGAGATGAATATAGAGTTTATTGGTTGGATAATACATTCTCACAAAGAAAATATGTATTCTATTAAGAATAGATAGCGCCTTTTCACAAATTATTATGTTTGTCCAAAAAACATTTTTAAATTTGATTCACTCTAAATAAAATTCCAACAAGTTAGAGCTTTAGATTAGGGACAAAGCTTTGGTAGAGTATAAATTGTACTCCCTCCGTTCCAAAAATATCTTCTTACTTTTTTTTATTAGTTTGTTCCAAGAAGATTGACTCCTTTCTATATTTATAAACAATTTAACTTTACGAGATAATTTACAACACAAATATCTAATATTTGTTTTGGACCACATATTTCAAAAGTCTTCCTTTATTTCTTAAATTTTGTGTCAAGTCAAACTAGACCAATCTTTTTGGAACAAAGAGAGTACATGAAAGGTAATGAGATACTCCCTCCGTCTAAATTTATATGATGTAGTTTGATTGAACACATTTTAAAAAATAAAGGAAGACTTTTGAATCTTGTGGTCTAAAATAAGTCAAAGATATTTGTGTGGTTATAGATCATGTCGTTAAATATAAAATGTAAAGTTTAAAGTTAAATTATTGTCAAATAAAAAAATACATCTTTCTTTTTTAGACTGACTAAAAAGAAAGACGTGTTATATAAATTGAGAAGAAAACAGGAAAACTAGCTAGGCCTTTGCACGTACATTGAGTCATAAGAAGTTCTTGAACAAATAGTTACGGTAGTGCATTAAGTATAACTTTCACATAAGCCCTCCATGATCAGGGGCAGATGTAACATTTAAGTGTCGGGTTCATCTGAATTTAATATTTTTTGATATAAAGTATAATTTATATGTAAAAATTCATTAAAATAATAATAAATAATAAATTTGAACCCATAAATTTAAAAATACAATAAATTATGTAGAATAGTGTAATTCTCTTTGGTTGGAGACTTCTCATTAATGCAATATTTATAGGTGTTTACAATTTACAAACCTAATTGGAGAGGATCTCTACTTTACATAATTACACTAGAATAATAATTATAGAACATATGGAGAATATTAATATATTCTCTATCACACCCCTCAGTCAGAGCGGGAGGAGGCCGGACGCTGAGACTGGATATGAAGTCAAGGAACAGTTGCCGAGAGAGTCCCTTAGTAAATATATATGCGTACCGATAGGAAGAAGGAACATGTAACACCCGAACATGGCCCATGGCAACTTTCTCACGAACAAAATGAATATTCATCTCAATATGTTTGGTTCGTTGATGCTGAACCGGGTTATGAGACAAGTAAACAGCAGATATGTTATCACAATAGATAAGAGATGTCTTACGCAAGGGACAATGAAGCTCTAGAATGAGGTTTCTGAGCCAACATTTTGGCAACAACGTTCGCAACGCCTCTATCTTCTGCTTCTGCACTCGAACGGGAAAGCATGGCTTGTCGTTTTGCCAACCATGAGATGAGGTTATCACCTAAAAATATACAGTAGCCAGAAGTAGATCGACGTGTGTCTGGAAAGCCACCCCAATTGGCGTCTATATAAGATATCAGCCTGGTCTGTGCAGATGGATAAAGATGTAATCTGTAGTTAAGAGTACCCTTAACATACCGAATGATACATTTAATAGCGGTAAAGTGAGGCTTCCTGGGAGCATGCATAAACAAACACACCTGCTAAATGACATATGCAATATTGGGCCTAGTGAAGGTAAGATACTGAAGTGCACCAGCTAGACTCCTATAAAGAGAAGGATCAAGCACTGAATCCCCGTCATCGTCGCTAAGCTTCGATTTTGAGTCGATTGGAGTGGGCATGATCTTGCAGTTTGCCATTTTAACCCTGCAACAATCTATTCGGCATACTTATGCTGACACAAGAACATTGCATTCTTGGATCTAGTCACGGAAATCCCCAAGAAATAACTCAACTTACTCAAATCTGTCATGGCAAATTCTGATTTGAGCATGGTGATAATCTCATTTTTCAACACACCCGATGAGGCAGTCAAGACAATGTCATCCACATATAGAAATATGTATGCAGTGTCATTATCTCGATGAAAAATAAAAAGTGAATTATCACATTTGTTGCACATGAACCCAATCTGCAAGATATAAGTGGCAAAACGGTCATACCAAGCCCTGGGGCTTGTTTCAAGACATAAAGTGACTTCCGAAGCCGGCAGACATACTGAGGAGCCGAAGGATGCACAAATCCAGGTGGTTGATGCATGTATACAGTTTCTTTCAAATCCACATGTAAGAACACATTTTTCATATCAAGTTGATGAATCAGCCAATTCTTTTCCATAGAAATGCTCAAAACAATGCGGATGGTGGCTGGTTTAGCCAATGGACTGAAGGTCTCACCACAATCAATTCTCTCTTGTAGCCCCATGCCATTTTCCACAAGTCTCGTCTTATAGAGTTTAGGCTCACTAATGTCCCTGAATTTGTGATGATATAGCCACATACAACGAATCACATTGACCCCCTATGGTTTTGGGACAAGATCCTAAGTTTGTTGTGTAGTGAGCGCATCAAACTCCTCACGCATGGCCGCATTTCAACTAGGATCAAGATTGGATAATTTTGGGTTCTTGGGTATAGGTGAGATGGCTTGAGTAGATAGGTTAAAGTGGACTTTCGATTTGAAAATCTCGTGTTGGGCACGGGTTTCCATGTGGTGCATTTGGAATGGGACTGTTTGGGTGTTTTATGGCGGGTAAGGACTTGAGCAGTGGAGCAGTGATGGGATGACGGGGCTCGGGAAGTGGGGTTGTGATAATACGATAGGACTTGCGGACAGGGGGTTAGTCGATGGGGTATGGGGGTCGATGATGCTATCGGGTGGCAGTGGGGTTGTCACGGGATCAGTGGGTAGGCCGGGGGAGATTACGGGTGATAGTGGGGCAGTGGGGTTGTCACGGATGGTAGTGGGGCAGTGGTAGGTGACAGGAGCAGTGGGTGCCGGGGAAGATGACCGAGGTAGTGGGTTTTGAGTCGAACTACTGGCTCCATGGATCATATTATTAAATAGGGGGAAGTGTCTGAATCGTCAAGAAAGTCATAGTCAGTTACTTGAAATTTTCAGACGTTTGCAAAAGGGAAGATGTGCTCCTCAAACGTAACATGGCGAAAGACAAATAGTTTATTTATGGAAAAATCATAACATATGTACCTCATATGGTTGACGGAAAACCCAAGAAGATGCAAGGAGTGGTCCTAGGTGCTAATTTGTGAGGAGTTGTAGAGGCAAGATTAGGGTAACATAGATAGCCAAAGATTCAGAGGTGACCATAGGAAGGGACCCAACATAATAGAATTTCAGTGAGAGTTTTATTTAGAAGGGTACGGGTAGGTAATATATTAAGAAGGTATGCTACCATTTGTAATGCGTATACCCAAAAGGGAGAGGGAGAGAAGCGTGAAATAGCATGGTACGCATCATATTATTAATGGTGCGAAGGATTCTTTCGGCTTTACCATTTTGATGTGAGGTATGTGGGTAAGAAAATTGGAACACAATGTCATTGTCCGTACAAAATTTATGAAAGGGTGAATTCTTAAACTCACGACCATTGTCACATTGAAATGATTTAATGTTCTTTTCAAATTGTGTTTTAACGTAAGATCAAAATTCAAGAAAGGTGGAGTGGACTTGAGACTTATATTTGAGAGGATAGACCCAAAGAAAATGAGAGAAGTTATTTAATAGTACAAAATAATATTTATGACCTAGTTTGCTAGCAATGGAAGATGTCCATAAATCTGCATGAATGATATCAAATGGAGAGAAAGTAACACTCAAAGACGATTGAAAAGGAAGTCTAACATGTTTTCCTAGTGGACAAGAATAGCAGTTGTGGAAAAATTTCTCTTTATTACATTGAATCAAATTATGGCTTCTAAGAAAGTTAAAAATTGCTGCTCTTGGGTGGCCAAGTCGATTGTGCCAGGTTAAAGGAGAGATTGCAGCTAGATATGTATGTGGATTGACACTTGCAGTGAAATTGGAAGAGAAAGGATATATGTTATTACTCGCCCATAAATGAAGTAACTAGAAAGAAAACGTAAGTAGATCAATGATATGCCCAGAAATTACAGCATATTTGATACCAATTACATGAATTATTGATGTCCTTAATGCATTTATAGTATGTGTTTCTTACGTTAATTTGATTTTCGTAGGATTTTTGCTTTGGGACACCAAAAATGAGGAAAAGTGCTGAAAAAATGAAGAAGTGCAGCAAAGACCACTTCTGCGGACTACAGAACCAGACCACAGAATGCAGAATGGGAAGCTGAGTCGCAGAATCAAATAGTGAATAGAAGAAGTTGGAGCCTCGAAGTGTGACCCATTCTGCAGTCCGCACTTTCGTTCCGCGGACCGCAGTCCATTCTGCGAACCACTGCTCCACGACAATTCCAACTCAGATTGTGAAGCTTCAGAGCACTTATGCGGACCGCAGTTCAATTCTAAGGACCGCACTTCCTACCGCAGAATCAGACAGTCAAGATTCAAGGCCACTCTGTGAACCTTAGTCCCATTTTGCGGACTGCATACATGTTCTGCAGTCCCCTTATGCGGTCGCAAAGTGTGTAACGATGACATTTTTGTAATTAGTTATAGTTTAAACTTTTGGATCCCTAATAAGCATTGTCTAGGGTTTTGTAAATACATCTAACTTTTCATCCATCAAATCATTACACTATTCATCTCCCACTTTTGAAAATAATTCTTGTGTCTTTTCAATTCATTTTCTTACAATATTTTATTTCCATTAAAAAGACAAGTTGAAGATTCCTCTCATTGTTTAATATAAAAACCTTTGTAAGCATTCTATGATTACTTTTATGCTTTCATTTATTATGTCTTATAATTTTTATTTCTCTATGAGTGGCTAGAAGTGTAGTTGGGGTTGTGACTGAAAAATAAAATGTAGCTCTTAAATGTAAAAAGAGTGTATTAAATATAGTTGTTAACTACCTTTCATTTCAATTAAATGAGGGTTGGTTGCAAATACCCTTCTAAAGCTTATTTGTTTCTAGTCATACTTGAGAAAGGAGACTAGAATCTAGGGAATGGTAAGTTAATTAAGACTTAGTGCTTTAAACATCATTTAATGATTTTCAACTATAATTAGAAGGGAATCAACTAAGGGTAATAAATGAGTAATCTTATATTCCACACTTTAGGCTTGAGAAAACCTAATAGTGAAATTAAGTGGGTCAAATAGAGAAATCTCCATTTAAATAATAGTTTTCATTGCCCCTACCATATTAAATACACCTAGGTTAAGTAAAGACCCAACACTACTTTCATTAACCAAGTCACAACCCTAATCTTTAATCATATTGGTAAATTCATCATTAGATAAACTTTGAATTAGTAGTTAAAATAATATTTTTAACAAACAATTTGGTTACCTTAGAAATAAAGGATTAGTAAAGAAGTAGTACAAGACGAATAGGACTAGTTTCACGTCATATTCCTTGTGGGATTCGATTCCAACCTAGTTGGGTTACTATATTTGACATTGACCGCATTATACCTTATCATGGTGTAACTTGGGCGATATCGATCAGTAAGATATGATTGAGTGAAAAATCTATAAAGTATTAGTATTCATCGAGTTTGAATACCTATGTGATTACTATGAAATAAATAGGATAAGGGTACAAGTTTTAGTTGTCACGTCTCAAATCGAGAGAGGCATGGCCTGCACCCGATACCATAGTCTTACTCCGAGCGTATAAAACTGTAACTCATAATTGTTGGACATAACCAAAATACGTAGGTTCACAAGGCCAACTTCTTGTACTTTTGATATCATAGGCCGTTAAGGCCGTAACAGGTACTAAACTGAAGGTGGAAAATCATGTCAATTGAGTTGACACACAACCCAAGTATATATAGCTGAAACACAACCCAATATATATATATATATATATATATATATATATATATATATATATATATATATATATATATATATAAACATATGCGGGCCGACAAGGTCACCATGCTCTTTTATAATTGAAATGGATGACTCAAGATATATAAACAAATGACCGACAAGGCCACCATATGATCACTAACTTTGTAGGGTCTATAAGGCCACAACTCAAACTGTACGTACTGAACATGTGTCTACAAAAGCCTCTATGAGTGTCTAACATCAAAATCTGGTCGGGATAGGGCACCGACATATCCATGAAGTCTGTAATCATTTGTTAACAACATGACCTTAGACTCGGGTGCACCCCGAATGAAGTGGAGTCTTACCGTTCCTCTATTAAATATCAACCCCGTCTACTGTGAGGGCTCGTCAAACTGGATACCTGAACCTATAGGCATGAAATACAGTACCCTAATAATGGGACGTCAGTACAAATATATGTACCGAATATAAGGCAGATAATATCTAAATAGTCAATCTAAAATTGAACCGGTACATGCATATATAATGTACTAATGGAAATTTGTGAGTCAAAGGAAATCTGAAGCATACTTACCTTTTCATGACTCACAATATAGCTATAAAGTTTTCATAACTATCTCGCCTCATATAAGGCTCGTTGTATAACTAAATAGCCTTAAAGGCATAAGTATACAGCTGCGAAGACAACTATCCGTCTGTATAGCATCAAAGGCATTGTATATTTGTATAACCCTGAAGACAATTGTGCTCACCTGTACTGCTGTAACTAATATTTGTATTACTAGATTTTTATGTGTTTTAGCATAAATAACGTATAAATGGAATCATGTTAAATGAATATAATATGAGAATGTTGGATTACTCTTTACTTAGATTACCGTACTGTGGGAAATTTGAACTTAACTGAATATGTTATTATACTGTGAAACTACCGTATTATACTGTCATCGTATACTGAATGTGACTACTTGCTTCTGTTAAGTCATAAGCCCTTTAGACTTCACTGAAATACAAGAATGGCACTTACGCATTTCACAAGAGACTATTCGTATGGTGGCTTGATGTGCTGAGAAATTATGGCACATTTAATACCATTTTCATGGATTATTGTTGTCCTTTATGCATTCGTAATAAATGTTTCTTATGTATTTTCAATTTTTGTAGAATTTTTGCATTGGGACATCAAAAGTGAGGAAATGTGTTTAAACATGGACAAAAATATTGTAAAAGGAAGAAGTGCTGAGAAGATCACTTCTACGGACCGCCGAACCAGACTGCGAACTGCAGAATGGTAAGCCAAATCGCAAAAATAGATAGTGAATAGAAGACTCCGGAGCCCCGAAGTGCGACCCAATCTACGATTCACACTTCCGTTCTACAGACCTCAATCTGGTTTTCTAACCACTGCTCCAGTTCAAGTCCAACTCAGATTGCGAAGTCTTAGGGCACTTATGCGGACCATAGTTCAGTTCTGCGGACCGCACTTTCAGCCGCAGTTCCAGATAGTCCAGATCAAGACCCACTCTGCGAACCCTAGTCCTGCTTTGCAGACTACAGACCTGTTCTGTGATTCCTTTCTGCGGTCGCAGAGTGGTCGGCGATGGCATTTTTATAATTACGTCAAATCCAAATTTTGGGCCCCTATATATAGCTACTTGAGATTTTGTGATGAACATCACCTTTTCATATTATTTTATGATTTGACTACTTGTCTTTTCATGTGTGTTGGCTATTGAGTAGACTAAAGAAACATTTCTTTTGCTATTCATCTAAGAGTGTCTTGTATTTTAATATTCAAGAATCTTGATTATTATTCCATTTGTAGAGACAAGCTCCATTTTTCAATATAAATCATTGTAAGCATTTCTTTATGTTCCTTATGTCTTGTTTTATTTATTACAACTTGTGTCATTTATTGTTTACCATGAGTGACTAGAATTTAGGTTGAAGTTGTGAGCCAAATATGGAATGTGATAGTTGGGGTAGCTTATAATTATGAAAAGGGTGTGTAATCATAAAGTAATTGAACATCAAGTGTGAGTGACTCCAAAACTAGGGTCAACTACCTCACACTTGCTAGTGTTGTTGTATGTGAAACTTTTTCAGAATAAATGCTATCAAATAAAATCAGATTTAGAATATAACTCAAATCTCAAATTCAGTTTTAGCTTATGGATTTAAGTATAAAATATACAAATACCTAATACTTCTTTATCTCGCTTTCATTATATTTACTCAACCCAAAAAAGTCTTGTTCCCCTGCTTTGGAGTTGTCAAGGAGACATACTGGTGGTAGTTATCCTGTTTGGGCATGTCTCCTTCAAGATTGTAGGTGACGAGACAGATGACTACACTCAAAGATCGTACATCAAATTGATGAGTTTCATTGATTCCTTCCAGCGATAGCTATGCTTTTGGACATTTTCAGTATTCCTGAATGCCCCGTAAATTTGTATTCAAATTTCAATCCATATAGGCTCATGACTTATTGGTGAATTTGTTATTCAGACGTTATTAATTGTTACAATAAAAATTTTATTCAGTTTTCAGACATTTATGAATAAGAAGTTTATTAGATTATACTGCTATATATGCTAAGATTTCACTCAATGGGTAGTACAAATTAAATGTCTTTTTTTTTGTTTCCCGTCTGGTGTCCGGTACTCTTATTGAAGCCCGACTATATTTGGATTCGCGTCGTGTAGGACTCCATTCTGGAGGAAGCGTTCTCTACCAAAAAAAATTACATATCCAACACTCAAACCCGAGACCTCTGGTTAAGGGAAGAATAGTCTCATCTGATGTGCCACATCCTTTGGTGGTGTACAAATTAAATGTCAATCACATTCCACTTCAATTTGGAGATGTGACAATACTTGGAATATAGAGTAAAAATCTAGTATAACAAGTAAAGTAACATTACTGGTATAATTTATTTTTCACATAATCAGAGCATATATATCAGAAAAATTTAGAGCTGCTAACCTAAAACAGTATCTAACAAACATGCTAAAACAAATAGAAGCTGGTAGAAATTTCTAAATTTATGAACTTAGCTTTCATCAAGTTCTTCGAGAATGTGTATGCTTGCGTCTTATCCAATATATCCAATAATAGATATGAACAACAAGAAAGAAGAGGGAGAAAGGTCATGTGAGCATATAGTAAAAAGTTATTAAAGGTTAGTCTTAAAGAAATATCAAATAAAAGTTCCTACTTTTCCAACTCGAGCTTTTATTATTATCATTGTACCAGTTGTTACATACTAATCTTTATGTATATTTTGTATCAATATGCACATTGTGTATGTCCCATTCATTCTAATTTCTACCATTTCAACAAAGAATTTCACCTTCTCACGAAAGAGAAGACTGTTGAGAGTTTTTGCTCTATGGTACTTTATAAAGCAATACGAGAATTATATTACTATTACAAGTATTCGAAAGGATAAAGAAAGATTCAATTATTCAACTAGAAATCTGAAAATTACAATAGAACCACAAAACTGAAATTACAATTTTGTTGAAGACGGAAAAATGGAAACTGTTTTTGCTGAATCGAGTGTGGCACTCTGTCCTTAAGACAATATTGCCCCGTATGTATCCTTTATACGTCCTGGACAATTTGTCTCCCAAGATAAAACAACAATGGAACACTTGAGCAAAGGAAACTCAAATGCTACCGTGAAGAATATTGAGTAACGAAATGATGCTTGGAAGTTGTAGGTAGAAAACTGTTTTGGTTGTGTATTTTCATGTGTTGTATGAACTGTTATTCGTAGTCATATATGTTGCTCAACAATGGTGTAAGGGGGTGTTTATATAGGTGAGGGAGGGGAGTGAAAAACTGCCTCCATAATAGCCAAATAATGGTCATTATGGAGGTAGTAAAGTCACCAACATAAATGGTGAAAGACCAACGGATTTGACCATTATAGGAGGAGTAATTCAGCCAAAATAAATGGCTGAATTGAGTGCCTGACGTTTCTGTTCTGATCGTCGAAATTATGATTTTTTAAAAACTTCAGGGACCAAACTGTACATCTTGAAACTTCAGGGACCAAACTGTACTTCTGGCAAAGATCTCTGGCCCAAAAAGATAATATCAGAAGACCCACGACCCGGAACTCGGAACCGGAACCGGACGGGCGGGCAGCGGCGCGCGTGTGGTCTTTCCTCGAACCGAAGCACATCTAAGTCCTCCCTCCTTTAAACACATGGGATACCCCTTGGGGTCCCAAAATCCAAACCAATTTCGAGTCTTATATACACAACAATTCTTTCTTCCTCTACCGATGAGGGAGAATTGAACACAATACCACACTTCCATGCTTCAAACACCTTACTTCGTGAACCAATATCTCTTTCATTTCTCAATGAAATTTGACGATTCTTGGCCCTACGGTTATCTACGTACTTAGTAGATCACACATGTGTGAAGAACCGGATTCTCCAACATACGTAACACTAGTGTTTAAGCCGTTAAAGTTGGTCGGTCGCAACTCCCGCCATAGGCAAATTTCCAACAATCCCCTCTTGAAAGAGATTTTGGCGCACTCACATGGTGTCTTTTCATTTCCAGCAATATTTCAGCGGACCGATGTTGCATAAGGAGAGGTAGCTTCAGCTTTGAACCTTCCATAGTTAAATACCATCGGACTTACTTACTGCGCGGTGAACGTGATGTCTTGAACCGTTAGTTTTTAGTGTAAGCCAAGTCAATGGTACCAACACGGCCGTCATTCGTGTCCTTTCTGAAGCCAACCGGCTAGCCACAGTGTATAACTGCTGAAGGCACGAGTTTTTCCCAATAAGGGACGTCCTCTGAGGAGCCGTGAAGTTACTCAACTTCTTTCATGCTTTGTATAAAGCGATAAACTCCGATCCCATCATGAATCGATCGATGCAAGTTTGCTTAGAGGATTTTCCGAGACCCACCATACACATTTACTTGTGGCTTTGGTGTTCTTCTAATCTGATGTCCAGTTTGCATCACTGTGTTCTCCTAGAACATTGGACATCGAGAATACTATAATCCGTAGATAAGCGAATAATTCGGATATCGTCATATCCGACTTAACGCCTTCTATTGATCATGTATTAAGATCATCGGTGAACCTTAGTTCAAGCTGATCTGTTTGTTGGACGATACCGAGTCGGTTGTAGTGTGTACAATATATTGAACTACACGTGACACGAGCATATCGCTCCTTGTCTATGGGTGCACCATGATTCCAATCAGTTCTATGACTCATATCCATTGGTGGCTTCAACGAGATGTCAACTATTGACCGATCCGTTAGATGTCTTAGAAATCCAATTCCTAAGATGTCATCTGTGATACCCATATCTTTCATATTGAGACTTTGTTTCAATATGACTTTTACTTTCAGACGGTTGATTCTCCAACTGTAGGCTTTCTAACTTCAGAGTCAATGTTTCTGTGGTCGATTCATTGCTCCTGTTTTATCTGAAACTTTCAGGACCAAAATGTACACATTTCAGAGACCAAAATGAAAGTTCAGGAAGAAGCCCAACAGTCCAGCAAACCAATTCTGATTCTCTTCTTCCAACTTTCCGGTTGGGAAGGCTGTTTCAACATCCATGCCACGGAAAGCGCAATGGCCCTAGATGTTAAGCTACTCACAAGGGAGCACATTTTACAACCCAAAGGTTCTTTTCCCGGAGGAAGATCAACCATTACACAAGTATGGTTCTATATATGGAATTTATTTCTCTCTTTAGCTTCTTTCCAAAGCAGCGCTTTTGGAGATAACAATTATTTGTCAATTGTCCATGGTTCGTTCTCAACCATACAAGCTAGAAGGACTGGAACAAGCCTTTGTCCCCTTCTTTGCTCCGTCTCGGTTCAACATCTAGAATCCCTGAGTTCTGCAGATCTGGAATATTAAGTTCCGGATAGCCAGCAAATTTCGAGTCCTGTAGATACGGAACGTCCAGTTCCGGACAGTCAGGCCCTCGTGGGTTCTTGTTAACCTTGAGCAATTACTCCTTTTTCCTTTTTCAAGGAAAGCTATCTTCAAAGAATTCAGCATTCTTTGATGCCAAAAGGCGATGAACACTACTGTTATTTGCATATCCAGTGGATATACAATCTACAGTCTTAGGTATGAAACCACCCCACATCACAACATTTGTATGTGGGATCCTTTCCATGTCTCACACGGAGGGTTACCCTTATCCTCATGCGTATTTCTGTTGAGAATCGCATTAGCGGTAAGGATCGTCTTGCCCCACATAATTTGGGCGTACGGCTTTGCGCTTGGCTAACACCGTTAGACTGAGGTGAGTAATGAGCAGTCGTTTAATAAACGATGCTTCACATTCTCCCCCTCTATCACTACGAATTTCTCAATCCGTAGGCTTAGTTGATTTTCAACTTCTGCTTTGTAGCGCTTATCCGCTTCAACAACTTCATCTTTGATTTTTAACAAACAAAGGATTCCATACGTTGTACCATCATCAATGAAGATCACAACGTACTTGTCTCCCCCCTCTATTTTGTATAAACTTCAAATCACCCAAGTAGGTGTGATTAAGTTCTAGAGGAGCGGTGCTTCTTTCGCTATTCCCTTGACGGAATTTGGAAAGGTGATTTTGCCTCTTCATCTACCTCCCATTTATTTTGAGGGTTTATGTCGACAGAAGGCAACAATCTCAACATCGTTAGCTTTTGAATGACTTGCTATTTAACGTGTCTTAATCTATGATGGCATAGATGCACGGATTACAAATATATCATTCATTTGGCTACAGACATACTGTACTATTCTTAGTTATTACAGACCTGTTGGACTAGTCTCAAACCAGCTTGACCAACAACGTCCCTTAAACCAAGTTAGGAACATGTATCACCTCATCTTAGAGTTATCTCATTCCCTGAAGTCCTATTGAGGACAACCTCTCCAACCCCTTCTACTTTAGAGGTGGCGTTGCTTCAGATGAACAACCTCTTGCCCGTGGTTAGGGCGTAACCGGATCATATGTGATCCAGATACTTTGGCCCACTTTAGTTGCTTTGGCATACTGAGTGTCCAATTTCTTTTCTGCCTTTCTTTAGGCCTTCAGATCATTTAAGACCTGGAAACTCTGGTTCCACCTTATTAGGTGTCCATTACTTTTCCTATGAAATGAATTCTGGCCCCACTCCAGTCGCCCGGAGGCTTTATATGACTGAGTGTCCAATATCATCATATCAAAGGAATTTTGCCCCACTCCAGTCGCCCGGAGGCATTGTATGACTGAGTGTCCAATATCATCCTATCAAAGGAATTTTGGCCCACTCCAGTCGCCCGGAGGCTTTATGTGACTGAGTGTCCAAAATCATCCTATGAAGGATCTTCTGCCAAATAGTATGACAGGTTCAACGTCTTTAGCTTTTAGACTCCTTCCGTTAAGATTGGTGCCCAGATAATTCTTGGCGCTTACTTAAGAGTGGTAACAGTTTTCGCACAGTCAGTGGATCTTACTCCCTCGTATGTGCGAACATACTTTACACATTTTAATAATTACACTTAAAGAACGGATCTTCTTAAGTCATTTACAAAATTCAATCTGTAAACGGAAAAGAAGATGAGATTAAACTTCTTATTTGTTAAAGCGTAAGGAATATAAATTATTTTCACATTCCTCCTTACTTTAATCCATTTTTAATCAGACATCATTTAATCTTTATTCTTGACAAGTAAGAAAAATACTTATCATTTACTCTTTATTCTTGACAAGTAAGAAATATACTTATCCCAATTTCGGATTCTGGCTCACTTCAGTCACTTCATCAGACTGAGTGTCCATTTCCTTCTCACCATTATTCGGATCCTTTGTCTGGGACAGATATAGGCCTTCTGCTGCAAGATAGAATAACATCTTTAGTCTTCTCCTCTTGTCCCAGTAAGCGCTTGTTCCCACCAGTCTTGGTAGCGGTGACACCATGAACACGTTCATCATCATCACTCTCTTCTACCAGAAAACCATTGCCATATCCAGATTTGGTCACACAACTTTTGACCGACATCTTTCGAACACTAATAGTAATACAATACAAGTATTGTCTTAAGTTGTTGGGAGTTTTTGCTCTATGGTACTTTATAAAGCAGTACAGGAATTATATTACTATTACAAGTATTCGAAAGGATAAACAAAGATTCAATTAGAAATCTGAAAATTACAATAGAACCACAAAACTGAAATTACAATTTTGTTGAAGACGGAAAAATGGAAACTGTTTTTGCTGAGTCGAGTGTGGCACTCTGTCCTTAAGACATTATTTCCCCGTATGTATCCTTTATACGTCCTGAAAAATTTGTCTCCCAAGATAAAATAACAATGGAACACTTGAGCAAAGGAAACTCAAATGCTACCGTGAAGAATATTGAGTAACGAAATGATGCTTGGAAGTTGTATGAAGAAAACTGTTTTGGTTGTGTATTTTCGTGTGTTGTATGGACTGTTATTCGTAGTCATATATGTTGCTCAACAATGGTGTAAGGGGGTGTTTATATAGGTGAGGGAGGGGACTGAAAAACTGCCTCCATAATAGCCAAATAATGGCCATTATGGAGGTAGTAAAGTCACCAACATAAATGGTGAAAGACCAACGGATTTGGCCATTATAGGAGGAGTAATTCAGCCAAAATAAATGGTGAATTGAGTGCTGGCGTTTCGTTCGACCGTCGAAATTCGATTTTCTGAAAACTTCAGGGACCAAACTGTACTTCTGGCAAAGTTCTCTGGCCCAAAAAGATAATATAGAAGACCCACAGCCCACGACCCGGAACCCGGAACTCGGAACCCACGACCCGGAACCCGGAACCGGACGGGCGGGCGGCGGCGCGCGTGTGGTCTTTCCTCGAACCGAAGCACATCTAGGTCCTCCCTCCTTTAAACACATGGGATACCCCTTGGGGTCCCAAACCCCAAACCAATTTCGAGTCCTATATACACAACAATTCTTTCTTCCTCTACCGATGAGGGAGAATTGAACACAATACCACACTTTCCATGCTTCAAACACTTTACTTCGTGAACCAATGTCTCTTTCATTTCTCAATGAAATTTGACGATTCTTGGCCCTACAGTTATCTACGTACTTAGTAGATCATACATGTGTGGAGAACCGGATTCTCCAACATACGTAACACTAGTGTTTAAGCCGTTAAAGTTGGTCGGTCGCAACTCCCGCCAAAGGCAAATTTCCAACAAAGACTACACTGATATCCTTTTATTTTTAAATGAAGATCTCGATTTAAATGCATTCTCTATTAACAAATCTTACACGACATAATTTGAATTAGTTGATCTAATGAATTTCGGATATCAAATTGTTATTTTTTATATACAAAATCTACCCATGTAATTTTTTTTTGGTTGTTTAGTATTTTGGAATTTGGCTTAATTGTTTTGCTGCTGTACAGCTGTGGGACATTTTGAATTAAGTGGATGGTGCTAGAATTAATGACTATCAATTTGTAAAATATTTAGCTGAGTAATTATAACGTTACATGGTTATGAAAATAATAAAATAAAATGAAATATATTAAATTATTTTACGTTTACTGAGAAAACTAAGAGTAATTTCAATCATGATTCCTTTGAAAGGTACCTCAAAACTTATAAAAGATTAGCATTTATATCATTTGAGGAACTTATTAACCAAGATAAAGTCCATAAATTATCCCTATAATTAGAAAAAGAGTAACATCAAATGCTAAAAATCAATGTTTCTGTAAACTTTCCTCCAAATGTTCGTTGCATATGAATTATAATTCAAATTTAATGTAACTTATTTAGTCTGTCAACTAAAGTTTTATACTGTTTTTAGGATAAAGGATAAATAATTTATTTATCATAAAATTAAAATTTAGTAATTTAAAATTACATGAGAAAGAAATTAGATGAAAAGTTTTGAGTTCAAACCGCTTTTCCAATATTAGTTTTGAATGAAATTGGTGTAATATGATCAAAATATGACTCTCAAACAAAAGAATAAGAAAATTTTATTTTGGATCGAAACAATCAGTAAGATGTTCCTTTTTTAATTTTCACAACAGATTTTGGTTTGTAGAAAAACACTTTAAAATTCAAAAATAACTCAAATGTACAAAAATCAATTATAAACATAGAAACAAAAGAAAACAAAAGGTTTGAGGACCTTTTTGTGTTGGGGGTGGGGGTGAGGGGTAAATGTGACTTTTTATTTGTCTTATGATTTCATTCCTAAGATCTCCCACCATCACTCATTCATTGCATATTTATTACTCCTCTCGTATACTTTTTTCTGCTCTAGCATTTCATAGTCCTACAAAATCCAAGAAAAAAAAAAGCAAAAATATAACACCAACTTGTAATTTTTGTTTCTTTAATATTTATATTACCATTGGGATCTACTACTTTTTGACTGTCTTCTTTCTTAATTCTTAAGTTTTTAATAAAGTGTATCCCCAACTTTTTATTCTATCTTAATTTTCAATTTCATTTTGGACTTTATTTATGTACCATCAATGTGTATTGCTTCTACTATTTTCGCTTATGCGACATTTAGACAGAATGATAATCTTAATTTCTAAGAAATTTAGATATTCATATATTTAGCATAATGTATTTAAGTAATTAATTTGTGACTTAATTAATAAGTTAAGTCATAAATAAATTCTTCTAACTTTTGTCTTTGAAAAGACGGAATTTTTCCCAAGTAGTACGTAGATTTTATAACTTTTTCCAACAAATAATGTTAAGAAATGCCAAGAGGGTGTGTATCCGACAATCAATTTTTCATAATCCCCTTTCTCCTTTTACCTTATGACGTAACAACAAAAAATAAAAAATAGCTTGAGTTAATTAGTCATGTAGCACTATTTTGTTGAACTAAAAGGCTTTTTTACAAATAAATGAAACTTCCTTCAGCTAATCTTTTTTCATTTTATAAACTAATATCATAAACTAACTAAATTTTATTCATCTAGAAAAAGAAGGAACTTACAAATGAAGTTCGTGCAAATTTTTTCAATGGGAATATGCTTGTTGGTAGAAGAGGAATATACGTATGGTGATAGACACTATCAACACAAAAAAAACCACTTGGTTGATGTGACCAAAATACCTTTTTTTTAGCTTAATCTTTTTGCATGTTCGATGGATAATTTTTTCGGTTGCATCTGATTAAATTAATCTACATTAACATGTAACTTATATATTAAATATGTTTCGATATATCAAGTACGTTTTGATAATCTAAATAATATACAGTAAATCGCATGTTATAGTCGATAAAACGAAATTGACATTATTAAATTTCCTTATACGATCATTGTACATATCATAATTTTTTCCAATCTTCTTAAACAAAACGAAAAAGGAGAGTCCATCATCTTGGAAAGTGATATCAAAAGGTTCCTTGCCAGGGAGTGCTTTAATTTATCCCTCAATGTAGGATGTTTAGCGCGAATTTAAATTTAGTCGGGCTCCAATGTATGTATTTGAAATAAATAACCCTCTTGATTATTTTCATTACATGAAATGCTATATATATAAGTTATAAAATAGGAAAATCTTATTCCTATTCTATTCTAAAAACCTTATTCTATACATTTATGGTAATACACTAATTATGGTAATACACTACTAATTATATTACAATATTACCTAAACTAGATTACTAAATATTTACCATAAATTACTTTACATAAACAACCAAAACCGAGAGCTATTATTGGGACCAAATCCGAGATTTAATATACACAATATACACATGTATATTATGTGTATATTGTGTATATTTAACACACCCTGCAGTCATAGAGGGCGGTCTTCGAACGCTGAGACTGTCCCTAAAATCTTCAAAAAGAACCAAGGGAAGACCCTTTGTAAAGATGTCTGCAATCTGATATCTTGACGGGACATGGCATACGCGAACGTGACCCCGAGCAACCTTTTCACGGAAAAAGTGAATGTCCATTTCGATATGTTTAGTGCGTTGGTGCTGAACCGGATTACCTAAAAGGTAGATGGCACTAATATTATCGCAATAAACCAAGGTTGCCTTTTGAATCGGACAATGAAGCTCTAAAAGCAAATTACGTAACCAACATGATTCTGAGACCACATTGGCTACCCCTCGATATTCTGCCTCGACACTTGAGCGGGATAGAGTCGCCTGACGCTTCGCAGACTAGGAGACCAAGTTGCTGCCAAGGAATATACAGTAGCCAGACGTAGACCGTCTGGTGTCTGGACAACCACCCTAATCTGCATCAGTGTATGAGACAAGTGTGGATGTCGATGAAGGATACAAATGCAAACCATAGTCCAGTGTACCCTGAATATACCGGATGATGTGTTAGATTGCATTCATGTGCTCAACTCTGGGATCATGCATGAATAAACACACCTGCTGAACACCATACGTAATATCCGGTCTGGTAAAGGTAAGATACTGAAGAGCCCCTGCAAGACTGTGATAGCGGGTCAGATCCTCGTAAGGGATGCCGGCAGTGGCACCAAGTTTGGGCTTAGTATGAACTGGAGTGGAAGTGGACTTACATGATGACATCCCAGCCCTCTCGATGATCTCAGCCGCATACTTTCTTTGAGACAAAAACAAACCATCTGAATGTCGTTTGACGCAATCCCCAAAAAGTAACTCAAGGGCCCTAAGTCCTTCATAGCAAACTCAGAGCTGAGCATGGCCATGATAGACCGGCGTAATGCATCGGAATAGGCAGTCAAAATGATATCATCCTCATATAACAGAATGTAGGCCAAGGATGAACCACGACGGTAGATGAACAAGGAATTATCTGACCTACTGTGAGTGAACCCAATAGTCGAAACATAGTCAGCAAACCTTGTATACCAGGCCCGTGGAGACTGTTTAAGCCCATATAATGAATTCTTCAACAAACAGACATGATGAGGACGATTAGGATCTCTGAACCCCAACGGCTGATGCATATATACTGTTTCCTTGAGATCACCATGTATAAAAGCATTCTTGACATCCAACTAATGAATAGGCCATGTCTTTGAAAGAGCCAAGCTAAGCACAATGCGAATAGTAGCCGGCTTGACCACCGGGCTAAACGTCTCCCCACAATCTATCCCAACCTGCTGAGTCTTACCATCACCCACTAGCCGCGCCTTATGTCAAGCAAATGACCCATCCGAATTCTCCTTATGAGCAAAAATCCACATAGACCTGATAACATTAATACCATATGGACGGGGCACCAACTCCCACGTCTTATTATCAATAAGAGCACTATATTCATCAGTCATAACAATTTTTCAATTAGGGTCATTTAAGGCGGACACATGATTATGGGGCAAGGGGTATTTAGAGACATCAGAATGTAAATTAAAATGTCTTTTAGGTTTAAAAATACCCCGCTGACTACGAGTGACCGGTCTATGACTCGAGGAAGAATTGAGTGAATTTTGGGAATTTGCTGGGCTCGGGACGGACGGCCGGCGCAGGCGGTGGGCTGCTGGCCCAAATCGGTAATCTGGAGCGACCTTTGGACCGGTTCCAGAATTGGGTGGGACCGGCCCAATTCTTGGGACCGATCCGATGGTGGAACGTGGGACGGTACAGTAGGGCCAGCGGGCAGTGGGCCTGTTGGAGAGTTTTGGGTGCGGGAGATGTCCGAAAAATGCCGAATAATATACGGGGATATTTGGTCATCCAAAAAATTATACGACCTAGGCTCAGGAGTATGAACTTTCGTAAAAGGAAATTGGGTTTCATCAAAAATGACATGGCGATTAATTATGATTTTCTTGGAGGATAAATCAAAGCATTTATAACCACGATGATTAGATGGATAACCCAAAAACACACACGGAGTAGACCGAGCCTGAAGTTTGTTAATTGTGGTGGATGGGAATAACGGATAACACAAGCACCCAAAAACTCGAAGATGAGAATAAGAAGGATTCTTATTATATAGGATTTTGATGGGGGAAGAATATGTCAGACCTTTAGACGAAATTATGTAAAGAAGATATGTTGCCATTTGCAGAGCATGATGCCAAAAATATGGGGGTACGGAAGCATGAAGTAAGAGAGTGCGGACAATGTTATTTATGAAACGAATTTTGCGTTCGGCTTTCCCATTTTGAGAAGATGTATGAGGGCACGAAAAATGAAAATTGATCTCATTAGTATCACAGAACTCCCGAAACACCATATTGTCATACTCTTTCCCATTATCACAATGAATATTTTTTATTTATCTTTCGAATTGTGTTCTAATGAATGCTCTAAATTTTATGAAGACAGAAAACACTTGAGATTTATTGGCAATTGGAAAAATCCACAAAAATTTAGAATAATCATCCAAAAAAAGAACATAATATCGATGACCTAACGAACTTAGAACAGGAGACGTCCATAGGTCGCTATGAATAATATCAAATGGCTTTGAAGTATGAGAATTTTAGTCCACAAATGGCAACTTAACATTTTTTCCTAACGAACAAGATTGACAAATTTGAGTACGACTCGTACCCTTACAAGAAATAAAGCTATTTTTATCTAAAACTGATAAAATAGAAGATCCCGGATGACCAAGGCGAGCATGCCACAAGGAAGGAGAAATGACTGCAAAAACTGACGGCAAGGCTTGACTCGATGGAGTGAAACCGGGCATGATAGGATAAAGATCCCCCCTACTATCACACCTCATGAGATGACTCCCCGTCTTGAAATCCTTCACAGAGAAACCAAAATGATCAAATTCAACAGAAACGGAATTGTCAGTGGTGAACTTTCGGACAGACACTAAGTTTTTAATCAATTTGGGTGCATGTAATGTATTTTTCAAGATAAGGGGTGGATTGGGGGGAACAACGTTTTCAAACCATAACCCTGAATTGGAATAGAGTTGCCATTACCAACAATTATACCCCGAGGGTTGCTCAAATTGGAATAAAATGAGAGAGTACCTGAATCGAAAGTCATGTGAGTAGTGACACCGGTGCCAATATACCAATTTAGGTCCGGTTGAGTCAAACCCAATGTGTGCATCGCGGCCTCGATATCTGTCTGAGTGGGGCCTGCTGCGTGGTGAGCTTGCGGAGGTCGGGGCCTAAGTATTCCGGGGCCAGGGCTGCCTTTGTACCGTAACTGCGGTTTGTTGCGTTCTTGCGGGCCAGTGGGCCGCCACTGCTGATTATTGGGCCTGAAAGGCTGACCAGTCCAGGCTGCTGGGAACTGCTGGAACGTAGGGGCTACCGGCCCACTGCCCCACTGCCATGGGCCCCACTGCTGGGACCAATAGGGTGGTGGGCCACTGTTCACTGGATGGGGCCCACTGCCTGCTTGCTGACCACCGGAACCACCATCGGAACCGCCGCGTTTACCCTGCGGTTTTTGTTATTATTCTTACAATTATTTTTGCCGCCACCATGAGTACGGTTTTGGCCCGAATTATCAACAAAACCTAAAGTACTTGGGGAGGACGCCATCATGACGACGGGGCTTGCTCCGGTAGCCGCCTTTTTATCCAAACCGGCTTATTCCAAAGTAAGCATGGAGCGGGCTTGATAGAAGGCGGGAAGAGGGTTGCTTTGACGAAGGAGAGTTCCAACGCCATTATAGGCCTCCGAAAGGCCGGCAACCAATTGTAGAACCAGACGATTATTTGTTACAGGTGCGCTAACATTACGGAGTTGATCAGCCAACTCCTTGAGTTTCTTGCAATATGCCGATACGTTTGGAAAGTCTTCCATGTGAACTAGAGAGAATTCATGTTCGAGTGTGACGGCACGTGAATGTTGGTTATCTTGGAATATGTCACGCAATCTATTCCAGGTAGCCATTGCCGTGGTATCCGGCTCAATAATCATCTGTAAAAGGTCAACTGAAATAGTGGAATAAATCCACTGGAGAACGGTAGCATCAAGCGTTATCCATAACTGAGGATCCTCCGAGGGAAGAGGTGTAGTGGGAGGAATTATGTGATGGATAACTTGATGGGAGATAACATGAATTTTAAAAATTCTGCCTACGTCGCATATTGAACGTTTTCCATTTCAAGTACAATAGGGATACTGTTCTTGACGTTAGAAACCATGAGGGCAGGATGATAATTGTTCTTAGACATATTGAAAGAACAAAGAAGGAGGGGAAATTTAAGAGAGATTTTTTAGAGCGGAAGATGAAATTTGGGAGAGAAACCCGAGGGGGGGTCTCGGCCGAGAGAGGGTACAAAAGTTGGGAGAGAAAACTTTTGTTTAGACCTAGTCTCTTGATACCATGAAAGAAATAATCCCCTTGATTATTTTCATTACTTGAAAGGCTATATATATATAAGTTACAAAATAGGAGAATCCTATTCCTATTCTATTCTAAAAACCGTATTCTATACATTTATGGTAGTACACTAATTATGGTAATACACTACTAATTATATTACAATATTACCTAAACTAGGATACTAAATATTTACCATAAATTACTTTACATAAACAACCAAAACCGAGAGCTATTATTGGGACCAAATCCGAGATTTAATATACACAATATACACATGTATATTGTGTGTATATTGTGTATATTTAACAGTATTATATATCGAAAGGAAAACCAAAAAAAGGGGAAAAGCATCAAAAATATTCTTAAACTATTTGAAATATGTATTGTACATTTACCATAATTGTATAGTTAATCTCCAAGTAGAATAAGATTTTAGAAGTAGAATAGGAATAAGATTCTCCTATTATAAAAATATGTAAATGTATATATAGTCTTTCAATTAATGAAAATAATCAAATTATTATTTCTTTCAAACATTATGCTCCGTTACGTGTTTGGCCAAAAGAATGCCCTTGGCGTTAGTTAACTAGCTCAAAAAATACCATCAAATTAGCCAAATAGCTCAAAATAGTATTCCTACTACAATTGCTTCCAATCAAGAGAAAGAGGGTCATTTTTTCCATTGAACTATTAGAAATCTGAAAGGTCCTCCATTTAAAGTTTGAGACAAATGCTCTTAATTATAAAGATTTGAACATAAACTTACATTGAAGATTATGAGATTACGTACTTTCACTATTTTAAATTACAATATTATGTAATATAAAGTTTAATTACAAAAATTAAATTTTCAATTGAACGCTTTTTGTAATATTTTCTTCCAAAACTATTATGCCCTGACTAAAATGACTTAAAGTTACGATAAGTAACATAACACACCAAAGTATAATTCAATTTGATTCTGTTTATCATATCATCCTAAAGTTAGTAAAATAATAACTCGCCCATAATTCATAAGGGACCAGAAGAAAAAAACCTGTGTCATTCACACATTCACCCCCCTTCCTCCCCAACCAAAAAAAATAAAAGAAAAGAACAAGGGTAAAATTTCTCCATTTCAAATAGTTCAAGGGAAAAATTGGCTCTTTTTCCTTATTTTGGAGCAATAATTAGTAGAAAGAGTAATTTTAAGCTATTTAGCTAGTTGGAGTTCATTTTTAAGCTAGTTAACTAACGGCGAGAGCATTTTTGAGGTAAAAAAGTAATAGAGAGTAGAATGGATTTACTTCAAATAGTTTAGTGATAGAATATATGCAAATATATTCTTTTGATATATTAGTGATTATCCGGGAGCGTCTATTTTTTTCTCTCTTAAAAATAATAAATTTATTGAGTGTAATAGTGCTCGTAGTACTAATGTTTGTCCTTCTTGTTCGCTTGGGAAACATGTTAAATTGCCTTTTGTTGCCTCAAATTCTAGTATTTTGTTGCCGTTTTATATTATTCATAGTGATCTTTGGACATCTCCCGTTTTGAGCTCTTTGGGCCACCGTTATTATGTGTTATTTTTGGATGATTATTCTAATTTTTTTTGGACATTTCCGTTAACTAAAAAGTCTCAAGTTTATACCACATTCCTATCACTTAGAGCATTCATCCGTACTCAATTGGAACGGAAAATTAAGAACATTCAATGTGATAATGGAAGAGAATTTGATAATGGGCCATCTAGAGAATTTTGTAAGGTTAATGGTATATCTTTTCGATTTTCTTGTCCACATACGTCATCACAAAATGGGAGAGCCGAGAGAAAAATCTGCACCATTAATAATATTGTTCGGGCATTACTAGCCCATGCTTCATTACCACCTTCATTTTGGCATCATGCATTACAAATGTCTACTTACCTTCTTAACATAATCCCTAGCAAAGGATCAGCATACCAGTCCCCACTCAAAATTCTTTATCACAAATATCCTTCATATTCTCATATTAGGGTGTTTGAATGTTTATGCTATCATCTCTTCCCCTTCACTACAATAAATAAACTTCAAGCCCGCTCTACCGTTTGTGTGTTTTTGGGTTACCCGTCTAATCATCATGGTTACAAATGTTATGATTTATCCTCTAATAAAATCATAATTAGTTACCATGTCATTTTTTATGAAACCCAATTTTCGTTTGCTAAGTTGCATAATTTCGTGTTCAATTCTTATAATTTTTTGGATGATGGGCTCTCACCGTATGTGGTCCACCATTTGGTCCAGCCCACACCTCAGCTTTCGGACCACCAGATACCGACAGGTCCACTGCTTGCTGGCCCAGACACCTTCTGTCCTCAAAATCTGCCAGCATGTCCACGTCTTGCTGGCCCAAATACTCCCCGCCCTCCAAATCTGCTAGCAGGCCCACTGACTGCTGGCCCAGTTTCCTCTGTCCGTGAGTTTCTGCCAGCAGGCCCACTGCCTGCGACCCAATTTCCGCCAACCCGCCATTTCTTCCAGCGGGTCCACTGCCTGCTGGCCCAACCCAATCCAACCGTCACCCAGCCCAGGTCCTCCCAACTCTTATCCAACCCACTTCTATTCCGGGATAAGGGGCCGTTACTCATAGCCAATGAGATATATTTAGACCAAAATGATATTTTAAATTCAACTCTAATGGCACTAAATCCCCCCAACCATGTAACCTCGTGTCAGCCCTTTGTGAACCGAATTGGAAAATGGCCATAGATGATGAATATAATGCTCTTATTAAAAATAAGACGTGGGAGTTGGTGCCCCATCCGCCTGGTGTCAATGTGATTCATTCTATGTGGATTTTTACTCATAAGGAAATATCTGATGGTTATTTTGAGAGACATAAGGCCCTTCTTGTAGGTGATGGCAAAACTCAACAGGTTGACGTGAATTGTGGAGAGGCATTTAGTCCGGTGGTCAAACTGACAACTATTCACACTCTTCTTAGTCTAGCTCTCTCAAAAGCATGGCTAATTCATCAACTGGATGTGAAAAATGTGTTCTTACACGGCGAACTTAAGAAAACTGTATACATGCATCAACTCTTGGGTTTCAGGGACCCCGATCATCCTAACCATATGTGCTTGCTGAAGAAGTCCTTATTAGTGCAATATATCTCTCTGGGAATCCTGTCCAACATTTGCGGACTAAACATATCAAGATGGATATTCATTTTTTTCGCGAAAAGGTAGCTCGTTCACAAGTACGTGTCTTGCTTGTCCCTTCACGGTATCAAATTGCTAACATATTTACTAAAGGTCTTCCCTTAGTTCTGTTCGAAGATTTTAGGGATAGTCTCAGCTAGGCCTGTCCACCGGGTCAGGGACCCGCCCGTCCCAAAAAAACTAGGGTCAGGGTCAGCTAAAAGCTGACCCGCGAGCCACTCGACCGAAAAAGCGGGGACCCGATCAGGGTCAGGGTCAGAAAATTTTACCCGTCTGACCCGACCCGACCCGACCTCGGCCCGACCCCAACCCGACCTCGGCCTGACCCCGACCCGCATATATTTTTTTTAATATAATTTATATTATTTTTCCTTCATTAATATTTATTTTGTACTTATATATATTTTTGTCATTAATAAGTGATATAATGCATGTTTTTATATATATATGTATTGCTCTAATCTACATTGAGCTCGACATAAAATAAGATAAAAACGGTAGCTGATTATTAATTATATATTTATATTATTAGTCGTTTTGTTAATATCACGGAAGCATAATGTTGGGAGAGAAAGTAGTTGTAAATTGATGAAACTTTAAATGGTCATAACCCGTCCATGGCTCGCCAAAAAAATTCGTCGGGTCAGGGCCGACCCGTGACCCGTAGGGTCCCCGAAGGGTCAGGGCCAGAGTCGGAATTTTTTAAAAAAATATAGGGTCAGGGTCGGGCCAGGGTCGGGCAAGGAGGAAAAAAAAGTCACCCGATCCGGCCCTGATCCGGCCCGACCTTTGAACAGGTCTAGTCTCAGCATCCGAAGACTGCCCACTACGAATGCGGGTGTGTGATAGAATATATGCAAATATATTATTTTGATATAATTAGAGATTTTGTATATCTGTAATTCTTATAGCAATATTTTATATTAGTTAGATGAATATTAAATTTTTCCATAATTACAGCATAGAATTATTATTGTATATCATATATATAAACTATTTACATTAATGAAATCAACAAGTGATTATTCTCTTTCATTTAGGATTTTTTTAGCCATTTAAAAAAAAAGATATCAGGAGGTTAATACGCGAATAGGACAAACAGTGAGGACTTTTTTGAAAATAAGTGGGCCTTTGATTGGGACTTGCACCGACCCTTAAAAGGCTGCTAATCTATAGATCCAAAGTTGTACTTAAAAGTTGAATGTCGTGTTGAATAAAGGTTTCTCAATTGAAAATTGAAATAATATGTAGGCTTTAGGACAATATGGTTGAAGTTAAGAAAAGAATATTCAAAGTTAAATTTAAGAAAAAGAATATCTGAAATTCAAGTCAGAAGAAAATTCGTGAAAGTAAGTTATGTCTAGATATGAATTTCACTTTAGACAAAACTTTGAAGATTTGTGAGTAAAAATCATTGTTTCACTAGTAACAGTATCTAAATTACTAAAGTTTAGTATTTACGAATATCAATTGTTGAACCGACATTTACAAATACTGATGTTTAGTTTAAAAATATAGAAATAATGTTTGATAAACAAATTAAAGGAATTATTGTACTCCTTCCGTTCTTTTTTTACTTGTTCTTTGTATTAAAAGTTTTTTTTTGTTTGTTTTCGAAAATCAAAAGTGATATATTTTTAAAATATTACTCTTATAATTAAATAATTACATAAAATATCTCAAACTGAAAATTTGAAAGCATAATTAATAAAGATAATTTGGTAAAACAAACCCCTAATAAATATTTTTTTAAGAAAAGTGTCAAGTCAATAAGGACCAAATTAAAAAACGAAGGCTCTTTTCTTAATTAACTTAAAATGGAATTATCGAGATCATAAGAATGTTTTATTTATACAAACTTCAAGATTGCTCAAAAAATTAATATACTCTGTTTAATGGTAGTCCTTACTTTATAATGCAACAAATAATTACTTCGCATTTTAATCAAATTGAAGTCGATTATACTATTCTCGTCGACCTTTCCACTACATTTAATCTCATTTTAGACTAGTCCTTACTTTATACTATATGGAGGTAAAAGGATAAAGGAAGTACGTACTTATTAAAGAGATTTTTCAATTGAATTAACTTTATGTGGTTCAATAAAGACTCTCAATCTTACTTTTCTTTGTTGTGTTTAAACTTTAAACAAGTGGTTTAACTTTAATTTCTTTTTCTTTCTTCATAGGTCTTTAATGCTTTTGGAGTAGCTTGTAAGTGCCTAACCTCTTTCTACATGTAGTATTCAACTATTGGCTCTTTGATGACACACAACATATGGGTCCAAAAAAGTAAACATAGAAAACTTTGATGGCTTAAACATCTTTTTTCTTCTTTTTTTCTATCACTCCAAAATAGACTTGAGTTTGGTAATAAAGAATGGAAAGATGAATGAGAAAGTGAATGAAAGTTACTTTTTCTCTTTTGTTTGGTATAAGAATTGAGAAATAAAGTGGGCATGATGAAAACATATCCTTTTTTATCTTTACTCTTTTAGTTTCACTTTCATTTTTTTTTGCCAAAGTGATGCTAATGGTTTTGTTTTTTTCTGTTAGAATTATGGCCCAACTAGTCTTTTAACATGTTATATGCAAGAATAAACTAAGGCATATTTAGAAGATAGAAGAAATCTTCAACTTCTTGATGCTTCACCATTTATTATAGATGAAATAAAATAAGGGGTTGTTTGGTTTGAGGAATAATAGATTTAATCTCGATTAGAAAAACTTTGAATTACTTATAGAGAATTTGCTTTCGGTACAAAATTTTGTATGTCAATACAATCTCCACATGACTAATGCAGGATTATAGAGTTTAATATTGAAAATCAAATGTTATTTTACTAATAATAAGGGTATACCTTATATATGCTAAAATCAATATGTATAAGTTTATATAGGATAACATGTGAAATAAGATCATGCATAGTTTAGTAGGGGAAATGTTGGCTTGAGTTGAATTTAAATAAAGAAATATAATTAGTGTGGATACATGCTTCAATCGCTCCTGAATCGGGGAAAACCAATCCTGACTTGGAAAACCAATCCTGACTTGTTTAGAACTGAGACGTGTTGTAGTAATATAATAATGGAAACCTAATGCCGTATTATTAGAAGAACATAGCGTACTCTAGAAGAACATAAGCACTTTGTTGCTGAATACCAGTGCTTACACAAAAGAATAAGAGAAAAAAAATAACACAAAAATTTAACAAGCGAACCAAGCCTAAGTGCAGAATCATAGAGAATTTTGCACAATCAAAGAAAACAAACAGTACAAGAGATCCCCAATTACATTTCTTTTTAAATACCTAAGTATTTCCCAAACATACATGGTCGATGGACATTGAAACTAGACAGAAATATAACAGGATTCGAATTTACTGTTAAATAAACATATGATATACAACATATGATATACAATATATCATATGTATATTACCGTGCCATCCGTGTTGCTGTACATATTGATTAGGTAATAGTTGGGTGTAATAAGTATTGTATATATACCATAATTGTATTACCATAATTGTATAGTTAGTGTCCAAGTAGAATAAAGTTTTAGGAGTCGCACTCTAACCACACGGGCATCACATGACTGACAGGACTTCATCCACACCGGCGCTCTGACCACAATAGTATCACAGTTTTCTTCCACGGTCAGTGAGCGATCGAGCTCTGATAGCGAACTGTCAAATATGTCTGATCCTGAGTTTTTTCTTTACTGATCCTCAACCTCCGCTACCAACACAGATTCCATTTTTTCTCCAATTTTGAATCTGACTGCGAACTTTTCAGTCCGCTAGAACTCAAGACGGAATGTCGATATACTTGTTCCGTGCACTTGAAAGTTTATACTTCGCTCTAACAAGATGAAAATTGCTCCTGCAATATGGATATTCTCCTCTAAATTACCAAAATGAAGGTGGAAAATTGCATTCACTTTATATACGTCGTTAACAACCCTTTATAAATACAGCTATTGTACAATGCTTCTGTATATTCCAGATATGACTCATGAAGCTTGAATAGGAACCTCAAGTTACTATTGTAAAAATTGCTTCCTTCATCAAAAATAATTTACAGTTTTTTCACAACAAAATCCTACAAAGTGACTAGATAAACCAACTATGCAGCAGAGCTATACAATAAACATACTGAACACAGTTGTTTATTTTTCCTCTGGTTCCTTAGGTTGATGAATTGCTTCCAAAAACTCTTTTGCTCTATGAACCTTTGACTGAAGCTAAAAGCTTCCGTTTTTAGCGTTCCACTCAAATAAGTTTTCTTATCGTAAGAATGGAATAATTTCCCTTAGGGATTCCTTTCATTAATCACAATATATATAGTTGTACAGAGGTTGATTCCTAATACAATAAGAATCCTAAGTTACCTTAAATGGTTGATTCCTAATACAATAAGAATCCTAAGTTACCTTAAATGGTTGATTCCTAATACAATAAGAATCCTAAGTTACCTTAAATGGTTGATTCCTAATACAATAAGAATCCTAAGTTACCTTAAATATACATCTATCATAATTACAAAATACACTGTGAATATTCGGAGAATATTCGCTAATACTCCCCCTCAGTTGGAGCGGGAGGAGGCCAAACGCTAAGGCTGGATCGGAAGTCGGTGAAAAGCTGTCTCAATAGTCCCTTTGTGAAAATGTCTGCATACTGATAGGAGGAAGACACGTGTAATTTTTTTACCTGACCATGGGCAACCTTCTCTCGCACAAAGTGAATATCCATCTCAATATGCTTAGTCCGCTGATGTTGGACCGGATTATGAGACATATAGATGGCAGATATGTTTTCATAATAGACTATAGACGCCTTTCGTAGTGGACACTGGAGCTCCAAATGAAGATTTCGGAGCCAACAGATCTCAGCAACGACATTAGCAACTCCGCGGTATTTTGCTTCAGCACTCGAACGGGATTGCGTGGCCTGCCGCTTGGCGGACCATGAGATAAGATTATCCCCAAGAAATACACAGTAGCCTGACTACCGAATATTCAGGTATCAAATTTGGTTTATCTGCTAATACACGACCAATTAATGTTTGGCTAAAAATCCTTTCTGGTATCAAGCGACGTGTGTCGGGGCATCCTGCCCAATCTGCATCCGTGTAGGAGAGTAACTTGGTTGGGGCAGAGGGGTAGAGATGTAATCCAAAGTCCAGTGTGCCCTTAACGTATCTGATAATACGTTTGAGGGCGGCAAAATGGGACTCTCGGGGGTCGTGCATAAACAGACACACCTGATGAACGGCATATACAATATCATGCCTAGTGAATATAAGATACTGAAGGGCACCTGCAAAACACCGATATAGAGTGGGATCAGAAACTGGCGCACCATCATTAACACTGAGTTTGGATTTCGAGTCAACCAGAGTTGGCATATGTTGGACTGGATGCATGTACACATTTTCTTTCAAATCCCCATGAAGAAATGCATTCTTGACATCAAGCTGATGAATAGGCCAATGCATGCCCATAACAATACTGAGAACAGTCCGAATAGTGGCCAGTTTAACAACCGGACTGAATGTCTCACCACAATCAATACCCTCCTGCTGATTAGTGCCATTGGCAACTAGTCTTGCCTTATACCACTCCAAGTCACCATTGTCTCTGAACTTATGACGAAATAGCCACATACACCGGATAACATTCACACCGTCTGGTCTAGGTACCAAATCCCAAGTGTTCTGCTTGGTTAAAGTGTTAAACTCCTCGCATATAGTCGCATTTCAATTAGGGTTCAGTTTTGCTAGTTTTGGATTTTTTGGAACGGGTGATAAGGTTTGTGTGTAGAGGTTAAAGTGAACATTGGGTTTGAAGATCCCGTGTTGTGCACGAATCTCCATGCGATGGGTAGGTAGCAGTGGGAGGTCTGGACTAGGAGGTTGCAGGTCTCGGTTCGGGACGGGGGGGCAGTTGGCCGGGCGGGAGCAGCTTACGGGTTCGGATTGGGAGGTAGCGATCTTCTTTGGGAGGGAGGGGGAGAGAGCTGGAGACACGGCTGGAGGCAGGAGGGGTGTTGGTGGGGTGTTCGACCGAGAGCAGGGATTTGTTTGGTTAGTGTCGGACAGTGTCGGGGACGGGGCTGTATGCTCTGTCGGAACAGTGGGCTGCTGTTGGTATATAGATTGGATAGATGGGGACAGACTCGGTTCATAGAGAAAGATGTAATCGGTGGTCTGAAATTGTTGGAGATTTAAAAAAGGAAAGGTCATTTCGTCAAAGGTGACGTGACGGGAGACGATGATTTTGCGAGTGGCAATGTCATATGGCAAGGTGCGAAGGGCAAGTTTGTGAGGTGCAGTGGAGGCTATGTTGGGGTAGCATAAGCAGCCGAAAATACGGAGATGGTCATAGGATGGGAACCTATGGTATAAGATTTCGGTAGGGGTCTTGTTTTGGAAAGTGCTAGTTGATAAAATATTAAGAAGGGATTCTACCATTTTAACAGTATAGACCCAAAAAGGCGGTGGAAGACAGACATGAAACAGAAGGGTGCGAATCATGTTATTGATGGTAGGTATAATTCATTCTGCCTTTCCATTTTGGGAGGAAGTATAGGGACAGGAAAAACGGAAAACCATGCATTGTTTATAGCAGAAATTGTGAAATGCCGTGTTATTAAATTCACGTCCATTATCACATAATAGCAACGCAAGACGTGATGTAGGGATTTGGAAGAAAAATTTGGGAAGAGAAAAATAATTTTGGGGCACGGAAACCGAGGAAGGGGCTCGGAACCGGGTTGTTTGGACTGAAATTGTGGGAGAAAATATTAACCTAGACTTCTGATACCATGAAAGAAACCATCCCTTGATCATTTTCATTAATTAAAAGACAATATATACAATTTACATATTTCCATAATTGGAAAATCATATTCCTATTCTACTCCTAAAACCTTATTCTATTTGGAGACTAACTATACAATTATGATAAGTGTACAAGACTAATTAAGGTACAAGACTAGTATACACATTGTATACAAAATCAGCACACACCGTGAGCCTGCTACAGTAAACCGAGAGCATTGTTCATCCGATATACACAATATAATGCATATTTAACATTATTTTTGATCTGCCTGTTAAATTTTTTTGCTATTGCGGATTTTACATTGTTGTATTGTTTTCCCTTTCCCTGCTCCGGCAAAGGTCTAGGAATCACGATTCAATTAAATGTGCTTCGATTTCTTCTATCCTTTATTGAAATTAATCTTATGTACCAGATTTTTTTTCTTTTATTTTGTCAGTTTTTAGGATGAAGACCTTAAGGAGCTTTCTTGAGTTTTTTGGTGATTCAATTGCAGGAGTGAAAAAATATTGAAAGACAGAAGAGACAAGGCAATCCTTGAGGTTCTTGATGTAATGTTATAATCACAAAAAAATTACAAATGCAATTCCTACTATGTTGTATTCTTTTCGTCTTTATGTAGATTTGCAGTAATTTATGTGCAAAAGTTGAAGAGGAATTTTATCTTTAAATATCTATTCCCTATCTTTTTTTTTTCTTAATTTTTTTCAATTATACTCTATATATGCAAAGATAGAAATTAGTTGATCAACAAGGAAAATACTGGAGAAAAAGACAAAGGTGGAGTTGTAGAAATGAAACACTTCGCGAAATTTATTTACATTTTAGACCTTTTAATTTTGATAGTGCGTATATTTTGCTGAAATAAGTTATTTTATTGTATGCATACACATAAGAAATTTAATGTATTCTATCTCGAATAAATTTATAACGATATCAATTATAACCCTTATATACTAATGTTGTGGTTATACAGGGCGAAGTGCAGGCTACTTCACTAGTAACCTACTATAATTGGTTAATTGAACTAATGGTCTAAAAATTCGTTACAGCTTCCGTACATATAACTTAAATCGCTGAACTAATATGAAACAGAATAAACAAGTGTGGCTACTCTATCCAGTTTCCTTTCCGCCATCAAACATAAATAGAATTCTCAAAGTAAAAGACCACACAGAACGTGTCAAATCTGATTAAATTGTAGAAGTTTATCATAAAACTATCACTTACATAAGCTTCTAAGTTGTGCAAGTAAACATCTGCATTAATGTCAAAAGGAACGCTTTAAATGCTCAATATTAGTGAATATTTTAGAATATTCACAATATATTTTGTAATTATGATAGATGTATATTTAACGTAACTTAGAATTCTTATTATATTAGGAATCAACCATTTAAGGTAAGTTAAGATTCTTATTGTATTAGGAATCAACCTCTGTACAACTATATATATTGTGAATAATGAAAGGAATCCCTAAGGAAAATTATTCCAATCTTACATGGTATCAAGAGCCAAACCCTAATCCCTCCCCTCTCGGTCGAAACCACCACCTTCCCTTCCTCTCGGCCGGCGGCTACGACGTTGCCACCATGTCTTCCCCCATAAATTCCGGTTCCTCCACTGGCACTTTTAACAACCCTTCTCACCGATCATCGTCTTCTTTTCACCCGACTTTCGCCGTTACCAACATTAAGAATTCTATCCCTATAATTCTTGACCAAGAAGACTGTCAATATTCCATGTGGACAGAACTGTTCTATATTCATGCATGTGTGTACAACGTGCCCGACCATATTGATGACTTTGTTCCTCGTCCCACCGATATTGCCGATTCGACATGGCGCCGCCTTGACGCCATCGTCAAACAATGGATATACAGCACCATATCAAAAGACTTGTTGTGTACTATCATGAAAACAGGTGCTACGGACACATGAACTTTGGGTACGGTTGGAAGAAATCTTTCAGGATAATAAAAATACTCGGGTTGTGTATTTGGAAGAGCAATTCAATAATACGCGTCTCGAGAATTTTAACAACATGTCTGAATATTGCAAACAACTAAAACTCATAGCCGATCAACTTTCCAACGTCGGAACATCTGTTTCTGAAACCAAGATGGTACTTCAATTAGTTGTTGGTTTACCGAAAGGTGAATACGATACACTTGCAACGATGATTCAACAGGCCGACCCACTACTAAGTTTCACCAAGGCACGATCACAACTATTATTGGAAGAAACCCGACGTGCTAAACAAGAGGAGCTTAATCAAAAGGCGTTAGCCGTTGACAGGATGGCACCACCGGCGGCCAACACCACCCAGCCACCACCGCAAGACCACTAGCAGCAGCAGTCCCGCGGCGGAGGACGAGGCGACAGAGGCCGCGGAAATAATAAGAAAGGCAAGGGCCGCAGCAAGGGCCACAAAAACCAACAAACAGGCCCAAACCCTGCACCCTACTTCCAGTGGGCTGGACCGCAAGCCTGGCCCAATACCGGGAACTGGGCCTCGCTTGCCTGCCCTTACCCAACAGAAGGGGCCCAGTTACAGCAGCACCCCTGGTCACCCGGCCTTCTGGGCTCCGCCCCAGCCAATAGGCAGGCCCACCCGCAGCATCAACAGGCCCAAGCCTTCAGCACCGTGAACATTCAACAGCCCGACGAAAATTGGTACATGGACACTGGAGCCACATCTCACCTCACCCGGTCGTCAGGTAACTTATCTCAACTACTTCAGTTAAAGTGTCCTCAATTTATTACTGTCGGCAATGGTCATCGCATTCCAATTGAAGGTTAGGGTAACACACATACCAAATATCCCCACCCGTCTTTCTCCATAAATCACGTCCTTTACACCCCTAACATCATTAAAAACCTAATCTTTGTTAGAAAATTTACTCGCAATAATTATGTGTCTGTCGAATTTGACCCTTTTGGTTTATCTGTGAAGGATCTCAATACGGGGAAAATTTTACGCGCTGAATAGTGTGGGAGACCTCTACCCCTTTCACTCAATCTTCCGATGTCAGACCGCAAGCACTTCTATCCCTTGCGGCTATATCTCCCTCAACTTGGCACAACAGACTCAGACACCCCGGAGACCCTGTTTTTACTTTTCTTAGGACTACTAAGCGTATTCAATGTAATAATGGGAAACTTGCTCAACACTGTTTTTCTTGCCCACTCGACAAACATACTCGTCTTCCATTTATGTCATCCAACAATGTTACTTTTTTCTCCTTTTGATATTATTCATGCTGATTTGTGGACATGTCCGGTTGCTAGCTCTTTGGGTCACAAATTTTATCTAGTATTTTTAGATGATTTTTCACATTTTGTCTGGATTTACCCACTAAAATTCAAATCTGAAGTGTTTTCCAAATTCCTTGAATTTCAGAAATTCATTAAAACACAGCTTGAAAAATCTATCAAATCATTCCAATGTGATAATGGACGTGGATTTAATAAATCGACATTTCACAATTTCTTCTCTAAACAAGGCATGGTTTTCCGTTTTTCTTGTCCATATACTTTCTCCCAAAACAGAAAAGCTAAACGAATTATACGTACCATCAATAACATGGTTCGCACCCTTCTGTTTCATGCTTGTCTTCCACCACCTTTTTGGGTCTATGCTGTTAAAATGGTAGAATCACTTCTCAATATTTTACCAACTAGCACTCTCCAAAACAAGACCCCTATCGAAATCTTATATCGTAGGTTCCCATCCTATGACCATCTTCGTATTTTCGGCTGCTTATGCTACCCCAACATAGCCTCCACTGCACCTCACAAACTTGCCCTTCGCACCCTGCCATATGTCTTCGTTGGTCTCTCTCCTACACATCAAGGCTACCTGTGCTATGACATTGTCACTCGCAAAATCATCGTCTCCCGTCACATCGCCTTTGACGAGACGACCTTTCCTTTTTCCAATCTCCAAAAATTTCAGACCACTGATTATACCTTTCTTGATGAACAGAGTCTGTCCCCGGCTATCTAATCTCTGTACCACCGGTAGTCCACTGTTCGGACAGAGCCTACAGCTCCATCACCACCACTGTCTGCACCATCCCCAACAAAATACCTCCCAGCTCTCGGTCGAACACCCCACCAGTAACCTTGCTACCTCCAGTCGCGTCTCTTGCCCCTCCAGCAGCACCACTGCCTCCCGAACCCGACAGCTCACAACCACCAAACCCAAAAATTCCACTGCTGCCTACCCAACGCATGGAGACTCGTACCCAACACGGGATCTTCAGACCCAAGGTTCACTTCAACCTCTCCACACAAACCTTATCATCCATTCCAAAAATCCAAAACTAGCCAAACTGGACCCTAATTGGACTGTGGCCATGTGCGAGGAGTTTAACGCTTTAACCAAGCAGAACACTTGGGATTTGGTACCTAAACCAGACGGTGTGAATATTATCTGGTGTATGTGGCTATTTCGTCACAAGTTCAGAGACATTGGTGACTTGGAACGGTATAAGGCAAGACTGGTTGCTAATGACACTAATCAGCAAGAGGGTATTGATTGTGATGAGACATTCAGTCCGATTGTTAAATCGACCACTATTCGGACTGTTCTCAGTATTGCTATAGGTATGCATTGGCCGATTCATCAGCTTGATGTCAAGAATGCATTTCTTCATGAGGATTTGAAAGAAACTGTGTACATGCATCAGCCCCCTGGCTTTATTCATCCGGCAGTCCCGCAGTTTGTATGTCGTCTCAGGAAGTCATTGTATGGCTTGAAACAGGCACCCCGCGCTTGGTATGATCGCTTTGCCAAGTATCTTTGCAGATCGGTTTTATATGTAGCAGGTGTGATAACTCCCTATTCATTTTTCATCGAGGTAGCAGCACGACTTATTTGCTATTATATGTGGATGACATTGTTCTTACTACCTCATCTAACGGTTTGAAGAATGAAATCATTGCTCTACTCAAAACTAAATTTGCTATGACCGACTTGGGCAAGCTGAGTTATTTCTTGGGTATATCAGTGACCAGATCTGCAGCTACTATGTTCTTGTGTCAGCGTATACAGGGCTAAAATGACAAATTGTAAAATTATGCCAACTCCGGTTGACTCGAAATCCAAGCTCAGTGCCAAGTCCATGTCAGCTTGAGGCACTATCGATTGAATGTAAGCGATACTGAGATTGTTATACGCATAGCTGGTACACAGCTGGTACCGGTAATAGAGAAAGTCGGGGGAGCCGTTTGGATTGAAACAGACGGTCGTTACTAAACCGATCATACATCTTCCAACAGAACAATGATGGCATTTATTATGACACTAATTGCTCAATTATTATAACATTCATTCTCCTGTATTAATGAGAGCACATTTCGTGGGATGTGTACTTGTGTAACTCATGTATAAATAGGACACATTGTTCAATTGTAAATGATGACATTCTAGTTATTACAATATACTGACTCATATTCTCTTGATCTTTGTGCTTACATACAAATTGTCATAACTCTGCGCATAAGCTATCACAAGACTCAGACTAATCATTGATTTTCTTTATTTTATTATTGCTCAATTACATTGTACTTTATCTAAAATTATTATCAAACGTATTACTTGAGATCCACGTTTTCTTGATCACGTATACAAATTCAACTGTATCGTTTTACAAGTAATCAGTAGTTAAAATATTTTTATTCTCTATAAAATAAGTGTAATTTTTTATCGACCAAGGATAAAATTATCAGTTGGTCCAAATTGGTCTAGTTTTGTTGGTGACACGTTATTTGAACTTCTCTTCTTCGTATTTAATGAAGACTGATTTACACGTTATTTTCTTTTTACTAAAATTAATTCAGCTAGGTGTAAATCCTTAAAATAGCTACACTTGCAAAACCCTCAACAATAAGACTTGCGAGACAAGCAACTATAATTTTTCCAAATTCCCTGCTCCTGTTACAATTAGGACAACCTCTCTGATAAGTGATAAGTAATTGGAAACCTACAACAATTAGGTCACGAGTTCGGACAACCTCTGGCTTGATAAACGTGGTTTGCGGCTATAACCTGTGCGTACTCGAGAAAGCGGCCGCGGGTTCCTTCGTCAACCCCCCACCCCACCCCACCCCCGAACCCCCACCTCCCTGGCTATATATACACAATTCATAGGTATACTTTTTCATTGCAATTTTTCAAGAAAACAAAAAACCCTTCCTGAATTTCTCTCTTTTTCTACGTGTGTAATTTTATAGTTGTGTTTTCTCTCTTGGGAATTAATAATCATGGTTCAAGAAAGTAGTACTTTTGGTCTTTGTTGTTCTGAGTTTATTAAAGATATTGATTGTGGGTCGTCAAAAAATATTGATTCTTATTGTGTTACACAATGCTCTCCTTCAATCAATGCAATTTCTGTAGAAGAAGAGAAAGAAGAAGAATTGAGGAGGCGAAAACGCGAAGAGTTGATTCAATATTATATCGATAGACACGAAGCTTTCTTGAAGAAACTCCCCTCAATCCCAAACCTAGCAGACACTTGAACTCTTCTTTTACATTTATCATGAAGATTATAGCAAATATATTTTAGTCTTCCTCATTTCCATATTTCATTTGGTGAGATTTGAAGTATGAGATTCAAATTATTTAATTTTCGATATGAAATTGGACGGCAAAGATTTTTTAAAGTTTTTGAAACAAATCTACGTATTTGCAAATTACATAAAAATATACTATAACTCACAATAGTTAATAATTTAAAATATTCTATTAAAAATGTGATAAAAGAAGAGCTTATTTTCACTTCAAATAATACGGGTTTTAAATAAAATGAAACATAAAGATTGATTTACACGTTAATTTTTTTTTACTAATGTTAATTCAGGAGTATATCCTTAAAATAGTTGCTCAACAACATAAGACTTGAGAGACGAGCAACTTTATTTTCGTATGTGTTGCTTATAGTGTATTATACTTAATTAACATAAAATCTTTAACTTCACGTAATAATATTATTTCTATTATTAATATTAGTAGGAATTTTCAATTTAATAAGATGTTAACCATGTGTTTGCAATACAATCTGTTGAATGTTGTTGTATAAAATTTTTATTTATTAATATGAAGATGTGAGTAGTTTAATTCAAAATTCTAAATTATTTCTGTAACATTTCGTAAATTCGGATTAGGTGTGAATATGTTAAATGAGTATTAATGTGACATTTTAGATATATGAAGTCACCTGTTGAAAATCGACATATTCACTAATGCTAACCCAGCTATAATCGAAATCCATCCCGTCTAATAAAATATAGCAAAAAGATAAAATCTAAACTGCTAAAACATTGAACAGATTACAAGCTTTGGCATATTCAGATATTGAAGATCACCACAAATCTAGTGAGAAGACAGTGGACAATATAAAGCAAAGAAATCAATAAAGTATTTTCAAAAGTGTATAAAAACGATATAAAAAGAAAGCAACAAGAGGCCAGTACATGGGTGCACTCCTATTGCAACCAGATGCACAAGAGAATGTAAACAAAAATTAGCTCCTCATTCATTTCATTTTCCCCGGTTTCTCTTGTTGCCTGCTGCTGAAGCCTTTCCTGAGCCTTTTCCTTTTTGGTTTCCCTTCCCCTTGCCCTGCTGCTTCTTCTTTTTCATTCCATGCTTTCTTGCATCTGCTTTCATTCTTGGATCGACAAGGACTTTTCCCTTGCCAACCTTAACTTGAACTCCCTTCTTTGCCACTACATATTCCCTTTCTGGTTTTTTTGTTGTTGCCGCCTTCCTGTATAGCTGTTCAATCATTTTTCTCTTCGAACCTTCAGAGATTTCGGTTTGGTCTGATATTGAGTTAGCTTTCTTCTTAAACTTCTCTAGCTTTCTATGTGCCGCCCGTTTCTTACGAGCTTTGGCTTCTGCTACCTTCTTTGCAGGTCGAGCATCAATTGCTTTAAATTGAGATTTCATTGCAGCAATCTCCTCTTTTGTCACGGGTTTCACTGGCTGGTAATGTCTCTGTTCCTCGTCAATGAACCACTTCGGCAACCCGTCATCGTGAAACATATATCTGTTGTAAGCATCATCAATTATTTCTTCCCTAGGCCTTTTCCTCAGCATCATCTTCTCTGTAGCCAATATTTCAGCCTTTGTGTCAAAAATGTACAGCTGCATTAGCAACATTGTTGGTCCCTTCAACCCAATTCCCTTCCATATCTTTAATTTTATGAATGGAAAGTTTCCTTCTTCTATCTTTAATGATACTATGAAAAAAGGCAGTAGTAGCATCTCCATGTTCCAACCATTTCACCATAGCTTTCTGTTGTAGAACAGAGTCTTGTAACTTCAAAAATTTAATGTACTCAACTTTAGCTTTAGAAATATTCTCTCTGATAGTGGGGTTATTGTCAATAATAGAAGCCATTTCAAGATCTTTGATAAACCTCTCCAACCTAAGGTTCATCGTAGATATCTCCAAAAGCAGTTCTGGACAATCACTGAGTGCTTTGCATACTCTCTTGATTTTTTAATGCATTATAAACATAGGGTTCCCTTTGACATCTTGGGACCAAGATTGCTAAACAACTCTCAAGAAATTCACATGATCTGTCCAAAAATTTAAGAATTTGAAATATTTAGTGTGCTCATTAATAGTAGACCCACAGTTAATGGGAATTGTCACTCCAAGTAAAAGGAGCACCAAGATAACCTCCATCAAGAAGATGACAATCAGTAAGGCAAGAGATGAAATCAAAACCTTCTTCTACTCTATAAGGTCTTCCATCTATTTTTTTGCTAGAGTTTAAAGACATATTAAATCACCAACTATCTCCAAAGGGCCATTAATGATGCTGGACGAAGCTCTAATTTCATCCCACAGATTAGTCCTGAGAGTTTTATCACATTTAGCATAGACTATCGAGATATAGAAATCTAGAGGAACCTGGGCTTGAGTAATATGTAGGAGAACCTGTTGTTCCTTGTCATCAATGATGTTAATCACAAAATCAGAGGACCAAAAGATCTAAATATTATTAGAACAATTATAAAAACAGTAGTGGAAGCCTAACTTTCTCTTGTATCTCTCAATCTTTCCTGCTCTCACCATAGGTTCTTGAAGGAAGATGAAAGGTAGATTGAATTGTTGTTTGATATACTTGAGTCTGCCAACAGCACCTTGGGAGGCAATGCCTCTAATATTCCACGAAAGTGTACTGATCATTGAAAATATTTAGGAGAAAAATCCCAATAACCATCTTTGTTTATGGTAGTACTTCTATTATATGGACCACTGTCCTCTCTATTCTGACCAATAAGGCCTCTTGGGAAAAGGATGTTGAACATGATCACATTTTGTAGAACAAGAGTGAATTTGGTAGTTTTGTAAGCTAGTTGTCCTCCAATTCTAGTAGATTGTTCATCATCTGATATAGAAAGATCTCTTTTTTTTGGATGAGTAGCCATGAGCATGACCTGGTCATGATCAATATTATCGAAGGATGTTACATTGTCATTGTGATTAATAATAGCAGGGCAAACACTTCCACCTGGTCCTGGACATTAGGTGGATCGGGTTCATCAATAAGTTGATATTCCCGACCTCTTTCTTTGTCTCTCCAACTTGTATATTTCTCAGCTAGTTTAGGATCCAGCCCAAAGTGGGGAGGATGTTCTGCCTTATTGCCCACCTTAGTAATGTGTTCATTACCAACAATCAAATCACCGAGTATAGCAACTTTTGAAGAAAACTTCCTCCCTTTTTTGTTAACTTTTTTGATCTCCTCCGTATTGACTTTCACTAGAGCAGTGTTCATTATTTGCCATTGATCCTCAGTCTCGGGGAATTCGACTTCTTTTTCTTGATTGTTCTTGTTGGAGTTCCTTCTGATTGTAGTCATTTTAGGCTTTTTTTTCCCCCCCCTTTGGTTTCCTTATATTTGTCAAGTTTTGTGGTCTTCATAATCACCTGGGTGTTGAGTTGTTGCATTGGTTGCATAGGCTAAGAGCATTCTAGAGTGACTTCCTCCAAACTTTCCACCTCTTCTATAATGTTGTGAGTTACTAACACTGTGTTTTGAGTACTTGTGGAGATACGAGTTTGTATATTAGTTTTTCTAGCCACCACTCCACTAACACTATCTTTTCCATTCTTTGTACTATTGAGTTTAGGATTGGCTGCATTTCCTTTCCTTTTTGCAATAGTTTTCCACTCTTCGGCATCCATAGAAGTTTCTGAAGATAAATCAAGTTGTGTGTGTGATGGCTTGGTAGGAATGGCTAGCTTGCGGATTCTGCATATTGTTCTGCCCATTTTCTTTTCTTGGAGGTGTATCCTTTCTGGGATTTTTTACCATTTCTGTCTTGCCATTAGATGAGAGGCCTGTCCTCATAGATTGGTTGTTCCCCCTCCTCTTTGAACCTCTCTTAGTTTCGGGTGAAGAATTCTACAATTTCCGTCGTTGTGGCCTTGTATTTTACAATGGCAACAAATGGCTGGTATAGTTTCATATTCTACCTTCTATATAAAGACATCCATGTTGCCATTATTTCTCTTATCTCAACTGTAATTTCTCTTAGAATTGGCTTTGCGAGGTCTATTTCTACTCTCAATTTTTCCGTAGTTGGTCTTGTTTTAGAAATAGTAGCTTTGTCCAACACTAGTGGGATTCCAATTGGTTCAACAATACGACAAATTGCATACCACTCATAATGGTGCCATGGTAAATCAATTAGGGTAATCCATATAGGGGCAGTGGTAGTGTTTGCTTCAGGTTTAAATCTTTCAATTTTCATAATAATGTCTCCCCCGAGTGGAATAATGTTTCTCTAAGCAACATCGAGGTGATCTTCAATATTATCAAAGTCGATGAATACATGTCTCATATCATACGCTCCAATGGTGATAACACTTTTCCCCGGAATAATTTTAGCAAAATATTTCCTAATAATATCAATCGAGGGGCGAATTCTAGAGAACTTACCAATCATTGTCCAGTTGCATGTTTGGGAAATAATTTATTCTCCTCTACAGTGAAAACAACCACTGTTCTGCCTTCCACCAGTTTAAAAGATTTGGGTAAAAGGCGAACTCTTTTCTTGGCAGTGCTTAATGCTCCAGCATACGAATTTTAGGGCTCTTCTTCGGAAGCTATTTGGGCGTTCGAGCTTGATTGACCCGCCAAAACATTTTGTTGCTGAGAGCTATTGTCTTATAGAGCTAGTTACTCGGGTGTTGGACGAGTGTTTCTATGACATAGAGGTTATTGGGGAGTGAGTTGACGATCTTAAAGGGTACAGTTAGCGGAATAACCAGGTTATGAGTGTTGTGGCTTTGAAGATTCTGTGTGAGAGGTTTTGGCTCAACATAAGGATGTCTTGGGATGCAATGGGATGAAACGTATATTAATATCCTGGAGGTAAAGAAAAACTAGGATAAATCTTTGACCAGACTAGATGAACAAATGATGAGGCTATGAAGGAAATCGTAGGGAGGCATATTAATATGAAAGATGACCTTGTGATGAGGTATGAAGAAATAAGACTTGTAATGGGGAGTGTGCGAACATTATTCAGCTACTTGATTGGACAAATATGTAATGGAAGAAATTCAAATAGATCATTCTCAGTGTGTTTGTTTATGCATGATCCCAGGGTTGAGCCCATGAATGTGCTCAAACGCATTATTCGGTACATCCAGGGGACACTTGACTATGACTTGCATTTATATCCGTCATCGACGTTGACTCTTGTCTCGTACACTGATGCTGATTGGTGGCTGTCCGAACACCAGACGGTTTACGTGTGGCTATTGTATGTTTCTTGGTAATAACTTGGTCTCCTGATCTGGAAAACGTCAGTCGACTTTTTCTCGCTCCAGTATCGAGGCTGAGTATCGAGGGGTAACTAATGTGATCTCTGAATCATGTTGGTTACGTAATTTGCTGTTGGAGCTTCATTGTCCCATTCAGAAAGCAATCTTGGTTTATTGTGATAATGTTAGTGTCATGTATCTTTCGGGTAATCCGGTTCAGCACCAGCGCACTAAACATATCGAGATGGACATTCACTTTGTTCGCGAAAAGGTTGCTCGTGGTCTAGTACACGTCTGCCATGTCCCTTCCAGGTATCAAATTGCAGATATCTTTACAAAGGGTCTTCCCTCGGTCCTTTTTGAAGATTTTCGAGACAGTCTCTCGCGTCCGAAGACCGCCCGCTATGACTGCGGGTGTGTGTTAAATATACCAAATATACACAAGATATACACCTTATGCACATGTATATCCTATGTATATTGGTCTCGGCTAGTCTCGGTTTTTGTCCTTATTGTACACGGTTTTGTATAGTTGTAGTGTACCTTAATTAGTATTGTACTCTTACCATAATTGTATAGTTAATCTCCAAATAGAATAAGGTTTTAGAAGTAGAATAAGAATAAGATTCTCCTATTATGGAAATATGTAAACTATATATATAGTCTTTCAATTAATAAAAGCAATCAAAAGATTATTTCTTTCAGTATTATTCTTTTTTGAGATCGACTAAAAAAATTAGCATCATATAAATTGTGACATGAGGAGTATGAAACAATATAAATTAGTGGCTACGGTATCCGGTTTCCTTTCTGCCTTCAAACATATAAACAGAATTCTCCAAAGTAATGACTATGCAAAACATGATTTTGGATATGCATTTTATTTTGAAAATAATGAAGTCTCAAAAACCCAATAATTGGTGAAACTTGAAAATGTTTTGAAGACAGATTTTAAAATCTGTTACAAATTCTATGGCTAAATAGATATTTAAAGATAAATTTTCAAAATCTGATCCAAAATCTATGACCAAAAGCTAACTTAAACTTTAGACTAATAATTGAGATTTTTTCATAAGAATGTAAAAACCTTAAAAGACATATGAGACGGACAAGAGAAAGTAATATCATGAAAATTATAGTATAAATGATACTTATTAAAAATGAAGTGGCATCAAATATGTTAAATGTTTCAAAGTGAAAAAAAGGGTGTCAAATAAATTGAAAACTAACGACACTATGCAACAAAAAGATCGGCTGACATTTTTCAAGTAATAATCTATTCATTCCATTTATTAGTGGCGGAGGAAGGAAGGGCCAACGGGCTTCATCCGAACCCCTTCGACGAAAAATTACATTGTTTATAAAAAAAAGGCAGCTCGACCCGCCTATCATCATCATCATCAAACTTGAAACTTCTTTCATGAAAAAAAAAGAAGCAAAAATACACAACCAAATGATGAAACCTAAAAACCCACTTCAAATTTAACCTTTAAATCCATCTTTATGAACAGTGTTTTTTTTTTTGTGGTGCTATTACTGTTTGTATAGTACATAATTTCTCTTTTGACTGAAGTTTTTGATAGTCGCATTTGCTTATATACTTTTTAAAAACATAATATACATATACTTATACACGTCGATGCGTGGATGTGTAGATTTGATCAGAATTGCGTTCTATTCTCATCAAATTTTAGTTTCATTGTCATTTTTCCTTTTATATAATATTAAAAAAATTGTAGATTCCTCATCAGTATTGTTGCTTGTGTATTTGGTAAAAAATGAGGTTCATGAGCTATTAATTCCGATGTCCGAATTTGTTTGGTGCTATTACTATTTGTAGGAAACTGATACTTATAGTGTTTTATGTAGATTTTGAACATGTATTAACAACTCGTGAGAATTATGTTTGGATTGATTTTTTGATTTTTTTAAGATACCAGTTTTAAAGAATTAGAGATGGGTTTAAAGATGAAATTTGAGATGAAAAGACGTGAACCATCATTGCTATATTTCACGTTGTCGCGCCCGTTTTTTACATGCGGGCTTCGCGACGCGATGGCATCGATTCCCTCTGGATTGAATAAAAATGCTTGCTTTGAGGAGTCGCCACTTAATTATTCTAAGTTGAATTAGGGCACCTGAATGTTAACTAAAAGCTGCAAAATAACTCCGACTTTATGGTCTACAAAACTAATGAGATTCTAGATAAGGGTTCTTTATTATTCTAAAGGGAAGGGGTTAGGCATCCTTTAAGATCCGCTAACTTGCGGTTATCCGATCAAACTCAGGTTAATTGTTATGCTAAGAAAAATGCATATTTAGAAATATAAAGTTTAAATGATGTTGCAAGTATTTAATGAAATGATGCATTTGTACAAGTATACATTTGTATGGCATTAATATACATGTAAAGCTGGAAAAAGTATGCATTTGAATGAAAATTGATAAAAATATATGCAATGTAAATTCTATGGGTGACGAGCCTAAAAATAGATAACCTAGCAATTTTTTCGATTTTAAAACTAACCGAGCCTAAAAATAAATAAACTAGCGATGAGTTTCCAATTTTAGACTACCCTATTAATAATTCTATGTCTACCTATTCTAAACATTTCAATAATTTCACGAGTACAATAATATTACAATACAGAATGAAATAAAGCTGAATTTAAAGAAAGTGAAAAAACAACAACAAAATAAATAATCTCCGAGGGGTATTTGCCTTCTTTGACTTTATCCCTTGCAAGCTATCAAGAACAAACGGTTAGAAACAATTGAATATAAATAACTTCGGATCCGTATCCAAAACAAGAATGTTTTGATCACGGAGAGCTCAAACTTAAATTTTGAAAAGATCATTCCAATCACGTCGTGGCTGCGACCATATGACTCGTTGGTCATTTTAGTTGCCTTGCCTACCGAACATGTTGGTCTCTCGGGTGAAAAAGATTTAAGTTTCATCCTTGCCCAGAAGTTTTATTTTACGTCTTTACAACTGTGGAGGCCTAAAAAATCGACGGATATTTTTTCATCGGCCAATGTAGTATCGTATTCAAATCAACAAAAATATATCAAAGCAGTAAAGAAGCAGAAAACAGAGAGGTAATTTCCGAAGGGGCGCGGCCTCAAATTCAATTTCATTGGCCTAAATGAAGTATTGGTTAAAAACTGTAAAACAGTAAGACAATCCGTGCACGGATGTTTAAATGCCAAAAACAGTAAATTGAAACAGAGAAATGAAAAAAAGCGTGGCCTCGAATTCAATTTCATCGACCTAAATGCAGTATTTATTTAAATCAGTAAATCGTAAGACAATCCGTGCACGGATGTTTAAATGCCAAAACAGCAAACTGAACAGAGAAACGAAAAAAAACGTGGCCTCGAATTCAATTTCATCGGCATAAATGCGATTTAGTTTAAAAACAGTAAAATGAACAACATAGCCGCATATAATAGTAAGTAATGAAATGTCCAACCCGGATTATGAACAGTGACTCGAATGAAACAATGAACTAATTCCGAAAACAGACACGGAATAGTGACCAGAATCGGAATAAAAAATTCAAAATTTTCAGATAACCAACAATAGATATGAAAAATGCCATAATCTGGAAATATACCCAAACCGGGTCGACCCGACCCGGGTCAGTGACCCGACGCGGGTCAGTGACCCGACCCGAATAAGATGTCAAACCCGAATCAGATTTTCACCAATCTCAGATAACCAGCAAATAAGATGTAAAATGTAAAATGTAAAATGTATAATTCTGGAAAATATCCAAACCGAGTCGACCCGACACCAAAATTAGTGAAGAACAACCCGAATCGAATATTTCAGCAAAATTCAGATAACCAACAAGGGATGTAAAATGCAAAAATCTGGAATATGTCCAAACCGGGTCGACCCGACCCGAAATCAGTGAAGAACAACAAATCCATTTTTTCCAGATTCTTCAGGTAACCAACATGATATACAAACACAAATCTAATCCTTACCCCTGTCCGGGTCGACCCGACCCGAACATACCCAAATCGGTGACTAGAAAAACAGTGGAGAACAAACCGTTTCTTTCGATTTTGGATTTTGTTTTCGGATTTAATTCTTGAATAACAAGGAGGGCAAATGCTTAAAATCAAGAACACAACAAAAAAAATTGTATGGAATCGGACCTCCGAAAAAATCCCTCTAAAAAATGAAGAACAACATGGGGTATTTATAAATGGTTTAACCCCCCAAGAACGAGTTTGAAACTCGAATAAAATGTTAAAAAATCTGATTTTGGAAGCGGATTTTGGGGGTATGGGTTGCGGATTTTCGGGGATATGGGTATAGGATGATGGGTTGGTGGTGTCAGGGGCAGAGGGGGTTGGTGGTGGTGTCGGGTGAGGTGATGGCCGGCAAAGTGGGGTCGCGGGTATGGGGTGTGCGGCGGGTTAGGTTTTTGAAAGAGAAGGGTGTGTTTGGTTTTTGAGATTTTTTTTTGTTTTGGGGTTATGTTTGGTTGGGGGATAAAAGGGATGGGTTCGGGCTTCGGGTTGGATAGTGGCCGGTTGGGCCTGGTGGAATTGGTCGGTTGGGTTTCGGTTGGGGCTTGGGGGAATTGGTCGGTTGGGCTTCGGTTGGGGCTTGGGGGAATTGGCCGGTTGGGCTTCGGTTGGGGCTTGAAAAATGGGGGTGGCCGATTGGCTTCGGTTGGGGCTTGGAAAATAGGGGTGGCCGATTGGGCTTGGCGAAATAAAGGGGAAGGGAATAAGGGGTATTGGGCTTGGGGGGTTGGTTTGGTTAGGGAATTAGGAAATAAGAAATTAGGGTGTTGGGTTAGGAAATAAATGGGTTATGGGTTTAAAATATAAAAAGGGTGGTTTTATTATATAAAAAAAAAGCTTTGCAAAATTTATAAATTGTAAAGATGACAATATGATAAAAATATAATATTTGCAAATTGCTTGGTGCTAAATAAAAAATAATAATGCGATGTCGTTTTGTGAAACTAATAAAATAACATATAATATTAGGATAAAAAGTATGATTTTGATATAAAAATGCAAATGACAATAAATATGCAAATATATATATATATATATATATATATATATATATATATATATATATATATATATATATATATATATATATATATATATATATATGCCTATATTTTAAAATTGGTTTAAGGTGTCAAAAAATATTTAAAATTGCAAATAAAATCATAAAAGATGGGACAAAATTGGGTGTCAACAGATGCCCCTCTTTGGCCGGAGACGATGAAAGAGTTTTCGGACAAAGAAGTTGACTGAGTAGCCAATTTTGTCCTTATCATCGGGACTCGAGGGAATATTAGAGATGCATGGTAAGAAATAGAATCCCGAGGGGGAAGAGAAGTTGCAAAAAGATGGTGCACATTCAAGAAACAATGCCCTAGTGTCGACTTATGATGACACTGGTTGCGAATGTGGTGAGATACTAGGGAAGGGCGGAACAACGTTCGAAGTACTTCCCCGATAATGATGATGTCGTAGCATATGCATAATGAGATGACGTCGTTGCTTAGACGTTATGCAGATGGCGTCGTTGCATAGGCGTGATTGAAATTAAAATACCCGCATTGGAAGGTGGGTGCCTGAAATGCCGTCGTTGTATTGACGTGATGCGTTTGTGACCCGCATGGGTAGAAATGACGTCGTTAGATGGACGTTGCTGATGCCGTCGTTGTATGGACGTTGCTGATGTCGTCATTGTATGGACGTAATGCTGATAACGTCATTGTATGGACGTAATGCTGATTGTTGACACCCAATTTTGTCCCATCTTTTTGGATTTTATTTACAATTTTTAATATTTTTGACACTTTAAAACAATTTTAAAATATAGACATATATATGTATATATATTATTATTATTATTATTATTATTATTATTTGCATTTTTGTTTGTCATTTGCATTTTTATATCACAAGCATACTTTTATCCTTATATTATATGTTATTTTATTTTCGCAAAACGGCATTGCATTTTTATTTTTTTATTTATTTATTTTAAGCATCAAGCATTTCACAAATATTACATTTTATCATATTATCATCTTTACAATTTATAAATTTTGCAAAGCTTTATAATTAAACCCCTTTTTATATTTTAAACTCATAACCCATTTATTTTCCCAACCCAAAACAATTTCTACATAACCCAAAACAATTCCCCCAAAACAAAACCCCATTTTCGGACCCAACCAAAACAACCCAACATTTTTAGCCCAAAACCCATTTCGTCCAAGGCCCAACAACCCATTCCCTTATACCCCAACCCACAAAATTAAAACACCCTACTAACCTAACAAAATCATCCAAACCAAAGCCCAATTCTCTTTCCCCTTATTTCCCTTTACCCCTCAAACCAAATCTCCCAAACCCAAAATCGGCCCACCCGAAATCCCTTGGCCCAACTCCCGCAGCCCAACCGGTCCAACCCATACCCATCGGCCCAACCGCCCAAATCCCCTTTATTTCCCCCCTTTAAACCAAAACCCTACAACAAAACATTTTCATTCCATATATCTCACTCTCTCTCTCTCTCTCCATCAACCGCACACACCCCCGCACCCCCACACCGGTGACCCCACGTCGCCGGTCACCTCGCCAACACCCCACACCACCGGCCACCCTACCCCACCTACGCCGGACAACCTACACCCACATCACCACCACGACGCCGACACCGTCGCCGACACCAACCAGCTCCATACCCGCGACCTCTAGTCGCCGACCAACTCACCACTGCCGCCACATCGCCGACCAACTCACCACAACGCCGACACCGTCGCCAAACACCACCAACCAACCCGTCAACCCCATACCCTATCCCCCCAAAATCCGAAACCCATCCATAAAATACCCCCCTTTGTTCACTGTTTTGGGGGTCGATTTGTGTGGATTTTTGTCCGAAAAGAGGAAGTTCTTGGTCGGAATTTAGGTCGGATTTTGCGTGGATTTTTGCCCCTTTTGCTCACTGTCGGGTCGGGTCAGGTCAACCCGATTTGGGTAAGTTTTTCCATATTTTTTATGCTTTTATATCTTCTTGTTGGTTATCTGAAGATTTGGAAAAAATTTGTTCCGGGTCGGGACACTGTTCCGGGTCGGGTCACTGACCCGGGTCGGGCCGATTCGGTTCGGTTAATTTTCAGATTTTTGTATGTTTATATTGTGCTGTTGGTTACCTGAAATTTGGAGAAAATTGATTCGGGTTGAAAAACATCTGATTCGGGTTGGGTCACTGATTCGGGTCGGGTCGACCCGGTTCGGTTAAATTCCAGATTTTTGTGTGTTTATATTGTGCTGTTGGTTACCTGAAATTTGGAGAAAATTGATTCGGGTTGAAAAACATCCGATTCGGGTCGGGTCACTGATCCGTGTCGGGTCGACCCGGTTCGGTTAAATTCCATATTTTTGCGTGTTTATATTGTGTTGTTGTTTACCTGAAAATTTAGAAAGAATTTGATTCGGGTTGAAGTATCCATTCCGGGTCGGGTCACTGATCGGGTCGGGTTGACCCGATTCGAATAAATTTCCAGATTTTGTGTTTTAATATTTTGTTGTTGGTTATCTGTAATTTGGAATGAAATCGATTCGGTTTGAAAATATTCAATTTCGGGTCGGGTCACTTTGTTCCGGTCGGGCCAGAACCGGGTCGATAAGTTTCCAGATTTGTGTATTTATATTTTGTTGTTGGTTATCTGTAATTTGGAATGAAATCGATTCGGTTTGAAAACATTCAATTTCGGGTCGGGTCACTGTTCCGATCGGGGTCGACCCGGTTCGAATAAATTTCCAGATTTTGCGTTTGTGTTTTGTTTTTGGCTTTCTGAAAATCTAAAAATTGGATTTTGAATCCGGGCCGGATCACTGTTCAGTGTCCGAGTCGGGTCAAATTTCAGAATTCGGGTCGGACATTTTAATTGCAAACTGTTGGTTTATTTTGGCATTTAAATATTCATACACGGATATCTTGTATTTTGCTATTTTATCATTTTATCTGATTCTACATTGGCCGATGAAAAAATATCCGTCGATTTTTGAGGCCTCCACAGTTGTAAAGACGGAAAATACAACTTTTGGGCAAGGATGAAACTTAAATCTTTTTCACCCGAGAGACCAACATGTTCGGTAGGCAAGGCAACTAAAATGACCAACGAGTCATGTGTTCGCAGCCACGACGTGATTGGAATGATCTTTTCAAAATTTAAGTCTGAGCCCTCCGTAATCAAAATATTTATTGTTTTGGATACGGATCCGAAGTTATGTATATTCAATTGCTTCTAACCGTTTATTCTTGACAGCTTGCAAAGATAAAGTCAAAGAAGGCAAATACCCCTCGAAGATTATTTATTTTGTTGTTGTCTTTTACTTTCTTTAATTCAGCTTTATTTTCATTCTGTATTGTAATATTATTGTACTCGTGAAATTATTAAAATATTTAGAATAGGTAGACATAGAATTAATTAATAGGGTAGTCTAAAACTGGAAACCCATCGCTAGTTTATCTAATTTTAGGCCCGTCGCCCATAATAATCACTTTGCATACATTCTTATTAATTTAAATACAAATGCATACTTATATTTTTTCAGCTTTACATGTATATTAATGCCATACAAATGCATACTTGTACAAAATGCATCATTTTATTAACACCTTGCAATATTATTTTTTTATGTATAAAAACATGCATTTTTATTAGCATAACAATTAACCTGAATTTAATCGGATAATCGCAAGTTAGCGGATCTTAAAGGATGCCTAACCCCTTCCCTTTAGGATAATAAAGAACCCTTACCTAGAATCTCATTAGTTTCGTAGACCATAAAATCGGAGTTATTTTGCAGCATTTAGTTAGCATTCAGGTGCCCTAATTCACCTTAGAATAATTAGGTGGCGACTCCTCAAAGCAAGCATTTTTTAATCCATCCGGAGGAAATTGACCCATCGCGTCGCGGAACCCGCAGGTCAAAATCGGGCGCGACACTGATGTCGTCGTTGTATGGACGTAATGCTGAAGTCGTCGTTGTATGGACGTAATGCTGATGACGTCGTTGTATGGACGTGTTGCTGATATCGTCGTTGTATGGGCGTGTTGCTGGTGACGTTGTATGGACGTAATGGACACTTTTTTTTTTATTACATCCTATTGTGGATTATTTTTTTTTCCATTGCATTCATCCTAATATGGACAATCACTTTTTTATTGCATACAATTTTACTTACTATCCTGTCGTGTATAATTTATTTTTTTTCAATCATATATTTTTTATAACCTATCTGCACGAACTACGCACACCTGATTCTCGTCAAAGATGAGATACGTAGGCAGCCCTATTTGGGTTCGGTACCCTTTATTCAAAAAAAAAAAAAAAGAAATACAAAAATATATATATATATATATTTTAAGAATCATTGATTGACTTGGTTGATACCAACACAGTTAAGAGTGTGCATAGGAAAGAACAAGCGGAGAAGACTGACTTCGTGGTAAACCATAGATTCTTCTGGTACCTCTTATTCACGCCTGTGTTGACACTTAAAAAATTGTTTTGCATGCTTTCAAGATATGAACAAAGGCAACCTCATCGTTTCATATGCATTGTGTGGTGAGTTTAGAATAAGTTCAATTGCATTGCATTGTGATCTAGAACTTGGCTCGAATGTTTGTTGAGGCGAAATCATGAGTAACACTTGGTATAGGAAAGGATCGTAGGCTTTCTTTGATCCGTTTGAGCCTTTCCAGCTTACCAAATAACATTATCCATAGTACTTCGCCTTTGAGCTTGAAGCCTATTTTTTTTAACAATCACATCTTATGCCTATACCCTTTCTGAGTGCGTACACGCACTATCCCTCTCTTGGCCCGACTTCCTTGAGCGCATCAGAAATATGCAAATTGCTGAAAATGATCCGAGTTGAAGTTGCAATGTTCCCAAAAGAAGAAGAGAAATCAAAACAAAAGGACGACTTCACACAAAGAAGAAGTTAAAAAGCCCCGACAAAAAAAAAAAAAAAAAAAAAAAAGGGAAATAACTCCGAAAAAGGGGAAAAAGCTCCAAACGAAATATTCAAAAGAAGTCGGCACAAAACAAACGGGGGCAAAAAGAAGCAAATCGGCATCAAGGCACACAAATACAAAGCGCAAACATATTCCAACGCTCAAGGAAGAATTAGTCACTTGTTACCCAAATGATATCCTTTCCTTTCCCCAAGCCTACAATACAAACCTATAACAAGCCCTCCATGATCCTATACAGAGGGTTCTCACATTAGTGGATACTCACATGATGGCCAAGCCTATGGTATCACAATTGAATGCATTGAACATCTTTATGAGGGTGAGTGTACTTCTTTAGACGTCCCAAAGTTCAAAATATTGAAATACATGTGAGAAAGGGACTTTCTTTCAGTGAGGGCATTTGAAACATGAGGATGCATATGTCAAAACCTTGGCTTGAAACAAGTGTCGATACTCAGGTATGTCTGAGGTAGCATCTGAAGCTGTAGGAATTACCCTGAAGTCAGCCTCGGTTATACAGAGAGCAGTAATGTGAACCCTAAGCACATTACTAATTGTTGGTACCAACTGAAGTCAAAATATGATTCTGTCTTTTTCATATTTTCAAACAAAAAAAATAATCAAAAACCTTGCAAAATATATCGCATCATTTTTCAAACTCTAGTCACTCTCTTTTACAAAAAAAAAACAAAATTCTACAAATACAAATCTTTTTGCCGCATGAACTACGTTATGACCTGATTCCCCCGGCGGGATACGTAGGCAGCCACATCGGCTTCGGTCCCATTTTGGAAAAGTTCACAATCTCTTTTGCTTGCAGCGAACTACGTTATGACCTGATTTCCCTTATCGGAATACGTAGGCGGCCACATCGGCTTCGGTCACACCATTGGAATCTTTCTTCCATTATCTTGCACACAACGCAATAGGCTCACATGATTGCTTTAACAGGACAAGCAAGTTGCCCGCACAAATTCGATTTTGTCCAGTTGGAAGTTCAACATCTTCATATATACCAGAAACTGTGGCATATTTTAAGGGTTCACTGCAAGAATATGGCAATGGACTTGAAAAATGCCAGACAACTAAGTCTTCAATCCAAACCAGTCTGAGCTTGCAAGCGTCAAGGGCAAAAACTACAAAGTCAATGTGAATCAACCGCCCCTGCCCCCCCAAACTCACAAATTTATTTGAGTGCAGGTCTTCAGGTTGACAAAGGCAGAGAACCGCAACATGTGTGCTCAATTTGGCAAAGACGTCGCATCACATTTGTCGTCCATGCAAGGACGACATTTCAATTCACAGTCCACAGGAGTTTGAATCGGCAGAAGATTCAACACAACGTGGAATCATATTACGCAAACTGACGGCAATGACGTCATTTACATCTTTCACAGCATTACAACATCAACAACACGCCCATACAACGGTGTCATCAGCAACACGCCTATGCAACGGTGTCATCTGCACAACACGTCTACACAATGACGTCTTCAACGCACCACGTCTATGCAACGACGTCATTTCAACGCATGCGGGTCACAAACGCATCACGTCAATGCAACGACGTCATTTCAGGCGCCCACCTCCTAATGCGGGTATTTAAATTTCAGTCAAGCGCCCACCTCCTAATGCGGGTATTTCATTTCAGTCAGGCACCCACCTGCTAATTCGGGTATTTTAATTTAGTCAGGCACCCACCTCCTAATGCGGGTATTTCATTTCTGTCAGGCGCCCACCTCCTAATGCGGGTATTTTATTTTCAGTCAGGCACCCACCTCCTAATGTGGGTATTTTATTTTCAGTCAGGCGCCCACCTCCTAATGCGGGTATTTCAGTTTCTGTTAGGCGCCCACCTCCTAATGCGGGTATTTGAATTCCAATCAGGCACCCACCTCCTAATGCGGGTATTTCAATTTCAGTCAGGCACCCACCTCCTAATGCGGGTATTTCATTTCAGTCAGGCACCCACCTCCTAATGCGGGTATTTCATTTTGAGTCAGGCACCCACCTCCTAATGCGGGTATTTAATTTTAGTCAGGCGCCCACCTCATAATGCGGGTATTTTATTTTCAGTCAGGCACCCACCTTCTAATGCGGGTATTTCAATTTTAGTCAGGCACCCACCTCCTAATGCGGGTATTTCATTTCAGTCAGGCACCCACCTCCTAATGCGGGTATTTCATTTCAGTCAGGCACCCACCTCCTAATGCGGGTATTTCATTTTGAGTCAGGCACCCACCTCCTAATGCGGGTATTTAATTTTAGCCAGGAGCCCACCTCCTAATGCGGGTATTTCAATTTCAGTCAGGCACCCACCTCCTAATGCGGGTATTTTATTTTCAGTCAGGTGCCCACCTCCTAATGCGGGTATTTAATTTCAGTCAGGCACCCACCTTCTAATGCGGGTATTTCAATTTCAGTCAGGCACCCACCTCCTAATGCGGGTATTTCATTTTCAGTCAGGCGCCCACCTCCTAATGCGGGTATTTTAATTCCAGTCAGGCACCCACCTTCTAATGCGGGTATTTCAATTTCAGTCAGGCGCCCACCTCCTAATGCGGGTATTTCAATTTCTGTCAGGCGCCCACCTTCTAATACGGGTATTTTAATTTCAATCGCGCCTATGCAACGGCGCTATCTGCATTACGTCTAAGCAACGACGTCACCTCATCACGCCTATGCAACAACGTCATCTGCATCGGGGAAATACTTCGAACGCTGTTCCACTCTTCCCCCAGTATCTCGCCACATCCGCAACCAGTGTCATCATAAGTCGACACTGGGGCATGGTTTTTGAATCTGCACCATCTTTTACAACTTCTCCCCCCTCGGGATTCTCTTTCTTCCCACGCATCTCTAATCTCCCCTCGAGTCCCGATGATCAGGACAAAATTGGCTACTCAGGCAACTTCTTTGGCCGAAAACTCTTTCATCGTCTCCGGCGTAAGAGGGGCATCTGTTGACACCCAATTTTGTCCCATCTTTTTGGATTTTATTTGCAATTTTTAATATTTTTGACACTTTTAAAACAATTTTAAAATATAGACATATATATGTATATATATTATTATTATTATTATTATTATTATTATTTGCATTTTTGTTTGTCATTTGCATTTTTATATCACAAGCATACTTTTATCCTGATTTTTGCGGGTCACTGATCCGTGTCGGGTCGACACGGTTCGGTTAAATTCCAGATTTTTGAGTGTTTATATTGTGTTGTTGTTTACCTGAAAATTTAGAAAGAATTTGATTCGGGTTGAAGTATCCGTTCCGGGTCGGGTCACTGATTCGGGTCGGGTCACTGATCCGGGTCGGGTTGACCCGATTCGAATAAATTTCCAGATTTTGTGTTTTAATATTTTGTTGTTGGTTATCTGTAATTTGGAATGAAATCGATTCGGTTTGAAAATATTCAATTTCGGGTCGGGTCACTGTTCCGGTCGGGCCAGAACCGGGTCAGATAAGTTTCCAGATTTGTGTATTTATATTTTGTTGTTGGTTATCTGTAATTTGGAATGAAATCGATTCGGTTTGAAAACATTCAATTTCGGGTCGGGTCACTGTTCCGGTCGGGGTCGACCCGGTTCGAATAAATTTCCAGATTTTGCGTTTGTGTTTTGTTGTTGGCTTTCTGAAAATAAAAAAAAATGGATTTTTAATCCGGGCCGGATCACCGTTCGATTGTCCGAGTCGGGTCAAATTTCAGAATTCGGGTCGGACATTTTAATTGCAAACTGTTGGTTTATTTTGGCATTTAAATATTCATACACGGATATCTTTTATTTTGCTGTTTTATCATTTTATCTGATTCTACATTGGCCGATGAAAAAATATCCGTCGATTTTTGAGGCCTCCACAGTTGTAAAGACGGAAAATACAACTTTTGGGCAAGGATGAAACTTAAATCTTTTTCACCCGAGAGACCAACATGTTCGGTAGGCAAGGCAACTAAAATGACCAACGAGTCATGTGTTCGCAGCCACGACGTGATTGGAATGATCTTTTCAAAATTTAAGTCTGAGCCCTCCGTAATCAAAACATTTATTGTTTTGGATACGGATCCGAAGTTATGTATATTCAATTGCTTCTAACCGTTTATTCTTGATGACTTGCAAAGATAAAGTCAAAGAAGGCAAATACCCCTCGAAGATTATTTATTTTGTTGTTGTCTTTTACTTTCTTTAATTCAGCTTTATTTTCATTCTGTATTGTAATATTATTGTACTCGTGAAATTATTGAAATATTTAGAATAGGTAGACATAGAATTAATTAATAGGGTAGTCTAAAACTGGAAACCCATCGCTAGTTTATCTAATTTTAGGCCCGTCGCCGATAATAATCACTTTGCATACATTCTTATCAATTTAAATACAAATGCATACTTATATTTTTTCAGCTTTACATGTATATTAATGCCATACAAATGCATACTTGTACAAAATGCATCATTTTATTAACACCTTGCAATATTATTTTTTTATGTATAAAAATATGCATTTTTATTAGCATAACAATTAACCTGAATTTAATCGGATAATCGCAAGTTAGCGGATCTTAAAGGATGCCTAACCCCTTCCCTTTAGGATAATAAAGAACCCTTACCTAGAATCTCATTAGTTTCGTAGACCATAAAATCGGAGTTATTTTGCAGCATTTAGTTAGCATTCAGGTGCCCTAATTCACCTTAGAATAATTAGGTGGCGACTCCTCAAAGCAAGCATTTTTTAATCCATCCGGAGGAAATTGACCCATCGCGTCGTGGAACCCGTAGGTCAAAATTGGGCGCGACACTGATGTCGTCGTTGTATGGACGTAATGCTGAAGTCGTCGTTGTATGGACGTAATGCGATGACGTCGTTGTATGGACGTGTTGCTGATATCGTCGTTGTATGGGCGTGTTGCTGGTGACATCATTGTATGAGTGTGTTGTTGATGACGCCGTTGTATGGGCGTGTTGCAGATGTCGTCCTTGTATGGACGTTGCTGATAATGTCGTTGTATAGACGTTGTTGATGTCGTCGTTGTATAGACGTTGCTGATGTCGTCGTTGTATAGACGTTGCTGATGTCGTCGTTGTATAGACGTTGCTGATGTCGTCGTTGTATAGACATTGTTGATGTCGTCGTTGTATGGACGTTGCTGTAATGCTGTTTGCTGTAAGAGATAGCTGCTGCGCTAAAGACGTCGTTGTTTTTGACGTCGTTGAGATGTTGTTTTACTGTAAAAGATAGTTGATGTGCTGAAGACGTCGTTGTAATGTTATTGACGTCGCTGTAATTCTGCTTTGCTGTAAAAGATAGTTGTTGTGAGGACGTTCGAGGACGTCGTTAACGTCGTTCTTTGTTGACGTCGTTGAGATGCTGTTTTTCTGTAAAAGATAGTTGATGTGCTGAAGACGTCGTTGTAATGCTATTGACGTCATTGAGATGCTGCTTTGCTGTAAAAGATAGTTGTTGTGCTGAGGACATCGTTGCTGTTGACGTCGTTGAGATGCTGCTTTGCTTTAAAAGATAGTTGTTGTGCTGAGGACGTCGTTGTTGTTGACGTCGTTGAGATGCTGTTTTGATGTAAAAGGTAGTTGATGCTCTGAAGACGTCATTGTAATGCTATTGACATCGTTGAGATGCTGATTTTCTATAAAAGATAGCTCCACGTCGTGTTGAATCTTCTGCCGATTCAAACTCATGTGGACTGTGAATTGAAATATCGCCCTTGTACAGATGAAAATGCGACGCGACGTCCTTGTCATCGCTTGATGTAAATGACGTTCTTGCCGTCAGTTTGTTGTAATAGCTGGTTTCACGTCGGCTTGCTGTGTTTAAGCTCCTTGTGATTTGAAATAAAATCCTTGCGCAGACATCATGGTTGGGCCTTTGTAGGTCAAGACGATATCTTTGTATAGATGCAAAACAGGAGCGTGATCCTTGCGGTGAGTTGATCATAAGTGATGTGGCTTCCCTGCTTCTTTAAACCTGAAGAACCTGTACTCAAAGAAAATTTGTGAGTTCGGGGGAGGGGCGGTTGATTCGCGTTGACTTTGTAGCTTCGGCTCTTGATAGTTGCATGTCCTGCTGATTCGTACCTGTAGCCCCTGTCCGGTTCCCAGTCTTCGCTAACCGTTAATGAAAACAAATTGTTTGTAAGAAAGTATGCATATTACTAAAAATTCTTGTCGAACTCCAATGAAAATATTTGTTGAAAATAACTTGCTTATAAGAAAGTATGCATATATGTAAATGTCTGTCGAGCTGTGACATGCGGTGAAACAAAGTAAACGTCTTATCCCAAATCTTCTGGCTGAATACTTAGTTGGCCGACGATTTTCTATATCTATCGGCGTCTTCTTGCGGTGATCTCTTAAAATTTTGCCCAGTTTTCGATATGTGAGGATGATGAACTTTCAACTGGACCAAGTCGAGTCTTAAGTGGGTGGCTGGCCTGTCCCATCAGGGTGATCAGATGAGTGCATTTTGTCATATGCGAGATAAAGGAAAAAGATTTCCTAATGGTGGGACTGAAACCGATTTAGGCCGCCTACGTATCCCCATGAGGGAATCAGGTCATAACGTAGTTCATTACAAGCAAAGGGGAATTGTGAGGGTTTTCTAAAAAATGGGACGGAAGCCGACGTGGCCGCCTACGTATCCCGCCGAGGGAATCAGGTCATGACGTAGTTCATGTGGCTTCCATTCTGATAAAGTTGTCCCGGACAAATTGTGTTCATCTGTTTTTCATCAATCAACCTCCTTGTACATGATCCTGTATCTGCTTGGCTGCGAAAGATATATCATTGCCCCAGTAGAAGTCCGGATTGTAGTGCGGTAGCCCAAGAGAAGGGCAAACGTTGTACCAATGCTTATAATTATCAAAACATCACGATGTTTCATCCAAATCCGGCTTTGGCTTGTTCTAAAACATGCTCCAATTTTCTGTCAATTCTTCTGGCTGCGAATCTTCCTCATTTTCTTTGAAGCCTTGCTGTTGTTTGGGACCTTGTTTGCTTGTTTCATTATATGTCACATATTATCGACAAATTAGTTTGCATGATGAAAGAGAAAAGAAAATTATTTAAGCAAAACGAATTTTAAAATATCAGAAGCAATGCGGATTTGTCATTTTGAGCTTTCAAAAGGTGGAGGCAAGACATATCAAATGCGTAGATGTGGTTCAAGCCTCAATCTGAATCGCACTGTTTCATTAAATACTAATACAATTTGGGTAGGCATGATTGAGAAATAAAAGATGGGATGCTCCTACCAATTTTAGTTAACGCGAATCAACCTTTGGGGGAGATAAATTAGACAAAATAAACCTCTCTGAAAAAATGAAGAGAACCAAGTTAGTATAAGGCAAGTAATTATTGCTTCAACTAATATGCACAAAGCGCAAAGTAGCAAAAATAACAAGCAGATTGTTTGAAAATTAAATGCGCGTCCAAATATGCATGGGGCCTCTCTTATGCCAGAGGTGGGCCTAAACACCAGATATGCGCGATTACGACAGATTGATCCAAGTTGTTAAACTGTAATGCTTTTGTAGGAAATGAATGTACATTTTCCAATTTCGGCATGTCATGATTAAGCTTGGATTAGTCCATCATTATCACGCTACAAATAACATGCTGATGGGTCGTTGGGTCGTGAGATCCTTTGACAATTTGGTAGATTTTTTAATTGTAGAGTCGATGCCAAGGAACGACCCACTTATGGTGTATGCATGCATGACTTAAAATAAAATGTGGTATAGCTCTATCCTAAATTTTCTAAGATTTAGCTTACTAGACTCAAGGTTCACGAGCAGACTGCTCGAGTGAGAAGGCAACGCGGCCAACCGGATGGTCCGGACACTCCGCGCATATGCCAAATCTCCTAAAATATGGAAATTTGAAAGAAGTTTGCGGGTGCGCAAAACACACCTCGTGTGTAATGTGTGATAGTGTCAATTTTCCGAAGTGGAAGAAATATGAGCGGAATGCCATTTTAATGAAAGCAGTAAAAGAAAGTATCAATTAAAGCAGTTAAACATACAAAAATTCAAAAGGAAACAATTAAAAACAATAGATCAAATAAGGAGCAATATAAAGCAAAATAATAATTAACCTGAATTTGCTATGGTTAAGAACCTGATAAATCCCCAGCGGAGTCGCCATGCTGTCGCGCCCGTTTTTTACATGCGGGCTTCGCGACGCGATGGCATCGATTCCCTTTGGATTGAATAAAAATGCTTGCTTTGAGGAGTCGCCACTTAATTATTCTAAGGTGAATTAGGGCACCTGAATGTTAACTAAAAGCTGCAAAATAACTCCGACTTTATGGTCTACAAAACTAATGAGATTCTAGATAAGGGTTCTTTATTATTCTAAAGGGAAGGAGTTAGGCATCCTTTAAGATCCGCTAACTTGCGGTTATCCGATCAAACTCAGGTTAATTGTTATGCTAAGAAAAATGCATATTTAGAAATATAAAATTTAAATGATGTTGCAAGTATTTAATGAAATGATGCATTTGTACAAGTATACATTTGTATGGCATTAATATACATGTAAAGCTGGAAAAAGTATGCATTTGAAAGAAAATTGATAAAAATATATGCAATGTAAATTTTATGGGTGACGAGCCTAAAAATAGATAACCTAGCGATTTTTTTGATTTTAAAACTAACCGAGCCTAAAAATAAATAAACTAGCGATGAGTTTCCAATTTTAGACTACCCTATTAATAATTCTATGTCTACCTATTCTAAACATTTCAATAATTTCACGAGTACAATAATATTACAATACAGAATGAAATAAAGCTGAATTTAAAGAAAGTAAAAAAACTACAAAATAAATAATCTCCGAGGGGTATTTGCCTTCTTTGACTTTATCCCTTGCAAGCTATCAAGAACAAACGGTTAGAAACAATTGAATATAAATAACTTCGGATCGGTATCCAAAACAAGAATGTTTTGATCACGGAGGGCTCAGACTTAAATTTTGAAAAGATCATTCCAATCACGTCGTGGCTGCGACCATATGACTCGTTGGTCATTTTAGTTGCCTTGCCTACCGAACATGTTGGTCTCTCGGGTGAAAGAGATTTAAGTTTCATCCTTGCCCAGAAGTTTTATTTTCCGTCTTTACAACTGTGGAGGCCTAAAAAATCGACGGATATTTTTTCATCGGCCAATGTAGTATCGTGTTCAAATCAGCAAAAATATATCAAAGCAGTAAGCAGAAAACAGAGAGGCAATTTCCGAAGGGGCGCGACCTCAAATTCAATTTCATTGGCCTAAATGAAGTATTGGTTAAAAACAGTAAAACAGTAAGACAATCCGTGCACGGATGTTTAAATGCCAAAAACAGTAAATTGAAACAGAGAAATGAAAAAAAGTGTGGCCTCGAATTCAATTTCATCGGCCTAAATACAGTATTTATTTAAATCAGTAAGACAATCCATGCACGGATGTTTAAATGCCAAAACAGCAAACTGAACAGAGAAACGAAAAAAAATATGGCCTCAAATTCAATTTCATCGGCCTAAATGCGATTTAGTTAAAAAACAGTAAAATGAACAACATAGCCGCATACAATAGTAAGTAATGAAATGTCCAACCCGAATTATGAACAGTGATCCGAATGAAACAGTGAACTAATTCCAAAAACAGACACGGAATAGTGACCAGAATCGGAATAAAAAATTCAGATTTTTCAGATAACCAACAACAGATATGAAAAATGCCATAATTTGGAAATATCCCAAATCGGGTCGACCCGACCCGGGTCAGTGACCCGACCCGAATCAGATGTCAAACCCGAATCAGATTTTCACCAATCTCAGATAACCAGCAAATAAGATGTAAAATGTAAAATGTAAAATTCTGGAAAATATCCAAACCGGGTTGACCCAACCCCAAAATCAATGAAGAACAACCCGAATCGAATATTTTCAGAAAAATTAGATAACCAACAAGGGATGTAAAATGCAAAAATCTGGAATATGTCCAAACCGGGTCGACCCGACCTGTAATCAGTGAAGAACAACAAATCGAATTTTTTCCAGATTCTTCAGGTAACCAACATGATATACAAACACAAATCTAATCCTTACCCCTATCCGGGTCGACCCGACCCGAACATACCCAAATCGGAGACTCGAAAAATAGTGAAGAACAAACCTTTTCTTCCGATTTTGGATTTTGTTTTCTTACTTAATTCTTGAATAACAAGGAGGGCAAATGCTTAAAATCAAGAACAACAACAAAATATTTTGTATGGAATCGGACCTCCGAAAAAATCCCTCTAAAAAATGAAGAACAACATGGGGTATTTATAGATGGCTTAACCCCCCAAGAACGAGTTCGAAACTCGAATAAAATGTAAAAAAATCTGATTTTGGAAGCGGATTTTGGGGGTATGGGTTGCGGATTTTCGGGGATAGGGGTATGGGATGATGGGTTGGTGGTGTCAGGGGCAAAGGGGAGTTGGTGGTGGTGTCGGTTTGGTGATGGCCGGCGAAGTGGGGTCGCGGGTATGGGGTGTGAGGCAGGTTAGGTTTTTGAAAGAGAAGGGTGTGTTTGGTTTTTGAGATTTTTTTTTGTTTTGGGGTTATGTTTGGTTGGGGGATAAAAGGGATGGGTTCGGGCTTCGGGTTGGATAGTGGCCGGTTGGGTCGGGGGAATTGGCCGGTTGGGCTTCGGTTGGGGCTTAGGGGAATTGGCCGGTTGGGCTTCGGTTGGGGCTTAGGGGAATTGGCCGGTTGGGCTTTGGTTGGGGCTTGAAAAATGGGGGTGGCCGATTGGGCTTCGGTTGGGGCTTGGAAAATGGGGGTGGCCGATTGGGCTTAGGGAAATAAAGGGGAAGGGAATAAGGGGTATTGGGCTTGGGGGGTGGTTTGGTTAGGGAATTAGGAAATAAGAAATTAGGGTGTTGGGTTGGGAAATAAATGGGTTATGGGTTTAAAATATAAAAAGGGTGGTTTTATTATATAAAAAGAAAGGTTTGCAAAATTTATAAATTGTAAAGATGACAATATGATAAAAATATAATATTTGCAAAATGCTTGGTGCTAAATAAAAAATAATAATGCGATGTCGTTTTGTGAAACTAATAAAATAACATATAATATTAGGATAAAAAGTATGATTTTGATATAAAAATGCAAATGACAATAAATATGCAAATGACAATATATATATATATATATATATATATATATTGGATTAGTCCAAATAGGGATAAAACCCCTCACAAAGGAAGGATTAAACACTTCAATCCTTGCTGTTCTACGTGATGCCAGATTCACAAATTTTGAAGATTCCTTATTGAGTTCTGTTGAGTCTAGTCTCTGCACAGGACCAATATCTTTTGACTGTTATCCAAATTTTTCAGTCTCTCTGAATGACAAAAACATTCAAAAATCCCTAGTCTTACAAATCAAGACTCACAATTACCAAATGCTTGAAGGATCGATTCCCGTAGCTATAATATACCGTATCCATTACAAAGCTATGACTTCAGCTTTTGCGACAAAAGTCAGATACCATAGTAAGAAAGGTGAAACCCTTCTTCTCCAAACCGATCTTTCCAGATCTAACACCGTTATACCAAGACCCATAAAATGGAAGGACATTTCCTTACCGGACGAATGGATCTTAGAAGGTGTTGTCAAGCCCGAACCTCTCGAGACTTCCCAACCAAATACTCGTCTCAGAGAAATTACCCAATACCAGGATGGTAGAGTCAGTCTATCATTCCACAGAAAATCTACGAGCAGTAGATACGATGACTCCAGTTCAGTAGAAACTCTCGACTTGGGAAGAGTTTCACAAATCCCTTCAGTCATCAATACTCCCTATAGACCGAAACCTAGACGTTCTACGTCTGACATACCCAATCTACGAAACGTAGATTACTCAAACGAAATACCGAGACCCGTTTACGAAAATCCAGTTGTTAGAGAAAAGATTGAGGACTTAGAACCTACTAGTCCGACTTTTTCATCTCTTACGGAAAACTTAGTAAACGAACTTGGCGTTTTACAAAAAGGTTTCGAAATAGACAAAAAATTCCTTCAAAAAGATTTCTACGCAAAATACAACCTAGAAAAAAGAGTTTGGTTTTTCAAAACTTTTTTAAATACTAGGACAAAAATACAGGAATATTTTTACAAATTTGTTAACGAACATAAAATAAATATCTTGTTCTTTGACTGGTTTGAAATTTACTCCTCTGAAAATTCCATTCATTATCCCTTTTCTAAAACGGTAAATCCCGTCACGACTAGGAACAAAACACCGGAATGGGAAACCCTAGCTGATTCTAGGAAAGTCCAGTCCAATCACCCTCCTTTACAAGGCATCAAGCATATTATTCACGGCTGTCCTGTAGAAGCAATTCCTCTCAAAAATCCTGCTGAGGATGAAAAAACAAATACCAGGAGCATTCTCGCTCAAAACAATTTCACCAATATCAGTTTAAATTCCTTAGGAAAACAACTCGATCGGGTGGAAAAACATATAAAAATCAACCCTTTAGTCACTATAGATTCCACGACTAAAGAGACAAAACCAAAAAGCCAAAAGCCTATCTTCAAACCTTTTCAGGTATCCAAAGATGGCGTCAAGAATATCCAGCAAAATAAGTCTGAATTTATTCAGGCTATCCAGGATCAATTGAGTAGGATCGGGATGTCCAACAGTTCTAATACGGAACACGTTGTTCCTGATACTCCTCAGTCATCTAACAAAGTCACTACTCTTGTCAACAATTCCGACGACGGTAGCACTTCAAAACGATTCCGAAACAAAAAATCTTTTGTTAACCATATGGATTGGCAAAGACCAATACAACAGGTCCAACAACATCAATTACAAATTATTCCTGCTCCTGACCTAGGAATAGTAAAACCCCTTGCTCAATCCCGGTTCAATGCCTCTTCCATTTATGATTGGAACATAGATGGGATGACCGAATACAATATTCTTAGCTTCCTCCAACAAATGACCATGGCAGCCAATGCCTATAAAACCCAAAACGGTACGCAAGACAAGACCATTGCAGAACTGCTTATCGCAGGATTCTCTGGTCAATTAAAAGGTTGGTGGGATAATTATCTTATTGACCAACAAAAGGAAGACATCCTAAATTCCATCAAAACCGACGAAGAAGGATTACCAATCCTTGATGATCAAGGCGAACCACTACAAGATGCCGTAGCCACCTTGATTCTCACAATCTCTTTAAATTTCATAGGAGATTCTTCGCATTTGAAAGATAAAAACGCTGAATTACTTTCAAATCTCAAATGCAAACAACTCAACGATTTCCAATGGTACAAAAATACTTTCCTAACCAGAGTTATGCTCAGGGAAGATTCCAACCAGCCATTTTGGAAAGAGAAATTCCTGGCCGGATTGCCTACCCTTTTAGGAGAAAAGGTTAGGAACAAAATCAAAGAAAATTGCGGTAAACAGATGATACCTTACGGTGAGTTTACATACGGACAACTTGTCAGTATAACTCAACAAGAAGGTTTAAAAATCTGTCAAGACCTCAAAATTCAGAAACACCTCAAACTGGAGCTAAAGAAGACTAAGTGCGAACTTGGAATCTTTTGCAAACAGTTTGATCCAAATTTCTCAAAACCCTCTTCCAGCTGCACGGGAGACTGTATCAAAAATCATAAATCTCTTAAGAGTACTTCTCGAGGTTACAAAAAGAGAGATTTCAGCAAATCCAACGAAGAGTATTACAAAAATCCTTACAAAAATACTCAACGTTTCAAAAAACCAAATAACAAAAAAGCTGATTCAAAATACAAAGACATTACTTGTTACAAATGTCACAAAAAGGGACATACATCGAGATACTGCAAAGTGAATACAAAAATTCAAGAATTGAAACTCGATGATGATGTCACCCAGAAAATCTCCCATCTTCTCATTGATTCCTCCGATTCAGATGCCGAGTCAGAACCTGACTACTTTTCTCTGTCTTCTGAAGACAACAAAGCCCTCCAAATAGATGAATTGCTTACAACCAGTTCTTCTGAATATTCCGATAAGGGTAAGGGAAAACTCGTTTGTGTTTTAACCAAGGATCAAGAATTCATGTTAGAAATGGTCCAACACATTGATATCAACCATCAAAAAGATTACTTGACTAAACTCCTCAAATCTTTTGCCGACGAAAAAAGAGATTTCAAAAATTCCATTTTGCCAAACACCTCCAAAAATACCTACGATTTAACCAAAATCCTGAAAAAGGGTAAAGGGATAAAAGAATCCAAGGAAACCCCGATTCTAGAACTCCAGCGAGAAGTGAAACAAATCAAAGTAGAGATCGAGGCTCTACGAGAAAAACAAGACCAAGACTCTCTTCTATTAAAAACACTCCTTTCAAACACCCAGGATAATTCTGAATCCAGTTCTGAGTCAGACAATTCCGACTCTGAAGATCCAGGAGAACCTCCTGACAACCCTTTCGTTGAAGAGGTCCCACAAGAATTCCTCGCTGTCTTACGACAGATCACGTCAAAAAAATACCTTATCCAAATAACCCTTAAATTCCCAGGCAATTTTAGGATTACTACTATTGCTCTTTTTGACACCGGTGCGGATCTGAATTGTATAAAAACAGGTCTTGTACCTAATCAATTCCATGAAAATACCCAGGAAACTCTAGCGGCCGCCAATAATACAAAGCTAGAAATCAATTCCCACAGACCAATGCGTCTGTTATCATTAACGAAATTTCCATTACGACGTCGTTTGTCTTAGTAAAAGACATTCACAATTCAGTCATCCTAGGAACACCATTTATTAATCTTATCACTCCTTATAAGGTCGATAATGATTTTATCTCTTTTGATTCCAATAGAAAGAATTTAAAATTCCCTTTCTTAAGAAAACCTAAAGCTAGCGACCTTGATTTGATTAAAAATTATTCTTGTCACCTAGGAGAATTAATAAATAGTTTTTATGAAAATTCCAAGTCACTTGCAAATTATGATACTTGTTCTTTTAAATTAATTGATTCCTTTGCATATAAAAAACTTTTGAAACGATTTTCGAAAAATGCATTCAAAAATGATTTATGCAAACTTACTTCTAACAGTTTTTTAGCCAGTGGTTTATCCGAAAATAGGAAAAGAAACCCACAGGTTTACAAAACCAGCAACAGCACAGAAATACCCTGTCAATATCCCTATAAAAATCCACAGATTTCCGATACCAGATACAGCAAAAAAATGTCCTATCACTGTCCTTTGCCGCAATGTCCGGGTTTCAAACAAAAAATATCCAGAAAGGACATGAAAGAATCTGGACAATACTGTTACCATGCAATGTGCGGAGCATTACTCCAAAAAAGAAAAGAAGAAATACCTCCTCCGCCAATAAATACACCTGTTATTGCACGACAACAACAACCAAATTCCATGGCCCCTAAGAAACCCACAAAAGAAGAAAAAGAAAAATTCCCTGAAAAACCGTCATGGTATGAAATAGTCATGAAGGAAGAAAATGAAAATATCGCAGCATCCGAACAAAAACACCGGCACCAGAAATGACTGCGGAGAAACTCCTACAACTTCTGGCAAATTCACCAGAAGTACAACAAGCATTGATGCAACTCCAAAATCCCAAACAAGAAGTTGCCCAAAGCTCAGGGGAGGAAAAAACCTCTCAAAATTTTATAAAAATCGAGAAAGGAGAATCTTCAAAAACCCTTTCTCAAAAGGATTTTTCAAAACTACAACTTGAGAAAGAAGCATCTTCAAAAAACCTTTCTCAAAAACAATTTTCAAAAAATCAACTTGTGGTACCACAAGTCCCCAAAAAATCTGCTCCCAAATTTTTCGTAAAACCATTTTTTCAAAATATTGTGACTCTTGAAAAAGGATATTTTAATAAAGACCCTTTTTTAGCACTACAAAATTATTTTGGACAAAAATGTTTTTATAAATCATGGGATATTTTAAAAACCCCATATTTTTATCAGGCTATCCTTGAAATATCAGGATCAGCAACAATTAAAAATAATTTCTTCAAGAAAAACCCAGATCCCTCTTATTCAATTTGCAAAATTCTAAGCGTAATTGCTCCTATTGATTGGGGGAATGACCTGTCTCAACTACTAAATTTCCCAGACACCCACAAAAATGAACCATTTTTTGATATTCCTTTTAATTACTGGGATTACCAACAAGCTTGGTTCAATTCCTTTTTTATCCAAAATACCAACCTAAGCCACGCTTGGCTTTTTCATTTTGATACCTCATGTGATCCATCGCAATTTCCAACATGGTGGAACTCATGGTGGGAACAATTTGGATCCACCATAGACATACAAAAACCAGAAGTCACCAAATCCTTCGGCCTCTTCAAATCCCAGTTTAAACCCTCTGAGGACGAAAAAAGATTTGTACCTCTGCACCTTTTTCACACAAAATTCCACTTACCATGGGTTTTTACATGGTTCGTAGATTATTCGGAATATAAAATTCCTATTATCCGAAGAAGGTTCAAAATTCGATGGTGGGATAGCTTTAAAATACCAAAAAGCCTCGCACCACCAAAAGTCCAGGAATGGTTAGATACCCAAAAACCCATTCCTTTACAAGCACCCTCACAAATGCCACCGGCACCCTTACAAACAAAGGAGCACACTCAGTTCCTTTCACAGAAATCCCAGATGGCTTCAATGCTTGCAGCAGCCAAAACTCCAGAAGAAATGCAAGCCATAGTTATGAAATTTGCACCATCTTCATCCAAACAAGGCTCTTCGTCAGAAGAAGAAGAACCAGAGATTGAGAATGAAGACAGTCCGGTATTTGGCAATAGTGGATTCTGAACAAAATTGCCAAAAGAATTCAAAATACCCGGAGTGGAATTCCCCGACAAAAGAAAATGCCCGACAAAAGAAAGTGCTGGAAAAAGCCACTTTCAAAAAGAAAAAGCAAAAGCAAAGATTCCCGCAATAATTCGAGAAAATGCCAAAAGGAAGAACAGTGATTCTCCACTCGGATGAATAGTGACGCGGATGAATAGTGAAGCGGGTGAATAGTTAAATGAATAGTTAAATTCCTATTCCTATGTAAAACTCCTATAAAAGGAGACTCCCCCTCCCATAGGAAGATAAGCTTTTTTCTTTCAAGTTTCTTCTAAGTTCTTTCATTGAGAGTCCTTACAGAAATCCCCCTTTTAGGTTAGGATTAAAATACCTTAAATACCTCCTCTAAATACCCATATGATTCAGTTCATATGACCCATATCATATGACTCATATCATATGATCCAAATACCCCTGAAATACCCAAGGTTCATCTCCTTGATAATTATCTTTGTAAATTCCAATTTTAAATGAATACGATTATGGACGGTACTACCGCCTAATCTTTTAAAATACTTTATGCATTTAAATTCTTTAAATTCCTGCATTAAATACTTGGCCGGTTCAACCGCCTATTTGATTTAAATTCCTGCAGAACCTTGTGATCCATGGTTTCCATAACTGGAACCTTGAATTGTAAGTTGTACTTTATTTACTCTCTGCATTCTTCAAAAAGAGAGATTTCAGCAAATCCAACGAAGAGTATTACAAAAATCCTTACAAAAATACTCAACGTTTCAAAAAACCAAATAACAAAAAAGTTGATTCAAAATACAAGGACATTACTTGTTACAAATGTCACAAAAAGGGACATACATCGAGATACTGCAAAGTGAATACAAAAATTCAAGAATTGAAACTCGATGATGATGTCACCCAGAAAATCTCCCATCTTCTCATTGATTCCTCCGATTCAGATGTCGAGTCAGAACCTGACTACTTTTCTCTGTCTTCTGAAGACAACAAATCCCTCCAAATAGATGAATTGCTTACAACCAGTTCTTCTGAATATTCCGATAAGGGTAAGGGAAAACTCGTTTGTGTTTTAACCAAGGATCAGGAATTCATGTTAGAAATGGTTCAACACATAGATGTCGAACACCAAAAGGATTATTTGAATAAACTCCTCAAATATTTTGCCGACGAGAAAAAAGATTTCAAAAATTCCATTTTGCCAAACGCCTCCAAAAATACCTACGATTTGACAAAAATCCTGAAAAAGGGTAAAGGGATGCAAGAATCAAAAGAAAACCCAATTCTAGGACTCCAGAGAGATGTGAAACAAATCAAAGTAGAGATCAAGGCTCTACGAGAAAAACAGGATCAAGACTCTCTTCTATTAACAACACTCCTTTCAAAAACCCAGGATAATTCCGAATCCAATTCTGAGTCAGATAATTCCGACTCTGAAGATCCAGGAGAACCTCCTGACAACCCTTTCATTGAAGAAGTCCCACAAGAATTCCTTACCGTCTTACGACAGATCACATCCAAAAAATACCTTGTTCAAATAACCCTTAAATTCCCAGGCGATTTTAGGATTACTACTATTGCTCTTTTTGACACCGGTGCAGATCTGAATTGTATAAAAACAGGTCTAGTACCTAATCAATTCCATGAAAATACCCAGGAAACTCTAGCGGCCGCCAATAATACAAAGCTAGAAATCAATTCCCAGACCAATGCGTCTGTCATCATTAACGGAGTTTCTATTACGACGTCGTTTGTCTTAGTAAAAGACATTCACAATTCAGTCATCTTAGGAACACCATTTATTAATCTTATCACTCCTTATAAGGTCGATAATGATTTTATCTCTTTTGATTCCAATAGAAAGAATTTAAAATTCCCGTTTTTGATAAAACCTAATGCTAGCGACCTTGAATTAATTAAAACTTATTCTTGTCATTTAGGAGAATTAAGAAATAGTTTTTATCAAAATCGCGAGTCCCTTGCAAATTATGATACTTGTTCTTTTAAATTAATTGATTCCTTTGCATATATAAAACTTTTGAAACGATTTTCGAAAAATGCATTCAAAAATAATTTATGCAAACTTATTTTTAACAGTTTTTTAGCCAGTGGTTTATCCGAAAATAGGAAAAGAAACCCACAGGTTTACAAAACCAGCGACAGCACAGAAATACCCTGTCAATATCCCTATAAAAATCCACAGATTTCAGATACCAGATACAACAAAAAAATGTCCTATCAATATCCTTTGCCGCAATGTCCGAGTTTCAAAGAAAAAATATCCAGAAAGGACATGAAAGAATCTGGACAATACTGTTACCATGCAATGTGCGGAGCATTACTCCAAAAAAGAAAAGAAGAAATACCTCCTCCGCCAATAAATACACCTGTTATTGCACGACAACAACAACCAAATTCCATGGCCCCTAAGAAACCCACAAAAGAAGAAAAAGAAAAATTCCCTGAAAAACCGTCATGGTATGAAATAGTCATGAAGGAAGAAAATGAAAATATCGCAGCATCCGAACAAAAAACACCGACACCAGAAATGACTGCGGAGAAACTCCTACAACTCCTGGCAAATTCACCAGAAGTACAACAAGCATTGATGCAACTTCAAAATTCCAAACAAGAAGTTGCCCAAAGCTCGGGGGGGAAAAAACCTCCCAAAATTTTATAAAAATCGAGAAAGGAGAATCTTCAAAAACCCTTTCTCAAAAGGATTTTTCAAAACTACAACTTGAGAAAGAAGAATCTTCAAAAAACCTTTCTCAAAAACAATTTTCAAAAACTCAACTTGTGGTACCACAAGTCTCCAAAAAATCTGCTCCCAATTTTTTCGTAAAACCATTTTTTCAAAATATTGTGAGTCTTGAAAAGGGATATTTTAATAAAGATCCTTTTTTAGCACTACAAAATTATTTTGGACAAAAATGTTTTTATAAATCATGGGACATTTTAAAAACCCCATATTTTTATCAGGCTATCCTTGAAATATCAGGATCAGCAACAATTAAAAATAATTTTTTCAAGAAAAACCCAGATCCCTCTTATTCAATTTGCAAAATTCTAAGCGTAATTGCTCCTATTGATTGGGGGAATGACCTGTCACAACTACTAAATTTCCCAGATACCCATAAAAATGAGCCATTTTTTGATATTCCTTTTAATTACTGGGATTACCAACAAGCTTGGTTCAATTCTTTTTTTATCCAAAATACCAACTTAAGCCACACTTGGCTTTTTCATTTTGATACCTCATGTGCTCCATCACAATCCAAACTTAGGCCGAGGATCTAAAGGGGATAACAGACATGGAAGGAATCAAGATATAAGGGATTGATAAATTAAAGGATAATTGAAGAATGCAGAGAGTAAATAAAGTACAACTTACAATTCAAGGTTCCAGTTATGGAAACCATGGATCATAAGGTTCTGCAGGAATTTAAATCAAATAGGCGGTTGAACCGGCCAAGTATTTAATGCAGGAATTTAAAGAATTTAAATGCATAAAGTATTTTAAAAGATTAGGCAGTAGTACCGTCCATAATCGTATTCATTTAAACAATTGGAATTTACAAAGATAATTATCAAGGAGATGAACCTTGGGTATTTCAGGGGTATTTGGATCATATGATATGAGTCATATGATATGGGTCATATGAACTGAATCATATGGGTATTTATAGGTATTTGAGGTATTTTAAGGCTAACCTAAAAGGGGGATTTCTGTAAGGACTCTCAATGAAAGAACTTAGAAGAAACTTGAAAGAAAAAAGCTTATCTTCCTATGGGAGGGAGAGTTTTCTTTTATAGGATTTTTACATAGGATTAGGAATTTAACTATTCATTTAACTATTCACCCGCTTCACTATTCATCCGCGTCACTATTCATCCGAGTGGAGAATCACTGTTCTTCCTTTTGGCATTTTCTCGAATTATTGCGGGAATCTCTGCTTTTGCTTTTTCTTTTTGAAAGTGGCTTTTTCCAGCACTTTCTTTTGTCGGGCATTTTCTTTTGTCGGGGAATTCCACTCCGGGTATTTTGAATTCTTTTGGCAATTTTGTTCAGAATCCACTATTGCCAAATACCGGACTGTCTTCATTCTCAATCTCTGGTTCTTCTTCTTCTGACGAAGAGCCTTGTTTGGATGAAGATGGTGCAAATTTCATAATTATGGCTTGCATTTCTTCTGGAGTTTTGGCTTCTGCAAGCATTGAAGCCATCTGGGATTTCTGTGAAAGGAACTGAGTGTGCTCCTTTGTTTGTAGTGGTGCCGGTGATGTTTGTGAGGGCGCCTGTAAGGGAATAGTTTTTTGGGTGTCTAACCATTCCTGGACTTTTGATGGTGCGAGACTTTTGGGTATTTTAAAGCTATCCCACCATCGAATTTTGAACCTTCTTCGGATAACAGGAATTTTATCTTCCGAATAATCTACAAACCATGTAAAAACCCATGGTAAATGGAAATTTTGTGTGAAAAAGGTGCAGAGGCACAAATCTTTTTTCGTCCTCCGAGGGTTTAAACTGGGATTTAAAGAGGCTGAAGGATTTAGTGACTTCTGGTTTTTGTATATCTATGGTGGATCCAAATTGTTCCACCATGAGTTCCACCATGTTGGAAATTGTGATGGAGCACATGAGGTATCAAAATGAAAAAGCCAGGTGTGGCTTAAGTTGGTATTTTGGATAAAAAAAGAATTGAACCAAGCTTGTTGGTAATCCCAGTAATTAAAAGGAATATCAAAAAATGGCTCATTTTTTATGGGTATCTGGGAAATTTAGTAGTCATGTGACAGTCATTCCCCCAATCAATAGGAGCAATTACGCTTAGAATTTTGCAAATTGAATAAGTGGGATCTGGGTTTTTCTTGAAAAAATTATTTTTAATTGTTGCTGATCCTGATATTTCAAGGATAGCCTGATAAAAATATGGGGTTTTTAAAATGTCCCATGATTTATAAAAATATTTTTGTCCAAAATAATTTTGTAGTGCTAAAAAAGAATCTTTATTAAAATATCCCTTTTCAAGACTCACAATATTTTGAAAAAATGGTTTTACGAAAAAATTGGGAGCAGATTTTTTGGGGACTTGTGGTAGCACAAGTTGAGTTTTTGAAAATTGTTTTTGAGAAAGGTTTTTTGAAGATTCTTCTTTCTCAAGTTGTAGTTTTGAAAAATCCTTTTGAGAAAGGGTTTTTGAAGATTCTCCTTTCTCGATTTTTATAAAATTTTGGGAGGTTTTTTCCCCCCCGAGCTTTGGGCAACTTCTTGTTTGGAATTTTGAAGTTGCATCAACGCTTGTTGTACTTCTGGTGAATTTGCCAGGAGTTGTAGGAGTTTCTCCGCAGTCATTTCTGGTGTCGGTGTTTTTTGTTCGGATGCTGCGATATTTTCATTTTCTTCCTTCATGACTATTTCATACCATGACGGTTTTTCAGGGAATTTTTCTTTTTCTTCTTTTGTGGGTTTCTTAGGGGCCATGGAATTTGGTTGTTGTTGTCGTGCAATAACAGGTGTATTTATTGGCGGAGGAGGTATTTCTTCTTTTCTTTTTTGGAGTAATGCTCCGCACATTGCATGGTAACAGTATTGTCCAGATTCTTTCATGTCCTTTCTGGATATTTTTTCTTTGAAACCCGGACATTGCGGCAAAGGATATTGATAGGACATTTTTTTGTTGTATCTGGTATCTGAAATCTGTGGATTTTTATAGGGATATTGACAGGGTATTTCTGTGCTGTCGCTGGTTTTGTAAACCTGTGGGTTTCTTTTCCTGTTTTCGGATAAACCACTGGCTAAAAAACTGTTAAAAATAAGTTTGCATAAATTATTTTTGAATGCATTTTTCGAAAATCGTTTCAAAAGTTTTATATATGCAAAGGAATCAATTAATTTAAAAGAACAAGTATCATAATTTGCAAGGGACTCGCGATTTTGATAAAAACTATTTCTTAATTCTCCTAAATGACAAGAATAAGTTTTAATTAATTCAAGGTCGCTAGCATTAGGTTTTTTCAAAAACGGGAATTTTAAATTCTTTCTATTGGAATCAAAAGAGATAAAATCATTATCGACCTTATAAGGAGTGATAAGATTAATAAATGGTGTTCCTAAGATGACTGAATTGTGAATGTCTTTTACTAAGACAAACGACGTCATAATAGAAACTCCGTTAATGATGACAGACGCATTGGTCTGGGAATTGATTTCTAGCTTTGTATTATTGGCGGCCGCTAGAGTTTCCTGGGTATTTTCATGGAATTGATTAGGTACTAGACCTGTTTTTATACAATTCAGATCCGCACCGTGTCAAAAAGAGCAATAGTAGTAATCCTAAAATCGCCTCGGGAATTTAAAGGTTATTTGAACAAGGTATTTTTTGGATGTGATCCGTCGTAAGACAAGTAAGGAATTCTTGTGGGACTTCTTCAATGAAAGGGTTGTCAGGAGGTTCTCCTGGATCTTCAGAGTCGGAATTATCTGACTCAGAATTGGATTCGGAATTATCCTGGGTTTTTGAAAGGAGTGTTGGTCCATTTCAGCTTGAGGCACTATCGATTGAAATGCAAGCGATACCGAGAGTGTTATACGCATAACTGGTACACAGCTGGTACCGGTAATACAGAAAGTCGGGGGAGCCGTTTGGATTGAAACGGACGGCCGTTACTAAACCGGTCGTACATCTTAAACAGAACATTGATGGCATTAATTGTGACACTAGTTGCTCAATTATTACAATATTCATTCTCCTGTATTAATAAGAGCATATTTTGTGGGATGTGTACTTGTGTAGCTCATGTATAAATTGCACACATTGTTCAATTGTAAAGGATGTCATTCTAGTTATTACAATATACTGACTCATATTCTCTTGATCTTTGTGCTTACATACAGATTGTCGTAACTCTGCCCAGAAGCTATCACAAGACTCAGGTTGATCATTAATTTTCTTTATTTTATTATTGCTCAATTACAATGTACTTCTAGAATTATTATTAAACGTATCACTTGAAATTCACGTTTTCTTGACCACGTATACAAATTCAACTGTACCATTTTATGAGTAAACAGTAGTTAAAATATTTTTATTCTCTATAAAATAAGTGTAAATTTTTGTCGACCAAGGATAAAATTATCGGTTGGTCCAAATTGGTCTAGTTTTGTTGGAGACACGTTATTTGAACTTCTCTTCTTCGTATTTAATGAAGACTGATTTACACGTTATTTTGTTTTTACTAAAATTAATTCAGCAAGGTGTAAATCCTTAAAATAGCTACACTCGCAAAACTTCCAAATTCCCTACTCCTGTTACAATTAGGACAACCTCTCTGATAAGTGATAAGCACTTGGAAACCCCCCCACCCCCGAACCCCCACCTCCGTGTCTATATATACACATTTCATAGTATTCTTCATTGCAATTTTTCAAGAAAACAAAAAACCCTTCCCCTGAATTTCTCTCTTTTCTCTTGGGAATTAATAATCATGGTTCAAGAAAGTAGTACTTTTGGTCTTTGTTGTTCTGAGTTTATTAAAGATATTGATTGTGGGTCGTCAAAAAATATTGATTCTTATTGTGTTACACAATGCTCTCCTTCAATCAATGCAATTTCTGTAGAAGAAGAGAAAGAAGAAGAATTGAGGAGGCGAAAACGCGAAGAGTTGATTCAATATTATATCGATAGACACGAAGCTTTCTTGAAGAATCCATATGTTTGTGTTGATGCCATTGATCACGACTATTACCTTGTGCCTAGGGGTAAGAGAAGCAAAAGAAAGTTTATTCACAGAGTTGATCAATCTTTCTTGAAAAGGGAAAACAAGAAGTTAAAAATGGTTCATCAAGAAAAGAAAATTCAAGAATTGGGGACTCAAGATGAGGAAGTTGGAATCTCAAAGATTGAATCTTTTTTGAAAAATGTACAAGGGGATGTGGAAAATATTAAGAAGAGTCTGATCACTACAAAAGAAAAAGTTTCAATTTTGCCAATGGAGAAAATTCAAGAATTGGAGGTTGTTCCAAATTCTGAGGTGTCATTAGGGATCCCAAAGATTGAATCTTTTTTGAAGAATGAAAAAAGGGTGAAAATGCTTCATAAAGAAAAGCCAAACAGAGTTTCAGAATTTGCTTTACCAATGGAGTACTTGAAGGAGAAAAATCAAGAATTAGTTATTGAGAAAGAAAGAATCCCAAAGATTGAATCTTTTTTAAAGAAAGAAAAAAGGAAGAGACTTGTAGTACTTGATAAACAAAAGCCAAACAAAGTTCCACCAGAAGCTATTTTGCCAATGGAGTTGAAGGACAAGATTCAAGATATGGAAGTTCCAATATCTAAAGTGTCATTAGTGATTCAGAAGACACTTTTTGATACAGATTTAAGTAAAAAACACATGCGTTTGTCGATACCAGTGGGGCAAGTGCTTACGCACGACGAATTCTTGACTACACAAGATAAGGAATATTTGGAGACAAAAGACAGTCGTAACAAAAAGGCACAGATAAAGTTCAATCTGATTGAGCCATCACTTGAAGAAAGCAGCATTCATTTGGCTAAGTGGCCAATGAATTCAAGTCCTAGTTATGTGTTGTTGAATGACTGGGTTTCAGTGTATAAGAGAAATAATCTTAAGGTGAATATGAAGGTGCAGTTATGGTCGTTTAAGAAGGACTCGAATCGATGGCTGGCACTTGTTGTTCTTCCTCCTGATGATGCTGCAAATTAAACCAGACTTAGTCTAATTTTAACTGTTTAGTTTGTGTAATTAGCTGGGGTCAAATTTTGGATAGGAGTATTTAACTATATATTAAGTATAGGTGATTTGACGTGTTTAACACAATCCTGATGTCTACTTGCACAACTAAGGTTTATGTGAGTGGTAATTGATTTGACAACTTTGAGCGCATAGATTTCTGAACTGCCTGGCTTTGTACACATGTTCACCCTTTCCATGTTCAAGCACCTTAAAATTTTCATAGTTACAGTTCAGAGTGTTGAAGGTTAGCCTTGGAGTAATCGGTAAAGTTGTTGTCATGTGACCAGGAGGTCATGGGTTCAAGCCGTGAAAACAGTCTCTTGCAAAAATGTGAGGTAAGGCTGCGTACAATAGACCCTTGTGGTCCGGCCCTTCCCCGGACCCCGCGCATAGTGGGAGCTTAGTGCACTACAGTTCAGAGTGTTGATTTACATAAATGGAATATGAAAATATATTCTAGCTCTGCCACTGTGACATTAACAAAGATATGTGATTTCGCTGAACTGTAACTATGAAAAGCAGAAATTTATACTGTGATAGTTGCCTAGGTGCAGAAAAGTATTAAATATCAGCTCTAAATATGAACACAGAGCAATATCAGCTCTAAATCTGCTCGAGTCCTACTTCAGGCGTAGGATAGAGATAATTCAGATTCAGTTTACATTTATGGGGGTCCATTTGCTGAACTTGGTTGCCCCAAGTGCGTTGTAAATACTGTTAAACAAGAGCAATATACCTGTGATATACACCCAATATACAACAATGTATATCACAGGCAAAGCAGTGGACTGGACTGGCCCAGCCCAGCAGTGGGCTCTCGGCCAGCAGGCCCAGCAGTAGGCTCTCGCCCAGCAGTGGGCTCTCGGCCAGCAGGCCCAGCAGTAGGCTCTCGCCCAGCAGTGGGCTCTCGGCCAGCAGTGGCCCATTCTCGTGTGTATTGAGGACAAGACAATCTTGTATATATGGTATATATATTTGTAGTATATTGTAGTGTAAAGGTTACCTTAATTAGTGTTATACACTTACCATAATTGTATAGTTAGAATTATGGTAGAATAAGGTTTTAGAAATAGAATAGGAATAGGATTCTCCTATTATGGAAATATGTAACTTGTATATATAGCCTTTCAATTAATGAAAATAATCAAGAGGATTATTTCTTTCATGGTATCAAGAGACTAGATTTTACAAAAAAAATTATCTCCCAAAGTTTTTTGGACCTTCTCGGCCGAGAACCCCCCCTCGGGTTTCTCTCCCAAATTTCGTCTTCCGCTCTCAAAAACCTTTCTTAAATTTCCCTTCCTCCTTTGTTCTTTCAATATGTCTAAGAACAATTATCATCCTGCCCTCATGGTTTCCAATATCAAGAACTGTATCCCTATTGTCCTTGATATGGAAAACGTCCAATATGCAACGTGGGCTGAGTTGTTTAAAATTCACGCTATCTCTATCAAGTTCTTCATCACATCATTCCTCCCGCTAGACCTCTTCCCGCGGAGGATCCCGAGTTATGGATTACTCTACCGTTCTGATGATCTACGCCACTATTTTGGACCTTCGGTGGATCGGATACGGCTATGGCCATGGAATATTGCGTGACACATTCCAAGACAACCAACATTCACGTGTCGTCACACCGAGCAGAATTCTCTAGTTCGAATGATGACGAATTTCCAAACGTTTCGCATATTGCAAGAGGAGTTGGCGGATACTCCGTAATGTTGGCGCACCAACAACAAAAACAAGCAAGGCGGTAGGAGGCAGCCACCAACAACCTCCGCCCGTAGGCTCCCTACCTGCCATGGGCTGCTTGGGCCCCACCGGCATGGGCTGCTCTACCTTACCCCTACCCGACGTCCTCTTGGGCCCAACCTCCGGCTCGACAGGCCCTGACATCCTCGACGCATGTCCACAGCAGACATACAATGCACATGTTTCTCCTCCTTCAACCTATGCACCGACGGATATTGAGGCAACTATGAACACGATGTCTCTCAACGTTCCTGACAACAGTTGGTACATGGACACTAGCGCCACATCTCATATGACGGTATCCCATGGTACTCTCTCATCTTATTTCAATATGAGCAATTTAAATTGTAATATTATTATTAGTAGTAGACAAGGCATTCCCATTCGAGGGTATAGACAATCATCTATTTCTCCACCACACACCCCCGGTTACCTTAAAAATATCCTCCATGCTCCGAAACTTATCAAAATTTTAATCTTTGTGCGTCGTTTTACAACCGACAATAATGTTTTCCTTGAATTTGATCATTTTGGTTTTCCTGTGAAGGACCTTATGACAGGGATGCGAATATTGAGATGTGATAGCACCGGGGACTTTTATCCTATTACCACATCCGTCAGTCATACAACCTCCTCTCCATCAACCTTTGTAGCAATTTCGTCTCCTTTATGACACTATAGATTAGGACATCCGGGAGATTCTGTTGTACGCTTCTTTAGCAAAAATAAATTTATTGCTTACAAACATGTCTCTTCTCCTCTTATTTGTGAATCTTGTGTTTTTGAGAAACATGTCAAGTTGTCATTTTATTCTTCATCCACTTGTACTTTAATGTCTTTTGATATAATACACAGTGATTTATGGACTTCACCGATCTTAAGCACGGACGAAAATCGATACTATATATTATTTTTAGATGATTATTCAAACTTCCTATGGACGTTTCCCATTGGTAATAAGTCTCAAGTCTATTCTATTTTTTCGTCATTCAACACTTTCATTAAGACACAATTTGAAAAGAATATTAAATGTTTCCAATATGACAATAAGAGGGAATTTGATAATAATCAATTCAAACTTTTCTGCGCCAAACACGGCCTTGTTTTTCATTTTTCCTGTCCCTACACCTCTCCACAAAATGGCAAAGTCGAATGAAAAATTAGAACCATAAACAACTTAGTTCGTGCCCTCCTTGCTCACGCCTCTATCCCTCCCCCTTATTTTTGGTATTACGCTCTATCAATAACAACCTATCTCTTGAACATTCTCCTAAACAAGTCTCTCAAACACAAGTCTCCCACTTAAGTTCTCTATCTTCGGGATCCTTCCTATAAGCATTTATGAACTTTTAGATATATGTGTTACCCCTCCATCGCTCCACACAAATCAATAAGCTGCAACCTCGGTCACCCATGTGTGTCTTTCTTGGCTACCCCCAATCATCGAGGTTACAATTGTTATGACTTGTCAAGCCAAAAAATAATCATTTCTCGGCATGTCATATTCGATGAGTCCCAATTCCCCTTTGCCAAACTCAATTCTCCATTCCCAAATTCCTATGAATTTCTAAATGATGGCCTAAATACACTTCTAATTCATCACTTACAAAATCAGTCATCACCGACACTGGTGGTTGTCCCCACAACTGTCATCCCGTGGTGGTCAATCCACCCAGCCCCACAACGGAAGCCTCGGAACAGCCAGCCATAGCCTTTCATCTTGGCTGTCTCTCGGCCAGCCCCCCATTTTCTCGACGCCACTGCCCCTTATCAGCCTCACCCCCTACTCCCAGCAGTCGACCCAGTCCTGCCTCTACTTCTCGGCCATCCCATCCCAATCTGTCCAAACTCTCGTGGCACACCCACGGACAATGGAAACCCATGCTATGCATGGCATTTCCAAACCCGAACAACTATTTAACTTGTCCACTTCGGTTGCCCCTTTCCCTATTCCTCGTAATCTGGAAGATGCCTTGTCCAATCCTAATTGGAAAAATGCAATGATTGACGAATATAATGCTCTTATTGAAAATAAGACATGGGATCTAATACATTGTCCTCCTGATGCTAATACTATTCATTCTATGTGGATTTTTCGACATAAAAAGAAATCTGATGGTTCTTTTGAGAGGCACAAAGCCCGTCTTATAGGTGATGGCAGGTCTTAACAGGTGAGAGTGGACTGTGATGAAACTTTCAGCCCGGTGGTGAAACCAGCGACTATTCGGATCGTTCTCAATATTACTTTGTCCAAGTATTGGCCTATTCATCAGTTGGACGTCAAAAATGTTTTCTTGTATGGAGACCTTCATGAAGCCGTATATATGCATCAGCCTATGGGATCAGGGATCTGATTCATCTAGATTATGTGTGTCTTTTGAAGAAATCACTCTATGGACTGAAACATGCTCCTCGTGCATGGTACCAACGATTGGCTGATTTTGTATCCTCTATCGGGTTTTCACATAGCAAATTTGATCATTCATTGTTCATCTATATCAAGGGTAATGACATGGCATACATACTACTATATGTTTATGATATCATCTTTACGACATCTTCTGATGCACTTTTACCGATTCATTATGTCACTCATTGCCTCTGAGTTTGCTATGAAGGATTTGGGCCCCCTAAGCTATTTTTTTGGGCATTGCTGTTACGAGACATGCAGGTGGCTTATTTCTTTGTCAAAGGAAGTACGCCGAAGAGATCCTTGGCAGAACAGGCATGACGTCTTGCAAACCGGCCCACACACCGGTGGACACTAATTCCAAACTCAATGCTTCTTCGGGTTCTTTGTATGACGACCCGACTCACTATCGCAGTTTAGCAGGAGTGTTGCAGTATCTCACATTCACGAGACCATATATATCCTATGCCATGAAACAAATATGCTTACATATGCACAGCCCAACGGATGAACATATGAATGCCCTCGAACGTATTTTGCGATATGTACAAGGTACTCTTCATTTCGGCTTACACATGTACCAGTCCTCACTCTCTTGTCTCACATATTATTCTGATGCTGACTGGGGTGGATGTCCTGACACTCGTCGATCCACGTCGGGTTACTGTGTGTTCCTTGGAGATAACTTACATTCGTGGTCTTCTAAAAGACAACCTACTCTGTCTCGATCTAGTGTCGAAGCTGAGTACAGAGGTGTAGCGAATGTTGTTTCTGAGTCTTGTTGGATACGCAACCTTATACTTGAGTTTCATTGTCCACTCCATAAGGCTACAATGGTTTACTGTGATAATGTAAGTGCGATATATATTTTCGACAATCTCGTTCAACATCAGCGCACTACATTGAAATGGATATTCACTTTGTACGTGAGAAAGTTGCTCGTGGACAAGTTCGTGTTCCTTCCCGATACCAGATTGCTAACATATTCTCTAAAGGACTTCCGCTTATACTCTACTTCTTATACCATGAATGAAATAATCCCTTGATCATTTTCATTAATTAAAAGACAATATATACAATTTACATATTTTCATAATAGGAAAATCCGATTCCTATTCTACTCCTAAAACCTTATTCTATTTGGAGACTAACTATACAATTATGATAAGTGTACAAGACTAATTAAGATACAAGACTAGTATACACATTGTATACAAAATCAGCACACACCGTGGGCCTGCTACAGTAACCCGAGAGCATTGTTCATCCGTTGTACACAATATAATGTATATTTAACATTATTTTTTATCTGCCTGTTAAATTTTTTTGCTATTGCTGATTTTACATTGTTGTATATTTAAAAGTTTTTTGGTGATTCTATTGCAGGAGTGAAAAAATATTGAAAGACAGAAGAGACAAGGCAATCCTTGAGGTTCTTGATGTAATGTTATAATCACAAAAAAATTACAAATGCAATTCCTACTATGTTGTATTCTTTTCGTCTTTATGTAGATTTGCAGTAATTTATGTGCAAAAGTTGAAGAGGAATTTTATCTTTAAATATCTATTCCCTATCTTTTTTTTTCTTAATTTTTCTCAATTATACTCTATATATGCAAAGATAGGAATTAGTTGATCAACAAGGAAAATACTGGAGAAAAAGACAAAGGTGGAGTTGTAGAAATGAAACACTTCGCGAAATTTATTTACATTTTAGACCTTTTAATTTTGATAGTGCGTATATTTTGCTGAAATAAGTTATTTTATTGTATGCATACACATAAGAAATTTAATGTATTCTATATCGAATAAATTTATAACGATATCAATTATAACCCTTATGTACTAATGTTGTGGTTATACAGCGCGAAGTGCAGGCTACTTCACTATTAACCTACTATAATTGGTTAATTGAACTAATGGTCTAAAATTCGTTACAGCTTCCGTACATATAACTTAAATCGCTGAACTAATATGAAACAGAATAAACAAGTGTGGCTACTCTATCCAGTTTCCTTTCCGCCATCAAACATAAATAGAATTCTCAAAGTAAAAGACCACACAGAACGTGTCAAATCTGATTAAATTGTAGAAGTTTATCATAAAACTATCACTTACATAAGCTTCTAAGTTGTGCAAGTAAACATCTGCATTAATGTCAAAAGGAACGCTTTAAATGCTCAATATTAGCGAATATTCTCAGAATATTCACGGTATATTTTGTAATTATGATAGATGTATATTTAAGGTAACTTAGAATTCTTATTATATTAGGAATCAACCATTTAAGGTAAGTTAAGATTTTTAATGTATTAGGAATCAATCTCTGTACAACTATATATATTGTGAATAATGAAAGGAATCCCTATGAAAAATTATTCCAATCTTACATGGTATCAAGAGCCAAACCCTAATCCCTCCCCTCTCTATTCTTTTTTCTCGGCCGAAACCACCACCTTCCCTTCCTCTCGGCCGGCGGCTACGACGTTGCCACCATGTCTTCCCCCATAAATTTCGGTTCCTCCACTGGCACTTTTGACAATCCTTCATATTGCCGATTCGACATGGCGCCGCCTTGACGCCATCGTCAAACAATGGATATACGGCACCATATCAAAAGACTTGTTGTGTATTATCATGAAAACAGGTGCTACGACACATGACCTTTGGGTACGGTTGGAAGAAATCGTTGAGGATAATAAAAATACTCGGGTTGTGTATTTGGAAGAGCAATTCAACAATACGCTTCTCGAGAATTTTAACAACATGTCCGAATATTGCAAATAACTGAAACTCATAGCCGACCAACTTTCCAACGTCGGGACATCTGTTTCTGAAACCAAGATGGTACTTCAATTAGTTGCTAGTTTACCGAAAGGTGAATACGATACACTTGCAGCGATGATTCAACAGGCCGACCCACTACCAAATTTCACCAAGGCACGGTCACAACTATTATTGAAAGAAACCCGACGTGCTAAACAAGAGGAGCATAATCAAAAGGCGTTGTTGACAGGATGGCACCACTGGCGCCAACACCACCCAGCCACCACCGCAAGACCACCAGCAGCAGCAGTCCCACGGCGGAGGGCGAAGCGGCAGAGGCCGCGACAATAATAACTAAGGCAAGGGCCGCGGCAAGGGCCAAAAAAACCAACAAACAGGCCCAAACCCTGCACCTTACTTCCAATGGGCTGGACCGCAAGCCTGGCCCAATACCGGGAACTGGGCCTCACTTGCCTGCCCTTACCCAACAGCAGGGGCCCGGGCAGTTCCGAGCGCGGCCTTGGTCACCGGCCTTTCGGGCTCCACCCCGCCCAATAGGCGAGCCCACCCGCAACAAAGAAGGCCCAGCCTTCAAAGACCGTGAACCTTCAACAACCGGACGAAAATTGGTACATGGACACCGGAGCCACATCTCACCTCACCCGATCGTCAGGTAACTTATCTCAACTACTTCGGTTAAAGTGTCCTCAATTTATTACTATTGGCAATGGTCATCGCATTTCTATTGAAGGTTACGGTAACACACATACCAAACATCCCCACCCGTCTTTCTCCCTAAATCATGTCCTTTACACCCCTAACATCATTAAAAATCTAATCTCGGGTAGAAAATTTACTCGCAATAATTTTGTGTCTGTCGAATTTGACCCTTTTGGTTTTTCTGAGAAAGATCTCAATACGGGGAAAATTCTTACGCGCTGTAATAGTGTGGGAGACCTCTACCCCTTCACTTAATCTTCCGCTGTCAGACCGCAATCACCTCTATCCCTTGCGGCTATATCTCCCTCAACTTGGCACAATAGACTCGGACACCCCGGAGACCCTGTTTTTACTTTTCTTAGGACTACTAAGCGTATTCAATGTAATAATGGGAAACTTGCCCAACACTGTTTTTCTTGCCCACTCGGCAAATATATTCGTCTTCCATTTATGTCATCCAACAATGTTACTTTTTCTCCTTTTGATATTATTCATGTTGATTTGTGAACATCTCCGGTTGCTAGCTCTTTGGGTCACAAATTTTATCTACTATTTTTAGATGATTTTTCACATTTTGTCTGGATTTACCCACTAAAATTCAAATCTGAAGTGTTTGCCAAATTCCTTGAATTTCAAAATTCATTAAAACACAACTTGAAAAATCTATCAAATCATTCTAATGTGATAATGGATGTGAATTTAATAACTCGGCATTTCACAATTTCTGCTCTAAACAAGGCATGGTTTTCCATTTTTCTTGTCTATATACTTTCTCCCAAAATGGAAAAGCTGAACAAATTATACGTATCATCAATAACATGGTTCTCACCCTTCTGTTTCATGCTTGTCTTCCACCACCTTTTTGGATTTATGTTGTTAAAATGGTAGAATCCCTTCTCAATATTTTACCAACTAGCACTCTCCAAAACAAGACCCCTACCGAAATCTTATATCATAGGTTCCCATCCTATGATCATCTCCGTATTTTTGGCTGCTTATGCTACCCTAACATAGCCTCCACTACACCTCACAAACTTGCCTCTCGCACCCTGCCATGTGTCTTTGTTCGTCTCTCTCCTATATATCGGGGCTACCTGTGCTATGACATTGACACTCACAAAATCATCGTCTCCCATCACGTCACCTTTGATGAGATGACCTTTCCTTTTTCCAATCTCCAAAATTTTTAGACCACCGATTACACCTTTCTCGATGAACCGAGTATGTCCTCGGCTATCCAATCTATGTACCACCGGCGGTCCACTGTTCGGATAGAGCCTACAGCTCCGTCACTACCATTGTCCGGCACCATCCCCAACCAAACACCTCCCAGATCTCGGTCGAACACCCCACCAGTAACCTTGCTGCCTCCAGTCGCGTCTCTTGCCCCTCCAGCAGCACTACTGCCTCTCGAACCCGACAGCTCACAACCACCAAATCCAAAAATCCCACTGCTACCTACCCACCGCATGAAGACTCGTGCCCAACACGAGATCTTCAGACCCAAGGTTCACTTCAACCTCTCCACACAAACCTTATCACACATTCCAAAAAATCCAAAACTAGCCAAATTGGACCCTAATTGGAATGCGGTCATATACGATGAGTTTTACGCTTTAACCAAGCAGAACACTTGGGATTTGGTACCTAGACCAGACGGTGTGAATGTTATTTGGTGTATATGGCTATTTCGTCACAAGTTCAGAGACAGTGGTGACTATGAGCTGTATAAGGTAAGACTAGTTGCCAATGACACTAATCAGCAGAAGGGTATTGATTGTGGTGAGACATTCAGTATAGTTGTTAAACCGGCCACTATTCGGACTGTTCTCAATATTTCTATGGGCATGCATTGGCCGATTCATCAGCTTGATGTCAAGATGCATTTCTTTATGGGGATTTGAAAGAAACTGTGTACATGCATCAGCCCCCTGGTTTTGTTCATCCAGCAGTCCCGCAGTTTGTATGTCATCTCAGGAAGTCATTGTATGGCTTGAAATAGGCACCCCGCGCTTGGTATGATCGTTTTGCCAGGTATCTTCTGCAGATCGGTTTTTTATTTGCTATTATATGGGGATGACATTGTTCTTACTACCTCCTCTGACGTTTGAAGAATGAAATCATTGCTCTACTCAAAACTAAATTTGTTATGACCGACTTGGGCAAGTTGAGTTATTTCTTGGGTATATCAGTGACCAGATATGCAGCTACTATGTTCTTGTGTCATCGTAAGTATGCAGAAGAGATAATGTACATGGCTAAGATGGCAAATTGTAAAATTATGCCAACTCCGGTTGACTCAAAATCCAAGCTCAATGCCAATGAGGGTGCGCCAGTTTCTGATCCCACTCTATATCAGAGTCTTGTAGGTGCCCTTCAGTATCTTACATTCATTAGGCCATATATTGCATATGCCATTCAGCAGGTGTGTCTGTTTATGCACGACCCTCGAGAGTCCCATTTTGCGACCCTCAAACGTATTATCAGATACGTTAAGGGCATACTAGACTTTGGACTACATCTCTACCCCTCTACCCCAAACAAGTTGCTCTCTTACACGGATGCAAATTGGGTAAGATACCCAGACACACGTCGCTCCACCTCAGGCTACTGTGTATTTCTTGGGGATAATCTTATTTCATGGTCCGCCAAGCGCAGGCCACGCTATCCCGTTCAAGTGCTGAAGCAGAGTATCGGGAGTTGCTAATATCGTTGCTGAGATATGTTGGCTCTGAAATCTTCTTTTGGAGCTCCAGTGTCCACTGCGAAAGGCGTCTATAGTCTATTGTGACAACATATCTGCCATCTACATGTCTCATAATCCGGTCCAACATCAGCGGACTAAGTATATTGAGATGGATATCCACTTTGTACGAGAGAAGGTCGCCCTTGGTCAGGTCAAAATATTACACGTGCCTTCCTCCTATCAGTATGCAGATATTTTCACAAATGGACTACCGAGACAACTCTTCACCGACTTTCAATCCAGCCTTAGCATTTGGCCTCCTCCCGCTCTCTGAGGGGGAGTATTAGCGAATATTCACAATATATTTTGTAATTATGATAGATGTATATTTAAGGTAACTTAGGATTCTTATTATATTAGGAATCAACCATTTAAGGTAAGTTAGGATTCTTATTGTATTAGGAATCAACCTCTGTACAATTATATATATTGTGAATAATGAAAGAAAACCCTAAGGGAAATTGTGAATAATGAAAGGAATGGAAATTATTCCAATCTTACCCTGAACATGTCAGAGATTACATATACTAACTAATTAACAAACAGTGAAGAAATTAGTGTTGAAAGTTCCTTGGAAAATTACACCACATGCAAGAGTTTACATTTTACTCACTCACAATATAAAAAGAAAATCACAATATAAGATTACTTAAAAATAACCACATGTACGTAGTTGTTCATAATAAATAAGTGGAATTAATTACCTAGAAAATAAAGCAGAAAAGTTTTACGATACGTTAATTACACTAATAGTATAAAAATTTATTTACACTGTCAATAATAAAATATTTTATTACACGTGTACTTCTAGCTTTAATTTGGTATTGTCTAAATGAAACATAATAAATAAGTGTGGCTAGTTATCCAGTTTCCTTTCTGCTCAATACATCTATACAATTCTCAAAGTAAAAGACTACAGAACATGTCAAATAGTAGAAGTTTATCACCTTGAACTATAACTGAAGAGTCGAGTTCACACTCCAATTATTCGAGCGATCTATTTTTTCTTTTATATTTATTTTACATATGAACTGGAAATTAAAGTACGAGAAGTACAGGGTACAAATGGTAATCTAACATGTTTTCTTAAAGGACAGGAAGGACAAATTGGAGAACTACGCGTACCCTTACAAGAAATAAAATTATTTTTATGCAAGGAAGAAACAATGGATGACCCAGAGTGATCCAAACGTGCATGCCACAACGAAGGAGTTAGAGTTGCAAAAGTAGATGGCAAGGCTTGACTCAAGAGACTGGATGCGGACGTGATAGGATAAAGATCTCCCATACTATCACATCTCATGAGAGGTATCCCCGTCTTGAAATTCTTCACAGAAAATTCAAAAGGATCAAAATCAACAGAAACACAATTATCGGTGGTGAATTTACGGACACACACCAAATTTTTAATTAAGTTAGGGGCATGATGGGGGAAGACAAAGTTTTAGCATCAAGAGTAATCCATAAGTGAGGATCCTCCGCGGGAGTAGTGGTAGCGGGAGGAATTATGTGATGGAGGACTAGATGTGAGATGACGTGAATTTTGAACAACTCCGTCCACGTCGCGTATTGGACGTTTTCCATCTCAAGAACAATAGAGATGTTGTTCTTGATGTTAGAAACAGTAAGGGCAGGATGAAAGTGGTTCTTTGACGTCGACATAACGAAAGAACAAAGGGATTGGGAAGATAATTTGGGAAGAGATGAGGTAAAATTAGCATGACATCCGAGGGGGGGCACGGATTCCGATGCAAGCTCGGCCGAGAAGGAACGGGGAAACCGAGACTAAATTTGGGAGAGGAGCGGAAGTAATTTAATACACACCGTTTATATCCCTATTTTGGTAATAAATTATTTTGTATTATTTGTATATAATTAGCATTGTACACTTACCATAATTGTAGGATTCTTGTACAATTAGAATAGGGTTTTTGGAGTAGAATAGGAATAGATTTTTCCATATTATGAAAATTGTAAATTGTATATATACTCTTTCATTAATGAAAATAATTAAGAGATTATTTCTTTCAATTTTTACTACTAATGATGCTATCAAAGTTACATCAATGGCAATAAATTTATTATTATTAGGGCAAATATGTAAATATATAAATTGAGATTTAGAGCAGATATATCCTCATTATAAAAGTAGTGGATATATACCTCTGTCTAGGGATGACAATTGGGCGGGGCGGGTGCAGGTACCCCCTCCCCCCCACCGGTACCCGCTAGAAAATTTTATACTCATCACCTACCCGCCACCCTGGCGGGCACTTTTTCAACATCCACACCTGCCTAGGCGGGTATATTCCTAAATCCACACCCGCTCCACCACCCAAGTGGATATCCACCAAATTCATTATTATTGGGCTTATGGGGTGCTAAAATTATGTGTGCCAAATTATTTGGGCTTTAGATAAATAAAAAGTTGTACAAATAAAATTATAGTTGGTGGGTATAAGGCGGATGAGTGGATTTGGGGCGGGCGGTTGGATGCTGGGAGGGGCCGGCGAGTATGAGGGGGGAATATAACTGCAAATTCACCACCTACCCATACCCGCCTACTACTCGCCAAAGTTATACTCATACCCGCCCCAACTGGGGCGGGTCGGAGTCCGTAAAATTGTACCCACCTGCCATCCCTACCTCTGTCGTTATAAAATAATGTAAATATACCATTGTCGTTACAAAAATGGTTCATATACCCTTTTTGCTGACATATTTTTTTAAAAATCGTTTAGCTTATTTTTTAATTAAAAAAAGGTGTCTTGTTGCTTTAAAAAAGTCTACCCATTTTTTTAGTAGACATATTTTTTTAAAGACACAAAATAAAAAAAAATTCTGGTGGTCGGGGTCTGATTTGTTTAAAAAAATCTTTGTGGCTTTAAAAAAATAAGTCTACCCATTTTTTAAACGAACCAGAACCGACCCACTAGAAAAAAATTACTGTAGCTTTAGAAAAATATGTCTACTAAAGAAAATGGCTAAACTTTTTTAAAGCCCCGTGACATTTTTTTAATTAAAAAATAAGATAAATAATTTTTTTCTCAGCAAAATGGGTATATTTGCACTATTTTATAACGGTAGGGGTATATATCCACCACTTTTATAACGGGGTATATCTACTCTAAATCGTAAAATTGAGGAATATATTTCCACCTTTCCTAAATTATTTTGTGGGAAATTTCACAAGTGCACCGATGGAGGGTTGTTGCTTTGGCCAAGCAGAGAGGGTTTCGAATGGATTGAGGAGGTGCCGGTGAACGTGGTGGTTTGAGGCGGTTGGTGGTGGAGTTGTTTTTCTTTTATTATTTTTTATTTTTAATTACTTTTGGCCTTATATTTTAACTCCCACTCGCCCTATTTTTCATTTTACTTATTTTGATGCCACATTAATCGCTATTAGTTTCACAAAAAATAAATATAAGGGGGAATATGTCACCCAAATAGTTGGAGTGTGAACTCAACTTTTGGGATATAGTTTAAGGTGCAAACTATTTCTTTTGCCTATAAATTACAGTACTAACTTACATTAACCTCAGTTGTGCAAGTGAACATCTGCACTAGTATTTAACCTCAGTTGTTCAAGTGGAACAAATTGTTGGAATCAAAGTAGTACGGGAAGTAAATAAATATCATAAGTGTTCGAAAGGATAAACTAACAGCCAAAATTATAATTGCCGCAAGCTTGTTGAGTCTTGAATCTTGATAACCTGAAATCAAGAAACACTAAATCTGTATTGTTACAACTGTGGCTGAGTCGAGAGATGACTCTCTGTCTTTAACACAAAATTGCCCCGTATATATGCTTTTACGTTAGGCAGACAATAGTCTTCCAAGATAAAACAACAACTAATCAACACTACAAAGCAAATAGGTTGATTCTAACGAAGAAAACAAACATGAAATGATTTGCTGAAGAATGGAAAATTTAGAGGAAAGGAAGATTGTTCTTTTATTTTGCTACCGTTTCTGTATCTTTCTTTTTGATCTTCACTCTCTACCTCAAATCTGTTTTAGGTCTCAATATATAACGTTTGGAGGAGGAGAGGCCATTTAAGAGGTGTAGTAAGAGGCCCTTTAAGAGTAGTCTTGTCCAGAAATGTTTTGTAGTAAGTGCGTGCCACACCCGTACCCGCGGCCCGTGACCCGAGACCCGAGCCCGGACGGGATGGGCGGGCGGCGGCGGCCCGCGTGTGGGCTAGCCTCGAACCCAATCACACCTAGGTCCTCCCTCTTTCAAACACATGGGTTATCCCTTGGGGTCCCAAACCCTTATCCATTTTTAGGCTTATAAAAAGAACAATTCTTCTTTTTTCCACCGATGTGGTAGATTTGTCCCACACCATATTTCCATGCCTCAAACACCTTACTTCGTCGACCAATATCTCTTTCATTTCTTAACAAAATTTGACGATCATTGGCCTACGGTCATCTACCCACTTAGTAGATTATGCACGTGTGAAGAGACAAAGCCTCCAACATGCGGAACCCTAGTGTTTAAGTCATTAAATATGGGTGGATGCAACCTCCCTACCAAAGGCAAATTTCTAACAATCCCCTCTTGAAAGAGATTTTAGTGCACACATAAGGTGCCTACTTTCAGCAATTTTTTAGCGAAAATATATTGCATCATGAGAGGTAGCTTCCGCTTTGAACCTTTCCTAGTTGAATACCACCGGACTTACTTACTGCGCGGTGAACGTGATGTCTTGAACCGTCAGTGTTTAGTGTAAGCCAAGACAATGATACCAACACAATAACTCCCCTTATTCATTTTCATTCTTATTGTTCTGCCCGTTGTGGCCATGTACACACTTTGATTCTTAAGTGCGTTCATTTGAGGCGGCAAGTCCTCGCACTTAAATAGGTGATATCCTACTAGGTATCTTGCTATACCCCACTTCACAAGTGTTACAAATCATTAAAAGTTTTCCCAACCTTAACCTCAACCGTTTGAGGATAGTTTAAAGGTTTGGAAGCTTAACCTTTACCCACCATACGGTTATCACTTTAATGTCTATTGCGGGAACAACTTTGGATTCATGTTTCCTTACAGAAATCATCATCCGAAGTGCTCTTGCTTCCACCGAAGCGCTCAACTGAACCTTTTGCCGCTTAATTTTCTCATTGAACCAAATTCTTGGGATCTCCAGTCAGTATGGTTGGGTTACCACTGTAAAGGTTCGTATTGTTTGGGTTTTAAGCGCATTCCCCTAGAAAGGTTCCACTTGTGGCTTAGGTGTTCTTTAAGTCTGATGTCCAGTTTGCATCACTGTATTCTCCCAGAACCGCTGGACATCCAGAATACCATAATCCGTAGATAAGCGAACATTTCAGATATCGTCATATCCGATTTAACGCTTTCTATCGATCATTTTTAGAATCATGAATGAACCTTAGTTCAACTGATCTACTTTGTAAGCCGATACCAGGTCGGTTGTAGTTGTAAAATACATTGAACTACATATGACCTGCGCATATCGCTCTTGGTATATGGGTGTACTATGATTCCAATCAATTATATGATTCATATCCATTGGTGGCTTCAACGAGACTGTCAACTACCTCACAAATGAGTTTGGAATTAGACCAGTCCGTTAGATGTCTTAGAAATCCCAATTCCTAAGATGTCATCTATGATACCCATATCTTTCATATCGAGACTTTTGTTTCAATATGACTTCCACTTTCAGACAGTTAGTTTTTCCAAATGTTGGCTTTCTAACTTCAGAGTCAATTTTCTGTTGTCAGATTCATTATTTCTGTTTTATCTTAAACTTCTAGGATCAAAATGTAAACATTTCAGGGACCAAAATGAAAGTTCAGGAACAAGCCCAACAGTCCAACAAACAAACTCTGATCCTCCTCTTCCTACTCTATGGTTAGGAAGGCGACATCAACATCCATGTCACACAAGACTGCAATGACCCTAGATGTTAAGCTATTCACAGGGGAGCACATGTCCAAGTAGTTGAGGCCTTATACTCGTCAGTAGATCCATCTACTTTGTACTCAGATTTGAGGGAGGAGTTAACATTCAACAAACAAAGGATACAATACGTTGTACCATCATCAATGAAGGTCACAAAGTACTTGTCTCCCCCCTCTATATTGTATAAACTTCAAATCACCCAAGTAGGTGTTACTAAGTTCTAGAAGAGCGGTGCTTCTTTCGCTATTCCTTTGACGAAATTTGGAAAGGTGATTTTGCCTCTTCGCCTACCTCACATTTATTTTGAGGGTTTACGTCGACAGAAGGCAACAATCTCAACTTCGTTAGCTTTTGAATGATTTTCTATTTAACGTGTCTTAATCTATGATGACATAGATGCACGTATTACAAATATATCATTCATATGGCTACAAACATACTGTACCATTCTTAGTTATTACAGACCTGTTGGACTAGTCTCAAACCAGCTTGACCAACAGCGTCCCTTAAACCAAGTTTGGGACATGTATCACCTCATCTTAGAGTGATCCCATTCCCTGAAGTCCTATTTAGGACAACATCTCCAACCCCTTCTACTTTAGAGTTGGCGTTGCTTCACATGAACAACCTCTTGCCCGTGGTTAGGGCGTAACCGGATCATATGTGGTCTGGATACTCTAGCCCACTCCAGTTGCTTTGGCAGACTGAGTGTCCAATTTATTTTCTGCCTTTCTTTAGGCCTTCAGATCAATTAAGACCTGAAAACTCTGGCCCACCACACTAGGTGTCCATTACTTTTCCTATGAAGTGAATTCTGGCACCACTCCAATCGCCCGGAGGCTTTGTATGACTGAGAGTCCAATATCATCATATCAAAAGAATTTTGGCACCACTCCAGTCGCCCGGAGGCTTTGTATGACTGAGTGTCCAATTTCATCCTATGAAGGATCTTCTGTCAAATAGTGTGACAGGCTCAACGTCTTTAGCTTTTAGTCTTCTTCCCTTATGATTGGTGCCCAGACAATTGTTGGCGCTTACTTAAGAGTGGTAACAGTTTTCGCACAGTTAGTAGATCTTTCTCCCTCGTATTTGCGAACATACTTTACACACTTTTAATAATTACACTTGAAAGAACGGATCTTTTTAAGTCGTTTACAAAATCCAATCTTTAAACGGGAAAGAAGAAGAGATTAAACTTCTGATTTTAAAGCGTAAGGAATATAAATTATTTCGTAAAACATTTTCATATTCCTCCTTACTTTTAAGCCATTTTTAATCAGACATCATTTAATCTTTATTCTTGACACGGAAGAAAATAACTTATTCCAATTTCGAATTCTGGCCCACTTCAGTCACTTCATCGTTCTGAGTGTCCATTTCCTCTTTACCATAATTCAGATCCTTTGTTTGGGACAGATATAGGCCTTCTGCTGCAAGATAGAACCACATCTTCAACACCTTCTCCTCTTGTCCCAGTTGACATCCTCAGCCTCTCGTGAGCGCTTGTTCCCACCACTATCGGCAGCGGTGACACCATGAACACGTTTACCTTCAACAACATAATCATCACTATCTTCTACCAGAAAACCACAACCATATCCAGATTTGGTCACACAACTTTCGACCGACATCTTTCGAACACTAATACAATCTGGTCTTAAATTGTTGGGTACTATGGTAAAGCAGTACGGGAAGTAAATAAATATTACAAGTGTTCGAAAGGATAAACAAATAGCCAATCTTCAGAATTGCCGCAAAGTTATTAAGTCTTGAATCTTGATAACCTGAAATCAAGAAACACTAAATCTGAATTGTTACAACTGTGTGTTGAGTCGAGTGATTGCACTCTTTCCTTAAGATAAGATTGCCCCGTATATATGCTTTTACATTAACGGGCAATAGTCTCCTAAGATAAAACAACACTTTAATCTCAACACTACACAGCAAATAGGTCGAGTCTGACGAAGAAAACAAATACGAATCGACTTGCTGAAGAAATGGAAAAGGAAGGAAGAGTTTCTATTTTCGTCCAACGTTTTTGGACTGACTTTCTCTTCTGTTTTGTCTCTGTGTATATAGTGTGTCTCTGTTGTGTATATCTTGTGTATATGTGTGTCTTTCCTCACTGTTTTTCCGTGACTATATTTCATCACTATATTTCGTCACTGTTTTATGTAGTTTTCATGTGTTGCACAATTGAGCCAAATAATTCAATATATAGCATGGAGGAGGGACTCCTCAACTGCCACAAACAAGACTGTTAATAGACATTAGTGAAGTCTGTTAATGGCCATTAGAGAGGGCTGTTAATGGTCATTAGAGAGGCTGATTATGGTCATTGAAGGTAGGCTATTTATGGAGGAGTTAACTGCCAAGTAATGGCTGGTTAATTCTCTAAATAATAGCCCAAACGGTAGGCAGAAAGTTTCTGCCTTCCGTCATTCCCAAAATCAATTTTTCAGAAACTTTAGGGACCAAACTGTAAATATTAAGCAATTTGGGGTCCAAAAAGATAATATCAGAAAGTCTCCACAGGCCACAGCCCACACCGGACGGGCGGGCGGCGGCGCGCGTGTGGGCTTAGCCTTGAACCCAAGCATATCTACTTCATCCCTCCTTTAAACGCATGGGATACCCCTTGGGGTTCCAAACCCTTAACCACTTTAGAGACTTATAAAGAGAGCAATTCTTTCTTTTCCCACCGATGTGGTAGATTTGTCCCACACCATATTTCCATGCCTCAAACACCTTACTTCGTGGACCAATATCTCTTTCATTTCTCAACGTAATTTGACGATTCTTGGCCCTACGGTCATCTACTCACTTAGTAGATTATGCATGTGAGAAGAGACAAAGCCTCCAACATGCGGAACACTAGTGTTTAATTCATTAAATATGGATGGACGCACCTCCCCGCCACAGGCAAATTTCCAACAATCCCCTCAATGAAAGAGACATTTTGGCGCACACACAAGGTGCCTACTTTCAGCAATCTTTCAGCGAAAAGATATTGCATCAGGAGAGGTAGCTCCTGCTTTGAACCTTCCCTAGTTGAATACCACCGGACTTACTTACTGCGTGGTGAATGTGATGTCTTAAACCGTCAGTGTTTAGTGTAAGCCAAGACAATGATACTAACACAATAACTCTCCTTATTCGTTTTCATTCTTATGGTTTTGTCCGTTGTGGCCGTGGACACACTTGGATTCTTAAGTGCGTTCATTTGAGGCGGCCTGTCCTCGCACTTAAATAGGTGATCTCCTACAAGGTATCCTTCTATACCCCACTTCACGAGTGTTAGGAATTATTAAAATTTTCCCCAACCTTAACCTCAACTATTTGAGGATTGTTAAAGGTTTGGAAGCTTAACCTTTACCCACCATGCAGGTAGCACTTTAATGTCTATCGCGGGAACAACTTTGGATTCATGTTTTCGTACAGAAATCATCATCCGAAGTGCTTCTTGCTTCCACCGAAGCGCTCAACTGAACCTTTTGCAGCTTAGTTTTCCTATTGAACCAAATTCTTAGGATCTTCAATCAGTATGGTTGGGTTACCGATGCAATGGTTCGTATTGTTTGGGTTTTAAGCCCATTCCCTTAGATAGGCAGAATACTTGATCTCCGGGTAGTCCCTTAGTTAGTAAACAAGGAAGTGACACCCGTGATGATCAACTACCATACGGTCTTATGTCTCTGACAGATCCTGACAGATATGTCCAAACGCCGTCATTCGTGTCCTTCCTGAAGCCGATCGGCTAGCCACAGTGTATAACTGTTGAAGGCATGGGTTTCTCCCAATAAGGGACGTCCTCTAAGGAGTCATAAAGTTACTCAACTTCTTTCATGCTTTGTATAAAGAGATAAACTCCGATCCCATCATGAATTGGTCGATGCAAGTTTGCTTAGAGGATTTTTCAAGACCCACCATACACATTTACTTGTGGCTTTGGTGTTCTTCATATCTGATGTCCAGTTTGCATCATTGTGTTCACCCAGAACCACTGGACATTCAGAATTAGGGCTGGCAATGGATCGGAGGTGGATCGGGTGGAGCTCAATTCGCTTCCACCCGCCAACCATTCATCTACCACCCGACCCATCCATCACCCTATTTTTTCTTCATCCACATCCGATCCACCCATCATCCACGGGTGAATCGGGTGTTTCGCGGATGAAAATTATAGCACAATCAGTTTGGTACTTTTGGTTTATTTTTCAGTTTTCATATTATCTTGCTTTTCATACTATCTTGCTTTTCATACTATCTTGCTTTACCATTATAATTTGATATTTATCCCATTGTAATATTCCTCAACCTATTATATTGCTAACAGTTATAGTCATATATAGAGTGATGTTCAATATAGAAAATGTCAATTATGTATAACGTAGTACAAAAATAACATTTTTGATACTAGGAATCATCGTTATTGTCATGTTGAAATTGAAAAATAATTTCCATTCACTTTAGAAAAATAAAGACAACTATTGGAAATAAAACCAAGCATTAGAAATGACATGAGTCAAGGGTATGTTATCACTGAACTACACAAAAAATAACTAATTTATAAATGGGTGGATGGATGAGTCGGGTGGTGGATCGGGTGGTGGGTTGGATGTATGTCCACCCGAATTCGACCCGATTCATCACCCGATCCATCTGTCACCCGATTAAAATCTGTGTTTTATCGGTTTTTCGTCCATATAATCGGGTCGGGTGGATGGATATCCATCGGGTTATGGTGAAATTGCCAGCTCTATTCAGAATACTATAATCCGTAGATAAGCGAATAATTCAGATATTGTCATATTCGACTTAACGTCTTCTATTGATCATTTATTAAGATCATCAGTTAACCTTAGTTCATCTGATCTGTTTGTAGGCCGATACCAGGTCGATTGTAGTGTGTACAATACATTGAACTACACGTGATCTGTGCATATCGCTCCTTGTCTATGGGTGCACCATGGGTTCAATCAGTTATATGATTCATATCCATTGGTGACTTCAACGAGACTGTCAACTATCTCACAACTGAGTTTGGAGTTAGACCAGTCCGTTAGATGTCTTAGAAATCCAATTCCTAAGATGTCATCTGTGATACCCATATCTTTTGTTTCAATTAATTTCCACTCTCAGACTGTTGGTTTTCCAACTGTTGGCTTTCTAACTTCAGAGTCAATGTTTTTGTGGTCAGATTCATTGTTTCTGTTTTATCTGAAACTTTCAGGACCAAAATGTAAACATTTCAGGGACCAAAATGAAAGTTCAGGAAGAAGCCCAACAGTCCAACAAACCAACTGTGATTCTTTCCTTCCAACTCTCCAGTTATGAAGGTTATTTCAAAAATCATGCCACGCAAGACTGCAATGGCCCTGGATGTTAAGCTACTCATAGGGCAGCACATGTACAAGTAGTCGAGGCCTTATACTCATCACTAGATCTATCTACTTCACACTCACATTTGAGTATCTTTTTTCACAACCCAAAAGTTCTTTTCCCGGAGGAAGATCAACCATTACACAAGTATGGTTCTATATGATGGAATCTATTTCACTCTTTGTAGCTTCTTTCCAAAGTAGCGCTTATGGAGATGACAATTATTTGTCAATTGTCCATGGTTCATTCTCAACCATACAAGCTAGAAGGACTGGAACAAGTCTTTGTCCCATTCTTTGCTCCATCTCGGTTCCACATCTAGAATCCCTGAGTTTTGTAGATCTGGAATATTAAGTTCCGGATAGCCAGCAACTTTCGAGTCCTGTAGATACGGAACGTCTAGTTCCGGACAGTCAGGCCCTCGCGGGTTCTTGTTAACCTTGAGCAATTACTTCTTTTTCCTTTTCAAGGAAAGTTATCTTCAAAGAATTCAGCATTCTTTGACACCAAGAGGCAATAAGCACTACTGTTATTTACAGATCCAGTAGATATGCAATTTACAATCTTAGGTCCAACTTGACCTGTTTCGGTATTCCAACTTTTACCAAGCCACCCCACATCACAATATTTGTATGTGAGATCCTTTCCATGTTTCACAAGGAGAGTTATCCTTATCCTTATGCGTATTTCTGTTGAGAATCGCATTAGCAGTAAGAATCCCCTTTCCCCACATATTTTGGGCATACGGCTTTGCGCTTGGCTAACACCGTTGGACTGAGGTGAGTAATGAGCAGTCGTTTAATGAACGATGCTTCACATTCTCCCCCTCTATCACTACGAATTCCTCAATCCGTAGGCTTAATTGATTTTCAACTTCTGCTTTGTAGCGTTTTTCTGCTTCAACAACTTCATCTTTGCTTTTCAACAAACAAAGGATACAATACGTTGTACCATCATCAATAAAGGTCACAAAGTACTTGTCTCCCCCCCTCTATTTTGTATAAACTTCAAATCACCCAAGTAGGTGTTACTAAGTTTTAGAGGAGCGGTGCTTCTTTCGCTATTTCTTTGACGGAATTTGGAAAGGTGATTTTGCCTCTTCGCCTACCTCACATTTATTTTGAGGGTTTACGCCGACAGAAGGAAACAATCTCAACTTCGTTAGCTTTTGAATGATTTTCTATTTAACGTGTCTTAATCTATGATGGCATAGATGCACAGATTACAAATATATCATTACCAACAGCGTCCCTTAAACCAAGTTTGGGACATGTATCACCTCCTCTTAGAGTGATCCCATTCCCTGAAGTCCTATTTAGGACAACATCTCCAACCCCTTCTACTTTAGAGTTGGCGTTGCTTCACATGAACAACATCTTGCCCGTGGTTAGGGCGTAACCGGATCATATGTGGTCTGGATACTCTGGCCCACTCCTGGGCTTGCTTTGCGGATCGAGTGTCCAATTTCTTTTCTGCCTTTCTTTAGGCCTTCAGATCAATTAAGACCTGGAAACTCTGGCCCACCACACTAGGTGTCCATTAATTTTCCTATGAAGTGAATTCTGGCACCACTCCAGTCGCCCGGAGGCTTTGTATGACTGAGTGTCCAATTTCATCATATGAAGGATCTTCTGCCAAATTGTGTGACAGGCTCAACGTCTTTAGCTTTTAGTCTTCTTCCCTTATGATTGGTGCCCAGACAATTGTTGGCGCTTACTTAAGAGTGGTAACAATTTTCGCACAGTTAGTGGATCTTTCTCCCTCGTATGTGTGAACATACTTTACACACTTTTAATAATTACACTTAAAAGAACGGATCTTTTTAAGTCGTTTACAAAATCCAATCTTTAAACGGGAAAGAAGAAGAGATTAAACTTCTGATTTTAAAGCGTAAGGAATATAAATTATTTTGTAAAATATTTTCATAATCCTCCTTACTTTTAAGCCATTTTTAATCAGACATCATTTAATCTTTATTCTTGACAAGAAAGAAAATAACTTATCCCAATTTTGAATTCTGGCCCACTTCAGTCACTTCATCGGACTGAGTGTCTATTTCCTTTTTACCATAATTCGGATCCTTTGTTTGGGACAGATATAGGTCTTCTGCTGCAAGATAGAACCACATCTTCAGCGCCTTCTCCTCTTGTCCTAGTTGACATCCTCAGCCTCTCGTGAGCGCTTGTTGCCACCACTCTCGGCAGTGGTGACACCATGAACACGTTTACCTTCAACAACATAATCATCACTATCTTCTACCAGAAAACCACAGCCATATCCAGATTTTGTCACACAACTTTCGACTGACATCTTTCGAACACTAATACAATCTGGTCTTAAATTGTTGGGTACTATGGTAAAACAGTACGGGAAGTAAATAAATATTACAAGTGTTCAAAAGGATAAACAAATAGCCAATCTTCAGAACTGCCGCAAAGTTATTAAGTCTTGAATCTTGATAACCTGAAATCAAGAAACACTAAATTATGTTTGGATTGATTTTTTTATTTTTTTAAGATACCAGTTTTAAAGAATTAGAGATGGGTTTAAAGATGAAATTTGAGATGAGTTTTGGGGTTTCATTATTTAGGTGTGTGTTTTTGCATCTTCCTTTTTTTCTTCGTGAAAGAAGCTTAAAGCTTGATGATGAAAGGCGGGTTAGAGCAAGTTAACAAATGTGAGAGTGAGTAATTTTTTATAAATCGGGTAATTTAAAAGGATTTTGAGTTTTCATTCAAATAGGGTATAAGTGTAAAGTTTAGTAACGACAGAGATATTTTTATTCACAATCGCTAACAAAAGGTAAAATTAATTAATAAAAGAAAATAAATTGGTATATTTGACCATTTTTCCATCCGTCTATCTATAAATTGTGTGCTAAAATGTACGTTTCATAAATTGAAACTAGGCTAATAATAATGTTTTAACTTCTAAGTAATTTGTTTAAACATTTTTAAGAAAAATAAATAAAAGTAATAACACGTTGTATACACCTGTGCATGGTACAATTAAATCAGGAAAGGACATGAGCAGACTGGCCATTGGACTTACCGAATGTGACTAACATACGTACTATCTGCACCCCTATGGCGACCTCATTTAACCCAGCCCCCAAGGGACAGCAGTAGGGCTGGTCATAAATCACGAAAATCAAATTACTCGATCGAATAGAGAATTTTGATATTTGATAATTCGATATAAATTATGGTACGGTATTTGAAAGTGATTTTTATAATTTCAATTTTCGGAGTTGATATTCGGAAAAAATAAATTTACCGTTCCGTAATTCGATAATACTGAATACCAATGTAATTTTTCTAGAGCTGCTTCTCTGCTTTTAGTTCCATTTGGAAGAAGAAGCAGTTAAAATTTGGTTCCTCTCGTGTTGCCTCTCTCTGAAAATGTATCAAAAAAGGTACTCTCTCCGTCCCAATTTAAGTCTCTGAGTTTAACTAGGCATAGAATTTAAGAAATAAAAAAAAATTCAAACTTGTTATAATTTATTAAATATAGAAAGAGACACTATTTTTTGGATAAATCAAAAAAGAAAGTACGATATTTAAATTGGGAAGGAGGGAATATTATTTACTTCTTTGCTCTTTTTCTTTGTAATGTTCCGTTAATGTGATTTCATGGGCAGTATAAATATTGAGAAAAGCTCATAACAGCTCATAAACTTTCTATTTTATTATCCATAAAAGCTTGTTTGAATAATATTATACTAGTTTTTTTTTTTAGTTTTTACTCCTCTGATTTTCATATTTACAGTGCTCTATTTTCTCAATGATATGAATTACAGAATTGATGATTTAGAACGAATCAGTCTCTTCTAATTTTGATTGATTTAGAGCTTATGTATCTCATCGATAAAGTTGATTGAAATTTTTCCTCGAAACTCAACATTTAGTTTCAATTCAATAAAGTACATCTTTGTAATTAAGTTTATTGTTCTACTTATTTGTTCCTTATTTATGAAAATTTAAACTTGTATTGAGTGTAGTTAAGCATGATCATGAGTTATTAGTTCATTTTTTTGTAAATCGATGAATTTTAATAGCAAGTGGGGTTTGTTATATCATATATTTTCTATATGGGCTTGTTAATTGTTATATAAATGTTGATGTAATACAATGAACTCGACTTAATATGGTATTACCGAATACCGAACTAAAAAGAAGTTTGATTTACCGATTACCGAACCAAAATTTTGAAAGTTCGATATTTGGTATCTACTTTCAATTACCGATTACCGAATTCGAATTTTAAAAATATCGAATCGAATACTGAACGTCCACCCCTAGATAGTAGGGTCCATATAAAAAAATGGTCCCAAATGAAGCCTACTAAAGATTATATACTAGTATCACAAATTCAGATAATACATTGTACCCCGATAGGGACCATCTTTTCCTCTATTTTTTCTTTCACAATATACTCTGGTAGCATCTCTTTCTCTTTGATTTTTCACTAGGTGTTTATTTCGGAGTTCGATTAATTTGAATTCACCTAAGAAAGTTTTATCTTAAGAGTAAAGTGTAGTATATATAAGATGTTTTATTTTAAGGGTTTAAATTCGAAATTTATAATTAAGGATGAGTGATACTTTTCAATGTATCACAAGCTTTCTTTGATTTAGATTCAGAATTTAAATTTTATAAATTTACTTTTAAGGTTCTTATCATTAAATTCATCGTATTTTAAAAATTATGTGCTCAGACCAACCAATTAATTTAGTTTTAATAAAAAATTACACTTAAATATATACTCCACATCAAATTTACTGTTCAAATGAATCCCCAACACAACTCTATATTTGCAGCCGACCCTAGTTTCTCTTTTCTTTTTTCACTCAATGTCCAGTATTCTCTTTGGAGGTAGATTTACGGATACATATCGAAAATTTCCACTTAAGGGTAAGTAGAAGTGGAATGAGAATTGGAACAAATACAAAGACACCTAAATGATCAGTTATCAAATTGCTAATTATTGAATGATCACTCGATTTTAGCGGTGTTTATATAGTATATGTTTTTGAACAATGGCTAGTGACAAACTGACAACACATTTGAATACCTGTTCCTGATTCTTAAACCAAAATCATTCACTTATCATTAACCGTCTTGTACAAGATACTGAAAAAAAAAGAGTTAGTTTCCTTGAGGGTGAACTTTTACATAGATGTCTTGCCCCCATGTGGGACTCATCGGTACGAATCCGGATTTAGTCGGGCCCCAATGAGGATACGGGACACCGGATGGGGAACCAAGAGAAAAAAAAGAATTTTTACATATATATTTTAACTGCAATTCTGGTATTCCACTATCAGGTTGTAACATATTGATCTCCTCTATCTCACAATGTTTTCCCCACCTCTAAAGAATCCTATGAGCTATAGTTTGCACTTACCTTCCTATTTAAACAGGCCAATTGAAACTCATTCAAGAAGAAAATTTTAAAAGAATCAGCAAAGTATCTTCACATTTGGAAGCAATATATTATTACGCGCGACATACATTTAGAATGCAACTGAAAACTCACTTAAGTGACAAATGAGCTGATCTTAGCACCAATACTTCCTACTTCAGGAAACAACAATAGTTAATGTTCAGACATGTACCTGAAGCTGCAAATTCCCCTACGTCACATGTACCTGATGTTGATCCTGGCATTGGAATATAGTTAATGCTCAGACATGTACAATTAATTAGAGAATTAAATAGTATAGTTGGGATGTTTGGAGTATTATTTTTGGGCTCACCTACTTCAACGATGGAGAAGTAATCAATCATATTTTGTTCCTTTGTCAACAGTAATTGGTATATATTTGTAACTGCAGAAGCATGACCCAGTAAATGAAAGAAAAAATAACTTTTATGATTGTAGATCAATGTATACCTCCATATACACATACAACATTATGTGTGTATCATTAACCTACCTTTATCAAAAAAGAAAAAAACATTATGTGTGTATATAAGTATTTCTTAATATAAAGATGTGGGAAGGAAGATAATAATATATTTTTCTAACCTTCTTCAGGAGTAAGAGAGGATATCATATTAAGAGTCCCACATTGAAAATGGAATGAGAACATGGACTCCTTATATGGACTTGGACAATCTTCACCTTACAAGCTAGCTTTTGGGGTTGAGTTAGGCCCAAGATCCATTCTTTACATGGTATCAGAGTGAGCCAGACTCATTCCAATTCTTTGTTCACCGATGTTGAGCCCCCAAATTATATTGTCCACGCTCCAGTTAACGAGGTATAGGCGTGCGGGGGAGTGTTAAGAGTCCCAGATTGGAAATGGAATGGAAACATGGACTCCTTATATGGACTTGGACAATTCTCACCCTACAAGCTAGCTTTTGGGGTTCAATTAGGCCCAAGATCTTTCATAGCAAATTCAGATCCAAACAGTGACATGATGGACTTGCGAAGCGCATCAGATGAGGCAGTTAATATAATATCATCCACATACAAAAGAAGGTAAGCAATATTATGACACTGGCGGTAGATGAACAAAGAATTATCCGAACGGCTATTAGAAAACCCAATGTGAGAAACATAATCCACAAACCTCTTGTATCGGGTTCGGGGGGCCTATTTGAGCCCATATAATGATTTTTTCAGCAGGCACACATGATTTGGATAAGTGGAATCTCGGTATCCCAAAGGTTGGTACATGTATACTGTTTCATTTAGATCGTCATGGAGGAAGGCATTTTGACATCCAGCTGATGAAACGGCCATTCTTTTGACAAAGCCAAACTAAGGATTGTTCTTATAGTTGCCGGTTTAACCACCGGACTGAACGTCTCACCGCAATCCACACTAACCTGTTGTGTCTTCCCATCACCTATAAGACGGCTTTATGCCTCTCAAAAGTACCATTATATTGTTTTTGTGACTGAAAATTCACATAGACCGAATGAAATTAGTATTAGTGGGACGGGGGACCAACTCCCATGTCCTATTTTTAATAAGAGCATTAAATTCATCATCCATAACCATTTTCCAATTTGGGTCATTAAGAGCAGATACAGGATTACGAGGCAATAGTGATTTTGTAACACGAGTGTGAAGGCTATATTTTGTGTTGGGTTTGAAAATGTTGTGTTGACTATGAGTAATAGGCCGCTGGGCCAGAATTGGATGTGGACCAATAGGGGGGTGGACAGGACTGCCTGGCAGTGGGCAGGGAATTGGGCCGTGACCCAATTCGCTAGGGGCTGGCCCGTGATCCAAGCCACTGCCATGCAGTGGACTATTCGGTACTGGGCTTCCAGGCAGAGGCCCAATTCTTCCGAAATAGTTTGGGCTTAGGAAGTGAGGCCCAGACTGTTGGGCAATGTCAGGCGGCATCTAGGCCACTGTTTCTGGGCCCAACTCACCCAAATTTTCTAGGTTGGCCAAAACAGTAGAATTGGGACGGGAAACAAAATGTTGGGCCAAATATGGAGATATGCCATTATCTAGGAAATCATAGGTAGGTAGCCCGGACCTATGCATTTTTGTAAATGGAAAATTTGCTTCATCGAAGATTACGTGACAACTCACAATGTTTTATTGGAGGAATATGTCGTAACATTTGTAACCTCGATGATTGGTGGGATAGCCCAAAAAAATACAAGGAGTAGAGCGGGGTTGAAGTTTTTTTTATTATGGTGGATGAAATAAGAGGATAGCATAAGCACCCGAACACCCCTAGATGAGAGTAAGACGGTTCACGTAGGTATAAAATTTTTAGAAGGGCTTGAAAGGACAAGTTTTTATTTGGAAGTATGTTAAGTAGGTAGGTTGTCATTTGTAGTGCGTGATGCCAAAAGGAAGGTGGTAGAGCGGCATGGGCAAAGGATGTTCTAATAATGTTGTTGATGGTTCGAATTTTTCTTTCCGCCTTTCCATTTTGAGAGGATGTTTGAGGACACGAAAGACGAAAATATAAACCATTTGCATTGCAAAAATCCCAAAAAGACCCATTGTCAAATTCCCTCCCATTATCACATTGAATATATTTAATATCCCGGTCAAATTGATTTGGAATGAATGCTCTAAAATTGAGAAATGTGAAAAAAACTTGTGATTTTTTAGATAATAGAAATGTCCACAAAAAATTATAGTAGTCATCTAGCATGAGTAAATAATATTGATGGCCCGAAGAGCTCAAAACGGGAGAAGTCCAAATATCACAATGGATAATATCAAAAGACATAAGAGTGCATGAATTAGAAGAAACAAATGGCAATTTAACATGTTTCCCTAGTGGACATGAACGACACATATTTGAAGTACGTGTTTGAGTACATGAAATTAAATTATTTTGTTTAAGGGAGGCTATAACCGGTTCTCCCGGATTACTCGTTCATGCCACACTGAAGGTGCTAAAGCTGCAAAGGTTGATGGTGACTTGGCAAGAATGGATCTTCGGCCTAAGTCAACTCCAAAAGCTAACTTGTAGGGTGAAGATTGTCCAAGTCCATATAAGGAATCCATGTTCTCATTCCATTTCCGACATGGGACTATTAACACATCAATTGTAAAGAGCAGTTATCAACTTCCTTCAAAGACATCAATTGAATGATGGAAAAGTTGCCGTTTTTTATTCAGCTCATTTAGCTTGCAGTTGCAACAAAAATGATTGTTTTCTCTCCGGTAACATTTGCGCATATCTAAACTGGCGTTCGCATATTTCTATCAGCGAGTCATCACTCCTCGGTGTTTTGAGGTCTACACAACCCGGCGCCTTTGTTTGTTGACACTCCTGTTCCAAACCTTAGCAGCAATATAGATGTAACCATGTAGAATTAGCATACACTCTATCCTTCATTTAAGCATCTAGCTATTCTTGGAAAACTTCATTTTCTTGGTTGAAACCTTCCCATTTTTGTACTTCCATCAGATAGTCAAATGCTTGAATTCTAAGATACTAAAACCAAATTTGTAAAAGTTTTCAACGATGAAAGTGAAAGCTAGTATCTGCCCAAGAAGTGAATAGCCTTTGAGCAGTTTGTTAACTTTGCTGAGCTATAACATGCACAGTTTGTACAATCACCTTAGTTGTAACTGCAGAAATTAAGAATCTAAAAACTAAATATGTCCTCCAAGTCTTGCGAGCAACGTTTATATTCATCTGATTACATCTTCCAATTTGAAATCTCGTACAGATGATGAAAATCGTTAACGATCATAAGAATTGAACTTTATCTGTTGTAAGAGATCGAGTGACCTGCAAATATAATTTATCAGGAATCTTAGTCGACTAAAAACATCAAAGGCTATACGTTTTGCTTGTTTGAGAAAATGTAAAAGGCAAAGTAGAAGCACAGAAAGTATTCCAATTTGAAACAAAGTGTTAGATGATATTAATCTCCCTTGGGGAGTCTTTCATTAATATCAAGGTATATATAGAGTACAATATTTATCCCTTATACAATAGGAATCCTAAGCCTATACAAAAGAGGAATCCTAGTCTTACCATAATTATATTTACACAATATATGAAAATGTTCTAATTATGGGTAGGAAATATGTTGTTTCCTATATTTACACGTTTACACACCCCTCAGTCGGAGCGGGAGGAGGCCGGACGCCGAGACCGGATCTCGAAGTCAAGAAATAACCGTCCGGGAAGTCCTTTGGTAAATATGTCCGCATACCGATAGGATGATGGAACATGTAACACTCGACATGGCCTAACGCAACTTTCTCACGAACGAAGTGTAGGTCTATCTCAATATGCTTTGTTCGCCGATGTTGAACCGGATTATGAGAAAGATAGATGGCAGAGATGTTATCACAATACACAATAGATGCCTCGACGCAAAGGACACCGAAGTTCTAACAAGTAAATTTTCGAGCCAACAAATCTCGCCTACTACATTTGCAACGCCTCCGTACTCGGCCTCTCAAGATCGGAGCGAGATAGGGTAGTCGTCGCTTGCGTACCAAGAAATCGATTATCCCCTAAGAAAACACAAAAGCCGAGGTGGAGCGTCGCGTGTCCGGGACACCCCGCCCAATCTCGCATCCGTATATGAAAGCAACCTGTCCGGTGCAAAGGGGTATAGGTGCAAACCATAATCAAGAGTGCCCTTAATGTATCGAATGATACGCTTAAGAGCAATGAAATGAGACTCCCCGGGGGCATGCATGAATAAGCACACCGCCGAACAAAGCATAAGCTATGTCTGGCCTGGTGAATGTGAGATACTGAAGTGCACCTGCAAGGCTCCTATACAGAGTAGGATTAGAGACTGGAGCACCATCCATAGCACTGAGCTTAGATTTGGAATCAACTGGAGTAGGCACCTCTTTGCGTTCGCCATCTTAGCTCGTACACAATCTCTTTCGCATACTTACACCGACACAAGAACATATGATTGCGGCGAGACCGGTCACTGATATCCCCAAAAAGTAACTCATCTTCCCCAAATCAGTCATTGCAAATTCAGACTTGAGCAAGACAATAATCTCATTTTTCAATCCGTCGGAGGAGGCAGTAAGAACAATATCATCCACGTAAAGTAATAGTGACTTACGGAGATGGCACACATAGTGAGGAACTGCTGGATGGGTGAACCCTGGTGGCTGATTCATGTAGACTGTCTCTCGCAGATCCCCATGTAAGAATGCATTATTCACGTCAAGCTGATGGATCGGCCAGTGTTTTCCCATGGCTATGCTCAAAACTGTGCGGATGGTAGCCGGTTTGACAACCGGGCAGAAGGTCTCACCACAATCAATGCCCTCCTGTTGATTTGTGCCATTAGCCACAAGACGGGCCTTATACCTCTCAAGATCCCCATTGTCTCTGAACTTGTGACGAAATAGCCACATACAACGAATGACATTCACCCCCTCAGGTCTAGGTACTAGATCCCACGTGTGCTGTTTAGTTAAAGCATTGAATTCCGCATACATAGCCGCATTCCAATTAGGGTCTTGTTTGGCCAATTTTGGGTTCTTTGGAAGTGGAGATATGGTTTGGGCAGACAAGTTGAAATGGACTTTGGGTTTGAAGATTCCATGCTTTGAACGAGTTTCCATTGGATGGGTAGGGACAGTGGGTGGTGGAGTGGTGTCTGAGATGGGGGTAAAGTCGGATAAGGAGAAGGTGGGGGCGAAGCCGTCGGAGGCGCCGTGGCTCCTGGATCGAGAGTCGCGGCTCCTGGATAGAGAGTCGCGGCGCTAGAAGGTTGATAGGCTTCTCTGAAGTTTGGGCACCTCAGCGCCTCAGCATAGGGCCGCGGTGCTGTCGACGGTGTTTCACAAGATTGCTCTCTGGAAATCAGGCGCCGCGGCGCCTCCCCTCGAGGCCGCGGCTCTAACGATGGAACAGAGGATGTGAGTTGTTCGATTATGAGGGGAGAGATGGCAGACTCGTCAAGAAATGAGTAGTCATGTTTTTTGAATTTTGGAAGATTCGAAAAAGGGAATGTGGTCTCGTCGAATGTGACGTGACGAGATATGTGGATCTGACGAGTCGACAAGTCATAGCATAGATAGCCCCTATGGTTCGGCGGGAATCCTAGAAAGACACATGGAGTGGACCTAGGAGCAAGCTTGTGAGAGGCGGTGGAGCTAAGGTTGGGATAGCACAGACAACCAAAAATCCGTAGATGATCATAAGAGGGGATTCTATGATAGAGGATTTCGGTAGGGGTCTTATTGTGAAGAGTGCTAGTAGGGAGAATATTTAGAGTGTATTCTGACATTTTAGCAGCATAGACCCAGAAGGGTGAAGGGAGGGAGGCATGAATCAATAGGGTGCGAATCATATTGTTAATGGTGCGGATGATTCTTTCAGCTTTACCGTTTTGTGGTGAGGTGTGAGGGCAGGAGAAGCGAAAGACCATGCCATTATTGGTACAAAAGCGGTGAAACATAGAGTTATTGAATTCATGACCATTATCGCACTGAAATGATTTTATGCCTTTTCCAAATTGTGTTTGAATGAACTTGCGAAACTCAAGAAATTTGACAAACACTTCCGATTTAAATTTAAGAGGGTATAACCAAACGTAGTGTGAAAAATCATCAAGCAACACAAGATAGTATTTATGACCGAGAGAACTAGAGATAGGAGATGTCCATAAATCGGCATGTATGATATCAAAAGGAGCAAATGTAACACTAGTAGATGATTTAAACGGAAGACGAATATGTTTGCCTAAAGAGTAAGAAACACAATTTTGGGCAAGTTTCCCATTACAAGCAATGAAATTGTTGCCTCTAAGAAAATTAAAAACTGGGACTCCTGGATGACCAAGCCTATTATGCCAAGTTGAAGAAGAAACAGCCGCTAGAGTGACGGGAGAGCAAGATCTGGCAGCGGAGGTGGAAGTGAATGGATAGAGATCCCCCGTGCTATTGCATCTCGTAAGAGGTGTCCCCGTAGGAAGATCCTTCACAGTAAAACCAAAAGGGTCAAAATCCACGGAGACAGAATTATTACGAGTAAATTGGCGGACAAATATGAGGTTCTTAATCATGTGTGGGGCATATAGGGTGTTTTTGAGGGAGAAGGGTGGATGAGGAAGTTGTGTGTATGAGGTACCATAACCCTTAACTGGAATGCGTTGTCCACTACCAACTGTAACATATTGAGGATGCATTAAACGAAACAGTTTAGGAATAGTACCTACAGACTGGGTGACGTGAGATGTGGCGCCTGAGTCCATGTACCACGTATTGTCGGGTTGTTGCATAGAGAGGGTGCTGAATGCCTGACCCAACTCAGTGGGTGTCATGCCGGAGGAGGGCTGTGGGACCTGACCTTGCATGAAGTGGGCCTGCTGTAGGGCTGGAGCGAGGCCTAACAAACCGGGGTTAGAATACGGATTGTGTGGCTGCTGGTACTGGAATGGACTTGGCGCCGCGGCTCTGAACTAGGGCGCCGCGGCTCTGTACTGGGGCGCCGCAGCGCTATAGACAAACTGCTGAGGAGCCGCGGCCCAGTTGTTCTGCGATCTCTATTGTTGTTGCTGCTGTTGGTTCTGTTGACCGCGACCCTTGCCACGACCACGGCCTCCTCTACTGCCGCAGCCTTTTCCACCCTTACCGCCGCGGCCCTGCCGATGTTGGGAGTTGTCGGTGGCGTCGATCTTGGGGTTGCGTGTCGACGCCTAACACCGCCGGGCGTGCTCATCCCGCTTAGCACGACGGGTTTCTTCGAGCAACAATTGTGAGCGAGCTTTGTTAAAACTCGGTAGCGGATCTGCCTGTTGAATAATGGTGGCCAAAGTATCATATTCGCCCTTAGTAAGGCCAGAAATCATTTATAGCATCATTTTATCGTCAGTGACAGGCGTGCCGATGTTGGAGAGTTGATCCGCTAGAAGTTTAAGTCGCTTGCGTACTCAGAGACATTGGAGAAGTTTTCAAGACGTGTTTTGTTGAACTGTTCTTCCAAATACACGCACGAGTGTGCTTGTTGTCCTGAAAAATTTCCTCCAAACGATTCCACAAGTCAAGGGCTGTGGAGTCAGATTTCATGATAGTAAGGAGCAAATCCTGAGAGATACTACCATATATCCATTGTTTGACGCCGGCGTCGAGACGATGCCAGATAGAATCATCAACCTCCGTAGGGCGCGGAATAGTGTCATCAATATGGTCAAGCACGTTATAGAGACATGCATGATTGCGAAAAAGTTCAACCCAGGGAGAATACTGGTTGTTTTCTTGATCAAGAATAATGGGAATATGATTCTTGATGTTGGAAACAGTAAGGGCGGGATGAAACGGGGGTGATGACTTTGTGGTGGGATTTGTGGAGGTAGAGGCGTCAGAAAGTGTGGAAGAATCAGGGATAGCCATTTAGAGAAGAGAAGAAAGGAAGAACAAAACCCGAAAAACAAGAAGAAAATCCGGGAGGGCCGCGGCGTAGGAGAGGCAGCCGGCGGCTGTGGAAGAGAAAGGTTTTTAGGGTTTTGTTTATTTGGCTCTTGATACCATGTTAGATGATATTAATCTCCCTTGGAGAGTCTTTCATTAATATCAAGGTATATATAGAGTACAATATTCATCCCTTATACAATAGGAATACTAAGCCTATACAAAAGAGGAATCCTAGTCTTACCATAATTATATTTACACAATATATGAAAATATTCTAATTATGGGTAGGGAATATATTGTTTCCTATATTTACACGTTTACACAAAAAATACACATACAAGAAATTAACAAATATAGTTGTTAAATCAAATGACTGCTACTACCATACAAACAATGGAAGAAAATAATGTACAAGAAAACAACCTAACAGAGAATAATATAGGAGCATCTTTCTAAAAGCTCACATAAATTTTACCACGTCTCCATTTCCCAATGTTCTCAGGAATCAAATTAAAATATATAAAAGATGAGTTTGGAAAAAATGCTTTCCCTTTGTTCAGAACTAAATTGAAGTCATTGATCTCGTGATATGTAGACTGTGAAATATAAAAACAAATATGGTTAGATGCTTTAAATAGAGTAACATATTGCTAGATTTAGATTCTGTAACATATTGTTAGATTTAGATTCTTCAAGTCAATCGAGACATCAAAATAATCCTTAATATGTGATTTTACACCTTATAGCAGAAGTTCCCCTTATTTGGCATTCAACAATATAATAATGTCATGATCGTGACTTTATAAATACAAGTGTAGTAGAAACTTAAGAGCGGGATTTCACTGGATATGTTGTTGTAGAAACTTCAGAGTGCAGTTTTAGTATGCAGGGCATGAACTAAATGTATAATTATTCTTACTGTGCATTGTGCAGTTACTAACCTTTGTTCATTCTTGATATTATGTTGATCATCAACACAAAAAAGCTATGAAGCATATAGAGTTCTGCAGTGGTCAGGCTTCTTCAGGAGCTTCACAGAATACCTGAGGACTAAAAAAGGGAAAGAGTAGTTAGAATCTATTTGTAGTGAAGTTGAAATTATCGTAAAGAAATAAGATATCCAAATATCTCCCGTGGCATTGTATGTTTATGTGCCCAGTTCTCAACACCACATATGTGCATTCTCTGAGGAGTTCCAGTTATGAAGTGTATTGTGTTGGGAGTTTTTGCTCTATGGTACTTTATAAAGCAGTACGGGAAGTATATAACTATTACAAGTATTCAAAAGGATAAACAGAGATTCACTAATTCAACATGAAATCTGAAAATTACAATTGTTACACAAGAAAAACTGAAAAATTCCAGTTTTGTAGAAGACGGAAAAATAGAAACTGTTTTTGCTGAGTCGAGTGTGGCACTCTGTCCTTAAGACAATATTGCCCCGTATGTATCCTTTATACGTCCTGGACAATTTGTCTCCCAAGATAAAACAGCAATGGAACCCTTGAGCAAAGGAAACTCAAGAGCTACCGTGAAGAATATTGAATAACGAAATGATGTTTGGAAGTTGTAGGAAGAAGATTTTTTTTTCTGGTTGTGTATTTTCGTGCATATCAAGTGTGCTCAACAATGGTGTAAGGGGGTGTTTATATAGGTGAGGAATGGACTGATTTACTGCCTCAAAACTGCCTCCATAATAGCCAAATAATGACCATTATGGAGGTAGTAAAGTCACCAACATAAATGGGAGAAAGACCAACGGATTTGGCCATTATAGGAGGAGTAATTCAGCCAAAATAAATGGCTGAATTGAGTGCTTGGCTTTTCTGTCTTGACCGTCGAAATTCTGAACTTCAGGGACCAAACTGTACATCTTGAAACTTCAGGGACCAAACTGTACATCTGAAATAATTCTGGTCCAAACTGTATATCTGAAACTTCGGGATCAAACCGTACTTCTGGCAAAGTTTTCTGGCCCAAAAAGATAATATCAGAAGACCCACAGCCCACAGCCCGTGACCCGTGAACCCGTGAACCCGGAACTCGGAACACGGAACCGGAACGGGACGGGCGGGCGGCGGCGGCGCGCGTGTGGTCTTTCCTCGAACCGAAGCACATCTAGGTCCTCCCTCCTTTAAACACATGGGATACCCCTTGGGGTCCCAAACCCCAAACCAATTTCGAATCTTATATACACAACAATTCTTTCTTCCTCTACCGATGAGGGAGAATTACACACAATACCACACTTTTCATGCTTCAAACACCTTACTTCGTGAACCAATATCTCTTTCATTTCTCAATGAAATTTGACGATTCTTGGCCCTACGGTTATCTACGTACTTAGTAGATCATGCATGTGTGAAGAACCGGATTCTCCAACATACGTTACACTAGTGTTTAAGCCGTTAAAGTTGGTCGGTCGCAACTCCCGCCAAAGGCAAATTTCCAACATATTGCAGTGACATGTGCTTTTGAGTGCTGTCAATGTTTAGTTTACAATTACAAAATGAATTAAAGGTTTCATATAAGCATTCAGACTACTAGGAGTTCCAGAAAATAAAGCTGGAACTCAATAACATTAGTAAAAAAAAATTACCGGCGTTATATTCTTCATATAATATATAAGCTTGGGAAAAGAATGTTGGATATGTAAAGCAATACCGGAATTAAATAAATATTACAAGTGTTCGAAAGGATAAACAAACAAGCCAATATTCATAACTGTCGCAAGCTTGTTGAGTCTTGAATCTTGATAACCTGAAAGCAAGAAACACTAAATCTGGATTGTTACAACTGTGGGCTGAGTCAAGAGATGACTCTCTGTCTTTAAGACAAGATTGCCCCGTATATATGCTTTTACATTAACGGGCAATAGTCTCCTAAGATAAAACAACAACTAATCAACACTACAAAGCAAATAGGTTGATTCTGACACGAAACGACTTGCTGAAGAACGGAAAATGAAGAGTTTTGAGTTTTCTGTTCACTGTTTGTGGATAGAATTTCAGTTGTGCTCTGTTCTGTCTCTGTGTAGTATATGTTTTTCGTCTCTGCAATTCAGCCAAAAAGTTCTGTCCCAATTTCAGCTTTCCAGAAATTCTAGGGACCAAACTGTAAATATTAAGCAATTTGGGGTCTAAAGAGATAATATCAGAAGAAGCCCAAGACCCATGACCCGAGCCCGGACCGAACGGGCGGGCGGCGGCGCGCTGACTTAGCCTTGAACCCAAGCACATCTAGGTCCTCCCTTCTTCAAACACATGGGTTACCCCTTGGGGTCCCAAACCCTTAGCCAATTTTGAGACTTATAAAGAGAACAATTCTTATTTTTTCCACCGATGTGGTAGATTTGTCCCACACCATATTTTCATGTCTCAAACACCTTACTTCGTGGATCAATATCTCTTTCATTTCTTAATGAAATTTGACGATTCTTGACCCTACAGTCATCTACTCACTTAGTAGATTATGCACGTGTGAAGAGACAAAGCCTCCAACATACGAATCCCTAGTGTTTAAGTCATTAAATACGGGTGGACGCACCTCCCCACCAAAAGAAAATTTCCAACAAAGAATTAGTAGGAAACAGACTCTAGAATAGACTCATTGAAAGTGTAAACAACGGAGATGAAAATATAAGTGAATTATTTTTTATTATCTGGTATAGGCGCAACAGAACTATTTTATCTTTATCCTTTATGAGATGGCATAACAGTAGTGGATCTTATATATGTTGGATATAATTGTTGGAATCAAAGCAGTACGGGAAGTAAATAAATATTACAAGTGTTCGAAAGGATAAACAAACAATCAATATTATAATTGCTGCAAGCTTGTTGAGTCTTGAATCTTGATAACCTGAAATCAAGAGACACTAAATATGGATTGTTACAACTGTGGCTGAGTCGAGAGATGACTCTCTGTCTTTAAGACAAGATTGCTCCGTATATATGATTATACGTTAGCGGGCAATAGTCTCCCAAGATAAAACAGCAACTAATCAACATTACAAAGCAAATAGGTTGATTCTGACGAAGAAAACAAACACGAAACGACTTACTGAAGAATGAAAATTTTAGAGGAAAATGAAGGAAGAGTTTCTGTTTTTTACAGTTTTTCTCCACTGGTTCTGCTCTTTTTTTTTTCTCTCTACCTCAAATCTGTTTCAGGTCTCAATATATAATGTTTAGGAGGAGGAGAGGTGTATTCATGGCCAGAAACGTTATGTAGTAAGTGCAAAAGTATTCCTGAAACTCCAGACCCAAGCCCGGACCGGACGAGCGGGCGGCGGCGCGCATGTGGGGCTAGCCTCGAACCCAAGAACACCTATGTCCTCCCTCCTTCAAACACATGGGTTACCCCTTGGGGTCCCAAACCCTTATCCATTTTTTAGGCTTATAAAGAGAACAATTTCTCATTTTCCCACCGATGTGGTAGATTTATCCCACACCCTATTTCCATGTCTCAAACACCTTACTTTGTGGACCAATATCTCTTTCATTTCTTAACGAAATTTGACGATCCTTGACCCTACGGGCATCTACTCACTTAGTAGATTATGCACGTGTGAAGAGACAAAGCCTCCAACATGCGGAATCCTAGTGTTTAAGTCATTAAATACGGGTGGACGCAACCTCCCCACCAAAGACAAATTTCCAACAATATAATCTATATAAGATGTCCCTAACTGTTAGCTTACACTTGCAACTCAAAAAGGAAAGAAAATTCGAGATAGAACTCAGAAACAAACCAAAAGTACATTATTAGTCAACAAATGTAGTTTGCAAGCTCAGTATTTAGAGACTCCACAATAAAAATTCTTAGCAAGTACATAAGCCGAAGACATTAGATGTGTGAAGATTAAGTGCAAGACCATCTGCTGCAGAAGACTACTGTGAATATGCAGTAACCAATAGTTTCAACAATAGATGAATCAGATCCCAGGATGTGTACTGACAGAAAAAGCCAAATCTAACTAATCTTAGCACAAAATGTTAAGCTTCAGATGGCGCTTCCATGTCCGAAAGCCAACATTTAGGAAAAATAATAAGATTTTCAGATTTCTATACCCATAATAAGCTATAACTTTAATGAAAGCAATTCCAAAAATCAACTATCATGAGTAGAGAAAGTCAAAACCGTTGAATTTAAGCTGAAAACAACAAATAAACACTACAGAAAGTCATTGTAATGGAAAGAAATAATCCCTGGATTATTTTCATTAATGAATGAGTATATATACAATTTATATTTTCCATATTATCCATAATATGGAAAATCCTATTCCTATTCTATTCGTACAAGAATTCTATAATTATGGTAAGTGTACAATTCTAATTATATACAAAAACCTATTACCAAAACCCTCACATACACGGTGTGTATACCGTGTATATGATGTATGTATATAATGATACACTTTCACACCCCTGCAGTCATAGCGGGCGGTCTTCGTATGCTGAGACTGTCCCTAAAATCTTCAAATAGAATCGAGGGAAGACCCTTAATGAAGATGTATGCAATTTGATACCTGAAAGGGACATATAAGACACGTACTTGTCCACGGGTAACCTTTTCGCGAACAAAATGGATATTCATCTCAATATGTTTAGTGCGCTAGTGTTGAACCGAATTCCCAGAAAGATATACGACACTAATATTATCACAATATACCAAGGTAGCTTTGTGAACGGAAAAGTGAAGCTCTAAGAGAAGATTACGTAACCAACATGATTCAGAAACCACATTGGCTACCCCTCGATACTCGGCCTCTGCACTGGAGCGTGATAATGTAGTCTATCGTTTGGCAGACCATGAGACCAAGTTATCACCAAGAAACATGCAATAACCAAACGTAAAGCGTTTGGTATCTGGACAGCCACCCCAATCAGCATCGGTATACGGGACAAGTGTAGAGGCCGATGATGTATATAGATGCAAGTCATAGTCAAGCGTTCCCTGGATGTAACTGATAATGCGTTTGAGCGCATTCATGTGCTCCACCCTAGGATCATGCATAAACAAACACACCTGATGTACGACATACGTAATATCCTGTCTTGTGAACGTAAGATACTGAAGAGCTCCAACAAGACTACGATAGTGAGTGGAATCCTCGTAAGGTGAGCCAGCTGCAGTACCCAACTTGGGCTTAGTATCAACTGGAGTGGAAATAGACTTACACGAGGACATACCAACCCTTTCAATTATCTCAGCAGCATACTTTCATTGTGATAAGAATAACCCAACTGCATGACGAGTGACAACAATCCCTAAAAAGTAACTCGACGGCCCCAAGTCTTTCATAGCAAACTCAGAACTGAGCATTGTCATGATAGACTTGCGCAAAGCATCAGAAGAGGCAGTCAAGATAATATCATCCACATATAATAGATTATAAGTCAGGGAAGTACCACGACGATATATGAACAATGAATTTTTAGACCTGCTGTGAGAAAATCCAATAGACGAAATATAGTCTGCAAATCTCTTATACCAAGCTCGTAGGGCCTGCTTAAGCCCATATAAGGACTTCTTCAATAAACAGACATGATAAGGATATTTGGGGTCTCGATAACCCAAGGGTTGATGCATGTAAACGGTCTCCTTAAGATCACTATGTAAGAAAGCATTCTTCACATCTAACTGATGAATGTGTCATGCCTTTGAAAAAGCCAGACTGAGTACAATGTGAGTGGTAGCCGATTTGACCACCAGACTAAAATTCTCACCACAATCCACGCCAACCTGCTAACTCTTACCATCACCTACAAGACGAGCCTTGTGCCTCGCAAAAGAACAATCAGAATTATCTTTATGAGTAAAAATCCACATAGACCGAATAATATTAACACCAGAAGGACGGGGCACCAACTCCCACGTCTTATTTTTAATAATAGGATCATATTCGTTGTTCATGACCAATTTTCAATTCGGGTCATTTAACGCATACACTGGGTTACAGGGTAGGGGAATTTAAGAACATTAGAATTTAGATTAAAATTTCTCTTTGGTTTAAAAATACCCCATTGACTACGAGTGACTGGTCTGTGACTCGGGGGAGAATTAGGTGTATTTCGAGAAAAAATCGGATGGGTGACAGGTTGGCCAGCAGGTAGTGGGCCTGCTGGCCCAACACTGGAATCGGGACCGATGCCTAAAACAGAAGCGGGGGAAGAACTGGGCTGGATATGAGGCCCAGTTGCTGGACCCGTGATGGGAGTATGCGATGGGACAGGTCTGATAAATGATGGAGAAAATACGGGGAGACCTCGTCATCTAAACAATTATACGAACTAGGCTCGGGACTACTCACTTTAGCAAACGGAAATTGGATTTCATCAAAAATAACATGGCGACTAATGATGATTCTATTAGATGATAAATCAAAACATTTATAACCACGATGATTAGATGGATAACCCAAAAATACACACGGGGTAGAATGAGCTTGAAGTTTGTTAATTGTAGTTGATGGAAATAGTGAATAACATAAGCACCCAAAGACCCTAAGATATAAATACAAATGAATCTTATTATAGAGGAATTTAATAGGGGAGGAATATGCCAATCCTTTGGTAGGAAGTATGTTAAGAAGATAAGTAGCCCTTTGTAGAGCATGATGCCAAAAAGATGGGGGTACGGAAGCATGGATTAATAAAGTTCGGACAATATTATTAATTGTACGAATTTTTCGTTCGACTTTCCCATTTTGTGAGGAAGTATGAGGACAAGTGAAACGAAAAACTATGTCATTAGTATCACAAAAATCCCGAAACAATCTATTATCATATTTTTGCCATTATCACATTGAATATTTTTTATTTCCCGGTTGAATTGGATACGGATGAATGCTCTAAATTTTAAGAATGTGGAAAAAACTTGTGATTTTTTTTCTAACGGAAAGGTCCATAAAAAATTAGAATAATCATCCAAAAATAGAACATAATAACGATGACCCACAGAACTTAAAACGGGAGAGGTCCATAAATCGCTATGAATAATATCAAATGTCATTAAAGTACGAGAAATAGAGGCTACAAATTGTAATCTAACATATTTTCCTAAAGGACAGGAAGGACAAATTAGAGTACTACGCGTACCCTTACAAGAAATAAAATTATTTTTATGCAAGGAAGAAACAATGGACGACCCAGGGTGACACAATCGTTCATGCCACAAGGAAAGAGTTAGAGCTGCAAAAGTAAATTGCAAGGCTTGACTCGAGAGACTGGATGCGGGCGTGATAGGATAAAGATCTCCCCTACTATTACATCTCATGAGAGTTATCCCCATTTTGAAATCCCCAACAGAAAACTCAAAAGGATTAAAATTAACAGAAACCCAATTATCAGTGGTGAATTTATGGACAGACACCAAATTTTTAATTAAGTTAGGGACATGAAGGGCGTTTTTCAAGACAAGAGGTGGATGGGGGGGAGACAAAGTTGTATGACCGTAACCATGAATTGGAATTGAGTTGCCATTATCAACAATTATGCCACGATTTTTGCTCAAATTGGAATAAGACGAGAGAATACATTGGTCGGACGTCATGTGCGAAGTAGCGTTGGTGTCCATGTACCAATTCGCGCCTGGAGGATTTAATCCCACCGTATGCATGGCGGCCTCAATATCTGTGGGAGTCGGGATCGGATTAAGACCCGTAGCATGTTAGGTCTGCGGGGGCCGAGGCCCAAGCAGGCTTCCTTGCTGTCCAGGCCCAACAGTGTTCCAAAACCCACTAGACTGTGAAAAATTGGGCCCTGAAGGGCTGCTGAGAGGCCCACTACCCGAGGTACAATGAAGTTGGAAAATAGGGGTTGTTGGGCCATTGCCCACTAGCCCAACTCCACTGCCAGGGGGTCCATGGCTGGGACCAGTTAGGCTGCGGCCCACTGCCACTGTGCCGACGCACGCCGCCACTGTTTTGGCCTCCCCCCCCACCGTCGGTACTACCACGATTGCCACCGCGATTTTTGCCATTATTTTTTTTTGTCTTGCCTCCACCTTGAGTACGGTTATGGCCCGAATTATCAACAAAACCTTGAGAATTATCGGATGACGTCATCATCACCACGAGACTGGCGCCGGTAGCGGCCTTTTTGGACAAGTCGGCTTCTTCTAACGTGAGCATTGAATGGGCTTGATAAAAAGGTGGAAGTGGATTACTTTGACGGAGGAGAGTCCCAACGCCATTATACGCCTCAGATAGGCCTACAACCATTTGTAGAACAAGAAGATTATTGGTAACAGGTGCTCCGACGTTACGGAGTTTGTCCGCTAATTCCTTGAGTCTTTTACAATAAGCTGAAACATTCAGAAAATCTTCCATGCTGACTTGGGAAAATTCTTGCTCAAGGGTGACAATATGAGAATGTTGATTATCCTGGAATATATCACGCAATCTGTTCTAGGTAGTCATAGCCGTAGTGTATGGTTCAATGATCGTCTGTAAGAGGTCAGTAGAAATAGTGGAGTAAATCCACTGAAGGACGGTAGCATCAAAAGTGATCCATAACTGAGGATCCTCCGCATGAGGAGGGATAGCTGGAGGAATTGTGTGATGGAAGACTTGATGAGAGATATCGTGAATTTTGAACAATTATGCCCACGTTGCATATTGGACGTTTTTCATCTCAAGAACAATAGGGATGTGGTTCTTGATATTAGAAACAGTAAGGGCATGATGAAACAGGTTCTTTAATGTCGACATAACGAAAGAACAAAGGGATTGGGAAGAAAATTTGGGAAGAGAGGAGGTAAAATTTGACACAAAATCCGAGAAAGGGCGCGGATTCCGATGCTGTCTCGGACGAGAAGGGTGTCGAAAACCGAGAAGAAATTTGGAGAGGAGCGGAAGTATTTTTGTCCTAGACGTCTAATACCATGAAAGAAATAATCATTTGATTATTTTCATTAATGAATGAGTATATATACAATTTACAATTTTCATAATACGGAAAATCTTATTTTATTCTATTCGTACAAGAATTCTATAATTATGGTAAGTATACAATTCTAATTATATACAAAACCTATTACCAAAAACCCTCATATACACGGTGTGTATACCATGTATATCACGGTCTCCCAATTGCCTTGGGTTTCCGTGATATACACTGTATACACAAGATAGTATACCGTGTATATGATGTATGTATATTGAATATTATGATACACTTTCAGTAATCAATCCTTATGCATAAAAAAGTACTATATGCAAAAATTACAGATAAAAATGGAATACACCAGTTCACAAGCTATAACGGTCCTAACTCCATCAACAAGCCGTAGTGTGACTGTTGCGACATTGTTGTGAATTGGAGAAGGTTAATTCAAGATGAATCTGAAAATATCAAAACTACTCAGAGTCAAACGACAACAATAGTTTAGCAGAGAAAGAGAATTTATAAAGAAGAAAATATCCTTTTCCATCCTACAATCAAACAGAGAGAAATCTTTACAGTCTTAGAATCTTAGTTCTGACAAAATAAAAATAACGGCAAGGTTCTACGTGTTTCGTAAACTTTGAATTTCACTTTTCTGTTGTAGAGAGTTCTCTTATCTTTCCTGATCAGGATGTTGAAGCAAGTGGCTATAGATGATCGTATAATCTGATCACTTTACAAAATGCATTCCGAGTAGATATAAAAGAAAAAATGGATAAAATTTATATGTAGGAAAAATAATTTTCCCTTCTACTTCATCCCTATTGCGAGCATTTTCACCTATAAGTGGCATCCATCAACTACTGAAAGATTGAACAGAAGAAGAAATGACTACCTTGTTATCAATCAGACCAACTAAAGTATTGTGGGTTACAATAATTGCGAGAAATGAGAAGTAAGTAAATATTACAGTTTGCTAGAAAGGATAAACTAAAGATTACAACAAACTGGAATCAATAACCATACAAACTCCTTGTGATTTGCTGAGTCGAGTGATGTCACTCTGTCTTTAAGATAAGATTATCCTGTATATCTCCTTTTACGTTATCGGGCGATAGTCTCCCAAGATACAAAGGAAACTCAAGTGTTGCTCTTGAAGAACTTTGAATATAGAAAACTTGCTAGAGAGGAAGAAGAAGATTTCAAAAAATAAATTAAGTGTCTTGAACAATTGAGCCAAAGGCCTCAATTTATAGTGTAAGGAGATGACCCCTCAACTAGCCAACTAACGGCCTTCCATAGCCATGTAATGACACTTATTGAGGGGTTACATTCAACCAAATAATGGCTGAATTTATGTGCCAAATAATGGAGATTTAATGCTCTAAAACCAGCCCAAAAGTCAAAACTTTCCATCTTCCCGTCGCAGCATTCTTCCTCCGAAGCGCCTCGGCTCTGTGAATTAGCGCCGCGGCTCCGACGATGTTGCGTCGCGGCCCTTCACGGCTCCGCGACGATTTTCGACTCGTTTCATCTTACACTTCGTACACTTCTTCCTTCCCTTACCAACGTGGAATACTTGTCATTTGGTCAATAACCGTCCATCATTCTATGTCTCAAACGTATTACTTACGTATCAATATCTCTTTCACTAATGAAATTTACGATACTTGGCACTACGTGTGCACATGTGTGGAAACGACGTTTTCGACATGCGGGACCCCAATTATTTGAGTCATAAATAATGAGATAAACTTAATTCCACATTAGTAAATTTCCAACAAGTATATGTATCAGGCAATATTTCAGTGCATCGATGAGACAATCCACTATCTGTCAAATAGAGCAAGACATAAGCATACCAACCGGCAGATAAATAACGGTAGAACATCTTCCAAGAAGCTTTGGTTTATCATCAGTCCAACAATGCGGCATGATGTATTCGATGTCAAGTTACTCTTTCAAGTTTTACAAAATCTACTACCATACGCGGATAATTAACACTAACCATAAAAGTGTCCATTTTACCATATATTTAAAACTTATGCTTTTTTTTTTATTTCAACTCTCAATTTTTGCAACGTCATTGTAGCAACAGTGTCTTTTCTTATTTACATGAAAGAATATACGTGTATCTTCCGTATATTCCAATTAGAATTTTGGTACATGTGTAATTATGGTAATAGTCTTGTATTAGGAAAATGTAGTAGTCTTGTATTAAGAAAATATGAATTTAATTTTCATAATTAAATATTGTATATCATGTATGTATACCTTTGACATTAATGAAAATAATCAAGGGATTATTCTATTTCATAGTATCAATAGTCTATGGCAAACTTTTCCTTCTCCAAATTATACCCTCTTCCGCCGCCCTCCTCGGAATACTCAATATCGTTCCGATGGCCGAACCTCATCCCTTCAAATTTTCTTTCTGAATCCCTAATTCTCCTCTTGTTCTTTCATCATGTCTACCACAAAGAACACATTTCATCCTACCCTTGCAGTCTCCAATACCAAGAACAACATCCCTATTGTTCTTGAGATGGAAAACGTCCAATACGCGACGTGGGTAGAACTATTTAAAATTCACGCACGGTCTAATCGAGTCCTCTATCACAGCGTCACACCGAAAAAAGGCAAGGAGAAGGTGCCTACCACAGATGATGAATAGAGTTGTGGGAAACTCTTGATGCTACAGTGCTTTAATGGATTTATTCCACCATCTCTACGGACCTCTTACAGACTATTATCGAACCTGACACCACGACAATGAAAGCTTGGAATAGGTTGCGTGATATATTCCAGGATAAAAAAAATCTTGGGCCATGACTCTTGAGCAAGAATTCTCCCACATAAACATGGAGGATTTTCTTAATGCCCCAACCTATTGTCAAAGGCTCAAGGAGTTGTCGGATCAACTCAAGAACGTTGACGCGCCCGTCACTAATGATCATCTTGTTCTTCAAATGGTTGCAGGCCTCTCTGAAGCTTATAATGGAGTTGGAACTCTTCTTCGTCAAAGCAATCCTCTCCCGCCATCTACCAAGCACGTTCCATGTTCACCTTAGAAGAAGTCGGGTTGGCTAAAAAGGCGGCAACCGGAACTAATTTCTCCATGATGGTGGCCACATCACGTGACACCGATGACCCTCACTCCTTCCCAGAAAATTCTAGCTGAAACCGTAACAATAATGGCGGCAAAAAGGGCTAAAATCGGAAAAATGGTGGCAAAAACCGCGGCGCGGTAATGGTGGTGACAGTGGCGGTAGCTATGGTGGCGGTTGAAGTGTTAGTGGACGGGGTAGCAGTGGCCAGCAGACTAGGCCGCAGCACCACTGGCCGCAGCCTTGGGCCACTGCACATTGGTCGTGGGGTTGGGCCAATGGGCAGTAGCCTAGTCCACCGTATCTAGCAGGTGATCTAGCCAATTATTGGGCCAGGCCCAATGGCTTTCAGCAACCGGGGGCAGCAGAATGGGCCCTGGCTGCAGCCTGGACTGCTTGGGCCTCTGCAACAGCAGGCCTTTGCTACTGCGGGCCCAACAATAGCCCTGAGTCCCACGGATATTGAGGCAGTGATACACACACTTAGATTAAATCCTCCAGATGCAAATTGGTACATGGACACCAGTGCCACTTCTCATATGACGTCCGCGCCAGGTAATCTTTTGTCTTATTTCAATTTGAGCAAACATCATGGCATTATTATTGGTAATGGTAATTCAACTCCAATTTGTGGTTATGGTCACACAAATTTATCTCCCCCGAACCCACCTTTAGCCTTGAAAAATGTCTTTCATGCTCCTCAATTAATTAAAAATTTGGTGTAGTTCAAAAATTTACAACTGATAACTGAGTTTCTGTTGACTTTGATCCCTTTGGATTTTCTGTGAAGGATTTCACGATGGGAATACCTCTAATGTGATGTAATAGTGGGGTGAGCTCTATCCCATCACCACCACTAATCAAGCCACACCGTCAACGTTTGCCAATTTAGCACCTTCCTTATGGTATACGTGTTTGGGTCATCCGGGAGCATCTGTTTTTTCTTCTCTTAAAAAGCATAATGTTATTGAGTATAATAGTACGCATAGTACTAATGTTTGTCCTTCTTGTCCGCTTGGAAAACATGTTAAATTACCGTTTGTTGCCTCCAATTCTAGTATTTTATTGTCATTTGATATTATTCATAGTGATTTATGGACATCTTCCGTGTTGAGCTCTTTGGGCCACCGTTATTATGTGTTATTTTTGGATGATTATTCAAATTTTTTGTGGACTTTTCTGTTATCTAAAGTTTATTCCACATTTCCATCGTTTAGAGCATTCATCTTCACCCAATTTGAACGGGAAATTAAAAACATTCAATGTGATAATGGAAGGGAATTTGATAATGGGTCATTTAGAGAATTTTGTAATATTAATGGCATCTCTTTCTGATTATTTGTCCACATACGTCCTCCCAAAATGGAAAAGCCGAGAGAAAAATATGCACCATTAATAATATTATTCGGACATTACTCGCCCATGCTTCATTACCACATTTATTTTGGCATCATGTGGTACAAATGGCTACGTACCTTCTTAACATACTCCTCTACAAAGGACTAACATACCAATCTTCACTCTAAATTCTTTATCGTAAGGATCTTTCGTATTCTCATCTTAGGTATTTGGGTGTTTATGCTATCCTTTATTCCCATCCACTACAATAAACAAACTTCAAACTCGTTCTACCGCTTGTGTATTTTTGAGTTATCCATCTAATCATCGTGGTTACAAATGTTTTGATTTATCCTCTAATAAAATTATCATTAGTCGCCATATCATTTTTTATGAAACCCAATTTCTATTTTCTAAGTTGCATAATTTCGTGCCTACTTCCTATAATTTTTTAGATGATGGGCTCTCACCATATGTGGTCCACTATTTGATCCAGCCCCCGTCTCGGGATTTGGACCAGCAGACACCAGTAGGCCAAATTCCTACTGGCCCAGACCCATCCCGTGATCAATTCCCGCCAGCAGGCCCACTGCCTGCTGGCGCAAATACCTTCAGTGCTGGCCCAAATGTCCACCACTCGGGTCCAACTCTGCCAGCAGGCCTACTTCTTACCGGCCCACTTCCTAACCCAAGCCAGTTCCTCCCAAACTGAGCTAGTTGCGACGTCATCCTACTTCTATTTCGATTCAAGGGCCCGTTACTCATAGCTAACGGGGTATTTTTAAACCAAAATGACATTTTAATCTCAATGCTAATGTCACTAAATCACCCCTATCATGTAACCCAATGTCTGCCCTTAGTGACCCGAATTAGAAAATGGCCATGGATGATGAATATAATGCTCTTATTGGAAATAAGACGAGGGAGTTGGTGCCCCATCCGCCTGGTGCTAATGTGATTCGTTCTATGTGGATTTTTACTCATAAGAAAAAATCTTATTGTTGTTTTGAGAGGCATAAGGCTCGTCTTGTAGGTGATGGCAAATCTCAACGGGTTGGCGTGGATTGTGGAGAGACATTTAGTCTGGTTGTTAAAATTGGCGACTATTCACATTGTTCTTAGTCTGGCTCTCTCGAAAGCTTGGCCCATTCATTAGTTGTACCTAAAAAATGCATTCTTACATGGCGATCTCAAGGAAACGGTATACATGCATCAACCCTTGAATTTCAGGGACCCCGATCATCCTAACCATGTCTGTTTGCTGAAGAAGTCCTTGTATGGGCTAAAACAGGCTCCTTGTACATAAGGTTTGCAGATTATGTGTCCACTATTGAGTTTTCTCACAGCAGGTCTGATCATTATCTGTTCATCTATCGTCGCGGTACTTCTCTGGCATACATTCTGTTATATGTGGATGATATTATATTGACTGCCTCTTCTGATAAAATGCGCAAGTCTATCATATATCTTCTCATCTCCGAATTTTCTATGAAAGACTTGGGGCCTTTGAGTTATTTTTTTGGTATAGCTATAACTCATCATGCAGGTGGTCTATTTTTATCCCATATGAGGTATGCAATTGAGATTATTGAATGGGCTGACATGTCATCCTGTGGTTGACACCAAACCAAAGCTGAGTGCTAATTCCATCACACCTTATGAGGATCCATTCCACTATCGCAGTCTTGCAGGGGCTTTTTAGTATCTTACATTCACGAGGCAAAATATTACTTATCCAGTGCAGCATGTATGTTTATTTATGCATGATCCGAGGGACGAACACATGCACGCTCTCAAACGCATTGTGCGTTACATTCAGGGCACTCTTGATTATGGTTTGCACTTATCCATCCTCAGTATCTACTCTCGTGGCTTATACAGATGCTGATTGGGGTAGATGTCCAGATACCAGATGATCGATATCTGGTTATTGTATATTTCTTGGTGATAACTTGGTCTCTTGGTCGGCTAAATGCCAGACAACTTTATCGTGATCCAGTGTGGAGGCCGAGTATCTAGGGGTAGCCAATGTGGTGTCTGAGTCCTGTTGGCTGTGTAATCTCCTATTAGAGCTTCACTTTCCTATTCAGAAAACTACTTTGGTCTACTGCGAAAATGTTAGTGCGATATATCTCTCTGGGAATCCTGTCCAACATCAGCGCACTAAACATATCGAGATGGATATTCACTTCGTTCGTGAAAAGGTAGCTCGTGGACAAGTACTAGTCTTGCTTGTCCTTTCACGGTACCAAATTACTGACATCTTTACTAAGGGTCTTCCCTTAGTTCTGTTTGAAGATTTTAGGGACAGTCTCAGCGTACGACAACCGCCCCGCTATGACTGAGGGGGTGTGAAAGAATATATGTGTATCTTCCGTATATTCCAATTAGAATTCTTGTACATGTGTAATTATGGTAATAGTCTTGTATTAGGAAAATGTAGTAGTCTTGTATTAGAAAAAGATAGATTTAATTTCCATAATTAAATATTGTATATTATACATATATATATAACTTTGACATTAATGAAAATAATCAAGGGATTATTTTCTTTTATTATAGTCATGAGGTCATACATTTTACGGCATTTGGCATTCATATCATGGGCTTCCTTCACTCAATGAAGGTACTTTTTTGTTTTACATGAACCATTACTATGAAGATTTGTGTTCCCCAACTCTCAATACACTAATAGTCCTGCAGATGTGCAAGGCTGCTATTTTATGATTATTCTCTTTCATCAGAGGGAAACATATACATATAAAAAGGACATCTAATTTCACGTATCATTTACTGCAAATATTTTAAAAATAAATAAAAATACAACACCTCACACAAGTATATAACAACAAAACATAAAGAACAAATACGGTAGGAATATGTTCCTTGTCTTTCATTGATTATTGTGTACAATATATATAGTGTTACAGAATTACAAATTAGGTAATTAAATCTTCCTAATTAAATTTGGAATATAAATTTACCTAATATAAAGATATACAAAATATGGTAATATTCTATCAATGATAATATACAAGATATGGTAATATTCTATCACATTCCCGCAGTTGAAGCGGGAGGTCCTCGTACGCTGAGACTGGCTTGGAAGTCATCAAAGAGTATACGCGGAAGTCCTTTAGAGAATATGTCAGCAATCTGATATCGGGAAGGAACACGAACTTGGCCACGAGCAACTTTCTCACGTACAAAGTGAATATCCATTTCAATGTATTTAGTGCGCTGATGTTGAACGAGATTGCCGAAAATATATATCGCACTTACATTATCACAGTAAACCATTGTAGCCTTATGGAGTGGGCAATGAAACTCAAGTATAAGGTTGCGTATCCAACAAGACTCAGAAACAACATTCGTTACACCTCTGTACTTAGCTTCGACACTAGATCAAGACAGAGTATGTTGTCTTTTAGAAGACCACAGAAGTAAGTTATCTCCGAGGAACACACAGTAACTCGACGTGGATCGACGAGTGTCAGGACATCCACCCTAGTCAGCATCAGAATAATATGTGAGACTAGAGAGTGAGGGCTGGTACACGTTGTTGACACCCAATTTGTCCCGTCTTTTCTAATTTATTTGCAATTTTAAATATTTTTAACACCTCAAAACAATTTTAATCTATATACATACATGCGTATATATATATATTATTCTCATTATTATTATTATTCGCATTTTTTACTGTCATTTGCATTTTTTATCATAATCATAAGTTTTATCCGAAAATTCTATGTTATTCTATTTTTGACAAAACGGCATCACATTTTTTTTAATTATTTTAAGCATCAAGCATTTCACAAATATTATATTTTATTATATTACCATCTTTATAATTTATAAATTTTGCAAAGCTTTCTTTTTATATAATAAAATCCCTTTCTGTATTTTAAACCCATAACCCATTCATTTCCCAACCCAAAACAATTTCCACCCAAACTAAAACTCATTTCGTCCAAGGCCCAACAACCCATTCCCTTATACCCCAACCCACAAAACTAAAACACTCTACTAACCTAACAAAATCATCCAAACCAAAGCCCAATTCCCTTTCCCCTTATTTCCCTTTACCCCCCTCAAACCAAATCTCCCAAACCCAAAATCGGCCCACCCGAAATCCCTTTGTCCAACTCCCGCAACCCAACCGGTCAAGCCCCAGACCCGACCCGAGCCGGTCCAACCCATACCCACTCGGCCCAAACCCCACCTCTTATACCCACTAACCCAAACCAAACAAATCCTAAAAAAAAAAAAACCTCTCCTCTCATTCTCTCATCCGTCGCACACCCCCATACCCCACGCACCCGACCCCACACCTCGCCGGTCACCTAACCCACGCCACCACCAACCCCCCCCCTCTATTACGCTGACACCACCAACCCTTCGGCCATACCCCCAAAATCCGCAACCCATACCCCTAAAATCCGTTCCAAAATCGTTGCTTTTGGGCCCCTTTATTTTGAATTTAAACTCAGCTTTAGGGGGAGAATCGACCTATAAAACCGCCATTTTGTTCTTCAAAGGGGAGGGCCAGAGATTATTCGAAAAAAATTGGGACTGGAGACTATTAAAGGGATTATCGGAGGTCCGATTCCAGATATAAAATATTTGTTGTGTTCTTGATTTTAAGCATTTGCCTTCCTTGTTGTTCAAGAAATAAGTCCGAAAACAAGTTCAAAAAAAAATCCGGAAGAAGAGGTGAGTTTTGTTCTTAAATTTCGGGGTTTAAAATACCTCTATTTGCTTCGTGAACCCTACTCCGGAAATCTGCTTTTGTTTGTTATTCTTCATTGTTTTCGGGTTCCGGTTGGGTCACTGTTCCGATCGGGTCGGGTCGACCCGGCTCGGATAATTTCCAGATTCATATATTGCCTATCATGTTGGTTATTTGCAAAAAAAATTGAGAAGAAAACTGATTCGGGTTGAGACCTCTGATTCGGGTGAGGTCGACCTGGTTTGGATATTTTTTTTAGATTTTGCATTTTACATATTATTTGTTGGCTATCTGAAAATCAAGAAAAAAATTGGATTCCGAATCCTGTTTCGGGTCTGTATTCGGGTCGGGTCAAAATCAAAATCGGGCTATGATGATAATTTACCCCTATTGCACTGCCGGAAGAAATTGCATGAATTTCCTTTCAAATGGCTGGTCTCTAATCCTGGTCCTTCAAATGGGATATGGTCCACTGCTTTGAGAATATCCGACTCGTATCTTGGCGGGGCGACCCGGTATGGTATCAATTTGCAATTCGGTGTCCGCAGCCATGGCGTGTGTTGCATTCTGTCTTGCCTTGTTCCAAAATAACAAATCTGAGCCCTTCAAATTATGGTTTCGATGTTGAGTCCATTCCCGGTTCGGGTCCAAGTTCAGAATCTGAAAGTCGGTAAACTCAATCTCATCTCAATACTTGTTTGTTTCTCGAGTTTCATGTGGTTTTTCAGTCAATTGGTCTTGTTGGTTCGGTTTTGTTTATACTATTATTGTGTTTGTTAATGCTTGAGCATGATTAATCTGCTTTAGTAGCCTAAGTGTGTACTTCGCTTATTAAATCAGGGTTAAGTCTATGTTTAGAGAAATATACTAGGCATATTGTTATACCTGGCTGGGCAGATTCCCTGTTTCGATATCTATTATGAGATAAATTTGTCATTTGTGGCTATTGTTTCTACCTGTTACTTGCTTAGTTGTTGCTCTCTGACGCCCCCATATGCTATGTCCTTCTGTTAAAAGAACATACTGCTGCACTCGATAAATTGTTACACTTGGGTTTCTGCTGTGTTTTCAAGCCCACTGCTGCTTTATTTTCAAGTCTCTTGCTGCTGCATTTTTAGCTAATCAACTGCTGTTTTCTTGGCCAAATTTGAGCCAATTTACCACTGTTTTGAGGCCAAAGTGTTGGCCATTTTGCTGCTGCGTTTTGATGCTATTTCGGGCCGAACAACTGTTGCGTTTTGGCCAACCTACGGCTGCACTTTAGGCAGATTTAACGCCAAATTTTTGCTGTGTTTTCTTGGCCAAATTCGAGCCCACTGTTGTTGTATTTTTAAACCCAATTGCGGCAAGTGTCCCTGCTGGAAATTGCTGCTTTAAGACTGTTCTCGGACATCCACAATACTTCTGAAAAGTCTACTGATTTGAATAGAATACTACACTTAGACCAATGAAATTGAATTCGAGGCCGCGTCTTTTTTTCGTTTCTCTGTTTCAGTTTACTATTTTTTGGCATTTAAAAATCCGTGCACGAATTGTCTTACTGTTTTACTATTTTTAACTAATATTGCATTTAGGCCAATGAAATTGAATTCGAGGCCGCATTTTTTTTCGTTACTCTGTTTCAGTTTACTGTTTTTGGCATTCAAACATCCGTGCACGGACTGTCTTACTGTTTTTAACTAATACTGCATTCTGTCCAATGAAATTGAATTCGAGGCCGCGTCCCTTCGGACATCATTTCTCGATTCCTTTTTTTTACTGTTTTCGGTACCATTTACTGATTTCAATAAATACTACACCATGGCCGATGAAAAAATATCCGTCGATTGTTTAGGCCTCCACAGTTGTAAAGACAGAAAATAAAACTTCTGGGCAAGGATGAAACTTAAATCTTTTTCTTATTTCATCCGAGAGATCACCATGTTAGTAGGCGAGGCAATTAAAATGACCACTGAGTCGTATGTTTGCAGCCACGACGTGATTAGAATGATCTTTCTTTTTCATCCGAGAGACCAACATGTGTTTGTAGGCGAGGCAATTAAAATGACCACCGAGTCATATGTTTGCAGCCACGACATGATTGGAATGGTCTTTTCAAAATTTAAGTCTGAGCTCTCCGTGATTAAAACATTCTTGTTTTGGATACAGATCCGAAGTATATTTATATTCAATTATTTCTAACCGTTTGTTCTTGACAACTTGCAAGGGATAAAGGCAAATACCCCTCGGAGATTATTTATTTTTTTGTTGTTTTTACTTTCTTTAATTCAGCTTTATTTCATTATGTATTGTAATATTATTGTACTCCTGAAATTATTGAAATGTTTAGAATAGGTAGACTTAGAATTAATTAATAGGGTAATCTAAAACTTGAAACCCATCGCTAGTTTATTTATTTTTAGGCTCGGTTAGTTTTAAAATCGAAAATCGCTAGTTTACCTATTTTTAGGACTGGCGTTCATAAAAATCACCTTGCATATATTTTTATCAATTTTCATACAAATGCATACCCTTTTTTTTTCAACTTTACATCCATTTTTAATGCCATACAAATGTATACTTGTACGAATGCATCATTTTATTAACTACTTGCAACATTATTTTTTATACTTGTAAAAACATGCATTTTCTTACTATAATAATTAACCTGAGTTTGATCAGATAACCGCAAGTTAGAGGATCTTAAAGGATGCCTAACCCCTTCCCTTTAGGATAATAAAGAACCCTTACCTAGAATTTCATTAGTTTCGCAGATCACAAAATTGGAGTTATTTTGCAGCTTTTAGTTAGCATTTAGGTGTCCTAATTTACCTTAGAATAATTAGGTGGCGACTCATTAATCCTTTACCCAGGAATCACCGGATACGTTGTGCTCCGCTTTGACCCGAGCGGGTCGAAGTTAAAAACAGGCGCGACAGCATGGCGACTCCACTGGGGAATTTTAGGTTCTTGACCATAGCAAACCCAGGTTAATTATTATTGCGCTTTACTTTTGCTCTTTATTTGATTTAATGCTTTCATTTGTTTCCTTTGTGAAATTTTGCATGCATAACTGCTTTAATTGCTATATTCTTTTACTGTTTTCCTTAAATTGGCATTCCGCTCATATTTCTTCCACTATGGAAAATTAACACTATCACACATTACACGCGAGGTGTGTTTTGCGCAACCGCAAACTTCTTTCAAATTCCAAAATTGTAGGAGAGTTGGTATATGCGCGGAGCGTTCGGACCATCCGGTTGGCCGCGTAGCCTTCTCACTCAAGCAGTCCGCTTGGGAACCTTGAGTCTAGTCAGCCAAATCTTAGAAAATTTAGGATAGAGCTATACCGCCCTTTATCTTAAGTCATGCATGCATACGCCTTAGGTGGGTTGATCTTTGGTGTCGACTCCACAATTAAGAAATCCACCAAAATTGTCGACAGGTCTCATGACCCAACGGCCCATCAGCATATTATGTGTAGCGTGATAATGACAGACTAATCCAAGCCTAATCATGACATGCCGATATTGGAAAATGTACATAAGTTTTGTCTTCATTTCCAACAAAAGCATTGCAGTTTGACAGCTTGGATTAATCTATCATAATCTCTCATATTTGGCGTTTAGGCTCACCTTTGGCATAAGAGAGGCTCCGTGCATGTTAGGACGCTCATTTAATTCCCGCATAATTTGTTTGCTATTTTTCTTCTTTTAACTCTGTACATATTATTTAATGCAATAATTACCTGCTTCAATTCTGTACATATCATGCTATGTCGCATGCAACTCTGGGCATGAACCTTTGCACTTTAAACTTTTGGGCTATCGCACCACAATCAAGACTTCTACTGGGGCAACACCACATCTTTTGGTCCTCGGGACAGAAATTGTGTCACTGCCCAAGGATAAAGCGTTCTTGAACGTCAAGACTCGGATCTTGTGAAGCAATCAGGGGAGTTTTTGACCATATTGTCACACTCTTACATTTTATTATTCTTTTAGTGACTTTCCTCCTTTCACCCGATGCTCTTATTTTTGCAGGAAGATCGTCCTCGCGAACAGTTGGGGGCGGTCGTTCTAAAATATTATCCCTAGATATACTCCACGAAAGAACAAAGCAAAAGGCTTTCACAAAGATGACCGGAAGATGTTTTGAGTGGAAAAAGTCAGCCAACACCAGATTCAACGAGGCATCACTCTAGTTGTCTATACTTTTTTTTTTTACATATTTGCAAATTCAGTTGATATGCTTAATTTTCGTTACATAATTCCTTTATATCATACATTTTTTTTTACAACATATCCTTACGAACTACGAGTGTCTGATTCTCACCATACGGTGTGATACGTAGGTAACCCTTCTCGGGTTCGACATCCCTAAAAAAAAATCAATCTAGACCTTGGGGAACGCTACCCAACGAAAGTAGAACGGACTTGTCTAAGGGACGCACTTCCTTGTCCACCTGAAAAAGGGACGCACTTCTCCGCATCCACCTTAGATAGGACATATTTGGCTTACCCATCTTTTCATTCATCCTATTGTGGACAATCATTTTTTTTTTCATTGCATTCATCCTAATGTGGACAATCATTTTTTCATTGCATACAGTTTTTACTTACTATCCTATCGTGGATAAATTCTTTTTTCAAGCATACATTTTTTATAACCTATCTGCACGAACTACGCACACCTGATTCTCATCAAAGATGAGATTCGTAGGCAGCCCTATTTGGGTTCGGTACCCTTTATTCAAAAATACAAAAAAACATGTATATATTTTAAGAATCATTGATTGACTTGGTTGATACCAACACAGTTAAGAGTGTACATAGGAAAGAACAAGCGGAAACCATAGATTCTATTGGTACCTCTCATTCACGCATGTGGCGACACTTGTAAATTGCTTTGCATACTTCCAAGATATGAACAAAACCAACCTCATCGTTTAATATGCATTGTGTGGTGAGTTTTAGAATAAGTTCAATTGCATTGCATTGTGATCTAGAACTTGGCTCGAATATTTGTTGAGGCGAAACCTTGAGTAACACTTGGTATAGGAAAGGATCGTAGGCTTTCTTTGATCTGTTTGAGCCTTTCCAGTGTACCAAATAACATTATTCATAGTGCTTCCCCTTTGAGCCTGAAGCCTATTTTTTTAACAACCACATCTTATGCCTATACCCTTTCTGAGTGCGTGTACACACTATCCCTTTCTTGGCCCGACCTCCTTGAGCGCATAAGAAATGTGCAAATTGCTGAAAAACATCCGAGTTGAAGTTGCAATGTTCCCAAATGAGGAAAAGAAAACAAAACAAAATGACAACTTCACACAAAAAAGAAGTCAAAAAGCCCCGACAATATCAAAAGAAAAAAAAAGAAAAAAAAAGAAAAGGAAATAACTCTGAAAAAGGGGAAAAAGCTCCAAACGAAATATTCAAAAGAAGTCAGTAAAAAACAAAGGGGGCAAAAAAGAAGCAAATCGGCATCAAGGCACACAAGCGCAGACATATTCCAATGCTCAAAGAAGGATTAGTCACTCCTTACCCAAATGATATCCTTTCCTTTTCCCAAGACTACATTACAAACCCATAACAAGCCCTACATGATCCTATACATAGGGTTCTCACATTAGTGGATACTCACATGACGGCCAAGCCTATGGTATCACAATTAAATGCATTGAACATCTTTCTGAGGGTGAGTGTACTTCTCTAGACGTCCCAAAGTTCAAAATACTGAAATACATGTGAAGAAGGGACTTTCTTTCAGTGAGGGCATTTGAAACATGAGAATGCATATATGTCAAAACCTGGCTTGAAGCAAGTGTCGATACTCAGGTATGTCTGAGGTAGCATCTGAAGCTTAAGAATTACCCTGAAGTCAGTCTCGGTTAGACAGAAAGCAATAACGGGAGCCCTTAAGCACAATACTAATTGTTGGTACCAACTGAAGTCAAGACGTGATTATGTCTTTTTCATATTTTTATCCAAAAAAAAAAAAACTTGCAAAATATTGCATCATTTTTCAAACTCTAGTCACTCTTTTTTACCAAAAAAAAAAATCTAAAATCTTACAAATCCCTTTTTTGCTTACAACGAACTACGTTATGACCTGATTTCCCTTGTCGGAATACGTAGGCAGCCTATATCGGTTTCGGTCACACCATTGGAATTTTTCTTCCATTATCTTGCACACAACGCAATAGGCTCACATGATCGCCTTAACAGGACAAGCAAGTTGTCCGCACAAACTCGATTTTGTCCAGTTAGAAGTTCAACATCTTCATATATACCAAAAACTGGGGCATATTTTAAGGGTTCACTGCAAGAATATGCCAATGGACTTGGAAAATGCCAGAAAACTAAGTCTTCAATCTAAACCAGTATGAGCTTGCAAGCGTCAAGGGCAAAAACTACAAAGTCAATGCGAATCAACCGCCCCTGCCCCCCAAACTCACAAATTTCTTTGAGTGCAGGTCTTCAGGTTGACAAAGGCAGAGAAGCCTCTACATGTGTGCTTAATTTGGCAAAGACGTCGCATCACATTTTCGTCCGTGCAACGATGACATTTCAATTCACAGTCCACAGGAGTTTGAATCGGCAGAAGATTCAACACAATGTGGAATCATATTACAGCAAACCGACGGCAATGACGTCATTTACATCTTTCACATCATTACAACGACAGCAACACGCCCATACAATGGCGTCATCAGAAACACGCCCATACAACGGCGTCATCAGCAACACGCCTATGCAACGGTGTCATCTGCACAACACGTCTACACAATGACGTTTTCAACACACCACGTCTATGCAACGATGTCATTTCAACCCATGCGGGTCACAAACGCATCACGTCGATACAACGACGTCATTTCAGGCGCCCACCTCCTAATGCAGGTATTTATTTTCAGTCAGGCGCTCACCTTCTAATGCGGGTATTTCAATTTCAGTTAGGCACCCACCTCCTAATATGGGTATTTTAATTTCAGTCAGGCGCCCACCTCATAATGCGGGTATTTTAATTTCAGTCAGGCGCCCACCTCAAAATGCGGGTATTTTAATTTCAGTCAGGCGCCCACCTCATAATGCGTGTATTTTAATTTCAGTCAGGCGCCCACCTTCTAATGCGGGTATTTTAATTTCAGTCAGGCGCCCACCTCCTAATGCGGGTATTTAAATTTCAGTCAGGCGCCCACCACATAATGCGGGTATTTTATTTTCAGTCAGGCGCCCACCTTCTAATGCGGGTATTTTAATTTAAGTCAGGCGCCCACCTCTTAATGCGGGTATTTAAATTTCAGTCAGGCGCCCACCTCATAATGCAGGTATTTTAATTTCAGTCAGGCGCCCACCACATAATGCGGGTATTTTAATTTCAGTCAGGCACCCACCTTCTAATGTGGGTATTTCAATTTCAGTCAGGCGCCCACCTTCCAATGCGGGTATTTTAATTTCAGTTAGGTGCCCACCTCCTAATGTGGGTATTTTAATTTCAGTCAGGCGCCCACCTCATAATGCGGGTATTTTAATTTCAGTTAGGCGCCCACCTCCTAATGCGGGTATTTTAATTTCAGTCAGGCGCCCACCTCATAATGCGGGTATTTTATTTTCAGTCAGGCGCGCACCTTCTAATGCGGGTATTTTAATTTCAGTCAGGCGCCCACCTCCTAATGCGGGTATTTAAATTTCAGTTAGGCGCCCACCTCATAATGTGGGTATTTTATTTTCAGTCAGGCGCCCACCTCATAATGCGGGTATTTCAATTTCAGTCAGGCATCCACCTTCTAATGTGGGTATTTCAATTTCAGTCAGGCACCCACCTTCCAATGCGGGTTTTTTAATTTCAGTCAGGCGCCCACCTTTCAATGCGGGTATTTCAATTTCAGTCAGGCACCCACCTTCCAATGCGGGTATTTTAATTTTTTGTTAAGCGCCCACCTTCTAATGTGGGTATTTTAATTTCAATCACGCCTATGCAACGGCGCCATCTGCATAGCGTCTAATCAACGTCGTCATCTCATTACGCCTATGCAATAACGTCATCTGCATTGGGGAAATACTTCGAACGTCGTTCCGCCCTTCCCCCAGCATTTCACCACATCTGAAACCAGTGTCATCATAACTCGACACTGGGGCAGTATTTCTTGAATCTACACCATCTTTTTGCAACTTCTCTTCCCCCTCGGGAATCTATTTCTTCCAACGCATCCCTAACCTTCCCTAGAGTCCCAATGATCAGGACAAAATTGGCTACTTAGTCAACTTCTCTGTCCGAAAATTCTTTAATCATCTCCGGCCCAAGAGGGGCATCTGTTGACACCCAATTTTGTCCCGTCTTTTCCAATTTATTTGCAATTTTAAATATTTTTAACACCTCAAAACAATTTTAATCTATATATATATATATTATATATATATATATATTATTCTCATTATTGTTATTATTATTCGCATTTTTTACTGTCATTTGCATTTTTTATCATAATCATAAGTTTTATCCGAAAATTCTATGTTATTCTATTTTTAACAAAACGACATCGCATTTTTTTATTATTATTATTTTAAGCATCAAGCATTTCACAAATATTATATTTCATCATATTATCATCTTTATAATTTATAAATTTTGCAAAGCTTTCTTTTTATATAATAAAACCCTTTTTTGTATTTTAAACCCATAACACATTCATTTCCCAACCCAAAACAATTTCCACCCAAACTAAAACCCATTTCGTCCAAGGCCAAACAACCCATTCCCTTATACCCCAACCCACAAAACTAAAACACTCTACTAACCTAATAAAATCATCCAAACCAAAGCCCAATTCCCTTTCCCCTTATTTCCCTTTACCCCTCAAACCAAATCTCCCAAACCCAAAATCGGCCCACCCGAAATCCCTTTGTCCAACTCCCACAACCCAACCGGTCAAGCCCCAGACCCGACCCGAGCCAGTCCAACCCATACCCACTCGGCCCAAACCCCACCTCTTATACCCACTAACCCAAACCAAACAAACCCTAAAAAAAATTAAAAGAAAAAAACCTCTCCTCTCATTCTCTCATCTGCCGCACACCCCCATACCCTACGCACCCGACCCCACACCTCGCCGGTCACCTCACCCACGCCACCACTGACCCCTGACACCACCAACCCCCTCTGTTACGCTGACACAACCAACCCTTCGGCCATACCCCCAAAATCCGCGACCCATACCCCTAAAATCCGTTCCAAAATCGTTGCTTTTGGGCCCCTTTATTTTGAATTTAAACTCGGTTTTAGGGGGAGAATCGACCGATAAAACCCCTCTTTTGGTCTTCAAAGGGGGAGGGCCGGAGATTATTCGAAAAAAATTGGGACCAGAGACTGTTAAAGGGATTTTCGGAGGTCCGATTCCAGATATAAAATATTTGTTGTGTTCTTGATTTTAAGCATTTGCCTTCCTTGTTGTTCAAGAAACAAGTCTGAAAACAAGTCCAAAAAAAAATCCGGAAGAAGAGGTGAGTTTTGTTCTTAAATTTCGGGGTTTAAAATACCTCTATTTGCTTCGTGAACCCTACTCTGGAAATCTGCTTTTGTTTGTTATTCTTCACTGTTTTCGGGTTTCGATTGGGTCACTGTTCCGATCGGGTCGGGTCGACCCGGCTCGGATAATTTCCAGATTCATTTATTGCCTATCATGTTGGTTATTTGAAAAAAAAATTGAGAAGAAAATTGATTCGGGTTGAGACCTCTGATTCGGGTGAGGTCGACCCGGTTTGGATATTTTTTTTAGATTTTGCATTTTACATATTATTTGTTGGCTATCTGAAAATCAAGAAAAAAATTGGATTCCGAATCCTGTTTCGGGTCTGTATTCGGGTCGGGTCAAAATCAAAATCGGGCTATGATGATAATTTACCCCTACTGCACTGCCGGAAGAAATTGCATGAATTTCCTTTCAAATGGCTGGTCTCTAATCCTTGTCCTTCAAATGGGATATGGTCCATCGCTTTGAGAATATCCGACCCGTATCTTGGCGGGGCGACCCGTATGGTATCAATTTGCAATCCGGTGTCCGTGTGCACCATGGCGTGTGTTGCATTTTGTCTTGCCTTGTTCCAAAATAACAAATCTCGAGCCCTTCAAATTATGGTTTTGATGTTGAGTCCATTCCGGTTCGGGTCCGAGTTCAGAATCCGAAAGTCGGTAAACTCAATCTCATCTCAATACTTGTTTGTTTCTGGAGTTTCATGTGGTTTTTCAGTCAATTGGTCTTGTTGGTTAGGTTTTGTTTATACTATTATTGTGTTTGTTAATGCTTGAGCATGATTAATCTGCTTTAGTAGCCTAAGTATGTACTTCGCTTATTAAATCAGGGTTAAGTCTATGTTTAGAGAAATATACTAGGCATATTGTTATACCTAGCTGGGCAGATTCCCTGTTTCGATATCTATTATGAGATAAATTTGTCATTTGTGGCTGCTGTTTCTACCTGTTACTTGCTTAGTTGTTGCTCTTTGACGCCCCCATATGCTATGTCCTTCTGTTAAAAGAACATACTGCTGCACTCGATAAATTGTTACACTTGGGTTTCTGCTGTGTTTTCAAGCCCACTGCTGCTTTATTTTCAAGTCTCTTGCTGCTGCATTTTTAGCTAAACAACTGCTGTTTTCTTGGCCAAATTTGAGCCAATTTACCACTGTTTTGAGGCCAAAGTGTTGGCCATTTTGCTGCTGCGTTTTGATGCTATTTCGGGCCGAACTACTGTTGCGTTTTGGCCAAACTACTGCTGTACTTTAGGCAGATTTAACGCCAATTTTTTGCTGTGTTTCCTTGGCTAAATTCGAGCCCACTGTTGTTGTATTTTTAAACCCAACTGCGGCTAGTTTCCCTGCTGGAAATTGCTGCTTTAAGACTATTCTCGGACAACCGCAATATTTCTGAAAAGTCTACTGATTTGAATAGAATACTACACTTAGGCCAATGAAATTGAATTCGAGGCCGCGTCTTTTTTTCGTTTTTCTGTTTCAATTTACTATTTTTTGGCATTTAAAAATCCGTGCACGGATTGTCTTACTGTTTTACTATTTTTAACTAATATCGCATTTTGGCCAATGAAATTGAATTCGAGGCCGCGTTTTTTTTCGTTTCTCTGTTTCAGTTTACTATTTTTGGCATTCAAATATCCGTGCACGGACTGTCTTACTGTTTTTAACTAATACTGCATTCTGGCCAATGAAATTGAATTCGAGGCTGCGTCCCTTCAGACATCATTTCTCGATTCCTATTTTTTTTTTACTGTTTTCGGTACCATTTACTGATTTGAATAAATACTACACCATGGCCGATGAAAAAATATCCGTCGATTTTTTAGGCCTCCACAGTTGTAAAGACGGAAAATAAAAATTCTGGCAAGGATGAAACTTAAATCTTTTTCTTATTTCATCCGAGAGATCACCATGTTAGTAGGCGAGGCAATTAAAATGACCACCGAGTCGTATGTTTGCAGCCACGACGTGATTAGAATGATCTTTCTTTTTCATCCGAGAGACCAACATGTGTTAGTAGGCGAGGCAATTAAAATGACCACCGAGTCATATGTTTGCAGCCACGACGTGATTGGAATGGTCTTTTCAAAATTTAAGTCTGAGCCCGCCGTGATCAAAACATTCTTGTTTTGGATACGGATCCGAAGTATATTTATATTCAATTATTTCTAACCGTTTGTTCTTGACAACTTGCAAGGGATAAAGGCAAATACCCCTCGGAGATTATTTATTTTTTTGTTGTTTTTACTTTCTTTAATTCAGCTTTATTTCATTATGTATTGTTATATTATTGTACTCCTGAAATTATTGAAATGTTTAGAATAGGTAGACTTAGAATTAATTAATAGGGTAGTCTAAAACTTGAAACCCATCGCTAGTTTATTTATTTTTAGGCTCGGTTAGTTTTAAAATCGAAATCGCTAGTTTACCTATTTTTAGGACCGGCGTTCATAAAAATCACCTTGCATATATTTTTATCAATTTTCATACAAATGCATACTTTTTTTTTTCGACTTTACATCCATTTTTAATGCCATACAAATGTATACTTGTACGAATGCATCATTTTATTAACTACTTGCAACATTATTTTTTATACTAGTAAAAACATGCATTTTTCTTACTATAATAATTAACCTGAGTTTGATCGGATAACCGCAAGTTAGCGGATCTTAAAGGATGCCTAACCCCTTCCCTTTAGGATAATAAAGAACCCTTACCTAGAATTTCATTAGTTTCGCAGACCACAAAATTGGAGTTATTTTGCAGCTTTTAGTTAGCATTTAGGTGTCCTAATTCACCTTAGAATAATTAGGTGGCGACTCCTTAATCCTTTACCCAGGAATCACCGGATACGTTGTGCTCCGCTTTGACCCGAACGGGTCGAAGTTAAAAACAGGTGCGACACATGTGTAAGCCAAAATGAAGAGTACCTTGTACATATCGCAAAATACGTTCGAGGGCATTCATATGTTCATCCGTTGGGCTGTGCATATGTAAGCATATTTGTTGCACGGCATAGAATATATATGGTCTCGTGAAAGTGAGATACTGCAACACTCCTGCTAAACTGCGATAGTGAGTCGGGTCGGCATACAGAGAACCCGAAGAAGCATTGAGTTTGGAATTAGTGTCCACCGGTTGTGGAGCGGTTTGCAAGACGTCATTCCTGCTATGTCAAGGATCTCTTCGGCGTACTTCCTTTGACAAAGAAATAAGTAACAACAATGCCCAATAAATAGCTTAGGGGGCCCAAATCCTTCATAGTAAACTCAGAGGCAATGAGTGACATAATGAATCGACAAAGTGCATCAGAAGATGTCGTGAGGATGATATAATAAACATATAGTAGGATGTATGCCGTGTCATTACCCTTGCTATATATGAACAATGAATGATCAGATTTGCTATGTGAAAACCCAATAGAGGATACAAAATCAGCCAATCGTTGGTACTATGCATAAGGAGCATGTTTCAGTCCATAGAGTGATTTCTTCAAAAGACACACATAATCTAGATCAATCAGATCCCTGATCCCATAGGTTGATGCATATATACGGTTTCATGAAGGTTTCCATACAAGAAAACATTTTTGACGTCCAACTGATGAATAGGCCAATACTTGGACAAAGTAATATTAAGAACGATCCGAATAGTCGCTGGTTTCACCACCGGGCTGAAAGTTTCATCACAGTCCACTCTCACCTGTTGAGACCTGCCATCACCTATAAGACGGGTCTTGTGCCTCTCAAATGAACCATCGGATTTCTTTTTATGTCGAAAAATCCACATAGAATGAATAGTATTAGCATCAAGAGGATGAGGTATTAGATCCCATGTCTTATTTTCAATAAGAGCATTATATTCGTCAATCATTGCATTTTTTCAATTAGGATCGGACAAGGCATCTTTCAGATTACGAGGAATATAGAAAGAGACAACCAAAGTGGACAAGTTAAATAGTCGTTCGGGTTTGGAAATGCCATGCATAGCATAGGTTTCCATTGTCCGTGGGTGTGCCACGAGAGTTTGGACAGGATTGGGATGGGATGACCGAGAAGTAGAGGCGAGACTGGGTGGACTGTCGGGAGTAGGGGGTGAGGCTGATAAGGGGCAGTGGCGTTGAGAAAATGGGGGGCTGGCCGAGAGACAGCCAAGATGGAAGGCTATAGCTGGCTATTCTGAGGCTTCCGTTGTGGGGTTGGGTGGACTGCCCACCACGGGATGACAGTGGTGGGGACGACTACCGGTGTCGGTGATGACTGATTTTGTAAGTTATGAATTAGAAGTGTATTTAGGCCATAATTTAGAAATTCATAGGAATTTGGGGATGGAGAATTGAGTTTGGCAAAGGGGAATTGGGACTCATCGAATATGACATGCCGAGAAATGATTATTTTTTGGCTTGACAAGTCGTAACAATTGTAACCTCGATGATTGGGGGTAGCCAAGAAAGACGCACATGGGTGACCGAGGTTGCAGCTTATTGATTTGTGTGGAGGGATGGATGGGGTAACACATATATCTGAAAGTTCATAAATGCTTATAGGTAGGATCCCGAAGATAGAGAACTTAAGTGGGAGACTTGTGTTTGAGAGACTTGTTTAGGAGAATGTTCAAGAGATAGGTTGTTATTGATAGAGCGTAATACCAAAAATAAGGGGGAGTGATAGAGGCGTGAGCAAGGAGGGCACGAACTAAGTTGTTTATGGTTTTAATTTTTCATTCGGCTTTGCCATTTTGTGGAGAGGTGTGGGGATAGGAAAAATGAAAAACAAGGTCGTGTTTGGCGCAGAAAAGTTTGAATTGATTATTATCGAATTCCCTCCCATTGTCATATTGGAAACATTTAATATTCTTTTCAAATTGTGTCTTAATGAAAGTGTTGAATGACGAAAAAATAGAATAAACTTGGGACTTATTACCAATGGGAAACGTCCATAGGAAGTTTGAATATCTAAAAATAATATATAGTATCGATGCCCGGCCGTGCTTAAGATAGGTGAAGTCCATAAATCACTGTGTATTATATCAAAAGACATTAAAGTACAAGTGGATGAAGAATAAAATGGCAACTTGACATGTTTCTCAAAAACACAAGATTCACAAATAGGAGGAGAAAAGACATGTTTGTAAGCAATAAATTTATTTTTGCTAAGGAAGCGTACAACAAAATCTCCCGGATGTCCTAATCTATTGTGTCATAAAGGAGACAAAATTTCTACAAAGGTTGATGGAGAGGAGGTTGTATGACTGACGGAGGTGGTGATAGGATAAAAGTCTCCGGTGCTATCACATCTCAGTATTCACATCCCTGTCATAAGGTCCTTCACAGAAAAATCAAAAGGATCAAATTCAAGGAAAACATTATTGTCGATTGTGAAACGACGCACATAGATTAAATTTTTGATAAGTTTCGGAGCATGCAGGATATTTTTGAAGGTAACCGGGGGGGCTGTGTGGTGGGGAAATAGATGATTGTCTATACCCTCGAATGGGAATGCCTTGTCTACTACTAATAATAATATTACAATTTAAATTGCTCATATTGAAATAAGATGAGAGAGTACCTTGGGATACCGTCATATGAGATGTGGCGCTAGTGTCCATCTACCAACTGTTGTCAGGAACGTTGAGAGACATCGTGTTCATAGCTGCCTCAATATCCGTCGGTGCATAGGTTGAAGGAGGAGAAACATGTGCATTGTATGTCTGCTGTGGACATGCGCCGAGGATGTCTATTATTCAGTTGCCTCAAGCACCTCAGGTGCATATTAGTATTTACAACGCACTTGGGGCAACCAAGTTCAGCAAATGGACCCCCATAAATGTAAACTGAATCTGAATTCTCTCTATCCTACGCCTGAAGTAGGACTCGAGCAGAACCTTTTTTTAATGGACCAATTTGCCCTTGTTCGTCCCAAGTTTACCATACAATTTAGCTTGCTTTTTGTACAACCTTTTGGTGCTGTGTTCCCTTGTTGGCCCCAAAGACAAAATTGAGTCAAAACATATGGTAATAATCTAACGTCTCCTTGAACTACCCAAGTATATTTAAATTGCAGTCACTATTTAGAGTTGATATTTAATACTTTTCTGCACCTAGGCAACTATCACAGTATAAATTTCTGCTTTTCATAGTTACAGTTCAGCGAAATCACATATCTTTGTTAATGTCACAGTGGCAGAGCTAGAATTTATTTTCATATTCCATTTATGTAAATCAACACTCTGAACTGTAGTGCACTGAGCTCCCAATATGCGCGGGGTCCGGAGAAGGGCCGGACCACAAGGGTCTATTGTACGCAGCCTTACCTCACATTTTTGCAAGAGGCTGTTTCCACGGCTTGAACGCATGACCTCCTGGTCACATGACAACAACTTTACCAATTACTCCAAGGCTAACCTTCAACACTCTTGAACTGTAAATATGAAAATTTTAAGGTGCTTGAACATGGAAAGGGTGAACATGTGTAACAAAGCCAGGCAGTTCAGAAATCTATGCGCTCAAAGTTGTCAAATCAATTACCACTCACATAAACCTTAGTTGTGCAAGTAGACATCAGGACTGTGTTAAACACGTCAAATCACCTATACTTAATATATAGTTAAATACTCCTATCCAAAATTTGACCCCAGCTAATTACACAAATTAAACAGTTAAAATTAGACTAAGTCTGGTTTAATTTGCAGCATCATCAGGAGGAAGAACAACAAGTGCCAGCCATCGATTCGAGTCCTTCTTAAACGACCATAACTGCACCTTCATATTCACCTTAAGATTATTTCTCTTATACACTGAAACCCAGTCATTCAACAACACATAACTAGGACTTGAATTCATTGGCCACTTAGCCAAATGAATGCTGCTTTCTTCAAGTGATGGCTCAATCAGATTGAACTTTATCTGTGCCTTTTTGTTACGACTGTCTTTTGTCTCCAAATATTCCTTATCTTGTGTAGTCAAGAATTCGTCGTGCGTAAGCACTTGCCCCACTGGTATCGACAAACGCATGTGTTTTTTACTTAAATCTGTATCAAAAAGTGTCTTCTGAATCACTAATGACACTTTAGATATTGGAACTTCCATATCTTGAATCTTGTCCTTCAACTCCATTGGCAAAATAGCTTCTGGTGGAACTTTGTTTGGCTTTTGTTTATCAAGTACTACAAGTCTCTTCCTTTTTTCTTTCTTTAAAAAAGATTCAATCTTTGGGATTCTTTCTTTCTCAATAACTAATTCTTGATTTTTCTCCTTCAAGTACTCCATTGGTAAAGCAAATTCTGAAACTCTGTTTGGCTTTTCTTTATGAAGCATTTTCACCCTTTTTTCATTCTTCAAAAAAGATTCAATCTTTGGGATCCCTAATGACACCTCAGAATTTGGAACAACCTCCAATTCTTGAATTTTCTCCATTGGCAAAATTGAAACTTTTTCTTTTGTAGTGATCAGACTCTTCTTAATATTTTCCACATCCCCTTGTACATTTTTCAAAAAAGATTCAATCTTTGAGATTCCAACTTCCTCATCTTGAGTCCCCAATTCTTGAATTTTCTTTTCTTGATGAACCATTTTTAACTTCTTGTTTTCCCTTTTCAAGAAAGATTGATCAACTCTGTGAATAAACTTTCTTTTGCTTCTCTTACCCCTAGGCACAAGGTAATAGTCGTGATCAATGGCATCAACACAAACATATGGATTCTTCAAGAAAGCTTCGTGTCTATCGATATAATATTGAATCAACTCTTCGCGTTTTCGCCTCCTCAATTCTTCTTCTTTCTCTTCTTCTACAGAAATTGCATTGATTGAAGGAGAGCATTGTGTAACACAATAAGAATCAATATTTTTTGACGACCCACAATCAATATCTTTAATAAACTCAGAACAACAAAGACCAAAAGTACTACTTTCTTGAACCATGATTATTAATTCCCAAGAGAAAAGAGAGAAATTCAGGGGAAGGGTTTTTTGTTTTCTTGAAAAATTGCAATGAAGAATACTATGAAATGTGTATATATAGACACGGAGGTGGGGGTTCGGGGGGGGGGGGGTTTCCAAGTGCTTATCACTTATCAGAGAGGGTGTCCTAATTGTAACAGGAGTAGGGAATTTGGAAGTTTTGCGAGTGTAGCTATTTTAAGGATTTACACCTTGCTGAATTAATTTTAGTAAAAACAAAATAACGTGTAAATCAGTCTTCATTAAATACGAAGAAGAGAAGTTCAAATAACGTGTCTCCAACAAAACTAGACCAATTTGGACCAACCGATAATTTTATCCTTGGTCGACAAAAATTTACACTTATTTTATAGAGAATAAAAATATTTTAACTATTGTTTACTCATAAAATGGTACAATTGAATTTATATACGTGGTCAAGAAAACGTGAATTTCAAGTGATACGTTTAATAATAATTCTAGAAGTACATTGTAATTGAGCAATAATAAAATAAAGAAAATTAATGATCAACCTGAGTCTTGTGATAGCTTCTGGGCAGAGTTACGACAATCTGTATGTAAGCACAAAGATCAAGAGAATATGAGTCAATATATTGTAATAACTAGAATGACATCCTTTACAATTGAACAATGTGTGCAATTTATACATGAGCTACACAAGTACACATCCCACAAAATATGCTTTTATTAATATAGGAGAATGAATATTGTAATAATTGAGCAACTAGTGTCACAATAAATGCCATCAATGTTCTGTTGGAAGATGTACGACCGGTTTAGTAACGGCCGTCCGTTTCAATCCAAACGGCTCCCCCGACTTTTTGTATTACCGGTACCAGCTGTGTACCAGTTATGCGTATAACACTCTCGGTATCGCTTGCATTTTAATCGATAGTGCCTCAAGCTGACATGGACTTGACTCAGTACCATACTCCACGTGTCATACTATAATTCTCACAACTGTCTTATATGAATTTTGCTCTATACAGATAGTCCCCGCACTTTTCGGGCGCAAATCTTGCACGCCCGAGAAGTGAATTTGAACCCTTGACCGAATGAACCTTATACTTCGGCGGGAAATTTGAACGTAATGATTACAAGACTTGTCAAACGTCAATCTATTCAATGCTTCTGAAACGGCGACAACTGAACCATTGCACTGATCGACGTGTGTTGACACCCAATTTTGTCCCATCTTTTATGATTTTATTTGCAATTTTAAATATTTTTTGACACCTTAAAACAATTTTAATATATATATATTATTTGCATATTTATTGTCATTTGCATTTTTATATCAAAATCATACTTTTTATCCTAATATTATATGTTATTTTATTAGTTTCACAAAACGACATCGCATTATTATTTTTTATTTAGCACCAAGCATTTTGCAAAGATTATATTTTTATCATATTGTCATCTTTACAATTTATAAATTTTGCAAAACTTTCTTTTTATATAATAAAACCACCCTTTTTATATTTTAAACCCATAACCCATTTATTTCCCAACCCAACACCCTAATTTCTTATTTCCTAATTCCCTAACCAAACCAACCCCCCAAGCCCAATACCCCTTATTCCCTTCCCCTTTATTTCCCCAAGCCCAATCGGCCATGATGGTGCACGTCTTTTCACCTCCAAACATTATATTTTTGTACCATAAATAGGAGGTCAAATCTCCCCACAAAAGTTAACTACAAAATTTACAACATCTATTTGCCTTTCTTCCTTCTTGACACTTTCTTCCATAATGTCATCCACCAAATCTTCTCCTTCTCGTTCTTCTGAGAACAATGATAACCTTCTAAACCGTCGTCATGGGAAAGAACCTATTTTCCCTACGACTCAGAAGATCGACTTACACTCCACTGCTGCTGAAATCCTTCCTTTGGATTTTGATTTCTCAGGAGACCTCCGTGTTCAAAACAACTATGAACATGTCGAGAACTTTGAATCTAAGATAACTGCCAAGATTCTTCCTGACGTTGTAGAAGATTATGGATTTTCCTTCGACATTGTTGTCAGAACAGTTGACCCTGTCGACCGAGTGCACCAACATGTTGAAGGGTTTTCCATGACTTATACTTACCCATTCACCATTGGTTTCAAACTTCCCATTCCGAAGATTATCGAAGACATTTGCCGCCGGTATAGGATCTGATTGGGCCAAGTTGCTCTGCATATTTGGAGAATAGTCTACTGCATACAAATGTTAGCCGATAATGCCAATGCTCCATTTACTATCGATCACATTTTCCTCCTCTATTACCCTAGGGTTTTTCGAGGTGGATTTATCCATCTATACCCCCGGGAAATCCGTAGCCCCATTAACGCTGAAGACGACTTTGACCGAGGTTGGTTAACCCGCTTTATTCTAATCAAGACCGACATAATACCCTTGTACCTTCAGCTAACATTGAGAATATTAACATGTACCTTCGGCTAACATTGGTAATATTAACATCTTTCTCATATACCTCAATAAGGATTTAAGAACATAATTAGACATGCTTTGAACATGGGAATTAATAATATGAACATCCTTAACTAATAAGAGTAGAATAATTTATGGAACAATATTACGTTCACGTTTCGTTACCTGAAACATGCCAAAAGAAAGAAATAATTTGTCTTAACATACCTGTGTCGAGTCGCCTAACAACACAATTCACGCAGCTCATCTAGCGTCTCAACCTTAGCTTCACTACGAAGAAATCTCATATCCGCTAAACAGAAGAAAACATTGCTACGTAGTTGGAGAAGATGACGTTACTAAGTGAATTTGTGAAGTTCAAGTGAGAAATGAGAACTATTTATTCATTTGTTCATTCAATCAGTTTCACTAGTGAGTCCAAGATTTTTTTTCTGTTTGGCCTATGATTTCTCCATTAGTACAACCAACAGCCCTCTTCCTCTTTATTCCCTCAAGAAGCTAACGTATTCTTTAGCTGCCACTATGAAGAAATGGCATCCTATATTTCCTTGAAAAAATGAACTCTCACGGTGGATGAGTATGAATACAACCCCACTAATAATGTCACCTTACCCGTATATGCATGTATATAATTCCACCTACTCACATATTTATATAATATGAATATAACTTATCTATTTGTGGATAATTATTACACATGTTAATAAAATAAATTCACTAATTACAATACTAATGTAAAAAAATATCTCATAAATAGTTACACGTACACTAATAAATATTGAGATATCTAGGAAATATATTTCATCTACTCCTAATTAATACCACAATTAATTCCTTACTCTCCCACTTTATTTTTATATTCTCAACTCACTTAAATAATGATCATTTAACACAATTCATATTAATTTTACAAACACCAAATATTATTTCTAATTCTCGTCGTTACACTTAATAAGTCCTAAATTATTTCGGGACCACATCCGTTTATTTACTAAGCTCTTCATTTGCGTACGTGAATATGACATAAATCCTCCAACACTCAGGTCTATTTACATATACCTAGTGATTCAAACCATGATCCGAAAGTACGGGATGTTACAAATACAATGTCACCAAAATCCATGCATGCGTCAAGTAGTTACGCTTCTTCAAAATTAAATCTCATGAAAATTAATCCTCCAAAGACTATTGTGAGATGCCTTTCCCATAATCCATTCTCTACCATATTCCATTCAAGATCACCTTATCATTATCAACCGAAAATCACTCAAACTCATTTGTGGGGTAAATCAACATATTGCACCTTTTAAAAAGTAGTTGAGTCAATCATGGAGATAGCAGTAACCACAATCTAGGGCATCTGAAAGTTCCCCTTGCCTTACTTGAATCTTTAATTTAGCACTTTTCCAACCCGAATACTATCGTACATAACAATTTTCATGAAGCCTTTTTAACTGCAGTACTGACCAAACCTGATCATACCCACAAAGTTAATTATCGTCAATGTACTACTTCAACGCACTGCTGACTGAAACATGTTATACTAGGAACATAAAACTAAAACTGAAACATGAACATAACTATAATAACATGTATAAAATCTGAAAATTATATATAAATATATATATGTGGGAGAGCATTAACAAAACCGATATGAACCACCACGCGTGAACGTGGAGTCTGATCTTTGCCTGATCAGCTAAGTCATCTCGTACTTTGCCAGAGTACGAGACATGAACATGAACATGATGGATCTAATAATAATCTGAAGGTATCATCCACTAGCGAAGAGACCCTTATCCTACGTTGGCATACATAGTTTCAGCTTATCTGAGCCTTCTCGGTAATTTGTACAATTTCCAAAATATGTACTTGAAAATAGTTGGCTTGAAAGCCCATGAATTTCATGAAATATCTTATAAATATACTTTTTTAAATTCATAATTTAGCATGTGAAGAAATACATAATATAACTTATATAAATCATGAGAAACATATATGAGTTCATGAAACTAAGTAATAATGATCACAACTTGTATTTAAGAACTCATGAAAATCAAAGCATGGATTCATGGATTACGGACATGTTCATGACAATCACAATGACATATCATGAATATAATGAACGACAACATGATATAAATATATATAATCGAACATGTAGAGGGTTATTATGAACTTGAGCAAAAACCCTACGTCTGAAGAATTCTTGTTTCATGGATTACTCATAACGTGGGGAAGAACAATGATGTACCAACGTGGATAGAAACTCTACTTACTTTAATCGCTCCAAAACGTATCTTAAAAATCTGAACTTGGAGGAAAGAACCCAAAGCTTGAACTCTAATTCCTTGAGTTGGGTTTTCTTGAAAACCCTAGGTTAAGAACAATGTATTTCACTTAGAATTAGTGAGATTGATGTTAGAAACGCGTGTAATCACTTGAGATCGGCTTACCTTAATGTAGGAGAATGGTAGGAGGAGAAGAATTTCGTGCTAGGGCTTGGGGGAATGAAGAATGAAATAAAAAGACTGAAAATCAGGATTATATATTGTTCAGTCGTCGGGGACTTTTATGGTTCGTAAAATAATTACAGTGAGCTTTACGGCTCGTAAAACGTTTACGGCTCGTAACTCCTACCGTAATCCTTAATAGTGACTTGGATTTCTGGGGTCTATTTTATGATGCAATTGACGGTCCGTAAATCATTTTACAGTCTGTATTTCTGAGCGTAAAATTGAAGAACATTGTTTTCATCAATTTTCTAATTCTAACACTTCCCACTGGGTCTTAAGTCCCTGAATAATAAAAACTACTTAGTCCAATGGTACGAGGTGTTACACTTTGAGATTCAAAGACAGGTTTTTCTCGCGCTGGACGTGCGTCGCACGTGTTCCAACAATTTGATATTCGTTCAGTAAATGGCCATAACTCTTGGAACAGAGCTCCGTTTGACCTCTTCCATATATAGTTTAAAAGGTATTTCGAAGATATAAATACAACTTTCATATTTGAAGTTTTTTTCAAATTCTCAATGGATTTTCACGTAAACGGGCAGGAAGTCGGACCTACAGTAAACTTAGTCGATTATATTGAATCTTACTTACTTCACCATTCATCTTGATCTTAAATACATTATTTTCACTCACTCAACTTGATACGACTTCATATATCTAAAATGTCACATTAATACTCATTTAACATATTCACACCTAATCCGGATTTACGAAATATTGCAGAAATAATTTAGAATTTTGAATTAAACTACTCATATCTTCATATTAGTAAATAAAATTTTTATACAACAACATTCAACAAATTGTATTGCAAACACATGGTTAACATCTTATTAAATTGAAAATTCCTACTAATATTAATAATAGAAATAATATTATTACGTGAAGTTAAAGACTTTATGTTAATTAAGTATAATACACTATAAGCAACACATACGAACATAAAGTTGCTCGTCTCTCAAGTACTTATGTTGTTGAGGGTTTTTTTGGAAGCGCAACTATTTTAAGGATATACTCCTGAATTAACATTAGTAAAAGAAAATTAACGTGTAAATCAATCTTTATGTTTCATTTTATTTAAAACCGATATTATTTGAAGTGAAAATAAGCTCTTCTTTTATCACATTTTTAATAGAATATTTTAAATTATTAACTATTATGAGTTATAGTATATTTTTATGTAATTTGCAAATACGTAGATTTGTTTCAAAAACTTTAAAAAATCTTTGTTGTCCAATTTCATATCGAAATTAAATAATTTGACCCTCGCACTTCCAAGTGAAATATGGAAAGGAGGAAGACTAAAATATATTTGCTATAATCTTCATGATAAATGTAAAAGAAGAGTTCAAGTGTGTGCTAGGTTTGGGATTGAGGGGAGTTTCGGTGACCCGGATCCAATAAGTGGTCCAGTCAAGTAGACGGCTCAGATGTGTAGCTGAAGTCGGTTGCTGAAGTCGGTTATGGTCCAACGACGGAGATAAATAATGTTTCTTGCTTCTCAAGTAGTATGTATACTAATTAGGGTCAAGTCAGTATTCATGTTGTGTTACTTAAGTGATTTTGTTTTTTTTGCAAAAATTAAGCACCTAACTGAATTAACTTTAGCTAATTCTTCGCCAATGTAGATTCTTATTTATGTGTAGATTTCGTATACCCATTTTCTTGTATGAGGCACTATTAAAATAAGCTCTTCTTTTACCATGTTTTTAAAAATATATTTTTACATATTTTAAATTATTAACTATTTATAGTATTTATGTAACTTTCAAACATGTAATAACTACTTTCTCAATTTCAATTTATGTGAACCTTTTTGAAGTACAAGGGTCAAACTTTATAACTTTGACCTTAAATTTTGACATAGATTTTTGAAGTTTGTAAAAATAAAATTTATATATTTAGAAGCTACATTAAAAGTACTATAAGTCATGATAATTATAATTCAAATAATTTAGAAAAAATGTAAGGAAAACGTGGTCAAAGAACCACCTCATAGTGGGACTGGACTGGGTGGCGGTTGGGATTTATTGGGTCAGCATGCAGTGGGCATGCTGGCAGACTCGGGACGGAGATAGTTGGGTCAGCAGGCAGTGGGCCTGCTGGCAGAGAGGATGGACCGAAGGAATTTTGGTCAGCAAGCAGTGGGCCTGCTGGCAGAATATGTGGGATGGAGAGACTTGGGCCAGTAGGCAGAATGTGTGGGCTGGGACGAATGGGGCCAGCGGGTAGTGTGCCTGACCGAGCCTGCTGGTCCATATTTCGAGGTGCGGGTTGGGTCAAATGGTGGACCACATACGGTGAGAGCCCATCATCCAAAAAATCATAGGGATTGACACTGAAGTACGCAACTTAAGAAACAGAAATTGGGTTTCATAAAAAATGACATGGCGACTAATGATGACTTTATTAGAGGATAAATCATAATATTTGTAACTCCGATGATTAGATGGGTACTCCAAAAATACACAAGTGGTAGAACGAGCTTCAAGTTTGTTAATGGTAGTGAAGGGAAATAGAGGATAACATAAACACCCAAATATCCGAAGATGAAACCGGACGAGTTTTTTTTGTAAAGAATTTTAAGTGGAGATTGATAGGCTAATCCTTTGCTAGGGAGTATGTTGAGAATGTAAGTTGTCATTTGTAATGCATGATGCCAAAAATATGGTGGTAATGATGCATGGGCCAGTAAAGTACGAACAATATTATTAATGGTGCAGATTTTTCTTTCGGCTTTCCCATTTTGTGATGACGTATGAGGATATGAGATCCAAAAAGATATACCATTAATTCTATAAAATCCTCTAAATGGCCCATTATCAAATTCTCTTCCATTATCACATTGAATGTTCTTAACTTCCCATTCAAATTGAGTACGGATGAATGCTCAAAATTATAGGAATGTGAAAAAACTTGAGACTTTTTAGATAAAGGAAATGTTCACAAAAAAATTAAATATTCATCCAACAGTAAAATATAATAACGGTGGCCCGAAGAGCTCAAAACGGGAGACATCCAAAAATCATTATGAATAATATCAAAAGGCAACATAGTACTAGAAGTAGAGACAACAAAAGACAATATAATATATTTTCCAAGCGGACAAGAAGGACAAACATTAGCACTACAAGTGCTATTACACTCAATAAATTTATTGTTTTTAAGGGAAGCAACAACAGACGCTCCCGGATGACCCAAACGCGCATGCCATAAGGAAGGTGCTACAGCGGCAAATGCTGACGGTGTGGCTTATTTTGTTAACGGTATCAGAGCCAGACACATTCCAATTCTTCGTTCACCGATGTTGGGCCCCCAAATTATATTATCCACACTCCAGTTAACAAGGTCTGAGCGTGCGGGGAAGTATTAAGAGTCCCACATCGGATATGGAATGGGAACATGGACTCTTAACAATTTGGAAAGCCAAACAAGCTCTTCTTTTACCACATTTTAAAAATGTTTTCTTACATATTTTAAAGGTTGTTTATAGTACTTTTCAATTAATTTTGAGATATGTAAATTTTATTTCAAAACAATTTGATAAATCAATGTCTGTTGGAAATAATAATTCAAAGTTGTATATCTAACTTTTGATGCACTTGTCACCATGTTCCAAGTGCTTCAACAATTGAAGGTTGGTGAGAAAGTGCATCAACAAGTTGAAATGTTGGCAAGAAAGTGCTCCAACGATTGAATGTTGACGAGAAAGTGCTTCAACAATTGAAGGATGGTGAGAAAGTGCGTCAACAAATTGGAATGTTGGAGAGAAAGTACTCCAACAATTATGAAGGTTGAAGAGAAAGTGCTTCAACAATTGAAGGTTGGTGAGAAAGTGCATCAACAAGTTGGAATGTTGGAGAGAAAGTGCTCCAATGATTGAAGGTTGAAGAGAAAGTGCTTCAACAATTGAAGGTTGGTGAGAAAGTGCATCAACAAATTGGAGTGTTGGAGAGAAAGTGCTCCAACAATTATGAAGGTTGAAGAGAAAGTGATTCAACAATTGAAGGTTGGTGAGAAAGTGCATCAACAAATTGGAATGTTGGAGAGAAAGTGTTCCAACAATTATGAAGGTTGAAGAGAAAGTGCTTCAACAATTGAAGGTTGGTGAGAAAGTGCATCGACAAAATTAGAATGTTGGAGAGAAAGTGATCCAATAATTGAAGGTTGAAGAAAAAGTGCTTCAATAAATTGGATGAAGGTGAGTGATAGTTGAAGAGAAAGTGCTTCAATAAATTGAAAGATGGTGACAAGTGCATCAAAAGTTAGTTATACAACTTTGAATTATTATTTTCAATAATGACTGAATTCTTATATAATAATTAATTAAGAAATGTGGCCCTTGTATTTGAAACCCGCCACATAAAATGAAATAAATAGAGAAATTCATCTATAATTATCATGACAAATAGAGTTTAAGTTTCATACATAAATAATGTGAATAATATTTTGACATTGAGGTCTCTCATAAGATTCATAGCTAATATGTGCTTGAACTACATTCTTCGTGTTAAAAAAATTATTTGATAGGTAAGTTAAATATTTTTACAGTGAGATAACTCGTATAATTTAACTTTTAATTGATTATTTTGGTCCTTATGTTGAAGAAAAATGTTATATTTTGATTATTTTAAAACTCTATTATCCTCAAGTATGAATCAATGATACGATATTTAACAAAACATAGGGGTAATTAAATGGTGGAATAATTAATAATTTTGTTAAATTTGTGAAAAAAGGGATCTAAAATGCACATTAAAATTAATTGACTATTAAATATATTTAGTCAAATATTATCAGAACTAAACTCGAAAAAAATTCAACAACAGAAGGACCAAAAGTGCATTAACCTTTTTTATATTAGATGTTTAAGAATTGTTAAGTTGTTTTGAAAATGATGCTCGTAAATAAAAACACCATATTTAGAGAAGCACGTTCTTTTTGTTTTTATTGAAACTAGAAGTTTGTTATGATAATTAATTCTAGTTTGTAGCAGATTAATTAATCCCAATCAACTTTTGAAAAAATCGACTTGAATATATAATTGACATTAGTTTAATTTGGACAACAATAGATACTTGATAATAAGATTCTGTGGCCGACACTCGATCTTCTTATTTTTCACTTATCGACCATTTATATACTTGGTTGTACGTTGGTGAGGGTAAGAAATATTCTTCCTCGATTATGTCATTCCAAATGGGTAATACCAATTACAATCCTAATTCTATGTACATAAGGTAATAAATTATCCTAATCCTAGATACATAAGGTAATGAATTTGACTAAATATACACTTACCATATATAAAATATACACAATTATGACTAATTATATTTTTCCTATTCTATCACACCTCCTCAGTCGAAGCGGGAGGTCGACGTATGCTGATACTATCTCGAAAATCTTCAAACAGAATCAACATAATACTTTTTGTAAAAATATATGCCATCTGATAGCGTGACGATACATGTAAGACACGTACCTGCCCATGAGCAACCTTTTCGCGAACAAAGTGAAATCCAGTTCTATATGTTTAGTGTGTTGATGTTGAACCGAATTTCCAGAGAGATAAATCGCACTGACATTATCACAATAAACCAATGTTGCCTTCGGAATAGGACAGTGGAGCTCGAGAAGAAGATTGCGAAGCAAACACGATTCGGAAACCACATTGGCAACTCCCCTGTATTCTGATTCGGCACTGAATTTAGACAAAGTAGACTGCCGTTTGGATGACCAAGATACTAAATTATCACCAAGGAACACACAGTAGCCAGACGTGGAACGTCTGGTGTCCGGACAGCCACCCCAATCTGCATCAGTGTAAGCAACGACAGTGGATGGCGAAGATGGATAAAGATGCAAGCCATGATCAAGGGTACCCTGAATATAGCGCACAATGTGCTTGAGAGCATGCATGTGATCTCTATCGGGTTATGCATAAATAAGCAAACATGTTGCACAACATAAGATATGTCGGGCCTCGTAAAGGTAAGACATTGCAGGGCGCCTGCAAGACTGCGGTAATGTGATGGATCAACATATGGTGTATTGAAAGTGGCACTCAACTTAGGTTTAGTATCAACCGGAATGGGAAATGGCTTGCATGATGACATGCCAGCCCGCTCAACAATTTTCTCTGCATACTTCTTCTGAGATAAAAATAAACCACCTACATGACGTGTTACATTTATCCCCAAAAAATAACTCAAAGACCCCAGATCCTTCATAGCAAACTTGGAGCTAAGCAGGGACATAATAGACTTACCAAGAGCGTCAGATGAAGCATCAATATAATATCATCCACATACAGAAGAAGATAAGCTATATCAGAACCCTGTCGATATATGAAGAGAGAATGATCAAACCTGCTGTTAGAAAACCCAATAGTAGAAACATAATTTGCAAACCTCTTGTACCAGGCCCTAGGAGCTTGTTTGAGCCCATACAAAGATTTCTTCAGTAAGCAAACATGATCAGGATAAGTGGGGCTTCTGTTGCCCATGGGTTGGTACATGTATACCGTTTCATTGAGTTCTCCATAGAGAAATGCATTCTTTACAACAAGCTGATGTAGAGGCCATGCCTTCGAAAGTGCCAGACTCAGCACCATGCAGATAGTTGCCGATTTGACCAGTGGACTAAAAGTCTCACCACAATCCACACCAACCTGTTGAATTTTTCCATCACCTACAAGACGGGCTTTATGACCCTCAAAAGTACCATCATACATTTCTTTATGACTAAAAATCCACATAAACCAAATCATATTAATATCAGGAGGACGAGATACCAAATCCCAAGTCCTATTTTTAATAAGAGCATTATATTCATCATCTATAATCATTTTCCAATTCGGGTCATGAAGATCATAAACAGGATTACGAGGTAACAGTGATTTAGTAACATGAGTATGAAGGTCGTATTTTGTATTTGCTTTAAAATCCCGTGCTGACTACGAGTGACTGGCCGTTGGGCCAGAATTGGAATTAGATGGACAGAGGAAGTGATATCGGGCGGATGAGGTGGCGGACTGCCCGACAGTGGGTCCGGACACCCGGGACGGTATTGCCCACGGCTGGACCACTGCCTAGTGGATTGCTAGGCAGTGGTCCGCCAGGCAGTGGGCCGCCAGGCAATGGGCTGCCACTGAGTGGCCTAGATTGTCCGACAGCCACTAGGCTCGAGCGATTCGGCACAAAATACTGGGAAGGCGAAAAAACTCGTTAGGCTGAGGATGTTGGGCTAGTTTGGGAGGCCAAATGGTGAACCAAATACGGGGGCATGCTATCAAGAAACTCATAGGTAGGAGGCACGGAACTATGTATTTTGGTAAAGGAAAAATTTGATTCATCAAACACTACGTGGCGACTCATAATTATTTTATTGGACGATATGTCATAACATTTGTAACCACGATGGTTAGATGGATATCCCAAAAAAATACACAAAGTGGACCGGGGTCAGAGTTTATTAATGGTAGTAGATGGAAACATAGGATAACATAAGCACCCGAATACCCAAAGATGAGAATATGATGGGTCCCTTAGGTATAAAATTTTGAGTGGGGATTGGTAGGCTAATTGTTTGCTAGGAAGTATGTTGATGAGATAGGTTGCCATTTGTAATGCATGATTCCAAAATGGGGAGGCATGGACAAGTAAGGTTCTAACAATATTATTAATGGTTCGTATTTTTCTTTCCGCTTTTCCATTTTGAGATTAAGTATGTGGACATGAGAGACGAAAAGATAAACTATAAGTTTTGCAAAAATTCCAAAACTACCCATTATCAAATTCTCTACCATTATCACATTGAATTTTTAATATCCCGTTCAAATTGAGTGCTAATGAATGCTCTAAAGGAAAGTAATGTGGAAAAAACTTGTCACTTTTTAGACAAAGGAAACGTCCACAAAAAATTAAAGTCACAATAGAAGATAATATCGATGGCCCGAAGAGCTCAAAACGAGAGATGTCCAAATATCACTGTGAATAATATCAAAAGGCATAACAATACAAGACTTAAAAGCAACAAATGGCAACTTAACATGTTTTACAAGAGAACAAGAGTGACAAACGTGATAACTACGAGGACTAGTACACTCAATACATTTATTTTGTTTAAGGAAAGTAAAAACATATGCTCCCGGATGACCCAAACGTTCATTCCATAAAGAAGGAGCTAAAGCTTCAAAAGTGAATGGTAATTTGGCTTGATATGTGGTTGTGGTGATTGGATAAAGCTTGCCCTGACTATCACATCTCATTAGACGCATCCCCGTCTGAAAATCCTTTACGAAAAACTCATTCAAATTCAATAGAAACCCAATTATCAGTGGTAAATTTTCTAACTGAAATCAAGTTTTTAATTAATTGAGGAGCGTGAAGGATATTTTTCAAAATTAACGGTGGGTTCGGGGGAGACATGTTTGTAGTACCATAACCATGAATTGAAATTGAATGACCATTTCTGATAATTATACCACGATTATTGCTCAAATTAAAATAGGACGAGAGATTACCTTGTGAGGACGTCATATGGGACGTTGCCCCGGTGTCCATATACCAGTTTGCATCAAGTGGTGTGAGCCCAAGGGTGTGCATCGCGGCTTCGATGTCTGTCGGAGATACCACTACCGAATGGGCTCGCGCCCGGTTCGGTTCACGATGGCCCAAGAAGCGAAGGCAGCTGCTCGCTGCTGCTGGGCCGTGGTGCGGCCCAATTGACAGTGGCCTAATTGCCAGCGGGAAATGGACAAGAAGGCACGGTCCATGGCCACTACCAGGCCCACGGTGCCTATTGGGCTCTCGGCTGCCAATGGGCCGACTGATGCTGCTGACCGCCGCCACTGCCGCTATTGTCGCCACCTCCGCTATGTCGGTGGCTGCCACCTTTTCCACCACTACGGTTGTCGTCGCTGTTTTTACCTTCATTATTGTCATTTCGTCCCTTTTGACCATGGTTAGGCGGCCCATTATCAAATTGGGAAGAGTTATCATCGGACTGAGCGACAGCTATGGCGGAATTGGACACGGTGGCCGTCTTTTTGACAAAACCTATTTCTTTTAGTATAAGCATAGAACATGCTTGGTAGAATGACGGAAGAGAGTTAATTTGGCGGATGAGCATACCAACACCACTGTATGTGTCAGTAAGACCAGCCACCATCTGTAAAATAAGCCGATTGTTAATGAACAGTGCGCCGACATTCTTGAGTTGGTCGACAAAACCTTGAGTCGTTGGCAATATAAGGATGCATTAGGAAAATCAACCATGTCAGTGATAGAAAATCCATGCTCAAGTGTGACAGCTCAAGAATTTTTATTCTCCTGGAATATTTCACGTAACCGATCCCACGCCTCCTTTGCCGTGGAGTCGGGCTCAAGAATTATATGCAACAAATCACTGGAAATCGTGACATAAATCCATTGGAGAACCGTTGCATCAAGGGTCACCCATAATTCCTTTTCATGATCGATTTTTTGCACCTTCTCCTTGCCATTCTCCGGGGAGATGATGTGATGAATAACTCGGTGTAACCTATAGTGAATTTTGAAAAGTTTTGCCACGTCGCATAATGGACGTTTTCCATCTTAAGAGTGATGGAGATGTGGGACTTAATATTGGAGACTGCTAGGGCCGGGTGAAAATTTGATTTGGAGTCCGACATGGCAGACGAAACAAAGAAGAGGAAGGAAAAAGATATATGGTCGGCGGTGGAGAGGTGGGAGGCTGACGAGAGAGAAGGAAAAATTTAGGGTTTAGGATTTTCCCCTAGACTTCTGATACCATGTAAGAAATATTCTTCATTGATTATTTCATTCCAAAAGGGTATTATGTATATACCCAATAATACAATCCTAATCCTATGTACATAAGGTTATAAATTATCCTAATCCTAGGTACATAAGGTAATGAATTTGACTAAATATACACTTACCAAATACAAAATATACATAATTATAACTAATTATATTTTTCTATTCTATCCGTGAGCAATAATAACCTAATAAATTTTTTATTTAATCCATTATTACAAGTTAAACTGCATCGATAGAAGAAAAACAATTATAGAGATTAGTGTGTACAACTAATTAAATCCTTGAAAAATATGGTGTAATTCTCCGAGGTACTTTCTAGATTTTATTCGCCAAACTAAGGAGCATATTTAAGGACAATTCTTAACCTTCCCCAAAATATAAGAGATTATTTTTGTCATTTTTTTGTAAGAATGCTAGTAAATTGAAACACCATCTTTTAACAAAGAAAAAGAAACTCTATCTTTTTGGATGTTTACTTTTTATTCTCTTTTTCTAAGTTATGTGAGATAAGATTTTTAATCCTAGTAGCCTCCAAACCTTGTCCCTTGAGGCTTTGCCCCTATTTGACCAATAGAGTTTGTTGTGATAATTAAGTGGTTACTATGTTGGCAAGTAACGGTATATCAACTAAGTATCCACCAAAGGTGGAGCTCCCCTCAAATTCTCTAATTTTTTTATCACTAAAATTCATCTTTCTTATCTATGGTGAATTCAAGAACAGATCAAATTGAGCTAAGTGTCACCTTTTTGGAGATTTACAATTCTATGATTTTTCATCATAAATTTTCAAGAATCAATACTTTCTAAAATGGGTTGAAGATAGAATTAGAAATAAAAAGGCACAACAATATTTTCTTGGACTTGGAAAAAGTCAAATGTGTTAGAATTGGACAATTCTTGGAGTGCATATATATATTTGGAAGAATAGGAATTTGTTCTTGAAACATATGAATTGAAAGTGAAAAAATGTGGCAACTACCACCAGGTAATCATGGAGAAAGAATGCCTCTACCAAATAAATTAATAGCTGTGGCAATAGACAAAGATAGAGGAAGCCAAATTGCTCTGAAATGGACAGTTGATCATCTTTTAGCCAGAGGCCAAACAGTTCTTTTGATCCATGTCAAACTTAAACAATCATCCAATGCCTCTGGTCAATCCCCTAATACAAGTAATTCTTCTAATATGTCTCTCTTACATATATGTATTTGTTTGTGCATGTTTTCGTTTCTTTTAATAACAGTGATGTCCGACCAGCTTGCTTGGACCTCGACTATCCCATGGAATACCTGCTACCTCCTACCGACACAGCAGGTACCGGGTGACTCTGGGATTTGTTTGTGCATGTTGATGTTGTAGAATGGCCACTTGTACAAATCAAAATGAAGATATTAAGTAGAATGTGTATGCTTAGGTTGACTATTCCGTTGAATACCTATTACCTCCTATCAACAAGGCACCAAAGAGTTCTGATATTTGTTTGTGCATGTTGATATTGTAGAATGGCCACTTGTACAATTCAAAATGAAAATATTAAGTAGATTGTGTATATTTGGGCTCCCATGATGTCTAGCATAAAAAGAGGTAGGAATCAACTTCAAGTTGTTCTGGAAATGTTGTTGAGGGTGGGTAGGTTTTCGATGTTGTAGCTCAAACGTGTGAAAATTTAAGCGCGATGAATGACTTACATTTTTATCAAATCTATGCTAGCTATCGTAGCAAGCAAATTTGCAACGTCAAAACTAGAAATACATGATTGCACACCGGATAACTATGTCCACCAAAACTAAGGCAGATGTAAAGAAACCCTAGATTATTTTTGTCTTTGCTGGTAGTTGAACCCTGGTCCCCTTGGTTTTCATCCCACTTCATCGACTAGTTGGTTACATCCAGGAATAGTTCACATGTTGAAATCTTATTGAACAAATATCAATCTTTTTAAGTATGACCAGATGAACATGTTGTTGTACTCTTTATAATAAATTAAGAATGAGGTAAAAAAACATGATTAAATCTCAGTACTTACTGGTCCTTTTTTGTGTCTTACTTGACTAATCCTATTAGTTTACCAAAAGTTAAGCTAGTTATGATGCACAAAAGTAATCTCGAATGGAATTAGTTAATCTAGGAGATTGTAACTCGAAGAAGATGATTGCTTGTTCAGGGATTCAACCGAGAATTAAGCTAGAAGAGAGAATAGAGTTTAGAGAGAAGAAGAGTAACTTGTATTATTATCATGAATGAATGCCTTCGATTACAAGATTACAAGTTATTTATAGAATGAATCAATTGAATGGGATCAGTAAGTACTTCGACTGTTAAGCTATTGCACAACTAACAACTCTAACTACTTTAACTAACTGTAACTATCTCCTATACTTGCATCAAGTTATTTGCTTGTCTCCAGTGAATCTGACTGTTGAAACCTGCAAGATTTGTTCTTAAATGGTTAATACAAAATTTCCTTTACAAAATGTGTTTCACCCTGTATATCATTCCATTTGGAGTAAAATATTCTGGTTTTAGCATTAGAAAAACAAACGTTATCTCGAATTTCTTTCTTCCAAATCTGATTTTTGAGTAGTTTTGCTATATGTTCATACTGTTTTGCTCTAATTAGTGTCCTTTGAGCTGTGATTAAGAAAAACTTTGCCACCTAGCATTATACTTTAATATCATGTTATATTCATATCTTATATATGTGCTCGAGAAAGAGGAAAAAGGAAAACCAAAAAGAGAGAATGCAGAATAAGAAGAGACCATATAACTCAAAAACTGATTAAGCATGTCTAATTGGTTAAGTAACTTATATGTGCATCTTAAGACTCCTTCAAATTAAATTCCAACTCAATGAGGATAAATTGGAAAGTGTTGAATATTGAGTGTATACTTTTTCGTTTATTGCATAGTTGCAGAAATAACTGTGTAAATTTTACATTTCAGAATCAAAACAGAATTCTGATGAAGCTGAATCGGGAAATATTGAACTGGATCCGCAGACAAAGGAACTGTTCCTTCCTTTCCGAGTATTTTGTACACGGAAAGATGTTAGTAACTCGAAACCTTAGATGAACTCCCCTATAAACATAGGAAAATAATAACAACATTCATAAAAATTGTCAAGTCTTACAAATTATTTCCTTCAGCTTTCGTGTTTCTAATTTTTATTCTTCTAATCCTTGAAAAAACAGATACAATGTCATGATGTTGTGCTAGACGACACGGATGTAGTCAAAGCAATCGTTGAATATGTGAATCGAACAGGAGTAGAGGTCTTGATTCTTGGTGCTACAACGAGAGGCGGTCTTCTCAGGTATGACTTTGTATTTGCATGAAGTATTGGCCTTATAGCGGAAGTAGTTTCCGATCATAATATCCTAAAAAGTTGGATGTTATCCAAATTTTCTTTTCTGTTCTTTCCATTCTCAGGTCACCTATTAGCAAAATTGGAAAGACTGAAATGACTAACAAACATTAAGAGTTGTGTGTCAATATTTTGGCCTACTTCCTTTTATTGGATGTCCCAAAGTTGTGTCCTCTTTCCATATTCGGAGTTACATTCCATTTTCTCGCTTAGTTTTTATCCCAAACAATATATAATAAGGATGGAGCTGCAAAATATAGCAGCTTTTGTTTAATGTCAGTGAAAATTGCGCAGTCAAAGTGGCCAAAACATTTGGGATGCGGGAATAGTGTGAACATTGATTTATCGAGTGGAAGTCTTGAACCAGTGGAGACACACTTCAATAGTTCAATCTGCTGAATGTTAGAAAAATAGAAAAATGGAACTGAAGACGAAAGGCTTTGACGTGATACCACTGTCCTTAAAGAGATACTGCCCGTATTCTCTTTAAGGGACTACAAGCAATTCCCTTCAAGGTCCAACAAAGCCCAGTGTAAAAGTCATACTCTTTCACGAATAGATATGTCTGTTCAATTTAAGACCCCCAATATTACAAACTAATTCAACACTAAAAACTATCTTTCTAAACTCACCATAGAAATATGTCGATATAATGCATATATATGCTACAAACTTGGCTTAGAATATATTTTCAGAAGTTCCTGTGAAGAAAGGGGAAAATGGTGTCTGCATCTACTTAAATGTGTGAATGTCTTTCAAGCTTTATTGAGGTTTCATTTCACCATTTATATATTTGAATAAAAAGAGTATCTTCGTATTGCTAAATTCAGTAGCCTTTTTGCACCGCAGGTTTAAAGCCAAGGATATATCAGGAGCCGTGTTAAAAGGGGCTCCTGATTTCTGTACTGTACATGTCATCTCCAAATCTGGAAAGATCTCATCTACACGTGCTGCTTCTCGCCCCGCCCCTTTTGTCCATCCACTACGTCACCAGTTAATGCAGCCGGCGAGCACCAAATTTGCTCCTTTTGAAACTTCAACACCCTCTGCTGCTAATTCAAGAAGTGAGGCAAACACTAGACAAAGCAAGTTCATTTATTAAGTTTTTGCTGCATCCTGTGGTAATTCTATTACTGCTTTGTGTAGATTATTTTCAAGGAGGTCTGAAACCTATTTGTGATCCTCCGCCTTCTACCCTTCAAAATGATACAATGAGTATCAAGTAAGTCAAATTATCTTGACATCCGCAGAAACTGTACCCAGAGGCGGAGCCAGGATTTTTAGTTTATAGGTTCTGGATTATAATTCTTTTTGCTTACTTGGTTTTTAATAGATTATTTCTACATATTAAATAATTTTTTAAACACAAATATAGCGTTTGAACCTAAGATACTGGGTTCTTCCAAACCTGTAACCACAATGCTGGCTCCGCCCTGACTGTACCATATTTTCATAACCGTATTTGGTGCATGCACAAAAATAATGTCATTATAGTTGGTGATGCAAGTTCTTCAGAAGATTTTGAAATTTAAGAATTTTGTTCTTCAGAGCACTATAGTTTTGGCATAGTTCTCATCTTAAGGCCTAATTAAGTCGAATGTACTATTTTAAACAGGTCTCCATTCACCCACAGGAAAGGCCCTAATGGAAAGCCATATGAAATCTCATCTTTGCCAGATACTGACATATCATATGTCAGTTCTGGTAGGCCAAGCATCGATAACATCTATTCTTCAATATCTGATAGCTATGATAGTGGTGGACCGACCCCTCCTCGGCTTTCAGGCTTTTCAGATTTTGATACCCAGAGTTTTGACTCTTCACAGTTTGGGCGAAGATCCGTGGACACCCTGACTCCACCAGAACTATCATTTGCGTCAATTGAGAGTGATAGAACATCGGTCTCCCAAGGACCAGGAGTAAGCATTTGAAAAGATAACTTGTGTTTTTGTAAATTGTAAAAGCTGACTCAAAATTGCTAGACCATTCATCTTAATCTATTGATTGAAGACATGAGTTCAAGTAGACTAGGCTAAAATCACTTCTGCAACATATATTTTGTCTGATTGAACCTTTTTATTTATTGAATGACCACAACAAAAAAAGTTGGAATTAGCTACGAACTTTGCTAATTCGTCGCTAAACAGGATTAGTGACAATTTGTGTTGTTTACCTACGGAATTTGTCCATCACTAATTCCTTTATTTCTTAGTAGTGGTCTATAAAAGCAAATTCATTTCTGTTAGTGTCTGTGAAAGAGTTGGTGATAGGATATAAAATCTATAGTTTTCTGTAAAATCTTTTGTGGCTCTTCATTTCATGCATTTAAGAATATTTTGTCCTATATTTACGCCTCTCCTTTGGCTTACAGGATGATCTAGAAGCAGAAATGAGAAGGCTAAAGCAGGAGCTTAAGCAAACGATGGAAATGTATAGTACGGCTTGCAAGGAAGCGCTTTCAGCAAAACAGAAGGCACGATAAAGGGAACTATCATCCTTGCGCACCATCATAATGATAAATACGAATGTACTAACATGCTGTCTGTTGCAGGCGATGGAACTCCAGCGCTGGAAAATGGAAGAACAACGTAGATTAGAAGAGGCACGTTTAGCCGAGGAAGCTGCACTAGCACTTGCGGAGAAGGAAAAGGCAAAGTCTAGAGCAGCCATTGAGCATGCAGAGGCAGCTCAGAGGCTTGCAGAACTAGAATCTCAAAAGAGAATCAGTGCGGAAATGAAAGCTCTGAAAGAAGCAGAAGAGAAGAATAAGATCCTGAATAAGCTTACGCACAATGATTTCAGGTACAGGAAATATACAATCGAGGAGATCGAAGCTGCAACAGACTACTTTGCCCAATCTCGAAAAATTGGAGAAGGAGGCTATGGGCCAGTGTATAAATGCTACCTGGATCACACACCCGTTGCAGTTAAGGTCCTCCGTCCTGATGCAGCGCATGGACGACAACAGTTTCAACAAGAGGTAATTTCAGTAAAATTTTCAAAATATTGTTAGTGAAGTATTTGAAAGAAAGACGGGGTCTTCCAACTAGGACACATTGCAGAAAAATTTAATGATACCCGACCAATGTTGATCATAGATTTCAGGCATGTTTTTGTTTCACAACCCGAGATTCTAATTTCCCCCGGCGGCAACGCCACATAGGGTTAAGAGTGGTCAGTTGAATACAGTATATAAAAAATTATACTATGTATATAGGTCAAAAATTATTTTTATACATATATATTAAAACTTAAACACCCTTAGCCATATTTCTGGTTTTGCCATTGTTTCCGGAAGGGGGGGGGGGGGGATATGTTTATATAATCACAATTCACAAGATTCTTTCTTAGTCTAAAATAACATGCAAAATCTGTTGGGAGATTTTGCTCTATGGTACTTTATAAAGCAGTACGGGAAGTATTTAACTATTACAAGTATTCGAAAGGATAAATAAAGATTTCAATAATTCAACATGAAATCTGAAAATTACAATAGTTATACAAGTAAAACTGGAAATTCCAGTTTTATAGAAGACTGAAAAATATAAATTGGTTTTTGCTGAGTCGAGTGTAGCACTGTCCTTAAGACAATATTGCCCCGTATGTATCCTTTATACGTCCCGGACAATTTGTCTCCCAAGATAAAAAAAGCAATGGAACCCTTGAGCAAAGGAAACTCAAGAGCTACCGTGAAGAATATTGAGTAACGAAATGATGCTTGGAAGTTGTAGGAAGAAAACTATTTCGGTTGTGTATTTTCGTAATCGTTTTTTTCGCATATGTTTATGTATTTTCGTGCATATGTCTTAGTGCTCAACAATGGTGTAAGGGGGTGTTTATATAGGTGATGGAGGGGGCTGAAAATCGCCTAAAAGCGCCTCCATAATAGCCAAATAATGGCCATTATGGAGGTAGTAAAGTCACCAACATAAATGGGAGAAAGACCAACTGTTTTGGCCATTATAGGAGGAGTAATTCAGCCAAAATAAATGGCTGAATTGAGAGCTTGGACGTTTCGATTTGACCGTCGAAATTCCAACTTTCGAAAACTTCGGGACCAAACTCGTACATCTTGAAACTTCGGGGACCAAATCGCACATCCGAAAGAATTCGGTCCAAACTCGTATATCCGAAAACTTCGGGATCAAACCGTACTTCCGGCAAAGTTTTTCGGCCCAAAAAGATAATATCGAAGGCCCACCCACACGGCCCACGCCCACAACCCCACGACCCGTGACCCGTGACCCGTGACCCGTGACCCGTGACCCGTGACCCGTGACCCGTGAACCCGTGAACCCGTGAACCCGAGAACCCGAGAACCCGAACCCGGAACCCGGAACCGGAACCGGACCGGACGGGACGGGCGGGCGGCGGCGGCGCGCGTGTGGTCTTTCCTCGAACCGAAGCACATCTAGGTCCTCCCTCCTTTAAACACATGGGATACCCCTTGGGGTCCCAAACCCCAAACCAATTTCGAATCTTATATACACAACAATTCTTTCTTCCTCTACCGATGAGGGAGAATTACACACAATACCACACTTTCCATGCTTCAAACACCTTACTTCGTGAACCAATATCTCTTTCATTTCTCAATGAAATTTGACGATTCTTGGCCCTACGGTTATCTACGTACTTAGTAGATCATGCATGTGTGAAGAACCGGATTCTCCAACATACGTTACACTAGTGTTTAAGCCGTTAAAGTTGGTCGGTCGCAACTCCCGCCAAAGGCAAATTTCCAACAATCCCCTCTTGAAAGAGATTTTGGCGCACTCACATGGTGTCTTTTCATTTCAAAGCAATATTTCGGCGGACCGATGTTGCATAAGGAGAGGTAGCCTCGCTTTGAACCTTCCATAGTTGAATACCATCGGACTTACTTTCGCGCGGTGAACGTGATGTCTTGAACCGTCGTTGTTTAGTGTAAGCCAAGACAACGGTACCAACACAACAAATTCCCTTACTCTCTTCTTCGTAATGTTTTATCCGTTTTGGCCATGGACAACGTCTTGGATTCTTAAGTGCGTTCAATTTGAGGCGGCCCGTCCTCGCACTTAAATAGGTGGTCTCCTACAAGGTATCCCGCTATACCCCACTTCACAAGTGTTAGGAACCATTAAAAGTTTCCCAAAGACCTAACCTCAACTCGTTGAGGATCATTACAGTTTTGAAAACTTAACCTTTACCTGCATCTGCAGATAGCACTTAACGTCTATCGCGGAACGGCTTTGGATTTGGTGTTTCTTTTCGAAATCACTATCCGAAGTGCTCATGCTTCGACCGAAGCGATCAACCGAACCTTTACAACTTAGTTTTCCCATTGAACCAAATTACCGGGATCTCCGGTTCGTAAGGTTGGGTTTCCACCGTATTGGTCCGTATATTTTGGGTTTTAAGCCCATTCCCCTAGACAAAGAACACTTGATCTCCGGGTAGTCCCTTAGTTTGTAAACAAGGAAGTGACACCCGTGATGATCAACCGCCATACGGTCTTATGTCTCCGACGGATCCCGACAGATATGTCCAGACGCCGTCATCCGTGTCCTTCCTAAAGCCGACCGGCTAGCCACGGTGTAGAACCGTCGAAGGCACGGGTTTCTCCCAATAAGGGACGTCCTCTAATGAGTCGTGAAGTTACTCAACTTCTTTCATGCTTTGTATAAAGCGATAAACTCCGATACCATCATGAATCGGTTGATGCAAGCTTGATTAGAGGATTTTCCAAGAACCACCATACACATTTACTTGTGGCTTTGGTGTTCTTCGGATCCGATGTCCGGTTGCATCACCGTGTTCTCTCGAACCGCTGGACATCCGTAATACTATAATCCGTAGATAAGCGAATAATTCGATATCGTCATATCCGACTTAACGCCTTCTATTGATCATGTATTAAGATCATCGTGAACCTTAGTTCAATCGATCCGTTTGTTGGACGATACTGTGTCGGTTGTAGTGTGTACAATACATTGAACTACACGTGACCCGAGCATATCGCTCCTTGTCTATGGGTGCACCATGATTCCAATCGTTCTATGATTCATATCCATTGGTGGCTTCAACGAGACTCGTCAACTATCGACCAGTCCGTTAGATGTCTTAGAAATCCAATTCCTAAGATGTCATCTCGTGATACTCATATCTTTCATATCGAGACTTTGTTTCAATATGATTTTCACTCTAAGACCGTTGGTTTTCCAACCGTTGGCTTTCTAACTTCGAGTCAATGTTTCGTGATCGATTCATTGTTTCGTTTTATCCGAGACTTTCAGACCAAAATGTTAACATTTCGTGGACCAAAATGAAAGTTCGGAAGAAGCCCAACAGTTCAAACAAACCAATTCGATCCTCTTCTTCAAACTCTCCGGTTTGGAAGGCTATTTCAACACCCATGCCATGTAAGATTACAATGGCCCTGGATGTGAAGCTACTCACGTGGGAGCAATTTTTACAACCCAAAGGTTCTTTTCCCGGAGGAAGATTAACCATTACACAAGTATGGTTCTATATATAGAATCTATTTCTCCCTTTAGCTTCTTTCCAAAGCAGTGCTTTTGGAGATGACAATTCTTTGTCAATTGTCCATGGTTCGTTCTCAACCATACACGCTAGAAGGACTGGAACAAGTCTTTGTCCCCTCTTTGCTCCGTCTTGGTTCAACATCTAGAATCCCTGAGTTCTGCAGATCCGGAATATTAAGTTCCGGATAGACAAGAACTTTCGAGTCATGAAGATACGGAACGTCTAGTTCCGGACAGTCAAAGCCCTCGCGGGTTCTTGTTAACCTTGAGCAATTACTCCTTTTTCCTTTTCCAAGGAAAGTTATCTCCAAAGAATTCAAGATTCTTTGACGCCAAGAGGCGATCAACACTATCGTTATTTGCGGATCCAAAGGATATGCAATCTACGCCTTAGGTCGAACTTGACCTGTTTCGGTAGCCCATCTTTTACCAAGCTACCCCTCATAATTTGGGCGTACGACTTTGCGCTTGGCTAACACCGTTAGATCGAGGTGAGAAATGAACATTCGTTTAATGAACGATGCTTCACATTCTCCCCCTCTATCACTACGAATTTCTCAATCCGTAGGCTTAGTTAATTTTCAAATTCTGCTTTGTAGCGCTTATCCGCTTCAACAACTTCATCTTTGCTTTTCAACAAACAAAGGATTCCATACGTTGTACTATCATCAATGAAGATCACAACGTACTTGTCTCCCCCCTCTATTTTGTATAAACTTCAAATCACCCAAGTAGGTGTGACTGAGTTCTAGAGGAGCGGTGCTTCTTTCGCTATTCCGTTGACGGAATTTAGAAAGGTGATTTTGTCTCTTCATCTACCTCACATTTATTTTGAGGGTTTATGTCGATGTAAGGCAACAATCTCAACATCGTTAGCTTTTGAATGACTTGCTATTTAACGTGTCTTAATCTATGATGTCATAGATGCACGGATTACAAATATATCATTCATTTGGCTATAGACATATTGTACCATTCTTAGTTATTACGGACCTGTTGGACTAGTCTCAAATCAGATTTGACCAACAACGTCCTTTAACCAAGTTAGGAACATGTATCACCTCTTTTAGAGTGATCTCATTCCTTGAAGTCCTATTGAGGACAACCTCTCAAACCCCTTTGATTTTAGAGGTGGCGTTGCTTCACATGAACAACCTTTTGCCCGTGGTTAGGGCGTAACCGGATCATATGTGATCTCGATACTCGGGTCCACTCTAGTTGCTTTGGCAGACTGAGTGTCCAATTTCTTTACTGCCTTTATTTAGGCCTTCAGATCATTTAGGACCTGGAAACTCTGGCCTACCTTACTAGGTGTCCATTACTTTTCCTATGAAATGAATTCTGGCACCACTCCAGTCGCCCGGAGGCTTTATATGACTGAGTGTCCAATATCATCATATCAAAGGAATTTTGGCCCACTCCAGTCGCCCGGAGGCTTTATATGACTGAGTGTCCAATATCATCCTATGAAGGATCTTCTTGCCAAATAGTATGACATGTGCTCAACGTCTTTAGCTTTTAGTCTTCTTCCGTTATGATTGGTGCCCAGATAATTCTTGGCGCTTACTTAAGTGTGGTAACAGTTTTCGCACAGTTAGTGGATCTCTCTCCATCATATGTGCGAACATACTTTACACACTTTTAACTATTAAACTTAAAAGAACCGATATTTTTAAGTCATTTACAAAATCCAATCTTTAAACGGGAAAGAAGAAGAGATTAAACTTCTGATTTTTTTTTTTAAAGCGTAAGGAATATAAATTAATTTTATATTCCTCCTTACTTTAATTTATTTTTAATCAGACATAATTTAATCTTTATTCTTGACAAGTAAGAAAAATACTTATCATTTAATCCTTATTCTTGACAAGTAAGAAAAATACTTATTCCAATTTCGGATTCTGGCTCACTTCAGTCACTTCATCGACCGAGTGTCCATTTCCTTCTCACCATTATTCGGATCCTTTGTCCTGGGACAGATATAGGCCTTCTCGCTACAAGATAGAATAGCATCTTCGCCTTCTCCTCTTGTCCCAGTTGACATCCTCGTGCTCACGTGAGCGCTTGTTCCCACCAGTCTTTGTAGCGGTGAGACCATGAACACGTTCATCATCATCACTCTCTTCTACCGTAAAACCATTTCCATATCCAGATTTGGTCACACAACTTTTGACCGACATCTTTCGAACACTAATAGTAATACAATACAAATATTGTCTTAAGTTGTGGGAGATTTTGCTCTATGGTACTTTATAAAGCAAAGACGGGAAGTATTTAACTATTACAAGTATTCGAAAGGATAAATAAAGATTTCAATAATTCAACATGAAATCTGAAAATTACAATAGTTATACAAGTAAAACTGGAAATTCCAGTTTTATAGAAGACTGAAAAATATAAATTGGTTTTTGCTGAGTCGAGTGTAGCACTCTGTCCTTAAGACAATATTGCCCCGTATGTATCCTTTATACGTCCTGGACAATTTGTCTCCCAAGATAAAACAGCAATGGAACCCTTGAGCAAAGGAAACTCAAGAGCTACCGTGAAGAATATTGAGTAACGAAATGATGCTTGGAAGTTGTAGGAAGAAAACTATTTCGGTTGTGTATTTTCGTGCACTGTTTTTCTGCATATGTTTATGTATTTTCGTGCATATGTCTTAGTGCTCAACAATGGTGTAAGGGGGTGTTTATATAGGTGATGGAGGGGGCTGAAAACTGCCTAAAAACTGCCTCCATAATAGCCAAATAATGGCCATTATGGAGGTAGTAAAGTCACCAACATAAATGGGAGAAAGACCAACTGTTTTGGCCATTATAGGAGGAGTAATTCAGCCAAAATAAATGGCTGAATTGAGAGCTTGGACGTTTCTGATTTGACCGTCGAAATTCCAACTTTCTGAAAACTTCAGGGACCAAACTGTACATCTTGAAACTTCAGGGACCAAACTGCACATCTGAAAGAATTCTGGTCCAAACTGGTATATCTGAAAACTTCGGGATACCCCTTGGGGTCCCAAACCCCAAACCAATTTCGAATCTTATATACACAACAATTCTTTCTTCCTCTACCGATGAGGGAGAATTACACACAATACCACACTTTCCATGCTTCAAACACCTTACTTCGTGAACCAATATCTCTTTCATTTCTCAATGAAATTTGACGATTCTTGGCCCTACGGTTATCTACGTACTTAGTAGATCATGCATGTGTGAAGAACCGGATTCTCCAACATACGTTACACTAGTGTTTAAGCCGTTAAAGTTGGTCGGTCGCAACTCCCGCCAAAGGCAAATTTCCAACAAAATCATAAATGGACTGCTACAATTAATTGTCAGCACATACGTAAAGCATGGGCAAATCTTCAGAGTGGTTTGATTAGTAACTGTCAAAAAATAAGCCAAGAGCTTTATAGTCACTAGACAAAATTTGATAATCCCCCATAATTGAATGTTGGTATGTTGATTGACCACATTATGTTTAACAGCGAGGACAATTAGAATCCTAGAGTTAGAACTAGGAACCAATGTTCTCTATGTGATGAAAACTATAATGCATAAATATTAACTTAGTCAATTGTGCAAGCTTTTCTCTAAAGTGAGTATACTACAACCTAAATTCAAAAACTTTTATCTTGCGCTGCAGGTTGAAGTTTTGAGCTGCATACGGCATCCTCACATGGTGCTTCTTCTAGGAGCGTGTCCAGAATACGGGTGCTTAGTATATGAGTTTATGTCTAATGGAAGCTTAGAAGACCGTTTATTCCATCAAGGAAAGACACCACCGCTTTCTTGGCAGCAGAGGTTTCGGATTGCTGCTGAAATAGCTACTGGTCTGCTTTTCTTACACCAGAGCAAACCAGAGCCATTAGTGCACCGTGATCTAAAGCCGGGCAACATTTTGCTGGATCGTAACTTTGTGAGTAAGATTAGTGATGTTGGCTTAGCGCGGCTTGTCCCTCCATCGGTTGCAGACACTGTCACTCAATATAGAATGACATCAACTGCTGGAACTTTTTGCTATATCGATCCTGAATATCAGCAAACGGGCATGCTTGGCGTAAAATCTGATGTATACTCCCTAGGGATCATATTCTTGCAGATATTAACTGCCAAGCCGCCAATGGGATTGACTCATTATGTTGAAATGGCAATGGAGAAAGGAACCTTCAATGAAATGCTTGATCCAGCTATTCATGATTGGCCCGTCGGTGAGGCTATGCGTCTTGCCAATTTATCGTTACAATGCTCTGAGCTAAGGAGAAAAGACAGACCGGATCTTGGAAAGGTCGTTTTGCCAGAGTTAGAAAGATTGAGAGAGCTTGCTCAAGAAAACACATGCCCATCACTTATGTATAATCCAAATGTCTCGCCAAATCATAGCCAAGTTTACCTCTCCCGGGTAAGTCAACATGCATAAATTACAAGTTTAACTTTTATACACTGTTAATTCACCTAAAATATAAAGTTCATAAAAAGTGATATTAGTAACTTGGACAACAAGCTAAGATACCTACTACAACAGATTAAAATATATTGATCGTGTAAACCTTCTTTACACTCTCAGCGTATACACGGTACATCATAAAGTAAATTTCATTTAGATCTTGATGAACAAGGTAGTTTCTACTTTTGGCTTGACACATTTTTCACCATGATCTCTGCAGGACAAGTTAAGTTACCCAAATACAGCGCCGTCAAGCTACGAGAGCTCGAGGAGCCAATGAAGCACAGGGTCCTAATGGATGAGAATTTTTTGTTCTGAAGTTTTAATATGAGAATTTTTTTCTTATAAGAAAATATCAAAAACTAAATGTTCTGCTAGTATAGGACTTGCCCTCCTCTTTGGTTCTATAATTTGTTAACATTTTGTTCCTCTTTCCACCATGTATATGCTTTTAAATAGCCCCTATTTACATTTTGTACAGATTGGGGCAAAGATAAGATTTTTGTTTGTTTGTATACACTATAATTCTATTTCTTTCATCTCCACAGATTTGGTTTAAAGAGAAGAAGAAATGTTTTGTTTGTACATGCTATAATTCTATTTCTTTCATCTTAACTTTGGTGTTTTCTGCTAATAACATAAACTCTACACTGAAAAATCTGCAATGTGATCCAAAAATTAAATTGTCAAATGAAACACATTTTTCTTCTATTAGAGATATGAAAATCTTGTTATGGAATCGAAGGAACGGGAAAGAAAATCGAAGAAAGGTTGAACAAAAATTCATTGCATTGATTTATTACATTGTTTCTTGCATTGAAAATAAAGGACTACATCTATATTTATAGAAAACTAAAAGGAATAAATAAATTAAATATATTATTTTCCATACTAAACTAAAAGGAAACTAATATTCTATAATTAACGTAGTAACTAGACTTAGAAGGAAACTAAACGTTCTACAATATTAAATAGACTAAAAAGGAGAGTAAATATTTGAATTTCAATCTTTGTGATACTGACAGAACATATTAATTTTGAACTAATTGAAATGTACATTTTAATTTCCTTACTTACAAATATTTAAAAAATTATCAAAATTTTCAGTCATTTCACCCCTTAATTATTGACTCATGTGCTATATTAAACTAGTATGTAGTATTGTCATTCCATATTTGACAGTAATATATTTATAAAACAATTAATACAACAATAATATACCCAGTGAAGTCCCACAACGTGGGGTTTGGGGAGAGTAGAGTGTACGCAGACTTTAACTCTACCTTGGTAGGTAGAGCGACTGTTTTCGAGAGACCCTCAGCTCAAAACAAAGCATAAGCACAAGCAAAGCAAGAGAAACGGTCAGACCCGGACAAGAAATTTAAACCAGTATGAAAATACTGGTATCAAATGCGAATAAGTCATGCTAGCATTCTGAAAAAGAAGCAGTAACTAATGCAGATACATAAGATAAATAAAGTACACTAAATAACACATAGCATAGAGAAATCAAACGCTACTATAAAGCAATACTGCGCCTACTAGTATGAAAGTCTAAGCGGACCTACAATAATAACACTACAACTAACAGTTTGTAAGCGTAAGTAGGGCTACGCTCGACTAATTACTACCCTTCCTTTCTACGCTAATCTGTGTCCTCCACAACCTCATATCTAAGGTCATTTCCTCAGTCAGTTGCATCTGTGTCATATCGCGTCTAATCACCTCTCCCCAATACTTTTTCGGCCTATACCTCTCACACCTCCACACTGGTGCATTTGTGTCTCTCATTTTTCACATGCCCAAATCATCTCAACCCCGCTTCCCGCATCTTATCCTACACCGAGGCCACTCTCACTCTGTCCCGGATATCATCATTTCTAATTCTATCCCTCGTTGTATGCCCACACATCCATCTCAGCATCCTCATATCCGCAACTTTCATCTTTTGGATGTACAAAGTCTTGACTAGCCAACACTTCACCCCATACAACATAGTCGGTCTAACCACCAACCTGTAGAACTTGCCTTTAATTTTTTGTGGAACCTTTTTATTGCACAAGACTCCAGATGCGAACCTTCATTTCATCCACCCTGCCCCAATACAACATACTATTTTCTACATAAAGCTAATCCGGAATACACATTTTAATTAACGTAAGGTCAAATATGATAAATCATACATTATAAGAAACTTAGAATTTATCGGAACCAAAATACTACTAGTAAGATTTCTTGCAATTAATTGAAGGGTGCATGTCTTCTCCAATTTGTGTAGAAATAACATCAATGGTGTCCGAGCCGGTTAGAGAGCTTTACGCAACTGAAATCCGAAACAAATCGAGAGCTCATAACTATGCTATTAAACAAATATACCCGACCACCCTCATGAAACATGAAAATGGACCACACATCCACATGGTGTTTAGGTACAAACAAAAAGAATGTATGACTCATCATCCCCTTCTTTCTACTTCACAGCTATAAATACTTAATTTTTTCCCCAAATCCTCCACATTTACGTCTCCTCAAATTCATTCTTGAAAAGGTACTGCCTTTATTCCATTTTGAACATCAAACATATATTTAGTAAGTCTCTTCTTCATCTCCATTTTTCTTTTTTCTTTTTTCTGTTTTTTTCTTTTCTGGGTATACATTTTAGTTTATCCACACCTCTTAAAAATTGCAAACTCTTCTTGATTATGTAAATAAGAATAATTTTGGAAGAATAAATTTAATTTCTTGAAAAGCCTAAAACAAACACTTACTATTTTATTGAACGGAGAGAGTACTATATTTTCAAAGTTTCTTGATTTTCCCTCTTTTTCTTTTTCCCTATTTATACTATCTAGAATTAGGGTTTTGTTAATCTCACTCTTTTAGCTAAATGTGCAAAATCATTTCTTATTGTAATGCTTGGACATTGTGGTTAAACACTTGTATATTGTGCTTTAGAGCTTGTACATTGCGTTATAGTGCTTGTACATTGTGGTTTACCTTTTACTAGCATACGTTTGTGCGGCTTTATAGTTACAAAACAGTTCTTTTTGTTGGTTTTGGTTTTTTCTTGTTTTAGCTGTTACTTTTATGTAGTAGTATCTATTTTTGGAAATAAAGTAGCTTTTTTTTTTTTTGTTTCTATAACAAACAATCCCCTTTAACCTTTTTGGTACATTACATACACTGACAAATAGAAAAGAACCAAATACAGTTGTATTTTGTTAAAATTTCACCTTTTTGTGCTTTAGAACTTGTACAGTGTGTTTTAGTGCTCGTACATTGTGGTTTTACCTTTTACTAGCACATTTTTGTTTGGCTACAAAACAATTTTTTTTGGGAATGCAATTTGTGCTTTTGGAACAGTTTGTTTAGGGAAGTTATATTTTTTGGCTATTACTTTTATGGAAAATAGAAACTACTAGTAAATATTTATTTTAGGAAATAAAGTAGCTGTTTTTTTGCTTCTATAACAAGCAGGCCCCTTTAACCTTTTTGGTACATTACATACAAAATGACAAATAGAAAAGAACCAAATACAGTTGTATTTTGTTGATGTTTTTTGTCCTACTCTGAAGTGATGTCATTTTCTTTAATGGGGACAGAAGTAAAATTTGGTCTTTATCTCTAATGGGGACATAAGTAACATTTGGAAATAAAATTTGTTTGCAGTAATTTTTGGTTTTATTGTTTGTCTCGTTTGCATGTATCTTGCTATTGTGCTATCTTATTTTTACTTGTTAGCTTGCTTCAAACGCTTTCCCTTCTTTCGAATCGAGGGTCCATCGGAAATAGTCTCTCTAACCACGAAGGTAGGGGTAAGGTCTTGGTACATCTTACCCTCCCCAGACTCCACTTGAGATTATACTGGGTACGTTGTCGTTGTTGTTGTATTGTTTTTCTTGAGTAATCCATATCATATTTTTGGTGGATGTGAATATTGAGTAATCCATATTATGGTTAATAATGCAGCTCTTAGCTTAAAGAAGCTTTCACAATCATGGTATTCTGGATCTTTGGCTATGGCTCCTTGGTATGGAATCCAAGTTTTGAGTATGATGAGAAAATGATAGGTTACATCAAGGATTACAAGCGTGTATTTGATCTTGGTAGGTTTCTCTTACGCTTTGCTTCAAAGTTGATATTTGTTCATAGAAAGGTTAATTTGATGTTAATTGTGTTTATGTGGATGTATCAGCTTGCATTGATCACAGAGGTACAGCAGAACACCCTGCAAGAACTTGCACCTTGGAAGAAAGTGAAGGATCTATTTGCGTAAGTGGATTTGAAGGGAGCTGGTAAAGTTGCTGCCATGTGACCAGGAGGTCATAGGTTCAAGCCGTGGAAATAATCTCTTGCAGAAATGCAAGGTAAGGCTGCGTACAATAGACCCTTGTGGTCCGGCCCTTCCCCGGGCCCCGTGCATAGTGGGAGCTTAGTGCACCGGGCTGGCCTTTTTTTTTTTACTTTCTTTACCTGCAGAGTATAATCTATTCAACATGAATATGACTTTTTGCAGAAATGTTACATTTATTACTGTCTCTTTAATGTTCTGAAGATGTGTTCCTTTTGTTGTCATAAATTGTATAATATAGTCTCTTGACAAACAAATCACAATACAAGATGCAGTTGTGTTGCATCCTCATGTAGTGAGAACAAAAGCTCTGAATATAATCGCTGCACTCCTGTCAGTGATTTAGACTATGATTGTGGTTAGTGTTGTAATATGTTGATATTGAATTCTTGTTGTTTTTCAATCTCTCGCAGAATGTTCTTGCCATTGTTTGTGTCAATTTACTAATATGTGCATGTTCTTTCAGTGGGGTGCTGTTTATTGTGTGCGAGGAGGGCCCGAAAAGGAAAAGAAGGCAATGGAGGTATGTTAGTAATTCTGTAATTACCTCTCGTATTGTTCAAGGTTGTTACATTTTGTTTACAGATCCACTCGTAGCACTTGCACTTCTTGACTCTGATGTTGGATCTTTAATCTATACTTTACAGTATCTTGAAAGAAGAGAGTGTGAGTACGATAGCAAAACCTTAGTAGAATTCTACACGGTAAGTCAATAATGTGTTTGAGTTTTTATTGCATTTCTTCACTGAATGGAAGCGACATACGATGTCCAACAAAGTAAGCGGGGAATTAGCTAACTGGTAAAGATGCTCATTATGTTCTCTTTTTTGTGTCTATCAGGAAGAAGACTCTGCTCAGCCAGCTTTAACAGGAGTAATAGTGTAAGTTCTTTAGCTGCACTCATGCTTTCTCTTGTCTCACCCCCGCTCAAGTGCAAAAACATCATAAAGTTAATGTGGACAAAAAGCACATCGAGTTGATTGTTTTAATTTTTCATTTCAGGTTTACATCCACTCCTGACAAAGTGAATAATAAGTATTATCTAGGTCCTGCTCCATTGGAAGAGATGGCCTGGTAAAGATCATGTTTCCTTATTTTTCATCTCCCTAAGTAATCTATTGTCTGAATACAACTACTACTTAATCCGTAACTGATTTCCATATCCGTCTGCAGGCAAATTGCTACTGCTCACGGTCCCTGTGGCGACAACAGAGAATACATATTCAAAATGGAGAAGGCTTTGTATGATATTGGTCACGAAGATGATTATATCATAGAGCTGGCAAATGAAGTGCGGAAAGTTTGTGAAATCGTGAATTCTGGGATTCAGAAGGAGAAGAAGTTAATTGGTTCTGCCCACATCCCACTCAAAACCAAAACTTCTTCACCTGTGAAAATCTTTTCCTTGCCAGAAGCTGTAGTTGCTGTTGCCGCAGACTAATGAAGAAGAAAACTCTCAGGAAGAGAATGATTATTGTTGAGGAATAAGTAGGAGTTCACTGTGAGAATTGTAGGAGAGTTCTAAGTTATTTTTTTCTTACTTTGACAAGACTAATGTAGTGGCATTGCTGTTGAATTTTATTCCAAAACTTACACGTTTGATCCTATGTTTCTTGTTAGTAGGCCTTGTTTCCAAGCACTCAATTCAGCCATTTATTTTGGCTGAATTACTCCTCCTATAATGGCCAAAACAGTTGGTCTTTCTCCCATTTATGTTGGTGACTTTACTACCTCCATAATGACCATTATTTGGCTATTATGGAGGCAGTTTTCAGGCAGTAAACAGCCCCTCCCTCTCCTATATAAACACCTCATTGCACCATTGTTGAGCACTAAGACATATGCACGAAAATACACAACCAGAAAAAATCTTCTTCCTACAACTTCCAAGCATCATTTCGTTATTCAATATTCTTCACGGTAGCTCTTGAGTTTCTTTTGCTCAAGGGTTCCATTGCTGTTTTATCTTGGGAGACAAATTGTCCAGGACGTATAAAGGATACATACGGGGCAATATTGTCTTAAGGACAGAGTGCTACACTCGACTCAGCAAAAAACAATTTACATTTTTCCGTCTTCTACAAAACTGGAATTTTCAGTTTTTCTTGTGTAACAATTGTAATTTTCAGATTTCATGTTGAATTATTGAACTCTTTATTTATCCTTTCGAATACTTGTAATAGTTAAATACTTCCCGTATTGCTTTATAAAGTACCATAGAGCAAATCACCCAACAACTTAAGACAATACCTGTATTGTATTACTATTAGTATTCGAAAGATGTCGGTCAAAAATTGTGTGACCAAATCTGGATATGGAAATGGTTTTCTGGTAGAAGAGAGTGATGATGATGAACGTGTTCATGGTGTCACCGCTACCAAGACTTGGTGGAAACAAGCGCTCTCGAGAGCACGAGGATGTCAACCGGGACAAGAGGAGAAGATCGAAGATGTTATTCTATCTTGTAGCGAGAAGGCCTATATCCGTCCCGGACAAAGGATCCGAATAATGGTGAGAAGGAAATGGACACTCAGTCTGATGAAGTGACTGAAGTGAGCCAGAATCCGAAATTGGGATAAGTATTTTTCTTACTTGTCAAGAATAAGGACTAAATGATAAGTATTTTTCTTACTTGTCAAGAATAAAGATTAAATGATGTCTGATTAAAAAAAAAAATAGATTAAAGTAAGGAGGAATATGAAAATAATTTATATTCCTTACGCTTTAACAAATCAGAAGTTTAATCTCATCTTCTTTCCCGTTTAAAGATTGGATTTGGTAAACGACTTAAAAAGATCCGTTCTTTTAAGTGTAATAATTAAAAGTGTGTAAAGTATGTCGCACATACAATGGAGAAAGATCCACTGATTGTGCGAAAACTGTTACTACTCTTAAGTAAGCGCCAAAGAACTATCTAGGCACCAATCATAACGGAAGAAGACTAAAAGCTAAAGACGTTGAGCCTGTCATACTATTTGGTAGAAGATCCTTCATAGGATGATATTGGACACTCAGTCACACAAAGCCTCCGGGCGACTGGAGTGGGCCAAAATTCCTTAGATATGATGATATTGGACACTCAGTCATATAAAGCCTCGGGGCGACTGGAGTGGTGCCAGAATTCATTTCATAGGAAAAGTAATGGACACCTAGTAAGGTGGGCCAGAGTTTCCAGGTCCTAAATGATCTGAAGGCCTAAATAAAGGCAGGAAAGAAATTGGACACTCAGTCTGCCAAAGCAACTGGAGTAGGCCAGAGTATCTAGATCACATATGATCCGGTTACGCCCTAACCACGGGCAAGAGGTTGTTCATGTGAAGCAACGCCACCTCTAAAGTAGAAGGGGTTGGAGAGGTTGTCCTCAATAGGACTTCATGGATTGTGATCACTCTAAGATGAGGTGATACATATTCCAAACTTGGTTAAGGGACGCTGTTGGTCAAGCTGGTTTGAGATTAGTCCAACAGGTCCGTAATAACTAAGAGTGGTACAAAAAGTTTATAGCCAAATGAATGATATATTGTAATCCGTGCATCTGTGACATCATAGATTAAGACACGTTAAATAGCAAGTCATTCAAAAGCTAACGATGTTGAGATTGTTGCCTACTGTCGACATAAACCCTCAAAATGAATGTGAGGTAGACGAAGAGGCAAAATCACCTTTCCAAATTCCGTCAAGGGAATAGCGAAAGAAGCACCGCTCCTCTAGAACTTAGTCACACCTACTTGGGTGATTTGAAGTTTATACAAAATAGAGGGGGGAGACAAGTAAATTGTGATCTTCATTGATGATGGTACAACGTATGGAATCCTTTGTTTGTTAAAAAGCAAAGATGAAGTTGTTGAAGCAGATAAGCGCTACAAAGCGAAGTTGAATATCAACTAAGCCTACGGATTGAGAAATTCGTAGTGATAGGGAGAATGTGAAGCATCGTTCATTAAACGACCGCTCATTACTCACCTCGCCTAACGGTGTTAGCCAAGCGCAAACCCGTACGCCTAAATTATGTAGGGCAAGGCGATCCTTACCGCTAATGCGATTCTCAACGAACTCCGCATAAGGATAAGGATAAGGATAACTCTCCGTGTGAGACATGGAAATGACCTCACATACAAAAGTTGTGATGTGGGATGGCTTGGTAGAAGTTGGACTACCGAGACAGGTCAAGTTCGACCTAAGACTGTAGATTGCATATCCACCGGATCTGTAAATAACGATAGTGCTTGATCGCCTCTTGGCATCAAAGAATGCTTTGAATTCTTTTAAGATAGCTTTCCTTGAAAAAAGGAAAAAATGAGTAATTGCTCAAGGTTAACAAGAACCCACGAGGGCCTGACTGTCCGGAACTAGACGTTCCGTATCTACAGGACTCGAAAGTTGCCGGCTATCCGGAACTTAATATTCCGATCCGTGTAATTCGGGGATTCTAGATGTTGAACCGAGACAGAGCAAAGAAGGGGACAAAGACTTGTTCCAGTCCTTCTAGCTTGTATGGTTAATAATGAACCATGAACAATTAACAAATAATTGTTATCTCCAAAACGCATTTTGCTTTGGAAAGAAGCTAAAGGGAGAAAGAGATTCTATATATAGAACCATACTTGTGTAATGGTTAATCTTCTTCCGGAAAAGAACCTTTGGGTTGTAAAATGTGCTCCCTTGTGAGTAGCTTAACATCCAGGGCCATTGTAGTCTTGCGTGGCATGGATGTTGAACTAGCCTTCCCAACCGGAGAGTTGGAAGAAGAGAATCGAGTTAGTTTCTTTGAACTGTTGGGCTTCTTCACGAACTTTCGGTTTGGTCCACGAAATGTTTACATTTTAGTCTGAAAGTTTCAGATAAAACGAAACAATGAATCGACCACGAAACATTGGCTCGAAGTTAGAAAGCCAACAGTTGGAAAACCAACGATCGAGAGTGAAAATCATATTGAAACAAAGTCTCGATATGAAAGATATGTGTATCACTGAGATGACTTCTTAGGAATTGGATTTCTAAGACATCTAACGGATTGGTCAATAGTTGACGAGTCTCGTTGAAGCCACCAATGGATATGAATCATAGAAGCGATTGGAATCATGGTGCACCCATAGACAAGGAGCGATATGCACGGGTCACGTGTAGTTCAATGTATTGTACACACTACAACCAACCTGGTATTGTCCTACAAACAGATCGGTTGAACTAAGGTTCACGATGATCTTAATACATAATCAATAGAAGGCGTTAAGTCGGATATGACGATATACGAATTATTCGCTTATCTACGGATTATTGTATTACGGATGTCCAGCGGTTACGGGAGAACACGGTGATGCAACCGGACATCGATCGAAGAACACCAAAGCCACAAGTAAATGTGTATGGTGGTTCTTGGAAAAATCCTCTAAGCAAACTTGCATCGGCCGATTCATGATGGAATCGGAGTTTATCGCTTTATACAAAGCATGAAAGAAGTTGAGTAACTTCACGGCTCCTTAGAGGACGTCCCTTATTGGGAGAAACCCGTGCCTTGAGCAGTTATACGTCGTGGCTAGCCGGTCGGCTTTAGGAAGGACACGGATGACGGCGTCGGACATATCTGTCGGGATCCGTCCGAGACATAAGACCGTATGGCGAGTTGATCATCACGGGTGTCACTTCCTTATTTACTAACTAAGGGACTACCCGGAGATCAAGTTTTCTACGCTGTCTAGGGGAATGGGCTTAAAACCCAAAATATACGGACCAATACGGTGGAAACCCAACCTTACGAACCTGGAGATCCCGGTAATTTGGTTCAATGGGAAAACTAAGTTGTAAAGGTTCGGTTGATCGCTTCGGTGGAAGCATGAGCACTTCGGATAGTGATTTCGAAAAGAAACACCAAATCCAAAGTCGTTCCGCGATAGACGTTAAGTGCTATCTGCGGTATGGGTAAAGGTTAAGTTTTCAAAACCGTAATGATCCTCAACAGTTGAGGTTAGGTCTTTGGGAAACTTTTAATGGTTCCTAACACTTGTGAAGTGGGGTATAGCGGGATACCTTGTAGGAGACCAACTATTTAAGTGCGAGGACGGGCCGCCTCAAATTGAACGCACTTAAGAATCCAAGACGTTGTCCATGGCCAAAACGGACAAAACATTACGAAGAAGAGAGTAAGGGAATTTGTTGTGTTGGTACCGTTGTCTTGGCTTACACTAAACAACGACGGTTCAAGACATCACGTTCACCGCGCGGTAAGTAAGTCCGATGGTATTCAACTATGGAAGGTTCAAAGCCGAGGCTACCTCTCCTTATGCAACATCGGTCCCGAAATATTCTTTGGAAATGAAAAGACACCATGTGAGTGCGCCAAAATCTCTTTCAAGAGGGGATTGTTGGAAATTTGCCTTTGGCGGGAGTTGCGACCGACCAACTTTAACGGCTTAAACACTAGTGTAACGTATGTTGGAGAATCCGGTTCTTCACACATGTATGATCTACTAAGTACGTAGATAACCGTAGGGCCAAGAATCGTCAAATTTCATTGAGAAATGAAAGAGATATTGGTTCACGAAGTAAGGTGTTTGAAGCATGGAAAGTGTGGTATTGTGTGTAATTCTCCCTCATCGGTAGAGGAAGAAAGAATTGTTGTGTATATAAGATTCGAAATTGGTTTGGGGTTTGGGACCCCAAGGGGTATCCCATGTGTTTAAAGGAGGGAGGACCTAGATGTGCTTCGGTTCGAGGAAAGACCACACGCGCGCCGCCGCCGCCCGCCCGTCCGTCGGTCGGTTCGGTTCCGAGTTCGGGTTCTCGGGTTCACGGGGCCGTGGGTCTTCGATATTATCTTTTTGGGCCAGAAAACTTTGCCGGAAGTACGGTTTGATCCCGAAGTTTCAGATATACGAGTTTGGACCGAATTCTTTCGGATGTGCGAGTTTGGTCCCCGAAGTTTCAAGATGTACGAGTTTGGTCCCCGAAGTTTCCGGAAAATCAGAATTTCGACGGTCAAAAACAGAAATGCCAAGCACTCAATTCAGCCATTTATTTTGGCTGAATTACTCCTCCTATAATGGCCAAAACGGTTGGTCTTTCTCCCATTTATGTTGGTGACTTTACTACCTCCATAATGGCCATTATTTGGCTATTATGGAGGCGCTTTTGTTGAATTATTTCTTTCTTGAATTAGTAAACTATGAAGCTGGAATTTGGCCAAAGAATAAATTTACTGCTAACGACATGATAACCACTGCCATTATTGTTCTTTGTAAGAAACATGGGATCGTGAGCTCAAGTAGCCTACATGTTGAAGTTCATGACTGGAATTTGAGCAAGTTGCCCTACAAAATACATGACTGCCTCGCTTCCTCACTCTATTGCAGCCTCTTGTAATTCCATGCTGCCAATCTACCTAAGCCTGTGCTGGTCGTCCTTAGAGCATTTGAAAGTCTAAAAGTCAACACTATTGATCGTGGCGAAGTCAAGAATTTCACTGAGATATTCAAAACTTAATGTATCTCTATATAAAAAAAATTAATAGCTATACCGATGCTACCAAATAAGGGGAGTTTCTTTGTAGTGTTGTCATATAACTTATCTTGTTTTTTTGTCTAACCACGCCGCTTGCTGGATTATTCATCCAATCAAGTATATAAAGTATAAATTTAGAGCATCTGAAACTCATCACTGACGAGCAAGGGACTTCCATTGAAGTGTTGTCACCATAGCTTGTGATTAGAAGAGCAACTCGTTCTCTTATTTTGTCACACAAGATTAACACATAGCTTTTTAATGAATTGAAATTATAGTGTTGGTCGACTATCTACCTAATGCGTAAAGTATATGGGATAGTATAATCTACTTGTTCCCTTTAATCTATTTGTTCATCTTTTGCAAATTTTGCATTTTCTTTGTTCTTTTTTAGGAAATTAGTATTCGCTCAAACTTAATTTACGTGATACGCTTTTCTTTAATTTGCCTAAAAAATAATAATATTATTATTCATATTTAAAAATAATTTAAACATTAATCTTTCAATTTTATCTTTAAAAGATACCTCTTTTGTTGTCTTTTACATTTTAAGGATACTAAAATTAGATTTTCCTTTTTAATTGTTCATTTTAGCAATCGAAGGGAAATTAATAATTTTGTCAGTTTTACCTTTTTTAATTAACTATGTATCAAACTTATTGAAGTACTAATAGAAAAACTTCCATTTATGTTTTATTAATGATAGTGTAATATGTAAAATGGCATGTAAAAGGGGATCAATAGAGTAACAGAGTAATTTATAGTCATACAAATATATTATTATACTATTTTAGATCATAAATTTCTAAATTAAAAAGGTCCATAAATTCTTTTTTCTTACTAGGTTTTGGATATATAATTTATACATATTAAATGAGTTTTTCTTAACACAAATACAGGGTTTGAGCCTAAGTTATGGGGTTCTACAGAACCCACCCGTATCTATAATGCTGGCTCTGGGCCTGGAGAATGAACTGGGAATCATAGCTCGCTCTTCCTTTGCTTTGGATCTTCGGTAACTGGAGCATCCATAATAAAGCGGGGTGATCAGTTAAAGCTGCCCGGCTTATGACCCAACGGGTGGGACATTTTTATAGATTAAAAGGAGAAGTTAATCTAAATCAAGCAATAGGTGAAGTGAGGACAACAATAAGCTTGAGATATTTTCCATGCAGAGTTTAACCTTTAAACTATTCACTGGAAATTGAAATAAGGCATCTAATGATGTTCCTTGGTTCATATCTGGTTAAACGCTTCCAAAAGAAGCATCAGAGTGCTTTAGAAGAAAAACAAGGCTGCAAGCATGGTCCCATAAATGCTGAAGAAATTTCTTTCTAAAACTTCCATGTAATACACTCTAACCGAATAATAGCTATGTTGAAGCAAAGAAGATAAGACCGATCCAAGGAAGCTTGAACTTTAAAGGAAAAATATATGACAAACTTTATTCATGTTTCCTCATGGTTGTTTGATGTAAATTGAGCTTTAACCAATTCATCTCTATACAACACTAACCTGGTCCACTTTGAACAAACTGATCAACCCTCGACCTTGAAAACGGTAATGATGCGCTAGCCGTTGGGTAGGATGGGCGTCTATAAGGCTATGGCCTGGGCCCACCTCTGAACTTCTTTACGTCGCCTACGGATCGAGCCCTCTTATGATGGCCCTTATCACACTCTCGATCTACCCGCCATTGTCTCTTACGATCCTCCAGATTCTGTGCATAAGCCTGAATGCGAGCAATATCCATATTCGGATTGAGAGAAGCCGTAGTACACTCATTGACCAAAGTGCGGCCCTAAGCCAGTAACAAACCTATGTACTCGGTCACTCATCTCAACTATAATCGTAGGAGCATATCTGGCCAATGAATTAAACTACAAATAATATTCTCGAACACTCATATTGCCTTGCTCAAGACATAGAAATCTATCATGTCTGGCCCGTCGAAGCTCAACTGGCAGAAAATGTTGTAAAAAGGCCTCTGAAAACTCTCTCCATCCTGCCGGTGGAGCACGAGATCCCCTAGAATGCTCACATGTCTTTTACCAGGTCACCGCAACATCTCGCAGTCTATAAGAAGCAAACTTTACCGACTCAGTATCGGTGGCATCAATTACCCACAAGGTACGCTGTATCTGATCCAGAGAATTCTGCGGGTCCGCGTTCAGGTCTGATCCCATGAATATCGGAGGGTCTAAGTTGATGAAATCCCGAGCTCTCGCGTTATCAGCTCTATTAGAAGGACTGGGAATCTGACGTTGGGCTTGAGCGGCCACTAATCGAGTCAATAACTGTACATCACTTCGCATATCAAGATCCTCATCTAGAGTATAAGGTGGAGGAACTGGGGGTATTGCAGCCCTACTACGCTCTCTTATAGGTGGTGGACAGGGGAATGATACGAAGGAGTCGCACTGTGGGTCTTACTTTGGCCCTCGCTAGCGGGTGGCGCTCAACTAGTACCTTTGCCTGTAGCCATATCCAACACCCTCATACTCTTAAACTTCCTCCTTGTTGTAGGCATTGCTGAAATCATAGACACGAGACAGATTAGGAGTGGAATGCTTAAAACCCAGCTTTATTGCACGATCTATGAGATGAAAGAGTGGAAACCATCCCTAAATGTCAGGTAGCCTCTTGCTTATAAGTATGGTGCACAACATACCCATAAACAAGACTTTACTAGACACGGCTTGTAGACTCCCTAGGACAGACCTGCTTTGATACCAAATTTGTCATGACCCAAACCGGAGGGCCACGACGGGCACCCGGACCTCACCTGTCGGGTACCACTAATCATATACTTACATCTACCCATAAGCAATCATGGGCCCCAAGGCCCGTCACCAAGTACCCTGCTGACACATAGAGATGATAAACTGGAAAGAAGCTATGTAAAATTTTACCAATAGAAGGACCCAACCCATACATATATACATACCACGGCCGACAAGGCCACACCTGATTGCTATACACAAGACACTGCCTACAAGCCTCTAAAAGAGTACATGACATCATAAGGTCGGGATAGGGCCCCGCCATACCCATATATACATGAAAAAATATAGTACCGAGATTAGACCGACACTCCGAAACAAGGGGAGTGCTCCAATATCCGCTGAGTTAGCAACCTATTAATGCAGATCGTCACCTTGCCTACGTGAACCTGCGGGCATGAAATGCAGCGTCCCCCGATAAAAGGGACGTCAGTACGACTGATGTACTTAGTATGTCAGGCATGAAAAATAGCATAACAGAGACATAAAAGTAAACTGAGACAAGAAACAGCCAACCAGTAGTGAATGCCTCTGAGGGCCATAATATGCATAAGTGTCATGCACAATGCGGTCATACATAAATATATGTGTATATAATGTCGTCTCCCATCATATCATTTCAGCCTCTGTGGGCATAATCATCCTCATATACCAGTTGATCAGGTGGTGTGCGTATATAACGTTGTATCCATTTCCCCATCCCGTACATATATATAATGCATACCATATAGTAGTGTATATAACACATGTGGGGTCCAGGGTACTAAATGAATAAAATGCATGAACGATAATAAAACATTCTGAATTTATCGGAGTGGCATAATATCGCTCTACCTCCGATTATCATTATGGATACTAACATCTTTTCCATATACCTCAATAAGGATTTAGGAACATATTTAGACATGCTTTTAACATAGAAATGAATAACAGGACATCCTTAACTACTAATAGTATAATAATTTATGGAACAATATTACGTTTACATTTCGTTACATGGAACATGCCAAAAGAAAGAAATAATTTACCTTAACATATCTCGAATTCAAGCTAACAATAGTCATGCAGGTTCCAAACGACTCTAAATATACCAATCTCGCCTCTGAGTTTAACAATTTGACACAAGAGATATGATATTCCTAATTACGAGAGTGATCCTATTTTTTTTTAGGACCCGAAATTAAACTTGGAAGACAAAATCCATCGTGAAGGAAACTAATTTGTTGTTGGGTTGAAAAATGTTTGGCAAGTGTTTATAACTCATAACCAGTTTTAGGAACCTTCATATGCTACTAATAGGAATAGCTACTATAAATTAACATCTATACTTAAGATTGTCGATTACTACATACTAGAATTATAAAGGAACATATGTGTAGTCTTTATACATGCTAAAAAAAATCGTGGGATGTTGTCCTTTAGACATGTCACCACTAAACTTAAAGACTTAATATGATGCCACCTTAATCTTATCTACTAACACGTAACACCACTCCAACTTTTGCATGCATTTTAGTGGATTTGTTGTCACTTATTCATGCTACACATGGACTATGTCCACTAATCACTTATTCCCTCAATTAATCAATCACACACATAATTAATTTTTTGATCCCAATTCGCCTAAATCTTAATGACTTATAAAACCTTCATATACTCAATGTCATAAGCGTGCGATATAGCACTAGTCCACAACCTCTTTGGGGACCTACAACTATTGTTATTAATCATCATCGTCACACTTATTAAGTCTTAAATTATTTCGGGACTGCATCTCTTTGTATACTAAGCTTTTCATTTGTGTACATGAATATGAAATAAATCTCCCAACGCTTGGGTCTATTTACATACGCCTAGCGATTCAAACCATGACCCGAAAGTACGGGATGTTACACTCATCTTAAAGTGTTTATGCTGTTCTCCATTTCCCTCCACTATAATAAACAAACTCCAAGTTCGATCTACCGCGTGTGTGTTTTTGGGTTATCCGTCTAATCATCATAGTTACAAATGTTATGATTTATCCTCTAATAAAATCATAATTAGTCACCATGTCATTTTTTATGAAATCCAATTTCCGTTCGCTAAGTTGCATAATTCTGTGTCTAATTCTTATAATTTTTTGGATGATGGGTTCTCTCTGTATGTGGTCTACCATTTTGTCCGGCCCACACCTCAGGATTTGGACTAGCAGGCCCACTGCCTGCTGGCCCGATCACTTCCCGTCCTCCGAATCTACGGGCCTGCTGGCCCAACCCAGTCCAACCATCACTAACCCACTGCTCTCCCAACCCGAATCCAGTCCGACACCGTATCTTATGTATTGGGCCAACCCACGTTGTCCACTCCTATCTAGCCCATTACCACTCCGGGACAGAGGCCCGTTACTCGTAGCCAACGGGGCATTTTAAACCAAAGCATCAGTTTAATCTCAACTCTAATGGCACTAATCCCCCTTACCACGTAACCTCGCGTTTTCCCTTCATGATCCAAATTGGAAAATGGCCATGGATGACAAATATAATGCTCTTATTAAAAATAAGACGTGGGAGTTGGTGCCCCGTCCACCCGGTGTTAATGTGATTCGTTCTATGTGAATTTTTACTCATAAGAAAAATCTAATGGTTCTTTTGAGAGGCATAAGGCCCATTTTATAGGTGATGGAAAAACTCAACATGTTGGCGTGGATTATGGACATTTAGTCCGGTGGTCAAACCGGTAACTATTCGCATTGTTCTCAGTCTAACACTCTTAAAATCATGGCCCATTCTTCAGCTGGATGTGAAAATGCATTCTTACATAGAGAACTCAAGGAAACTGTATACATGCATCAGCCCTCGGGCTTCAGGGACCCCACTTATCCTAATCATGTATGCTTGCTAAAGAAGTCCTTGTATGGGCTAAAACAGGCTCATCGGGCCTAGTACAAAAGAATTGCAGATTATATGTCTACTCATGGGTTTTTGCACATCAGATCTGATCATTCTCTGTTCATCTATCGTCATGGTACTTCTATGGCATACATTCTGTTATATGTGGATGATATTATATTAACTGCTTCGTCTGACAAACTGTGCAAGTCTATCATATCTCTTCTCAGCTCAGAATTTGCTATGAAAGACTTGGTCCATTGAGCTATTTTTTTGGTATAGCTGTCACTCGTCATGCAGGTGGTCTCTTTCTATCCCAGAGGAAGTATGCAACAGAGATTATTGAATGGGCTGTCATGTCATCATGTAAGTCATCTCCTACTCCGGTTGACACTAAACTAAAGCTGAGTGCTACTTCTAGCACACCTTACGAGGATCCCTCCCACTATCGTAGTCTTGCAGAGGCTCTTCAGTATCTTACGTTTACGAGGCCCGATATTACTTTTGCAGTGCAACATGTGTGTTTATTTATGCATGATCCGAGGGAAGAACACATGCACGCTCTCAAACGCATTGTGCGTTACATTCAGGGCACTCTTGATTATGGTTTACACTTATATACATCATCGTATCTACTCTCATGTCTTATACAGCTGGTGATTGAGGTGGATGTCCAGATATCAGGCGTTCGACATCTGGTTAATGTATGTTTCTTGGTGATAACTTGGTTTCTTGGTCGGATAAACGCCATGCCACTTTGTCGCGTTCCAGCGCGGATACCGAATATCGAGGGGTAGCCAATGTGGTGTCTGAGTCCTGTTGGTTGCGTAACCTCCTCTTATATCTTCATTTTCCTATTCAGAAAGCTACCTTGGTCTACCGCGATAATGTTAGTGCGATATATCTCTCGGGGAATCCTGTCCAACATCAACACACTAAACATATTGAGATGGATATTCACTTTGTTCGCGAAAAGGTAGCTCGTGGACAAGTGCGTGTCTTGCATGTCCCCTCACATTATCAAATTGCTGACATAATTACTAAGGGCCTTCCCTTAGTTCTGTTTGAAGATTTTAGGGACAGTCTCAGCGTACGACGACAGCCGGTACGACTGCAGAGGTGTGATAGAATATATGAAAATATATTCTTTTGGTATAATTAGTGATTTTGTATATCTGTAATTATTGTAGCAATATTTTATATTAGTTAGGTAAATATTTAATTTCCGTAATTATAGCCTAGAATTATTATTGTATATCATAGTATCTGTTTATGTTAGCATTTGCCGTGAAACAATTAAGGGAAAGATTTATTATCGCTCTCCAAGCCATATATTTGATTGTAAGTTGCTAGACGGGGGAAATAAGAGTGTTTATTTCTCCCATCAGGTTCTATTTTCTTCAATTTCAAAATTTAGAATCCTCTTAGTGCCTTATTCATGTTATTCATCGATTTCATGTCCTTTTTGTTGTTCTTTACTAAACCATCTATAAGTTGTTACATCCGTTCAATGTGGCTCTTGCTTTTGTTGGCTGATTATAACACATGTTTGTTGACAGCAGGTGGAAACAATGCAGTGAGAGCAAACCAACTTGAGGGTGAGATAGACAAAAGTTATCTTAACAGTGGGATGAAAGAGCAAGCAACCAAGAACGACGATCATCTCACACCAGCAGAGAGAAAATACCTCGAGCAGTGGGAGAAACTTGACATCAAACGACTGGCAAAAGAAGCCTCGAGTTTGGTAAATTTGATTCCAAAGGCTGGAAGTTGGTGACAGCTTTAAATTACACATCCAGAATAACACGATGGGTTCTCTTTGAACAATGATCCATATTTGTGTTGCACTTTGCACAATACATTTGTACAGAGAATTCGTTGTATACTATAGGGAAGAGTGCCTCTACAGACTAGCATTTCAAGGTTTGCATCTTTGAAACACAAACAAGGAACCTCTGGAGCCTTTTCCCAACCTGATCTTCTCATCAATGTATGTTATTTCTAGTTTAACTTCACTCTCACCACCATACTGAAAATCCAACCCTCCTACCTTGAGTTCAGGCGGCTCAAAAATGACCTGGATCCATTTCTCATCTAGAACATTCAACCTTCCTGCATCACATAGCTGATAGTTAGAATAATCCCAGACTAGAATGGTGAAAGAGCTGGTCGCACATCATGAACTGAGGTACCAAGTTTTGTTTTGGGCATGAAAGTAGTACATATCAAATGCTCATACCTCGCGATACTGATACTTAAATCTATGAAATAATTATGCTAGCAATTGATTCATCACTACTTGGCTACCTAACACAGAAGATGGTATCATGACACCACTTGTTAACTAGAGCAAGAGAAGGAAAATCGCATAGAAGGTTTTGAAGGGAGTAATAACAGAGTCCTATCTGCTGAATTGCATTACAATCTTTTAAGGTCGATGCAAATTTAGCTAAAATAGAACATAATAGAAGTAAATGATTCACATAGGTGATGCCAGCTAGTCGGCGATAAAGCTTTATTGTTTTTTATATTTGATAACCGAGAAATCCCCGAGCACCAGTGGTGCACGGTTGAAAACTTGATGGATAATGATCCTGCACAATTAAACCTTAATTGTTGTGATTACACTCACCTTAGGTCCCATGTTTTGCACCGAGCTTTTTTTTTTTGGTTAGAGAATCAATGATTGTGTACGATCAAGTGTGAGATTCAGATAATCCGAATTTGCCTTTGAAGGACAAATTATGTATCAGTCTTGAAATAATGGACATGGAGGATTTATATAGTCACTCTCGAGTAGTTTGCTATTGAGACATAGGTCGATTGAGTAGATAAAGGCCATCAAGCTGGTGTAACACATGAAATGGTAAAAAGCAGAAAACACTAAAAGAATGTTGAGTGCCAGAAGGGAGATTGCACTTCATTGATCCCATATCTTAATATCATGACATCCTTAATTAGGGGCATCATATAACAGATTGAGGAAAAAAGCACACTTTAATTTGTAAGCCAGAAACAGATAATGTGTATAGGCAAAACTGAGTGACAATCAGGTGTGCGTATAATGTCGTGGAAAATATTTGAATTACAAGCAGTGACACATCAACTTCGTTATGTTTGGAATTTAAGGCAGCAAGTAACATTTTACCATATAAGCAGACCAAGATTTTCTCCTCTACAAAGGAGAAAAGTATATGTAAGAAGAGAGAAATTTGAAAAATATAACATGTTTGCCTCGATTTTCATACCTTTTAAGGAAACTTCACCATCAAGGAAACCAAAAAGTGAAATGGACACTCTGTTCCTGATAACGTCAGGGGCTTCAAGAACCTGAATCATTTCGTTCGTTTTGAAGAAAAGGCGGCCAAACGCACTCCGGTAGCCGCCTCCAGGTGAAGTGGGATTTGAACAGTACACTACATCCCATTCTGCAAGGAATTCATTATTAACTGCAGTTTAGGAGCTTCTGATTTTCTATAAGACATGGCTAACATAACTATGGCATTTATGCACAAAACTGCTTGAATTAAACTTCATTCATTAATGCAGTTCAGATAATCAGAGAAACAACTAACATCTTTAGTCAGCAGCACGTCTTACAGTTTAATACAAAATCGTGCGCTCACAGACACGCACAGAGACTCATATTACAAATAGCTACATGATACACAAGGGGTGTTAAGTTTTTAAAAAGAAGTTATCATGCAAAACATTTGATGCTAAGTGCAAAAGGCAACACAAGCATCCAACTTCCTTAAAAGGTGCTAGACTGTCTATGTTTTCAAGTTAGCTCACGTATAACTACTGAGGCCATTCCCTATTTTCGGTGCATTTTGTTCTATGGTATACAAATTTATACATTCTTACACAGTATTTCATCAGTGGTCATATTCTGCAGACTTACGAAGTAGATAATCTAGAATGTATGCGAGTATACTAATTTGCATGCATCAATTGTTCTAAACAAGAAGAAGAAATTGACAGAAATTTCTTCAGAAGAATGGCACACTCAATGCCATACTAGAAATAGGCACAATGTAGGAGAAAATAACTAGGCCAGACATACTAGGTTAACAAATGAAAATAATTTCTGATTATTAATATGTCAAACATCGAGATAATTATCTGCAAGGGTGCATAGATAACCTGATGGAACTCTTTTTCTTCTAACAAATAACATCAATGTTTACCTCCAAATATAAGAGGGCATTTCATAGGTTCATCCACACAAAAACGTTGCAACTCTTGAGCCACTTCGGCTACCCTTTTGTGCTCATCCCTTGACAGAAAAACCCCTCAATCTGTTTCCGTAACCTGGTTAAATGATGATGCTCAGTTGATGTTATTAAAACTTCTAAAACAGAAGTATTCAAAATGCAGTTATAATAAAAGTGCTACATGCAACTAAAAATCTAAAGTACAACTGAATTGGCTAACCGCTTCTATGTAAAGGCATTTCCCATATGGTTGGGTATGTAGCTACCGTGTTTCTTTAACCGTGAGATGTTAGTTTCACCACTTCATGAAGCATCAATTCAGTAAGTCTCTTAAGGGTGTTTATCATGATTTCCCCTAATCTTTTGGCCATCAGTTACAGTCTACAAGGATGCACTTGCCTGTTTTTACCAGACTTATTTAAGGCTCAAAACTCTAGGCCTGGTGAGCCTAGGTATCTGAATTTTGGCATACTTTGCTACATTAATTTGAAGAGGTTCTATGTAAGTGGTTGATGACCCCAAGAGGAAAGGTGAATTGAAAGGCATTACGAACAATTTAGGAGACGTTTCATTAAGTAACAGGTCAGAACATATATCAAGCAATAGCAGTTAAGATGCCAAAGAAAGTTAAGATGGTGAACTTTGAGGTTTTTGGTAGCATAACACAAAGAACCAATAACAACACTGTGCTTTAAAGTAAAAAAAAAAAGTGTGGAAAACAAAGAAGCAACACAAAAAAGGAGCCTATTCAGGGTAGTTCTAATAGGAAAAGGTCTAAATATATCGCTAATGTTTGCAATGGTATTGTATATGTCCTCTATTTACCTTTCGGATCATAAGAGCCCCTACTGTTATCTTTGGTCTCAAATATGCCCCCGCCACTAATGGTTTTTCACCTTGAAAAAATGGTCAAGCCAGGTCGGGGTATATCTGGACCTTTTCAATTATTCAAAGATATATTTTGACTTCAATTGTTTAGTAGCATGCTTCAAATTATTGCAGACGGTATATATAAACTAATTTGATAGTTTAGGGGTAAGGCAAATATAAGATAATACTAATACTTTAGGGTAAATTACAACCTTTTTGTGTTCTAATAATATTACTTCGGGTTAATCGCCGTTGATAGCTTGGAGTCGGTGAGTAAATTACTCCCTCTGTCCCAAAATAATGTCGCATTACGTTTTTCAAAAGTCAAACTATATGAACTTTGACCAACAATTTAAGATATATTTTTTCATCATATTAATATGAGAAGAATTGCAACTTATAGTACTTTTCGTATAGTTTTCGAATATCTAAATTTTAATTTTAAAATATTAAATTAATCTAATCTAATTTAGCTTTTGAAATTTAATCAAATTAACTTTTAAAAAGAAAAACATGACAAGTATTTTGAAAGAGAGAGAGAGTAATAAATAAGCTCCCTATAGCCCCAAATTGAGGTAAATTATTTGCTAGACTGAAAAAAGCAACTAATCTTACTGTTCTATCTTAAAAAGTAACTCTAATTCACCAATTATTTCATCAATTTTCCCTTTTTTTCTAAAACATACTGACCTTCTTCCCAATTTATGTTTCACCCTTTACTTTTTAGAAGCTCATAAAGGTCCATTTACATGTCACGGCCATAAAGGCCTATACGAGATCCTAACAACGTCATGTCATGTTCAATTATCTCTTAACTTAGCTATGTTAGGCTCTTTAACCATTGTTGTAGCTCATCATATGTATTTCATGCCCCCTTATCTGTATCTACTTAACTTTATAATTTCTCTTTTGCAATTAATAAAATAGTTTGTAGCAACACAAATTTCAAAAGTCCTCAGTTCTTTTTTAAGGATCGTTTGGTTATGAGAATTATTCATTTTTTTTTCGATTCCTTTTCACTTTATTTAACAATTTAAAAAATATCACCTTTTTATAATTAGAAATAACTTAACTTTAAAATTATGATTTTTTTACACTTAATGAAATGACTTACATCAACACAAATTTCAAAAGTCATTCTTTTCTTTCTTAAGGACCTGTTTGGCCATGACACTTATTCACTTTTTTCCGAAACTTTTTCACTTTATTTGAAAACCAGCGTTTGAACATGAAAATTTCAATCAGCGTTTGAACATGAAAATTTCAAATAGTACATATTTTTTTTCACTTTTTCTACTTTCAGTACATCCAAATAATTTTTTTTGCAAAACCTATAACCAAATACACCTCCAACTTCAAAAATTTCAAATAAAGGAGAAAAATATTTGGTTTGTACGGCCAAATAACTACTTAAACATTGTGTTAAGAATCCCACATCGGATATGAAATGTGAACATGGATTCCTTATATGTACTTGGACAATCCTCACTTTAAGCTAGCTTTTGGGGTTGAGTTAGATCCAAGATTCATTCTTTATATGGTATCAGAGTTTGACTCATTTCAATTCTTTGTTCACCGATGTTGGGCTCCCAAATTATATTATCCACGCTCCCGTTAAAAAGGTCTGGGCGTGCGGGTGTGGGAGAGTGTAAGAGTCTCACATCAGATATAAAATGAGAACATGGATTCCTTATATGTATTTGGACAATCCTCCCCTCATAAGCTAGTTTTTGGGTTGAATTAGTCCCAAAATCCGTTCCGTTCTTTACCCATTGTGTCAAGTCAAACTATGTCACATCAATTAGAACGGAGTGAATAATATATTCCAGTAGTTGTACCTTAGAAAGAATGGTATCAACGAGGTCATCCGGCTTAGTCACCGGCGCCGGCGAAGCAGATACAGAAGCATAGATTGGACGAAACGTTTTCGACGTCCAGAAACGGTAAGATCGATTATGAGGAAAGATAAGTGAAGAGGAGATACGGCGAGGATTTGTGATGAGAGTGGTGGTGCCGGTGCCGGTGCCGGTGACGATGTAAGTGGCCATTTGGTGATTTTGGCATTTCCAAGGGAACGATTGGTGAACTTGTTTTTGTTTAGATGTTGTTCTGTGCCAGACACGTGGATTTTGCGAAATCGAAAGTGGGACCAATTGAATATGGGTGTAACCAATGAGAGGTCGACATATGGAATGGAGATCCAAATAAAATGTTGCTGGTGCGATGTTTAGATTTTGTTAACAAAGTAGTACTTCTACTAAATAAATTACTCCCTCCGTTATATATTTAACCGGATAAAGAATTTAAAATGAAAAATATTTTTAAAATTTGTAGTTAAATACATTTATATATTTACGTGACTATAAAAAATTTATAATTTATAATTTTAATTATATCTAATATTTATGTGACAATAAAAATCTCTCATTAACAATAAGATGAAAGTTTAAGTTTAAATATTTTTGAATTTATAAATATGTTATTCTTTTTAATACATATTAAGTAAAATTGTATATAAAATAAAAGAGAAACTAAAAATCATAAGTTTAGTGACTAGAGCAGAAATAGGTGAAAGGACCTCTCAACTCGAATGAAGAAAATTGAAATTTCTTTTTCTATTCATATTTTTTTATTCTACATGGATAATTAGGAGCGTTAAAAGAGTGAAGGGGATAAATTAAATACTATCATAAGTCGTTACTAGGGTGAAATTTCAGCTTTCGAATTTCTATTAATTGAATCTCCCGCCCTACTTCTACTAAAGCTAGCTCCCCTCCCCCTTCATCATCCTTTTTTATTTCTTAGTTGTGACTTCCCTTAGAAGCAGCCGCTTTCAGTCATTCCCTCTTCGGACTCTACTTCTTTGAGTTTTGAAGGTCATTAGAACTACTTTTAGATCAAAATCTGAATTTTACATTGTTGAAACACCCTTGAGGTTTTAAAGTGCGTAACGACTTCTTACAAGAAAATTTAATATATGTTGCAGTGAGAGTTGTCACTAATGGTTAATGATTTTTGTAGTGATAATGATGACCACTAAAAGTCACTTTTCATTTGCGACTTGTCCAAAATCTATTTGAGAAATAGTGAATAAGTCCGCGCTTCGCGCGGTAATAAAGATCTATATGTTTTTTAATAATATATGAGTAGATGTGATTTTCAATTTTTTTTATATATATTTGAAACACTTTATTCTTCTTCAAATATAATTCAAATGGATTAGATTAACACTTAGTTGAATGTGTTAAGATAATTATGGACATGATCCGTAATTATCTCCATTATATCAATTATAATATGTAATTAAATCAAATTAATTATTAGGTAATTAGATTTGTAAGATGATTAGAATATTCTTAGGATAAGTCTTCCTAAATAGTACCATAGATTGATCTTACATACTTGTATATATATATATATATATTGTATTATTGGGATGAAATAAAGCAGGAGATTAATTTCCTTCATGGTATCAAGAGCCATAAAATAACTCCCCATTTTCCCCCCTATTCTTCTCGTCGGCCGCCCCACCCATACCCTACCCGAAAACCATTTTTGGTGTGTCAAAAACCTAGCCGAAACCACCCTTTTTGGCCTTCTACAAAACCTAACCCTAGCCCTAAAACTACCCTAGCCAAAAATTACCCTCCCACCATATTTTATTTTCGACACTCTCCAAACAATCCCTAATTAGAGTTCATCATCTCCCTTATTCTACACACACAAAAAAAATTCTTTTCTTCACCTTTTCTTGTATCTTCTTGGGCAACAATGGCCGACAAACAAAAACTTCATTCCGCTCTTGCCGTAAACAACGTCAAGAACTTTATTCCTATTCCCTTTGAGATGGAAAAGGGGTAATACTCTTCTTGGGCGGAGTTGTTTAAAATCCATTGTCGAGCATACAAGGCCATATACCATATTCCTTCTAAGTCTTCATCGGAGACCACTGTTGTAAACCCAAATTTATGGTCTCGTTTAGATACTATAGTCCTTCAATTGATTTACGGCACAATCTCCAATGACCTTTTGCACACCATTTTGGAACCGGACTCTACTGCTCAACAGGCTTGGGAACATTTACAAAATATTTTTCAAGATAATAACATTTCTCAGGCGGTATATCTTGAAAACTAATTCACCAATGTAAAATTAGATGATTTTTCAAACGTCTCCACATATTACCAAGAGTTGAAAATGCTTGTCGATCAACTTTCAAATGTTGGTGGCCGATGACAAATCAAAGGTTAGTTCTCCAATTGATTGCGGGATTGAATGAACAATTTGATGGTGTTGCTACGTTTATTCAACAAAGCAATCCCTTACCACCATTCTATGAGGCTCGGTCGAGATTGATTCTAGAAGAAACCCGAAAGCAAAAACAGGCGACAGGGATGGCAACGAATGCCGACACCACTCTTATTTCTACCAACACGTATAATGATGAGTTTGGCACTCAAAATTCTGGTTCCGGTAATGGTTCAAACCGACAAAATAATGGGTCAAAAGGGGGTCAAAATCGTAACAATAATAAAGGGAAAATAATGGTGGAAAAGGGCAGGGTCGGGGTGGAGGATAGGCGCCGCCGCCGGCAACAGCCGCGGCCAGCAGGATCAAAACAGACCCCACAGGCGGCAGCCCAACCAGCCGGCCGGCGGGCAGTGGGGGCAGTACCCACCGTGGGCCTGGCAGCCGGAACAGTGGGTTGCCCTACCCTGCCCGTATCCCATGACTCAGTGGGCCCGACTTCCTCCCGCCTCTAGACAGCCTGGGGTTCTCGGCTCTTATCCGCAATAAGCTTTTGCAGCCCATGGACCATCTTCTGCAAGTTATACTTACACATATATTGAACAAGCTATGAACAACATGAATCTAAGTGTTCCCGATGATTCGTGGTACATGGACACTGGGAAACGTCACACATGATGACATCTCAAGGTAATCTCTCGTCTTATTTTAATACGAGCAGTAATAAAAAAAATTGTTGTTGGCAGTGAGCAAGAAATTCCAATTCGTGGTATTGGCCAATTAAATCTTTCCGACGATTCGTGGTACATGGACACTGGGAAAACGTCACACATGATGGCATCTCAAGGCAATCTCTCGTCTTATTTTAATATAAACAATAATAAAAAAAAATTATTATTGGCAGTGGACAAGAAATTCTAATTCGTGGTATTGGCTAATTAAATCTCCCCCCCCCCCACCCACCCACTTTTACATTTGAAAAATGTCCTACATGCACCCAAACTGATTAAAAATTTGGTATATGTACGTCGTTTTACTACTGACAACAATGTTTCTGTTAATTTTGATCCGTTTGAGTTTTTTGTGAAGGATGTTCAGACGGGGATGCCACTAATGAGATGTAATAGCACGGGGGACTTGTATCTCATCACCACCACCACTATCAACAACTAAGTCACCAATCCATCAACCTTTGCAGCTATTTTCTCTAATTTATGGCATAACCGGTTGGGACACCCGGGAGCACCGATGTTCAATGTTCTTAAAAATAATAATTTTATTGATTGTAACAAACGTATGGACTCTTTGGTTTCCAGACTTGTGTGTTTGGAAAACATGTTAAACTTCTTTTTTCATTATCTACTTCAAATACGCTTATGTCATTTGATCTTATGCATTGTGATTTGTGGACATCCCCGATTTTAAGTTAAGCAGGTCATAAATAGTAGATGCTTATTTTGGATGCTTATTTTGGATGATTATTTGAATTTTCTATGGACATTTCCCTTAAGACAGAAATCGTAGGTCTTCACTGTTTTTAAACAATTTAGTATTTTTGTTAAAACCCAATTTGAGAAATCCATTAAATGTTTTCAATGTGACAATGAGAGGGAATTCATAAATGCCCAATTTAAAGAATTTTGTCACCAAAATGGTATGTCCTTGCGTCTTTCATGTCCATATACTTCTCAAAATGGGAAAGCTGAAAGAAAAATTCGAACAATCAACAATCTAATTCACACACTTCTTATGCATTCATCCACACCACCGATCTTTTGACATCATGCACTTCAAATGGCCACATATCTTTTAAAAATTCTTCTTAGCAAGATACTCACAAACATATCACACATACAAATGTTTCACCATCGTCTTCCTTCTTATACACATTTGAGGGTTTTTGGGTGTTTGTGATATCCCTTGTTTTTGTCCACAACTATTAACAAACTGCAACCCCGTTCCACTCCTTGTGTCTTTTTGGGATACCCACAAAATCATAGGGATATAAGTGTTGTGATATGACGAATGAGAAAATTATCATCTCTCTTCACATTATTTTTTATGAGTCCACATTCCCATTTGCTAAATCTCACGTGGCATCCTCACCTTCATATGAATTTTTGGACGACGGGATACCTCTAATTTTAAATCACCATCTCAATACTCAAGCTCATACTGGACCAGCCCACAATACACCACCAATTATGGCGGCCCAACAATGAAATAAGACTGGGCCAATCCGAGTTGAGGAGCCCACTGCCTCCTCCTCATTGGCCTCGGCCCAGTCCACTTTTCATGACTGGCAGGCCCACATAAGAGAGCCCACTGCTCCCTTATCCGTGTCCCCAACTAGGCCAATAGGCCCAACTTCTCTGGCCCCAAATCTTACCCCCCTTCTGCCAAATTCCTAAATCGCAAACCCATTGTCCCATCCTTCGGTCTTGGCCCAACCTCGAACCTCCCATCGGCCCAATTCACAAATCGAAAGCCCACTGCCCCAACCTTCAGTCTTAGTCCAACCTTCGACCATTGAAACTCGTGCCATGTACATTATTTTTCGGCCCAAGCGTCATTTTAACCTAACATCTTCGGTCCAATCATCTCCACTTCCAAAAAATCCAAAAGAGGCCCTATCAAACCCGAATTGGAAAGCTGCTATATTAGATGAAATTGACGCTCTTATTAAAAATAAGACATGGGAATTAGTGTCCCGTCAATTTAATTTGAACATCATACGGTCTATGCAGTTTTTCAATCATAAAAAGAATTCTGATGGCTCTTTTGCGAGATATAAAGCTTGTCTTGTTGGTGATGGTAGGTCTCAACAGGTTGGAGTGGATTGCGGTGAAACATTTCATCCAGTAGTTAAACCAGCAACTATCAGGACTTTTCTTAGTCTGACTTTGTCCAAATCATGGTCCATCCATCAGTTGGATGTTAAGAATGCCTTTGTACATGGTCACCTACGGAAAACAGTTTACATGCACCAACCATTGGATTTCTGAGATCCTACTCATCCAGATTATGTTTGCTTGTTGAAAAAATCATTATATAGGTTGAAACAGGCCCCCAGTGCATGGTACGACAGGTTTGCAAGGTTCGTTTCCACACTGATATTCTCACACAGCAAGTCCGATCAATTTTTGTTCATTTACAAGAAGGAAAATGACATGACATTTATTCTTCTCTATGTGGATGACATATATTTTTCTCTATGTGGATGACCTCATTCTCACAGCGTCATCCGAGTCACTTCGCCAGTCTATTATGGCCTTTCTTGCTTCGAAATTTGCTATAAAGGATTTGGGCCTGTTAAACTATTTTTTGGGCATCACTGTCACTCAATATGCAAATGGTATGTTTCTATGTCAAAAGAAATACGCCGAGGAGATCATTGACAAATCGTATGTCCTCGTGCAAACCGTCATATACACCGGTTGATACTAAGGCAAAACTAAGCAACTCTACATGTACTTCATACAGTGCCCCAACACATTACCGCAGCCTAATAGGGGCATTGCAATATCTTATCTTCACGAGACCACATATCTCCTATACAGTTCAACAAGTTTGTTTACATATGCATGATCCAAATGAAGAACATATGGGGCACTTAAACAAATTCTGCGATATGTCAAGGGTACTCTTGATTTTGGATTGCATTTGTATAAGTCCACCATTTCTGGTCTCACCGCTTATACAGATGTCGATTGAGGTGGCTGCCCAGAGACACGACGTTCCACCTCTGGTTATTATGTGTTTTTAGGAGACAACCTCATTTCATAGTCTTCGAAACGCCAACCGACAATATTTAGGTCTAGTGCTGAAGCGAAATACCGAGGGGTAGCTAATGTGGTATCTGAATCATGTTGGCTCCGTAATCTCCTGTTAGAACTTCATTGTCCGATCGAAAAAGCAACAATGGTCTGCTGTGATAATGCGAGTGCGATATACTTATCAGGTAACTTTGTCAACATCAACACACAAAACACATAGAAATGGATATCTTGTTTGTCCGTGAAAAGATTGAACGAGGACAAGTCCGGGTTCTTCATGTCCCGTCCCGTTATCAGATTACAGATATTTTCACAAAAGGTCTTTCGCTCGTACTGTTTGACGATTTCAGGGACAATCTCAGCATAAGAGAACTTCCCGTTAAGACTGCATGGTACTATTATCCATAATTATCTCCATCATATCAATTATAATATGTAATTAAATCAAATTAATTATTAGGTAATAGGATTTGTAAGATGATTAGAATATTCTTAGGATAAGTCTTCCTAAATAGTAGCCATAGATTGATCTTACATACTTGTATATATATATTGTATTATTGGGATGAAATAAAGCAGGGGATTGATTTCCTTCCGAATGCATTTCTCTAACTTTGTGTTTCATATTAGTAAAGTATAGGTGAAGCTGGAAAACATTTTTGGTCCAAAAACTGATTTTCTTTAAAAAGTATGTAAAAAAAAAAATGAATTTGCAGAATACTTGATGCAATATATATAGTTTAGACGAATATTTTTTTCCATACTTTTATCTTTTCTCCTTAAGGGGGATAAAGCACAAAGCTTAAAGTTCATGGGCATGTAATGAAATGGGAATACAAAGTTGTAGCTAATCTCGTCAATCATAAGGTGGATTTATGTTTAAAACTATCAACAAATAATTTTAATAATGATTATATAATAAAAATACTTTTATTAGAATTTACATAAAATTAGGAGATACACAGAAAAAAATATACCAACCATTAATCCATATCTTTTTAGGTTGAAAATGCTAGGACATCTTTCGATGTCTAAATTCTTTTTATCCACGAATACGACCTTGCTACCTAGAAATGACAATTTGACTTGACAGAGACACCCGCTGCTCCACATGCCACCATCTCCATGGTAGTCCACGCCATCTTTTCAAAGATCAAAATTCAAAACCTTATTAAAAAATTCAGAAGATCAAAATTTTAAAACATTAGAACCCATAAGCACAATTGAAAAAAATTGAGAATATCATACTTTAAAAGTTACAAGTCCATAAGCACAAGTAAAGAGATTCAAGACAAATGATAATTACCTCCCAACTAACATAACTAAAATGAAAAAAAGAGAGTATATTTATGAAGAAGTAGGGTGACACAAAGGGTGAACAAAATGGATGGAAAAGCTATTATTCTTACGTGATTGTTGTTTTTGGTTGCACCACTGACGTCCAAAAATAGCAAATCTACCTAAATTGTACAAAACACACTTTTCCTTTAGCGTAATCATTATGTGAATCAGGTTCATACCATAGTTTTAAGAAAAAATTGTGGTATTGCTTCAAGATAATGGCAGCATCTTCATAATAAGATCACTGTATTTCTAAGAATTTAAGGACAAAAAGTTTAATGTCCATGTTTTTGCCTTTTCAAGTTCCACGTTCTCAAAGCATTATACTACCCAATGAATTGATTGTTTTGTTGGTACTCTATCGTACTTTATAAAGCAGTACGGGAAGTAATAACTATTACAAATATTCGAAAGGATAAATAAATGGTCAATCTTCAAAACTGCCGCAAGGGTGTTGTGTCTTGAATCTTTATCACCTTGCAAAGCCAACGTTGAGAACTGCCGCAAGCTTGTTGTGTCTTCAATCTTGATATCCTGAAATCAAGAAATAACTAAATCTGGATGGTTACAACGTTGTGTATTGAGTCGAGGATAGCCCTCTATCCTTAAGACAAGATTGCCCCGTATATATGCTTTTACGTTAGCGGACAATAGTCTCCTAAGATAAAACAACACTATAATCTCAACACTACAAAGCCAATAGGTTGAACCTGTCGAAGAAAACAAATATGACTCGACTTGCTGAAGATATGGAATAGGAAGGAAGAGTTTCTCAATACTCTTCTCTTTTGTCTCTGTGTATATAGTGTGTCTCTATAGTGTATATCTTGTGTATACATGAGGGTTTGGTCACTGTTTTTGACTGATTTTCAGCCCTTTGTTTCGAGCAGCTTTTGCTCACCGATTTGTGCTCTTTTGTGACCGAAAACGCCGTTGTATTTCCCGTCGTTTTTCGCTTATTCCAGCTTGTTTTGAGCCTGTTTTCTGGTTTTTCCAGTCAATTTTCTGTGTCGTTTTTCTGCCTGTTTTCAGCCTTTTTGTGCACTCCAAAATTGAGCCAATAACTGCTCAATATATAGCATGCAAGAGGGGCTGTCCAACTCGCCAAAAGAAGGTCTGTAATGGCCATTAAGGGAGGCCATTAAAACAGCCAAGTAATGACTATTAAGGCCATTGAAAGAGGCTGCCCAAATGCCCAAGTAATGGGCTGTTAATGGAGAGTTAATCAGCCAAGTAATGGCTGGTTAATGCTCCAAAACGCAGTCCAATGGTAGGCAGAAAAAGTCTCCAGAAATTCTGGGGACCAAACTGTACATATGAAAGAATTCAGGACCAAACTGTACATATGAAACAATTCAGGGCCAAACTGTACATATGAAACTCCAGGGATCAAACTGCACATCTGACAGAGTTCTCTGGTCCAAAAAGATAATAAAAGTCCCCACAGCCCACAACCCGTGACCCGAGCTCGAGCCCGAGACCGGACCGGACGGGCGGGCGGCGGCGGCTTCCCTCCTTTAAACACATGGGATACCCCTTGGGGTCCCAAACCCTTTACCAATTAGAGACTTATATAGAGAGCAATTCTTCCTATTCCCACCGATGTGGTAGATTTGTCCCACACCACATTTCCATGTCTCAAACACCTTACTTCGTAGACCAATATCTCTTTCATTTCTCAATGAAATTTGACGATTCTTGGCCCTACGGTTATCTACTCACTTCATAGATCATGCATGTGCGAAGAGACAAGGTCTCCAACATGCGGAACACTAGTGTTTAATTCATCAAAGATGGGTGGACGCATCTCCCCGCCAAAGGCAAATTTCCAACATTGATTGTTTCACATTAATTGTAATAAGTTCATAATATTGCTATCCTTTTAAAAGAAGCCGCATATTGCATACGGTGGTACATATGCCTTGGTTTGAAACGATGCTTTGTTTCTTACGTTATTAGTAATAAAATTACTACGTATTAAAGAGCTACAATAAATTTGGGCTGCAATTTCAACAGTAACCACCAGTTATTTATTCCTTTGTAATTATTGAATGAGAAGAATAAAGTTTTAAAAATAAAATGAGAAGAATGAAGTGAAAATTTTCAAAAAAAAAGAGAAAAAAGATAAATATCTTTCTTGACCTATGAAGTGTTCAACATCACCTTATCTAGGTATAGCTTTAATATATATATTGATTGATGATTGATTTATGAAATGTGTTTTTTTTAGTTTTTACTTTTTATGCTGAACTTAGTCGCCACAATATGTGCCTTTTTGTGGTGACTCCAATATTATCACAAATAACATTCAGTAATGAAGCACTTGCAAGTGCAACAGTCCAATTGTTGCCACTAAACATTTAGTTTCGACTCAATGTGGTTTTGAAGCAATTTTCATCGCCACACAGGGTGGATAAATATTGGAGAATTAATTCATAAAGTACCAAAAAGTAGAGTCTGCCAAAATCACTAAAATCATAGAAATCTGCCTCATTATCTATTAAATAGCTCCACACATTACATTTATATAGAGAATTACAGCAAAAATAGCCAAAAGTTATACAGTAGCATACAATATCAAGACAAAAGTGCTAAGTTAACAGCACTTAGCATCACATATATAACTTGGAAGCTTCATTACTCTTTTTGATCTTACAAACCTTAGAAAATTTTCTTTCTTTCTTAACATCAATACTGGAAGAATTTCCAGTTTGTTGAAGACACTTGCGTAAATCTCTAATTTCTCCAATTGTATCCTTTTTAACAAGACTAGCTAAAGTCAAGCTACTAGAGATTAGGACAACTATCGAGAATGACTTATAAACAATTATGAATTGCAAACTCTACAATTTAATTTCCCAGAATGTCCCTAGGAATAAAAAAAAGAAAAAGAAAAGGTACCTCGGTTACAAAACTATTAAGGGTCATATTGTCTTTGATCCAACGGTGAATAACTACCCAAAGAAAAACCGCTTGTAACTCCAACAACCTTCAGTACAATAACAACAACATAATACCTAGTGTGATCCCATAAATGAGATCTGGGGAGAGTGGATGTACGCAGACCTTATCCTTACCTTGGATAAGGTAAAGAGGTTGTTCCGATAAGACCCTCGGCTCGAGAAAAGCATTTTCAAAACATATTTGAAAAATACAAGACTGAAAAGCTATGTTGAAACTCAAAAGAAAAGTATTGACAAAAAAAAAAAAAAGTAGTGAATAGCAAAGTAAAAAGGAACAACAGCCATAAAACTATAGAGGAATACAACAATACTAGCACAATAGTAGTGAGACTGATAAGGGGAAGGGGAAGCAAATAAAGTGTTCTAAACTAGCGCCAAGCTCACCCACATACAAGAGAGACGACGCTCAACTACCTACAGTAATATACTATGTGCTTCCTAAAGAAAACAAGCTTTCACTGTAAATTCCAAAATCATATATGGCAAGTCCAAAATTTGGAAATTTTTTCACTCTTCTAAAGCGGTTTCTTTTGAAGTCGTAGAAGACGACCTCATTCCCAAGTGTAAAATTTATTTCTTCATTCCATGTCCCGAAGGTAGACATAATTTTGTCGGACCTAAAGTTGAACAAATTGATGCAACTGATTTTATCCTTGAGTATCCACAGGTCTAGAATTGAACTCTTGCGAAAGCGATCTATGTTTGCCAGGCAAAGCATCCCTTTCAGATCCAACATTATCAGGTTAGAAAGTCTTAAAAGATGATGGCTGAGATATAGTAAGAAACTTGTCATTTTCAAAGGCAAATGAAAAAATTCTATTAGGTTTGGCATCAAGACGTAGTCCAGCCAACCAATACATACATTCATTTACTAACAACCCTGTCAAGTACGGATGATAAGGAGGCATCTCAGCAATTTCTTTCCATTATACTATTAGAAATGCCACCAACACCTCGCATCTTAGTTGTGCAAGCCGAGGATACCTACTACGACGAGATGCAGGACGCCTATAGAAAAAATGCACCACTTTTCTAGGTGCAGGGAAAGCAGTAGATGAACATTTCAGCAATTCACACACTTGTTGCATGGCAGGATTACATAAAAAAAAATACGATGATCCCCTGTTGAACCATAGCACACAAGCCAAGAGCACCAAAAGAGAGGAGGGAATGTGTCATTGTATAATTCATTGCTTTCTCCCTCCTCTACTTCTGTGTCTACTGAAACAAATCGTAGCCTACATTTTGTTGCCTCCAATAAGAGGCTATCTTTAATAAGAAGTTGGGGGGCATTTTCCATTGACTGTTTCAGGTGCTGAGAATAGAAAGGACTAATAATAATAAGGTTATTCCATGACTTGGATACACACTTTAACGTGGATAATGTCTTCACCAGGCACCTAACTGTTAAATATATACAATATACACACAATATACATGTGTAAATTGTGTATATTGAGTCTCGGATTTGCTCCCATAATGACTCGGTTTTGGCTGTTTTAGTCAATGTAATTTATGGTAAATATTTAGTATTCTAGTTTAGGTAATGTTGTAATATAATTAGTAGTGTATTACCATAATTAGTGTATTACCATAAATGTATAGAATAAGGTTTTAGGAATAGAATAGGAATAAGATTCTCCTATTATGTAACTTGTATATATAACCTTTCAATTAATGAAAATAATCAAGGGGATTATTTCTTTCACTAACAAAAATAGAGGTTATAAGATCAGCAGTCAACTTATCAAACTCACTATTTGCAATGTTCCCCTTCTTCTCTGTACATTTCCTCCTCTTTATTAATGCTTCCATCTTCCTTTTAGGCTGCAATATCAGCAATGTCGCAAAAAAAGTTAGCCACCAGAGGAAATATTTGCATCACAACTAAGAGTCCGTTTGACCATGGATAATTTTCATTTTTTTCCGGAATCATTTTTGGACATAGAATATTCGGGATCGAAAAACTCCAAATAACTATTTTCACATTTTTCACTCCAAATCATTCACAAGAATTCAACATTTTTCCAAGTTATATTCATGTCCAAACACAACTCCAATTTCCAAATACCATATTTCAACCTTTTTCAAATACTAATTTTTGTTTTTTCAAATTTCACATTTTTATGTCCAAACACTAGGATGTATACCAAGTGAGATTTGTAATTTTTTCGCATAAACACATTATTCTTTTCAAGAATTTTCAAGGCGTACAATTTACTTACAGGATCTTTTTTATGTGAATACAGATATGGACAGCTAAGGCTGTGTACATATGAATCTGGGTCTTCTATTGTGTAAAAAAAATGCTTCTAAACACAAGCAGTTCATGCTAACATTTTATTTAGCATTGATGTAAACTAACATAGACGAATTATATGCCAAATGAATGTTGTGATTCGGATTATGGATGAAGTGTTTGATAGAATTCATGAAAGTATTTTATTCATAACATGAATTCTTATAAAGCAATAACAAGATAATAGAATAATACTATTTTTGGGGGTTAAAAGTGCAAGTAAAACCCTTTATATATGGTCTATTACATGAGATACAAATGTGTTTTTTCAATGTGAGACAAAAACAATGTGGGAAAGAGTTAATGCTAATATCCCCTCTCAAACTCGCGATGGTGTAGATAGAAGCATCGAGAGTTTGCCAAGAAAAAACCGGTGACGCTTTAAGGTATGCGCCTTTGTGAAGAAATCTGCAAGTTGCATCGAAGATGAGACAAATGGAAAGGATAAAGTGCCCTGTTGAAGATGATATCGAATAATATGACAATCAATCTCAATATACTTGGTACGTTTCATGTGTTGTGCGCAATCTGAATAGAACTCTTATTATTACAGTACATCGGTGTTGGTGAGGAAAGAGAGACACCCATATCAACCAATAACCGACGTAACCATACAATCTCACACGTAGTAGAAGCCATAGCACAATACTCTGTCTCAGTTGAAGAGCGAGAAACCACATCTTGTTTCTTACTTTTCTATGAGATGAGTGAATCTCCTAAAAATACACAATAACTAGTAGTTGATTTTCGATCAGTTAGCCTTCCTTACATTTCCTTCTGCTACCATGCCTTCCTTTCATTGTCCTTCTGAGTGCCCTTAGTTTTAAAGAGTCTATGACGGGACATTGTAAGTTGTAACACAACTATCCAATATATTTGATGCAATATATTTTGCGTGGTTACGTATTTTATTTCTCCATTATATCCCCACCCATTCACCTCCATCACACCCACCCCCCACCTTCTGCCACCCACCCCACAAGACTCCCCACCTCCACCCCTACCACCCACCCCCTTCCATCACACCCAAACCCACCCTCACCCCACCAATCCTCACCCTCTGCCACCCACCCCCACACCACCTCACCACCCACCAATGACTATCGCCATCCACCATCTACTTATTTAAAAAGTTTTTATTATCATTTACTTTAGTTTTATTAATATATATATGTATATATATATATATTAGTTTGTAATTAAGGGTTAAGGGTATTTTAGTAAACTTACATGTTATTATATATTACTAAACAGTCAAATCTAACAATAAAAATGTGATTAAACCACAACAAACGATACATTCTATCCAAACATTGTATTCATTAATACAGTATAATACAATACAATACAATACAATATTGTATATTATGAAATCATGGGTAACGACCATCTAAACAAAGTGTAAGAGAAAATTATAAATATCTATTGATTAAAAAGAGTGCAACTCGGTGCACTAAGCTCTCGTTATGCGCAGGGTTCGGAGAAGGGCCGGATAAATATCTATATATTAGTAAGTGAAACTATTATTTCCTTCGGTCTATTTTATTTGTCATACTTTTTTCTGTACGTTTCTTAAGAAAATATTAATTAAAAAGATTATTTTGATTAAATTACCTTTATTTATTTTTTAATTTCCTTTTATTAGAGTATTACTCTTTCTTCACCACTTTAATCTCTATCCAGATTTACCAGAGTAAGGGATAAAGGTAGAAAATAATAATTAATTCTTTCTTAATTATATAAAATAATAAATAATTTGAAACAATTATTTCTAGTAACCTGACAAGTGAAGTGAATCAAATGGAGTAAAATGAAAACTAGCACTGATGCTTTATTTAATACTCCTTCCATCTAATTTGTCACTTTAGAAATTCAAGACTAAAATTGATAATTATTTTCAACTATACCCTTCACATTAAAGAAATAATTTTTTAAATATCTCTCAATTCTAAAAAATATCTGATAAATAGAAATAATTTAATAAATTATATATTAGTTTCTTCATAAACATAACAACAAACATACCCAATATATTCTCACTAGGTGAGATCGGGGGAAGGGCAAAGTATACGCCGATCTTACCGCTACCTAGTAATGATAAAGAGGTTATTTTCGATAGACGTTCAGCTCAAGAATAGATAAATTAATAAATCTATAATTATAGATATATCATAATATTTGTATAACAGTAAGACTTTTGAAATTTATAGTTTTAAATCTATCATAATATTTCTATAACTGTAAAAAAAATTCGTCAGAATTATTAAAATAAAAAAGTCGAAATTAGAAGGAAATTATTTCATTTAAAACAGATTAAAAAGGAAATATACTCATTTTCCCAAAAATAAAACAAATTATCCAAGAAACATTTTCCGTACAACCAAACACATCTTTATGAAAAAACAAAGAAAACACCTTTTCTCTATATGTATCCTTGTATTACATTCTGAAATAATTGGTACACAAGGTTACCCTAATTATACATTATTTGTTGTTCTGTAGAAAATTCCTATCTGGAGACTGGAGGGATACGAGCATATTAAATGTGCAATTGGGAGATATGTTGGTGTTTAGACATGAAGGAAACATGGAATTTGAGGTTTGTATATTTGATTCAAGTCATTGTGATAGGGAATATGTAAGAGTATTTGCAGGAAGAAGGAGGTGGAGCGCGTTATGTTGAAGAGATTTCGAAGAAATTTGGATTCAAAGGTGAGATATTTAGAGTTCATTATTGATGAATTTGCAACTTAATTTCACTCAATCTTAGGTTAAGTCTCAACTTGTTTAGATTGAAAATTGGGCAAGTTACACATTTGGCCGGTCTGGCCAAAACAATTACATTCGCTAACCAAATATACTAAAAGTATACACTATTTTGTATAAAATAATATATTTTATGTATATTATACATTGCGGAGCGTCTATCGGAAACAACCTCTCTACTGGTCATGAGCGTCTATCGGAAACAACCTCTCTACCGGTCATAAGGTAGGGGTAACATCTGCGTACACTCTATCCTCCTCAGAGCATACCTGGTGGGATTATACTGGGTATGTTGTTGTTGTTGTATATTATACATTAATATACAAAAAGAAAATATTTGTTGGCTATTATTTTGGTTGGCGGCTATTTGTGTTAATTTTCCTTAAATATTAGCAAAAAGGTGGAGTGGATGCAGAGTCGTATTTAGAATTTGAGTTTATGGGTATAATAACTGGGTTCATAATCATATGGTAATTATAGATATTTAGTTGATTTCGTAATATATATATATAGGGTCCGTACAAAAGTTATTGGGGGTTCATGTGAACCCAAAATGTGCTAGATCTGCCATTGGGTGGATGTTTAGACGGTATTCATGTTTTGATTGTAATCATTTCTTCACAACAACATACCTAGTGTAATGCCACTAGTGGGGTCTTGGGAGGGTAGGGTGTACGCATCTATCTTCTGGAGGTAGATAGGATGTTTCCGATAGACCTTACCCCTACTAAGTCTCAACTTTGTTTATATTAAAAATTAGCAAAAAGGTGGGGTGGATGCACAAGTGGATTTGAAGTTTATGAGTTTCTGAAACGATGTCAAGTTAATATACAATAATAACTGGGTCCTCCTGTAACTATGCATCTTATGCTCCTTTAATGAATTACATTACTTCATAAAAAAAAACTGGGTTCACAAAATTATATAGGATATGTACAAAAGTTATTGGATTCCCGTGAACTCGATATGTGCTAGATCCGCCACTGGGTGGATGGTTAGGCGGTATTCATGTTCTGATTGTAATTGTTTTGTCACATTTGATGTTCTTGATTTAGACTTGTCTGCAATTAACAATGCGAGGTTTTTCCCCGTGCAGAAGCTGCTACTGACAACCCTATTGGCCAATCTCATGTTGTATGCATAGTTAGATCCTACTGCCTTTCCAAAAGTTACTTTGTAAGTCTCAAAATACCTTCCAGAATCTTCAAGCTAAAGGAAACATGTGCACTATTTTATGCTTTGCCCCTCTTTGTTTATTGGCGGTATTTACGATGAAAATATGAAGCATATGATATGTTGATAAAATGTGCAAATTGTTCTGAACAATTTCAGCGCCTTCCTGGAAAATTTTCAAGGGCAAACGGTCTCATCAACAAGAAATGTGGTTTGATTATTAGGGATGAAAGACAAAGGTCATGGAATTTAAAGCTATATACCTCCACTTCTCAAGTCTATATTGGAGGTAAATGGGCTGAATTTCGTGATGCAAATGACATAAAGGAGGGAGATCATATAAAGTTCGTGGTTGTTACTAATGGAAAAAGACCAATATGGAAATTCCATGGTAAAGTTTTCCCATTTAAGGAACCTCTTATTTTTTAACAATCTTTTTGGAGATATATTGATGACATGAGTATAACACAGTAGTTTAGGAGCTTCTAAAGGAAATTGGAACTTTAAAACAGTACTCTTGCATACTGTAATTGGTAATACTGAAATGAACATTAATAGCATAACAATATTAATCAATTGCTACGTATTATAGTACAATAATTGTATACTTGATTGCTTGCAAGTTAATTCCATTAACCTTAAAAGAAGTTTCAATTTATTTTTAGATAAACAATTAGCCAGAAGATGTGGTGCATGTTTATATGCTAATCATACTTCAATTGTAATCCTTTTGTCATTTTAATTTCTTGTCATGTACTCCCTCCGTCCCAATTTATGCGATATAGTTTGACTCGGCACGGAGTTTAAGAAATAAAGGAAGACTTTTGAATCTTGTGGTCTAAAACAAGTGAAATATATTTGTGTGGTTATAGATCATCTCGTTAAGCGTAAAAGGTAAATGTTAAAGTTAAATTGTTGCAAAATAAGGAAATGTATCATTCTTTTTGAGACAAACTAAAAAGGAAAGTGTTTCACATAAATTGGGACAGTGGGAGTATTTGTTTACAATTAGCTATTCAAATGTTCTTTTGTTCGTGTATCGTAAGTATCCATTCCATAAATATTTCTTACTTGACTTTATGTGTAATTAGCAAATGGAACAGAAAAACCAGAGCACAACATCATGTCATCACGCCAGGCTTTGCCCAACGTAAAAGCTGCTAAGGACATGCCTCTCTCTCACCCTCATTTCATTTGTACCATGAAACCATATTGCCTTTCAAAGTGTTTTCTAGTAAGTTAAAAAAAACTAAATTCTACTTCCATTATTGTAAATAGACAAAAAGGAAAAAATAGATGAACTCATTTCGGTATGAGAAAAAATTCCCGAAGTGTGAAGCATACATATGAGGGCTTTTTCATTTTTGGCTGTCGGCCTAAATTATTTACGAGCGCTAGCCAAAATATCCAAAGGCTATACACTGATTATGTATATTCTAATGTATATTATATGTATATTTGTACTTAATATAAAAAACCTATACATTTGCTGGCTATTAATCTTTTACCGGTCCAAAAATGTATTATCCATACATATGACCTGTTTTTGTGAAACTGATTGTAAGCTGTTTCAGCGAGTTCCAGTCTCATTTGCTCGGTTAAACGGTCTCAGAAACAGGAAATGTATGATAGAGACAAGCGATGGTCATGGACATTTAGTCTATATGCCCGTGGGGGTAAATACCTACATTGGAGGGGGAGGATGGCGCAAGTTCTGCAATGTGAATTGCTTAAAGGAAGGAGATTACTTAATGTTTGAGATACTCGCCAACGGAGAGAAGCCAATATTGAAGTTTCACGGCAAATTTCTTATCTAAGCCTTTTTAAATTTTGTTCTGTTTTCCCCTCTTTTTGTTTACCTATATCTTTCTTTAAATCATAAATACAACGGAAAATGTCCAAATATTCCTTCGTACTATGCGAAATTGCGCAGATTTTCCCTCTATCAATACTTTAGCTCACATACGCCCTTACCTTCAAATACTTGGTTCAAATATGTCCTTATTTTAAACGGTTCCCCCACTTAACCTAATTAAAGGGAGAAGGGCCAGACCACAAGGGTATATTGTACGCAGCCTTACCTCACATTTCTGCAAGAGGCTGTGAGGTAACCTTACTAGTGATTAAAGCTTCTCTTTCTATTTTCTGTTACCTCATAGTTTCTATGTCCTGAATTTCAAAATACTGGACACAAATTTTGATGGTGAAAAATAGTGTCTTGGTGAAACAGATGCACCATGTTTATTCATTTATTATTATATCTTTCATGTTTTCTCAAGTTCTGATAAAGTCTTTCAAGTGTTCAATCAACTGAACAAAATCTTGAGCTCATATAGAGAATTTTTTTATTTATAAAGAGTCTTATTTAGATTCTTTTTAATGAATGTTTTAAGTAAAAGTATTTACGCAAGCCTTTTCCGTTTCTTGGGAGTAACAGTTGCTGAGAAAAGCTTTCGAATTTTGTAGAAGTATAGCAGTTTTATTAAAGCACTTTACCGAGTAAATAACTATGAGATAGGATTTCCTTTCTTCAGCTACAGTTCACCTTCTCCGGTCCTGAAAAGAAGCTCTATGTTTCTGAGAGTTGAATTAGCTCTTAAAAAATTCTTTTCATCTCTTCTTTTCCCCTCAAAAAGTTAATTTTCTGAATGTTTAATTTTTGGTTTTAAATTCATGTTCTTTTTCGTTCTAACATTGTTGTGTCAATTTTAAAACTAGATCTGAGAGGAAATGCATCACTTCAGCCCGACGGAAAAAAGTTCAAATTGGATGCTAAAAGTGTTTCCACTCAAGTTCTGGATTTTAAGAGCAAACCTTTGTTACTGTATCTAATACATTTATTTTCTTTTCATTTCTCTGATTCTATTTTTCCTTCATGTATTTTAAAAGGAACAACAGGCCTTAAGATTAAGGCATCAAACATGACTGATCTGGAAGCACAAGTACCTGCTTTAACATCTGCTAATGATGCTAACCCTCATTTTTCCCCCTATTATTAAGTCTTATTCCGTCAGCAAACATTTTCTGGTAAGTTATTTTGAATTAATTTTAGTTAAGCCCTTAATAGTTAACATCTTCAGTAAGAGTTTCTGTTTTTCGTGATAACACGATGTTGGTCTATACAATGGGTTTAAACTTGAGCAGTATATTCCATTGGCTTCTGCAAAATCAAATGGCTGGATGAATAGACGTTGTGAGATGATTCTCATGGATGAACAACGGTGATCGTGGTCAGTTCGACTAGGACCAGTGTCAGATAAGCACATCGGAATTCACGGGGGATGGCAAAAGTTCAGAGAAGCAAATGATGTCCAAGTAGGAGATACTTATAGGTTTGAACTCATCAGCAACGGAAAAAATACCTGTAGCCTATTTCCATCGTGAGTATTTCTTTACTTCTCTTTATTTTTCATGATATTAATCTACCCTGCATCCACTGTTTAGTGCTTACAGCAAATCAATAAATGCATGACAAGTGTTGTTCATACACATATTTATCACTTAACCTTAGTTAAGTGATGCATTCTTACTTTTAACTTTTAAGTGCTAAGGTTAAATATCTTGATTTGGTGTAAACACCGGGTGTAGACAAGTATTTACCTATTTTCATGATCTTCCTCTATGCAATACATGCTTTTAAACTTCTTTCTCCTCGGTATTAAAATGTTGGATAACGTGGAGTTATAAGCAAAATTTTCTATGGTAGTGATATGAAAATATTATGCCACGCTTTGAAAGAGTTCTGGGTTTTTGAAATGTGTCGTACAACTTTACTTTTGATATTAAACGTCTGCGGAAGGTTTTAAATAGTCTGGATGTATTGCTTTACTAAAATCGGATTATTTGCTCTGTAGTACCGTTTTGAGACCACTCTTTATAGTATGTCCCAGAACTACAAAAAGGTCATTTGTGCAAATACCCTACAAAATCCGACAAAAAAAATATCTAGCTTAGATCTATTATTATATAGTGGTTTTATGGAATCAAGTCTACAAAATTAGATTCATTGCGAAGAGAGTATGTTATGTTAAAAGAAGTTAAAAGAAAAATTTCAGGTAAATATTCTGCCAAGCGAAGGCCTTGACAAGTTTGTGAAGCAGTTGGTGATGGGCAAGAGAAAGGAGCACTGAAGTGATGTTTTTGGATATACTATATGTTGCCTAATCTCAACAGAAGATGTATCATAGATTTTTTCTTTAATAAGTGAGATATCCTCGAAGGCAATGGTGCATGTGTCAAAATTCGGTGGATAATGGATCTGCCCCTTTACCCTTCTCCATTTAAATACCAGGATGTCTGCATCAGGATTCGAACCTATAATGTGCGCCAATCCACATATCACGTATTGTGCTCTTACCAGTAGACAAAAGTCGAGGTCAAAATGTACCCTAGATTTTATGTTCTTCAAAAGCCAGACCTGCTTTTGTATGTTGTATTCTAGATCTGCATTCAATTACCCTTCATTTGATTACATAAATGTACATGTTTCTTCAAACTCAAGGTTATTGTAGATCTGTAGTTGACTTCTAAATGACTTAATTTGGTAAATATTTTGTTCTCCTTGCATTTTAATTTACTCGATGTAGTTTAATTTGCACGAAGTTTAAAAAAGAAATAGACTTTGAAATTTGCCTATTATATATATTTAAAGTATATTATTTTTAGATATAGACATGTGTTCTTTAACGGATCGATAAAAAATAATGTCATTTTATCAAAGCTAGTACATGTAAATAAGTTAAATCATGTCCAACTTTAGGAAAGACCTATGACAGAGAGGTAGATTCAAGATTTATATTTTACTCCAACTTTAGGTTCTTACCATAAACTTATTAGCTTTTTGAGATTATATATCATTTTTTAAATAATTTTAGTGACTTTTTAAATTCCTCTGACACACCCTCTTTCATAGGTACTCCATTCGTCTTAATTTATACGATATTTTTTTAATCAATTTTAAAAAATATGATATATTTCTATGTTTAGTAACAATTCAACTTTAAATTTATTTCTTTACGATTAATAAAATAATTTTTAACCACACAAATTTTTATGATTTGTTTTAGACTATAAATTTCAAACGTCTTCTTTTATTTTTAAATTTTATGTTCAGTCAAACACCGTAATATGAGATGTGACTAGAGATGGCAGTGGATCCCGGACCCGATCCGGATCCGATGGATCCAGATCCGTTTTATAGGATATGGATCTTCAAAATTTGGACCCGACGGATCCGGATCGGACCCGGATCCATTTCTGACGGACCGGATCTGGATCTTGTATTTGAGATCCGTATCCGGTCCAGATCCGACCCGTGGATCCGTTTTTTATTAAATATATTCATAACCTATAATGTAATTTTATAAGTATTTTCTTAAAATTGTTAAGCACATCATTGCAAGTTTAATTCTCAAAACAAGTTTAATTTATCCCCGTGTTAACTCAAAAACCAAAAAATAAAGAGGTAACTTCGATAATAAAATCAATGTTATATTAGTGAATGACTAACATCTCCATAAACAAGTAGTTAAAATTATATTCACTTAATTTGTGAAGATTTCAAGCACATGCAAGTTCTGCATTGTGGAAATACTAGTCAGCATTTTCCACAACTATTGTCATTGTCCAACATTTTCAATTAATAGCTCACAATCAAAATGAGACAACGAACAAAATATCTCATATGAACATTTCAAAATTGAAACACAGTAAACTGTTAGCTAAGTAAAAATTGTTTGTCAGTTCAAAAAAAATTCTTAGCAAGGCAAATTTTTTTACATGTGGATCCAGATCCGATCCGTAGACCCGGTGGATCCGATGGATCCGGATTTGGATATGATTTTTATGGACCCGACGGATCCGGATCCGGATCTGAATTCAGGTATGAAAAACGGATCTGGATCTGAATCTAGTAGGATCCGGTCCAGATTCGATCCGTTGCCATCCCTACATGTGACCGAGGGAGTAATATTTTACACATCAATCCATGCTTATTACAATTTCAGAAGAGCACGTAAATCCATGCTCCTCCACGTAGTGGGTAGATACGCCCCTGCACAAAGTCCACTGTTTTTCATTCCATTTGTAACGTCCGAGTTTGTACAACTCTATAATTTCCCCTGAATTCTTTCATTTTGCATGCAATGCAAATCAAAGAGATCACCATTTCTCTACAGTGATTACATTTTTTTGAGCCTCCATGAAAGTCCCTCCGAAGAAACCACGTTTTTTCAAACCAATTGTGCCAGGTTTCAAGGATGGACTTGTAAGTAATACTTTCAATTGTTTCATATTTCCTTTAATTTGTGTGCTGCATGTTTGATATAGAGGTGGAGGAGGAGGATGTGAGGTAGTTTATCAGAGAACAGAAGCTAAGATAAAAAAACATAGCAAATGGATCTTCTTTTATTGATTTTTTGGGTAGAAAATAGTAGAAGGATGCCGAAGGTTTATCGGAAACAACATCTCTACCTTTCAAGTAGGAATAATGTCTACATACACTCTAGCCTCCCTAGACTCCACTATGCTGGGTATGTTGTTGTTGTTTGAAAATAGTAGAAGGATTGAGGGTTTAAGCTTGATAAGGTTAACCTTTTAGATTAGGAAATTTCACATGTATTGTTTGCACTGTGTGTAGAAAATGATGGGTTCTCTTGAACCCATTAAATGCATGTCCCATCCGCACTGCTTGACTGAGCCCATTAAACTCTTGAAATTATGAGTTTAAAGTTTATTTTTTGTTGATATTTTAGTAATTTTTCACTCTATGTTGTGATCTCTATATTCTCACTGAATTTTCCACGGTAAAATGTCGGTGAAAAAATCTAAATAATAGTGTTTTCACACGAAAAATTAAGAAAGTTTAGGAATTTTATGTGCAAATTAGGATCAAAGTTAAAAAAATTTAACTCTCAAAATCCAAAAGCTACTAAATACTATATATATTTTGACGGAGGAAATATATAAGAAGAAGAGCACGTAAATCCATGCTCCTCCACCTAGATTATAGATATGCCCCTCCGCACTGTCCTCTAACATGAAAAGCCCCCTGTTTTTAATTCCATTTGTAATTTCCAAGTTCTTTCATTTTGCATGTAAAAGCAAAGCAAATAGATCACCATTTATGTACAGTGATTACATTTCCTGAGCCTCCATGAAAGTCCCTCCGAAGAAACCTCGTTTTTTCAAACCAATTTTGCCAGGTTTCAAAGATGGACTTATAAGTAATACTTTCAATTCTTTCATATTTACTTTAATTTGTTTGTTGCATGTTTGATATAGAGGTGGAGGAGGGCAGAGGCGGAGCCATAATTTGAAACTTACAGGTTCAGGATTCTAATAGATATAATCGCTTGATTATTTTCATTAATTGAAAGAGTATATATACAATTTACAATTTCCTATAATAGGAAAAAAATCCTATTCCTATTCTACTCTCTAAATCTTATTCTACTTGTACAATAATTATATAATTATGGCAAGTGCACAATTCTAATTCTAATTTAATACAAATCCTACCTTATTTTATACACTAACCTAACTGAAACCGTGACATACCATATATGTATATCACGGTATATACTTACTGTTTATCAAATATGTTAATGGGTTCTAAATTAATAATTTATACATATTCAATGGACTTGTAAGTAATACTTCCAATTTTTGCATCTTTCCTTTAATTTGTCTGTTGCATGTTTGCTATAAAGGTGGAGGAGGGCAGAGGTGGAGAAAATTTGAAGCTTATGAGTTCAGAATTCTAATTCATTAAAGTTACTTCTAAATTAATAATTTATACATTTTCAATATATTTTTAATACAAATATAAGATTTAGACCAAAGTTACTCGGTCCTATTGTAACCGAAGCGCTAGCTCCCTTGGAGAAGGTTGGTTGTGAGGGAGTTTATCAAAGAAAAGAAGCAGAGAGAAAAAGCATAAACTAAATGAATCTTCTTCTATTGATTATTTGGGTAGAAAATAGTAGAAAGGAATGAGCGTCTAAACTTGATATGGTCAACCTTTAAGATTCTTAGCACTAAGTTCACTACACTTTTGAAATTATGAGTTCAGAATTTAATATTTCTCGACATTTTAGGAAATTTCACATGTATTGTTTGCACTCTGTGTCGAAAATGATGGGTTAAATTGAACCCATTAAATCCATGCCCATCCACCACTGCTTGACTGAGCCCATTGAACTCTTGAAATTATGAGTTCAGGGTTAATTTTTGTTGATATTTCAGTAATTTTCACATGCATATCTGTTTGTTGTGTCCAGTGGCAGAGGTAGAAGCCCGACTATGGTTTCAGTCGAATCTAGTAGCTTTTGCTCAAACTGTGTATTTATGTTACAAAATTCATTAAATATGTACTCATTTTAAATTTAGAATCCAATTATTAGCACTTAAAGTCGTCCTTCTAATATTCAGAACTCATAAAGTTGAAATTCTGGTTATGTCGAATCCGCCTCTGATTATCACGTTTTGAAAAAAGTTGCCAGTCAGTTTGGGACAAGGATATTCTAATTATACATATTTGTTGTACTGCAGAAAATACCAACAAGTTTCTTGAAGTATCTGAAGGGACAAGACCATATTGAACATGCAGTACTGAAATGGGCTGGCAACAAGTGGCTCGTGAAGCTGAATAACCAGAGATTTGAAGATGGATGGAAAAAGTTTGCAGAGGAGCTTAATTTGCAATTGGGAGATTTGTTGATTTTCAAACATGAAGGAGACATGAAATTTGAAGTTTCAATCCTTGATTCAAGTCAATGTGACAGAGAATTAAGAGCGGAAAAAAAAGCACACACTCTTGAAGAAACTTCGAAGAAATTTGTATTCAAAGGTGAAATTCTTCCGGGCATATTTGTGATGTATTCCATTTCTTACCTTGTTTTTATTTTATAATTTTATGTTTCGGTTATTTACGGAAATTATCCTGATTATTTCTTCAACATGAACTGCATGCATAAACAGAATGATGCTTATATTATAACAAAAAGTAGCATAGAAAGAGGAAATAATATTAAAGATTAGAATAAATGAAGAAAACATAATTTAATTGGTTTAATTCGTTTCTTGTAGCAAAAATATATATAGAGACTACAATAACATAATTTGACATCAAAAATCTTATTAGCATATGAGAAAGATAATTTGAAATATCATGATTTGTATATTCAATTATATAAATAAATTATTATGAAGGAAATGAAGTTGAAACATATCGAATATGGTGTTGAGTTGTGCAAAAAATTATTAATCTGGAATTTATCACAAATAAACAATTTATAATACTTAATTAGTCAAAAATTATTAATTTGAACATTATTATACAATAATCATGACAAAACACTTATAACTAGTATTATAATATTGATGTGATATGTATAGTACAGTAGTTTACATGTCCTAATGGAAAATAAACAATTACATATGGTATGAATTGTTTACTTTCCATTTTCTGTTACGACATATAAGTGATGTTCCCTTTTTAGGTGCAATTTGTTAAATTTCTTGAAGATACAAACTGTTAAGGATAATTATGGATGTCATTATCCTTAATTATCTCAATTATGTAAAATCATCTATGTAATTATGGAGAATATTATGTAATTAGTATGATTAGATAATTAGCATATAGTTAGGATATGATTAGGTTAGTCTTCCAAATTCATAGCCATAGATTGATCTTATAGGCTTGTGTGTGTATATATATATATATATATTATTATATTATGAAATGAAATAAATCATTATATGAATTCTTTCATGGTATCAAGAGCCAAAATTTGAATTTTTATTGCTCTACTACCCTAAGTCGGCCGCCCACCCCCCTTCTCTTCTCGGAAAACTACAAAACCACCCACTCGAAACCCTAAACCACTCAGCTACCCTCCAAACCCTAATTAGGGGTTTTCCTAATCCTAACCCTAGCCGACACCATTAGGTTTCCTCCACCAAATTCCACCAAACACAAAATATTTTTTCCTCATTTATTCTTGCTTTTTGTGTTTTCGTGGGCAAATATGGCTGACAAACAAAAATTTCATTCCGCTCTTGCCATAAACAACGTCAAGAACTTCATTTCAATTACACTTGAGATGGAAAAAGGGCAATACTCCTCTTGGGCGGAGTTATTCAAAATCCATTGCCGAGCATACGAAGTTATAGACCATATCATCCCTTCCCAAGCTTCATCGGACGCCACCGGTCTTGACAAAAAGTTATGGTCTCTTATAGATGCTATTGTCCTTCAATGGATTTACGACACCATTTCAAATGACCTTTTGCATACCATTTTGGAATCGAATTCTACGGCTCAACAAGCGTGGGAACGTTTGCAAAACATTTTTCAAGATAATAAACTTTATAGGGCTGTATATCTTGAGAACCAATTCACCAATGTCAAATTGGATGATTTCTCAAACGTTTCCACCTATTGTCAAGAGTTGAAAATGCTTGCCGACCAACTATCCAACGTGGTGCGCCGGTGAAAAATCAAAGGTTAGTGCTTCAATTAATTGCGGGTTTGAATGAACAAGTTGATGGTGTTGCAACGTTCATTCAACAAAGTAACCCATTGCCACCTTTTTATGAGGCTCGTTCGAGGTTGATTCTTGAAGAAACCCGAAAGGCTAAACAAGTAGCGACACGGCAAACAACGTCAGCACCGCCCTTATTTCCACTAACATGACGGAGGAGGTTTTTGGACCTCTAAATTCTGGTCTAGCAACACACCAAAATCGTAACAATAACGGACCAAAAAAGGAGTCAAAACCGCAATAACAATAAAGGAAAAAATAATAGTGGAAAAGGGAGGGGATGGAACGCCAGAAATTTTTCCGGTGGAGGGGATGGAACGCCAGAACTTTTTCCGGTGGAGGGGCTGGAACGCCAGAAATTTTTCCTGTGGAGAGGCTGGCCGTAGGCAGAACCATCCCCACTGGCTCTGCTAGTAGGGAGGCAGCGGACAATGGGCAGTGGGGCCAGGTCCCGCCGTGGGCATGGAATTCACAATAATGGGCCCATCATACTCTTTTCCGATGACCCAGTGGGAGACCCAACAACCAAAACAGGTTGCCCGAAATGTTAGGAAATCGGCCACCGACGTCAAGTTAAGTCTCCACGAACATTGAGCATGCCATGAACAAGATGAGTCTTAATGTTCCCGATGATTCTTGGTACATGGACACGGGGGCCACATCACACATGACAGCATCCTCTCATCTTATTTTAATATGAGCACTAATAAAAATATTGTGATTGGCAGTGGATTGGAAATTCCAATTCGTGGTATTGGACAAACAAATCTACCACCCCACCCACCCCTACAGTTAAAAAATATCCTTCATTCCCCTAAACGTATTAAGAATTTGGTATTTGTGCATCGGTTTACCACTGACAATAATATTTTTATGAATTTTGATCCATTTGGGTTTTCTCTGAAGGATTTTCAGACGGGGAAGCCACTAATGAGATGTAATAGCACTGGAGATTTGTATCCCATCACCGCTCTCACCAACAACCAAGTCAACTCTCCATCGACCTTTGCTGCATTTTCACCTAATTTTTAGGCATAACCGTTTGGGTCACCCGGGTGCACAGGTGTTGGATTTTCTTAAAAGACATAATTTTAACCGTAGTATGGACTCACATATTTGTCGTTCTTGCGTTTTTGGGAAGCATGTTAACTTTCCATTTTCTTTATCTACTTCACAAACTATTAAGCCATTTGATATTATGCACTGTGATGTGTGGACATCCCCGATTTTGAGTTCGGCAGGTCATAAGTATTATATGCTTATCTTGGATGATTATACAAATTTTCTATGGACATTTCTCATTGGAAAAAATCACAAGTCCCCACTATTTAAAAAAAAAATTAGCATTTTCATCAAACCCACTTTGAGAGATCCATAAAATGTTTTCAATGCGACAATGGTAGGGAATTCATAAATAACACTTTCAACGATTTTTGTCAACAAAATGGGGTGTCATTACGTCTGTCATGTCCATATACTTCTCCTCAAAATGGGAAAATCCTAACAATCAATAATATGATTCGTACACTACTTGCACACTCGTCCACACCACCGTCTTTTTGGCATTATGCTCTTCAAATGGTCACTTATCTTTTGAACATTCTTTCTAGCAAGATGCTATCAAACAAATCACCCACCCAAATGTTGTACCATCGTATTCCATCATACAACCATTTAAGGGTTTTCGGGTGTTTATATTATCCCTTGTTTCTGTCCACCACCATAAACAAACTCCAAGCCCGGTCCACTCCTTGTGTAGTTTTGAGATATCCACAAAATCATCGGGGTTATAAGTTTTATGACATATTTAATGGGAAAATTATCTTATCTCGTCACGTTATTTTTTATGAGTCTACATTCCCGTTTACTACGTCTCAAGTGGCGTCCCCACATTCATATGAATTTCTAGACGTAGGAATACACCCGATTTTGAACCACCATTTAAATACCCAATCCCAACATGCTTCACCAAAAAGTCCGCCAGGCCCAACTTCACAAGCCACTACTTAGCCCATCCCAATTATCCCACCTCGGCCCAGTCCGCCTCCCACCAACCCAGTGACCCCGGCCACTGTCCCGGTTCCACATCGAACCATTGAAACCCGTTCCATGCACGTGATTTTTCGGCCTAAACGTCATTTTAACCTAACTTGTTCCGTTCAACCATCTTCACTTCCAAAAAGTCCTAATGCAACCCTATCCGACCCAAATTGGAAAGCTGCCATGCTTGGAGAAATTGACGCTCTTATTAAAAATAAGATGTGGGAATTAATACCCCGTCCATCTAATGTGAACATCATACGATCTATGTGGGTTTTTTGTCATAAAAAGAATTCTGATGGCTCTTTTGCGAGACACAAAACTCGTCTTGTAGGTGATGGCAGGTCTCAGCAGGTTGGCGTGGATTGCGGTGAAACATTCAGTTCGGTAGTGAAGACGGCCACTATCAGGACTGTTCTGAGTATGGCCTTGTCCAAATCATGGACCATACATCAGTTGGATGTCAAGAATGCATTTTTACATGGTCCCATACAGTGACCCAACACATTACCGTAGCCTAGCAGAGGCATTGCAGTACTTCACCTTCACGAGACCTGATATCTCCTACGCGGTTCAGCAAGTGTGTTTACATATGCATGATCCGAAAGAAGCATATATGGGGGCTCTGAAATGAATCTTGCAGTATATTAAGGGTACTCTTGACTTTGGGCTGCATCTGTATGTCCACCGTGACTGACATTACATCTTATACAGATGTTGATTGGGGTGGTTGTCCAGACACACGATGCTCCACCTCCGGCTATTGTGTGTTTTTAGGAGACAAATTGTCTCGGTTGAGTGCCGAGGCAGAATACCAAGTGGTAGCTAATATGGTCTCTGAATTATGTTGGTTCCGTAATCTTCTTTTAGAACTACATTGTCCGATTGAAAAAGCAATTGTGGTTTATTGTGATAATGTGAGCGCAATATACTTATCAGGTAACCCTGTCCAGCATCAGCGCACAAAACACATAGAAATGGATATTTGTTTGTCCGTGTTCTTCATATTCCGTCCCGTTATCCGATTGCAGACATTTTCACAAAAGGGCTTCCACGCATACTGCGCACCTCCAGCTAAGACTGCGGGGTCTGTTACGGATAATTATGGATGTCATTATCCTTAATTATCTCCATTATGTAAAATCATCTATGTAATTAAGAAGAATATTATGTAAATAGTATGATTAAATAATTAGCATATAGTTAGGATATGATTAGGTTAGTCTTCCAAATTCATAGTCATTGATCTTGGGAATGAAATAAATCATGGAATGAATTCCTTCACAAACAACTAAACCTCACCGGAGTGAGTAGGGATCAACTATATGAATACTCACCATCTATGTTGCGCAATTTAAGCGCTTCAAGAAATTTAATTTACCGACAATGCAGCAGGAAAACCGAGCCCCAGCACGGAGTCTTTGTCTTTTTGTTCATTTATCTGATTCTAATGATTCTTCTTTATTTTATGTTCTTGTATTATCAACAGGACATTAGGATTAATAGCTTAATAATTAAGGCCTTAACATCTCCTAATGGTGACCCTCATATCTTTTCTATTTTTACTAACCTTATTCCATCACTAGCTCTGTTTTGGTAAGAAGTTCGAATTAATTTTAGTTAAGACCTACTGATAGTACAAGAGAATTTGAAATTAGTAGATTAATCAACTTCGTAGACTTAAAAGTAGTTTAGTTTTACTATTCAAAAATTTGCATATAGAAGGAAAGTTAGCCCTTAAGACAGGTTCTATCTTAGTACAAGAGAAATGCTTTTGAGTTTGTTGAAGGCCTTTTGGAGCTACTTATGGTAGCTCATCAAAAAGTTCTTTCTTCAGTTTTATATTAAACTTATCCAAGCACTTCACCGTGTTGTACACTGTGAGATACAATAGCCTGAAGAAAAGTCCTATGTTTCTGAGGGCTGAATTAGCCCTTCCGAAATACTTTTCATCTCTCCTTTTACCCTCAATCTATTTTCTTTCTTTATTGTGACAATAAAAGTTCTTTTCTACTTTATTGGTTTTAGATTCATATTCTGTTTCAGTTCTAACATTGTTGATTGTTTGTGTCGATTTAAAAACTAGATCGAAGAGGAGATGCGTCACTCCAGCCCGAAGGAAAGAAGACTAATTTGGATACTGAAAGAGTTTCCACTCAAGGTCTGAATTTCAAGAAAAATGCATGGTCTTGTTTGATACATTTTAATACATGTTTTCTTTTCATCTCTAACACCAAGGTTAATGGTCTCACTCTAAATAGAGCTAATTTCTACTGAATGTGTGATAGTAGAGCAGAGCTAATAGGGACTTGTTTGACGTTTCCCATATATCTGATACAAAAATATTGTGCTAATTAGATAAGCTACTAAGCTGATTCACAGTAACTAATTGAGAGAACTTGCATGGAATATTTTCTTTTCATGAAGGATGTATTGCAAAAGCAATAATGTATATAGCTGAATAACCAAATTGAGTAAATTATATGACTTTTTCACAAATAATGATCATTTGGAATTTTGCAAAACTATTTCAAGCTAGAGCAAATCCTCGTTGCTGTATCTTTGTCTTTTCTGTCCATTTCTCTTATTCTGATTCTTCTTTATTTATTTTTTCTTGTTTTTTTATTTGGAAAAACAGGTTTTAGGATTAAGACCTTAAAATCTCCTTAGCTAATCCCTCACCATTAACTGTTGTTCCTTTTTCTAAAGTGTAATTTGTCATATTTAATTTCTTGAAGAACAACACCTACCTTGAAGAACAAAAGGTGATGTGGATATGTAGTTTGTCAGACAATAACAACACTACGGCTAGGCTCCTTGTAACTTTTGACTGACTCTATGAATTTTCACTGTCTATGCTGCACCGCGTTAAATCCTTGAAGAAACTTAATTTATTGATGATGTAACAGAAAAACCGAACACCAGCAACAAGTCATCAATCAAGGCTTCTTCCCCTGCAAAAGCTGCTGCTTACAAACCTTTTGGCTGTCCTAATTTTGTATGCACTATTAGACCATATTTCCTTACATATGGTTTCTTGGTAAGTCTTAAAACTCATTAATTTCATAGAAACTCTTCAAAAATCTTCAGGCTAAAGGAAGCATGTGCACCATTTTTCTTATTTTATCTTAGTTAAGTGAAAATATGAAGAATATGAATTTAATGATGTGCGTAAATGGTTATACACCATGTCAGTACGTTCCTAAACATTTTGCATCTGCAAACGGTCTCATCACCAACAAGAAGTGTAGTTTGATAATAAGAGATGAGACGGAAAGGTCGTGGAATTTAAGGATAAGTTCTTTTGGAACTCAAGTCTATATTGGAGATATGCACACCATTTCTTTTTATTTTTTTATCTTTGTTAAGTGAAACACTGAACTCTTCAAGAATCTTCAGGCTAACTGAAGCATGCACACCATTTCTTTTTATTTTTTTTAATCTTTGTTAAGTGAAACTATGAAGAATATGAACTGTTTAATGATGTGTGTAAATGGTTATGCACCATGTCAGCGCATTCCTAGACATTTTGCAACTGCAAACTGTCTCATCAACAAGAAGTATGATTTGTCTGTAAGAGATGAAAAGCAAAGGTCATGGAATTTAAAGCTAAGTTCTTGTAAAACTCAAGTCTTTATTAAAGATGGATGGCGTAAATTCATTGCTGATAATTGCTTAAAGGAGGGAGATCATATTATGTTTGAGGTTGTTACTGATGGAGAGACACCTGTATGGAAATTTCATGTGGTTACCGATGCAGAAACTCCAATGAGGAAGTTTCAGGGTAAGTTTTCTCATCTAACCAGCCTCCTATTTCTTCGATGATCTTTTTCATTGTCATAAGCACTACTATTCTCTGTGGCAATACATCTTGGATAGAATCTTTTTTCTTTTTGTTTGGTTATCTGAAGTGTGTAATACATATACATTTTTCACCTAATAGAAACAAGAAACTATGGCGTAAACTACTGTCTCTGTTTGTTTTTCATATCACTTGCTTCGATCAACATGTTAAAGAAATGGACTTTGGGCCTAACTCAACCCCAAAGCTAGCCCATGAGGGAAGGATTGCTTAATACCATATAAGAAGGCCTAGAACCCATCCCACAAACAATGTGGGGCTCCAACACAACATATTATTCATTTTTATCCTTTGATACTCATAATGATCATTGAATTCCAACCTTCCATCCTCTCCTACTAAATCTTTTTTAAACTCCAACATATACAGTTCGTCACTGAGTAGTCATCTTCTGCGTGTGCTTCATCTACATTTTTCTTACCACCATTCCCGTGGGGGTTAGTTAACTGACTTTGGTTGATATTAACCCATACTTCCACGGGCCTCTCATATGCTAAATCAACCTCGACTTTGATCTTAGCAGCAGTAGGTCTGTTTTTCTTGAGAGTGGCCAGGTCAGGTGCTATAGCTTTGACGGTAGGAGAAAGTATCCTGACCTTTTAACCTAATTAATGCTTCTTCGAAACTGATTTACACAAATAATGTGACTTTTCGGATCCACGTGGAGGATAATAAACATATGGCAGGTGGGACCCACATCGCCACCCACTTCTACTCCCTCTATTCAGCGTCTCCGCTCCTCCGGAAACGAGCTCCAGCTCCAGTGAACCGGAGCAGCCAACCACCGCCATCGTCGACGAGCTGACGCCTTCACCCCACTACCCAAACCACCGTTACCACACCACACCAGATGCTGCTATCCACACCGTCCCGTCGTCCAACCCTCCACCACCGTCATTCCAATCCAACCTGATTCCCCCAACCCACCTGTCACCGGCGTCACTTCGTGCTTCGTTCCCACCGGCGAATCACAACAACGACAACATCACAACTCTCCAAATTCTAATCCGACTCGATTCCCCCAATTTTGTACATAACAAGGTTGGTAGGTGACATTTCAGAAAAGGGGCAACCACTGCTTCAACCACATCGATAGCGACATCTCAAATTCTACACAACCCATGTGTTTGCCAGTAGTTGCGAAGGATTTGGGGAGTTGTGATGTTGTCCAGTTCACAGGGGCGGGAGCTCCTCGCCGGAGCAGCGGCAGCGGGAGACGCTGAACAGAGGGAGTAGAAGTGGGTGGCGATGTGGGTCCCACCTTCCATGTTTTTATTGTCCTCCACGTGGATCCGGCGTGGCATCCACATGGGATTTCCATCCAACTGATGGTATATTTGACAACTTTGCTAACGTGGAGGGTATATTTGACTCCAAACTTTAATGGAGGACAAATATGATTCTTAATACATAGTTGGAGGACAAATCTGACTCTTTTCCCTTTTTTTATAAGATACTAAGAGAAGAGGAGAAAGTTATATAGAAGAATGTGAATCTCGTAATTTGTAGGAGAAGGAAACCTAGTTGTATGAGGATTGTGATGCCATTTAGTTTTAGGAAAAGGAAATCAAGCTAGAAACTCCGAATTAGGCTCTCCTCCATTACACCCTCTCTCTCCATTTCCTCAAGTATATAGTTAGATGATGCACACTTGTCATATTTTTAATTTTAAAGGCTTAGATTGAATTAACTTAACACACATCTTAACTATGGTTAAGGGTGTGATTTGAAAAATCAATCTCCAAGAAAATCTCAACTTCCATAAATATAGAAACCCACTAATATCAATAATATCTTTCACAACTAGCTATAAATTTTATCTTAATAAAATGAGATTTTGTGACTAACTAGTAATTACAAAATTATTGTTTTTTAATCATAAAAATAATAGTATTTTATTCCCACATTTGATTTTTTTTCAACATACCTCTGTAATTTAAATTAAAAAATTATAGTTAAGGATCAATTACAAATTCAAATGCAAATAGAAACAAACTCATTTTAAAGAAGTTTAAGATATGATAAAAATTGACTGCCCCAAAGTACGATGTATACTTTTTTTTTTAATGAATTACACGTTATATTTTTGCAAATAAAAAAAGGTAGATTATAAAAAAAATGTAGGGGAGAGAAAGAGAAGATGATGGAGATAAAAAGAAAAAGAAAAGAGGATTACGTTAAAATTTTACTTAGTCTCATTTCATTTTAAAAAAAAATTGAACATAAAACATATAAAATGAAAGTAAGGATAAGAGCAAGTAACGATATTAATGGTTTTCCAAATGTATGGGAGTTGAGTTTTATCTTACCATAATTAGTCATTATTTTTCCTAAACTAGCATAAACGCGAAATACCAGAATGTTTTATGCATTGTTTTAGTGAAAATTTCTAATGGTCAATTGAAGTGGACTGATGGTGTTATAGTTTTGGATTCTTAACTATGGGGGTAAGAGTTTTGGAGTGTGAAAGAAACATGTGGATATATTCACCTGAAAAGTGAATCCAGATAAAACGCTTCTCTCTAGGGCGTTCTTGTTGTTCTTTTTCGCTTTTCAAGAGTAAACGCTTCTAGTTATGTTTATAACCTTTGTGTTTTCATTTCATTTCTGATTGTAATGTTTCTTCTTTCTTATTTTATTGGTTACTTTAAAGCAATCGCGGGTCGTAGGATTAGGAGCTCGGACGTGACTGCAACATCTTTTGATGCCAACCCTCATTTTATATCTACTATTAAATCTTATGCCATCAGATATCCTTTTTTGGTAAGTGATTTAAATAAATTTCAGTTAAAATATTAACTACTAGTTTCCTTTTCCGTGATAACGTGGCATTGATCTCTGTATTGGGATAAAATTTGAGCAGTATCTTCCATTGGCTTTTGCAAAATCAACTGGCTTGATGAATGGACGTCGTGAGATGATTCTCATCGATGAAAAACATAGATCATGGTCAATGTGGCTAGGGCCAAGGGGAAAGAACTTCGTAATTAGAAGGGGATGGACAAGGTTCATAAAAGCAAATGGTTTCCGAGAAGGCGATATTTATAAGTTTGAACTCATCCACAACGGCCAGATACCTATAGCGTATGTCCAGTGTGAGTATTTCTTTGTTTCCCTTGTTTCTTGACCATCCTGTGTTAGTGTATGCTGTTTTTCTTCTTTGTCCCTTAGGGTATTATTATAAGGGAGACGTTTGGAACCAAAACCAAATTTCCACTGGGAATTTTCATAATGTTGAGCGAAAAATTGTCCTTGGTTAAATGCTTGATCAAAATTTACCTGTCATGTGAGCTGACCCTAACTTGTGAGAGAGTGATTAAAAGGACACAACGACATTCTCTGTTTGATTTTGTGTTCGTAATATTTAGATATTGGATTATATATCAAATTTCCTAGAAATTAGTTTACGAACTTTTCCATATAAAAGGTCTACCTTAGACTTTTTTTTTTGTTGGGGTGGGGGTGGGGGTGGGGGTGGGAGGGGGGTTACTCAACCGATGTCCAGTATCTGTATTGCCCGACTTGTCCAGACTCGCGCCGTGTAAGCCCCATTAAAGGGGGAAGGGCTCTTTAGTTAAGGGTGGAGGGATCTTATCCATCCTACCACAATTCTTGGTGGTGGGACAATTATATAATTCTTTATACAATTCAGTCTCCAACATTTAGATTCAGACCTGAGGCTATGTTTTGTTTAAAACAGTTGTAGGTAAATATTCTGGGAAGGATGCCTAAGCATCACAAGATAATATGAAGCAGTTGGTGATGGGCAGCACTGAAGCAATGTGGATGTAATGTTTTTTTGGATCTAATACAGTTTGCTAAATCTAAAAAAAACAGTACTTTCAGCTGTATAATGTGTTTTACTAAAGTTATAAAAATATCCATGAATAGTAATTAAATTATGGTAGCCTTTTGGATTCTTGCCTGTTGTAATCAAACCAGGAAAATGGAAAAGAAATAGAGTTCCTGCTTGTGGTAAGAATGCAACACAAAAGGTTAGGCGCATGTCACAAGTTTGAACCACGCCGCAAACAAAAAAATTGTATTTAAATAGAGAAGCTTAGAGGGACAAGCTTATTATCCATCTTATTTTGAACAGTATGATAGAATTCTTATATGTAGAGAATTCTTATTATTTCCCATGAACCACACATTTACCTAGAAAGCATAGATTATCTTAGTGGATAGTGGATACATGGAATGCAAATTAGCTACTCCATTTCTTCTCTTTGCAACTTCAAAATTAGAAATTTCAACAATTATAAGATACTAATAAAAATGTTGGGATCATTTGAACTAGTTGACTATATGCTACATTCTTCATTGCTTCTAGTTTTTCTATAGATATTTAGTTTAATTATATAACTTTTGTTGAACTAGTTGACTATATGCTACATCCTTCATTGCTTCTAGTTTTTCTATAGATATTTAGTTTAATTAGTCTGCACGTTATTCTCAGACAATCTCAATTTTCTATTTTACTCTTAATAAAATAATTTATAACTACACAAATATATATGACTTATTTTAAGCACAAGTTTAAAGTTTTTTCTTTTCTGAATACGGAGTATCCATATTCAGTCGAACACTTGACATAAATTACTTAGAACCGATGGAATACTATTTTTTCAAGAATGAATTATGCAAATATGAGCTCCCCCATTTGCCATGGTTGTTATACCCCGTTGAAAATAATGCATAGATGATCATGATCCGTATTTATGATTACACATGTTGAGCAATTAGTATGTATGTTGTTCGGTGTAAAGTGTTGTGTGACTTTGTTCTATCCAAGTTTTGCTTCATCTATTTCGAAGTAACTCAAATTTAATAGCTACTAAAGATATAAATCCTTTTAGGGATTAACTTGATTGCAATTATAACCAAAGTGGTAAATATCAACAAATTTAGATAGAACTCATCGTAACGACATAAATGTTTAGAATTCCACTTCAACCGTAAAAGAATTCTTATTGCACTGGGAGACTAAAATAACTAATATATTCTGATATTATAAAGTTCCTAGTAGTAATAGGATAATAATTCTAACTTATTAAGAGTATAAACGTTGTTCAATATTTGAAAGCTATTTTGGTCAACCAATATTTATATTCATGCTTTTAAAATAATATACATATAGATTATATAACTTTAGGCTTTCTAAAAAAATCAAATAAAAAAGAGTAAATAGGTTAAAATCATTATAAACTCTGATCGGATTGTAATGAGTTTTATAAATAAATTATTGGGTGTTTATAGAACTGTCGGAACTATTATGAACTTATCTTAAAATATTGAAGTAATATGACGTGTTATGCACGCTCCAAAAATTTCTCTAAAAAATTTTCAAGTGGCAGTACACGTAAAATAAAAATCTGAGTGAATAGGTTAGAAAAAATGACTCGTATTTGCTATAACACACTCAACCTTTACAAAGATCTATTATTCCGGACATATTTTTAGTGTGTTTTATTGGCCATTTTTAGGTGATTTTAGTGTGACCCCAATTCTTTCACACTTCAGTGCGACACACGGTCATTAAAAGGCAAAAAAACCCTTAATCGTTCAAAACACCCAAACTGACTTAGAACTTCACCTAAAAAACCCTTGAACTCCCATCGATCTTCCATCCATTTTCCGTTGAATCCATGACAATCTAACCTCGTTATTCGTTCCATCTATCAATTAATCGATTCTTGGCTATAATTTATTAGTTGGAAAGCTATTTTGTCGGTGCCTCATTTGTAGATCATCGTACTAGACATTTGAAGGTTAGGGTTTAATTCCTCCACTAATATAGTGTAAATATGATTAGTTTACATCTCTTTGCTACATCTGTTTGAAAGTATGTATGTCCTAGAGACAATCATTATTAGAGACAAATGTACTTGAACACATTCGTATTATTAATAAGATTAATATTTATGGCATTTGCGATTATTGAATTATTATTTGATTGTTTGTAATTATTCATTAATGAGCATCTCTTGAGCTTACGTTGTCATTAATGGAGTGAGATATTGATGATAGAGCGTAACTCTAAAATAGCCTCAACTAATGATAATCGAGAATGAGATATCGATTATATGTTATAAGTCGACATGTGATCTGCATCACATTCTTAGAGAATGTAATATATCTCACCTGCTACTAGTAATGGTTACTAGTGATGGACACATGGATACTTTTGGAAAGTATTGGTATACCCTGCTGATAAACTATTTGTTATATATGTCTAAAGTGTTATCAGCGTGTGGGAGATGAAGGTCCTTTGACTTGAGGTCAATACACACCTTGTTTACAGAGTAATGTACTTTGACCCTGTCCTAAGCTTAAACTCCTTATAGGATAAGATACGGCTTGTGTTGGGTGCATTATAATATAAATTAAGGTGGTAGTTGAGCCAAGAATAGGATTCATTCCTTGATTGGATATTCGAGAGAACACTCAACTTCTCAGTGATATTAGGTCGACCAAGTCATTGGCCAATGCAAGAGACATATTTAGAATATGGTCTAGTTGTCGAGTAATATGGATGAGATAAAGTGATCAAGCCATTTGGATAGACACATGACAAATCCTAAGCTTGATCGAGTGTGTCGCGAATGAAAGGAATTTATCATCTCACATAAAGGTTATGTTTGCTGGATTCATGTAAACACTTCACATATTGAGTTCGTCATACGGCGCAGTCTAGGAGTTCTGTATGGACCTTAATTGGATTAGTGTCGATATGTGAAGGCCTATAGGGTCACACTATGTCGATTGTCTTTTCGGTCTAAGGGTGTATTGAGAGTATTAAATATTCGATTTGAAATCGAGATATTTAAATTGATAATAACTATGGGATAATTTCTATTAGATGAAAATTATTTAATTAAATCAAAATTAGATTTTGGATTTAATGTGCTGAATATATATATTAAATGAAAACGGGAAACAAAAATTTACGTAAGCGCGCGTCGCCCGAAACGTGGGCCGGTCGGGATCGGCCCATGCACCTCGATTTTTGGGCCAGGCTTAGAGCCCAATATTAATCTGATTTGTGACCTAAAATCACTATATATACAACACTAATCTCTAGTTATTAACATACTAAGAACAGAACAATTCTCATAAACAAATTCCAGACTTAGAGTCTAGGATAAAACTCTCTCAAACCTCTGGCAAGATTTCCTGGCTTTCTTGACAGAGGAATACACCGTAGCATTGTGCTTGCAGTCGAAGGGACAGTCGTGTGTAATCCCTAAGTAAAGACTCCAGATAATACAACCTGTAAGTGTTTTAATTTTATGTTACATGTTTTGATTGTCATATAACCATACCAGAAGAAATTGTTGGGGTAAGTAGAACAAAAAATTTAAACTTTCGGTGTGCCTACTTATATGTTTTGAACCCAACAAAATCCTACAGTGGTATCAGAGCCCAGGATGGTTCAATGGTTATATAACAATTGAATAAAATAATAATATGGGTTAAACATAAAATTGGATTAAAACAAGGCTTCTTGAAATCCTACATATCTTGACCGAACGGCTAATCTTTTGATATCACCCTAAATTATCTCCTACGCTAACTCGAGGAAGTCATTCTGTTCTAACTCGAACTAAGCCAAAAGTGCAGATATTCAACTCATTGCACGGTGCATGGCAAAGAACGAGCATGAATGAATGATGGTCGATATGTGTGTTATTGATAATGGTGGGTGAGGATAAAAGATCTGTGATTTGATCCCTAAATTCGAATTAAGGCTCGAATGATTGTGAAAAATCAACACAGAAATGTTTTGTCAGGACATCGGCGCCGCGGCGCTTGCTAAGGTTTTCAGGGCTGCGCCGTGGCCCTAATGCTTCGTTTCAAAATTTTGGAATCACTGGACAGTAGGCGTCGCGGCTCCATGGTGCAGCGCCGCGACATTAATGCATTTATAGAAGCCGAAAGGTTTCTGCCTTTGCAGCGCCGCGACTCCATGGTGGAACGCCGCAGCGCTAATGCATTTGCAGAAGTCGAAAGGCTTCTTCCTCAGTGGCGTCGCGACCCTAATGATTAGTGACGCGGCCCCACCTGTCCAGAATAAAAAAAAATTCAGAGTTCAGAATGTTTGACCCAAGATTATTATTATACAATATATTATTTGATAAGTATACTATTTATGTGCTAATTGTCAAATTGTTTGTCATTTAAATTACTAGAATAACGTCCATAAATACATGTCTGGGTAGGCGGCGCCCAGTATTTGTTAAAATCGTGTAATATCGTGCTTGGGTAGGCGGTACCCAATATGTTCTTAGTCATTTGCATGATAATTAAGATGATTTGTTGGACATAGCATGCTAGAGTTGATCTTGGTTAAAACTCTGGCTCTACTGCACAGCTCCAGGAGGAGGCAAAACATTAGGTGCTCCTGGCTCTACTGGACAAGGTATGTTTGTCATTGAAATAAACATGTCTATAAGTAATTCTCACTGCTGGGTATTTGAGACCACTTGTGGCTCACACATTTGTAATAATGTGCAGGGTCTAATTGACAGCAGAAAGGTTGGACCTTGGGAGGTAGACCTGCGCGTTGGAAATGGAGCACGAGTGGATGTTGAACGCGTGGGAACTTATAGACTAGATTTACTTTCAGGCTTTTGTTTAGAACTAAATAATTGTTATTTTGTTCCCTCATTGACGATGAATATTATTTCTATCCCAGTGTTAGACGTTGAGGGGTTTTCCTTATTTATTGTCAATGGCAGTTATGTACTGTCTTTTAATGGTTTTATTTGTGGAAATGCTCCGCTTGTGGATGGTTTGTATGTTCTAAACTGTAGTCGTGAAATTTTCAATGTGCAAAATAAATGAGCTAAGATAAGTAATCCAAGAAACCCCACCTACTTATGGCACTGCAGACTTGATCATATCAACGAATCAAGGATAGCAAGATTGAGGAAATTAGACTACCTCGAACCATTTGACTTGGAGTCCTATGGTAACTGTGAATCTTGCTTTAGATGAAAGATGACCAACAAATCACTTTTTGGGAAAGGGGTGCGAGCCAAAAAGGTACTTGAATTGGTCCATACTGATGTATGTGGGCCATTTTCAACTCAAGCTAAGGGAGGCTTCCCTTACTTCATCACTTTTACAGACAATTTCACAAGGTTTGGGCATGTGTATCTTATGAAACACAAGTTCGAAGCCTTTGAGAAATTCAAGGAGTACAAGTCAGAAGTAGAGAAATAACTTGAAACAAGTATCAAGACCATTCGATCAGATCGGGGATGTGAATACTTAAGTAAAGAATTTCTGGATTACTTGAAGCTTCATGGAGTCCAATCACAATGGACACCTCCTGGAATGCCACAGATGAATGGTGTTGCTGAAAGGAGAAATCGAACCTTATTAGATATGGTTAGATCCATGATGAGTTTCTCAGCTCTACCAACATACCTTTGGGGCTATGCATTGCAAAGCTCACTTTATATTCTGAACAAGGTTCCTTCAAAGTAAGTGGAGAAAATTCCATATGAGATATGGAATGGCAAGAAGCCGGCACTTAAACACATGCGACTCTGGGGTGCCCTGCATATGTAAAGAAGATGCTTACTGACAAGTTGGAATCTAAAAGTTAGAAATATTATTTTGTGGTGTATCCAAAGGAAACTACATTATTACATTGAGCCTTAGTTATAGATATTACATCTCAATCCTTTTCCATGTAGGATACTATATACAAATCTTATTCCTACTCATATTCTAACACTCTCCATCAAGCTGGTGCATACAAGTCATATGTACCGAGCTTGTTACAGATATATGTAATACGCGGACAACTGTGTGACTTGGTGAAAATATATGCAAGCTGATCACTCGACTTTACAAATTTAGTAATAATATCTCCGGTGAGTATCTTTTCCCTAACAAAGTGACAGTCAATCTCAATGTGCTTAGTCCTCTCATGAAATACCGAATTTGATGAGATATGAATGGACGCTTTGTTATCACACACAAGTTTCATTTGACTGATTTCTCCAAATTATAGTTGTCTGAGCAACTGGTTAATCCAAATTAGCTCATAAGTTGCTACAATCATTGCTCGATACTCTGATTCAGCACTAGATCGAGCAACGCCACTCTGTTTATTACTCTTCCAGGACACCAAATTACCTCATATTAACACACAATATTCAGATGTAGAACGTCTATCAGATGGTGATCCTGCATAATAAGCGTTTGTATATCCAATGACCTACTCATGGCCTCGATCTTCAAAAATAGTCCTTTACCTGGAGCTGACTTAATATATCGCAGCATGCGGATAACTGCATCACAATGACTATCACAGGGAGAATCCATAAACTAACTTACAACACTCACAAGAAACGAAATGTCAGGTCTAGTTATTGTGATATAATTCAACTTACCAACTGTAACACCCCGTACTTTCGGGCGATAGTTTGAGCAGCTAGACGTATGCAAGTAGACCTGAGCCTTGGAGGATTTATGTCATATTCACGTACGCAAATGAAGAGCTTAGTATATAAAAGGATGTGTCCCGAAATAATTTAAGATTTTAAAAGTGTGACAATGATGACTAGAAATGATATTTTGTGTATGGTAAAAGAGGCTACGGACTAGTGTTATACCACATGGCTATGATAATGGATATATGAAGTGTGCTAAAATGATTACTATTTAATTGAATTAGGATCAAGGAATTAATTGTGTGAGTGATGAGTTAAATGTGGAGTGTGGTCTAAATGAGTTAATTAGTGACTTGATGAATAAGTGATGTGGCATCACCTTCTTTTTTTTTCATGTGTCAATATGTGAGATAACATTAAGTGACTATGCACTAATTGGTATAGGTGGCATTATGAGGAATAATAGTGTATGCATGAAAAAAAAAAGGATAGTAAAGATCTTTAATTAGGGGGCATAAAGTGATTATCATGCTTTGTCTAGTCATGAGTGGAGGACATGTGGAGCATAGTGGTTCAAGTGTTAAATTCAACTTATGTATTTGGATGCAAATCAGCCACGTAACAAAGGCACTAGGGAATTATGGATGAAACTTATCTATTAGTATTAACAATAAGAGAATATACACGAGTGGAGGTTTTACGTTTTATAGAGATATAAAAAAAAAGAAAGGGAAATAATTAAAAACAAATTCCATATGCACATCAAAGGGATCAACTTCTTCAATAAGTTTATACAAGATAAGATGTTGGGATTAATCAAGCAGGGCAGCAACGTGATTATAAAAATATCGTGACTTGCAATTTCAAGAAAGCAAGTGTAATTTTTCTTAAGAACAACATAAGGATTTTGGGCACCGCTTCAATCTCGTTATTTTATTTTGTCACGTATTGAATCCGGACTTTCTTCAAAGTAAGGTAAGGTGGAAGAAGTGGCAAATAAGGTTGAAGTGCTAGATGAGCTGCATTGATTGGGTTGTTAAGAAGAACAATAAAGGTATTTACATCTACTCTTCCTTCTTTTGACATGTTCTAAGTACGAAACGTAAACATAATATTGTCTCATATATGATTCTACTCTTAGTAGTTAAGGATATTAATGTTATGCATTCCTATCGTTAAAGCATGTCTAAATATATTGTTAAATCCCTAGTGAGGTATATAAGAAAGATGTTAATATTCATAATGTTAATGGAAGGTGTAACGACATTACGTCACTCCGATAGACTCATAGTGTCTAAGTATTGTTGACACCCAATTTTTCCCCTCTTTTCCGATTATTTATTTGCAATTTTAAATATTTTTACACCTCAAAACAATTTTAATATACATACATATATATATATATATATATCATTATTTTTTAACATTATTATTATTATTTGTATTTTTTACTATCATTTTCCTTTTAATATTATAAGCATAGTTTTACCCTAATATTCTACGTTATTTTATTTTCACAAAATGACATCGCATTCTCTATTTTTAAATTAAGCATTAAGCATTTCACAAATATCATGTTTTTGTTATTATCACATTGTTATTATTTATCTTTATAATTAATATTTTTCGCAAAACATCTTTTTATAATAAAACCCTTTTATATTTTTTTACCAACTCCCCATTTTATTTCCCCTCTCACCCAAAACATTATCAACCCACTACAATAAAAACTACCAGCCCACACCCACCAGCCCAACTACCTTAACAGACTCGGCCCATTCCACCCATTAACCCCAAATCGTCCAACCTACCACACCCTACACCCCCTTTACACCGACAATCCTTTGACCCACGAGATTCCCAGCTGTTCTTGACCATTTTCGGCTAAGTTCCAGAGGCCTTTGCTCTCTTTTCCAGTTGTTGCTTGCACGATTTGGGTAAAACATTTATGGTTCTTGTCTCCTTCGCAGAAAATCAACGGTAACATGATGCTTTTTCTGAGTTTTTCTTTTCTTTTCCAATACAAATCGACGGACTTTAAAGAATGCTTTGAAAATTCGGATTTAAAAAACTCTTAAAGCCCTAGAATTGGCTCTCTACAAATAGAGGCCCATTTCTCATTCTCAAGGAGTTGGTTTTTCACAACCACAGTGGGTTTTCACACCCTCAAAGGATTGAACACTCAAAAACCAAGCAAAAGTCTTGAGTTTCGAGGAAGTTTTCGCTTATAGTTAATTTTTGGGTCTCGTTTTTGCTTGTCGGAAGCTAGTTTGGGTGGAAGGTTGTTCGACGACACTCGTCGCTGCTTCGCAAAAAGAGGGGAGTTTCAAACCTCAAATGATGTTGCACATTCGAGGAAACCACAAGCTATTGCTCTAAAGGACAGCAGTTGTTGCTACTTAGTTACTGCCTTTGAGAGCAAACTACTGCTCTATATTGTTGCTTGCCATGGCCGCTTACTGCAACTATTTGCTGTTGTAACATTGTTGAGCTGCTGTACCCTAAACTGCTACACTTTTGGATCAAATTTGTGGTTTTGTTTATGCAAAATAACTGTTGGGCTGAAATGGATGTTGTTGCTGTATGCATTTTGAGGGTTGTTTTGCTGCATTTTTTAATGCGATGCCCTTTTGGACAGCATGTCACCAAACTTGCTGAATAGTTTCTGTTGTATTTCAGATGCCCATTGATTTGAACATGATACTACACTTTGGGCCAATAGAAATTAATTTGAGGTCATGCTCCTTTCGGAAAGGTTGTCACTCGATTTGCTTCCTTCGGAATAGGGCGATGATGAGACTTGTAATAAAATCACACGCGAGAAACAAACATTTTTTGGCAAGGAAACTAGATTGATCATGAGTCTCTAGTTCGCAACCACGACATGAATGGAATTTCTTTACTTAAAAATAAGTCTGAGCCTTCCGTAATTAAAACTTCTATTGTTTTATATGGATCCGGAGGTTTTACTCGCATTTATTTATTTCTAATTGTCTTTTCTTTTAGATCTTGCGAGGTATCTAAACAATATGGGATAGCAAAGTAGGTTTCTACAGAAACAAAAGAGAACAAGATTGCCGGACTTGTGCCTGAGGCCCAAGAGATGACACTACTATTGCCTTAGCCATCACCGTTTTAATTTCTTTTAATTCCGCCTTCCTTTTATTTTATATTGTAATTTAACTACTCTGCTTATGTGGTTGTTTGAACACTTAGAATAATTAGGCCCGAATCGTTAGATTAATCGGGTAGTTTAAAATTGAAAATTCGCCGCTAGTTTATTTATTTTAGTCTCGTCATGCATATTCAAAATTTTCAAAACAATTTGGTCACCCTTCACTCGCATTATTAAACATATAAATAAGGTTTTGTTTTTCATCCGATTTGCAATTCAAAAATGATTTCCATATAAATCATTTCTTTGCATTATAATTTACTTTTCCCCTTTTACTATCAATTGCCAAAAATAGGTATTGTATGGAAAATGTCATACAAATTCATGCACTTTTATCCAAAAATTAATTTTTACAAGTATTTTATAAACAATACCATGCATACTTTTTGAAATATCATGCATACTTTTTTCGAAAAGGAAAATCTTTTATGTTATCAAATGCATCTTTTAAAATACTTGCAACATCCTTTTGAGTAACTTTATACTTTTAAACATGTATTTTTCTCCTTAGCATAATAATTAATCTGAATTTGATCGGATAATGGCAAGTTAGTGGATCTTAAAGGATGCATAACCCCTTCCCTTTAGGATAATAGAGAATTCTTATCTAAAATCTCATAGTTTTGCAGACCATTAATCGGAGTTTACTTTGTAACATTTATTTAACATTGAGGTGTCCTAATTCACTATGGAATAATTAGGTGGCGACTCTTTAACAACTTTATCAATTTAGGAAGCGTCCATACGTCTAGACCGTGTCGGATCCCACTTTCCTCGCGGACGGGGCGGTCGAAAACGGGCGCATACAAGTATTATTCATGCATTATATACACGCGCGCGCACACACACACACACATATATATATATATATATTGGATCGAGTTGCACGTTCCACAACATATATACATATAAATATATTGGATCGGATGCAAGTTCCGCAACATATATACATATAAATATATTGGATCGGGTTGCACGTTCTGCAACATATATACATATAAATATATTGGATCGGGTTGCACGTTTCGCAACATATATACATATAAATATATTGGATCGGGTTGCACGTTCTGAAACATATATATACATATACATGGATTGGGTTGCGTGTTCCGCAACACATGCTTAAGTCGGTATTTATATTGCATTGCATATTCACACATACACCTTAAAGAATACCTAGGGGTAGTGATATGTTATACACCTCTCACTATAACATGAGGATAGTTTATAAAGTGGAGGCCTATCCGGACAGGTTGTATTTGAGTTTCATTATTCAGCTCGTATGGCATTTAGGTTGCTTATGCTTTCATTTACAGCTTGTCGTTTCATATTGCATTTATGCCTTTCCTTACAGTTTATAGATTCATATTGTTATTTATGCTTTACATACTCGGTACATTATTCGTATTGACGTCCCTTTGTCGGGGGACGCTGTGTTTCATGCCCGCAGGCTCATGTAGACAGGGTAACTGTTCACACTAGTAGGTTGTTGGTTCAGCTGATGTCGGAGCACTCCACTTGTCTCGAAGTTGTAGTCTAATCTTGGTACGGTATTTTTGCATATGCATATGGGTATGGTGGGGCCCTGTCCCGACCTTAGGATGTCACGTACTCTTTAGAGGCTTGTAGACATATGTCATGTGTATAGTAGTTGTGTATGACCTTGTCGGCCATAGTATGTATATATGTATGGGTTGGGTTCTTCTGTTTGTAAGATTTTACGTATCTCCTTTCCTGTTTATTATTTCTATGTGTCAGCAGATTACTTTGTGACGGCCCTCATGGCCCATGCTTAATTATGGTTAGATGGTAAATATATGATTAATGGTACTCGGCAAGTAAGGTCCGGGTGCCCGTCATGGCCCTCCAGTTTGGGTCGTGACACCAACCAGCCGCCTATATCTTCCAGGATCACTGAGTAGCTTCCCTTGTCCTGGCAAGAGTTTAGCATTCGGATCCATTTGAGTGTCAATGGGTTTACAATCCATCATTCTTGTCTCCTAAAAAATGTCTAAGGCATACTTGCGAAACCTGACGTGGATTAGGCAATCTCAATACCTAGAAAATACTTCAGTCTATCGAGATCCTTAGTCTGGAAATATTGAAAGAGATGTGCTTTAAATTAGTGATATTATCTTGATCATTGCTAGTTATAACGATATCGTCAACATAAACCACCAAATAAATACTCATATATAGAGCAAAATGTCGATAAAATACAGAATTATCTGCTTCACTATGGATCATACCAAACTCTTGAATTACTATGCTGAATTTACCAAACCATGCTCATGGAGACTGTTTCATATCATAAAGTGACTGACGCAATTGACACACCAGATGATTAGACTCCCCCTGAGTAATAAAATCGAGTGGTTGCTCCATATAAACTTCCTCATCAAAATCACCATGGAGAAAAACATTCTTAATGTCCAACTTATAAAGAGGCCAATGACGGACATCAGCCATGGATAGAAAAAGACGAACATATGCTATTTTATCCACGTGAGAGAAAGTATCACTATAATCAATCCCAAATATTTGTGTATACTCCTTCGCAACAAAGCGGGCCTTAAGCCGATCAACTTGGCCGTCCGGACCAATTTTGACTGCATAAACCCAACGACAACCAACAATAGATTTATCTGAAGGGAGAGGAACAAGCTCCCAAGTACCACTCGTGCGTAAAGCAGACATCTCGTCAATCATAGCTTGTCGTCATCCAGGATGAGAAAGGGCTTTATTTGTAGACTTAGGAATGAGGACAGAGGACAATGATAATACAAAGGCATAATGGGATGATGATAGACGATGATAACTTAAAAAGGTATAATGTGGGTTAGTATTACGAGTGGACATGTTACCTTTCCGAAGTGCAATCGGCTGCTCAGGAGGAGACAAGTCCACAGTAGGCGCAGGATCTGATGCATGACATGAATCATCTGGGTCTGCTATAGGGTCAGATGCTGGACGCGATCGACGATGATAAGTCACAAGTGGTGGAACTGTGACTGGAGATGTAGAAGTAACTGTATATTCCTCAAAGGTTAGTGTAGGTAAAACCTGAGGTATAGGTAAGACCTCAGAGATATGAGGATGATCAGAAGGAGACCTAAAGTAAGGTTGAGACTCAAAAAATGTGACATCGGTAGATATAAGATATCAACGGAGATCAAGTAAGAAGCAATGATACCCCTTTTGAACTCAAGAATAACCAAGAAAGACACATTTAAGAGAGCGAGGGCTAATTTATCTATCCCCGGAGCTAGATTATGCACAAAACATGTGCTCCTAAAAATACGATGAGGAAAAGAGTATGGAGATGACTGAGGATATACTATGGAATATGGAATCTGATTATGAATAGATGATGAGGGCATTCGATTAATTAGATGGAAAGCTGTGAGGACTGCATCTCCCCAAAAACGTAGCGGAACATGGGATTTAATGAAAAGAGTGTGAGCAGTCTCAATCAGATGCCTATTATTCCGTTTTGCTGAGGGGTGTACAGACAAGATGTTTGATGAATAATTCCTTGGTGAGTCATAAACTGCTCAAACTGGGAGGATTTGTATTCTAAGGCGTTATCACTGCAAAAAGTATGAATAGAAACACCAAATTGATTTTGTATTTCAGCATAAAAACTCTTGAATATAGAGAATAACTCATAACGATATTTCATTAAGAATAGCCAAGTACATTTGGAAAAATCATCAATGAAACTAACAAAATAACGAAATCCTAAAGGTGAACTGACTCTACTAGGGCCCCAAATATCAAAATGAACTATTAAGAAAATATACTATACACAACTCTCAGCACTACGTGGAAAGGTAGTACGAGTGTGTTTCCCAAGTTGACATGATTCACAATCTAATTTGGATAGACTAGACAAACTAGGTACCATCTTTTGTAGCTTAGACATACTCGGATGTCCCAATATTTTATGGATTAAGTATGGAAGATCTGTAATGGAGCATGCTATGAAGGAATTAGGAGAGGTAAGATAGTAGAGATCTTGTGATTCATATCCTGCACCAATCACATGTTCCGTACTGCGGTCCTGCATAACAAAAGAATCATCAAGATATATTGTGGCACAATTTAGGGCACGTGTCAAACGACTGACAGGTGCAAGATTAAAGGGACAACCAGAGACATAGAGAATAGAGTTTAGAGTGTCAGAAGATAGGGGATTAGCTTGTCCAACCCCTTTTGGTTTTGTTTGAATCCCATTGGCTAAAGTAACCGGAGGAAGGAACTGTAAATAAATAATATTTGACAAAAATGATTTGTTATCAGAAAACTGATTAGAAGCGCCTGAGTCAATGACTCATGATGGATGGATACTAGACTGTGAAACACAAATGAAGGAATTATCAGCAACAGAAGTATTAGGCTGCGAATTTGTGTCTACTTGTGGAGACGTCTACTTACTTGCTCGATACTGAAGGTACTCATTGTATTCTCCTTCAGATAAACGCCTCGAATTTCCTGTAGTGTCAGTCAGAGCAACATGAGCATTGTTGGGTGGTTGACCATGCAGAACATGACATACGTCACGAGTGTGACCAAACTTATGACAATGACTACGCTGAACATCATTGGGTAGTGGACTATGTAGAGCACGACATATCTCGCGAGTGTGTCCAAACTTATGATAATAACTACACTTAGTTTGAGATTTTCTAAAACGACCTCCTCCTCGTCGATTATCCATAGACTGAGATGTTCGATTCTATATGGTTTGAGATGCGAGAATAGAGGAGTCAACTGTTGGTGATGGAACCACTGTGTGATTAGGAGGTGCAGCAAGACGAAGAAAATAGTTAATTAATTGTAGGAACGGTAGGACTAGCCAAAATATGATCACGTACTGAATCAAGGTCAGTAAGAAGTCCAGTAAGTGTAAGAACTAGAAACAATATTTGTCTTTGCTCTTGTTGTTTTTCAACGTTTGTAGTGATTGGCATCAACTGTTCGAATTCCTCCATGATTGTCTGTACCTGTCCCAAGTAAGTAGACATATCTGACTCCTGTTTATTTAAGTTGGTCATTTGAGATATCATATCATAAAATTGAGTTTTGTCATTAGTGTATAAAACGCGAGTCTTTTCCCAAAACTGAATAACATATCTGGAAGCAACGAAACAAGGGCATCAACTTGGGATCAATAGATCGCTACAGAAGACTACATAATTGAGTGTCAACCTTCTCCCATTGTGCTTTAGTCTTTTCTGTCTCACTGGCCTCTTCTTTTTCATTAATCACAATAGTCTTTTGCGTTAAGTGATCTTGAACACCCTGACCCTTGCACCACAACTTAACTGAGGAAGCCCAAGCTAAATAGTTTGAACTTTCCATTAATGGTTCGAAAGTAATCATAGGGCTTGAAGTTCCAATTCCCATATTTTTTAGATTAAAAACATTAAATCCGAGAGACATGGTTTAAAAACTTTAAGAAAATTTAAGCAAAAGAAAAATCCGAAGTTTCGGCTTTAAGAGGGACTCCTAGGGTGATGAAACAGAGTTGAAGACGTTGGAACAGTATCCTGAAGGTGGAGCAGTCGCTAGAAAAATGAAAGAACAGTACCCGAAAGTTAGAGTAGTCACCGGAAAATCCACATGAAAAGTAAAAAGTGATCGGAAGTTTAGGAAAATTGTGTGGTTGTGCTCGGACAAGGATGGCGACTCTAACAGAAAAAAGAACAACCCGGAAAAGTGGCTGGAAAAGTCCGCACGCGCTGGTGCATGGGGTTGACTCGCTGCCGACGTAGGTCCTCCGAGAGGCACATGACAACACGTGGGGATCTATTTTCCAAAGCGGTTGACTGGGGTTTTCTCGCCTGAGCCTGATCTACACTGTGATGGTGTTGGATTTTGCACAACTCCCAGAGAAACTGAGATGGACGTAGGCAGCCCTAGAAAGTCACCAGAATTTGACTGAATTTTCTTTTCCGGATTTCTCACCAATGCTCTAATATCATGTGAAATTATGGGAGATAATATATTATTAAATTATTGTATCTACATTATTACATTGAGCCTTATTTATAGATATTACATTCCAATCTTTTTTCATGTAGGATACTACATATAAATCATATTCGTACTCATATTCTAACAGTCTCCATATGAGATTTCTTTGGTTGTTGAAGAAATTGACTTAGTGATTGTACATTGTAGGCTATGTCAAGCCTAGCGACAGTAATATACAATAATTTTCCCACAATTCTCTGATAAGTTCCTTGATATGCTAGTAGTTCATCAACTGGTTCTTTGATATGCTCATCATACTCCTTAGTTGTCATATTAGTAGTAGTGTCCATAGGTGTATTTTCTGGTTTTGCAGCCCAGTTTCATAAATAAGTTCTAATGCATATTTTCTTTGATGCATTACAATTCCTTGTTCTGATCTTGTAAATTTAATTCCAAGAAAGTATTTTAACTCCCCAAGGTCTTTCACCTTAAAAGCTTTATGTAGATCAGCTTTGGTTTCTAGTATTTTTTCCATATTGTCTCCAGTTATTAGCATGTCATCAACATACTCCAACACTATGATTATCTCTCTTTCAGTCTTCTTTATGAATAATGAATAGTCATATTGACTTTGCTTGAAACCACACTTCAGTAGTGCCTCACTCAATTTAGCATTCCACTGTCGTGGTGCTTGCTTTAGTCCATACAAGAACTTTGAGAGTCTGCATACCTATTTATGCTCCCCTTCACTCTTGAAGCCTTGTGGAAGTTATATGTAAATTTCATCATCCAAGTCTCCTCGCAAAAATGTATTATAGACATTCATTTCATGGATGTGACACTTTCTTGCTGCTGTAATAACTAACACAGTCCTCAGTGTAACCATCTTCACAACCGGACTAACTATTTTTTGATAATCAATTCCTTCAGTCTGATTATACCCTTTGGCCACCAATCTTGACTTAAATCTTTCAACTTCCCCTGTAGCTTTGTACTTTACTTTGTATATCCATTTACAGCCAAATGGCTTCTTTCCATCTAGTAGAGAAACTACTTTCCACGTCTTGTTGGATTCCAAGGTTGCAATCTCAGCTTGTATTGCATCTACCCATCTAGGATCCTTTACTGCTTCTGCATAAGTATTAGGTTCAACAATGTTAGAAAAAACTGCTAAGTAGCATTGATAGTTATGAAATAAATGACCATAACATATGTGTTTAGACAGTGCATAAGGAATATTGTCATGCACAACCAAAGAAATGGAATCTTTCATCCACACAGGAGGATGTTTGCCTCTACTAAATTTTCTAGTATCTGCAATATTTTGAATACAGTGTTGTACTGTAGGTGGCATATTTGGTTGTGCTGGTATGCTGGCTTGTTGTGGCTGCTGAGTCTCAGTAGACATTATAACTTGTGGTTCTGGAGAACCTGGCATTATTGTGGTAAGTCTTGTGAAGTTGTTTGAGGTGTTGTTGATTCAACATCGGGAAGGTCGAGGAATGGGAAAGACAAATATAGTTGAAGCGGAAGTAGAAAATCGCTTATACCGAGTTCTCCAACAACAGCTTAGCTTAGTAACAACGCTATTTCTGAGATCATATGGCACAAACATACTTAATGTCTGCTGAGATGCACCAGTTTTGAATGGAAATGTATCTTCCCTAAAAGTGACATATCTATTGACAAAGAATAATTTGTTAACATTATCATATAGAATGTATCCTTTTTTAGTCTCAAAGTATCCCATGTGCATAGCTTCCTTAGACCTAGGCAACAATTTATCACTTTCTTGTACTATATTTTCCCATCAAAGACAACCTATAACCCTATGATGTGTAAGAGAAGGCTTTCTTGCATGTAATTTTTCATAAGGAGATATGTTCCGTATCAAAGTAGATGGTAGTTTGTTAATTAGATAAACTGCAGCCATAACACAATGACCCCAAAACTGTAAAGGAATATTATCCTGAAACCTCACTGGAGCCACTGGGTGGTCAACCACTGGAGCCGCGGCGCTTCAGAGGCAGAATGTTGTGACGGAAAGATGGAAAGTTTTGACTTTTGGGCTGGTTTTGGAGCATTGAATCTCCATTACTTGCCACATGAATTCAACCATTATTTGGCTGAATGTAACCCCTCAATAAGTGTCATTACATCGCTATTGAAGACCATTAGTTGGCTAGTTGAGGGGTCATCTCACTACACTATAAATTGAGGCCTTTGGCTCAATTGTTCAACACTTAGAAATATCTACAGAATTTTCTGAAATTTTCTTCTTCCTCTCTAGCAAGTCTACTATACTCAAATTTCTTCAAGAGTAACACTTGAGTTTCCTTTGCTCATTTGTTAAGTTGTTGTTGTATCTTGGGAGACTATTACCCGATAACGTAGAAGGATATATACGGGGCAATCTTGTCTTAAAGACAGAGTGTCATCACTCGACTCAGCAAATCACAAGGAGTTTGTAACGTTCTTGATTCCAGTTTGTTGTAATCTGTAGTTTATACTTTCTAGCAATTTGTAATATTTACTTACTTCTCATTTCCTGCAATTATTGTATACAACAGTTCCTAGTACTACATCAAACTTAGTTGAATGTCCAACCATTTGTGTTGATGAAGATGTGGATGATAAAGGTATGAAATCTTACATATATTACTTATTAATAAATGAATGTGTAAATTTTTTCTATTTGGTTAATTTAATTATTTTTTTACCAATGTTGTAGATCCTTTGATAATACTTTGAAGATTTTTCAATGGTCAATGTAGTGCTTTATTGTTCCAAATGTATGACTTTATTGTTGTGTTTTTTCTTCCTTTATATTGAGATATAATTTTTTCTATATAACCTCTTTTTTTATCTTTTTTTTTGTTTTTGATAGATTTATGTAGAAGCACACTAAAAGTTTGAAGACCTTGAAGACATGTTTGATGTAATTGCATTTTGTTTTTGAGATGACATTAGTGTTTGGACAATTTTTTTCATAGAACTTTGATTGTATTTGGTAATATATTTTATGAAATTTGTAAAAAAATTATGTTTTATTAGAGGAAGTGTATAACCCGCGGATACCCAATACCCAAAAGGGGCAAATAAGGGTATGGAAATTATATGCACAATGGGTAATGGGTAGGGTATGGGTGGTACATTTGGGAGGGTGAGTAGGGTACGGGAATCTCAAAACCCGCTCCAAACCCTGAAAGTATATTTATATCCTAGAGACAATCTGTATTATGACAAATGTACTTTATACACATTCATATTATTATTAATGGATATTAATATTTTGGCATTTGCAATTATTGAATTATTATTTGATTGTTTGTAATTATTCATTAATATGCATCCCTTGAGCTTACGTTGTCATTAATAGAGTGAGTTATTAATGATAGAACGTAACTCTTAAAATAGCCTCGACTAATGATCATCGAGAATGGGATATCGATGATATGTGATAAGTCGACATGTGGTCTGCATCACATTCTTAGAGGATGTAGTATGTCTCACCTGCTACGAGTAATGGTTACTCGTGATGGACACATGGATACTTTGAAAGTATTGGTATACCCTGCTGATATACTGTTTGTTATACTTGTCTAAAGTATGATCAGTGTGTGGGAGATAGAAGTCCTTAGACTTGAGGTCAATACGCACCTTGTTTACAAAGTAATGTACTTTGATCTCGTCCTAAGCTCAAATGTCTTATAGGTTGAGATATGACTTGTATTGGGTACATTACGATGTGGATTGAAGGTGGTAGTTGAGCCAAGATTAGGATTCATTCCTCGGATGTATATTCGAGAGAACACTCGGATTCTTAGTGATATTAGGTTGACTAAGTTGTTTGCCAACACAATAGACATATTTAGAATATGGTCTAGTTGTCAACTAATATAGATGAGATACAATGATTAAGCCATTTGGATAGACACTTGACAAATCCTAAGCTTGATCGGGTGTGTCGTGAATGAAATGTTTTATCTTACCACATAAAGGTTAAGTTTACTGGATTCGTGTAAACATACTTCACATATTGAGTTCGTCTTCCGGCGCCGTCTAGGTGTTCTGTATAGACCTTAATTTGATTAATGCCGATATGAGAAGGCCTGTAGGGTCACACTATGTCGATTATCCGTTTTGATTTAAGGATGTATTGAGAGAGTAATTAAAATGTTCGATTTGGAATCGAGACATTTAAATGAATAATGATTATTTTAATTAAGTGAAAATTGGATTTTGGATTTAATTAAGAATGCACGAAAAATAGGCCCATACCTTAGGGCCGCGGCGCCTCTGCCTCGATATTTGGGTCAGGCCCAAGGTCAAACCCTAATCCGGTTTTGACTTATTTTTCAACTATAAATAGAGGCATTCACCCCGTTATTCTACACACCAATTCTGAAAAACATTCTAAGCCTTAGAGACATAGAATCAAATACTCTCGAACCTCTACCGGATTTCCTAGCTTTCCGAAAGAGAAGTACATTGAAGCTTGGAGCTTGCAATCGGAAGGGCAACCGCGTATGCACCTTATAGTAGATAAAGATTCCAGATAATACTAACTTGTAAGTAAATGTTTTATGTTGCAAGTTCCATTGTTGTATAACCATACCAGAATTATTGTTGAGCTAAGTAAGAAACAAAAACTTTTAAACTTCCGCTGTGCCTTACTTATGTGTTTTGAACCCAACAAAATCCTTCAAACCCGACCCACTGCGATCTCTAAATTGCTGCCAAAACGGATACCCAAAACCAAGTGAAGAAGCAATTTCAGGAATCCTGAATACAATTCTGGAACTTAGTTCAAAAACTTAAATAGAGCAATACATAAGAAAAGCTAAGCCGTTGTCACGAACAAATATGGTTGACTCACCTTAGTTGGGATTCAAGATTACACCGACTTAGATCAAGTGTGGCCAACAACTATACTAGCTGATGGATATGTATAGAGCAATAAATGATTTGGTGTGGTGATGCCAGTAAGATTACTTATCATACTCATCCTCTTATCATACCCCGTGAAAAATAAATCTTCAAAATACAATGTATGCCACGATAAAGGGATGGAAGAAAAATATAATTTTTTAGAACGGATTAAAAGGGTTCCAAAAAACAAATAGTAGTATTACTTCATCGGATCCATATTACATGGTGTTTTAAGTTTTTACATTTAGTCTAAAATAAATAGTTTTTACTTAGTTACGAAACTATTAATTTTTCTTAAAATTTACCCTTTGTAAGTGAGTTTTATAAGGAAATCATATTAAAGAGTACTAAATACTATTTAATTAAGAATAATTCAGCGGGAGAAAAACTTTTACTTTTTAGGGACAAGTGAATTTGGTAAGAAATGTGATCAAATTAAAACCATCATATAATAAGGGTAGCCAAGTTGGTGTAACAGTAGAGCGCGGTACCGTAAGGTCACGAGTTCGATGTCCTGCATAAACCTTCTTGGTTGATCCTGTCACACATGGCTTGTCAAGTATGGTTAATCGGCTGACGTGGTTTGCAGGCTATTGCGTCAGTCCGGGGTTTACTCTGTGCGCACTGGAGAGGATAGCGACTGCGGGTTCCTTCGTCAACAAAAAAAAATAGTCAAAATTTCAGACCCTTTATATGATCTTTGATTGAGGAGAAAATGTTGAAGATAGAGATGATACACCAATGGGACCCACAATTTTCCACTTGTTCAAAAATTTGTAAGAGCAAAGCTAGAAGTTTGAGTCACTTTATTGATACAAAATTAAGTTAAATGACTTTACATAATAATTACTCGTAGTTGAGTGTTCTTCTGATAAATTTACTCTCACAAAACGGAAAGGGCACTTTGTGGTAACTGCAATCTTTTGAGTGGTTGGCATGAAAATTCCTCCAGTCAAACCTCATTTTTTCAAACCCATTCAGCCAGGTTTCAAGCATGGTCTTGTGAGTAATCCTTTCTGTTTTTTTTTTTTTCATTTTTCCTTTTGTCTACTATATGGTGCATGTATGATAGAGAGGTGGAAGAATTTATCCCAGAAAAGAAGAAAAAAAACACTAAAATTTGAAAACCATAAACACTACTTGATTGGATAGTTGTTTCCCGTGGTTTATTATTATTTTGTTTTCTACGAAACCATGTTTGTTTCTATTGTTCTTTAACTAGGTAGAAAAATATTACACTTTCAGGTCCTAAACGAAGCAGAATATTGATTTGGTTTATATTGTACTGCAGAAAATACCTAAAATTAAAAAAAAAACATATGATTATTTTATAATTACTTAACTAGGTAGAAAAATAGTAACCCTTTCTGTATTTTGTTGTACTGCAGAGAATTCCAGTAGGTTTCTTGAAGTATCTGAAGGGACATAATCAGTATGAACATGCAATACTGAAAAGGGCTGGTAAAAAGTGGAAGGTGAAGGTAAATGGCTACCGACTGGAAGATGGTAATTGGAAAGAGTTTGTAGAGGAGAATGATGTGCAATTGGGATTTATATTGGTGTTTAGACATGAAGGAAACATGAAATTTGAGGTTTCCATCTTTGATTCAAGTCACTGCGACAGAGAATATGCAGAGTATTTGCAAGAACAAGAAGCACATACTGGTGAAGAGATTTCCAAGAAATTTAAATTCAAAGGTAAGATCTTTTTGAGTCCCTTAATCTTAACATAAGTTTCAACTAATTTAGATGGTAAAAGACATAGATTGACCCTTAAATTATATCTGAAATTTTGATATTATATTTAAATTATTATGACGATCTATTACAGCATGACAATTTTAAAAGTGAATTTATTTAACTCCTGAAAGCTGATGTGACATAAAAAGTAAAATAATTTAAAAAGAGGTTTGTTTTGATTAATTTTTATTCATTTTCATTTTATTTTTTGCAAATTTCAGATTTTTGTAACCCCACCCACTTCCGCCCATTGCCGGAGCTCCGACGAGCTCATCTCCAACGACGACGCCCACAACGACCCACTTCCCCTCTTCCTTTCGTCGCCTCCATCTTATTTCATTTCCCATGTTTTTTCCTTTCTCTACGGAAGATCTTATATTTTTCATGAAAGTCCATAAAGCTTGAGGTTTTTCATTTACTTTTTTAAAGGGAAGTTTGATTCAATAGCTGGGTTTGAGAAATTTAATCGATTATTGTGAAAATGTGGCAGCTTAAGTGTTGATTTTGTTTAATTATTGGTGATGGTGGCGGCGGCGGCGATGGAGGATATGGTGTTTCCGGTAAGATGGGTGATTTAGTAATGAAGAAGATATAACTATTGGAGGATTTTAATGATTAATTAGGAATTAATTAGTGTAAATATAATTAATAAAAGAAAATTAAATGAATAAGGAAAGAAAAAGAATATAAAATTAAAATTTAGAAGATTTTCGATGTGACGCTGACATGGCGGGCGAGTGTATAACACATCCCCTTGTGCAACGGGTTATATGTGTATTAGGAGGCATTAAATTCACTTTTTAGATGATAAGGGTATTATAGGTCGTCATAATAATTTAAGTGTGATATCGAGATTTCGGGTATAGTTTAAGGATCGATCAGTGTCTTTTGCCAATTTAGATTATAAACTAGCAGATATATGGGGTGGAAGGTGGATGTTTAGACACTTTTCATGGTTTGATTGCAATCATTTCTGTCATTTAATTTCCTTGACATGGATTTGTCTATTATTAACAATTTAATAAACAAATCAAACCCCTGCATCATGTAATCAAACAAGGCATTTCCTCATGCAGAAGCTGCTAATCACAATGGATTTGGTCAATCTCAGTTTGAGTGCATTGTCAGACCATATTGCATTTCAAAGTGTTACTTGGTAAGTATCAAAATTTGTTTCCCTTTAACCCTTTGAGAAGCTTCAGGAAGCAATATCATATGTACAAATTGTTATAAACCATTTCAGCGCCTTCCTAAAAAATTTGCAATGGCAAACGGTCTCATCAACAAGAGATGTGGTGTGATTATAAGAGATCAAAGACAAAGATCATGGAATTTAAGGCTAGTTACCCACAATTCTATAGTCCATGTAGTAGGTGGATGGAGTGAATTCCGCGTTGCAAATGACTTAAAGGAGGGAGATTATATGATGTTTGAGGTTGTTGCTAATGGAGAAAAACCAATATGGAAATTTCACGGTAAGTTTTCTCAATTTAAGCACCTCTTTTTGTCAATGATCTTTATTATTTTGTTATATACACCATGACACTATATTGCATCTTCGACAAGATTATTTAGTGTTTGGTTCTCCATACTGAAAAACACGTTCTTCATAAACAACTAAAGCAAACAGTTGGAAATTTGAATTCAAAGGTAAAGATCTTTAGAGTCCATCAGAGATGCAGTTAAGTCCTCCACTTTTCTGGAGATATGAGTATAATGCAGTAGTTTATGATCTTATAAAGGAAATTAGAACTGCAAACAGTAGACCAATATATTGTAATTACTGAAATAAGCATTAATAGCATCACAATAGTAATCAATTGCTACGTATTATAGTACAATTATTTTATACGCGATGAATTTGCAAGTTAATAACCTCACATGCATTCTTAGGCGCCATTAGACGTCAACCCCATTTGCATACTAAGTCATGTAACATGGCCATGATGGTGGCATGCAGATTTACTCGGTTTTTACTAAAATTGTGAAGTGTGCTTCTCGACATATCTTTCCTTTTCATCACGAAAACATACATTCGATTGTACTTATTACTCTAATAGGTGCTTCTTACTGAAACCACATGATGTACGTTGCGACCTTAACTGATTTGTTGGGATTTCAAGAAGACTTACTTCAAGTTTGCTTCTCGACATATCTTTCCTTTGCATCATGAAAACGCACATTCAATTGTACTTATTACTCTTTGCTTCTTATTGAAACCACATGATGTAAGGCTGCGTACAATAGATCCTTGTGGTCCGGCCCTTCCCCGGACCACGCCCATAGCGGGAGCTTAGTGCACCGGGCTGCCTTTTTTTGTTTTTGTTTCAAGTTTGAAAGTTTGTGATTGAATGTGGAGGGCCTTAAAAGCAAAGTACAAGACTGGTGGAGATCTTCCATTGTGACACGGAGACCAGATTTTATTCTGGCTTCAAAGATAAAACTATGAAAGGAGAAATTAAAAGAGTGCAGTAAGGATAATAGTGGAAATTGGAAGATCAAAAAGGAGAAGATTCGGATTCAAGTTAATACTTTGGAAGCTATCCTAGATCAAAGACCTCTGACTGAGGATGAGCAATTACAAAAAGCAAATTTATCTATGGAGTTTGAAGAAGTGGCTAGACAGGAGGAAATTTATTGGAGGCAGAGGTCCAGAATCCAGTGGATCAAGAATGGAGATAAGAATACAAAGTATTTTCACAAGATGGCCACAACACACAAGAGATTCAATTCCATAGACTCCTTAGAAGCTGATCCAGAATCTATATAAAAAGTTGGAGACCTGATTTTATAATTCATGATATGACGTGCATATCAGTAGAATAGCAGACATGGATGGACAAAGAGTTAGTATAATATTCCATGTTATGCCATCTAAGCTGGTGATTTGGGTGTTGAACTTGTAGCTACTACCCTAGTTAAAATGTGTGCCAACAATTGTCAAATAGAGCAACTAAAGATTGTTATGGATTCTATTTTGATGGCCTCTCGGCATCATTTAAATTTTCTTTATCCCTTCTGGCATTCACTTCACATCGTCTGTCTGCTTTAATACACCTACCAAGGGAGCAACTAAAGCTTGTTATGGATTCTATTTTGATGGCCTCTCGGCACCCTAAAGAGGAACATGGTTGAAGTTGAACCTAACCTTTTGTTGGCACTGCTAAAGAAATTTCAGCATGTATGTTGTCTATTCAAGTCTCATTTGCTGACTAAATTTCTCTAGGATGCTTCAGCAAAGACTCTTGAAGACTTTATAAGTATTGGAGAAAAATCAACTTGATATAATCATTGGTATTTTCACTGTTATGTGCCAACCAAGTTAAGAGAGAGCTAGCAATACTGGTGTCACTTTGGATTTCTTCTTTAATGTTGCCACTATCATGCACATAATGATTGTAATGTTTCTTCTTTCTTCTTTTGTTGATTACTTTAAAGCAGTAATAGACCTTAGGCTTAAGATCTCAGACGTGACTACTCCGAAATCACAAGTAGCTGCTTCAACATCTGCTGATGCCAACCCTCATTTTATATCAACTATTAAACCTTACACCATCAGAAAAGCTGTTCTGGTAAGAGTGATTTGAACAAATTTAGTAAAAACCTTTGCTAATTGTTTGTTTTTGTGAAAATGCCATATTGATCTATATATTGGGATAAATTTGAGCAGTATCTTCCAATGGATTTTGTAAAATCAAATGGCTTGATGGATAGAAGTGAGATGATTCTTGTCGATGAAAAGCAGAGATTATGGTTAGTGCAGCTAGGGCGAATACAACGTCACTTTGGAATTACAAGTGGATGGCGACAGTTCATAAAAACAAATGGTGTTCATGTAGGAGACACTTACAAGTTTGAACTCACCAACAATGGCACAGTACCTATAGTGCATTTCCATTGTGAGTTTCATGATCATACTGTGTGTTAGTATATGTTATCAGTTTCCTCTTTGTTCCTTTTGTTATTAGAATATGGGAGTTGTTGTGGAACCAATGACAATTTTTTACTGAGATTTTTTAATGTTGTGTTAACTTTTGAAGTTACACGAAATCTTGAAGGTTTCAATTGTGTTGATTGTACTGTTAATGGTCAGTCTCCAAAATTGAGATTCAGAACTGAGGCTATGTTTTGTAGGTAAATATACTGGGAAGGATGCCAGGTACCATAGAAGCCATTGACAAGATAATATGAATCAGTTGGCGATGGGAATGGAAGCTAGCACTAAAGCAAGTGGATGTAATATTTTTGGATCTAGTATATTTTGCTGTATCTCAAAAAACTACTTCGATTGATATGTTGCACTTCTATTTTTAAGTATCCTTTCATGCATGAATAGTAATTAGATTATGGTTGCCTTTTTTATTCTTCCCATTGTAATCACACCAGAAAAAAAGGAAAAGAAGTAGATTTCCTGTGGGCCCATGGGGCTTTGGTTTAGTGATAAAAATGCAACATGATTGCATGGGTTAGACACACGTCATAAGTTCTGGGGCTTTGGTTTAGTGATTAAAATGCAACATGATTGCATGGGTTAGACACACGTCATAAGTTCTGGGGCTTTGGTTTAGTGATAAAAATGCAACATGATTGCATGGGTTAGACACACGTCAAAAGTTCTAATCTTGCCTAGAAGAATGTTTTGTATTAAAATGGATAAGGGTGGAGGTGCAAGTTTTGTCCACGAGTTTTGAATTGTGTGCCATTGACTCTCAATAAATTTTCGGTACAAAAGATAAGAGTTTCATGTGGAGGATTCTTATTTCAGGCTGTTCCTGTGAACCACACATATTACCGGTCTCAGAAGCATTAGTTCTATTAGTTGATACTGTCGCACCCAAGTTCACGAGTCGTGATAGGCACTTAAAGAGTTATAACGGAATAGCCGAACTTGATTAAAGAGTTATAACGGAATAGCCGAACTTGATACTTTTCAATTGCGTAGAGATGTAGTAGCTTAGTTGATTGACTATCTGAATTTTTGTTTTATTGGTAAAGGTTTGAATTTCATGTTGTAATCTCCTACCCATTTTCTCTTTCTCTGCCTCTGCCTCTGCCTCTGCCCCCTATTTAATAAAAAAATACTTCTCAATTGCCGTAGTTTAAAATCAATCGTATTGGGAACGTTAATGAAGCCTCTTAATGTAATTGTAAGAAATATTCTTTTCTTGATTCTTTCATTCCAAAATTATAGTACATATACTAAAATACAAATCTAATTCTAGGCTACAATTACGGTAAGAAATAACTACAATATACATCTATCATATACATAATATACATAATTATGACTAAATATAATTTTCCTATTCTATCATACCCCGTAGTCGAAGCGGGAGGTCGGCGTATGCTGAGACTGTTCCGAAAGTCTTCAAATAAAACCAGCGGAAGACCTTTTGTAAAAATGTCGGCTATCTGATAACGTGACGAGACATGTAAGACACGCACTTGTCCACGAGCAACCTTTTCGCGAACAAAGTGAATATTCAGCTCAATATGTGTTAGTGCGTTGGTGGTGAACCGGATTCCCTAAGAGATAAATTGCACTAACATTATCACAATAAACCAATGTTGCCTTTGGAACTGGACAATAGAGCTCTAAAAGAAGGTTATGTAGCCAACAAGATTCAGACACCACATTGGTAACTCTTCGGTATTCTGCTTCGGCACTGGATCTGGACAATGTCACATGCCGTTTTGAGGACCAAGATACCAAATTATCACCAAGAAATGCACAATAACCATACATGGAGCGTCTGGTATTCGGACATCCACCCCAATCGACATCTGTGTATGAAATAAGAGTAGTTGTCGAAGACGGATATAAATGGAAGTCATGATTGAGAGTTCCCTGAATATAATGCACAATGCGTTTGAGAGCAGACATGCGATCCTCCATCGGGTTATGCATGAATAGACAAACCTGTTGTACAACATAAGAGATGTCGGGCCTCGTGAAGGTGAGATATTGTAGGGCCCCTGCAAGACTGCGGTAATGTGATGGATCGACATATGGCTTGCTGGAAGAAGCACTCAACTTCGGTTTAGTATCAACCGGAGTGGCGGACGGCCTACATGATGACATGTCAGCTCGTTCAACAATCTCTTCTACATACTTCTTTTGGGATAAAAATAAACCACCTGCATGACGTGTCACAACTATCCCAAGAAATAATTCAGTGGCCCTACATATTTCATTGCGAACTCAGAGCCAAGTAGTGACATGATAGACTTGTGAAGAGCATCAGATGAGGCAGTTAATATAATATCATCCACATACAGAAGAATGTAAGTGATATCATTACCCTGACGGTATATGAATAGAGAATGATCAGACCTGCTGTTAGAAAATCCAATATGTGAAACATAATCTGCAAACCTCTTATACCAGGTCCTATGAGCTTATTTGAGCCCATACAATGATTTCTTCAGCAGGCACACATGATTAGGATAAGTAGGGTCTCTGTACCCCATGGGCTGATACATGTACACTGTTTCATGGAGGTCTCCATGCAGGAAGACATTTTTGACATCAAGCTGATGAAGTGGCCATGCCTTCGAAAGAGCCAGACTGAGGACCGTTCTTATAGTTGCCGGTTTGACCACCGGACTGAAAGTCTCACCGCAATCCATACCAACCTGTTGAGTCTTCCCATCACCTACAAAATGGGCTTTGTGCCTCTCAAAAGTACCATCAAATTTTTCTTTATGACTAAAAATTCATATAGACCGAATCACATTAACATCATGGGGATGGGGCACTAATTCTCACGTCCTATTATTAATAAGAGCATTAAATTCATCATCCGTAGACGTTTCCTATTTGAGTCATTAAGGGCAGACACAGGATTACGGGGCAACAGTGACTTGGCAACATGGGTGTGAAGATCGTATTTTTTATTTGGCTTAAAAATCCCGTGTTAACTACGAGTGGCAGGTCGTTAGGCTGGAATTGGATTTGGGCCAGACGAGAATGACGGACTGCCCGGTAGTGGGCTGGCAGTGACTGGACTGTCGGGCAGTGGGTCAGCGGAGGATGGGTTGCTCGAGCCTGAAGGTGGGCCGATACCCAATGGACTGCCAAGCCACTAGGCCTCTCGCAGTGGGCTGCCAGCAAGAGGCTCAGCTGGGCCAGCAGTCGATGGGCTCGGTAATTTAGCCGAGACACCGAGAAAACTTGGGCATGTTTGGGAGGCCAATTTATGGATCAAATACGGGGGTATGCTATCGTCAAGAAATTCATAGGTAGGAGGCCCGAAACAATGTAATTTGGCAAAAGGGAAATTTGTTTCATAAAAAATTACGTGACGACTTACGATAATTTTATTAGAGGATACGTCGTAACATTTGTAACCACGATGATTCGACGGATATCTCCAAAAAATACACGGAGTAGATCGATGTTGAAGTTTATTGATGGTAGTTGAAGGAAAGAGAGGATAGCATAAGCACCTGAAAACCCCTCAATGAGAATATGATGGGTCCCTTAGGTATATAATTTTGAGTGGGGATTGGTAGGCTATTTGTTTGCTCGGAAGTATGTTCAAAAGATATGTTGTTATTTGTAACGCATGATGCCAAAATGATGGTGGTAGAGAGGCATGTGCAAGTAAGGTTCTAACAACGTTGTTAATGGTTCGAATTTTTCTTTCTGCTTTTCCATTTTCAGATGATGTATGTGGACACGAGAGACGAAATGATAAACCATTAGTTTTGCAAAAATCTCAAAATGGCCCATTATCAAATTCTCTACCATTATCACACTGAATTTTAATGTCCCGTTCAAATTGAGTGCAGATGTATGCTCTAAATGATAGAAATGTGGAAAAAAATTGTGACTTTTTAGACAAATGAAACGTCCACAAAAAATTAGAGTAATCATCCAACAAAATAAGATAATATATATGGCTCGAAGAGCTCAAAATGGGAGATGCCCAAATATCACAATGAATAATATCAAATGGCATAACAATACGAGAATTAGAAGCAACAAAAGGCAACTTAACATGTTTTCTAAGAGAACAAGAGCGACAAACATGAGAATTACCAGTTTTAGACACTCAATAAATTTATTTTGTTTAAGAGAAGCAAAAACAGGTGCTCCCAAATGACCCAAACGTTCATGCCATAAAGAATGAGCTAAAGCTGCAAAAGTGGATGGTAATGCGCCTTGATGTGTGGTTGTGGTGATTGGATAAAGCTCTCCCCGACTATTACATCTCATTAGACGCATCCCCATCTGAAAATCCTTCACGAAAAACCCAAAAGGATCAAATTCAACAAAAACTCAATTATCAGTAGTAATTCTAACTGAAATCAAGTTTTTAATTAATTGAGGAGTGTGAAGGACATTTTTTAAAGTTAACGGTGGGCTCGGGGGAGACAAGTTTGTAGTACCATAACCTCGAATTGGAATTGAATGACCATTTCCGATAATTATACCACAATTATTGCTCAAATTAAAATAAGATGAGAGATTACCTTGGGAGGACGTCATATGAGGCGTTACACCTGTGTCCGTGTACCAATTTGCATCGGGCGGAGTAAGCCCAAGAGTATGCATCGCGGCCTCGATATCTATCGGGGTCGCCACTGCCGAGTGGGCTTGCTTCCACTAGCTCGGTAGTGTCCCAAGAATCACTGGCTGCTACTGGGCCTGCTGGGTCGATGGATGTGACTTGGGCCTGGCCCAGTTACCAGCTGGATAGGGGCAGGGCGGCACGGCCCAAGGCCACTTCCAAGCCCATAATGTCGGACCACTGCCTCATGGTGCCCTCAGCTGTCATTGGGTTGGCGGTTGCTGCTGGTCGTCGCCTCTGCTGCCTTATCAGCCATGGCGGTGGCCGCCGCTCTTTCCACCACCGCGGCCACCGCCACAGTTTTTGCCTCCATTACAAGTATTTTGTCCCTTTTGGACATGGTTTGTCAAATTTTCAAATTGTGTAGAAGTCTCCTCGGACGGAGTGGCAATCATGGCGGAATTCGACACGGTGGCTGACTTTTTGGCAAAGCCCGCTTCTTTGAGAATGAGCATAGAGCGGGTTTGGTAAAATGGTGGAAGAGAATTTCTTTGGAGGATGAGCGTACCCACTCCATTGTATGCATCGGTAAGACCGACAACTAGTTATAAAATAAGCCGATTATTAGTTATCGGCGCACCAACGTTCTTGAGTTGGTTCGACAATACCTTGAGTCGTTGACAATATGCGGATGCATTGGGGAAATCCGTCATGTCGGTGGTGGAGAATTCCTGCTCAAGAGTAATGGCCCAGAAATTTTTGTTGTCTTGGAATATGTCGTTTAAGCGATCCCAAGCCTCCATCGCCATAGGGTCATATTCAATATGTATTCAGCAAATTGCTAGAAATAGTGGCATAAATCCACTGGAGAACTGTCGCATCGAGGGTTAACCATAATTCTCTTTTATCGTCGGTTTTCGGCACCTTCTCCTTGCCTTTTTCCGGCGGAATTATCTGATGAATAACCCGGTGGGAGCGGCAGTGAATCTTGAAGAGCTCCGCCCACATTGCATAATGGAGGTTCTCCATCTCAAAAGTGATGAAAACGTGGGATTTAATGTTTGAAACTGTGAGGGCTCGATGAAAAGTGGATTTTGAGTCAGACATGGCTGACCGGGAGAAGGGTGGTGGTCGGCGGCAAAAAAAGAAGGGGGGGGGGGCGATCACAATGAAGTAGGGTTAGGGTTTCAGGAACTTTCTCTAGACTGTTGATACCATGTAAAAAATATTCTTCCTTGATTCTTTCATTCCAAAATCATAGTACATATACTAAAATATAAATCTAATCATATGCTACAATTACGGTAAAGAATAACTACAATATACATCTATCATATACAAAATATACATAATTATGACTAAATATAATATTTCTATTCTATCAGTAATTATATCCGAAATTTAGCTATATCGTAATCATATCTCTAATTTAACCATATTATATTATTATGGTAACTAGTTAGTTTGATAATTGAAACTTAAAATTGGGTGATTTGCACGAATACAATCATTTAGTGCTATCATTTAAGTTTTGACGTCATTAAGAAAAGTTTTGTAAGAATAGGTGCGGCCAATATTACTTAGTAAAATCAGTACGAATCGCTACAATCGATCACAAAATCTTTACGTGTCGCCAACTTGTAACATATTTTTGCTTCAAAATTTATCCAAATCAGCTCAAATGATTCTAAAATGAATATACAAACTTCTAATACCGTTTCCTATAATTTTCAATGGTTAAATTCAAAGCCAAACTATATTCAAACAATTTAGAATAGGCAATGTAAGCTCAATGAATAGTACTTCATTTGTACCAACTTATAAGACATATTTTTATTTTTAGTCAGTTCCAAAAAGACTGACACATTTTTTTATTTGACAATAATTTAATTTTAACTTTTACATTTTACGTTTAACGAAATGATCTATAACCAATTAACCATACAAATATTTTAGCTAATTTTAGATCACAAGATTCAAACGTCTTTCTTTATTTCTTGAACTTCGTGCTCAGTTAAATTACGTCTTATAAATTGCGACAGATGATGTATACCTATTCAATTCGAACGGTAAATAAGTAATGAATCTTCAATTTTCTACAACACCATTAGAAGAGAAGAAGAATTTAGAGAAAATTAAGGAGGCTCTCTTTTGAAACTTACAGCGTATAATTTAGAGAAAAGGTCCAAAATGTCACTTAAATATGAAGTTGTCCAGTATTTCCTCCCATATTATTCATCCACGTTACTAAAAATATTTATCCTAAATTACTTATCAATTTATAAAATCAAGATATAAGTGTGGATAATGAAATTTCATTGAATTTAAATCCATAAGAAATTTGAATTCTATTCAAGATATATTAATCCAAATAAATAAATTATGGACTAATATAATTGGGTTAATTAGTTAGGTCCAATAAATACGGGTTTAATTAAAATAGTCCAAATGCATTGGGCTAGCCTATTTAATTGGGCTATAAATGATGAGCCCACCTTGTCAAGCCCAAGATGTTATCTTATCCTAGAGGCTCAAATTGATGTCACATGTCAAATGATGTGGCATGCCAAGTCAAACAAAGAAGTCAATAGGATCATGACACATGTCAAAATGACACAACATACCTAGTCAAATCACAAGCCAATGAAAATGTACCATATGTACAAGTGACATGTTCCGACCAATCAAATATCGTCATGTCAACTTAAATCTTGTTTGCCAAGGGGAGTCTGGCCTTATCGCAACTCTTCCATTCTACAACTATAAATAGGGGCCTCATAATTCAGAAAAGGATGAAGAATTCTAACAAAAAGACAGAGAGAGCTCGTGGATCAAAAGTTGTAGATCTCTCTACAAACTACAAGCATTCAAGCACTCAAGGATTTAATTACAAGTTCTAGAGATCAAGATGAAGATTCAAGATCAACCTCAAAAGCCCTTGAATCCATGTACAAGTTCTAGAGATCAAGACCACCAAATTCAAGATCAAGCTCAAAAGCCCTTGGATTCAAGTACAAGTCAAGATCAAATCCATTAAGTTCAAGATCAAGCTCAAAAGCCCTTGAATTTATTATCGAAAAGTCGAATCAGATGATTCATAGAGATTGTAACACTCATATTTGAAATCAAATATTACGATTTTTGTGATAGTTTTTCTTGTCTTGATTATTATTTTTTCTCGATGCGAATTTTATTGTCTACAATAGGATTAAGTAAATATTTTCCATCTTACCCTATTAAGTGTTCATGAAGTAATTAATATTGATTGGTGTGCAATTTATTGGAGAGAGATAAAAATAAGTCAATAAAAATACACCTTTTATTTATGACTTCTTAAGGATATATAAAGAAAAAAGTAGATAAGTAATATGAGAAGAAGGAAGGAAGTCATACAAATGACATCTTTAGGATTAGTAATTCAAAACATTCTTATTTGTTATCGTGCAAAATCAAATAAATTCACATAAATTAAAGTAGTGAGGTAATTTTTTCTGAGTAACAGATGAGCCATATGTAGGGTTGCAAAGAGAGAGCTCCTGGCAGTGTATACGACAATGTATGGTTGAATTGTTCGAATCTTAGGCAATTTGCATGGCTTCTCAGAAAATTTACATCTTTGCATCACCGATCTCTTTCAGTACGTTTTAGTAGTTTAGAAATGGTTAAGTTACACAAATGACTACATATTATCATCTTCCAACGAATCGTAGCTAGTTTTTGCATAATTACGGTTGATAGCTAATTTTAGGCAATTCGCGCGTATTTGAGTGTATTTGAATATACCGTTCAGTTGTATCCAATCTTATTTGATTTCGCATGTAATATTTAAAGTTATTTGAATACATGCAACCTTAATTTCTTTGAGTACATGTGTATTCAAAATGATTGTATTCCAGTTCATTTAAGTACACGACGATTTGTATATACCAGTGTATTTATATATTGATCTATCCTTTTATTTTGGTTGTATTTGAATGTATTCGAGCTCCGATCAGCAAGGTCATTGCCGGACATCGCAAGGTTGAATGTATTTGAATGTATTTATTTTGGGTTGGCTAGTATTTCACTGTTATAGGGTGTATTCAAAAACGTAAATAGGTTGTATCAAACAATGATAGGGGTAAATTTGTACACAAACAACAAAATTTCATATATAAAATTTCAGATATATTGTATTTACTCAAAAAAATTATATGCAAACATATGTATTTAGATAAATACATCTAGTTTTGCCCAAAAATACAATCAATCAAATACATATAACTTATATTTACACTAGAAAAATGACGAATACACTTAGATTTGAGATATAAGAAGGAGAAGAAGTCATGGATTCCGGCTAGACGAATACACTCAGATCTGAGGAAAAACAATCAAATACATTTAAGAATCGAATTGGAATTTGATTATTGGAGAAATCCATGTCGTTTCACAGACGAAGATCAGGGAGCACAAAGTCGGAGTTATTGCGAAAAGCCGAAGGCGTTGCCAAACTTGCTCGCCGATGGCAAAACTTCCGCCTATGACTCGACGGTGGCGGTGACGGATCTCATTGTTGCCACTTTACGATTACAATCTTCATTATTTCAAATCTGATCAACCTATTTGAAGGGAACTTGGTCTCAAACTATCTGGATTCGGTGAGAAAAACTCGATCTCAATCGACTGTGTAAGGTTGGAGAACTCGGTATCCATCAAGATCTGAAAAGAAGCTATGAATTCTGACATTATCGGTGGCTACAACAGCCGCCTTAGCTGCGGCAGTGCTAAGGACCACCACGTGTACGACGACACCAAAGACCAGGGAGAAGGGAGAGGGAACATAGAAGAGGGGTGAGAGCTGAGGGAGAAGAGATAGAGAGAAAGGTGAGGGAGAAAAAAGAGAGAGGTGGGGAGAACGTTGGATACACTGGAATAACTGTATGTATTTGGTATAGTTACGATATGTAAATTGAAAATTCACTGTAGGCACGGAAAATAATTAAATTAAATAGTAGTTACAAACCATAAATACCTCTTAGAGTTAACTATGTCATGTAAAATTTCTAAAATAAATGGTCACACAAGTATTATTTTTGTATCGAGATACATAATTTTATTTTGTCAATTAAAAGTCACAATACTATCACCTTAATAACCAGATGATCACAATAATTAAAAAAATGTTACTTGGTATTCCATTCGTTATATTAATTGTCATGTTTCGCTTTTCAAGAGTCAAATTTACTAATTTTTAGCTAAGTTTGAATAGATTAATTCAATATTTAAAAATTATAATTTAATCAAATATTAAAATACTATGAAAAAAATGTGGGATACAATAATTGCAGGGAACGGGAAGTAAGTAAATATTACAATTGTTAGAAAGGATAAACTGAAGAGTATAACAAAACTAGAAATCAAGAATGAAACAAACTCATTGTATGATTTGCTGAGTCGAGTGATGGCACTCTGTCTTTAAGACAAGACTGCCCCGTATATCTCCTTTTACGTTGTCGGGCAATAGTCTCCCAAGATACAACAACAACTTAACAATTGAGCAAAGAAAACTCAAGTGTTACTCTTGAAGAACTTTGAGTATAGTAAACTTGCTAGAGAGGAAGAAGATAAATTCAAAAATTCTGTAGTATTTTCTAAGTGTAGTGAACAATTGAGCCAAATGCTTCAATTTATAGTGTAATGAGATGACCCTTCAACTAACCAACTAATGGCCTTCAATAGCCATGTAATGGTACTTGATGGAGGGGTTACATTCAGCCAAATAATGGATGAATTCATGTGCCAAGTAATGGAGATTCAATGCTCCACAACTAGCCCAAAGGTCAGAACTTTCCAACTTTCTGTCGCAGCATTCTGCCTCAGAAGCGCCGCGGTGCTCCAGCGCCTCGGCTCCGACGGGGCTATGTCGCGGCCCTTCGCGGCTCCGCTGCGACTTCGGACTCGTTTCATCTTACACTTCTTCCTTCGTTTACCAACGTGGAATACTTTGTCATTTGACCAATAACTGTCCATCATTCTATGTCTCAAACGTATTACATACGTACCAATATCTCTTTCACTAATGAAATTTGTGATACTTGACACTACGTGTGCACGTGTGTGGAAATGACATTTCTGACGTGCGGGGCCCCACCTGTTTGAGTCATAAATAATGGGATGTACTTAATTCCACATTAGTAAATTTCCAACAATCCCCTCTTGAAAGAGATTTTGGCGCACTCACATGGTGCATTTTCCAGCAATCTTTCAGCGGACCGATGTTGCATCTGGATAGGTAGCTTCCACTTTGAACCTTCCATAGTTGAATACCATTGGACTTACTTACTGCGCGGTGAACGTGATGTCTTAAACCGTCAGTGTTTAGTGTAAGCCATGTCAATGGTACCAACACGACAATTTCCCTTACTCTGTTCTTCGTAATGTTTTATTCGTTGTGGCCGTGGACACTTCTTGGATTCTTAAGTGCATTCATTTGAGGTGGCCCGTCCTCGCACTTAAATAGGTGGTCTCCTACAATGTATCCTGCTATACCCCATTTTACAAGTGTTAGGAACCATTAAAAGTTTTCCCAAACCTAACCTCAACCGGTGAGGATCATTAAAGGTTTTGGAAAATTAACATTTACCTACACTGCAGATAACACTTAACGTCTATCGCGGGAACGGCTTTGGATTGATGTTCCTTTATAAAAATCACCATCCGAAGTGCTCATGCTTCCACCGAAGCACTCAACTAAACCTTTATAGCTTAGTTTTCCCATTGAACCTAATTTCTGGGATCTCCAGTCAGTAAGGTTGGGTTACCACCATATTGGTCCTTATACCTTAGGTTTTAAGCCCATTCCCCTAGACAAGCAGAACATCTTATCTTTGGGTAAGACCTTTGTCAGTGGGTCCGTTATGTTATCCTTTGATTTTATGTAATCAATGGATATGATACCAGTGGTGATCAGCTGCCTAACGGTCTTATGTCTTCATCGAATATGACAAGACTTGTCGTTGTACATAGAACTTCGTGCCCTTCCTAGAGCCGACTAACTGTCGCAGTGGATCATTACAGAAGGTACAGGTTTGTCCCAACAAGGGACATCCTCTAATAAGTCGTGAAGCCACTCAGCTTCTTCTCCTGCTTTGTCTAAAGCAATAAACTATGATTCCATCATGGATCGGGCGATGCAAGTTTGCTTAGAGGATTTCCAAGACACAGCCCCACCACTAATTGTAAATACATACCCACTGGTGGACTTGGTGTTCTCTATATCAGATATCCAGTTTGCATCACTGTACCCCTCTAGTACAGCTGGATATCTCGAATAATGCAACCCATAAGTTAGTGTGTATTTCAGGTATCGTAGTACCCGATTCAACGCCTTCCAATGATTATTACTCGGATTACGGGTAAACCTATCCAACTTGTAAAATACATAAGAAATATCAGGTCGGGTGCAGTTTGTTATGTACATCAAACTACCAATCACTTGTGCATATTGCTCCTGGCATACGGGTGCACCACGATTTTTATCAAGCTTTTGATTTCTCTCTATTGGTGACTTCATAGGCGAACTGTCAAACATCTCAAACTTTCTCAAGACATCCTCGATGTAGTGAGACTGAGATAAGACCAGTACGTCAGACGTCTTAGAGATCTTTATCCCTAAGATGACATCTGTAATACCCATATCCTTCATATCGAAGCATTGCTTCAATGTGTTCTTAGTCTCTAAAATTAAGCTATGACTGCTCCATGTGATCAACATGTCATCTACGTACTGGCATATCATGACGAACGAGTCAGAATTACCTTTCATGTAGATATATTGGTCACTCATTAATGGAGAAACCCTTCGATAGTATAGTACTATCAAATTTTTTGTGCCATTTCTTCGTGGCTTGTTTCCGCCCGTACAGAGATTTGACAAACCGACAAACTTTATTCTCTTGCCCTGAAACCACATACCCCTCGGGTTGTTTCATATAAATGTCTTCTTCCAAATCACCATTTAGGAAGGTTGTCTTGACATCCATTTGATGTATCTCAAGGTTACGCAATGTTGCGATCGCAATGAATACACGTATGGACGCCATCCTAGACACTGGGGAGTACGTGTCAAAATAGTCAAGGTCTTCCTTCTTCCGATAGCCCTTGCTACCAACCTGGCCTTGTACTAATCTATAGACCCATCTGCTTTATACTTCTGTTTAAGTATCCATTTACTACACCAATGGTTTATTTCCCGGAGGAAGATCAACCAACTCCCAAGTATGGTTATGCAGGATGGAGTCTATTTCACTTTCAATAGCTTCTTTCCAAAGCGTTCCTCTGGAGTTGACAATGCTTCAGCAATTGTCCTAGGTTCGTCATCAACCATATAAGCTACAAAGTCAGGACCAAATGATTTATCCTTCCTGGCCCTTTTACTTCGCTTTGGTTCCATCTCTGGAGTCTCCAAGTTCTGAGAATCTGGAACACTAGATTCCAAATATTCAGCCACTTCGAAGTCCACTAGATCTGAACTATCTAGATCCGGGCAGTCAACGACTCCCGGTTCCTGAGAGCTTTGTTCATAATTTCATTTGCGAGAGGTTATGTCTTTTTTTTCTAGGAAAAGTATCTTTAAAGAATTGAGCATTTCTTGTTCCCATGATTGTACCTCCGTGGATATCTGGAATATCTGACTTATGCACTAAGAAGCGATAAGCACTACTGTTATTTGCATATCCGATGAAAATGCAATCTACAATCTTAGGCCCAATCTTGACCTGTTTTGGATTGGGTACTTCGACCTTTGCCAAACAACCCCACACCTTTAAATATTTATAGGTGGATTTCTTTCCCTTCCATGATTCATATAGAGTTTTGTCCTTACCCTTATGTGGAACTCTGTTAAGAATCGTATTAGCGGTAAGGACGGCTTCTCCCCACATGTTTTGAGGAAGACCGAAATTGATGAGCAAGGCATTCATCATTTCCTTCAATGTGTGGTTCTTACGTTTCTCCACACCGTTCGACTGAGGTGAGTATGGAGTCGTTGTTTGATGAACAATGCCTGCTTGGACACAATATTCCTCAAATGGCGCTACGCATTCTCCCCCTCTATCGCTACGAATGGATTTAATCTGCATGCTTAGTTGGTTCTCAACTTCTGCTTTGTAACTTCGAAACGCTTCAAAGGCTTCATCTTTACTTTTCAACAAGTAAAGGTAACCATACCTTGTTCTATCATCAATGAATGTCACAAAGTACTTGTTCCCCCCTAGTTTGTGCAAACTTCAAATCACATAAATTTGTGTGAATAAGTTCTAGAGGAGCGGTATTCCTTTCGACGGATCGAAAAGGAATCTTTGTGAGTTTTGCCTTTACGCACACCTCACACTTATGTTGAGGGTTTACGTCGATAGACGATAATAACTCTAACTTTACCAACCTTTGGATGGACTTGTAGTTAACATGTCCTAATCTATGATGCTATAAATTAGAGGACTCAAACAAGTAAGAAGAATCTTTAATATTATTGCTTGCACGTAATACAGACATGGCGTTAACTTTGAAGAGGCCTTCCCAGACAAAGCCCCTTCCCATAAACGTTCCATTCTTAGTGATTACAAATTTATTGGACATAAACACTAGCCTAAAACCAGCATTAACCAATAAATGACCTGAAATTAAATTTCTCCTAATCTCAGGAACATGCATTACCTCCTTCAGAGTGAGCTCATTTCCAGAAGTCATCTTCAGGACTACCTTTCCTACCCCCAGCACGGCAGAGGAAGCGTTGTTACCCATGAACAAATTATTGTTTGTAACTGGTGTATAAGTGGATAAGGCATCTCTATTGGAATAGATGTGTCTTGTAGCACCCTTGTCCATCCACCATTACATGTGATTCTCAATAAGGTTTGCTTCAAGCACCACCACTGAGAACTCCTCAATCATGTCATCCAGAAGCATGTCTTTGACGATGTTAGCTTGTGCCTTGCCTTTGCCTTTAGCCTTGGCCTTCTCTTGTTGCTCAGTCTTGAGCTTGCGGCAGTCCTTGATCATGTGACCAGGTTTCCCACAATGGTGACAGTTTTCTTTGAACTTTTCCGTTGCTTGGGTCTTGCCGTCTTTCTGGAACTTGTGCTTCTTGCTTGGGTTCCCTTTGGCCTTAGCCAGATTTGCCTTTGCCTCAGCGGGTTGTTTACCCCTAGGCAAGGCCTTCTTATTATCTTTTCCTGAATCTGGAATTTGATAATAAGTTTTTCAAAGGTCATTTCCTTTGTTTTGAGTTTTAAGTAACTCATAAACTCATTCCACGAGGGAGGTAAGTTTTCAATCAATGATGCAACCAAAAACTGCTCATTTGGTTTCATACCTTCCAAATCTAGGTGATGTAGAATCATTTGGAATTCCTAGACTTGGGACATCACTGTTTTACTATCAACCATTTGAAATTTCAGGAATTTCCCAATGATGAATTTCTTAGTACATGCATCTTGTGCGTTATACTTCTTTTACAACTTCTCCCATAACTCTTTGACAGTGCCTACGGTGCAATACACCGTATAGAGAGGGTCTGACAAGAAGTTCAAAATATAGTTCTTACACATGAAATCACTATGACTCCATGCATCAACAACCATCTTCATGCTATTAATGACATAGATACCTTAGCCCCCTTCAATCGTTTCAGTAGGAGAAGGGTCCATTTTTTCTCCAGCTTGTGGAGGATCTTCTGTTCGGAAATGAGACATTCCCATAACAGTCAGATAGAATAATATCTTTTGTTGTCATCTCTTGAAGTTGGACACCATGAACTTTTTTGGGCGTTCATGGTGGAATCCAGCGGGTGGAGGAGCGATAGCGTTCCCTTGAGTAGCAGAAATGGTGTTTGATGAGCCTTGAGCAACCGGAAAGGCATTGGGTGTGCCTTGAGCAGTGGGGAAGGCAGAAGGGTTGCCTTGAGTAGCAGCAGCAGCAGAATCAGAAGCGAGTTGTTCTATTCCAGTCATCTTTCTAAGCACTTACAACAAATCTTGTCTTAAAATTGTGGGATACAATAATTGTAGGGAACGGAAAGTAAGTAAATATTACAATTGTTAGAAAGATAAACTGAAGAGTACAACAAAACTGGAAATCAAGACTGAAACAAACTTCTTGTGTGATTTGCTGAGTCGAGTGATGGCACTCTGTCTTTAAGACAAGATTGCCCCGTATATCTCATTTTACGTTGTCGGGCAATAGTCTCTCAAGATACAACAACAACTTAACAATTGAGCAAAGGAAACTCAAGTGTTACTCTTTAAGAACTTTGAGTATAGTAAACTTGCTAGAGAGGAAGAAGATGAATTCTGAAATTCTATAGTATTTTCTAAGTGTAGTGAACAATTGAGCCAAAGGCCTTAATTTATAGTGTAATGAGATGACTCTTCAACTAGACAACTAATGGCCTTCAATAGCCATGTAATGACACTTGATGGAGGGGTTACATTCAGTCAAATAATGGTTGAATTCATGTGCGAAGTAATGGAGATTCAATGCTCCACAACCAGTCCAAAGGTCAGAACTTTTCAACTTTCTGTCGCAGCATTCTGCCTCCGAAGCGCCGCGGCTCCAATGGTTGAAGACCCAATTAGCGTTGCGGCGCTCCGGCGCCTTGGCTCCGATGGGGCTGCGTCACGGCCCTTCGCGGCTCCGCGGCGACTCCGACTCGTTTCATCTTACACTTCTTCCTTCATTTACCAACGTGGAATACTTTGTCATTTGGCCAATAACCGTCCATCATTCTATGTCTCAAACGTATTACATACGTACCAGTATCTCTTTCACTAATGAAATTTGCGATACTTGGCACTACGTGTGCACGTGTGTGAAAACGACGTTTCCGACGTGCGGGGCCCCAATTGTTTGAGTCATAAATAATGGGATATACTTAATCCCACATTAGTAAATTTCCAACAAAAAATATTATAAGTTACAATTTTTTTTATATCAATATGATAAAAAAATCTTAAAATATTGATCAAATATTATTTGATTGTCATAAAATGAAACATGAAAAATATTTAGGGACGGAGGGAGTAAGTCTCATCTCTTCAAATTCTTGAGGCTTAGTGAAACATGTGTGCACCAACCCAACAACCTCCATTAGCTTCTTTAGATTTTTGTATTTATATCCTCCCAATAAACAACAATCTCAAATAAATGCATTCCATCATAAATACTCTCTAACAATACATAAAATTTATTCATGAAGTTTGGTCTTACTTCTTGGAAGACAACCCTATAATTTCTTCTTCTAGTGTTTTCCCCAAAATCTAGAAACTTAATAATCATTTTATGTTAATACTCGTGTTAAAGATTTGTATTTAAACATTAACATGAATAACTCTTACCTTAGCTGGAGCTTTTTAATTTTGGCGATTTTCGTTCTCTTTCTTTGTGATTCTTTTCCAACGCGACTTACTTCTAAACATATTGGTGTACATTTAAGGCATAATACATAAATAAGTCATCAAACTTGATCTCATTTTTTAAGTATGCCTTTTAATTTTGGGTGTGCACAAGTAGGCTTCTCCAACTTGTAAAAAGTTGAACACGTAAACAGAAATGCTGACATGACAATAATATGACACATAAATTTTAAAGGTGTATAGATGATCATTTTGTAAGTTAAAACATTCAACTGATAAAGTGAAAACAAGTTAAGATGTCTATTTGTGCAGATCCAAAATTGAAAGGTATACTTAAAAAATGAGATCAATGTTGAGGACTTATTTATGTATTATGCCTACATTTAATATCATGTTCTTCATGTGTTATGGTATTGGTTCATAGCTATTTTTGGCACGCAAAACGGCAAAAAGATATTTTCAATATCATTAGAGCATTTTAAAGTATCAAAACTTTGCTAAAAGTTCATGGATGGTACAAAAACGTCTACTCATAAATGTTATGTGATCATCAAATAATATATTATTTACTTTCATGATATATATGTTATGAATTCAGCATGTTATGATTAGTCTTCTTTTGTCAATAAAGATTATGTTGGAAATTTGCTTTCGGTGGGAGGTGCGTCCACCCATATTTAATTAATTAAACACTAGTGTTCCGTATGTTGGAGGCTTTGTCTCTTCACACATGCATAATCTACTAACTGAGTAGATGACCGTAGGGCCAAGAATTGTCAAATTTTGTTGAGAAATGAAAGAGATATTGGTCCACGAAGTAAGGTGTTTGAGACACGGAAATATGGTGTGGGACAAATCTACCACATCGGTGGGAAAAGGAAGAATTGCTCTCTTTATATAGATTTCCGTCACTTAACATAATCAATTAATTAATTAATACTTTTAATTTATTAAATTACTTAATTATAATAAGCTAAATTAGTTTGGCGTAAATAACAATGGAGTGATAATATTTACCAGATCGTTGGGGTCTATCAGTTAAATTTTCTCCTCAAGGTCCCCCATTTCTCTTCAAATTTTATTTGCTTTTGTTTGTCCCAACTCCAAATTGAAAGTATATTTATGTCCTAGAGACAATCTGTATTAGGACAAATGTACTTTATACACATTCATATTATAATTAATGGAGATTAATATTTTGGCATTTGCAATTATTGAATTATTATTTGATTGTTTATAATTATTAATTAATGTGCATCCCTTGAGCTTACGTTGTCATTAATAGAGTGAGATATTTATGATAGAGCGTAACTCTTAAAATAGCATCGACTAATGATCATCGAAAATGGGATATCGATGATATGTGATAAGTCGACATGTGGTCTGAATCACATCCTTAGAGGATATAGTATGTCTCACCTGCTACGAGTAATGGTTACTCGTGATGGACACATGGATACTTTGGAAGTATCGGTATACCCTGATGATATATTGTTTGTTATACTTGTCTAACATATGATCAGCGTGTGGGAGATAGAAGTCCTCAAACTTGAGGTCAATACGCGCCTTGTCTACAAAGTAATGTACTTTGATCCAGTCCTAAGCTCAAATGCCTTATAGGTTGAGATATGACTTGTATTTGGTTCATTACGATGTGAATTGAAGGTGGTAGTTGAGCCAAGATTAGGATTCATTCCTCGAATGTATATTCGAGAGAACACTCTGATTCTCAGTGATATTAGGTTGACTAAGTCGTTGGCCAACACAATAGACATAATTAGAATATGGTCTAGTCGTCGACTAATATAGATGAGATACAATGATTAAGCCATTTTGATAGACACTTGACAAATCCTAAGCTTGATCGGGTGTGTCGTTAATGAAAGGATTTTATCTTACCACATACAGGTTAAGTTTACTAAATTCGCGTAAACGTATTTCACATATTGAGTTCATCTTCCGGTGCTGTCTAGGAGTTTCGCGTAGACCTTAATTTGATTAATGTCAATATGAGAAGGCATGTAGGGTCACACTATGTCGATTTTTCATTTCGATCTAAGGATATATTGAGAGAGTAATTTAAATGTTCGATTTGGAATGGAGACATTTAAATGAATAATGATTACTTTAATTAAGTCAAAATTTGATTTTGGATTTAATTAAGAATGTACGAAAATTAAATCGAGACAGTGCAGGTGCACGTTGAGCGCCGCGACGCCCATACCCTAGGGTCGCGGTGCCTCTGTGTCGATTTTTGGGCCAGGCCCAAGGTCAAACCCTAATCCAATTTTGACCTAATTTTCAACTATAAATAGAGGCATTCACTTTCATTATTCTACACCAATTTTCATAATAACATTCTAAGCCTTAGAGACTTAGAATCAAATACTCTCGAACCTCTGCCGGATTTCCTAGCTTTCCGAAGGAGAAATACATTGAAGTTTGGAGCTTACAATTGGAAGGGCAATCGCGTGTGCACCTCACAGTAGAAAAAGACTCTAGATTTTCCAACTTGTAAGTATATGTTTTATATTATAAGTCTATTGTTGTATAACCATACCAGAAATTTTATTGGGTAAGTAAGAAACAAAACTTTTAAACTTCCGTTGTGCCTTACTTATGTGCTTTGTACACAACAAAACCATATAGTGGTATCAGAGCTCAGGCTGGTTCAATGGTTATATAACAATTGAATAGAATAATAATATGGGTTAAACATAAAATTGGATTAAAATGAGGTTTCTTGAAATCCTACATGTCTTGTACAAATGTTGACCTTTTGATATTACCCTAAATTATCTCCTACGCTAACTCGGGAAGTCATTCCACTCTAACTCGAACTAAGCCAAAGTGCGTTGTCCGGCTCATTGCACGGTGCACGACTAAGAACAAGTAAGAACGGATGATGGTCGATATGAGCGTTATTGATTATGGTGGGTGATGATAAAGGACCAGTGAATTGATCCCTAAATTGGATTTAGGGGTTGAATGTTATTTTGAAAATCAAAACAGAAACGTTTGTCAGGACGTCGGCGTTGCAGCCCTATGGTAGGGCGCCGCGGTGCTGGTTAGGGTTTCAAGGCGGCGACGTGGCTCCATGATGGAGCACCACGACACTATTGCATTTGCAAAAGCAGAAATATTTCTGCCTCTGCAGCGCCGTGGCTCCATGGTGGAGCGCCGCGGCGCTAATGCAATTTTCAGAAGCCGAAAGGTTACTGTCTCAGTGGCGTCGCGGCCCCACCTGTCCAGAAATAAAAAAAAATCAGAGTTCAGAATGTTTAACCCAAAATTATTATTATGCATTATATTATTTAAGTATACTGTTTATGTGCTAAATGTAAAAAATGTTTGTCATTTACATTTCTAGAATAGTGTCCGCTATAACTATCTGAACAGGCGGCGCCCAGTGTTTGATTAAACCATCTTCTATCATGTATATTGGGTTGACGGTTCCCAAACTATATGTGTTATTAGTTTTGCATGATGTTAAAATGTCATATTGGATATGGCATTAAAGAGTTGATCTTGGTTAAACCCTGAATTAAAAATGTTCCCCAAAACTTTAAAAACAAGTCTAAATTAAACGTGTCGTTCATTATAATTGTTAGAGTGCAAAATCCTTTTCGGCGATATGAGTATTTATGCCAAAGCATTTACTCTAAGTCTACGAGGACCCAGACTCTTTCATAGATGTGTTTTAATATAAAGGTAAATGATAAACTTTTGTGGGTATTTACACCAAAGTGTTTGCTCACAAAGGCCAAGTTTGCTTAGATACATAAACGCAGTCGTGTAATGGGGTTGACTTGCTTAGACAAATCTTGGCGCCAAAGTGTCAGACTAATCTAAGGACGCAAGATTAAATGTAATAATTTGATCAATCAAGAGTTGCGAATAAGTTTTGCAATTGGTTTAGAACCTACCAAGATATGTTGTTGAAGTTATCAGCCGAAGCTAACGCGGAGATAACATAGGCTTGGATCTTGGCCTATTATGACCTAAAATAATGTAGGTCTGTATTCTACCATGGGTCGTAGGAATATGTTAAAATAGTGGGAGCTAATTAAACAAAAGACCTTGTTGATTAGCCTAAATGAATGTGTATAATAGGAAATAGATTTTGAATTTGATTTTCGGTCTATCTAATTCTTCAGATTAAAAAAAATGTCGAGCTTGTCGTTGAAAATGTTAATTGAGATGAATAAACTTACCGGACCAAACTACCTTGACTGGTTAAGGAATTTGTGAATAGTATTGAAACAGGAGAAAATTGAATACGTGTTGGACACAGTGTTCCCAACAGTCCCTGCGACAGATTTTGAAGAATATGCCTCATTTGACAAAGATTCTTACCAGAAACATCTAGATGATGCCACTTCGGCACAATGCGTAATGATGTCTTCCATGTCTAAGGAACTTCAGAAACAGCATGAGAACATGAGAGCCCAATGAGATGCTCGAACACCTGAAGAGCCTCTATGACTCTCAATCCCAGACAATGGAATATGAGTTGCTAATAGAACTCTTCAAGTGTAAGCTCAATGAAGAGGGCCGGTCTCGCAGCATGTGCTAAAGATGATAGGGAAGATAGAGAGGCTTGCTTCAATTGGAACGAAGCTTGAAAGAATGTCGCTACTACACTCATCCTAAACTCTCTCCCTCGTTCCTTTGAGAACTTCATAGTGAACTTCAATATGAATGGAACGAAGGCGACTTTGTCAGAGCAGCACAACATGCTCAAGACCTTTGAGTCCTCCACTTCCAAAGGCAAAGATGTGCTCATGGTGAGCTCTTCTAGCCGACCCAAGCCGAAAGGCAAGGATTGGCAGAAGAAGAAGGGCAAGGCAATCGCTGCGCCCTCAGCTATGAAGCCTAGGGGATGTGTGAAGAAGAAGGTGAACGCGGCTAAGGATGAATGCCTCAACTGCCATAGGAAGGGGCATTGGAAAAAGGACTGCACGGCACCAGGAGAAGGAAAAGCACCAGGTGCTCCTGCCTTTGGTGGACAAGGTATGTACGTCATTGAAATAAATATGTCTATAAATAACTCTCATTCCTGTAGTCGAGAGATATTCAATGTACAAAATAAACGAGCCAAGACAAGTAATAGAAACTCTACCTACCTATGGCACTGCAGACTTGGTCATATCAACGAATCAAGGATAGCAAGATTGAGGAAGTTAGACTACCTCGAACCATTTGACTTGGAGTCTTATGGTAACTGCGAATCTTGCTTGAGAGGAAAGATGACCAATAAACCACTTTCTAGGAAAGGTGTGCGAGCTAAGGAGGTGCTTGAGTTGGTCTATACTGATGTATGTGGGCCATTCTCGACTCAAGCTAAATGAGGCTTCCCATACTTCATCACTTTTACTGATGACTTCACAAGGTATGTATATGTGTATCTTATGAGACATAAATCCGAGGACTTTGAGAAGTTCAAAGAGTACAAGTCGTAAGTACAGAAGCAACTTGCAACAAGTATCAAGACCCTTCAATCAGATCGAGGAGGTGAGTACTTGAGCAAGGATTTTCTATATTACTTAAAGCTGCATAGAGTCCAATCTGAATGGACACATCCAGGAACGCCACAGATGAATGGTGTTTCCGAAAGGAGAAATCGAACCTTATTAGATATGGTTGGATCCACGACGAGCTCCTCAGCTCTATCGACATACCTTTGGGGACATGCTATACAAACCTCTATATGTATTCTGAACAGGGTTCCCTCTAAGTCAGTAGAAAAGATACCCTATCAGATATGGTGTGGCAAGAAGCCATCTCTTAAACATATGAGACCCTTGGGGTGCCCTGCATATGTCAAGAAGATGCTCACTGACAAGTTGGAATCTAAAAGTGAGAAATGTTACTTCGTGGGGTATCCAAAGGAAACTAAGGGATACTACTTCTATCTTCCTGGAGAACACAAAGTCATTGTTTCCAGGAATGCAACTTTCCTTGAATAAGAATATGTCTGCAAAGAACATAGTTGCACAGAGATAGAACTTGAAGATATTCAAGAACCACAAGATAACACAGAAAATGAACCCTTGTCGAATGACCTAAACAAGGATTCAGTGGGAGTATCTGGTGAAAATTGGGTACTTAGAGTATGCCCTTCAGCCAGTGGGAGTGCTGTGAGAGATAATGCAGAAATGCAAGGCTCTCATACACAACCAATGGAAGATGATACAATGGTTGTACATCATTCCATTCAGAAAACACATGAAAATGACATTCTTGAAAGCTCTCAAGGTGATGGATTGTCCAACACACAAAGCCCTTCTCACAATCAGAATGTAACGAACACTGAAACGCAGAATACTCAACTCTGTAGGACCACTAGGACTCATCGTCCGCCTGAAAGACTTAATCTCCTTGTTGAAATACACAATGAGATAGATATTCCTGATGACGATGAACCTACAACCTACAGCGAAGCTATGTTAGACATTGATTCGCAGAGATGGCAAGAAGCCATGAAATCTGAGATGGACTCGATGTATATAAATCAAGTTTGGAACTTGGTTGATTTGCCAACAGGGGTTAGACTCATAGGATGCAAATGGGTCTTTAAGAAGAAGATTGATGCATATGGCAAGGTACAGACTTATAAAACAAGACTGGTGGCTAAAGGTTATAATTAACGACCTGGGGTCGATTGTGATGAAACCTTTTCAACTGTTGCTAAGATTAAGTCCATTCGGATTTTGCTTGCAGTAGCTGCATATTATGACTATGACATTTGGTAGATGGGCTTCAAAACTGCATTCTTCAATGGTAATCTTGTTGAGGAAGTGTATATGAAACAACCTGAGGTTTTTTCAATTGAGTCCAAACCAAATGCTGTATGCAAGCTACAAAAGTCCATTTATGGGGTTAAGCAAGCCTCGAGGAGTTGGAACATTTGCTTTGAAAAGGCTATCAAGTCATTTGATTTCGTCAGAAGCAAAAAGGATCCATGTGTTTATAGTAAACACAAGGATGTGAGTATTGCCTTCATTATCATATATGTAGATGACATATTAATAATGGGAGACAATAAGACTCTCTTGCAGTCAGTCAAAGAGTGGTTGTCCAGTACCTTCATGATGAAGGATTTAGGTGAAGCCTGTTAGATTCTGGGGGTTAGGATCGATAGAGATAGACCTAACAGATTGTTGGGGCTGTCATAGTCAGTCTACATAGACAAAGTGCTTATACGTTTTTCTATGGAAAATTCCAAGAAAGGCGGTCTACCTATGGGACAAGGCATCAAGTTATCTAAGAAGGATAATCCTTCTAATTCTATAGAACTTGAACGCATGAAAAGGATCTCATATGCTTCGGCTATAGGATTGATCATGTATGCCATGACCTGTATTAGGCCAGATGTGGTCTTTGCACTTAGTATGACTTGCAAGTTCCAGAAGAATCCTGGGGAAGAACACTAGAAAGCAGTCAAGAGTATTCTTAAGTATCTTAGACGAACTAAAGAATATTTCTTAGTCTATGGTGGAAAAGAGAAGCTGGTATGTACTGGGTACACTGATGCTAGCTTCCAGACAGATGTTGATGACTACAAATCTCAATCAGGTTACACATACATTTTCAATGGTGGAGCAGTAAGCTGGAAAAGTTCCAAACAAGCAACAACTGCTGACTCGACAACATAAGCTGAGTACATTGCTGGATTAGAAGCTGGTAAAGAAGCTGTCTCGATATCTAAGTTCCTGAAGGAACTAGGGGTTGTTTCAAGTGCCACTTGTCCAATAACAGTTTAATGCGATAACACTGGTGCGATTGCGCAAGCTAAGGAACCAAGATCAACCAACAGAAACAAGCATGTACCAAGGAAGTACCACATACTCAGGGAGATGGTGGAGACTGAAAAGATTAGATTAGACTACGTTCCCACAAACGATAATCTAGCTGACCCATTCACTAAACCATTAAGCTTAGTCAAGCATAATGGTCATTTTGAGAATATGGGCACTAGATATGTTGGAGATTGGCTCTAGGCCACGTGGGAGATTGAAAGTATATTTATGTCCTAGAAAAATCTGTAGTAGGAAAAATATACTTTATACACATTCATATTATTATTAATGGAGATTAATATTTTGGCATTTGCAATTATTGAATTATTATTTGATTGTTTGTAATTATTCATTAATGTGCATCCTTTGACCTTACGTTGTCATTAATAGAGATATTTATGATAGAGCGTAACTCTTAAAATAGCCTCGACTAATGATCATCAAGAATGGGATATCGATGATATGTGATAAGTCGACAAGTGGTCTGCATCACATCCTTAGAGGATGTAGTATGTCTCACATGCTACGAGTAATGGTTACTTGTGATGGACACATGGATACTTTGGAAGTATTGGTATACCTTGCTGATATACTGTTTGTTATACTTGTCTAAAGTATGATCAGCGTGTGGGAGATAGAAGTCCTTAGACTTGAGGTCAATACGCACCTTGTCTACAAAGTAATGTACTTTGATCCCGTCCTAAGCTCAAATGTCTTATAGGTTGAGATACGGCTTGTATTGGGTACATTATGATGTGGATTGAAGGTGGTAGTTGAGCCAAGATTAGGATTCATTCCTCGGATGTATATTCGAGAGAACACTCGGATTCTTAGTGATATTAGGTTGACTAAGTCGTTGGCCAACACAATAGACATATTTAGAATATGGTCTAGTTGTCAACTAATATAGATGAGATACAATGATTAAGCAATTTGGATAGACACTTGACAAATCTTAAGCTTGATCGGGTGTGTCATGAATGAAAGGATTTTATATTACCACATAAAGGTTAAGTTTACTGGATTCGCGTAAACGTACTTTTCATATTGAGTTCATCTTCCGGCGCCGTCTAGGAGTTCCGCGTAGACCTTAATTTGATTAATGTCAATATGAGAAGGCATGTAGGGTCACACTATGTCGATTGTTCGTTTCGATCTAAGGATGTATTGAGAGAGTAATTAAAATGTTCGATTTGGAATCGAGATATTTAAATGAATAATGATTACTTTAATTAAGTCAAAATTGGATTTTAGATTTAATTAAGAATGCACGAAAAATAAATCGAGACAGTGCAGGTGCACGTCGAGCGCCGTGGTGCCCATACCCTAGGGTCGCGGCACAGTGCAGAAATTCATCAAACGCCGCAGCGCCTATGTGTCAATTTTTGGGCCAGGCCCAAGGTCAAACCCTAATCCGATTTTGACCTAATTTTCAACTATAAATAGAGGCATTCACTTTCAATATTCTACACAAATTTTCAGAATAACATTATAAGCCTTAGAGACTTAGAATCAAATACTCTCTCGAACCTCTGCCAGATTTCCTAGCTTTACGAATGAGAAATACGTTGAAGCTTGGAGCTTACAATTGGAAGGGCAATCGCGTGTGCACCTCACATTAGAAAAAGACTCCAGATTTTCCAACTTGTAAGTAAATATTTTATATTATAAGTCTAATTGTTGTATAACCATACCAGAAATTTTGTTGGGGTAAGTAAGAAACAAAACTTTTAAACTTCCGTTATACCTTACTTATGTTCTTTGTACCCAACAAAACCCTACACAAATAACACTAGTACTCTCCCCATTTCAATTTAATTTGACACGAAATTTACAAAATAAAAAGAGATTTTTGAATTTTATGTTTTAAATTAAAGATGTGTGAGATTTTTCAAATTTTATGGTCTTAAACTTGCCTTGAAATTGTAAAACTTACTGTAGGACCCGTTTGGCCATATATAATTTTTACTTTTTTTCAGAAATTTTTTTCACTTTTTTTAAAAAAAATTGGTGTTTGGAACGCACAATCAAAGGAAGGCTTCCTTGAAACCACCTTTCCTTCGTTCACTCCTGACCTGATAGAAGTTGTATTTGGAATTTGAAAAACACCTCAAACCTTATTTTCATAATTTTCATTTTTTTATTTTTGGTCATTGCTTTTATCTTTCACTTTTCAAAATTTACCTTATATTTTTTATTTTTATCAAATTTGACTCCGTGATAAATTCGATTGATGAATTTTATGATCGGAGGAATATAAAAGAGGTCGTATGCATCAGTAAAGAATCTTAATTTGCAAATTATGATCTTGTGTGGTCTGAAAAATAGCATTGCAAAGTAAAATAGGAGCTTAATTTTTTATCTACGTTAAATCAATATGCAAAGTAAATTGATTTGCTGAATGATTTCAGATTGTATTCATACGGACATCGAAAGTTATTATGTTTGTTAATTATTTTAGATGATTTTGCTAGTTTTTAAAAATTGAGGGTATAAATCATATTTATATTTTTTTAAGAAAAATATATTCTAACAACCAAATATTATTTTTAAAAATTATGATCAAACATAATTCCAATTTCAAAAATTCCAAAAATGGTCAAACGCCTATTAAACGATAAATAAATAAATAAAAAAGTAATACACTTAAATTGAGACCGAAGTGAGCTAGTATCATTTTCTGTAATTGAAGAAAGTGAGCTTAAGCTGATCCGACCAATTTCTCCTTCAATTTTTGTTTGGGATGCTCCACTTAGTTAAAAAAAAAAACAGCTGCCCCTGCTGTCGATATTTCCAATTAATCATCATTTCCTTCATTATTTTCTTTGCTGCCATGAAAGTCCCTCCAGTCAAACCTCACTTTTTCAAACCCATTCTTCCAGGTTTTAAGCATACTTTTGTGAGTAATTCCCTCTTTTTCAATTTATTTATGTGTTTTAGTTATTATTTGAACACTCAAATGGTGTTTTCATTGATAATGATTTTTTCAAATTCTTTTTATATAGTTTCTGAATATGTAGATTTACATTGAAGATTTTATTTTTGAATTTACACCGAAAATTAGTTAATGGGTGTTTGGACATAAAAATTGTGAAATTTGAAAAAAGTAGTATTTGTCTTCAAGTTGAAGATGGTACGTGGAAATTGGAGTTGTGTTTGGACGTGAATACAAATTTGGAGTAGTTTTTGTAATTTTGGGAGTGATTTGGAGTTTTTTTTTTTTACTTTTTCTATACACAATTTTACCCTCATTTTGGAGGATTCTAATCAGCATACACATCATTTCTCCTCTCTTATTAATTTTCCTTCTCCTCAAGGAAAAAGTTTGGAAATCTCATCTTCATAATATGAAAAAGTATTTATGTGAGTCAGTTTAGTCCCCTTAGTTCTTAGCCGTAAGTTTGGTTTATTTCAATTAAGCTCCAAGGTTTCCCTTTGTTGAGCAGATTCGATCCTCTGCAGAATCAATTATGCAGCAGAGTGTTATTTTTCATGTCATCGTTCTTACCTTTTCCCTCCGGCTTGACTCACCCTGGACCTACCGGTCATGGGTGGAGGTGCTCTACCAACTGAGTAACCCTCACTTGTTGAGTGAGTTGGAGTGAAAATTGTGAAAGCAGCTTTTTGGAGTTATTCAATTCCGGAAAGTTTCAGAATTCAACTTCAAGTTGAATTAGTTGAATTCTGAAAAATTATTACAATTCTATGTCCAAACAGTTTTCCGAAATAAAATTCCGGAAAAAAGTGAAAACTATCCCTGGCTAAACAGGGCAGATAAATTGAAACGCAGGGACACATAAATTGACCCTCGTATTCGGAATCAGGACACATAAATTTTGAAACGGAGGGAGTAATATATGTGTGGAGGTGGAAGAATTTATTGAGAAGTAAAACACTAAAATTCAAAAACCAGCATAATTATATGGTCATGTTTATGTTCTACTGCAGAAAATTCCTGTTGGTTTCTTGAAGTATTTGCAAGGACACGACCATATTAAACATGCAATACTGAAAAGGGCTGGTAAGAAGTGGCTGGTGAAGCTAAATGGCCAGAAACTGGAAGAGGGTTGGGGAAAATTTGCAGAAGAGCATGATCTGCAATTAGGAGATTTGTTGATTTTCAGACATGAAGGAGAAATGGAGTTTGAGGTTACAATCTTTAATGTAAGTCACTGTGATAGAGAATATGCGGAGTATTTGCAAGAAGAAGAAAAAGAAGCCCATATAGTTGAAGAAACTTCCAAGAATTTTAAAATCAAAGGTATTACTTGTATTAGTTGTACTAGACTCAATTTGCAACCAAACATTGCACTAAAATTTTATACCAGCATTATTCTACCTAAAACACCCTACCAAATGACCCCTTAGAGTCCATTAACTTATACTTGATGAATTTGCAAGTTAGTTCCCTTAATCTTAAAATAGGTTTCAGTTTATTTAGATGAAAAATTGGCCAGTTGATTGGGTGGATGTTTAGATGTTATTTTTTCATTAAAGCAAGACATTTGTCCATGCAGAAGAAGCTGCTACTCACAGCCCTATTGGTCAATCTCAGTTTGTATGCACTGTTAAAGTGTATTGCCTTACAAATGGTTATTTGGTAAGTGTCAAAGGAAACATATGCACCATTTTGTTTCTTTTTTCCCTCTTTGTTAGTTGGAGTTATTTAACTGAAATATCATGCATATAAAATGTTTGATGAAATGTGTGAATCGCTATAAACAATTTCAGCGCATTCCTAGTAAATTTGCAAGGGCAAACGGTCTCATCAACAAGGAATGTGGTTTGATTATTAGAGATGAAAGCCAAAAGTCATGGAATTTAAGGATATATACCTCTTGTTCTCAAGTCTATATTGGAGGAAGATGGGGTGAATTTTGTGCCGCAAATGACTTAAAAGTGGGAGATCAATTAATGTTTCAGATCGTTACTAATGGAGAACAACCAATCTGGAAATTTCATGGTAAGGTTTCTCATTTAAAGCAACTTCTTTTTTCACGATCTTTTTACTTTGTTATTGTTAAAGGATTAATGTAGTCATATTCCTTGTATACATAATTAGGATAATTATAGGGATTGATAACAGATCTATATGCTTTTCCTTTTTGGTTCTTCCCATAGTTAGGATTCTATGTACATGTATATATACTTGTCACTCCATGGAATAATATATCAGTTTATTCTCCCATACCTTGTCTGTTACATGGCATCAGAGTCAGGTTCTTCCCTGTTTGGGCCCCATGTTATATCGTCCATGCTCCAGTTGGGCCTGAGCATGAAGAGGGTGTTAGAGTGGGTTAGAGTCCCACATTGGTGGGGAATAGGCACTTGGTCTGCTTATATGGACTTGAGCAATCCTGCCCTCATGAGCTAGCTTTTCGGATTGAGTTAGGACCAAGTGTCATATTTTAAGTTATATACACCATGACACTATATAATTTCCAGGATAAAATTATTTGTTGTGTCTGGTTGTTCAAATCTGTAAAATGTGTTCTGCGTAAACAACTACACATTTAAAATTTACCTAACCAAACAGTTTGAAAGTGTTCTATGAAATGATCTTTGTAAAACATTTTCTATAGATGGAAGTATATTTTGTAGCAAACGTTTCACTTATACCAAAAAGGCCTTATTTATACACAACAACATACCCAGTGTTGGAGCCTTGGAGTAATTGGTAAAGTTGTTGCCATGTGACTAGGAGGTCATGAGTCCAAGCCGTGGAAACAACCTCTTGCAGAAATGCAAGGTAAGACTGCGTACAATAGACCCTTGTGGTCCGGCCATTCCCAGGACCTCGCTCATAGCGGGAGCTTAGTGCACCGGGCTGCCCTTTAACAACATACCCGGTGTGATCCGAGGCCTTATTTATACACTCCATTTCCTAAATAGCGTATTTAAAGCATCATATAATATTGTACTTTTTAAAATATATATGACGGGATATGGCGCATGTGCAACTTACTGAGGACATGACCTTAGATAGTGGGTTGTGGAGGACACGGATTATGGTAGAAGAATAGTAGGTAGTCGAGCGTAGTTCTACTTACGCTTGCAAACTGGTAGTGGTTGTGTTAGTATTGTAGGTCCGCTTACCCTATCATACTAATAGGCGCAATATTTTTTATAGTCTTATGTAGTTTGATTTCTGCTGCTATGTGTCCTTTAGTGTACTCTGTTTAACTTATTTATCTGCGCTAGTTACTGCTTACTTTTTCAGAATGCGCTATCATGGCTTATTCGCTTTTAATACCAGCATTTTCATATTGCTTTAGATTTTTTCTGACCGGGTCTGACCGTTTCTCTTGCTTTACTCTTGCTTTGCTGGTGCTTATGCTCTGTCTTGAGCCAAGCGTCTCTAGGAAATAACCGCTCTACCTACCAAGGTAGAGGTAAGGTCTGCGTACACTCTACCCTCCCCAGACCCCACGTTATGGGATTTCACTGGGTATGTTGTTGTTGTTGTAAAGTCACTAAAGTACTGTTTGCTCTATTTATTCATCAAATTTAGATAATGAGTCCTCTAAAATTTCAAGTTTTGTTATTTAGAAAAATGAGAGTAATATCTATAAAAGTTCTTTTTCTTAAAAAGAATGAAATAGCTATCTATAAGCCGAACTTGTTTTTGTGGATGTTTGTGTTTGAGTTAATTAAGATGGTCTTCCTCATCCTTTCTAGACGATCATTTTTGTAACTATACGTACTTGTTGCTTAAAGAACAAGGGATCGAAGAGTCATTTTAACTCGTAAAAACACTTTTACAAGTCCTCTAAAGTATATGACCCCTTCTCTAATTTGCGTGGCCCTTGAATTTCTTCATTGCTTGTACAAATTGAGGGAGGGTGGTGATTTTCAATATGTTGGCATAACACAGTTCATAAAAGTATAAGTGTTCTTGTTTGTGCACTTCAAAATCTAGTCAAATTCAAATTTTAAATCATTAACTTTATTTTCATAACATTACAAAGCGCAAAGAAATCTCAAGAACTATCTACTTTGGGGAGAGAAGTCTTACTAATATCGAAAACATATGCAAAAAGATGGGGTAGATGTTTAGACAATATTCATATTTAATTGTATTCTTTTTGTCATACTTAATTTTGTGACTCGGGTTTGTGTAATTACCATGTAACAGACAAAACAAACCCCAGCACTGTTGAAGAGACTTCCAATAATTCTGAATTCAAAGGTAAGACCTTTAGAGTCCATTAGTTTAATACATGATGAATTGCTAGTTAGTTCCCTTAATTTAAAAATAAGTTTCAATCTATTCAGATGAAAACTTAGCCAAGTGATGGAGTGGATATTTCGATGCTATTCATCTTGATAATAATCATTTAGTCATATTTAAGTTCTTATGGAATTGTCTACAATTAACAAGGCAAGGCTTTTCCCCATGCAGAAGTTGCTCCTCACAACCCTATTGGTCCATCTCATTTTGAATGCACTATTAGACCATATTGCATTTCAAAAGGTTACTTGGTAAGTCTCAAAACTCATTTTCCTTTAACCCTTCAAGAATCTCCAGGCTAAAGGAAACATTTGCACCATTTTCGTTTTTCCTCCTCCGTCTATTGGAGTTATTTACAGCAAAAGTATGAAGCATATCATGTGTTTGAGTGCAAAATATAAACCATTTCAGCGCCTTCCTAAACAATTTGCCATGGCAAACGGTCTCATCAACAAGAAATGTGGTCTGATTATCAGAGATCAAAGACAAAGATCATGGAATTTTAGGCTAGCTACCTACAACTCTATAGTCCATATATTGGGTGGATGGAGCGAATTCCGTGTTGCGAATGACTTAAAGGAGGGAGATTATATGATGTTTGAGGTTGTTGCTAATGGAGAAAAACCAATATGGAAATTTCACGGTAAGTTTTCTCACTTAAGCAACCCCTCTTTTGTCAAGGATCTTTTTACTTTTTTATATATGCCATGTCACCAGGGGTGGACGCACCTTGCATAGATGACACCGCTTCGCCAAAAACTTTTACTGAATTTCTATTTGATAAACAATATGTGAAAGCTGCTACTCACAACCCGCTTGATCAATCTCATTTTTAATGCACTGTTAGGCCATATTGCCTTTCAAATGGTTTCTCGGTAAGGCTCAAACTCAGTCCCCCTTAGTCCTTAAAGAATCTTCAGGCTAAATGAAACATTTGCACCAATTTCTTTTCCCCCTCTTTGTTTATTGGAGTTAGTTACGGTAAAAATATGAAGCAAATGAAATGTTCGATGATATGTGCAAATGAAATTTATTTGTGTTTGGTGTTCAAAAATGTAATGCACATCATTTATGAACAACTAAATTTTAAAAAAATTGCTCAACCAAACAGTTAGAAAATGGTTTATGAAACGATCTTTGTACAACATTCCTATATGTGGAATATATTCTGTAGCAAATATTTTAGTTATACCAAAAAGGGCCTCATTTATACACTCCATTCCGTAATTAAATAGTGTATTTAAAGTGTTATATAACATTGTCCTTTCTTTTATGGTTTTTCTCAAAGTTGATTTTTCTTGTTATAAGAAGTGTGTTTAGTCTTTCATAGGTTATAATTCATCGTAAAGGGGAGGTTTGCTCTATTTATTCACACAAGTTTATATACTGAGTGCTCTAAAGACATTGTCCCAGGTTTCATGAGGATAAATTTTCATATGCTGTATTTTAAAATGTTTAACGAAAATTAATATAATTTAAAACGATATTAAAGAATAATAACTCTACAAATTATTTTTCTTGAAAAGAGCAAAACAGCTATGCAAAAATTAGCACTGTGTAGTCCTTTTCTTGTGAATGTTTGTGTTTGAGTTAATTAAGAGGCTTTTCTATCAGTTCTTCCTCAACCTTCCTTGACAGTACTTTTTTTGTAATTCCACGGTCTTCAAACATGTTGCTTAAAGAACAAGGGATTCAATACTTTAACATGTAACAGCACTTTCATAACTCCTACCAAAATCAACCGAAGTATATTATCCTTTCTCTAATTTGCTTAGCACCTCGAATTTCTTATCTAAGTTGAGAGAGGGTGGTGACTTTAAATATGTTGTATTAATGTGTGCATTGATAGCATAACACAGTTAATACAAGTATACTTATTTTTTTCACGCTTGTAACTCTAGTCAAATTAAAGTATAAATCATTAAGCTTTATTTCCATAACATTGTTCTTGTTTCCTTAGTCTTTTTTGGAAGCCAAAATAAATTTCAAGAAAGGTCTACTTTGGAGATTGAGCCCCTACTGGTTTTGAAAAATATCCAAAAGATGGGGTAGATATTTGAACACTATTCGTACTTTTAACTGCAATCTCTCTGTCACCTTGTAACAGAAAAACCGAACACCAGCATCAAGTCGTCAATCAAGGCTTCTTTCCATGCAAAAGCTGCTGTTCACAAGCATTTTGGTCATTCTCGTTTTGTATGCACTATTAGACCATATTGCCTTACATATGGTTACTTGGTAAGTCTAAAAACCCATTTCACGCACAGCCTTCAAGAATGTTCAGGCTAAAGTAATCATGCGTACCCTTTTCTTCTTTTCTCTTTCTTTTCAAGTTAATTTTGGTGAATACATGAAGCATAGGAACTGTTTTACTGATGCGTGCAATTGGTGATATACCCTTTCAGTGCCTTCCAAAACAATTTGCTCTCGAAAATGGTCTCATCGACAAGAAATACGATTTGATTATCCGAGATGAAAGGGAAAGGCCGTGGAATTTAATTTTACGTCCTTTTGGTGATAGCGTGTGTATTAGAGGTGGATGGCATAAATTCCGTGACACATATTGCTTAAAGGAGGGAGATCGCATAATGTTTGAGGTGGTTACGGATGGAGAGAAACCAATATGGAAATTTCATGGTAAGTTTTCTCATTTAAGCAGTTTCTTTTTTTTTAATCATCTTTATATGCATATACTTTGACTATATCTGGTATGCATCTTGGATAATCCAATTTTTACTTAATGTGAAAAAGCACTTTACGTTCTGGGAGAGCGTAATTAATTTTCATTTGTGACATTTTCAATTCTTATTCTTATCACTGGCTTCTACCAGTATGTAATTATTATTTTTGCTATTTGATACTCATTTTTATCACGTAACACCAACCTCTAGTACCCGCAACTACATCTCTACAAATTTTTAATCAACCCGAAATGGAAAATGATTTGAGAAAGTGTGATATTTCTCACAAGAGTTCTGTTCTTTTTTTGTAGAAAACATCTTAAGTCCTACGAGACTGGGCCTATGAAACAAAAGAATATATGTGCTCCATTATCATCCTGTCTTAAAAATGTTTATATGAGTGTCACTATGTTGTCCTTTCTTTTCTTTTAGGGTCTTTTTTAGCTAATTGTCCTTGTTATAAGAAGAGGGCTTCATCTTTTATACGGAGTTTTGCTCCGTTTATTCACAAGTTTGAACATTTAGTCTGTTAAGGCCTGACCTAGGTTCCATTTGAGGATAAATCTTCATTTCACTTTTTAGTAGGGTCTTAAAAGGTCCTTGAGAAAAATCAATTACTTTAATGACTAATATCCTCCATAGAACTTATTTTCTTTTTAATGAAAAATAAGCTATGTGTTTTTGTGTTAGGTAGGTAGTCTTCTAATAGTTCTTTCTCAGCTTTTTTAAACAATCGTTTTAGGCACTCTACATACATGCCTTTGGCTTATATCAAAATCTAATGTAAATCATAAAAATTGTTATCATGACATAGTTTTCCTCTTCTTAATCCTTTCCTTTCATGACTAAGATGAGCTTAAATGGTGTGACAAGGACATTGAGGATTCAAATAGCCGACCCAACTTTCCCAACTTTCTTGGGAATGTCGAAGCATAGTTTTTGTTGTAAGCTTAAAGGAATTTTCTAGTAAGTTCTATACAGGGAGAGTCAGCCCCTTCCAATTGTCAAAGTATTCCTCCGTTAACTTGCCACTTTTCCCTAATTGTTACCCTACACCGTTTCTGCATAGTAACAAATCAGTAATTAGGATAAAATTAAAAGACCATGAACATTACTGCTGCCAGTGCACAAGTATCTTTTTAGTGATCTTCCTAATTTACCATTAACCTTATTGTATTAGCTAGGCAGTCCAGGAATAACATGTGGATTGGGGGACAACTTCAGAGAAGCCAATAATCGTCAAGTAGGAGAAGTTTAAACTCAACAAGGATGGGGAAAAAAGTCAAAAACCTATTTGTTTTTCCATTGGAAGTTTTCGTTTGCTTCGAATGGATGGGTTTGTCTATTTTTCTCTTTTTCCCCCCATTAGGCTATTGTAAGGACATATTGTGGAACTATAGGTGAGAGCATGTATAATAGTAATGTATAACAGACTTAATTATAGTTTATAGCGCGTCTTGGACGATGTTTAATAAATTTTCTTATGAATCTTGGTGGATTGGTCCAATGAATCAACAACAGCAGCATTGTGGAATTGAGTGTTTTGTCTTGTGGATCTGATGTATAGTTAGGTGGTCGGTGTTGCTCCTTATACTCGTCAAACTTATTTTTTCATTATCCACAGTAATGGATTTACTTTAATTATTTCTCAATTATCTCATGTTTCTGGCTGCATTTCCTCTCCTTACTTTAGTTTCCCATCCAACCAATCAAATCTGCCTCTTACTTGATTAGTTGCTAACTGCCCTTGCTCCAAAGTGGGCTTATTCTATTTGCTATTTGTGGAAGGAGAAGAGAGAATATTAAACTAAGAGAACGTTACTAATGCACGAAGATCTTTTAGGATCATGTTAGTGTTTAGCGAGGAAAAAAAAGCAGATCCTCCAATAAGAGAGGGAAGTGCCTAGTATGATTCTATGGTGCTTTTGAAAAAGCAAGTTTGTGGTAAGTACCCAAGGGTGTAGCCTAGTGGTCAATGAAATGACTCGAGAATCATGAGGTTATAGGTTCAATTTTCGGTGGAGCGAAAACACTAGGTGATTTCCTTTCATTTGTCTAATCCTTGGTAGACAGAGTTACGCGGTACCTGTTCTGGTAAGAGGTAACAGGTGCCACATGAAATTAATCGAGGTACGAGCAAGTTGGTCCGAAAAGGTTATCGGAAAAAAAAAAAAAGCAAGTTCGTGCTAACGCTAAGGGGTAAAATATTGGTTTAGTACAAGAAATATCTGCTAGACTGGTTGATGTATAATCTATTGTAGTTGTGTAATTATTCTTACAAATAGTTTATTTAAAAAGCGTATAAACAAGTATATTTTAAAAAGTATTAAAACATGTTTTTTAAGAGTTTGATTTTTTTAACACTATAAAGAATGTCACAAAATATAGTAACATTTTAAACGCTTTAGCTTCTTTGCAGAGCTTTTATATATTAACATAAACCAATGTATTTTTGCAGGCAAAGTCTCTGGGGAGGATGTAAGCAACATTGAACAATGAAGCAGTTGGTGATGAAAAAGAAAAGGGAAAAGGGTCGAATATACTCCTCTACTTTACTTTATTAGTCAACTTTGCCCTTCATTAGCGAAAGTAGTCAAATATACCCTCCCGTCACAAGTTGGGGCCAAATATACTCCTACCGTTAGCAAACTATTCAAAAATATCCTTTTTAAAAGAACATATTCTGGAAAATTGGATTTTTTAATTAAAAAATCTGGAAAATAATTTTTTTACTATAGGAAACTGTAAAGTATTTCAAAAAAAAAAACAAGGTGTCCAAATTCCTTTTTTGAAATCTGGATTAATTTTAAAAATAAATCTGAAAAAACTGATTTTAAAAAAATCCAGATTTTTTAATAAAAATATAATTTTTCAGAATATTTTTTTAAATAATGAGTTTTATAAAATCAAGAAAATTTCATATTTTAATAGAAGTCATTTTTTCCAGATTTGTTTTAATTAGAAAAATTAATTTTTCAGTTTGTTTTTAAAAATATTTTCACACAGACGCCACATCGAATATGTTAAATGTTATATAAAATAAGTTAAATACCTATATAATATGTTGAAAATGAGGTGTATTAGTGTTTATTTCCCTATATAATGTGTATAATTTGGGTGATATGTAGCATTTAACTTATTCTTTTTGGTGCCTACGTGACAATTGTTTTAAAAACAATCTGAAAAATTATTTTTTCTAATTAAAACAAATCTGAAAAAATGGCTTTTATTAAAAATATGATTTTTTTTCTTGATTTTTACAACTCATTTAAAAAAAATATATATATATTCTGGAGAAATATTATTTTTTTAAATCAATTTTTCAGATTTCATTTTAAAATTAATCCAAATTTTAAAAAAATATTTTTAGGACATTTTATTTTTTTTAAAATACTTTACATATTTTTTAATTAAAAAATCTAATTTTCGAGAATATTTTTTTTAAAAAGAGTATTTTTGAATACTTTGCTAACGATAGGGGTATATTTGTCCCCAACTTGTAACGGGAGGGGTATATTTGACTACTTTCGCTAACAGAGAGCAAAATTGACTAATAAACTAAAGTAGAAGGGTATACTTAACTCTTTTCCCAAAAGAAAAAGGAGCACTGAAGCAATTTAACAGAATTTATCTCTTTTGGTTGATTCAATTATTGGGTGTACGACCTCAACAAATCATGTTATGATTCTTCCACGAGACTCCATGTAAGGAAGTAATTAGTGACTCATTGGAGGTTTGGAACCCTAAGTACAGTGTTCGGTGTAACCGAAAAAGAGGTTGCAGGTTGTATTTGAAATAATACTCGGAATAGGTACTATTTCTTGGTCATTGGATCAACAAGGGTGTGATATGTTCATCTAGTCTGACTAGTTTGAGAACTTCTCCTGGAATGCTGCCATCGCGACTTCAATGAATTGTCATACCGTCGCCTAGCAGTCAATGAAGTAGGTGAACTTTGGAAACAGGAGTTGAAATTTCAACAAAGACAACAAACAGTGAAGGTTAGGTGTTTTCTTCTCATCCGTCTAAGTCATGTTAGCCAGAGGATAAAGTGACTAGTACTTGTACAGGTGGAATGTAAGTTGGCTCGGACTCCATCCTTATCCAAAAAAAACAAAAAGAATTTTCTGAATGAGCTGTGGTTATGTTATGATTTGATCCACTGTATCAACTTTTATGAATTCCTATGAATGATTTGGGAACTTCTCGTCCATTTTTATTATTTGATATTTTTTCCTACCTAAGTTATACATATAGCTGATTGAGTTGGGGGTATGTTATGGCTTTTACCATTGGATACTCATTGAAAAACTCTTAGGGGTCGTTTGGTAGTGTATAAAAATAATGTTGAATATGGAGTATTAGTAATGCTGGTATTAACAATGCTGGTATTAGTAATGTTGGCATTTGTTATGCAGATATTATTTTTTATCCACCGTTTGGTTTAGTGTATTAGAAATAACATGCATTGTATAATTTTAAAAAATAATTGGTTATTTACAAAATACCCTCCATACTATATATGAAAGAGACTTCATGAACAATTGTGACTGTAACCATGCTTATGCATGCATTAAAACTCATTGCATTACTAATATCATGATTTGTTAGGTATTAGTTATGCATAAGATAATACCAAATATGATATATAACTAATGCTTGTATTAGTTATATATATGTTGAAAAAGTGCACCAAATATGATATTAGTAATACACACAGCCAATGCACGCATTATTTTATCTAATACCTTCTATCAAACGACCCTTACTCCCTTCCGTGCAAGTAAAAGAGAAGCGATCCTCCAATTTCAATGCCTCAAATATGGCCTTCAAATCACCCCTTTGTTTTTGTTTCAACATTTAACTTTGAGTGACCAATGTTAGAAATTACTGATTAGTGATTGTTAATGCAGAAAGAAATAAAACAGCCATAGTTCTTAAGAGTTGGTTGAGACACAATTGGGGTATGTTTTGTTTTGGGTAAAGGGTACAAATTTGCATTCGTACTATCTGAAATTAAGCAACTTTACCTTATGTTAAACTTTAATCTAATATTATCTCCTCCGCTAGGAGATGTCACATTTTTGCCCTTCGTTCCTATCGGGGCTCCAATTTGAGGATAATTTTCACCATAATTAAAAGATGATGTTTAAAGTTGGACATTTGTTCTTTAAGAATTTTGGATATGTAAAGTTCACTTATTTTACATTGGAGCTTCTGTAATTGCAAGGATAACCACAAGACGATTTGCTAACGTCAAGGGCAGGGCAGCCCGGTGCACTTCCGGAGAAGGGCCGGACAATAAGGATCACTTCCGGGGAAGGGCCGGATAATAAGGATCTATTGTACGAAGCCTTACCTTGCATTTCTGCAAGAGGCTATTTCTGTTGGGTATTCTATTGTACTTTATAGAGCAGTACGGGAAGTAATAACTATTACAAATGTTCGAAAGAATAAATAAGTGGTCAATCTTCAAACTGCCGCATGTATGTTGTGTCTTGAATCTTGATCACCTTGCAAAGCCAATGTTGAGAACTGCCGCAAGTTTGTTGTGTCTTGAATGTTGATATCCCGAAATCAAGAAACAACTAAACGGATGGTTACAACGTTGTGTGTTGAGTCGAGGATAGCCCTCTATCCTTAAGACAAGATTGCCCCGTATATATGCTTTTACGTTAGCGGGCAATAGTCTCCCAAGATAAAACAACACTTTAATCTCAACACTACAAAGCCAATAGGTTGAGCCTGGCGAAGAAAACAAATATGACTCGACTTGCTGAAGATATGGAATAGGAAGGAAGAGTTTCTCAATACTCTTCTCTTTTGTCTCTGTGTATATAGTGTGTCTCTCGTAGTGTATATCTTGTGTATACGTGAGGGTTTGGTCACTTTGTTTTTAAGTCGAAAATTGTACCGATTTTAGCTGAATTTCACTCACCGTTATGTGGCTGTTTTTCTCACTTTGTTTTGTCTTTGAATTTCGATCAGTTTTTCGATGTCTTTTTCGTCTGTTTTGTGGCTGTTTTTCGTCTATATTCGCCACCGAATTGAGCCAAATGAAGCTCAATATATAGCATAGAGAAGGGCTGTCCAAGCGCCAAAACATGGTGTTAATGGCCATTTAGGAGGGCATTAAAACAGCCAAGTAATGGTGTTAATGGCCATTGAAAAGGCCGCCCAATCGCCCAAGTAATGGGTTGTTAATGGAGGAGTTAATCAGCCAAGTAATGGCTGATTAATTCCTCAAAAAACGATCCCAACGGTAGGCGAGAAAAAGTCTCCGAAATTTCGGGGACCAAATTGTAAATATTGAAACTTCGGGGACCAAAGCGTACATATAAAAGAATTCGGTCCAAGCGTACATATGAAACTTCGGGGATCAAAGCGTACATCCGGCGAGTTCTCTCGGTCCAAAAAGATAATATCGAAAGGCCCACGGCCCACGCCACGCCCCACGACCCACGACCGTGACCCGTGACCCGAGACCGAGACCGGACCGGGACGGGACGGGCGGGCGGCGGCGGCGCGCGTGTGGGCTTAGCCTTGAACCCAAGCACATCTAGGTCTTCCCTCCTTTAAACACATGGGATACCCCTTGGGGATCCAAACCCTTTACCACATTAGAGACTTATATAGAGAGCAATTCTTCCTATTCCCACCGATGTGGTAGATTTGTCCCACACCACATTTCCATATCTCAAACACCTTACTTCGTGGACCAATATCTCTTTCATTTCTCAACGAAATTAGACGATTCTTGGCCCTACGGTCATCTACTCACTTCGTAGATCATGCATGTGCGAAGAGACAAGGTCTCCAACATGCGAAACACTAGTGTTTAATTCATCAAAGATGGGTGGACGCATCTCCCCGCCAAAGGCTAATTTCCAACAATCCCCTCTATGAAAGAGAGATTGTGGCGCACGCACAAGGTGCCTACATTTCAGCAATCTTTCAGCGAAAAGATATTGCATCAGGAGAGGTAGCTTTCGCTTTGAACCTTCCCTAGTTGAAACCATCGGACTTACTGCGCGGTGAACGTGATGTCTTGAACCGTCAGTGTTTAGTGTAAGCCAAGACAACGATATCAACACAATAACTCTTCTTATTCATTTTCCTTCTTACGTTTCGTCCATTGTGGCCATGGACACACTTGGATTCTTAAGTGCGTTCATTTGAGTCGGCCATCCTCGCACTTAAATAGGTGATCTCCTACAAGGTATCCTGCTATACCCCACTTCACAAGTGTTAGGAATCATTAAAAGTTCCCCAACCTTAACCTCAACCGTTTGAGGATCTTTTAAAGGTTTGGAAGCTTAACCTTTACCCACCATGCAGCAAAGCACTTTAATGTCTATCGCGGGAACGACTTTGGATTCATGTTTCCGTACGTAAATCATCATCCGAAGTGCTTCTTGCTTCCACCGAAGCGCTCAACCGAACCTTTTGCCGCTTAGTTTTCCCATTGAACCACATTCTTGGGATCTCCAATCGGTATGGTTGGGTTTCCACCGCAAAAGGTTCGTATTGTTTGGGTTTTAAGCCAATTCCCCTAGACAGCGAGAACACTTGATCTCCGGTAGTCCCTTAGTTAGTAAACAAGGATGTGACACCCGTGATGATCAACGCCATACGGTCTTATGTCTCCGACGGATCCTAAAAGATATGTCCGACGCCGTCATCCGTGTCCTTCCGAAGCCGACCGGCTAGCCACGGTGTATAACCGTGAAGGCACGGGTTTCTCCCAATAAGGGACGTCCTCTAAAGAGTCGTGAAATTACTCAACTTCTTTCATGCTTTGTATAAAGCGATAAACCCCGATTCCATCATGAATCGGCCGATGCAAGTTTGCTTAGAGGATTTTCCAAGAACCACCATACACATTTACTTGTGGCTTTGGTGTTCTTCATATCGATGTCCGTTTGCATCACAATGTTCTCTCGTAACCGTTGGACATCCAGAATACTATAATCCGTAGATAAGTGAATAATTCGAGATATCGTCATATCCGACTTAACGCCTTTCTATTGATCATGTATTGAAATCATCGGTGAACCTTAGTTCAACCGATCGCTTTGTAAGACGATACCGGGTCGGTTGTAGTGTGTACAATACATTGAACTACACGTGACCGAGCATATCGCTCCTTGTCTATGGGTGCACCATGATTCCAATCGGTTCTATGATTCATATCCATTGGTGGCTTCAACGGATCGTCAACTATCGACCGATCCGTTAGATGTCTTAGAAATCCAATTCCAAGGATGTCATCTCGTGATACCCATATCTTTCATATCGAGACTTTGTTTCAATATGACTTTTACTTTTAGACTGTTGATTCTCCAACTCGTTGGCATTCTAACTTCGCAGTCAATGTTTCGTGGTCGATTCATTGTTCTGTTTTATCCGAAACTTTCGGGACCAAAATGTAAACATTTCGGGGACCAAAATGAAAGTTCGGGAAGAAGCCCAACAGTCCGGCAAACCAAGTACGATTCTCTTCTTCCAACTCTACTACTGGGAAGGCTAATTCAACATTCATGCCACGCAAGGCGCAATGGCCCCGGATGTGAAGCTACTCACAGGGGAGCACATCTTACCAAAGGTTCTTTTCCGGAGGAAGATCAACCATTACGCAAGTATGGTTCTATATGATAGAGTCTATTTCTCTCTTTGTAGCTTCTTTCCAAAGCGGCGCTTTTGGAGATAACAATTATTTATTAATTGTCCATGGTTCGTTCTCAACCATACAAGCTAGAAGGTATGGAACAAGTCTTTGTCCCCTCTTTGCTCCTTCTCGGTTCAACATCTAGAATCCCCGAGTTACAGATACGAAATATTAAGTTCCGGATAGCCAGCAACTTTCGAGTCCTGTAGATACGGAACGTCCAGTTCCGGACAGTCAGGCCCTCGCGGGTTCTTGTTAACCTTGAGCAATTACTCCTTTTTCCTTTTTCAAGGAAAGCTATCTTAAAAGAATTCAAAGACATTCTTTGATGCCAAGAGGCGATCGGCACTATCGTTATTTACAGATCCGGTGGATATGCAATCTACGATCTTAGGTCGAACTTGACCTGTCTCGTAGTCCAACTTCTACCAAGCCATCCCACATCACAACTTTTGTATGTGAGATCATTTTCATGTCTCACACGGAGAGTTATCCTTATCCTTATCCTTATGCGGAGTTCGTTGAGAATCGCATTAGCGGTAAGGATCGCCTTGCCCTACATAATTTAGGCGTACGGGTTTGCGCTTGGCTAACACCGTTGGGCGAGGTGAGTAATGAGCGTCGTTTAATGAACGATGCTTCACATTCTCCCCCTCTATCACTACTAATTTCTCAATCCGTAGGCTTAGTTGATATTCAACTTCTGCTTTGTAGCGCTTATCCGCTTCAACAACTTCATCTTTGCTTTTTAACAAACAAAGGATTCCATACGTTGTACCATCATCAATGAAGATCACAACGTACTTGTCTCCCCCTCTATTTTGTATAAACTTCAAATCACCCAAGTAGGTGTGACTAAGTTCTAGAGGAGCGATGCTTCTTTCGCTATTCCTTGACGGAATTTGGAAAGGTGATTTTGCCTCTTCATCTACCTCACATTTATTTTGAGGGTTTATGTCGAAGAAGGCAACAATCTCAACATCGTTAGCTTTTGAATGACTTGCTATTTAACGTGTCTTAATCTATGATGGCATAGACGCACGGATTACAAATATATCATTCATTTGGCTACGGACATCTTGTACCATTCTTAGTTATCACGGACTGTTGGACTAATCTCAAACCCGGCTTGACCAACAGCGTCCCTTAAACCAAGTTAGGAATATGTATCTCCTCATCTTAGAGTGATCACAATCTATGAAGTCCTATTGAGGACAACCTCTCCAACCCCTTCTACTTTAGAGGTGGCGTTGCTTCACATGAACAACCTCTTGCCCGTGGTTAGGGCGTAATCGGATCATATGTGATCTAGATACTCTGGCCTACTCCAGTTGCTTTGGCCGACTGAGTGTCCAATTTCTTTACTGCCTTTCTTTAGGCCTTCAGATCATTCAGGACCTGAAAACTCTGGCCCACCTTACTAGGTGTCCATTACTTTTCTTATGAAATGAATTTTGGCCCCATTCCAGTCGCCCGGAGGCTTTGTATGACTGAGTGTCCAATATAATCATACCAAAGGAATTTTTGCCCACTCCAGTCGCCCGGAGGCTTTGTATGACTGAGTGTCCAATATCATCCTATGAAGGAACTTCTGCCAAATAATATGACAGGCTCAACGTCTTTAACTTTTACTCTTTCCGTTAAGATTGGTGCCCAGGCGCTTAATTAAGAGTGGTAACAGTTTTCGCACAGTTAGTGGATCTTTCTCCATCGTATGTGCGAACATACTTTACACACTTTAACAATTACACTTAAAAGAACGGATCTTTTTAAGTCATTTACAAATCCAATCTTTAAACGGGAAAGACGATGAGATTAACCTTCTGATTTTAAAGCGTAAGGAATATAAATTATTTTCATATTCCTCTTTACTTTAATCCATTTTAATCAGACATCATTTAATCTTTATTCTTGACAAGTAAGAAAAACTACTTATCCCAATTTCGGATTCTGGCTCACTTCAGTCACTTCATCAAACTGAGTGTCCAGTTCCTTCTTACCGTTATTCGGATCTTTTGTCTAGGATAGATACAGGCCTTCTGCTGCAAGATAGAAGTACATCTTCAGTCTTCTCCTCTTATCCCAGTTGACATCCTCAGGCTCTCGAGAGCGCTTGTTCCCACCAGTCTTGGTAGCGGTGACACCATGAACACGTTCATCATCATCACTCTCTTCTACCAGAAAACCATTGCCATATCCAGATTTGGTCACACAACTTTTGACCGACATCTTTCGAACACTAATAGTATTACAATACAATCTTGTCTTAAGTTGTTGGGTATTCTATTGTACTTTATAGAGCAGTACGGAAAGTAATAACTATTACAAATGTTCGAAAGAATAAATAAGTGGTCAATCTTCAAACTGCCGCATGTATGTTGTGTCTTGAATCTTGATCACCTTGCAAAGCCAATGTTGAGAACTGCCGCAAGTTTGTTGTGTCTTGAATGTTGATATCCTGAAATCAAGAAACAACTAAATCGGATGGTTACAACGTTGTGTGTTGAGTCGAGGATAGCCCTCTATCCTTAAGACAAGATTGCCCCGTATATATGCTTTTACGTTAGCGGGCAATAGTCTCCCAAGATAAAACAACACTTTAATCTCAACACTACAAAGCCAATAGGTTGAGCCTGGCGAAGAAAACAAATATGACTCGACTTGCTGAAGATATGGAATAGGAAGGAAGAGTTTCTCAATACTCTTCTCTTTTGTCTCTGTGTATATAGTGTGTCTCTGTAGTGTATATCTTGTGTATACGTGAGGGTTTGGTCACTGTTTTTCAGTCGAAAATTGTACTGATTTTAGCTGAATTTCACTCACTGTTATGTGGTTGTTTTTCTCACTGTTTTGTGCTGAATTTCAGTCAGTTTTTCAGTGTCTTTTTCGTCTGTTTTGTGGCCTATTTTTCGTCTATATTCTGCCACTGAATTGAGCCAAATGAAGCTCAATATATAGCATAGAGAAGGGGCTGTCCAACTGCCAAAACATGGCTGTTAATGGCCATTTAGGAGGGCATTAAAACAGCCAAGTAATGGCTGTTAACGGCCATTGAAAGGTCGCCAATCGCCAAGTAATGGGTGTTAATGGAGGAGTTAATCAGCCAAGTAATGGCTGATTAATTCCTCAAAAAACAGTCCCAACGGTAGGCGAGAAAAAGTCTCCGAAATTCGGGGACCAAATTGTAAATATTGAAACTTCGGGGGACCAAATCGTACATATAAAAGAATTCGGTCCAAACTGTACATATGAAACTTCGGGGATCAAATCGTACATCCGACGAGTTCTCTCGGTCCAAAAAGATAATATCGAAAGGCCCACGCCCACGTGACCCGACCCACGACCCACGACCCGAGCCCGAGATCGGACCGGACGGGACGGGCGGGCGGCGGCGGCGCGCGTGTGGGCTTAGCCTTGAACCCAAGCACATCTAGGTCTTCCCTCCTTTAAACACATGGGATACCCCTTGGGGATCCAAACCCTTTACCACATTAGAGACTTATATAGAGAGCAATTCTTCATATTCCCACCGATGTGGTAGATTTGTCCCACACCACATTTTCATGTCTCAAACACCTTACTTCGTGGACCAATATCTCTTTCATTTCTCAACGAAATTAGACGATTCTTGGCCCTACGGTCATCTACTCACTTCGTAGATCATGCATGTGCGAAGAGACAAGGTCTCCAACATGCGAAACACTAGTGTTTAATTCATCAAAGATGGGTGGACGCATCTCCCCACCAAAGGCTAATTTCCAACAATTTCCACGGCTTGAACCCGTGACTTCCAGATCACATAGCAGCAACTTTACCAGTTACTCCAAGGCTCCCCTTCTTTGCTAACGTCAAGGATTTTAAGAAAATAGAAGAATTGACACAAAATTGAGCAATTTCGATAGTACATCTCCTGGTTGATTTCTAGTGAGGCTCAACTTTGTACTCATGGAGGCATAGTAGAACTATTTGTTTGAGTCACCGAGAAATTATTGAGTAAATAGACCATATCCTGACGCGGCCATGTTGTTGCTCCGCATTTCTAGACTAAGATTACGACATTGAGGACGCAAGCTCACTCTCATTTCAGGAGTCACTTTAGGAATGAGAGGAAGATATACTGTTTGGTAATGAAGTTAGAAGTTTCCGGCTAGCTTCTCCCCGTGAAGTTTTTGCGCGGATTTCCCTTCAAACGCGTTGGTATTTGATTCCCCCTCCCCCCCTTACATACGTAGTCTTTAATTTTTGTCCTTGGTGCTCATTTAATGAAAAATTGGGAGTAAATATTCATTTTTCGTTGAGCATAAGTTTGTATTTTCGCATCATAATATCCCACATATTATGTCCCACTCGGCATAACTTACTTATGCTGCTATGAAATACATTATGCCTTCTCAGCATAAGTTGTGTAACATCCCACAAGTTATGTCCCGCCCGGTATAAGTTCAATTTTTTGCATGTGTGTTTGTTATGAAAACACATTATGTCATTCCCCGCATAAGTTATGTACAACTTATTGAGTTTTTTTATCTTCTGAAAATGAATTTTTACGCCTCTCAACATAAGCTATCTAGTATGTGAGTGTGCCTATTGCTATGAAATTCATTATGCCTTTACCGGCATAAGTTGTTATAAGTGTTAGCAGATTATGCAGGTAAAAGAATAAGTAAGTTATGTCTTTTACGACATAACTTGTGGGTTATTATGATACGAAAATGAAAATTTATGCTGCGCAAAAAAGTTATGTAAATTTCTATGTCAGGAATATTTTCTCTATCTTATTTATGACTTAAAGTATTGAAGGCTAAAAAGTAAAGACCACATATTTGAGGAGCAAAAATTTAAAACCACATCGAATCCCCTGTTTCCCGTAGGTTGATGGATCGCGCGCCAGTCATACATATTTTCACCTTGTGTGTCCATTACTTAAAATTGGTGAAATAACGGCCACCTGATTATTCATGAGTCTGTCTCGGTTGATTATTCAATCACCAATTATAGAAGTTCCATAAACATAAGTTATTTTGGGGGTTTTGCCTATAATTACTCGTATCACATATATAAATGAAACTTTATTTCGTTTCTTTTATATATTGAATGTGATTGATTCAAGGGCATATATTTCTAAACTGAAATGATTATGATTTAAATGTCTTTTGCAGGGAAAATATGATTGGGGATGTTTATATGAGTTTGGTTCGCTTGGGGTGGAGTGTCGGTTATGTTAATTTGGATTGTGACAGAACAATTAAGATTAATTAAATAATATAAGTTAATAATAACTATAACTATACAATAAATTTAGTTTGACGATCTAAGGGTATACCTTAGTCTCTCTGTGTATGTTAATATCAGCATTTGTAGCTACAATTTAAATTTTAATAATATATTTATTACTGTTATAGTTTAGATAAAAGTTTATATTAATATTAACCAAGATAAATTAGAAAAAGGTTATTAATAATATAAAATTCTATCGTTATAGTTTAGAAAAAGAATTGCTAGTTAATTAAGTCTTTATTCTATTATCTGATATAGATAGTTTTCCAATTTTCTCATTTTCGTTTGGTCAAAAAATTTGAAAAAAACATTGGTAGGGATCGCTTCCCCCGAATGGGCCCCTAAGCGGCGCGAATTCGAATATAGTTAGGCTTCAATGTGGGTAACAGAAATCGGGTGGAAAGAAAAAAAAAGTATCACTAAACCTAAAACATTTACATAAAATTGAGTATTTTTTAAAAACGCTCTCAAAAAATACAAAACCCTAGCCGCCGTCACTAAGAAATTTCCGACCACTAAGAGAATAGGGATATTATCCACAATACTGAAGTATCAGGTGGAGAAAGGGATACTGGACAACCTAATAAGAAAGGGCAAAAAGTAACAAGAAATGAAGAAAAGGATACAGGGCTGTCACGAGCCAAAATCCTAATGTGTTGTGAGGGCATCTACCCTTATCCGTAGGAGAACCCCAATCATTCAACATATTGAAGAATGAAGTAAATGAGGAAAATAAAAAAATAACAAGAAAAGTATTAACAAGTCTTATAGCTTAATACATAACTTAAAGAAATCTCCCAAAATTCGGTAGTCATGAGTACATAGCTCTAATTGAGAATACAAGTCTGAAAGTGAAATAATAAGAAATGTCTACAGGTAGCAAGGACAAAATCATAAATATAAAAAAAGTGTTTCAGTGTCGGGAATGCATCAGCAACTCATTGTGGACTCCTCAAGCAATCTCCAAAGTATGTTATGCTCAAGCTACTCCTCCATCGTCCGACTCGGTACCTGCACATAGAGTGAGCAAGCGCATAGTGAGTATGGAAAACACGTGTACTCAGTAGCATCGTCGACTGACCCTAGCTATAACGGTTGCGAGGGTTGGTACTTTTTGATATTTCTTCACTAATTAGTCGGTTAAATATAAAAAAGTTCAATTAGCCAAACTTATCAATAGTTTCTATAGTTCAATAGAGTAAAAGTGTTATCAAGGTTCACAAGTCTTATCACAATTCCCAATAGTATTACCAAGTCACCCTAAACCCCATAACCGAGCTTCTAGTCCCATCAAGTCACACAACTCAAACTCACAGCAATTATAAGTCTCAAGTATTAGTATTTCCTCTATCAATCCATAAGATCATATAGTATATCAGAATCGACACTGAGTACACACAACAAGAAGTACATATCAAAATGAAAATGAATGCAATGTAGATAATATGTGTATATGCAATGACCATATGTACCCGGTATACACACGCTACTGTAGTAGCTGTCACGTGACCCATGAGGAACTCAGGAGGTCCATATACCCATCCGATGTCATCGGGTACCAGCTCTATGGTTGAAGTGTCATCATTAATCATCACTCTGGTATCATGTACCATATCCAATAACTGGCTTCCCAAGCCTCTTTCAGTAGTATCTCAACAGTTTTAATGCCGAGTATAATATGTATGAATGAGATGGATATGTGTACACCATGCAATCAACATAATCAATACAATTAGTATTATAGGTTCCTTTTCAAGTATTAGACTAGATGTAGAGTGATGAATGCATGACAAGTCAAATCAATAATAGAATAACAAACATGGCTACGAGCCCAAATAATCAACAATCATACCAAACCTAAGCAAATTATGCACCGCGCTCACGGTCTGAAGGCTAAACACATAATCTCCTTCAAGCATATCATTACAGTTCATTAATTATCCAACTTAAGTTCACCGATGCCCGTACTAGTGCTCGTTACCTCACTAGTACGGGACCCCCAATACCCCATTACTCCCATTAATTCATTAACAACATACCAACACATATTAATCAAAATTTGTTGAGTGATGGTCAACTAATGAAAAAAATGCTCTCTAAAAATCTAAACCTAGCCGTCATATTTTTAGCCAAATCTTACCCTACCGTCGGCCACCATGGCCAATCCGACAGGTGAACAACACCTCACTGGGGTTGTGCCACATTTACCACGCACAAATCCTATAGATATTAACCCAAATCCAACACATGCAGAACTTTATCGAATCAAACCTAGTATCAAACCAACTGAAAATCCCATAAACACTGACTTACCCTCATCATCTACCACACCAAATCCAAATACCTCTAACAGTTTGCCTAATAAAGATGCTGAAGTTACTGCAAACAATCACAATAATGGGACTACTGGAAATTATGCAAACATGTTGAAGCCTATAGCACCAATAGTTGTTCCAACAATACCTACAAAACCTGTTGTTTACATACAATGAGAGCCATGTGTATCCTGGAAGTCATTAGAGATCAAACAGTTGATACTAAAGAAGGATTTACAATATGCAGTTTTGGATAAGTTTTCATATGACATTATAGATATCAAGGAACTGAGAACAACTATACAAGAAAATATGGGATTAAAGGTACATGTAAAATTGGGTTGATTGAAGACAAACATATTTTGATGAGGCTATCTTTATTTGAAGACTATTAAAATATTGTCCAGTCCAACTTATTACATCAAAGTTCCCTCCAGATATTATCATATGAGACCACTAATATGGAACCCCTGGTTCAAGCCTGATGAGGAGACCTCCATAGCAGCGGCCATGATCAGTTTTCCTGATCGCCATCAAACTTCTTTGCAAGAGAGGTTGTCTTCTCAATGGTCTCAGCAGTTGGTAAACCATTAATAGTTGATGTTGCCACAACAAACATAACTAGACCTAGCTGTGCAAAAGTCAAAGTGGAAATAGACTTGTTAGCTGATCATCCAAAAAGAATTAATATTGCTGAAGTTGATGATGAAAATGGGCAAATAAATTCTAAATGGATAAATATACAATATGATTGCTTCCTAAAGTATTGCAAGCACTGCAAATTACAAGGCCATGATGAAGCTGAATGTAGAGCTTTGCATCCAGAACTGGAAAAGTAGTACAGAGAAGAGCTTAAAAGGGATGCAGCAGAGGAAAGAAATAATCAGCATGGTAATACAACACAACAAAGGAATAACTAGGGCAATGGGAGAGGGAGAGGTAATGTATAGGCAAAACAAGAATGAATGTTGAGAATAAGAAATAAATACATTAAAGACAAGAGTGGTGTCATCATTGGAGAAGTGGAGGAAGGACAAAGTAGTGGGGTGAAAACAAAGAATTCCTTTGAAGAACTTGAGGATACTGAAGATAAGGAAGGAAATGTAGTAAAGGGTGATACAACAGATACAAGCAATAACAAAAAAGCTTAACAAAAATAAAGGGAACAAAGCACAGTAAAGCATCACAGGTCAAGTTCAAGTGACACAACATCAGGTAGCAACAATAAAGATAAGAGAAGGCAGACAGAAGTGAGACAAGAGGCTAGCCCAATCAAATGTAATTTTCAACAAACAAGCAATTAACCAGATGATATTCATAACAGCCTAGAACAAGTAATAAAGGTAGATGATGTAAAACTAGATACGCGGAAAACAAGAAATTAAAGATAGTAAGATAAAGTAAAAATAGACTTAAGAAATAAAGGTTAAAACACACAATTGAAGAAATTTAAAGACCCATAATTAACAAATTGAGAACCTCTAAATTAATCAAACAACTACATGTATTAATCCAAGGACGAAGAAAATTGAACTCATACATGAATTTACTCACAATGAGACATTCAAGAGAGAATTAATGAAGAGACAAAGGGATAACCACCAACTCATAAAGAGTATCAATATTCATCAACATAATCTAAGGGGGATAATCATCATCCTATTCTATTTATACTACTAGGATTAACTAACTAAGAAAAGACATAAATGCCCTTAATGACATGTACATTATACTATGATCAAAAGGGCCCTAAAACATAATGTTAATATTTTATTGTATTGGTTCTTGGCTTCCATACTCTCTTGAATCACTCTAAGTTCTTGATGTCAAGTAGAAATCCGTCCATGTCATGAGTACTTTCCGAACTTGCATGATTCTCCCCTACTTGAAAAGAATTCGACCTCGAATTCGAACCTTACGAAACATAGAAGGCAATTAGTACCCAAGTAAAAAATAAGCTTCCAAATAAATTACTTATCACTCCCGAAAAATGCACACTTTTATGATAGAGCCAAGAATCATGAAATCCCATAAAAATTAACTTTTCAAGCATAGTACCAAGAACTTGGCTCAAAAGTATACCACAATCATAAAATGGATCAAAGAAATTGATAATTCTAAATATTAAAACTTTCTTAACAGTCTTAAGTTCACCGATCGGATACGAACCAAACATGAGACTGCTCGCGCACTCGGATTTCTTCGAAAAGGTCTCTAAAGCTCGAGTTTGACTAAATTCAACTCTTAAGTTCTAATTCCATAATTTCACATACAAATCCTCAAAATACACCCGGCTACCTCAGGAACAGAACCAAAGGCTCGACTAAGTCATAAACGCAGTGTCGGAGCTAATGGAACAGATGAAACTATGAAAATAACACGTTTACCCAAAAGTCAACTATGAGTCGAACTCTCTATTATCTTAACTTAGCATTTCTCAAACCTACTATAAAGGATCTGAAAACCACTTGATCACCCCGGGAACCTGTGCCACCCATCCCCGCAAGTCACAAGCAAGCAAATAAAGACTTAGGAAGGGTAATTTAGAGATTTTAAGATAAAATAAGCAAAATGACTTTTTGAGTCATTACATCATGTACCACTTAAATAAACTACCGAGGAATACCTGGCATGGCTAAGGTAATAGTCTTGGCATAACAATCGAAGATAGCATGATACGGAGCTAACCAATCCATACCCAAAATAGCATCAAAATATACCATATGCAAAACTTTCAAGTGTATGTGAGTATCATACCCCATCAATATGACTACACAACCCAAATATGTCCGATCTACCACTACAGAGTCCCCAACAAGTGTAGAAATATGAATAGGCATGGCTAGAGACTCACACATCAAAGCAAAGTAGGAAGACACATAAGAATAGGTAGACCCTGGATCAAACAAAATTGTAATAGGTCGATGAAAAACTAAAAAAGTACATGTGATCACAACATCGGAGACCTCTCCCAGGAAACGCATAGAAATGGCCACGATCACTTGAGGTCTGAGTACCCTCCACATCCGCCGCCTCAGCCAAACTGAGCATGACCTCGACTTGTTTGAGGGCCACCTCTAGCACCCTGAGACCTACCTCTAGTTGGCTGCCCCGCTGCTCTAGATCCTACACCTTGAGAACCCTAATGATGTCCACTATGCCTGAGTCTGGGGTAATCCCTCTTGAAATGCCTAAAGTCATCACACTCAAAACAACCTCTAGGAGCTACTATCGGTTGAGAAGAAGAACTAGCACCTGCTGGACCTCCACAGCCAGAGGGCCTGTAAGAACTCGAGGTAAACTACCCCAAACCATACAAACTACGAGAAGACTGGCCCCATCTGATGTAAGCATAGCAACAACTGGTGATGACCTCTGCTACAATGACATCGGCCTCCAGATGAGGTAACTACCTGAGTGTTGAAATGAGGACTTTTGACCACTCTCTCTTTATAATCCTCTCTCCAAATAAACTATGTCTCTATCACTAAGTCAACAATCTGCTGAAAGGTGAAACATGTGGCAGCCATCTATGTTGTAATCAATAGAAGAGGACATACCAACCTATTGGTGAACCTCCTCACCCTTTTATCCTTATCCGGAAAAATCATCAAGGCATGATGAGATAATGCATTGAAATGTGTCTCATATTCGGTCACGGACATATGCCTCTGGCTGCAACTCGAGATCTAACACTACCTCTACCTCGCCCCCTGCCCCGTGCACCACATCTGACAAAGGGTGTGGGTACAGGTGCGGGATCCTCATCTCCTCTTGCTACTGAACGAGTCCTCACCATCTGTGAGAAAGAGTGAAAAAAAGAGATTTAGAATTCAATCATAGTAGAAATGCACGAAAGAATTGAAATTTCCTAAATGTCTTATACCCTCTCAAAGATAGGTACGGAGCTCTTCGTACCGATTTTCAAGACTCTACTAGACATCGCTTATTACTGATGAGAACATTAACCTAGTGCTCTGATACCAATTTATCACGATCCAAAATCTCAATGTATCGTGAGGGAACCTACCCAAATCTATAGGCGAACCCCAATCATTAAACATACTGAATAAGGAAGTAAATATGGAAAATGAAAAATAACAAGAAAAGTATTAACAATTATTATAGCTTAATATATAACTTAAAGAAATCCCCAAAATTCGGTAGTGATGAGGTCATAGCTCTAAGTGAGAATACAAGTATGAAAGTAAAATAATATGTATTGTCTACAAGTAGCAAGGACAGTATCATAAATAGGAGAAAAGAGTTCTAGCGTGCCGGGAATGCATCAGCGGCTCACCTTGGACTCCTTAAGCAATCTCTCAGTAAACTATGCTCAAGCTACTCCTCCGTCGTCCGACTCGTTACATGCATATAAAGTGTAGCAAACGTAGAGTGAGTATGGAAAACACGTGTACTCAGCAACATCGTCGTCCAACCCTAGCTATAATGGTGGCGAGGGTTGGTACTTTCCGATACTTCTCCACTAATTAGTCTGTTAAGTATAAAATAGTTCAGTTAGCCAAATCTATCAATAGTTTCTATAGTTCAGCTGAGTACGAGTGTTATCATGGTTCACAAATCTTATCACAGTTTCCAATAATATTATTAAGTCACCCTAAACCACATAACCGGACGTCTAGTCCCATCAAGTCTCACAACTTGAACTGACATCAATTATAAACCGCAAGTATTAGTATTTCCTCTATCAATCCATACGATCATATAGTTAATCAAAATCGACACCGAGTACACACAATAACAAGTACATATCAAAATAAAAATGAATGTAATGCAGATGATATGTATGTATGCAATGGGCATATGTACCTGATATACACACGCTGCTGCAGTAGTTTTCATATGACTCATAGGGGACTCATAAGGTCCATATACCCATCTGATCCCATTGAATACCAGCTCTGTGGCTGAAGTGTCATCATTAGTCATCACTCTCGTATCATGTACCATATCTAATAAGTTGCTTCCCAAGCTTCTTTCAGTAGTATCTCAATAATTTAAATGTCAAGTATAATATGTATGAATGAGATGGATATGTGTACACCATGCAATCAGCATAATCAATACAATCAGTATTATAGGTTCCTTTTCAAGTATTCGACTAGATGTAGAGTGATGAATCCATGACGAGTCAAATCAATAATAGAATATCAGACATGGCTATGAGCCCTAATAATCAATAATCATACCAAACCTAAGCGGATTTATGTACCGCGCTCACGGCATGTTGGCTAAACACATAATCTCCTTTAAGCATATCATAAAAATTCATTAATTACCCAAGTTAAGTTCACTAATACCCATACTAGTGCTCGTCACCTCACTAGTACGAGACCTATAATACCCCCCCCATTACTTCCATTAATTCATTACCAACATACCAACACATAAAACTATACTAGAGTCTAGTATATCTTAACATGCCTAATTCGAAGCTGAAGAATCACGCAACAGCCTTGTCCTTTCTCTAAGCCTCTTCTCGAGCCCACTCTTTCCAATTATATCAACCATATAATATTATGGGTCTATCGATATCCATAATGAAAAATAAGTCTAGAATACCCAAGTTGAACTACAAAGGAACCCCGGGGCCACAATAATAAAATACAAACTTTATTACCAAAATAGTACCATAACATACTAGATAATCACAATCTCAAGTTAATTTGACAACTAAGCTCGAATGCATCCTCAATTTCATAAATTAGAAAAAAGTCCCAATTCTAACCCTGGAAATTCCCTCAAATTCCAAAAGGGTTTCTAACATGCAATTGATCAATTAAATATCACCCACTAGTCTAATACAACTCTAGTTTACAATATCAACAACAATAATTCAATAACCAATCCCCAAATCACAAATATTACTCTCTTATTCTCAACAAAGTATTTCTCTTATTTCGCCTAATTAAGAAGCATACTTAGGATAAAACTTAACTAATACATATTACTTGAAGGGTGGAAATACCATAAATGATGAATTCCCTTGAAATCTTCAAGAACCCTACTACCCAAGCTCCAATCCTAAGGAGAATGTTTTTGAGGAATGAGAATAACTTTTAGGTCATTATTCTCTTATAATATAAACAATGATCCCGCTCCAGCGTAATTGATTTTGCTGGAGCGGACTCACTTCGGCAAAAAACCCATTCTCTAAGGCAAGGTCAAATAAAATCCTGAACCCACATTGGGAAGAAGGAAACTCCGCAGAGGCACACCCGCCTTTTTGAGGAACTTGTCTGCAGAAGTGGACCTTCGGGTTATGGTCAAATCTTGCTTCTGCGAGCCATACCTCCGCAGAGGCGGACCCGCGGAAGTAGATGCATGGGTGCTAGGGCGAACACCAGACACCAACAGTATCCAAAACCAACCAACTCCCCATAGACCATCCGAAACACTCTCTGGACCTCCCGAATACGTACCAAATATGCATTCCTATAAGAAAACACATTCCAGACCTGCTCACTCACTTAGATTTCTCGAAAAAGGTCTCTAAGGCTAGGGTCTGACTAAAATCAACTCTTTAAGTTCTAATTCTATAATTTCACAAACAAACTCTCAAAATACACTTAACTACCTCGGGAATTGAACCAAAGGTTCGACTAAATCATAAACGTCATTCTGGAGCTAATGGAACCGACAAAACTATAAAAAATAGCATGTTTACCCAAAAGTCAAATATGAGTCAAACTCTCTATTCTCTTAACTTAGCATTTCTCAAACCTACCATAAAGGATCCAAAACCTACCCGATCACCCCAAGAACCCGTGCCACCCATCCTCCCAAGTCACAAGAAAGTAAATAAAGACTCGGGAAGGGTAATTTAGGGGTTTCAAGCAAAATAAGCAAAATGACTTTTCGAGTCGTTACAAGGAAAATCAGAATAGAGTGAGGTATTAACGCAATTACAAATTGAAATATTATGAGGGAAGGACCTAGATGTACATACAATGGATACAAATATAGAGAATGCAATCAAAGATGGGGACTTATCTCCAAAAATGGCAGAGAAGGGTATAGGCAGAGGCAAAAAGAAGCATCATCGAGATAATAATGTCCTTCCTAAGGGAGGGGTTCAAACAAGAAGCAATAGTAATAAATCAATGTGCCCATGATGAATGAAATCATTTGGAATATCAGATCAGTTAATAATGTGGAAGATTTTCCAAGATTAATCAAGATGAATAAAAATTTCAAGTTTGCTTTTATAGAATTGTTGGAGCCTTTTCAAGATGCAGTGCACATTGACAATTACAGTAAGAAGGTTAGGAATGAACACTTATTTAGCTAATACTCTAGGTAAGATTTGGTTATTTGTGGATGATATATTTGAGGTAACATTAGTTGAATATCATATTCAACACCTTACTGTAGAACTCATAAGCCCTGGGGTACAAAAGATGATTCTGATTACTGTGGCATATGCTAAGTATACTCAAGTGGAAAGGATGACATTGTGGTAAACTTTGGAAAATTTAAGGGATATTGTGACATGTCCATGGATGATAGGAGGGGATTTTAATGTCATAACATCAGAGGGGGGAAAGTATGGTGGATTACCTGTCAGAATTAATGAAATATATGATTTCACAGTCTTTTTATGAAACTGTGGAATGGATAGTTTGGGCTTCAAAGGTAGTAAACACACTTGGTGGAATGGTCAAAGTGCATAGGGAAAATATCTCACAAATGACATTCAACTAACTATTCTGTCACCGCCCAACTCACCCCCAACTACTCACCCCATCAAACCCCAACCACTCCTACCACCCTATGCACCACACCCCCTCCCCATACCTCACCACCCTTTTTATGAAAAAATTATATAAAAAAAAAATATTGTGTGGTTAAATTTGGTGTGGGTGGGTTGTGATTGGGGGATAAGAAATTTTTTCCATTTTTTATAAATCTTTTATAAAAATAAAATAAAATATATGAAATAGAAAATTGGGAGGGGTTGGGTTGAAAGGTGGTGTGGTGTGAGGTGGGGTTGGGGTGGGTGTGGTGGTGTGGGGTAGGGGTTGGTGAAGTTCTAGTGCGTTCGAGGTGGTGGTTGGGTGGGGGTGGGATTTGATTGGGTTGGTGGGGTTTTGTTGTTCTTGGGTGAGTATTTTCCGAAAAATATTTTCTACTAACCAATTGAATATGAGAAAATAAGTAAGAAATTCACTTATTTTCACTAAGTGTTAGGATAAATTTGGTTATCTTAAAAGTAAAAAATAAGTAAGTAATTTTTCCAAAGTTACCAATTTGGTAAACTATACGTTTTATTTATTAATTTCTTAATGGACGTGAAATGAACTAAACACACTTATTTTAGGACAAACGAAGTAATTAATACCTCCTTTGGCTTTAAGAAATTCATTTATTTTAGATCGGCTTAAGTCATCGACAACCCCTTAAACGTGTCTATAGAATTCACTTAGACACCTCAACTAGGACTTGTTCCAATTGAACACATGCATTATTCAAAAAGTGTATCTATTGAATATTTTTTGACAATCAAAAAAATAATAAGGAGAGTGTGATGCACTTGCCAATAACGTGGCAAAGTAGCGAATCAACTGAGCACACATGTCATTTTGGGTCTAAAATCTGAATTAAAATATTATGAGGAAAAAATGAAAAGAAATAACATTTTTAAGGAGAAAAAGAAAATAACAATCTAATTTCTAAACCCTGCCTCACACACTCACCCTTCTTCCCTCCTTATTCAATGCCGCTGTCAACCTGTCGCCGTCCACCTAAAGCCAAAAATTTATGTTCTTTTTTAGATATGATTCTGTTTTTCTTTTAAATCTAATGTAATTTATTTTGATAGAAGAGAGAGAGGGAGAGAGAAAGAGAGTGGTGTGGCAAAGGTGGTGGTGGTAGATCTCCATTTTTTCCGGCTATAAGGTGAAGAAAAAAATTATTTAAAAGAACTACACTAAAAAATGAATGATTTAAACGAAATCTGAAAAAAAAAAAAAAAAAGAAGAATGACTGACGGAGAGATAAAGAGAGGGGAATGGGGATGAGGAAGATGAATTGCGACGAGGAAGACGTGACGTGTCTTTCTCTTTTTAGTTTTTTTATTATTTAGATTAAAGATTTTTAGGTGTATAAGCTTGGAAAAAAAAGAAATTCATTTTTGACTTGTTTTACGTACTTAAGGAGATTGAAGAACACTTTATTTTGTCATGTCAGCAAAAGGTGTTCAATAGGTACACTTTTTTAATAAGGCAGTGTTTAATCGCTACAAGCCCAAGTTAAGATGTTTATGTGAATTTTGTGAACAAATTTAAGGGACCGTTGATGACTAAAGCCTTTTAGACTAAAGAAAAAGTGCTAGAAATTTTTTTTTTTTTTACTGGAGGGAGTAAAAGAGTAACATTTTAATTGATTTTATTATTCATCTTGCTCTCCCTATGAGAGTGTAAAAGACACTCTCTGGCTTACAAGGGGAAGCCTCGAAAGGCATATGAGTGCGCTTCTTGACTGATGCATTTCAGACGAGTTCAAGAGGGTAATAGGACCTTCGCATAATTAAAGGTTGTAATAGGCTAAAACAAATTACTTTGAGGGGGATTTTATATTAAAGAAATATGTTCTCTGTCTTTTCATTCATTATTGTGTATAATATATAGTAGTTCATGTTTATTTACAAAGCTACAAGTTATGCTACAAATTAGGTAACTAATTTGACTAATTACAATTACAATATTTACTAATCAAATATAAAAGATATACAATGACATGGAAATATTCTATCACATCCCCGCAATTAAAGCGGGAGGTTCTCGTACGCTGAGACTGACTCAGAAATCATCAAAGAGTATGCGCGGAAGTCATTTAGTAAATATGTTAGCAATTTAATACCGAGAGGAGACATGAAGGACACGAACTTGTCCACGAGCAACTTTCTCACGTACAAAATGAATATCCATTTCAATGTGTTTAGTGCGCTGATGTTGAACGGGATTGTCGGAAAGGTATATCGCACTTACATTGTTACAATAAACCAATGTAGCCTTGTGGATTGGGCAGTGAAGTTCCAACAGAAGGTTCCGTATCCAACAAGACTCGGAAACAACATTCGCTACTCCTCTATACTCGGCTTCGGCACTGGACCGAGACAAAGTAGGGTGTCTTTTAGAAGACCAAGAAAGCAAGTCCTCTCAGAGGAAAACACAGTAACTCGAAGTGGATCGTCTAGTGTCGGGACATCCACCCCAATCAACATCATTGTAGGAGGTGAGACCAGAGACTGAGGACTTGTACAGGTGCAAGACGAAGTGGAGAGTACCTTGGACATATAGGAAAATTCGTTTGAGAACATTCAAATGTTCATCCTTCGGGTTGTGCATATGTAAGCATATTTATTACACGACATATGATACATCTAGTCTCGTGAAAGTGAGATAATGTAATGCTCCTGCTAAACTGCGATAGTGAGTGGGGTCTACTTATGAAGAACCCGAAGAGGCACTAAGTTTGGATTTAAAGTCCACCGGTGTTGGGGCATGTATACAAAAAATCATGTCGGCTCGTTCAAGAATCTCTTCGGCATACTTTCTTTGACAAAGAAATATGTCACATGCATGTCTCGTAACGGTAATGCCAAAAAATAGCTTAGGGGGCCCAAATCCTTCATAGTAAATTCAGAAGCAAGGAGTGACATAATGGATTGATGAAGTGCATCAAAAGATGTAGTTAGTATGATATCATCAATATATAACAGAATGTATGCCATGTCATTACCCTTGAAATAGATGAAAAACGAATGATCCGATTTGTTATGTGAATAACTAATAAAGGATACAAACTCCACAAACCGTTGATACCATGCACAAGGAATTTGTTTCAATCCATAGGGTGATTTATGTAAATGACACACATAATCTGAATGAATCGAATCCTTGAATCACATAGACTGATGCATATAAACGATTTCATGAAGGTCCTCATGCAAGAAGACATTTTTTACGTCAAGTTGATGAATAGGCCATGATTTGGACAAAGGAATGCTGAGAATAGTCCGAATAGTTTCCGGTTTCACCACCGGGCTGAAAGTTTCATCACAATCCACACCAACCTGTTGAGACCAGCCATCACCTACAAGACGGGCCTTATGCCTCTAAAAATTCATCAGATTTATTTTTATATCGAAAAATTCACATAGAACGAATAACATTAACATTAGGAGGACGGGGCACTAGATACCATGTCTTATTTTCAATAAGAGTATTATATTTGTCTAACATACAAATTTCCAATTTGTATCGGACAAGACATTTTTTGGGTTGCGAGGAAGAGGTGAAGGTGCAACCGAAGTCGACAAATTGAATTATCGTTGGAGTTTGGAAATACAGTGCATAGCACGATTTTCCATGGTCCGTAGAGGTGTCGTGGGGGCTAGATTTGTGTGGTCTAGACGGGTTGTGGCTAGGCTGGCTGTGGGCTTTGAGGATGCTTCGTAGGGCAGGTTGCGGATGTGGGCCGAGGGAAGCCAGACGAGTTTGGATCGGGAAGGTGGGGCTATCTCACAGGCCGAGAAGAGGCAAGGGTGGGGCCGGGAAAATCAGTAGCTGGAGCAGGATCCGAGATAGTGACGGGTGGACTGTACTGTATTTCCGTGGCTGGGTTTATTGGCCCACCCGACATGAGATGGTGGGAATTGGGTCGGGCTTCGATAACGGTAGCGACTTATTTTGAATTTGATGAATTAAAAGAGGATTGATGCCATCATTTAAGAAGTCATAGGAATTCGGAGGAGGAGAATGCAACTTGGCAAAAGAGAATTGGGACTCATCTAATATGACATGCCTAGAGATGATTATTTTTTGGCTTGACAAATCGTAACAATTATAACCTCAATGATTAGACGGGTAACCAAGGAATACACACGGGTTGGAACGAGGTTGAAGTTTATTGATTTTGGTATAAGGATGAAGGGTGTAGCATAGACTCCCAAAAGTTTGTAGGTGCTTATAGGAAGGATCCCGAAGATAGAGAACTTGAGTAGGGGACTTGTGTTTGAGAGACTTGTTTGGGAGAATGTTCAAGAGATATGATTCCATTGATAGAGCGTGATTCCAAAAAGAGAGGGTGGAGGCGTGGACAAGGGGGTACGAACTAAGTTATTTATGGTTCTTATTTTTCGTTGGAATTTGCCATTTTGTGGTGGTGTGGGGGCAAGAAAATTGAAAAACAAGACCATTTTTGGCGCAAAAAAGTTTGAATTGTTTATTGTCGAATTCCCTCCCATTGAAAACATTTGATAGTCTTTTCAAATTGTGTCTTAATTAACACACTAAATGATGAAAATATAGAATAGACTTGAGACTTATTGCCAATAGGAAAAGTCTACATGAAATTAGAATAATCATCTAAGAACAAAATATAATATTGATTCCCAACCGTGCTTAAAATAGGAAAAGTCCATAAATCACTGTGTATGATATCAAATGGCATTAAAGTTCTAGAGGATGAAAAATTATATGACAACTTGCCATGTTTCCCAAAAACACAAGATTTACAAATAGGAGGGCAAGAAAAATGTTTGCAATCAATAATTCTAAGGGAGCGTAAAACAGAGTCTCCCGGATGTCCCAATCTATTATGCCATAGAACAGACGAAATCTGCAAAGGTTGATGGAGATGAGGCTAGATGGCCGATGGTGGTGGTGATAGGATAAAGATCCCCAGTGCTATCACATCTCATTATTCACATCCTTGTCTGAATGTCCTTCACTATTAAAACCAAAAGGATCAAATTCAAGAGAAATATTATTGTCAGTAGTGAAACGACGCACAAAGATCAAATTTTTGATAAGTTTTGGGGCGTGAAGGATATTTTTTAAAGTTAATAGGGGATGTGGAGGGGAGATAGATGATTGTCCATAACCCTCGAATGGAAATTCCTTGTCCACTACCAATAATAATATTACAGTTTAAATTGCTCATATTGAAATAAGACGAGAGAGTACCTTGAGATGTCGTCATATAAGATGTTGCACTGTTACCCATGTACTAATTATCATTCGAAAAGTTGAGAGACATCGTGTGCATTTCCTCCTCAATATCCGTTGGTGTGTAGGTTGATAAATGAGAAACATGTGCATTATATGCTTGTTGTGGCCGCACCTCGAGAATTCTGGGCTAGGGCTGGCGAGCCAGAGGTCGGGCCCAGGAGGACGTCGGATATGGGCACTGTGGAGTAGCCCACTATTGCTGGCCCTACGCTGCCCATGGTGGGTACGCAGCCCACAGTGGAGCTGATGCTGCCGCTGTGGGTGGTTGTTGGTCAGTGGTGGCTATCCCCTTCCGCCACTGTTGTTGCTGCCACCGCGGCTTCTACCAGAATTTTTTCCTTTATTGTTATTTTGGAGGTGTTGACCTCGTTTGACCAATTCAAGGTTCAAAATGAGGTTGCTTTGGATCGTTGGTGTGTCGTTGATGCGGACCATAACCTGAGCCCCTTTCATCGGCAGGTGAGCCGTCGGTGGTGAGGAGGGCTCTATCGGCGGTGCTAGCATTAGCCGCTGCTCGCTTGGCTTTTCGGGTTTCCTCAAGGATAAGCCTCAAACGGACCTCATTGAACAGAGGCAATGGAGTGCTTTGTTGGAGGATTGTAGCAACACCATCATAATTTTCATTCAAACCCGCAGTTAGTTGCATGACCAACCTTTGATTTGTAACTGGTGTACCGACGTTGGAGAGTTAGTCGGCAATCATTTTAAGTTCTTGACAATAGGCCGACACATTTAGAAAATCATCTTGTTGAATGTCCTTAAATTGATTTTCTATTTACAAGGCACGTTGAGTCTTGTTGTCATGAAAAATGTTCTCTAATCTCTCCCAAGTTTGTCGTGCAGTAGTGTCGATTTCGATGATGGTATGCAAGATATCGTTCGAGATTGTGTCGTAGATCCATTGTAGAACAACTGCACCTAATCGTGACCAAAGTTCTTCATCAAAAATATCATGTTGCTCCATGTTTTTGTCGGTTGGCTTAGATTTAGGAGGGATGATGTGATCGATGACTTTGTACACACGACAATGAATCTTAAACAATTTCGCCCAAGATGAATACTGAACTTTTTCCATCTCAAGAGTTAAGGGAATGAATTTTTTGATGTTGTTAACCGCAAGAGAGGGATGGAATTTAGTTTGTTCAGTCATTGAAGAGCGGAGAAAAGGGTTGGCGAGAAGAAGAAGAAGAAGAAGCTAGAGGAAGGTGGCGGGGGTAGAGGAAGATGGCGGGGGTAGAGGAGGCCGACTGCCGAGGGTTTAAGGTTAGGTTTTGTCTGATACCATAAAGGAATATTGTGTATAATATATAGTAGTACATGTTTATTGACAAAGCTACAAGTTAGGCTACAAACTAGGTAACTAATTTGACTAATTACAATTAAAATATTAACTAACTAAATATAAAAGATATGGCAATATTCTATCATATTTATCCTAAATTAATTTGAGATTACATAAATTTCATAAATATTAAATTCTGAATCTTGTTTGTAATTTGTCCTTGTGTAGGAAATGAGAATAGCAATTCAATACAAATGCTACAATTATTGTAATGGTATTTGTTTAAACAGTTCGAAAAGCAGCATGGATTAGCTCTCATTCCTTCCATTAATAGTCAAATTCTTTGAATTTTCCGTCACTATCCTTTTGCATCCCCTGGAATTTTGAACTAAAGTGTCAACACTCAATTATATAAATCACAAAACAGAAAGTATATATAAAATATACTGTGTGTTAATTATTTGGATAGCAATGTACTACTATGTGATATACTGTCCTCGTTCCATTCTACTTTTCTAGTATACTGATTTTTTTACTTATTCATTTTATTAAATTAAAACAATTTAATTGTTTTTGCATTTTTTTTATCTATTTTATTAAATAGTCATTTCTTAAACTTATTGTCAAATTTAGATTTTCAAAGTAAAGTTAATAAATGTAATGTATTAGGGATATTAATAGTCAAATTTAGAAGACATAAACGGAAGTTTAACATGTTTAACTAAAGGACAAGAAAAACAACTTGGGGAAAGGTTCCCTTTATTACATGAAATAAAATTGCGACTTTTAAGAAAATTAAAAACGGGAGCTCTGGGGAGTCCAAGTCTGTTGTGCCACGTGGATGGAGAGATCACGACAAGGGATGTGTGAGGGTTGATTCTCGCAGCAGAGGTGGATGAGAAAGGATAGAGATCCCCACACTATTGCATCTCGTAAGAGGTGTCTCGTGCATAGGTCCTTCACAGAAAAACCAAAGGGGTCAAACTCAAGAGATACACAATTATCAATAGCAAATTTCCTAACAGAGATTAAATTTTTGATGATATTGGGGGCATAAAGGACGTTACGGAGAGAGAAGGGAGGGTGAGGTTTCGGTACAATGTGGTTCCATACCCATGAATTGGAACGTGATTGCCATTGCCGAGCAAAATAGATTGAGGAGTGCGCAAATTAAAAATATGTGGAAGCTTACCGGAGTTGAGAGTGACGTGGGATGTGGTCCCTGTGTCCATGTACCAAGCGTCGTCGGGCTGCTGTATATTCATCGTGATGTAGGCCTGGGTCAATTCTGTCGGGGTTAGCAAATCAAACTGAGACTGCCCATTTTGGGCCTCCGTTAAGTGGACATACTGTGCGGGACCCGACTGTCGAGGGGCTGGACCCAGGCCTAAAAGACCAGCATGTTGCCAATGGGCCTCGACAGTTGGGTACATGCAAGGTGGTGTTGCCCAACCGCCGGGAAACTGCCATGGCATTGGACTGGTCCATTGGGCCGGGTATCGAGCTTGTTGTGGCTGATTCCCGAGGCCTTGACCCTGCCGCCTTTGCCTCTGCTACCACATCCACCACCATAACCTCGACCTCTGCCCCGCTGCTGCTGGTTGTCGGTGAGACCTGTGGGTGAGATGGTGGTCTCTAGAGCATGAACTACCAACGCCTTCTGATTGTGTTCCTCCTGTTTGGAACGTCTGGTTTCTTTCAAAAGTAATTGTGATCGGGCCTTGTTGAAGCTAGGTAGGGGATCGGCCTGTTGTATCATTGTTGCTAGGGTGTCGTATTCACCTTTCGGTAAACCATTAATCAGTTGCAACACCATCTTGGTTTCGAAAATTGGAGTGCCCACACTGGACAGTTGATCGGCAACCAACTTCAGTTTCTTGCAGTAGTCAGACATGTTTGCAAAGTTTTCAAGACGCGTGTTATTGAATTGTTTCTCAAGGTACACGACACGTGTGTGCTTGTTGTATTGAATAATTTCTTCCAACCGTATCCATAGCTCATGAGCCGAGGCTCCTATTTTCATGATCGTATGAAGCAAGTCCTTAGATATGGTGCCATAAATCCACTGCTTGACAATAGTGTCAAGACGACGCCTTGTCGTGTCGTCGACCTCGATAGAATGAGGGAAATAGTCATCAATTTGATCAAGCAGCACACGTAAGTACATGCATGAATGTGAAATAGTTCAACCCACGAGGAATATTGACTATCTTCTTGATCAAGAAGTAAGGGAATAAAGTTCTTGATATTAGTGACGGCGAATGCCGGATGGAAAGAGGGAGTGGAGGAGGACGTGGGAGGGTTGTGGATGATGACTGGGGATGAGGATGAGGTCGTGGGAGTAGCCATAGAAGTCATTACAACGGCTGAATTTTGGTGAGGAAGAAACTAGAAATCAGAAAATTAGGGTTAGGTTTTAGGGTTTGGATGTCGGCCGAGATAGGTTGGGGGCGAGAGAAAGAAAGAGAAATTAGGTGTTTTAGGGTTTGACTCTTGATACTATGTAAGAATGTATTAATCTCTCTTGAGAAGTCTTTCTTATTAATAAAAATATATATAGTGTGTACAATGTTGAATCCTAGTTGAATGAGAATCTATATTCACCATAATTATACATAAATATTAATTACAAAATATACGATGAATATTCACTATCAGAAAATAACATAAGAAAATCAAGAAATATATTGGCAAACTAGGCCTTAAAGAGAGATATCATCGTAAATTTCATCTTCGTTCTTCTTCAAAACTTCTCAAAATTAATCATACAATATAGGTAATATCTTTTTCGGCTTAACCATCCAACAAAATTAATTACTAACAATCATGAATTTATTAAGTCAATTCAAAATATTGTCCCATATGAAGTACAAACCCTTTGGGAATAAAATTCATTTATTCCTACTCATTTATTTTTTTTAATCAAAACAGAATAATGAAAAAAAAAACACCCTTTTAATAAGCCGCAACCATTGAGGCCAAAACAACAAACAAACCAAAGGAAACCTTCAATTTTCCAGCAGATGATTGTGGTGATGACTGAGCATCGGCTGGAGGAGAATCAGCTGTCGGAGAATCAGCATCCGGTGAACTCGCGGGAGAATCGCCGTCCTCAGAAGGAGAAGGGGCCTCGGTTTCTTCCTCGGAAGGAGACTCTGCTTCCTCTTCAGGGGACTTTGCTTCTTCTTTCTCTGCAGGTGGTGGGGCCGAAGCCGGTGAAATCACCTTTGGTGGTGGGGCCGAAACAGGTATAAGGGTCCCATCAAGTCCAGGTGTCACAATTGGTTGAGACAGAGAAAGAATTGAAATATTGTAAGGCTGGTTCATAACTGATTTGTCTAACTTGGAATCGCGTTGAGCCCCCTTTACCGCTGAGCCAAAAATAAAGCTGCCATCCTTAACAGTGACATTCAAGAAACCTTGGTCATATGCTGCTTTCCCAGATTGTTGGTACATTGTTGTCATTTTGGCTGTCTTGTCCTTCATCCTCTGGAGTTTCATTGGGTCATAGTAATCCAATACTACGTGTGTTGCCAAGATCCTCTTGAGAACATCCTCGGATTTCGAGGTGAGGTCACCAATTGCACCATTTGGGATTGCCAAGACGGTAATTGTACCCCTATTGTTAATTTCACTGGCTAGGCCGGATTTAGAAAGAAGCTCATTAAAGGTGCTGTAATCGGGATATTGGCTGAGGATTTTTGTAATATTAAAGGCCGAGGCAGAGGACGCGGCCAGGAGGAAGGAACAAAGGAGGGGAAGAATTGAGAGATTCAGCATTTTTGCTGGTGATTTTTTTTATATATTTTTGTTTTTTTTTCCCAGCAAAAATGAGATTTATTTACTCTTTTTTATCTTTTTGTTTCTTCCTTAAAGGAAACAACCAACTCTGACTTGTAGAAGTTGAACAAAATGGAGGTATATATAGTGGAGTTATGGAGGTGAAGGGATGTTGAGCTTGTGGATGGGAGTGAATGTTTCTTTTCCTTACAACTGCATGCACGTATGAATAGCACAGTTATAAAAATAACAAAACATAAAAGAGTCTTGTTTAGAACGAGATAATATCGGTTAAAATTTGGATAAGAAAATTCAATCTCATTGTCATAAAGGCTAAGAAAAATGTAAACATGTCCTATATATGAAGGATATAGTTTCTTGATCACAGACTAGGATTATCAACATATAATGTATATAAATTTTATTAAACCATAATAAATTTAACAATTATAATTAAATATTACATTTATAAATATTAGAGAACATCTTAATTTACGCGATATTATAAAAAAAATTGTTTGATGATGTACACGTGAAAGCTAGCAATAGTCATGGACAATGGTGATAGTCGATGGTGATACTTAGTGAGGTTATGGTTGGTGAAAGAAGCTGGCGATGGTGGTTGTGCAATAGTGATTGGTGATGGTTGTGCAACCATGTCCGACTGTGATTGTGTTGGAAATTTGTCTTTGGCGGGAGTTGCAACCGACCAACTTTAACGGCTTAAACACTAGTGTTACGTATGTTGGAGAATTCGGTTCTTCACACATGCATGATCTACTAAGTACGTAGATAACCGTAGGGCCAAGAATCGTCAAATTTCATTGAGAAATGAAAGAGATATTGATTCACGAAGTGAGGTGTTTGAAGCATGGAAAGTGTGGTGTTGTGTTCAATTCTCCCTCATCGGTAGAGGAAGAAAGAATTGTTGTGTATATAAGACTCGAAATTGGTTTGGGGTTTGGGACCCCAAGGGGTATCCCATGTGTTTAAAGGAGGGAGGACCTAGATGTGCTTCGGTTCAAGGAAAGACCACACGCACGCCGCCGCCGCCCGCCCGTCCAGTCACGGGTCATGGGCCATGGGCCGTGGGCCGTGGGCCGTCTGATATTATCTTTTTGGGCCAGAAAACTTTGCCAGAAGTACAGTTTGATCCCAGAAGTTTCAGATGTACAGTTTGGTCCCTGAAGTTTCAAGATGTACAGTTTGGTCCCTGAAGTTTTTAGAAAGTCAGAATTTCGACGGTCAGAACAGAAACGCCAAGCACTCAATTCAGCCATTTATTTTAGCTGAATTACTCCTCCTATAATGGCCAAATCCGTTGGTCTTTTCACCATTTACTTTGGTGACTTTACTACCTCCATAATGGCCATTATTTGGCCAATAATGGCTGTTATGGAGGCAGTTAAACAGCCCTCCCTCACCTATATAAACACCCCTTACACCATTGTTGAGGTGCACAGAAAATATACTTGCAATATACACGAAAATACACAAGCAAAACAGTTTCTTCCTACACCTTCCTTGCATCATTTCTTGCTCAATATTCTTCAAGGTAGCTCTTGAGTTTTCTTTTCTCAAGTGTTCCATTGCTGTTTTATCTTGGGAGACGAATTGTCCAGGACGTATAAAGGATACATACGGGGCAATATTGTCTTAAGGACAGAGTGCCACACTCGACTCAGCAAGCAAACAAAAACAGTTTTTCAGTTTTTCTTGTTCATCTTTGTAATTTTTAAATTTCTAGTTGAATTGTAATTTCAATTCTTACATTAGCAGTTACTTGTAATTCCCGTTTCCTGCAATCCTTTGTAATATCCAACAACTTAAGACAATATTTGTTTACTACAACTGCTATAACATGGCTGGAAATACAACCGATGTTGTTGCTGCTTGCGTCGCCTCTCGAGGCAACGTTGTCGCTTTCCCCACCGTCGCTGCGCTCAAGGCAAGAATAACGCCGCCGCCTTTCGCGCCGCCGCTGCTTTCGCCATCGTTCAAGGCAAGAACACCGCCGCCTTCCGCCCGGAGCTCCACCCTCTTCTTCACACCATCATGATCGCCCGAAGAATTCATGGGATCGAATTCAAAAGATGGCGAGCAAAAGATGCTTTGTTTTACTTAATGAGTTATGGGCATGGCCCGGTTCCTTACGGAAGATCCTCCACAAGCTGGAGATGAAATGGACTCTTCGCCTAATGAAACGGGTGAAGGGGCCTTGGTATCCATGTCATTAATGGCATGAAGATGGTTCGTGATGCATGGAATCATAGCGATTTCATGTGCAAGAATTATATATCGAATCGCTTAGCATGACCTCTCTACACGGTCTATTGCACCGTTGGCACCGCCAAAGAGCGTGGGAAAATCGCAAAAGAAGTACAACGCACAAGATACGGGTACTAAGAAGTTCATCGTTGGGAAATTTCTAAAATTCCAAATGGTGGACAAAGAAGATGCTGATGTCCCAAGTCCAGGAATTCCAAATGATTTTACATCACCTGGATTTGGAAGGACTAAAGCCAAACGAGCAGTTTTTGGTTGCATCGCTAATTGAAAAGTTACCTCCTTCATGGAATGAGTTTATGAGTTACTTGAAACTCAAGACAAAGGAGATGACCTTTGAAGAGCTTGTTATCAAACTGAAAATCCAGGAAGATAATAAGAAGACCTTGCCAAAGGGTAGACAACATGCTGAGGCAAAGGCGAATCTGGCTGAGGAAAAAGGGAACTCAAGCAAGAAGCGAAAGTTCCAGAAAGACGGAAAAGCCCCTGCAGCAGAGATGTTCAGAGGTAATTGTCATCACTGTGGAAAACCTGGTCATAGGATCAAGGAATGCCGCAAGCTCAAGACTGAGCAACAGCAGAAAGCCAAGTCAAAAGGCAAGGCTCAAGCAAACGTCGTCAAGGACACGCTCCGGATGACATGATCGAGGAATTTCTCTGCAGTGGTGCTAGAAGCCAACTTGGTGGAGAATCCGATGCGGTGGTGGGTGGACACAGTGCTACTAGCACATCTGTTCCAACAAAGATGCCTTCTCCACGTACACATCGCCGACAAGAAGGCTGTTCATGGGCAACAATGCTTCTTTCGACGTGATGGGGGTTGGAAAGGTGGTCCTGAAGATGACTTCCGGCAAGGAACTTACTCGAAGGAAGTGATGCACGTCCCGAGATTAGAAGAAATTTAATTTCGGACCTTTATTGGTTAATGTTTGGTTTTAGGCTAGTATTTGAATCCAATAAGTTTGTACTCACTAAAAATGGCACATTTGTAGGGAGGGGCTTCGTCTGTGAAGGCCTCTTCAAAGTGAATGTCATGTCTGTATTGCGTCAAGAAAATAAAGTTGAACCTTCTTCTTATTTTCTTGAGTCTTCTAATTTATGGCATCATAGATTAGGACACGTAAACTACAAGTCTATTCAAAGGCTGGTAAAGATGGAGTTGTTGCCTTCTATCGACGTAAACCCTCAACATAAGTGTGAGGTGTGCGTAGAGGCAAAACTCACCAAGCTTCCTTTTCGATCCGTCGAAAGGAATACCGCTCCTCTAGAACTTATTCACACAGATATATGTGATTTGAAGTTTGCATAAACTAGAGGGGGGAACAAGTACTTTGTGACATTTATAGATGATAGCACAAGGTATTGTTACCTTTACTTGTTGAAAAGTAAGGATGCAGCCTTTGAAGCGTTCCGACGTTACAAAGCAGAAGTTGAGAATCAACTTAGCCTACGGATTAAATCCATTCGTAGCGATAGAGGGGGAGAATATGTAGCGCCTTTTGAGGAATACTGTGCCCAAAAAGGCATTATTCATCAAACGACGGCTTCATACTCACCTCAATCAAACGGTGTGGCGGAACGTAAGAACCGCACATTAAAGGAAATGATGAATGCCTTGCTTATCAATTCCGGTCTTCCCCAAAATATGTGGGGAGAAGCCGTCCTTACCGCTAATACGATTCTTAACAGAGTCCCACATAAGGGTAAGGACAAAACTCCATATGAATCATGGAAGGGAAAGAAATCCACCTACAAATATTTTAAGGTGTGGGGTTGTCTGGCAAAGGTTGAAGTACCCGAGCCAAAGCAGGTCAAGATTGGGCCTAAGACTGTAGATTGCATATTCATCGGATATGCAAATAACAGTAGTGATTATCGCTTCCTAGTGCATAAGTCAGATATTTCAGATATCCACCAGGGTACAATAATGGAATCAAGGAATGCTCTATTCTTTGAAAGTACCTTTCCTAGAAAGGAGAAAGACATAACCTCTCGCAAACGAAGTTATGCACAAAGCTCTCAAGAACCGGGAGTCCTTGACTGCCCGGATCCGAATGGTTCGATCTAGCGAATCTCGAGGTGGTGAACATCCGAATCTAGTGTTCCGCATTCTCGAACTTGGAGACTCCAGAGATGGATCTAAGGCGAAGTAAGAGGGCCAGGAAGGATAAATCCTTCGGTCCTGACTTTGTAGCTTATATGGTTAATGATGAACCAAGGACAATTGCTCAGGCATTGTCAACTCCAGAAGCACCGCTCTGGAAAGAAGCTATTGAGAGTGAAATAGGCTCCATTCTGCATAACCATACGTGGGAGTTGGTTGATCTTCCTCCGGGAAATAAACCGTTGGGGTGTAAGTGGATACTCAAACGGAAATATAAGGCAGATGGGTCTATAGACAAGTACAAGGCCAGGTTGGTAGTCAAGGGCTATCGGCAGACAGAAGGCTTTGACTACTTTGATACCTACTCCCCGGTATCCCGGATGACATCCATACGGGTATTTATTGCGATCGCAGCTTTGCGTGACCTTGAGATACACCAGATGGATGTTAAGACAGCCTTCCTAAACGGTGATTTGGAAGAAGAAACTTATATGGACCAACCCGAGGGGTATGTGGTTCAAGGGCAAGAGAAGAAAGTCCGTAGACTTGTCAAATCTCTCGTACGGCCGAAACAAGCCCCGAAACAATGGCACAAAAAATTTGATAGTACTCTACTATCGAAAGGGTTCGCCATTAATGAGTGTGATAAATGTGTTTACACGAAAGGTAACTCGACTCATTTGTCATGATATGCCTCGTATGTAGACGACATGTTAATCACGGGAAGCGACCCTAGGGTAATCCTAGAGACTAAGAACATGTTGAAACAATGCTTCGACATGAAGGATATGGGTATCGCAGATTTCATCTTAGGGATTAAAATCTCTAAGACGTCCGACGGTCGGTGGTCTTATCTCGGTCTCACTACATCGAGGATGTTCGAGAAAGTTCGAGATGTTAGACAGTTCACCGATAAAGTCACCAACGGATACAAATCAAAAGCTTGATAAAAATCTTGGTGCACCTGTATACCGGGAGCGATATGCACAAGTGATCGGTAGTTTGATGTATATAACAAACCGCACCCGACCCGATATTACTTACGCAATCAATAAGTTGGCTAGGTTCACCCGTAATCCAAGTGATAATCACGGAAGGCGTTGAATCGTGTATTACAATACTTGAAATACACGTTAAATTACGGTTACACTATTCGAGATATCCAAATTTGTACTAGAGGGGTACAAGTGATGCAAACCGGATATCCGATATAGAGAACACCAAGTCCACCGGTGGGTATGTATTTACAATTGGTGGTGGGGCCGTGTCTTGGAAATCCTCTAAGCAAACTTGCATCGCCCGATCCACAATGGAATCGGAGTTTATCGCTTTAGACAAAGCGGGGAGAAGAAGCCGAGTGGCTTCATGACTTCTTAGAGGATGTTCCGTGTTAGAACAAACCCGTACCTTCGGTAATGATCCACGCTGCGACAGTCAGTCAGCTCTAGGAAGGGCACGGAATGCTATGTACAACGGCAAGTCTCGTCATATTCGACGGAGGCATAAGACCGTTAGGAAACTGATGACCACGGGTATAATATCCATTGATTACATTAAATCAAAGGATAATATAGCAGACCCATTGACAAAGGGCTTACCCAAAGATCAGATGACTTGCCTGTCTAGGGGAATGGGCTTAAAACCCAAAATATAAGGACTAATACAGCGGTAACCCAACCTTACTAACTGGAGATTCCAGTAATTTGGTTCATTGGGAAAACTAAGTTATAAAGGTTCAGTTGATCGCTTCGGTGGAAGTATGAGCACTTCGGATAGTGATTTCTGAAAAGAAACACCAAATCCAAAGCCGTTCCCGCGATAGACTTTAAGTGCTATCTGCAGTGTGGGTAAAGGTTAAGTTTTCAAAACCCGTAATGCTCCTCAACCAATTGAGGTTAGGTTTTGGGAAACTTTTAATGGTTCCTAACACTTGTGAAGTGGGGTATAGCAGGTACCTTGTAGGAGACCACCTATTTAAGTGCGAGGACAGGCCGCCTCAAAATGAATGCACTTAAGAATCCAAGACGTTGTCCATGGCCAAAACGGACAAAACATTACGAAGAAGAGAGTAAGGGAATTTGTTGTGTTGGTACCATTGACTTGGCTTACACTAAACACTGACGGTTCAAGACATCACGTTCACCGCGCAGTAAGTAAGTCCGATGGTATTCAACTATGGAAGGTTCAAAGCTGATGCTACCTCTCCTTATGCAACATCGGTCCGCTGAAATATTGCTGGAAATGGAAAAGGCACCATGTGAGTGCGCCAAAATCTCTTTCAAGAGGGGATTGTTGGAAATTTGCCTTTGGCGGGAGTTGCAACCGACCAACTTTAACGGCTTAAACACTAGTGTTACGTATGTTGGAGAATTCGGTTCTTCACACATGCATGATCTACTAGGTACGTAGATAACCGTAGGGCCAAGAATCGTCAAATTTCATTGAGAAATGAAAGAGATATTGGTTCACGAAGTGAGGTGTTTGAAGCATGGAAAGTGTGGTGTTGTGTTCAATTCTCCCTCATCGGTAGAGGAAGAAAGAATTGTTGTGTATATAAGACTCGAAATTGGTTTGGGGTTTGGGACCCCAAGGGGTATCCCATGTGTTTAAAGGAGGGAGGACCTAGATGTGCTTCGGTTCAAGGAAAGACCACACGCGCGCCGCCGCCGCCCGCCCGTCTGGTCCGATTCCGGTTCCGGGTTCACGGGTCACGGTCACGGGTCGGGGTCGTGGGTCGGTCGTGTGGGCCTCCCGATATTATCTTTTTGGGCCGAAAACTTTACCAAAAGTACGGTTTGATCCCCGAAGTTTCGAAGTACGGTTTGGACCGAGAATTCTTTCGGATGTACGATTTGGTCCCCGAAGTTTTTAGAAAGTCGAATTTCGACGGTCGTAACGTAAACGCAAGCACTCAATTCAGCCATTTATTTTGGCTGAATTACTCCTCCTATAATGGCCAAATCCATTGGTCTTTTCACCATTTACTTTGGTGACTTTACTACCTCCATAATGGCCATTATTTGGCCAATAATGGCTGTTATGGAGGAAAGTTAAACAGCCCTCCCTCACCTATATAAACACCCCTTACACCATTGTTGAGGTGCACGTAAAATATACTTGCAATATACACGAAAATACACAAGCAAAATAGTTTCTTCCTACACCTTCCTTGCATCATTTCTTGCTCAATATTCTTCAAGGTAGCTCTTGAGTTTCCTTTGCTCAAGTGTTCCATTGCTTGTTTTATCTTGGGAGATGATTGTTCAGGACGTATAAAGGATACATACGGGGCAATATTGTCTTAAGGACAGAGTGCCACACTCGATTCAGCAAGCAAACAAAAACAGTTTTTCAGTTTTTCTTGTTCATCTTTGTAATTTTCAGATTTCTAGTTGAATTATAATTTCAATTATTACATTAGCAGTTACTTGTAATTCCCGTTTCCTACAATTCTTTGTAATATCCAACAAATTGTTGGGTTAATTTCTTGAATAGTCGCTTATTTTTCACTTCATTGCACCAAAGTTACTATGTTAACTATTTTTTTTTCAAAGAAAAAGTCATTAAACTTTACTAAGTATTATGAAAGTTCTGAAACTATTTTTTGTAACAAAAAGATCATTCCACTTTGGCTTAGTACCACAAAGAGTCGGTAGAAGAAAACAAATAAGACATTTTCTGTGATGCTTATACAAAGTTGAGTGATATTTTGGTTACAAAAAATAACTTAATGACTTCTCTGATATGTAGGATAAGTTGAACTCTATCTAACTGTTAAATATCACGGTATATATCCGTGATATACACTTTCCATACAAAGTGTATATCACGGGTTATTGGACGAATTTAGGACAATATTTAGTGTGAATATTTGTATTGTACACTTACCTTAATTATAGGAGTCTTGTACTAATAGAATAGGGTTTTGGGTTTAGAATAAGAATAGGTTTTCTATAATGGTAAATTGTAAATTGTATATATACTCTATCATTAATGAAAATAATCAAGGGATTATTTCTTTCATGGTATTAGAAGTCTAGGTTAAATTTTCCTTTCCCAAAATCCTAAGCTTTTCGTGCACCATACCCGGTTTCCGAAACCCCACCTCGGGTTCCGTACCCACTTTCTTTCTCAAATTTTCTTCCTCAATCTCTTCATCACGTTATTCGTTGCTATCATGGCTAAGAACACGTTTCACCTTGCCCTTACAGTTTCTAACATCAAGAATCATATCCCTCTTATTCTTGAAATAGAAAACATCCAATATGCGATGTGGACCGAACTTTTCAAAATTCACGCACGTTCACATCAAGTCATCCATCACATAATCCCGCGACTCCTGAGGATACGGAGGTCCCTAAACGCGAGGATGATCCTAAGTTGTGGACGACTCTTGATGCCACCGTCCTTCAGTGGATTTACTCTACTATCTCTACCGACCTGTTGCAGACGATTATTGAGCCTCACGCTACATCAATGGCTGCTTGGGATAGACTGCGTGACATATTCCAAGATAATCAAAATTTTAGAGTTGTTATTCTTGAGCAGGAATTTTCCCACATCAACATGGAAAATTTCCCGAACGTTTCAGCATATTGCAAAAGGTTGAAAAAATTGGCGGACCAACTCCTCAACATTGGTGCGCCTGATAGCCACGATCGTCTTGTTCTCCAGATAGTTGCTGGCCTCTCCGAGGCCTATAGTGGAGTTGGAACTCTCCTTCGTCAAAGTATTCATCTCCCGAAGTTCTATCAAGCACGCTCCATGCTTACTTTGGAAGAAGCCGATTTGGATTAAAAGGCGGCTACGAGTGCTAGTCCCGTGGTCATGATGACATCCTCCACGAATTCTCCGGGGTTTGTTGATAATTTGGGCTAAAACCGGCCTCACGGAAATGGCAATAATACTCGGAAAAATAATGGCAAAAACTGCGGGGGCAAACGTTGCAATTCCGGTGGATAATATATCGGCAGTGGGCCCCATCCAGTCAGCAGTGGGCCACCTCCCCACTGGTCCCAGCAGTGGGACCCATGGCAGTGGGGGTAGGGCAGTGGGTCGTGGCCCAACAACCTTTATTTTCCAGGTCCTTCATCCAGTGGGCAGTGGGTTGGACAGCCGCAGTTCAGGCCCCTCAATCCAGATTTAGCGCTGGGCCGGGGCAGCAGGGCAGACTGCTGGGCCTCGGCCCACATAGGTATTCTCAGCAGTGAGCCCCAAACTAGCTAACATAGTAACTAGCCTACCTCCTAAGAACCATGATTGCCCATCGATCCAAGCTCTCACCAAAATGGCATGCTTGTAGTCAGTTTTAAGGCCAAGAATTATACTATGGTGTCATGGCGGAGGAATGAAAACTCACTACCATCGGAAAATTTATGAGAACACATCCAAAAATTAAAGTAATCAGGGCTACTTTCTTGATACAGTTAAAATAGGTTTTATGACTAACATAATATTTATTGATTTCAGTAGTAAAAGGATCACACAATTGAGATTGAAGGTCTCCAAATGTGGCTCCAAATGTAGTCTATTGGACTTTAATCCCAATGATCAGGACTCACGTTTGGCCCCGTATGGGTGTTATTGCCAGAATTGCCATTTCATTGCCACACGTGATACTGTTGGAAATTTACTAAATGTGAAATTAAGTATATCCCATTAATTTATGACTCGAACAATTGGGCCCGCATCGTCGGAAACGTCGTTTCCACACAAGTGCACACTTAGTGTCAAGTATCGCAAATTTCATTAGTGAAAGAGATATTTGTACGTATGTAATACGTTTGAGACATAGAATTATGGACGGTTATTGGCCAAATGACAAAGTATTCCACGTTGGTAAAGGAAGGAAGAAGTGTAAGGTAAACCGAGTCGGAAATCGCCGCGGAGCCGTGAAGGGCCGCGGCGCCACAACCGTCGGAGCCGCGGCGCCTCCCAGGCAGCGCCGCGACGCTAAATGGTTGGGCAGTCACTGGAGCGGCGGCACTTTGGAGGCAGAATGCTGCGACGGGAAGTTGGAAAAATCTGACGTTTGGGCTGGTTTTGGAGCATTAATTCTCCATTACTTGCCACATGAATTCAGTCATTATTTGGCTGAATGTAACCCCTCAATCAAGTGCTATTACATGTCTATTGAAGGCCATTAGTTGTCTAGTTGAGGGGTCTTCTCCTTACACTATAAATTGAGGCCTTTGGCTCAATTGAAACACACTACACTTAGAAAATTCTCCAGATTTTCTGATTTCATATTCTTCCTCTCTAGCAAAGTCACTATACTCAAAGTTCTTCAAGAGTAACACTTGAGTTCCTTTGCTCACTTGTTAAAGTTGTCGTTGTATCTTGGGAGACTATTGCTCAACACCGTAAAAGGAGATATACGGGGCAATCTTGTCTTAAAGACAGAGTGCCATCACTCGACTCAGCAAATCACACAAGCAGTTTGTAAAGTTTTGATTTCCAGTTCTATTGTAATAGTTTGTTTATCCTCTCTACTCTTGTAATATTTACTTACTTCCCATTTTCTACAATAATTGTATCCCAACAGATACTATGCTAGATAAATTTGGGTCTTGTTGGTACCCTCTGTCTATGAATACTGCTACTAATTGTAAAACCCAACCTAGTATATATGGCAAAGGTTAGGGTCGAGATTGATCTCACCAAATTTTAACTAACTAGCAATAGAGTCTTTCAGAACAAGAGAAGACATGATATGTAGCTATCACCAGGCTGGTAATCCAGGAGGTTGTGTTTAGAGCTAGCTTGAAGCCGAAATTGGCAGTTTTATTCAAATGTTTAATTATTATCCGTGCTAAGATTCTGAATATGTAGTAATGTGAGGAAGATATGGGTGGCAAAATCGGCCTAGGAAAGCATGACACACTCAATTCATCCAAGTTTGGGTTGATTATTGACCCGCGCAACTATGAACTCAACTCATTTCAACCAACCTATTTCAGCCAATAAGAAGTTGGGCTGATATGCAGCCCAAATTGAACAATGAGAAATCTTGTCAAAATAAAGATAAATAGTCATAATAAAGAAAGAAATTAGTTTTATTAGGTACTAAAAATTATAAAATTAATAAAGAAATTAAAATTTAATAAGAATTGGGTGGGTTGAGTTATAACCCATTTTTAGTTTGTTTTAGCTCAATCCATTTCCGGTCAAACCCACCCATTTGACACCCCTAGAGGAATACATGGGGGGGACCAATTCTAGGGCTGCATGCCCAGATTAGTACTAATATTTTGTACTCTTTTTATTCGCATTGAGCTGTAATTTCCCCGTTGATGGTAAAAGTTAACCTTAAGTATATATATAAAAAAGATAAATAATGGCATTAGTAGCTCATTATAGCATAAAACTATATTAAACTAATGTAAAAACTTGTCTTTCTTACTGAAAATTTAGAAGAAGAGATTCATATGGATTAACTAGAGAGTTTCTTTTTTTAGCTAAACAGAAAAAAACACATGATGTATCAGTTTAAGAAATCAACATAAATAAGTTTCTTGACAATGATGAGTTCATTGAAACTATTGTCACGAATTTTTCAAAAATACCAATGATAGTTGTATGTATCTAAAGGTCGATATATGGAGGTAATTAGTTTATCATGTTTGTTTTGTGTGTTAGTGATATCTTGCGTTCAACTAACATTGATTTGTTACAATATTAAACCAATCAATTTAGAGAACAACGAAATAAGTAAAACGAAATTCCTAGTGCTAGAGGAGAATGTTTGTCCAATATAACATAGGAGATTATAGAAATATATTGGCAAACTACACACAAGAGATTATCCTAAACATCATCTTCGTTCTCCCTCAAATGATTTCAAAATCAATCATAGAACATAGGTAATAATAGTATGTGAGTGCTATACTTCTAGAATCCATCAATTTGTGGATTTTAAATGATTAATATTGTCTTGAACTATTTGAAATGAGATAACATTAGCTTGTATTCCTTTTTTGGCCCCAAAAGTGCCCTCATTATTAGAGGAGAGGATAATTTAAAGCGATTTGACTAACAACAAAGATATTTTTGGACTAAAAAACAAAATGAATTATAAAATTATCCCATTTTGATTAGTTCAATGGTAAAATTGCGCCCCTTTCTCTTTAAAAAATTAATTTGCCAAAAGAGATTGTAAGGTATACTTCAAAATCAAGAAGAGAATTAATAGTTCAAATAACTAGTCAAATTTCCTTATTTTTTTACCGTACAAGTAAAATATGTTCCATCTAATTACATAACTAACGTGGACATCTTACCCTACAAATAGAGGTTAATTAAAATCAAAGTACTTCAGTCCATGGACTCAAATTATATCCAGTATTTCTCATTCTATTTTTAAAAAAAAAACCGTAAATGACTGATTCTCATGCATGCAATTGTAAGGGATAGAGACATTCACCCCAATTCACACACTCAAGAACCTTTCACCTCCACAACTCCACTATATATAACCCTCAATCTTCTTCTATTTTTCACAAGTCGGAGTTGGTTTTTCTATCTAGGAAGAAACATAATAAAAAACAAAAATAAATCTCATTTTTGCTGGTAAAAAATCCAAAAAATATACATATTACAGTAATTTCAATGACCTCCTTTCTAAAACTGTCTTAGCTAGTGAAATTAACTCGAGGGCAACAATAACTACAAACTCAGTGTAATATCATAATAGTGTCTGAAAATTTTCATAAGACGAAATAATGTTAAAATAATTTCATGCATTTCAAATAGTTTAAGTTTAATTTACATTGAATTGAATGAAATGACTTTATTCACTCTTTATAAGAAATAATCAACTCTATAAAATATTATAAGAGACTTAATTTTTTAAAAATTATCAATATCGTCATCAAATTCCCCCCCCCCCCCCCCCATATTACATATTTATTATGAAATGCAAGTATTTATCTAAACAATATCAATCACATTCTAAAAAAATAAGTATAAATTTAATACCTTTTTAATAACAATTATTACTAATTTTATATGAGTACAATAATAAATACTAACAGTAAAAAGTTGGGGCCCTCAATTAGAGGAGGCCTAAAGCAATTGCTTTAATTGCTTTAGGCGCTTCACCCTTGAGCCGGCGTTGTATCCTACATCCTCCCGCGTTTGACACACAATATTCACCTCGTTGTTCAATAAATATGAAAATCATTGCACAGAGGTAAAAATAAAATCTCTTTACATTAATCACATATTCATTATTATCAATGATTTCTAAAACATATGGTGCATTGTTAAAGAAAGTATTAAATGGGAATTTAAGGACTTAATATTTAACGAGGTACACCATTTAGCATTTCTAGAGCTTGGGACCAGCAGATAATATTAAATCAATTCTAGAAAGGGTGTTTCTATTTGTCACAACCACATTTGTCACACCTTGGCACAACTCGATTAAAAAGTCCGTTGTACCCTTAATGAAGAATTGTCTCCAAACCATCTTATTTCCCTCCAAAATATTTCCCTTCAAGACTAACACATAATTACACTTCGGCGAGCTCATCTTTTTCGTTTTTCCAACACCTAAAGCAGATGGTTAATCTTGTTTCTATACATTCATACTTCATACTTTATACATACACCTACAAATTAACTTCAATTTTATACGGTCTATTAATTAACTCCAATTTTATACCATTTAAACAATAGAAAAAGCCCTAATTACATACAACAGTTGCCTATTATTCTTGTCTCTTCTTCGTTTGACGAAATCACAAATATAAAATGGACCTAAACAATGAAAATTTGGATAATGAATTAAGGGAAACCTTGAATAATGTTTTAGAGATTGAAGAGAATGATAGTTTGCTCGCTAATGATGGTGGTTGAGAAGGTGAAGATTCAGACGGGAGTTGCATTGGTGGTCTAGACTCATATTTGGATAGCAAGGATGAAGAGTTCAACTTGATGTGTCTAGAGGAAGAGGTAAATATGCCTAATCAATAGGAGGAAGATGAAGAGCATTCTATGCCGGATCAAGATGAATATGAGGATCATGTGACAGATGAAGATGAAGATGGAGAAGGAATGGATGAGGAGACATTTACTTATCAAGAATTTTTACAAGGTCCTATTGAAGAGATGACATTCATAAGTAAAGATTCAATGTTTGCATTTTACAGAGAGCATTCCAGATTAAAAGGGTTTGGTGTGGTGAAACAAACATCAATAAAAATGTAGTGATACAATTAATTATGTTGTGTTTTCTTGTGATAAGGTAAGGAAAGGAAAACAAAAGAAACAGAGCAAAAGGGTTGACTGTAAAGTTCAAATTAATGTTGTTTTGTTGCATGATGGATCATGGCGTGTTACTAAGGTTGTTGGAGAGCATAATCATGTGTTGGATGCCACACTCTCACTCTTTATTCCCTCACACAGGAAAGTGAGCAATAGTTTGAAGAGGCATCTTGTAGCTCACGACATTGCAGGCTTAAGACCTTCAAAGAGCATAAGACTCTTGGAAGTTCAAGATGGTGATCTTGAAAATCTGAGATGTTCCCCCAAGGACTGCAGAAATTACATTCTGCAGCAAATGAGGTTGAGAACCTTGTCCACCGATGGAAAAGCAATAAACATATTTCTTTCTTGAGATGCAGATTAAGAATAGGGAATTTTTCTATGCAGTAGACCCTGATAATTCTGGCAAGCTCCGTAACTGTGTATGGGTTCATACACATTGTAAGTATGCATATTGTGAGTTTTGTGATGTGATATGTTTTGATACGACCTACATTATGAATCAATGGCGCATTCCATTTGCTTCATTTATTGGTGTGAATCAGCACCGTTAGTCCATACTTCTGGGATGTGCTTTGATTACTAGCGAGGATGCTAAAACTTACAAATATGTATTCTCTACTTGGCTTAGAGGCATGAATATTGTACCTCTAACAACTATCTTGACATATCAATGCGAAAGCATTGAGGCGGCTATTAGAGAAGTGATGCCATACACAATTCACAAGTATTGTATTTGGCACATTTTCACAAAGTTGTCGAGTTCATGATCATAAAATTGCCAGGATTGAATTTAAATTCGTAGTCCTTGAATTTAAATCTGTAGTCCTTGATAGCAGTACTATTGAGGAATTTGTTATAAAATGGGAGGTATTGAAAAATATGGCTTAGAAAATAGAAGATGGTTCTCTAATTTGTTTTTGGAAAAGGAGAAATGGGTTCTTGTATACCTAAAGCACTACTTTTGGGCTGGTATGCTGTCCACACAAAAGTGTGAGGGTATGCATGCTTTCTTTGAATGTTATATCAGTGGTTCTAGCATGTTGAAGCAGTTTGTTGAGCAATACGAGATTGCCTTGAGAGCCAAGTATGATAAAGAGTTAGAAGCTGAATTTAGGTCTATATATACAGAAGCAAGAGTTTTCTCTGGATTCGAGTGGGAGGAACAACTACAAACTCATTACACTCGTACAATATATGATCTTTTCATGGTGTAGGTACACAGGTTATTTCACTGTGAGTTGAGCATTCATCAAGATATTGTAGTAATGAATGGGGTGGAGAAGTACAACATTATAAATTTTTCAATTAGAAATAATTTCTATAGGAATCAATTTGTGTATGTGGTGGAATACAGATCAAGCGGCCTATATTTGGAATGTAATTGCAAAAATTTTAAATTTGTGGGCACGGTGTGCTGCCATATACTAAACGTTATGACACACACGAGGATACAACGACTCCCCGATATGTATGCAATGAGAAGGTGGAGAAGAGATACCATTCGTCTCCACCTAAAGAAATTATTTCCTAGAGGTTATCCCACTATGACAGATTAGTTCAAAAAGTTAATGTGTTGAAGAAATAGTTTGACATGGTATGTGATGTTGCATTGGAAAATGATGTGAAAATTCAATACTTTAAAAATGTAATGAAATCCAGATTGACTGCATACTTAAATTGGGAGGATGATATGATTGTGTCAGACGTTGGTGGTGATGGATCAGATAATGATGATTTAACATATATAAGAAATCCAAGAGAGATCCGTTCACATGGAAGGCCAGCAAGTAACAGACATAGAAGTGGACGTGAAAGCATATTTAGGCGAGGGGGTAGACGGGGATTTAGCGCTAAAACTGGATGTGATAATAATGGTGGTACAAGTACAACAAGACGTGCATGAGAGAGTGCAAGAATTAGACCTAATGCTAAATAATGCCAATGCAAATGATAATAATAGTGGTAGAAGTACAACAAGATGTGCACGAGAGAGTGCAAGAACTGAACCTGATGCCAATGGAGATAATGCCAACGAAAATAATGCTAATGGAGGTGATGCCAATGCAGGTGATAATAATGGTGCCAAATATAATTATCATTCTAGAAAATATGTATATAAAAAATATAATTTTGCGAAAAGATCATGATTCACGTGCACCATAAAATGGACTGTAAATCTTCTATGAATTTGTTCTGCACCTATGCTATTTTACACTACAGGGAAGAGGGGAGGGGGAAGGTTAATGGAAAATATCAAGTTATCATGTAACGACTCATTTGGTCGTTTAGGCATTTTACTCTTTTACCTTTATTGATCTTTTCCCTAGCATCGTTAGAGTGTATTTGACTTGCGGGATGGGTGGAGCGATTCTCGAGACTTTCGGATGAGTTTTGGATAAGAAAAAAGATATTTTGGAAATCCTTAAGTTAAGAAATGAAAAAGTTTGATCAAAGTCAATATCGGGGGCAAATGCATCTTTTTTGAAGTTTTATCAATTTCATTAGCTCTAGAACGTGATTTATGACTTATTCGAGTTAATGGTTCAGTTCCCGAGAAGTTCGAATGTGATTAAGGTGTTTGGTTGAGAAGCTAGCTTTTGAGATGATTTAGAGTTAACCACAGTCAAATATTGAGTCAAGACGGATCCGTTTGGGTGTTCTAAGAGTTTGAACAGCTTCGTATGATCATTTGTGATTTGTAGGAACTTTCGAAATTGGATTTGGACTTTAATTGGTCAAGTTTAGGTGTTTGAGTCGTTGACATAAGTCACTCGCCTTCGATGCTTCAATATACCATTAAATTCATTTAAAGTTATAATTGAGTTTTGATTGTTGGAATAGATGCGTATCGAAATTTCTGATTTGTAGCAACTTGAACCGTCGAATTCCGACACCGTATGAGGGAATTATGGCCATTTTAATTTCGGGAGAAATTGCTGGTTTCTGGTGTCCGCGGGGGCGGAATTCTGGGCGCCGAAGCGGAATCGATTGTATATTAAAAAATTAGACTGCATTCATTTAGTATTTTGCACATAACTTGAGTTCTAGAGCTCCAATTGAGGTGATTTTCACGGCATTGTTCTTGTATCAACATTTATCTGTGTTTGATTGCGAAAAATTAGGGGTTTTGAACCCTAATTTAAAATTTCAGTTTTCTTCAATTAATTATGGCTGGATTTGAGTAAATTCTAGATTTTTGGCTTGTTTAAACCTTGGGTAAACTATTTCTAGCATAAATTTCGATTTCAATCCGGATTTGCAAACATTCGATTTATGGATTTTGACACAAAGAGGGTTTTGACAAAGTCATAAAATTGGAGGCTCAATTGGGGATAGAATTTCATAAAACTTTGGATTCTGACTATTTCATTTATGAGTAACGTGTTTCTAACTTAAATTTCTGATTTTGTCCTTTTGGGCCCGGGGTCAGTTTTTGGGTTTTGAATTAAAGTATAGCAATATGGGTGTTGTTAGATTCGTATGAACCCGTAGAACACTATTTTGATAATGTTAAACTTGTTTTCTCAATAAAATTACCATTTTGACCTTTCAGGTCCGGTACGAGGTTTTAGATTTACTTTTATCCTCGAGTTCTTTACAAGACATGTTTGGTATCATTAGAATCATGTGTAATAAAGAATTGGTCCTTATGTGTTGATTGAATATGTGTGGTAACATAGGAACTTCATGCGCTTGTTTGAACTACGACCATCCGATATTCGCTTGGGAGGACTTGTGGATTAGGAGTTCATAGCTCTTGCTCGGATTTGAGGTAGGCTACAATTTAGTTTTTTGAGACTCTGATAGAAGTATGTAGTAGTTATAAATGCTGAGAGGTATTGGGCGTATTTGGAGGTCTCACTCAAACAGTTATGATGAACATTTAAGTGGGTACCGGTATTGAACTGCGATGATGAGTGATTTCGGGGATCAGCCTTATGATGATTCCGATTGCTGTTATTTGGGCTTGTCACCATTATGTGGGCTCGTCGCCATAGTTGATATTGTTGTGTTTAATCACACATACTTTGATATGATATCCTGATTGTACTAGGATTATTGTTGATGGACTACTTTGATATGAAATCTTGTGTATTGGATTATATGTGTGTTATTGAATTCTTGAAAGCATGTGATATTTCATCTCTTTATTTGATTGCATCTCATTATATCATGATATCTTTCCTTATATTGTCATTTACATTCACACACTAATGGTGGTAACACACTCTTAAATTTATGTGTGAGTGGTTTGATATGATGTTACGTGGTAGGGTATGAGTTGTGATACCATGATACAGGCGCTTGACCAATTTTAGTCTCTAATAATGATTTGAGGGTACAATTGATTGGGGTTATGTTGTAACTCTTCAGTTCGGTAGTATCTTTGGAAAGTGGGAATGACATTTAGAGATGCAAGAGAAATAATTTGGATGGATCAATCTCCGCTGTATAAAGGGAAAAGTTGGTATCTGACGTGTTTGTTGGGATAAGTTGCAAGGTGTACGTGGGAGGATGTTGTATAGGCTATGAAATGTTGAGTTGGCTTCGATTTGACAGTATTGTGATCATAAAGTAGAATTAGTGGTTGTGAGTTCTTTTAGGGAATGGTTTTTTTTATCAAAATCAGGTGGCGATATTACTTGTGATGAGTGAAGCTTAGTGGAATAGACAGTCACGCTCTTTTTTTACCTAAAAAGTGTTTTTGTGGGTTCATTTGGCATTTTTGAGGTTAGTGATGATAGGGAATTGTTGAAACCAAGAGATTGTTGATTTGTGAGTTATTTAGCAGTTGTTTAGTATTGAGTGAGTGTAAAAATCGTATATGCATTGGTATGTCAGACTCGGCATAGGCTAATGGGAGCCAGTGATCGAATAATAGGAATAATTCTTGCGCTGGATAAGTGTGGAGGTATATTTGAAGGATTACCGGGTGTTGCATCTAGTTTTTTTATGAGATTTGTGGGCATTGGTATGTAAAGGTTAATACTAAAAGTTCTATAATTATTGGTATAATGACTTGGGAGTTGACCGAAGGACAGGGGAAAATTGCACGGTTAGTTGGATGTGTATGGTTTTACAAAATAAAGTAAGGGTTGGTTCTTCGCGGGTGAGTATCATTTAAGGACTATCGAATAAGGTGTTGGTCAATACTAGTGGTGAAGAGCTTTTCAGATATCGATGATCAGGTTAGTGGACTTATGAACCAATATAGAAGAAGGATTATTTCAGCTAGGGATTTTTGGCAAGGGTACTTCGACGAAACGATATAAGAATGTTAGTAGGTTTGAGCAGTGATCGACCATAACTGGTGGTTATGATTTGAATGAAAGGTGTGAATTGAGACATTAAGATAATTTGGAACGAGTAAGGTATCTCTTCGAGAAATTGAAGGATTTGGAGTCAAAGCAACGGGAATTCTTGAGTTAGGTGTGAATTATGATGGCTTTAGTTTTGCACCTTTCAGATCATGTGAAATTGTTAGTATGCTCGGAGTAGTAGTTCTATGGTAATTAACTAAGTGTTATGATGAATGTTCCATGGGATTTGTGATTGGCGACTGGTGGTAGACTTTGTTGAAGTGTTGTTGGTTAATAGCACGGGTGAGTATTTCAGGAAGTAAAGACTTGAAGGCAATTGCGCAAGGTAGGGTGCATGGATCGTATAGTAGATGTGTTAGGATTCGGTAAGGCGCGAGGGTTACAAAATTTGATGCCTTCTGGTTTGATAAAGGATAGTGAGGTCTTACTATTAGAGACTCAATGGGTGAAGGTGTAGTAAATGAGGCCGCAGGCTTTGCATCAAAATATTCGGAGTTGTTGACTAGTTAAGAGAATAAACAAAGAGGATTTTATGTATTTAGAGTTCATGGGGTCCTATCAGACTTGCGTATTAGGTTAAAGTTGAGAAACATGAAGGTTACAATCAAAGGTACAAATCTTCGGTACTAAGTTGATGACTTGGATGAAATCCATCTTTTAGAGTCGTGGGTGATGGCACGTGATTGATTACTCATGAGAAAGGGGACGAAATAGGTCACCACATATTTATGGGAAGCCTATCAGTTATGTATGGAATCAGTTCGGATGACTATCGATGATTTAGATATTCAACATTGTATTCCTAGTCAGATTTGTTCATTTAGGGCCGGGGGGCCCATGCTTACATTTCTTAAAGGACTTATAGTATTCTAGTAAACCATCGACAAGGGTTCGATGGATTTTAATTCAGAATGGAGATATGACAGTGTTACCGGTTCTCAGTAAAGTTTGCAAGTGGGATTCATGATATTTTTTGGATGACAATGATTCAGACAATTCTAATGGTTTACACGGGTACTTGGTGATGTATTGAGGAGGTACAAATGGTTATGGGAAGTCTGTAGAGTGATCAGTTGATTTTCTACGGATCTGGCATGGTAAGGTAATCAATAGGTATGCTTATTGTATGGTGATTTGGAAATTTGAGAAAACATTAACTTGTGACATGTGTGTATGTGTTTCTAAGGGATTTTGTGAAATGACGACCTTGATAGTTGACAAGGAAGGCTAGTAGAATCATGTTATGTTATCAGGAACATGTTGGATTTTAGTTGTGGCTACAACTAAAGGATGATGGTAATTATGGTGATAATTGCGGATTCAATCGGACACATAAAGAGGTACAATGGTTATCAAAATAGGGAATTTGAGCTTAGTGAGTTCTTACATTAAAGAATCAGTTGTGAAAGAAATTTCGGTTATAAAGGAATGGAGACTTGAGTCGTTGAGCTAAGTTAACGGCAATTTGAATGATACAGTGAACAAGCGGTACTGTCAGTATATTTCTTGCTATAATGGATATTCCTTGATTACTTGTCGGCTTTTGTACTTTCCTTTTTCCGTTCGAGGACGAATGTTTGTTTAATTGGTAATTGATGTAGCAATCCATTTGGTCATTTAGGAATTTTACCCTTTTACCCTTGTTGACCCTAGCATTGTTAGAGTGTATTCAACTTGCGAGATGGGTGGAGCAATTTCCGAGACTTTTGGATGAGTTTTGGATAAGGAAAAGGATATTTTGGAAATCCTTAAGTTAAGAAATGAAGAAGCTTGACCAAAGTCAACATCGGGGGAAAATGCGTCTTTTTCAAAGTTTTGCCGATTTCATTAGTTCCGAAACGCAATTTTTGACTTATTCGAATCGTTGATTCGGTTCCCGATAGGTTCAGATGTGATTGAGGTGTTTGGTTGAGATACTAGCTTTCGAGATAATTTAGTGTTGACCACGGTCAATATTGGGTCAACAAGGATCTGTTTGGGTGTTTTGAGAGTTCGAGCATCTTCGTATGATCATTTGTAACTTGTAGGAACTTTCAGAATTAGATTTGGACTTTGTTTGGTCAAGTTTAGGTGTTTGAGTCATTGGCATAAGTCGCCCGCGTTCGACGCTTCAATATACCATTATATTCATTTGATGTTAGAATTGAGTTTTGATTGTCGGAATAGATGCGTATCGAAATTTGTGATCCGTAGCAACTTGAATCGTCTAATTCTAACACCATATGGGGGAATTATGTCCATTTTAGTTTTGAGAACAATTGCTTGTTTCTGGTGTCCGCCGGAGAGAATCCATTGGGGCGGAAATTGGTCCGCCGGAGTAAAATCGACTGTGTATTAAAAAAATCAGACTGCATCTATTTAGTATTTTGCACATAACTTGAGTTCTAGAGTTCCAATTGAGGTGATTTTCACGGCGTTGTTCTCGTCTCAACTAGGGGGTAAGTATCAAACCTTTATTTTGATATTTATTTATGATTAGTTCCGTTGTTTATCGATTTTATCAGTGTTTGGTTGGTAAAAAATTGGGGGTTTTAAACCCTAAGTTAAAATTTGAATTTTTTTCAATTAATTATGGTTGAATTTGAGTAAATTCTAGATTTTTGGCTTTTTAAACCTTGGGTAAACTATTTCTAACATAAATTTTGATTTCAATCCGAATTTTGCAAACATTCGATTTCAATCCGGATTTTGCAAACATTCGATTTATGGGTTTTGACACAAAAAGGGTTTTAACAAAGTCATAAAATTAAAGGCTCAATTGTGGTTAGAATTTCATGAAACTTTGGATTATGACTATTTAGATTATGGGTAACGTATTTCTAACTTAAATTTCTGATTTGCCCTTATGGGCCCGGGGTCACTTTTTAGGCTTCGGACTAAAGTATAGTAATATGGGTGTTTTTAGATTCGTATGAACCCGTAGAATACTATTTTAATAATATTAAACTTATTTTCTCAATAAAATTATCATTTTGTCCCTTGGGGTACAAGATGAGGTTTTAGATTTACTTTTAACCCCAAGTTCCTTACAAGATATGTTTGGTATTATTAGAATCATGTGTAATGTAGAATTGTTCCTTTGTGTTGATTGAATGTGTGGTAACATAGGAACTTCATGCGTTTGTTTGAACTACGACTATTCGATATTCACTCGGGAGGACTTGTGGATTAAGAGATCGTGGCTCATGTTCGACTTTAAGAAAGGCTACGATTTAGTTTTTCGAAACTCCGATAGAAGTATGTAGTAGTTATAAATATTTAGGGATATTGAGAGTGTTTTGGGGTCCCACTCAAATGGTTGTGATGAACGTTTGAGTGGGTACCGGTGTTGAACTACGAGGATGGGTGATTTCGGTGATCAGCCTTATACTGATTCCGATTGCTGTTATTTGGGCTTGTCTCCATTATGTGGGCTCATCACCATATTTGATATTGTTGTGTATAATCACACATGTTTTGATATGATATCTTGATTGTACTATGATTATTGTTGATGGACTGCTTTGATATGAAATCTTATGTATTAGATTATATATGTGTTATTGAATTCTTGAAAGCATGTGATATTTCATCTCTTTACTTGGTTGCATCTCATTATATCATGATATCTTGTCTTATATTATCATTTGCATTCATACACTCATGATTCTGTAATATTAATATGACAGTGGTATGAGTATAATGTGGGCTCAAAAGGCCGGAAAGGTAAGAAAATTTATGAGATTATGGAAACATTAAGATGATGATCATACGGATGGCTCGAGTTGCAAACCGCAACGGATATTGATACGCGAGGAACGGAGTTACACTCCTGCAATATGATATTATTCAGACAAATGAGTCGGGCTCTATCCAGATTCGTGTGTGGAATTTTGACTAGCTATGAGCGGTATATGAACTTCGCGGGTCCCCTTTGGTTGTACGGATCATAAATAAATCTTAATGTATACCATGTTGAGAAAGGTACCTTGCATATGCATTACATTCATATCATACATACATCTATACATTAATTAATTGTGGTTTGGTAATGTGATATGATAGGTTATTGGAACTTGGGTGAAATCCTGATTTATTTTGATTGAATTGATTGTATTGGACCGAAATGGTCTATAATTGAGCTTGTCTCTGTGAATGCTTGGAAATAATGATTATGCTGGTCTCTATGAACACTTGGATAAATGGTTGAGGTTGTTGAATTGATTTGGTTGCCGTGTGTGGCTTGCTTTATCGTGTATGGGTGTTTGGGGTTTAATAATTGTAAGTCTATGTATTTGATGTCAACTACTATTGAGGTCGAAAATGTAAACTATGCCATGACTATTGTTTAGGTCCAGAGAATTATGTGTATTTGTGTGTTGTCTGGTAATTGATCGTGTGATTAGGCAACGAGTCTAGTAAGGAACATGTGATAAGTGTCACTAGTGTAAAGGTAGATGTGGAACGATCTAAGTGTGTCAGATCGTAATTGTATAGATATTTAACTAAGTGTAAATGCTGAGGTTAATAAAGGAGTTAACGTCGTCATGTTTAGCTTAGTTGTAACACTCTTGGAAGCATTCTAAAATGATTGTTGTGATATATGTTTGACTCGTTTATTTAATGTGATAAGTTGGGTAAGTGGGGTTAAGCTAGAATATGACTTGAATAAGAGAGTACTAGTCGGTGGGTACTGGAGTCTTCTTCTCACTGTCTGTTTCTGCGACTTGGCTACCATTTTGCGATCCGTAGAAGTAGTTTCTCACCACTTCTTCTTTTTTCAACACTTTTGTCCATGTTTCAGCATATTTCTTCACTTTTGATGTCCTAATACAAAAATCCTACAAAAATCAAAATAATATAAGAAACATATACTACAAATGCATAAAGGACAACAACAATCCATGAAATTAGTATCAAATGTGTCATAATTTCTCGGCACATCATGACAGAGCCAGATTTTTCTTAAGGAGGCTTAATATATAAAAAAGTAAATACATAAAAAAATTAAAGGGATTCAACATCTACAATATATCCATAAAAATGATTTTAAACTTATATAAAGTGTAATTTTTCCTTGAAGCTTTCATCGTGACCCTCCTTCGCCTCCTCCTCATTGTCCTTAATCTTCTCATTCTCCTTCTCTCCTTCTCTAACTCCTTCTTCTCCTGCTCCTTCTTCTTCTCAATTTTGAGCTCGCTTAGAGGGATGTTCCCGCTGATCTTGACTTTACAAATTGTCAGCTTCTGTTTTTTCATACGAAGTCTAGCACTTGTTTTGTCTATTTTGTCTTTATGTGGCCGGGCTTTCTTTTCCTTTTTCTGATCGAGAGATCTTTTTTGACACACTATCGCTATAAAGGTTACAACTTCCTTCTCCTGCTTCTCCTTCTCTTTTTTCCTGCTCATTCTCCTCCTCCTCCCTCTCCCGCTCCGGGCGCTTTCTCCCTATGCAATTGAGAACACATCTACATCGTTGAAACCATTTTTTATAATCAAATCATTAATATTCCTCCAAACAGTATACTTAGCATTTTTCAAATCAAAAGTAACTATATATCTATCAATATTCGAGATAAGGTCGTGTTAGCCCCCTGAATTTTGACTAAAATTGCTACGATACACCTTACCTTTCCAGGAGTCATATTACTCCCTGAACTTTTTTAAAACGAAATAATTACCACCCTAAGCGCTGATGTCGCAAGGAGAGTGAGAGTGAGAACCATAAGGGAAATAGTGATATTGCTTTAGTTATTCAATATGGTTTTAATAATTTTACAATGGTGAATATATTTTGTGGTGGAAAGCATGCTTGTGAGATGAATACTACAGGTTTTATAATTTGCAAAGGAGATAAGGGGAATAGTCAATTACATATTACATATTACATATTACATCTAATTTTGCTTATGAGTATTATGAATTAGCTTTAGGAGTAAATCATACTTGTGGGATTTTGAGAATGAATTATACAGTGACTGCAAAGTCTGGAACAAATAAGAGAGAAAAATACCAAAAAGATTTAAAAAGGACGTTTTGTTAATTTATATTCAAGCAGATTTAGAATCTAATTGAGATGAGTTGGGTTTTTTTGTTCTTGGCAGCCAACAATTGAGCAAGGAAAAATGGGTTGGGGCGTTTAATTTGGCATGGGTTAAATTAATTACGTGAGTCGAGGCGGGTTAAAAGAGGGGATCGGATAATTTCAATTGAAATCAGTTATTTGGGTTGATTTGGGCTTTTTCGTTAAATGAAGAGTATTTTATGAACTTTGTTAATGGAAAGGGTATTTTTGATCCCAACTTGTAACGAAGGGTAAAACTAGCTAATTTATGAAAGTAGAGGAATATTTTTTATCATTTTTCCTTTGGTAAACTAGATGGCCGCATCATATTTAATTTTAGTTTTTCCAATAAATAATATATTACGTTATGTGGTGTTTTTATTGGTCGAATAAATTTTCCTCAAATATAAGGGAAAATTAAGCCACATGTCCCTTCCGTCATCTACTTTGCAAAAGTAGAATAGAAGTACTCTTCCTAATGTCTTCTTTTTTTCCCTTAAAAATCAATCGAAGAGAACGAAATTTGCAATTTCTTTAATTTGCCTCAATAGATTAGTTATCCCGTTAATTAACATTAGAATTAATGGTTTTCTTTGTTTCAATTTCTTTTTCTTTTTTTTCTCAACTTTGTTATTTATGGCGGTCTAATTTAAATTTTTGAGCTTTTAAGGAAATACATTATTTATACAGTTATATGATGTTTACATATTGTTATACAAATCATATACATCATATATAGTGTATAAGAATGTATATATAATATATAACAGTGTATGAGGATGTATATGTAAAGTTACAAAAAAAGTTGAGCAATTTATATATTGCTATACATTACATATACATTATCTGTACACCGACGATACAATGAGCTACATGATTGTAAACTTGATGCGTGAGCGGTATTTATGAGTTATTTCTCCCAAATATATTTCATGAACTCCCAGTCCATAGGTTGAATTACACGGACCATCCTGACTTGGACTTACAAATGGGCAACACCAGAGACCAAAGTGTAAACCTTTTATTCTCAATGGGCTAATTTATGGGTCAGCCGTGTCTATAACTTTTGAAAGAAGATGATCGATGCACCTAATTTTTATTTGGGTGAATACAAATTTCTATATTTGATATTTTTGGATTTTAAAATAAATTTATGTAGAAAATGTATATATCTTTGTTTGGACCATGGCCCATGGCGGCCAGTGCTCTTAACGTAACAGAAAATTACTGCAGAAAAAAGATAGTTGCACTGTAATTTTATTTTAGCTATGACCTAAACAACATTTGATAGGTTGATTGATTGAATTAAAGTACGAAAAGGTTGATTAGTCTACAATCAGTCCAAAACCAAGACCCAACAGTATTTAAAACATCATAATCAATGTAATTATTTTATATTATTTAAATAACACTAACATTGTTACGTTCTTAGGATAGAGGCAAGAAGAAGTCTTGAGCATTTATATCAAGAAATTGATTTTGATGACATGAAAAAGACATAATGATACAATCATAAAAATCTAGACACGATTATAAAGTGTGTAACTAAAGAAAGTTTGTATGACTCAAACACGAGTACAAATACTTTTTAATATTCATTTTTTTTCGTTTGTTATTTTATTATCATTTTATACTTTTATTTTTCAGAAAGAAGGAAGCAATAAAAAGAAAAATACATGTGTATAAGGAAAGGAAATAGTAATATAATAATGAATAAGCGAAGAAGCAAGAAACTTATAGTACTGATATACAGATATTATACATAAAAGTAATGACACTTCTACACACTATACATACAACTACAAAAATACGCATAAAAAAAGAAGTGCTTATATATCTCATATACACTAAATATACAACTCTTATACGTATATAGTATTAACACTTCTACACTACTATACATACAAAAAGGAAGGATTACAATTAATATACACTAAAAACACAGAAATTATACATATGTAACAAAATGAGAAAAATACCTTTAAATCATACTGGACACAAAACGTTTTTCTTCTTGCTAACAACCTTTCTTTTTTTTATGAGTCAACATCCTCATCATCATCACTGCGACGAATGCATTTCTTTCTCTTTTTCGAAGGACCAACATCAGCCTCATCGGCAGGCTTCATGTTTTTTTAACCTTCGCCACCCATTTTCTGATTATTTTTAGAACCTTTGTCTTTTTGAAGTTTCAATGGCTTTTTTACAGAATCACTCCTCGTTTTATTCTGTGACCTAATCAATCTTTCATAGGAGAATCAACTAATATTACACTATGTAACCTCGCCTTTCTACTAGAGGAGAATCAACTATATCCTTTCCAACCCCCTAGATGAAATCATCATCCTCACTAACAAACTTGTGGTCGAATTTCACCCCTCTACCCCCTAACTGCGCCTTAACTCTTGCTTTTTCTTTTACAGTCACAGTATAGAGAAAAACTAAGAAGAATCGTACTGTATACTGAGAAAAATGGACAAAATTTGAAGAAATTCAAGAAGAAAAATCCTATTTTGCAAAGAAAAACTGAAAATATAAAGTGTATTGTATGTTGAAGGTTACAACGATGAACTTTGAAGAAGAATCGTACAGAACTTTGAAGAAAATGGACAATTATTGACGAAATTCAAGAAGAAAATCTTCTTTTAGGAAGCAAGCCCGAAAATAGAAAACGTACTATAAGTGAACGTTACAGATGAACATCAAAAGGAACAGAGAATGGGCTTTCGTTGTTACTGGGCTACTCAGTGTCAATATTTTGGGCTGACGTCTATTTCTGGGTATTATGTAGTGTCCTTTTTCCAAAAAAATACTGCAGAAAAAGATCATTTAATTATACGGTTTGCCCTTCAAATGGGCTGGTCTTTAATTTTTGTCTGGGTTGGTCTTTAATTGTAGCCCTTCAATCGAACTTATACACATAGAAGCATAAGTTATTTATAAGTGCTATGCCAAAATAGACATAACTTGTGTGATATTATTGTAACACCTCATACCTTCGGACTAGAGATGGCAGTGGATCCTGGACCCGGTGGATCCAGATCCGTTTTATAGGATATGGATCTTCAAAATTTGGACCCGACGGATCCGGATCGGATCTGGATCTGGATCTTGTATTTGAGATCCGTATCCTGTCCAGATCCGACCCGTGGATCCATTTTTTATTAAATATATTCATAACCTAGAATGTAATTTTATAAGTATTTTCTTAAAATTGCTAAGCACATCCTTGCAAGTTTAATTCTCAAAACAAGTTTAATTTATCCCCGCGTTAACTCAAAAACCAAAAAATAAAGAGGTAACTTCGATAATAAAATCAATGTTATATTAGTGAATGACTAACATCTCCATAGACAAGTAGTTAAAATTATATTCACTTCATTTGTGAAGATTCCAAGCACATGCAAGTTCTGCATTGTGGAAATACTAATCAGCATTTTTTACAACTATTGTCATTGTCCAACATTTTCAATTAATAGCTCACAATTAAAACGAGACAATAAACAAAATATCTCATATGAACATTTCAAAATTGAAACACAGTAAACTGTTAGCTAAGTAAAAATTATTTGTCAGTTCTAAAAAATATTCTTAGCAATGTTACATTCTTAGCAAAACAAAATTTTTTACATGTGGATCCAGATCCGATCCGTGGACCCGGTGGATCCGATGGATCCGGATTTGGATTTGATTTTTATGGACTCGATTGATCTGGATTCAGGTATGAAAAACAGATCTGGATCTAGTAGGATCCGGTCCGGATCCGATCCGTTGCCATCCCTACTTCGGACTAAGGTTTGACCCCGAAACGTAATGGAACTAAGATGCGGAGTATAAGAAGTGTTTTGAAATCCTATCAAGGTATAAGAAGAGTCTTTGGGCAAAGTATAGTAGGAAGCTAGTCTACGGAGTATGTTTTCAAGTGAGTTTGCACCGGATCTTACTTAAAGAGGATATACGGGAAAATCTATAAGGAATTTAAGGAAACTTAAAACATGAAAGTTGTATCCCTTTGAAATATCTTTCCATCCATATATGGTGGAGCTCAAATGGATATTGACATAAAATGTTATGACCGTTTTATTGAAGGGTCGTAGAGCAATCCACCAGACATGCATCTGCAATGCAGAATGCAAAATGCAACGCAGAACGCATTCTGCGACGTATTTCCCATCGTATTTTAGGTCAAATTTTTGTCCCGTAGTTTTCAACATTCTGTTTTGATGTGTGTTAGCATCCGCGGCTCAAAATGTGATCTGCGGCGCAAACGCCAATGCAGATGCGCTCCAAATTCATTTAAAGTCGCATTTTTTAAATTTTTATTCCATATTTTAGTTCTCCAAAGCCCTAGCATGACTTTTCTCTCCTCTCCTCATCCTCCCAGATCAAGGTAAGTCTGTCCCATGTATTCCTACGTAATTATAATACTTATACATCAATTCTTAACAAGATTATACGCTTCAATCTTAAGGTGTTCAAGAAAACCCTTCTTAAGGTTTCAAGTTCATATTGTTGGGTGTTCTATTCAAAAGTTCAGACATTTTCTTCAAGTTTTAGAGCGATTAAGGTATGTAGAGATTTAATATTCACGTGTGAAAACATCATTGTTCTTCCCCACGCCACGTTCATCCATGAAAGATGAAATTCCACAAGCTTGGGACTTTGTCCTAAGTTCGTGATAACCCTAATTATATGTATTATTGTATGTCATGATTATATTATAAATTGGTTAATTGTATTCTTGATATTTCATTATAACTATCATGAATTCGTCTGTACTTCATGAACACCCATAAATTGAATTTCAGGGGTTCCTAAATACATGTCATAAACCAATAGTATTCTATTGTATAAACTTTACATGCTTTTCAGACCTCTTGCAATGTTATGTTACAATTACACATACAATGCTATATCTAAAATCATGTTTACAAGTTTTGATTATGAAATTCATGGGCGTACAAGACAAATATATTTATGTTTATGTTTTGGGAGTTGCACAGATTACCGAGATGGTATAATACCTGAAACTACGTATCCAACGTAGGATAAAGATCGCTCCGCCCAGTTAGGATGATTCCTTCATGTTATCCATTGAGGGTTATTGGATCCATTCATGTCATATTCATATCTCGTACCCCAACAAGGTACGAGATGACTTAGCTGATCGGGCAGAGATCAGACGTCACGTTCCAGCATGGTGATTTCATATAGGTTATACTAAAACTCTCCTATTTAAAATAATTTACCATGCTTTATTATATTCATGTAAGATATTATGCATGCTCATGCTCATGCTACAATTTCAGTTTCATATTCCTATTATTTCATGTGTCGGCTTATTCATTCAGTTGCTTTGCGTACAAGTACAATTCAAATGTACTTTCGTCCCTTTTGCCCGGGGCCTACACTTCACGGTTCAAGTACGGAGTTTCAGGACGACAAATCAATTCACTAGGATTTCTTCAGTATCAGCTATTGGTGAACCTCATTTCATTCAGGGTGTTATTTTATTTATTTTACAACTTTAGCAGTCAGATTCATGTTCAAAGGTTTCATAAACTAGTTTAGCATGTCATGTCATCTATTCAGACATATATGTTTAGACTATTAATTACAGTATTCGATTTTACAAGCTTATTATTACTAGTGAACTTGACCGCGCTTTGTGCGGTTGTGAATGATATTAGAGAATTTACTAAATGGATCATGCTAATTATTAATTAATTTAGATATTCTTTTTTTTAGATAAAAAATGCTAACAAAAGCACGATCGTAAAAGATATTTTAAAATTTGCGAAATGATCAAGCTACTAATTAATTTAGATGTTATCCCTTTTTCCGAGAGAAAGAAAATGCTAACAAACAACATACATTTAGGGTTAATATATTCGGAATTTGAATGGTAACAACGTTTATTTTAGTTTTATCTAATTAAGAATTTTAGGAGTATTAAAATAAGGTTAGAAAACTAAATTACATTAATTAGATATTATAACTAATAATTACCATAAAATAAAAATATTTAAGTTATTGTTAGTTGTTTATTGAGAAGATAGGATTTGATTTTCATATTCTTCCCAACCAAAAGTAGATATCTTGGATTAACTATTATTTTTTGTTAACGCCATTCTTAACCAACTCAAACTCATATAACTATTTATAACAAGTTAGTAAGTTTGTTAAAAACTCTTTGAAAGAAACACGTACATGTATGAATTTGCAAATCCTTCAAAAAATCAAACTCCACTTAATAGAGCAAATATATATATATATATTAATTATGTGAAATATTGGATTCGTCTAAGATTGTTTATCAACAATGAAATCCAAGATTTTCAACATATTCTTGTTAATTCCTAAATTCATATTCAAACTATCGTATTATAACAGTAATAAAATAAGCTTATTCGTGCTTAAAATTATTTGAACACAATTCATACTTTTCATGCTGGAATAAATCGTGAACCCACAAATAAGACAAAATGGTTTGAATTTAATCAATTACTATCTTTCCATTCCTTCCTAAGCTTTGGTTATGTGTAATAGCGTCACCCCCAGTAAGGGGAATCCTTCCTAAGAAAGTATTTTTTTTGTTTTGTTGAATGTTTTTTGCTTGTCTAAGCATCCCCGGCCCTATCGTGCTAATAAGGTGCCTTTTCTTATTCTGAAATATTTTTTCTAGATCAATATAATTAAATATACTGATATTACTTTTTTAAAAATTTAAAACCAACCCTTCTAATTTGCAGAAACAATGAAACTAATAAAATAAAATTTTGATACACAATAATTTTCCATTCAACATTCCTAATAATTTAGCACATATTAATAACCACACCCGGCTAAAAACAAAGAAAAAGAAAAAATATTTACATAAAATAGTGGAAAAAAGAACAATATAAAAACAAAAAAGTCAAACGAGGAGAATAAACAATGAACATGAATTGAACAAAGTTATAATAACCCAATTCAAATATGCAATAAAAATGATTATTTTACTTTTTCATCTAACTCAAGAATTTCGAATCACTACTACATGATTGTTGATGACGGGGGCAAGAACTCAAAATCGACTCAATATCAAATTTGGAACAAAAATAGTTTCTCCAGATTTTAGGTTTGTGAGATGTAGATATGGAGAAGACACAAGATGAATGATTTATAGGCACTATTAATAAATGATGTGAAGTTGAAGAGGTAAAATACTAATAGCATTAAAAAATTTGATGTGTCAAAACCTCAACTTATGATTACGTTACTAAGTTCTAAGTTAATAAGCTTTATTTGTTTTCTCCAAATTAATAAGTCTTTATTGGTATATAATAGAGGGGGGTTTCAAGAAATGACACAAATGCCCATAATGATGAAAGAAATATAATTTCTTACAAGTTTCTAGGATAGAAAATTAAGGAAGAAATTTAAAATTATGAGAAAAAAGATAAATAACAATGTTGGCCAATTAGACATGCCATCTTACTTTTTTATTGTCTAGCTTTATATTATGTATAAATATAAATATAAATATATAAATCAGGTGTCATAACGTGTACATTAAATTAGAAATTATGAAATTAATTACTAATGCTAATAAAGAGTAGAAGTTATGAAGATGAAGATGTGTGAATTATGGAGATGACTTTTTAAATTAAAATAAAATAATTAAAAATGATATAAAATGGAGAAAAAAGGCAAATATGATTATATATAGATTAGGTGTCATAATTTGTATTATAAAATTAATTATTAATACTAATAAAGAGTAGAAGTCATGAAGATGAAGGGGCGTGAGTAATGAAGACGACTTTTTAAATTAAAATAAAATAATTAAAATGATATAAAAAGTCAAAAAAGGAGAAAAAAATAACTATAATCCTTGGGCATAGAGAGGTGCCACATATGATTGTCTATTCCTAACTTTATATTATATATAGATTTCATGCTTTTGACACCCATGTTGACTCATCAAGCCATGTGGTTCGTTCGATCACATGCGGTCAGGCAAGGAAGCCGTGTTACGTTCAGACCATAGTTCAGAGCGTGACAATTATGATGCGAAAATATGATGTTATGCCTTGTGAATTTATTTTTACCTTGAGGGGGCAAAAATTAAACACTCACAAAATATGGGAAAAAGTGCAAATGACCCAAAAAAAGATTTGTACTGTAATTTTCTTTTAGTTTTAGGTAAGACATAAACAACATTTGATAGGTTGATTGATTGAATTAAATTAAAGTACAGAAAGGTTGATTAAAGTCTATAATCAGTACAAAACCAACACCCAACAGTATTTAAAACATCATAATCAATGTAATTATTTTATTATTTAAATAACAGTAACATTGTTACTTTCATAGGAACAAAACAAAAAAAGTTCAATCCACAAAATAATTTGATATATGGACATGACAACGTTGTAGTAAAAGTTTCAATATTAAATAAATTATTACCACAGGGCATAGAGGCAAGAAGTCTTGAGCATTTATATCGTAAAAATCTAGACACGAATATAAAGTGTGTAATTAAAGAAATTATGTATGACTCAAACACGAGTACAAATACTTATAATATTCATCTCTTTTTTCTTTTATTATTTTGTTATCATTTTATACTTTTGTTTTTCAAAAAGAAGGGAGCAATAAGAAGAAAAATACTTTTGTATAGTAATAATAATGAATAAGTGAAGAAGCAAGAAACTTGTAGTAATTTAGTTGGCACCGACAGCTTAGGAGTGCACTTGAAAATTGAAATACAAATGTGGCCCAAGGAGACCATAGCATATGCTTATTTTATATGCCATAGGTTTAATGGACATATCTGTCGGTGAAGTGAAAGCCCTTTTTATTATTTATTTTCAATTTCCTTCTTACTTTTTATTTTCTCTTGTTTTGATTTATTTATTCAAAATAATTTTTTGAGATAATTTTAGATAATTAAGACTACCAGTTAAAATATATATCTCCATTTAGAAAATTGACCACTCTTACATTTGTCTCTAACTTGTGAAACAAAATCATTCTTTTCGTTTTCGCAATTATTCACATAAGATGACATTTGATGTGACATGTAATTCAAGATCTACGTATCTAGGCGATCGAGGCATTGTCATTGTCGTTGTTGTTATTAATAATTAATAATAATTATATCATCATTATTGTTGTTCTTATAATAATTATTATTATATCATCGATGAGTTAGATTCCATATTTGTTTGAATGATTTTCTTAATGAGAAACTAAAATACAACTGAAATAACTAACTTTAGAATCTTTATTGATTAAATAAAAATTTCCGAAAGTAAACCAAAATCATTCCTATCAATCTTAGCGATGTCATTTTCAAGTATTTGTTGATTAAAAAAGACAGCAATATTTTTCCACTCGTGATAAAAACACTTCGAGCTCTCTCCACCCTACCCCCACCTCCCCCACCACAAGCCGGACCCCCAAGTATAAAAACATTGAGAAACTTCCATTTGTAATATCAAAATAAATTACGAATATTTATTATCTTTTACAAATTTATTTATATAGTAATAGTTAATTTTCCTATTCATTTACTTATTCTTTTTTGGAGCAATTTATTTAGAAAGGATGATAAAGGTCTTTGTAAAGACTGTAGGGTTATTCCGGGTGAAAACCTTACAACCCAACATAAGCTTTTGGTGATGAATTTAGATATCAGCATGAAGAAGAAAAAGAAGAGGAGGAGGGTCGTGGATGACCGACCGAGGATCAAATGGGGGAGTTTGACCATGACTGGTGTCCTGGAGATGAGGGAGAAGTTGACAGCTATGAGGGCTTGGGAGAGTAGTGGGGATGCGAATAGTATGTGGATAGGACGACCAGTTGCATTAGAGAAGTAGTTGGAGAGGTGCTGGGGTCTCGAAAGGTAGCTGAAGTGGACATCAAGGGGACTGATGGTGAATGAAGAAGTTCAAAGGAAGGTCAAAGCAAAGAAGGTGGCGTATGCGAAGTTGGTAGAAAGCAAGGATGAGGTGGAGAAGTTGACGAATAGGGAACTATATAAAATGGCGAGGAATGAGACGAAGTTGGTGGTTTTGGCGGCTAAAACGACAGCTTTTGAACACTTATATGCAGAACTAGAGGACAAATGTGGGGGATAAGAAGTTGTTCAAGCTAGCCAAGGTGACGGAGAGGAGGGTACGTGATTTGGATAAAATGAAGTGTATCAAGGACGATAATGGCAAAGTATTGGTAAAAGAATCTCTCATTAGACGCAATCATACTTTCATAAACTCTTGAACGAATAAGAGGACAAAGACATTGTATTGGGTAATTTGGAGCACTCTGAGAGGCGCCGCGATTTTGGGTATTGTAGGAGTATTAAAGTTGAGAAAGTTAAGGGTGTTGTTCGTAGGATGTGCAAGGGAAGAGCGACCGGGCCTGATTAAATTCCTGGGGAATTTTGAAAGAGCGCAGGCAGGACAGGTTTGGAGTGACTGACTGGGTTTTTTAATATCATTTTTAAGACGACAAATATGCCTAAAGAATGGAGGTGGACTACAATGATTCCTTTGTATAATAACAATGGTGATATCCAGAGTTGCAACAACTATAGAGGTATCAAGCTGCTATGTCACACTATGAAAGTGAGGGAAATGGTGGTGGAGATGAGGGTGAGGAGAGGCATGTCAATTTCAGAAAAGCAGTTTGAGACATTCATCTAGTTAGGAGACTAGTGGAACAGTATAAGGAGAGGACGAGAGACTTATACGTGATATTCATCGACCTAGAAAAGACTTATGATAAAGTGTTAAGGGAGGTTCTGCGGAGATGTTTGGAGGCTAGAATTGTACCTGTGGCATATATTAGGACAATCAAGGGCATGTATGATGGAGCCAAGACCAGGGTAAGGACAGTAGGAGGAGATTCGGAGCACTTCCCAATTGTGATGGGGTTGCACCAAGGATAAACTCTTAGCTCATTTTTATTTACTTTGGTGATAGATGGATTATTGCAAAAAATACAAAGTGAGGTGCCATGATGTATGTTATTTGCGGATGACATAGTCTTGATTGAAGAGACTCGCAGCGGAGTTAACGCTAAGCTGGAGGATTAGAGACAAACTCTGGGGTCTAAAGGATTCAAGTTGAGTAGGACCAAGACAGAGTACTTGTAGTACAAGTTCAATGACGCACTGCTAGAGGCTGACGTGGAAGTGAGGCTTGGTACCCAGGTCATCCAGAAGAAAAGTAGTTTCAATTACCTTTGGTCTATTATACAAGAAAATGGGGAAATTAATGATGATATTACCCATCATATTGGTGCATGGTGGATGAATTGGAGGCTCGTTTCTAGAGTGCTATGTGATAAGAAGGTGCCACCAAACTTAAGGGCAAGTTCTACAAAATGGTGGTCAGACCGACTATGTTATATGGGGCAGAGTGTTGGCCAGTTAAGATCTGTCACATTCTAAAGATGAAAGTTGCAAAGATGATAATGTTGCGATGGATGTGTGGGCACACTAGAAGAGATATGATTAGGAATGAAGTTATTCAAGACAAGGTGGGAGTGGCCTCGATGGAGGACAAGATGCGGAATGCGATGCTGAGATGGTTTGGGCATGTGAAGAGAAGAAACACAGATATCCCAGTGTGGAGGTTGGCTATGGACAGTTTCAGAAGAAGTAGAAGTAGGCCGAAGAAGTATTGAGGAGATGTGATTAGGAAGGACATGGCATAACTCTAGTTACCGAGGTCATGACCTTAGATAGGAGGTTATGAAAATCTCAGATTTAGGGTAAAAGACTAGTAGGTAGTCTCGCTTATCCTTTCATACTAGTAATCGCAGTATTGCTCTATAGTTTCTTGCCCTTTGATTTTTACTAATATTTGTCATTGCTTGTATTTTGAGTATCTTATTTTATCTGTGGTAGTTAATTCTCCCTTTTCACATTGCTTTATCATGCTTAGTCGCTTTCGTTATTTTTATGTTCGTACTGATTTCATTATTCTCTCTCTTTCTCTCTCTCATGCATAAATTTTGTCTGTTAACTGCTAGTTCCCTCCCCTCCCCCCAAACCCTACACTCGTCGGCGCCGATAAATGCAGGTAATCAATCTTCTCCTTTCTCATTCCTCTTCTCTTCTCTTCTCTCCCCAAATCTTCATTCTCTCTACCTCTCTCTCGCCATCATTTCCCTTCGCCTTTCACCACACCGGCTTCACTATAGCCGGATTCCAGTCGATTTCGGTCAATAGGAGCCGTCGAACTACCTTCCCTTCTCATTTTTTCCTTTATTGTGATTCTTTTTCGGTTTTATCTATTTTTTCTTCCCGTTATCCTGCTTTTTGGGTTCATTTATCTATTTCTTTGTTTTCTGTTCCTTTATCTATTTCTCCATATTCCTTCTATTTTGTTTTTTTCACTAAGGACAGTGTTGGACTGTCACTTTTATCGCCCCATCCATTATTTTTGGTGTGATGCGGTTTTCCTTAGTTTTCAGGGATCAGACAAACCTTTTTAGCGGACTGCATTTGGCTTGCAACATCGCCTCGACATCTTTGACTAGAATCCATATACTTGAGTTTTCGGGAACCTTTCGGTGGCTAGCAGTAAATTCTGACAGTGAACAGTAACTCCCGGCGTTGAACAGTGACTTTCAATGACAAACAAGTTCGATTCAACTAGAGTTGGTACCTCCGGTTGCTCGTATCTATTCTTTGTCATTATTCATGTATTTAAATTTTGATTCTCCATTGTATTACTTCTTGCCTTTACTTTACTCATCTTGACTTTAGTTATATCATTCTTGGTGTTTCTGTTTTAGGTGTAAACAGTTGATTAGTCTATTAGTTTATATTCACTTTAGTGGCTTTGATGACTGATGGTAGACTAGGGTTCATGTTCTCGGTCGGGGATATGGGCGAGGGTTAAGGGGATAAGTGGGGTAAGGGAGATGCTAGGCTGAAAATAGGGTCTTTAACGGGGAAGTCCATAGAGCTAGTTAAGATTCTTAAGAAGAGGATGATTAATATAGTTTGTGTCTAGGAGACCAAATGGGTAGGACTTAAGGCTAAAGATGTGGACATGTATAAGTTATGGTTCTCGGGTAGGTCGAAGTATAGGAAGGTTAAGGGTGTTGTTCACAGGATGCACATGGGATGAGCGACCGGGCCTGATGAGATCCCAGTTGAATTTTGGAAGAGCGGAGACATGACAGGTTTGGAGTGGCTGACTAAGTTGTTTAATGTCATTTTCAAGACGACAAGAATGCCCGAATAATGGAGGTGGAGTACAATGATTCCTTTGTACAAGAACAAAGGTGACATCCAGAGTTGTAATAACTATAGGGGTTTCAAGCTGCTAATCCACACTATGAAAGTTTGGGAAGGGTTATGGAGATGAGGGTGAGAAGAGGCGTGTCTGTTTTCGAGAACCAGTTTGGATTCATTATAGGGTATTCGACTACATAATCCATTCATCTTATTAGGAGGTTGGTGGAATAATATACGAAGAGGAAGAGAGACTTATATATGGTTTTCATCGACCTCGAGAAGGCATACGACAAAGTCTCTAGGGAGGTTATATGGCGATGTTTGGAAGTTAGAGGTGTACATGTGGCGTACACTAGGACGATCAAGTATATGTATGATGGAGCCAATATCAGGGTACATATAGTAAGAGGAGACTTGTAGCACTTTCTAATGTTGATGGGGTTGCACCAATGATCAGCTCTTAACCCATTCTTATTTGCCTTGGTGATGGATGGACTGACGCGACAAATTCAAGGAGAGGTGACATGATGTATGTTATTCGTAGATACATAGTCCTGATTGATAAGACTCGCAATAAAGTGAACGCTAAGCTGGAGGCTTGGATACAGACTCTGGAGTCTAAAGGGTTCAGGCTGAGTAGGACCAAGACATAATACTTGGAGTGCAAGTTCAGTGACGGGAGCGACCATGAGACAGGCGTGGAGGTGAGGCTTGGTACTCAGGTCATTCCAAAGAAATGAAGCTTCAAGTATCTCGGGTCTATTATCCAAGAGAATGTAGAGATTGATGACTATGTCACACATCGTATTGGTGCGGGGTGGATGAAATGGAGGCTCACATCGGGAGTCTTGTGCGATAAAAAGGTGCCACCAAAACTTAAAGGCAAGTTCTATATGGTGGTGGTTAGACCGACTATGTTGTATGTGTCGCGCCCGTTTTTTTTGCCCCGACCCCGGCGAGAGGTCGAAAGCGGAGCACAGACGTTTCCGGTGATTCCTGGGTAAATGGATTAAGGAGTCGCCACCTAATTATTTTTTACGGTGAATTAGGACACCTAAATATTTAAACTAAATGCTGCAATGTAAACTCCGATTTTAATGGTCTACGAAACTAATGAGATTCCAGGTAAGGGTTCTTTATTATCCTAAAGGGAAGGGGTTAGGAATTCTTTAAGATCCGCTAACTTGCGGTTATCCGGTCAAACTCAGGTTTAATTATTGTAAGAAAATACATGTTTTAAAAATATAAAGTTAAACTAATATTGCAAGTATTTAGTAAAAGAATGCATTTTTTGTACAAGTGTGCATTTGTATGGTATTTAAAGAGAAATACATGTAAAGTTGAAAAGTATGCATTTTTAACAATTGATAGTAAAACAAATTATTTATAATGCCTAAGAAGTAAATCTTTTGGAAATCATTGAGTTGCAAATTAAAAGATAAACTTATTTGTATGATTGATAAAGCGAATAAAAGATGACCAAAGTTGTTTAGAAAATTTTGAACATGCATCACGAGCCTAAAATAAATAACTAGCGAAGGATTTCTAAGTTTGAATTAACCGAGCCTACGAATGGATAAACTAGCGACGGGTTTCAAGTCTTAAACTATCCTATGAATTAATTCTAGGTTTGCCTATTCTAAGCGTTTCAATAATTACATAAGTACAAGAAATAATATTACAATACAGAGAAAATAAAGCCGAATTTAAAGAAAGTAAAAATAACAAAATAAATAAACTCCGAGGAGTATCTGCCTTCATTGACTTTGTTCCTTGCAAGCTGTCAAGAACAAACGGTTAGAAACAGTTAAATACAAATAACTTCGGATCCGTATCCAAAACAGTAAATGTTTTGATCACGGAGGGCTCAGACTTAAATTTTGAAAAGACCATTCCAATCACGTCGTGGCTGCAAACATATGACTAAGTGGTTATTTTTTATTGCCTCGCCTACTAAACGTGTTGGTCTCTCGGATGAAAAGAAAATATCACTATAATCACGTCGTGGCTGCGAATATATAACTGGTTGGTTATTTTAGTCACCTCGCCTACTAAACATGTTGATCTCGGATGAAATAAAAAGGTTTAAGCCTCATCCTTGCCCAGAAGTTATATTTCCGTCTTTACGACTGTGGAGGCCTCAAAATCGATGGATATTTTTCATCGGCCACGTGTAGTATCGTGTTCAAATCAGCAAAATTAAATCGGAAACAGTAAGCAGCAGTAGTAGGCAGTAAGCAGAAAAATAGAGGCAAATTCCGAAAAGACGTGGTGTTTAGTTTAAAACAATAAAAATAGTAAAACAGTAAATATCGTTGAATGGATGTTTAAAACGAAGAGCGAAAATAGAGAAACGAAAATAAAGTAAATAAAGGCGAGATGAAATAGTGAGTTAATTCGAAAACAGACCGAATGAACAAGTGACCGAATGAATGAAACAGTGAATTAATTTTGAAAAACAGACCGGAATAGTGACCAAAATCGGAATAAAAAAAATTTAGATTTTTCGGATAACCAACAACGGATAAAAAATGTCATAATAACGGAAAATACCCAACCGGTCGGTCGACCCGGCCGGCCGATGACCCGAATCAGAGATTCAAACCCGAAATCAAATATTTTCACCAATTTCGGATAACTAATCAAATAAGATACGAAATGCGATAATTCTAAAATATCCAAATCGGTCGACCCGAGGCGTTGACCCGACCCGAATCGGTGAAGAACAAATAACTCTAATTTTTTTTTTCCAGCAAATTCGGATAATCAACATACAAAAATATGAAATGCAAGGATTCTGGAAATATTACCCAAATCGGGTCGACCCGACCCGGGTCAGTGAGCCGACCCGAATCAGATACTCAACCCGAAATCAGATATTTTCGCCAATTTCAGATAACCAACATACAAAAATATGAAATGCAAGAATTCGGAAATATTACCCAAACCGGTCGAGGCCGACGGTCGTGATCCGACCGAATCGGATACTCAACCCGAAATCAGATATTTTTGCCAATTTCAGATAACCAACATACAAAAATATGAAATGCTAGATTTCTGGAAATATTGCCCAAATCGGGTCGACCCACCCGAATCAGATACTCAACCCGAAATCATATATTTTCGCCAATTTCAGATAACCAACATACAAAAATATGAAATGCAAGAATTCTGGAAATATTGCCCAAACCGGGTCGATCCGACCAGGGTCAGTGACCCGACCCGAATCGGAGATGCAACCCGAAATAGAATATTTTCGCGAATTTCAGATAACCAACATACAAAATATAAAATGCAAGAATTCTGGAAATATTCGAACCGGGTCAAATCGACCCGGGTCAGTGACCCGACCCGAACATACCCGAATCGGAGAATCAAAACAGTGGAGAACAAACCTTTTCGGACTTAATTCTTGAATAACAAGGAAGGCAAAAATCTTTGAAATCAAGAACACAACCAAATATCTTATATGGAATCGGACCTCCGAAAATATCCTTCCGTTTTCTTTCTTTTCTCCCTCTCCCTCTTTCCTTGAAGAACAAAAGGGGTTTTTATAGCTCCATTTTCCCCTAAAACCGAGCTTGAATTCAAAATAAAGGGCCCAAAAATAATGATTTTGGAACGGGTTTTTAGGGGTATGGGTCGCGGTGAGAGGTGATGGGGTTGGTGGTGTCAGGCGGCGGTGTTGGCGAGTGGTGGTGTCAGGTGTAGGGTGCGGCGACGTAGGGGGTAGGGGTGTAGGAGGTGCGGCCGATTGGTGGGGTTAGGGTGTTAGGGTTTTGATTTGGGGTTTTTTTGTTTTGTGGTTTGTTTTTTTTTGGTTTAAAGGGGGGCGATGGGCTTCGGGTATGGAGGGTTCGGGTGTGGGCTGCGGGATTGGGCTGTGCGATTTTGGGTAGAGGTTTTGGTTGGGTTGTTGGATGATGGGAGTTTTAAATGGGGAGTTTGGGCTCGTGGGTCGACCGATTGGGCCTCGATCTTGGGCTGCTGGGTTTCAGGAATAAGGGTGGCCGGTTGGGCCTTAAATGGTTTTGGGATTTTGTTTTTGTGGGTTTTGGTTTAAAGGGGATAAAAGGTTGTGGGGGTTGGGCTTGGAAGACGGGGGTGGCCGATTGGGCTTGGGGAAATAAAGGGAATGGGGCCTTATGGTTTTTTTTTTAAAAAAATATAAAAGGGGTTTAACATTAAAAATATTATTTTTGTTTTGTAAAAGATGTGAATTATTTAAAATAACATAACGATGTGATAATAAAAATATAATATTTGCGAAATGTTTAATGCTTAATAAAAAATGGAAATGCGATGCAATTTTGCGAGAATAAAATAACATAGAATTTCCGGATAAAACTTATGATTATGATAAAAATGCAAATGATAGTAAAAATGCGAACAATAATAATAATAAGAGAATAATAATACATATATATACACATGTATGTATATAGATTAAAATTGTTTTGAGGTGTTAAAAAATATTTAAAATTGCAAATAAATTGGAAAAGACGGGACAAAATTGGGTGTCAACAGTATGGGGCAGAGTGTTGGCCAGTCAAGACTTCGCACATCCAAAAGATGAAAGTTACGAAGATGAGGATGCTGAGATAGATGTGTGGGCAAACAAGTAGGGATATGATTAGAAATGATGATATCTGGGATAGATTAGGAGTGGCCTCGGTGGAGGATAAGATGCTGGAAGTGAGGTTGAGATAGTTCGGGCATGTGCATATGAGAGGCAAATGCCCAAGTGCGGAGGTGTGAGAGGTTGCCTATGGACGGGTTCAGGAGGGGTAGAGGTAGGCCGAAGAAGTATTGGGGAGAAGTGATTATACAGGATATGTCGCATGTGTAACTTACTGAGGACATGACCTTAGATAGAGGGTTGTGGAGGACACAGATTAGGATAGAAGGGTAGTAGGTAGTTGAGCGTAGTCCTACTTATGCTTACATACTTGTAGTTGTAGTTTTATTATTGTAGTCATGCTTTGCCTATCATACGAGTAGCCGCAATATTGTTTTATAATCCCCTATTAGTTGATTTCTGCTGTTGTATGTTCTTTCGTGTACTTTGTTTATCTTATTTACCTGCATTAGTTATTGCTTCTTTTTTTCCCGAATGCTTTATCATGGCTTATTCACTTTTGTTACCATCATTTTCATACTGCTTTAAATTTCTTGTCCTGGTCTGACCGTTTCTGTTGCTTTGCTTGTGCTTATGCTTTGTCTTGAGTCGAGGGTCTTTCGGAAACAGTCTCTCTACTTACCAAAGTAGAGGTATGGTCTGCGTACACTCTACCCTCCCAGACCCCACGTTGTGAGACTTCACTGGGTATGTTGTTGTTGTTGTACTGCTTTGAATTTCTTGTCCTTATCTGACTTTTTTATGCTTTTCTTGAGCCGAGAGTTTTTTGAAAATAGCATCTCTACCTCCCGAGGTAGAGGTAAGTTCTGCGTACACTCTACTCTTCCATACCTCACGTTATGGGATTCCACTGGGTATGTTGTTGTTGTATTTCCTCAATAGTATATTGCCCATACTCTAATAGCTACTCCCTCCGTCTCAAATTATTTGTCGCTTTTTTTATTTACATACCCCTTAAGAAATATTATTTAAGAGGGGTATTTGACATACATTATTGTTATTTATGTCTAAGTTACAATCTATCTTTATTAAATATTTATTTTATTTATCTGTCATCTTTATAAATGACAAAGGTAAAATAAATAAAAAATAATTAATTATGTCTTGAATTTAAAAAACAATAAATATTTTAAGATAACTATTTTTAATAATCACGACAAATAATTTGATGGATAAGAAATAGTAAGTAATTTTCTTTGTATCTAAAATCAGTTGGCCCCAATATTTTTGAATCCCAAAGCAGCTCAAATTACCAAGCAAAATAGGACAAGGAAACATTCTGTCACTGTACTGTTTTATAAACTTATCCATGTAGATAACAAAAAAATTGAAAAAGAAAGGAATTTCATGTGTCATTTGTGCTCCCAAAAAGAAATAATTAATGTAAATTAAATGTATAAACCATAAAATCAACAAAAAAGTTAAGAACACTGACAAAAAAACAAAGTTAAGGGGTCGTTTGGTAGCTAATAAAGAAATATTTTATTTATGTATTAATTTTATTCATAACTTATATCACGTTTGGTAGCTAGTAAAGAGATACCTTATTCATGTATTAATTTGGGATTGAGTTAGGCTCAAGATCCATTCTTTTCATGGTATCAGAAGTCTAGGTTGAAATTTTTTCTCCCCAAATTTCCGTTGGTTCCAAGCCCTTCTTACCTCGATTTTCGTGCAAATTTTCGATCCCCAAATTCTCTTTTCCAAATCCCTCAATCCCCTATTGTTCTTTCGTTATGTCTACCTCAAAGAACACATTTCACCTGCCCTTACATTTTCTAACATCAAAAATCACATCCCTCTTATTCTTGAAATAGAAAACGTCCAATATGCGACGTGGGCCGAACTGTTTAAAATTCACGCACGTTCGCATCAAGTCATCCATCACATAATCCTCGCGGCTCCTGAGGATACGGAGGTGCCTAAACGCGAGGATGATCCTACGTTGTGGACGACACTTGATGCCACCGTCCTTCAATGGATTTACTCCACTATCTCTACCGACATGTTGCAGACGATTATTGAGTCGGACGCTACGGCGATGGATGCTTGGGATAGGCTGTGTGACATATTCCAAGACAATCAAAATTTCAGAGTTGTTACTCTTGAGCAGGAATTTTCCAACGTCAACATGGAAAAATTTTTGAACGTTTCAGCATATTGCAAAAGGTTAAAAGAATTGGCGGACCAACTCTGTGACGTTGGTGCGCTTGTTAACGACGATCGTCTTGTTCTCCAGATGGTTGCTGGCCTCTCCGAGGCGTATAGTGGCGTTGGAACTCTCATTCATCAAAGTAATCCTCTCCCGAAGTTCTATCAAGCCCGCTCAATGCTTACTTTGAAAGAAGCAGACTTGGCTAAAAAGGCGGCTACTAGTGCTAGTCCCGTGGTCATGATGACGTCCTCCACTAATTCTCATAATTTTGGTGACCATTCATACCAAAACCGGTCTCAAAGGGGCGGCAAAAATAATACCAAAAATCGCGATGGCAAACGCGGCGGTTCCGACATTTGTAACGGTGGCCGAAATAGTGGCGGTGGGCCCCATCCAGAAACAGTGGGCCACTAACCCACTGGTCCCAACCTGGGCCCCTTGGCAGTGGGCCTGGGCCAGTGGTAGTGGCCCAACGACCCCTTTTCTCCTTCTTTTCCAGCCGCTGGCCAGTAGGCTTCCCAGCAGCCCTTTCGACCCAATAACACTTGGGCCAGGGCAGTACTCAGGTGTGCTTGGGCCCCGGCCTCCGCAGGCCCATCACGCAGCGGGCCTCACCCCGACCGACATTAAGGCCGCTACGCACACACTTGGTTTAACTCCCCTGGACCCGAATTGGTACATGGACACCGGAGCCACTACCCACATGACATCCGATCAAGGTACTCTCTCGTCTTATTCCAATTTGAGCAACATTTGTGGCATAATTATTGGTACTGGTAATTCAATTCCAATTCGTGGTTATGGTCATAAAACTTTGTCTCCCCCCACCTCTTATCTTAAAAAATACCACTCATGCTCTTAAATTGATTAAAATTTGGTGTATGTCTATAAATTCACAACTGATAATTCCATTTCTGTTGAATTTGATCCGTTTGGGTTTTCTGTGAAGGATTTCAAGACGGGGATTCCTCTCATGAGGTGTGATAGTAGGGGAGATCTTTAATCTATCACGCCAACATCCGGTCTCTCGAGTCAAGCATTGCCATCAACTTTTGCAGCCCTTGCTCCTTCCTTGTGGCATGCTCTTCTAGGTCATCCGGGGTCATCTATTTTATCTTCATTAGATAAAAATAATTTTATTTCTTGTAATGGTACGCGTAGTACTCCGAGTTGTCAATCTTGTTCTTTAGGAAAAAATGTTAGATTGCCGTTTGTAGACTCAAATTCTTGTACTTTATTGCCATTTGATATTATTCATAGTGATTTATGGGCATCTCATGTTCTTAGTTCTTTGGGTCATCGTTATTATGTTCTATTTCTGGATGATTATTATGATTATGGACTTTTTGATAGCGAAAAAACTCACATTTTTCCACTTTCTTAAAATTTAGAGCATTCATTAGAACCCAATTCGAACGAGAAATAAAAAATATTAAATGTGATAATGGCAAAGAATATGATAATGGGGTGTTTCGAGAGTTTTGTCCTAATAATGGGATCAATTTTCATTTTTCTTGTCCTCATACGTCTTCACAAAATGGGAAAGCCGAACACAAAATTCGTACCATTAATAACATTATCCGAACTTTATTGATTCATGCTTTCGTACCCCCCTTCTTTTTGGCATTATGCTCTACAAATGACTACATATCTCCTGAACATACTTCCTATCAAAGGTTTGACGTATTCCTCCCCTCTTCATATCTTATATAATAAGACTCCTTCATATTCCCATCTTAGGGTCTTTGGGTGCTTGTGTTATCCACTTTTCCCGTCCACCACAATTAACAAACTTCAGGCTCGGTCTAACCCTTGTGTGTTTTTGGGTTATCTGTCTAATCATCGTGGTTACAAATGCTCTACAAATGACTACATATCTCCTGAACATACTTCCTATCAAAGGTTTGACGTATTCCTCCCCTCTTCATATCTTATATAATAAGACTCCTTCGTATTCCCATCTTAGGGTCTTTGGGTGCTTGTGTTATCCACTTTTTCCGTCCACCATAATTAACAAACTTCAGGCTCGGTCTAACCCTTGTGTGTTTTTGGGTTATCTGTCTAATCATCGTGGTTACAAATGCTTTGATTTATCGTCTAATAAAATCATCGTTAGTCGTCATGTTATTTTTTATGAATCTCAATGTTCATTTGCTAAAGTGAGTAGTCTCGTGCCTCGTTCGTATAATTTTTTAGATGACGGTGTCTCCCCGTATATTAGCCACCATTTATCGGACATGTCCCGCACCCAAAATCCACCAGCAGGCCCACTGCCCGTTGGGTCTACAGTACCGTCACAGGCCACTGTTCCTAGTCCAGTGATTGGGCCAATTACCCAGCCCACTACCGAAACTGGTCCAGTCTCGGCTGCCAGTTACCGTGTTGGGCCAGCAGGCCCACTGCCTGCTGTCTAGTCCGTCACGTGTCCCGATATTTTCCAAAATTCGCCAAATTCTTCCCTTTAGTCAACGGGGTACTTTTAAACCGAAAAGACATTTTAATTTACATTCTAATGTTCTTAAATCACCCTACCCCGTAATCCTGTGTCTGCTTTAAATGACCCGAATTGGAAAATTGTTATGACCGACGAATATAATGCTCTTATTGATAATAAGACTTGGGAGTTGGTGTCGCATCCATCTGGTGTTAATATTATTCGATCTATGTTGATTTTTGCTCATAAGGACAATTCTGACGGTTCTTTTGCAAGGCATAAGGCTCGTCTTGTAGGTGATGGTAAGACTCAGCAGGTTGGTGTGGATTGTGGTGAGACATTTAGTCTGGTGGTCAAACCGACTACCATTCGCACTGTGCTCAGCTTAGCTCTTTCGAAAGCATGGCCCATTCATTAGTTAGATGTGAAGAATGCTTTCTTACATGGTGGCTGGCTCACCTTACGAGGATCCGACCCGCTATCGCAGTCTTGCAGGGGCTCTTTAGTATCTTACGTTCACGAGACTAGATATTACGTATGTCGTACAGCATGTGTGTTTGTTTATGCATGATCCTAGGATTGAGCACATGAATGCGCTCAAACGCATTATTCGATACATCCAGGGGACACTTGACTATGGCTTACATTTATATCCTTCATCGACATCTATACTTGTCTCGTATACCGATGCTGATTGGGGTGGCTATCCAGACACCAGACGCTCTACGTCTGGCTATTGTATGTTTCTTGGGAATAACTTGGTCTCATGGTCTGCAAAGCATCAGTCAACTTTATCACGCTCTAGTGCAGAGGCCGAGTATAGAGGGGTAGCCAATGTGGTCTCTGAATCCTGTTGGTTACGTAATCTTCTTTTAGAATTTCATTTTCCTATTCAGAAAGCTACCTTAGTTTATTGTGATAATGTTAGTGACATCTACCTTTCTGGTAATACGGTTCAACACCAGCGCACTAAACATATAGAGATGGATATCCACTTTGTTCGCGAAAAGGTAGCTCGTGTACAAGTACGCGTCTGCCATGTCCCGTCCAGGTATCAAATTACAAACATCTTTACCAAGGGTCTTCCCTCGGTCCTTTTTGAAGATTTTAGGGACAGTCACAACGTACGAAGATCGCCCGCTATGACTGCGGGGGTGTGATAATTAATGAGTATATACCCGTGATATACACTTCCATAATTGGTGTATATCACGGGTGTGTGTGGCACGATTTAGTGTAGTATATTAGGTAGGATTTGTATTAAATTAGAATTGTACACTTACCATAATTGTATAATTATTGTACAAGTAGAATAAGGTTTTGGGAGTAAAATGGGAATATGATTTTCCTATTATGGAAATTGTAAATTGTATATATACTCTTTCATTAATGAAAATAATCAAGGGATTATTTCTTTCAGTATATTTATACCGCATTTAATAGCTAGTCAAGAAATAAGTTATTCATGTATAAAAATAGTATAACATTGGGTTTGCAATTTAAAACTCCGCATAACTAATATATGTATAAGTTATGAGTGAATCTATGTATTATTTTATACGGGGTAGATGATGGAATAACTAATACATGATTAAAAAATTGAAATGACAATATTACCCTTATCACTTCCCACTTAAATACTTTTCTTTTTAAACAAATACTTTAATAGAAGTTTTTAATATAATATTTTGTAAAAAATATACTATTTTAATTGTAAATAAATATTTTAATTTTAAAAAATATATAATATTTATTAACTTTTAATATAACAAACTAATTATGCATAACTAAAACCCTGCATAAATAAATTCTGCATAACTAATACATGTATTATTAATATATAAATAAATCCTAACCACCTACCAAACCACCCTAAGAACAAACGTAAGCAGCAGCATTAACAATAACAGGAAAAACAATGAATAGTCCTGACAAGTGACTAATTGAGAAAGCACTTAACAAAAGAACTTTTTAAAGAATAAATATACTTACTTTAACAGCCACTCTTTAGTCTAAACTCTAAAGTGTCTAATTATGAATTTGAACAATCAAGATTAACACTTTATGATGTTAAAAAAAAAGATTTACACTTTATACTATAGCTTTAATGGATGGTTGGTTGCAGATCCTTTTCCAATACTGTACTGCAACCTCCCCTGTCCCCCCCCCCCCCCCCTCTCATAATTTTTTTTAAACAAAAATAGAAAATTCAGAAGAGCCATTGAGCAAAAAGTTTAGTGGATAGGAATTTTATTTAAAGCTGGATTATGTTTCTGTTTAATCTCAATTACACTGTAGCCTTATTCTTTCACTTAATTTTCTAGATTCAGTCAACACATGGGTATGTTCTTTCCTTGAGTATTAGTAGTCATTATTGATAGAATATTACCATATCTTGTATATTACCATTAATAGAATATTATCATATTTTGTATATTTTTTATATTTGGTAAATTTATATTTCAATTGTAATTAGGAAGATTTAGTTACCTAGTTTGTAATAATGTAACACTATATATATTGTATACAATAATCAATGAAAGACAAGGAACATATTCATACATGATATCAGAAGCCAAACACTAACTTCTAATTCATCACTTGCAAAAGTCGTCACCGACACTGGGTCGTCCCCACCACTACCATCCCGAGGCGAGCAGTCCACCCAGCCCCGCAACGGGAGCCTCGGAACAGCCCATCACAACCTTCCGTCTTGGCTGTCTCTCGGCCAGCACCCCCTCTCCCCGACGCCACTGCCTCTTCTCGGTCCCACCCCCTACTCCCGGCAGTCCACGCAATCCCGCCTCCACTTCTCGGTCACCCCATCCTAATCCTGTCCAACCTCCCGCGACACACACACGGACAATGGAAACCCGTGATATGCATGGCATTTTCAAACCCAAACGGCTATTTAACTTGTCCACTTCGGTTGCTCCTTCCCCTGTTTCTCGAAATTCGAAAGATGCCTTGTCTGATCCTAATTGGAAAAATGCAATGATTGATAAATATAATGGTCTTATTGAAAATAAGATGAGGGATCTAGTACCTAGTCCTCCTGATGCTAATATTATTTGTTCTATGTGGATTTTTCGACATAAAAAGAAATATGATGGTTCTTTTGAGAGGCACAAGACTCGTCTTGTAGGTGATGGCAAGTCTCAACAGGTGGGAGTGGACTATGATGAAACTTTCAGTCCGGTGGTGAAACCAACGACTATTTGGAATGTTCTTAGTATTGCTTAGTCCAAGTCTTGGCCTATTCATCAGCTTGACGTCAAAAATATTTTCTTACATGGAAACCTTCATGAAACCGTATATATGCATCAGCCTATGGGATTCAGGGATCCGATTCATCTAGATTATGTGTGTCTTTTGAAGAAATCACTCTATAGACCGAAACAGGCTCCTCGTGCATGGTACCAACAATTTGCTAATTTTGTATCATCTATCGGGTTTACACATAGCAAATCTGATCATTTACTGTTCATCTATAGCAAGGGTAATGACATGGCATACATCATACTATATGTTGATGATATCATCCTCACCACATCTTCTTATGCACTTCGCCGATCCATTATGTCACTCCTTGCCTTTGAGTTTGCTATGAAGGATTTGGGCCCCCTAAGCTATTTTTTGGGCATTGCTGTTATGAGACATGCAGGTGGCTTATTTATTTGTCAAAGGAAGTACGCCGAAAGATCCTTGACCGAGTAGGCATGACGTCTTGCAAACCGACCCACACAACGGTGGACACTAATTCCAAACTCAGTACCTATTCGGGTTCTCTGTATGCCGACGCGATACTATCAAAGTTTAGCAGGAGCGTTGAAGTATCTCACTTTCACGAGACCAGATATATCCTATGTCGTGCAACAAATATGCTTACATATGCATAGCCCGACGGATGAACATATGAATGCCCTCAAATGTATTTTGTGATATGTACAAAGTACTCTTCATTTTGGCTTACACATGTACAAGTCCTCACTCTCTGGTCTCACATCTTATTCTGATGCTGACTGGGGTGGATGTCCTGATACTCGTCCATCCACATCGGGTTACTGTGTGTTCCTCGGATATAACTTGCTTTCTTGGTCTTCTAAAAGACAACATACTCTGTCTCGATCCAGTGCCGAAGCTGAGTACAGAGATGTAGTGAATGTTATTTCTGAGTCTTGTTGGATACGCAACCTTTTACTTGAGCTTCACTGCCCACTCCATAAGGCTATAATGGTTTACTGTGATAATGTAAATGCGATATATCTTTCCGGAAATCCCGTTCAACATCAGCGCACTAAACACAGTGAAATGAATATTCACTTTGTACGTGAGAAAATTGCCCGTGGACGAGTTCGTGTTCTTCATGTTCCTTCCCGATATCAGATTGATGACATATTCACTAAAGGACTTCCGTGCATACTCTTTGATGACTTCCGAGCCAGTCTCAGCGTACGAGAACCTCCCGCTTCAACTGCAGGGGTGTGATAGAATATTATCATATCTTGTATATTATCATTGATAGAATATTATCATATTTTGTATATCTTTTATATTATGCAAATTTATATTCCAATTGTAATTAGGAAGATTTAGTTACCTAGTTTGTAATTATGTAAAACTATATATATTGTACACAATAATCAATGAAAGGCAAGGAACATATTCCTACAGTAATATTATTCTTATAGTTTTTTATCTTTGGATTTCTGTTACTATTTGTTGTTTCTTGTACTTCAATTGTTGCATTTTTTTGTAGTTACAACTCCTTTTTTCTGTCAGTTTTATCCTACTTTTTATAGTATTTATCCATGACATTTTTATCGTATTAATTTGTGCTTTGAACGGCTTGTTCTTGAGTTGAAGATCTATCGAAAACAGTCTCTCTAACTCTCAAGATAGGGTAGGACAATCTATACTCCTCAGACTCACTTTGTGGATTTCAAATCCACTAAGTAGGTTGTGGTTGTAGTAAGCACGTGAAAACATTCTTCATTTTTAGTTATTTACAGTTCTAATGAATGAAGTTGTCAGCTAGTGAATTTTTACTTGTTTTTAATGCATTTTATTACATAACAACTTTCTTATTTGTATTGGAATATGATTAAATTCGAATTGTGTATGGCAAGGCTCATTTTGGGACAACACTTCCTAACATAATTTATTTTGGCTCGAACCCGAGAAATCGAATTAAAGGGTGGAGGGACCAACTCATAACATAACATAACTAACTTTCACAGCTTCTGTCCAAAAAGTAGGAGTAAAATTTAGAACAAAGTGGGGAGGGTTTCACAGCTAGTAATTTATGGTATATACCTTCCTCTATAATGGTGCTTTGCTTTTTTTGCTTATGAGGCTATGCAAAGAATCTCTCTGACTCTTAACATTCTGTTGCATTTTAGTGTGTAAAATAGAGGGCATTGAGATGAGTTCTTGAATTCTTGTTCTTGTTACTGAATGAGCTGTGTGAGTTTCTTGATTTTTTAAGATCTGCTTGTTTCTTGTTTCAAGTAGCTCAAATGGCTCCAAGATTGAATTTTTCTGACTGGTGGGGTAAGGATACACAAAGAGGAACACCAGTAATAGTGAAAATGGAGAACCCCAATTTTTCCATAGTTGAAATTGATGGTCCTGATGCTGCATTTAAGCCAATAGAAAAAAGTAGAGGCAAGAATGCTAAACAAGTGACATGGGTTTTGTTGCTTAAGGCTAACCAAGCTGTTGGTTGTCTTGCTTGGCTTGCAACAATTCTATGGACACTAATTAGTACCATCAAGAATAGGTTGATTTTTAGACAAGGTGTTTCTCTTGCTAGTGAAAAGTTGGGTAAGAGTAAACTACTTTTCAGAATAATCAAAGCTTGTTTGGGTGTTTCATTGTTTATGTTGGCCTTTGAAGTGGTTGCTTACTTCAAAGGTTGGCATTATTTCCAAAATCCAAATTTGTATATAATACCACATACTTCTGAGGTCTTGGGGTTGTTTCACATAGTATATGTTGCTTGGTTAGATTTTAGCGCTGATTATATCGCGCCTTCCGTGCAAAAACTTTCCACATTCTGTACTGTTTTATTCCTAATTCAGTCTTTAGATCGTTTGGTACTTTGTTTGGGTTGCTTGTACATAAAGTGCAAGAAGATTAAGCCAAGGATTGAAGTGGATCCGTTTAAGTCAGATGATCTCGAGGGATCAAACAACAGCTACCCTATGGTTCTTGTGCAGATTCCTATGTGTAACGAAAGAGAGGTACAACACTAATTTTTTTTGCCGCCCTTTGAATTGTGAATATTTTATCTTCTAATTTTTTGTTGCTGTAGCTGGGGCTCTGTGGCTTCTATTTAAGTTTCGAATTTCTCTTTAGGAAGCAACATGAATCACTTCTAGATTTTGAACTAGTTGAATTTGGTAATATACATGTCGATTTAGGTTAATTCAACTCCTTTTTTTCTGTGGTACTTTTAAATGATTCATATTTGTGGTTTCTTTGTGCCTTTGTTTTTTTTTTCATAGTAGTGGTCTCTTTCTTACTTTTTTCTGTTTTAGGTAAGGGAAGTGGTTCAGGGATGTCATGTAGGGATTGCTTATACTAGGGACATACTTCTCTCTTCACTATAGTATTGACATATTTGGTATCTTATTACCAAATAAGGAATTTGAGCATTTTGGGGATGTTGATCTAGCCTTAGCACATAGTACATAAGGCTTACATTAGTCGCGTTCTACATGCAAGAAAACACTGTTGCCATAGGATGTTTGTGGTTTTGCCATGAACCAAATAAATTTTTCTCTTACGTTTGTACTAATTCAAAAGTTTTTCTCCGTTACTGGTGTTGCACAGGTATATGAGCTGTCCATATCAGCAGTCTGTCAACTTGACTGGCCAAAAGACCGTTTGTTGATTCAAATTCTTGATGACTCTGACAATGAGTGCATCCAAGAGTTAATAAAGTCAGAGGTCGCGAAATGGAGCCAAAAGGGTATCAACATAATTTACAGGCACCGTCTGGTTAGAACTGGTTACAAAGCAGGGAACCTGAAGTCTGCAATGAGTTGTGACTATGTCAAGGATTATGAATTTGTTGCAATCTTTGATGCGGACTTCCAACCAACTGCAGATTTTCTAAAGCAGACAGTTCCACATTTCAAGGTGAAATATATTTTTTTTGGGGATAATTACATTTTTGGACCGCACTAAAACATAATAGCCGGTAAATGTATATGTTTTTATATTAAGTATAAATATACATATGATATACATGCAATATACATAATTAGTGTTAGGTTGTTTTGGCAACGCTTATTTTCGCTAGCGCCTGTCATTAATTATGGCCGACGGGCCAAAAGTGAAAAAAGACCTTTTTTCCCTTTGTTGAGTTCATTGATGTTATTGTTGGCAATTAACGTGTATGCTTTGACTTTGCCACAGGATAATCCTGAGCTAGGATTGGTTCAAACAAGATGGGCATTTGTTAACAAGGATGAAAACTTGCTAACTCGCCTCCAAAACATTAATCTGTGTTTTCATTTTGAGGTGGAACAGCAGGTGAATGGAGTGTTCTTGAACTTCTTTGGTTTCAACGGAACTGCTGGTATTTGGAGAATCAAAGCTTTGGAAGAGTCTGGAGGTTGGCTTGAGAGGACAACTGTGGAGGATATGGATATTGCTGTTCGTGCGCATCTCAACGGTTGGAAGTTCATATATCTCAATGATGTGAGGGTAAGGATCGTCCATTTTCATATTTCTGTTAAATGTGCTAATAGTCCCATATATTGCTACTTTAACTAGCATTTGTGGCCAAAGGTTTTATTATTTTGAGAATTTAGTTAATAGAACTAGTTTTAGGATCGAGATATAGTTGTTACTTTTATTGTGTTGCATTAGAAGCTAGAGTTTTATTGACTTGTCTGAGATTCAAAGGTCAATAACTCTGTTCTTTAGTTGCATTCTTTCATTTGGAATGTGAAATTGTTCATCCTCTTTCGTTCTGTTTTGTTCTTTATTAGTATAAAAGACACCATCAACATCATCAGATGTCAGATTTTGATTTTTTGTTGAAAAATCAGAAAATTTTGAGTCATTTACTCGAAATTCCCGGTTGATCTATGGCTGTTAGATTGGTTCTCTTTTGATCCTTTTTCTTTTTTCAAAATTTAAACCAAAATCCTGTTTGATGAAACTTTTGCCTGGTCTTATACCTGTTAACGTTCGAATTTTAATTATTTAAACTATTCTTTGTAACTTTGGAAATCTAATAACAATGTTCATTGTATCAATATGGAAAAAAATAGGTCCTGTGTGAAGTTCCTGAATCTTTTGAAGCTTACAGGAAGCAACAACATCGGTGGCATTCTGGCCCCATGCAACTTTTCCGAGTGTGTCTTCCTGCTATTGTTACTTCCAAGGTACATTGACTCCTCTCTTCGGTTTTGCCAAATTTTTGGGATCAAACACTCTAATGAAGAGCAATTCTTCTGATGTTAGAGAACCTACAGTATTAATAGCTTGTTTGGCCAAAGCTTCTGAAAAACTAACTCTTGCTACTACTCAAAAACATTTATTTTTTCCCTAAAAGCTTGGCCAAACACCTCAACTTTCTAAAATAACCACTTTTGACTTCCTAGAAGCTTGGCCAACCATGCCATTGTATTGGAATGGATGGGGTAGTGAATTGAATATCGAGGATTCATATAGTCAATCCCAACTGGCTTTAGATTGAGGCACTTCTTGTTATAAAAACTTTACTGAAACTTTATTTTGAAACTTTTGCGCAGATATCAGTATGGAAGAAAGCCAACTTAATACTTCTTTTCTTTTTGTTGAGAAAGCTCATTCTTCCCTTCTATTCATTCACGTTATTTTGCGTAGTTCTTCCTCTAACTATGTTCATCCCGGAAGCCGAGCTCCCTTTCTGGGTTGTTTGCTACATACCCATTCTTATGACACTTCTAAACACTCTTCCGGCACCAAAATCCATTCCTTTCATCGCCCCTTACCTTCTTTTCGAAAATACCATGTCAGTGACGAAGTTCAACGCGATGGTATCTGGACTTTTCCAATTGGGAAGCTCATACGAGTGGGTTGTCACCAAAAAAGCAGGAAGGTCTTTTGAATCCGACCTATTGGCTGCTGCTGAAAAAGATTTAAAAGTGTTTGGGGCACCGCAGATTAGCAGAGGGGCTTTGGAAAGTGAACTTACTGAGCTGAATCGTTTGAACAAACAGAAAGATGAAACTTCTACACCTGTTAAGAAGAGCAACAAAATATACAGAAAGGAGCTAGCTCTTGCTTTCTTACTCTTAACGGCGTCAGCTAGAAGCCTTTTATCTGCTCACGGTCTCCACTTTTACTTCCTACTTTTCCAAGGAGTGACATTCCTACTCGTTGGTCTCGATCTTATCGGAGAGCAGATTAGTTAATTATTGGTCAAGAGAGGAGAAGGAGCCACCTAGTTATTGTGTTCAAGAACTGATACACTTAGTCTCGTCTGAACTTTCCACTTATCAACTTCAGCTATATGAAGTGAAACCAGTTAGGATTTTGTACGCGAGACTATTATATGCCATGCCTGTGTGAGTTCCCTAATATCGTTAGATAGGGTAATTGTTGTCAGTCTTTTACAGAGAGTCAATTGTTTGTTAATAATACTATAGTCTATAGGTAGAAGCAATCTCAATTTTTACCTCATTTATTTCTGATTTGGGATTTCTCAACCAGTACTTATGTTAAAGCATTTCACATTCATCAGATTATGTATATAAGGATCTAAAATGGCTAAAATAAGGCCTAGTCAATACTTGCTTTTCAAATTCTTGGAGTTTTCTATTGTAATGAATGACCCTACCTTCCATGTACATTTGCTTTTGTTGGTTTTGATATTATACATTGATTTGATGTCTTCTTTTTTTGCACCATGCCCTGGTGTAGAATAATTCTTGCCTGCAACTTATCTTTAGATGACTTAGGAAGTGACTAATCTTATAAGCCTTTATAATAAATATTCATAGCAGCGCCACGATGCAATCGGCCCCCATGCGTTCGAGTGCATTGAAATAAAAGATGGAGGGAGCAAGGCCCAACACAAGAAAAGGTGGTTGCATCTGCTACCTCCCATCTGTGTAGGTATTCGATAAATCTATTGATCAAGGTTTAGATATATGGAAGGAAATCACCTAGCATCTTTCGTCTCTGCTGAGATTTGTACCTCACTCACTTCATTGACCGCTAGCCATGCACTTAGAGTGTCCAGTTTAAAGCCACAATAGCCTTCCTTTTGAATAATAATAGGGTTTGTGTCAAGCTTACACGCACCTCGATTATTTCACAATGGTACTTGCTACCTTCCATCTACGCAGGTACCAGATAACTCTACTCATCAAGACTAAGATATATTGGAAAAAATCAACTAGTTTTTTGTCTTTATTGAAACTCTGATGTCCCATAAGTTTCACTCACTTTATTGACCGTTCAACACACACTTAGGTGCCCACTTAATGGCCCTGTTGGGAGGGGAAAAAAATAAAGGCTCAAAATCAGTAAAAAGTAGCATTTTCAAAACCATTAAAAATAGCTTTTAAAACCTGAAGTAAATAGCTTTTATAACAGCTATATTTTTTATTTGTGTAACTGATTTTGGTCAGTTTTTTATCTAGTTTTAATGGTATTTATTTTATGTTTTAAAATCTGAAAATTCATAGCATTTGAACCTTTAAATAGAGCTCCTTTGTGCTCATTTGGTGATAGAATTTTTTAGAAATTCTTCCATCCTTTTGAAGACTTTCTCTTCAATCCTAAGTCTCTTTTGATACTCCAAGACTCCATTTCCGGGCAGATCTTGTCAAGTTTCAACTCTACTTTCCGGGTGCAAAGTTAGTAGAGAGTTGTGTTAACCTTGGAGGGCGACACCGGTCAATTGATAGCACTCATCACGGTGAAATCGCTTCTAAGGCAGTGGCCTCCATACCACGGCGCAACGAAGTTCCAAGCTTTCGATTGCTTTGTTCTTTGTTTAAGTTTTATGTGTCAATCTTATTTACTTTAGTTTACATAGCAGTCTATTATTATTTTATAACAATTTAGAAGAGACCTTCCATTTATGCTATTGTAATAGTTTATGGGAAAAAGAAAGGAAAAAAAAAACAGAAAAGAATATGGCTAGAATTCCAAATAGGTTTTTGGTTGATCTTTCCAAGATCGAGCCTTTAGATGGGGGGAACTACAAGAGGTGGTCGCAAAAACTTCTAATTTTTCTGAAACAATTAGAAATTGATTACGTCTTATTCAAAGAAATTTCCAACGACTCTTCCGAGGAGGAAAAGTCGAAGTTCGAAAAGGATAATAAGTCGGTTAGAGGACACTTGCTTAGTCATATGACTAATCCTCTTTTCGATCTATTTATCACCCACAAGTTTTGCAAATTAATTTGGGAGACTTTGGAGAAAAAATATGGGGCTAATGATGCGGGGAAAAAGAAATATATTGTGGGGAAATGGCTTGCATTTCAGATGGTGGACAATAAACCAATTATTAATCAAGTCCATGATTATGAAAATCTTGTTGCAGACATGCTTCTTGAAGGCATGAAGATGTGTGAAGTTTTTCAAGCCAATGTCTTGATTGAGAAGCTTCCTAAGTCATGGTCCGACTATGGGAACCAATTAAAACATAAGAAAAAGGACATGACTATAGAGGAGTTGATCGGACACCTCAAAGTAGAAGAAGCAAATCGTCTCAAAAACAAGGTTTTTCCTCGTTCAGTTGAAAATTCTGTAAAAGCTAATCTTGTTGAATCTTCCAATGAAAAAATTGACAGTTCAAGAGGAACAGGTGGTTCAAAGAAGAAAGAGAAGCAACCCCATTGCATAAAGAAGCGGGGAAAACCATTCAAGAAGGTTGGAAAAAATGAAAAACAACTCCCGATTTGCTACACTTGTGGGACGGTTGGACACAAATCCTTTCAATGCCAACGACGTCTAGGAAATCAAAGGAATAACAATGGCCGCCAACCCCAACAAGATAATGTTGTTGAACACGGGGACATTATCGCAACCATGATTTCCGAAGCCAACATATTTAGCAACAATTCAGAGTGGATTCTTGACTCGACAACAACAGGACATTTTGCGCAAATAGGAGCTTGCTCACAGAATTCGAAGAGGCCAAGAACGAAGAAGTGGTCTACATGGGCAATTCAAGCAAGTCGGAAGTACTCAGAAAAGGGAAGGTTTCCTTAAACTCACTTCTGGAAAAACTTTACTTTTGCAAAATGTCTTGTATGTCCCCTCCCTTCGTAAGAATTTAATTTCTGCAGCACTACTTAATAAAGTCGGAATAAAAATAGTAATGGAGGCTAACAAAGTAGTGTTACGAGGAAGGGGGAATTTGTGGACAAGGGGTATCTGGACTCCAATCTTTTTGTGCTTGATGCTGAAATAAATAATGAATCTTCTTCTGCTTACATCACCGAGTCTATTAATTTATGGCATGGAAGATTAGGACATGTGAATGTTAATTCAATTAAGAGACTAAAAGAAATGTCCTTAATTCCTAATATGATTGATGATGAGCCGAACAAATGTGAAATTTGTGTTGAGGCTAAACACCATAAAAAGGCTTTTAAATCAGTGACTAAAAGAGAAACGAAATTACTTGAATTAATTCATTCTGACTTAGCTGATTTCAAGAATACGGAAAGTAAAGGAGGTAAAAGATACTATATAACCTTCGTAGATGATTACTCTAGATACACTCGAGTTTTTCTATTGAAATTAAAGGATGAAGCGGAAAAAATGTTTCTCATTTATAAAGCGGAAGTGGAAAATCAATTGGACCAAAAAATCAAACGATTTAGGTCCGACAGGGGTGGTGAGTATGGTACAACTTCGCTAAAAGAATTTTGCGAGAAAGAAGGTATCATACATGAATTCACAGCCCCCTATACACTACAACAAAATGGAATTGCGGAAAGGAAAATAGAACGTTAAAAGAAATTATGAATGCTATGCTTTTAAGTTCCGCACTTCCGAATAATATGTGGGGTGAAGTTGTATTATCGACAAATTATATTCTCAATAGAGTACCCCATAAACATTTGGAGAAAACTCCTTTTGAACTTTGGAAGGGATATGCCCCAAACTTGAAATATTTGAGAATGTGGGGGTGTCTCGCAAAGGTTGGTTTACCTTCCTTCAAACATGAGAATATTGGGGCTAAAACTTTTGATATTATTTTTGTGGGATACGCTGAAAATAGTGCAGCGTATAGATTTATGTGTTTGAATGATAAATCTATGCGTGAATCTAGAGATGCTAAATTCTTTGAAAATATTTTTCCATTAAAGAATGTTGTTTCGCTTGATATTCCTTCTTCAACTGTTGCATCTTCATCTTCATCGTATTTACTTAATTATATACATGTAGAAAATGAATTGCGAAGAAGTAAAAGACAAAGAATAGAAACTAGTTTTGGTCTTGATTTTTTAACTTCGTTTTTAACTGATGTTGATGATTTGAATAAAGTTAGTGAAGAAATCACTAATATTTTTATGATTGACGAGGACCCTAAAACTTATGAAGAAGCGGTAAAATCCGTAGATGCTAGTTTCTAGAAAGATGCTATTAACAATGAATTGGAATCGATAACCACTAATAAAACTTGGGAATTAGTAGACTTGCCAAATAGTTGTAAACCCATAGGTTGCAAATGGATTTTTAAAAGGAAACTCCAAACCGATGGTACCATTGAAAAGTTTAAAGCAAGATTAGTGGTAAAAGGATTTACGCAAAAAATTGGCATTGACTTCTTTTATATATATTCTCTTATAACAAAAATTGCTACTATCCGTGCTTTATTTGCCTTGGCTTCTATAAGGAACCTAATTGTACATCAAATGGATGTAAAAACAGCATTTTTGAATGGTGATTTAGAAGAGGAGATATATATGGAGAAACCTCCGGAATTTGTTGTTCCCGGACAAGAACACAAGGTGTGTAGACTTAAAAAGTCCCTTTATGGACTCAAGCAAGCTCCTAAACAATGGTATGAGAAGTTTCACAAAACTATCCTTGAATTTGATTTTGTTGCAAATGGTTCTGATGCATGTGTTTATTCAAAGGTGTTTGATTTAGATTATGTAATCATATGCCTTTATGTAGATGATATGTTGTTGATTGGTACTCATATGAATGTTATTAATGAGACCAAAAAGTTTTTATCATCTCGTTTTGAAATGAATGATATAGGTGAAGTGGACGTCATCTTGGGTGTGAAAGTCATTCAGAAATATAACAAATTCACTTTGTCACAATCACACTATGTGCAGAAGGTACTTAAAAAGTTCAACAACTTTGATGTAAGTCCAATAAGAACTACATATGATGCATTTAACTCACTTAGCAAAAATACCGAAGTAAGTGTTTTGCAAACTGAGTATGCTAAAATAATTGGGAGTTTAATGTTTTTAATGAATTGTACTCGTCCTGACATAGCTTATGTAGTTAGTAGACTAAGTCGGTATACCCATAACCCCAATGGTCAACATTGGAATAGCCTTAAGTATTTATTGAGGTACTTGAAAGGTACCATGGACTGGAATTTGAGCTATGTTGGATATCCCGCAGTGTTGGAGGGATATTGTGATGCCAAATGGGTAACCGATAATGATGAGGTAAGTTCCGCTAGTGGATATGTATTCACAATGGGTGGTGGTGCGATTTCTTGGAAATCTGCTAAAAAAACATGCATAGCTAGATCGACTATGGAGTCGAAATTTATAACACTTGATCTTGCAGGTCAAGAAGCCGAGTGGTTGAGAAACTTATTAGAAGATGTATCATTGTGGGGGAATCCAACCCCTCATGTCTCTCGTCTATGTGATTCACATGCCGCTATATGTGTTGCTAAGAATAAAGCATACAACGGCAAGAAAAGGCATATTCGCATCAGACATGAAAATGTGAGACAATTGATTGAAAATGGCGTGCTTTCAATGGAGTACGTGAGATCCGAGACCAATTTGGTGGATCCATTGAAAAAGGGACTCAACAGAAGAATGATCATTAAAACGTCGAGGGGATGGGTCTTAAACCCACTGATTGAGAATTGTGTACAATTTGATCATCCCTATGGCGCAACTAAATGTACACAAGTTAGGATGAGCTTTGCTCTTAATGAGCCCATAGCCTTATGCGTAGGGTGATTCTTGCTACGGTAAGGACTTGAAGGATTCACCGAAGCGGTTCTTGCTACAGTAAGAATTTGAAGAAATCACCGATTGATGTAAAGGTTGAGTTATAAACTCTTAATGATTCATACCCCTATGCGTAGGGTGGTTCATGTTGAGATGGACATAATGGATCACCTACGTGAGTGAGAAGGTTTGGCCTCCTTCTATGAAAGATAGTGGGTAATCTTTCTGATACACTCATAAGGTTCCAAGGATTGGCCAAAACTATTAGGGGGAAAAAACTATCGTGAAACTTGCACAAGACGAAGTATGATGCGTGTTATCGGGTTGACAGCTCTTAATCTAGCAAGTTTAAGACTCGTTCTCTTAGCTAGATCAAGAGTTTTCTCGACTCCAGCAAGTTCAAGATTCGTTCACCTAGCTGGATAGGAAATTGCCTCATTTCACTATGTACTAGTTCAAATCTTCGGATACTATGTGCTTAAGTGTCATACTTTAAAGAGTCTGCCCGAAAATATCTATTTTGCTTTGAGTATTTTAAATCTTTGCTTTGTGGGGGATTGTTGGGAGAAAAAAAAATAAAGGCTCAAAACCAATAAAAAGTAGCCTTTTCAAAACCAGTAAAAATAGCTTTTAAAACCTGGAGTAAATAGCTTTTGTAACAGCTATATTTTTTATTTGTATAACTGATTTTGGTCAGTTTTTATCCAGTTTTAATGGTCTTTATTTTATGTTTTAAAGTCTGAAAATTCATAGCATTTGAACCTTTAAATAGAGCTCCTTTGTGCTCATTTGGTGATACAATTTTTCAGAAATTCTTCCATCCTTTTAAAGGCTTTCTCTTCAATCCTAAGTCTCTTTTGATACTCCATTTCTGGGTAGATCTTTTCAAGTTTCAACTCTACTTTCCGGGTGCAAAGTTAGTAGAGTGTTGTGTTAACCTTGGGGGGCGACATCGGTCAATTGATAGCACCCATCATGGTGAAATCGCTTCTAAGGCAGTGGCCTCCATACCACTGCACAACGAAGTTCTGAGCTTTCGATTGCTTTGTTCTTTGTTTAAGTTTTATGTGTCAATCTTATTTACTTTAGTTTACATAGCAGTCTATTATTATTATTTTAAAACAATCTTCTATTGAGACCTCAGAATGGTCCTTCAAATGATGAGCTTCACCTATTCAATTGGGGTATGCATGAAAAAGGCCTATTTTATTTTTGTAAAGTTCAATATCAAGACAAAAGAAGGTGTCGGCAGTGTAAAAAGAGAGAACACATGAATCTTGAGTGGAAAATATAGGTCAGCTAAAGACTTAAACTTTCATGCATATATGCCCATTTTACTCTCTATGGCATTGTTTGAATAAGGGACCACAAATCGTATTGCGGGCAATTTGCAGATTTTGTGTTTTTCCTTGGTAAAGACATCAAGAGCTTTTGTGTTGTGTCTTTGTGGGGGGAAAGAGGTATTGTTTTCTGTTGGGACATGTCTTGACCACCCTATATGGTCCATGCCATTAAAATTTTGTTTTTGCAACTAGGGAGGATTATTCTTGATCTGACAAGTTACCAAGTGATGAGTCCCCCTTTGTCATGTTACATTAAATTGCATTTGCATATTCTCTAGCTAGGCAGTGTATTCATTTCCTTTTCAATTGTCGGTCCATTTATGTACTTTCTTTCGGGCTTTACGTTCTTTTTAACTGAAAAATACGCTATTTGTTTTACTTTAAAGCTCGGTAGATAATAGGCCGGTCTATTTATCCATTTTTACTTAAATACCGGACTTAATTCACTAGTAATGATATGGAACTTCTGAGGGTTAACATTTTTGTTATCCAAGTTATCAAGTTGTTAGTCTTCTTGCATATTACATACAACGGAATAGGGTAAAAAAAATACTCTACTATTTCAAAAGGATCATTGATACCCTTTGTTATATTATCTATTCACCACGATCTCAGAATAATGCAAAAATACCCCTCCAACGTGGCAACATCATCCGACATGGCTTGATATTTCGTTGAGGTGGATTTCATGTAGCCCTATGAAATTTCACTTTTTGATGCTCAAAATAATAATTTAACTACTATTTAATTCCATGTGTTATCACAATTACCACATTCAACCTCTAATTGTTTTTTTATGTGGAACAAATGGATTTAGGGTGTGTTCGGTATGATGATATTTTCTTATAAAATGTTTTCGAGGAAAGTAAATAGATTTGTCATTGACTTCTCCAAATCCTCATTTCCAATTCCTAATATTTGAAGAAAAAGCCACCCTAAGATTGTAGTAACTCACAAATGGTTAGTGACGACATTTTAGTGAGTGAAAGGAAATTAATGAATTTGTACACTGACAATGCACAAGTTTTGTTATACTATCAGGTTTAATTGACGTATAACAACATAACCAGTTATAGCAATTCAAATATGATACTCTCTCCATTTTAATTTGTTTGTATTACTTTTCTTTTTAGTATGTTTAAAAAGAATTGTCACTTTTTAGACTCAACATCCTACACGACATATTTAAGACACAAGATACAAAGGTTATTTGGGTACATTACTTATATATTTAGTTTAAGATCACAACATTCAAAAATTTATTTATTTTCTTAAACAACGTACAAAGTCAAACTAAAACGAAAACGGAATAAGTAATATTTAAAATAGAGCAATAACGTGATACAATAGTTCAAATTGTACTTAATAGTATAAAAAGTTCTATATACAGTCAGTGTTAAAACTTAGTACCTTGAGTAAAACTATTATAACAAAAAAAGATTAGCTCCTTATGTTATGGTAAATTGAGGGTTGAATTTGTTGATCTTTAACAACAAAGGCACCAAAATCGTCATTTTCCCAACAAATAGGCACAAAACACAAAATCCCATCTTTAGTTTATAACAGTTCTAATAATATGTGTATCTTGAGAGTTATACTTGAGATTTGAGAAAGGGTGTTGGATTGTATTGTAGGCCCGAAAGCCCATTTCTCTTATTGTAGTCTTTCTTTGTCCTGTTTGTTTCCCGATCCACTTAGCTTAGTCCATTAAGGCCCAGCCCAAATCCAATTCTGATTTCTTTCACACATGTATATCTTATTCTGTTGACTTACAATAACATACAAGTAACTTTTTATCAAAATATCACATTCACTAATCTTGAAAATGGTGGTCTTGAACGTTTGACCCCCACTTGCTAATGAGCCGAGCGGGGTCAAAAGTTCAAAACCACTTACCTCTATTGTCATTCTTATCACTCACTTTTTATAGCATATACTATCAGTATTATACTTTCTTCGTCTCAATTTATGTGACATCATTTGATCGTACACGAAGTTTAAGAAACAAGAAAAGACTTTATCAAATTGTCATTACTTTAGTGCCAACTTTTGATGATTTTTTTTCACAATAAGTACATCTTTAAAACTAAGTGGGCCCAACAAGGATAAAATAGAGATGGCGTCATTAAAAAGTTGTCAGATAAGGAAAGGTAACATTCATTTTGGAACATCTAAAAAATAAATGATGTCACATAAATAGAAACGGAGGGAATAACATAAAATTTTAAGTAAAACCATCATAACAAAAAAAAAAATTAGCTTCTTTTTAGATAAATTGAGGGTCAAACTTGTTGACCATAACAATAAAGGTAAAATTTTATTGACACTTGATGTCTATATCAATTCAATGCACATGTGACATATGTCTTCACATATACTACTATCACTAAACCATAGCTAGTTAATGCACATTTCGTTTATTGCTTAACCATGATAATTAGGACTCCATCCATATCAATTATGTAATGCACTTTGACTGAGCATAAAATTTAAGAAAGATTTTTTAAACTTGTGGTCTAAAGTAAATAATATATATTTGTGACTATAAATCATTTTACTAAGTGTAATTAGAGAAATCAAAGTTAAATTATTTTTACATATAAAAATATATTATTCTTTTTAAATGGGTTAAAAAGAAAAGTGTATCTCATAAATAGAAATAAAGGATCGATAGAAATTTCTTGAAGTTTAGAAGTTACTTGACTCTTAGAACCTTTGTTGGTTTTGGGCAACGTGGAAGTATCCTTTAGTATAAATATAGGGTACGCAATTTTTTTTACCATCACTAAAAACACCAACATCATAATTCTTCCAACAAATAGGCACAAAACACAAAATCCTTTCTTTAGTTTATACTGGTTCTTTGTTCTAATAGAGAAATTTTACATAAATAGCGCCGACCAAAATAATAGCCAGCAGATATATATTTTATATATTAATGTATAATATACATAAATTATACATTTTTTTGGTGCATAATAGTGTATATAATTTCTTTTACATTAGGCTAGCATAATGTAATTATTTTTTTATCGATTGACCAAACGTGTAGCTTGCCCGTTCTAATACGTGAATCTTGAGAGTAATATAGAGATTTAGAAGAGGTGTTGGGTGTATATAGGGCCGAAAGCCCATTTCTCTAATTGTAGTCTTTATCCTGTATGTTTACTGATCCACTTAGCTTAGTCCATTAAGGGCCCAGGGCCCAGTTCTGATTTCTTTCATACTTGTATCTATTGCACAAATTTTCTTATTATTCTTCAACAATTTTTTGTTTTCTTCCTTTTCTGATCATAATAAAGATGATTCTTGTATACATGGCTAGCTAGCTTAAAATCAGCATTTGAAAATGCATACTAGAGAGTTTAGCTTCTGGTTAAACCATGGTGGATTCAATCATGGGTTTACTTGTTTGATAGAATTTAGTAATAGGGGTCGAACTGTATGTTATGTAAAAAAAAGTATATATAGTTATATTTATATTTGCACTCACTTTCTCAATTCAAAACTCTCTAACATTCAAATTCTTGATACGATACTGTTGTGAGAACGGTTTTAGCATGTAATTGAAGCTCTTTTAAATAGTTTGGAGGACAAAATTGTAGCATAACCGTTCTTTTTTTTTTGTTTCCTCTCGATGTTCGGTACCCGCATTGAAGCCTGACTATATTCGAATTTGCGCCGGGTAGAGTCCATTTCTGGGGAAGCGCTCCCTACCAATGATTTTTTCATACCCAGGACTCGAACTCGAGACCTCTGATTAAGAGAGGAGCAACCTCATCCACTGCATCACATCCTTTGGTGGTAGAATAACCGTTCAACTATTGCCTTGAGCCAAAATTTAAATTTCTAACCTATGTCACATATATGTCACAATTTTTGCTTTTATTTCTTGTGATTTTGAATGTGAAGTAGGTGATTGATTAAATTATTTTGCCAACACCTAATTAAAGATTTGATTTATATTTTTCAATTTATCCTAATCTTAGTGGATAGAGTTACCTGATACTTGTTGTTATCGGGCGGTGACAGACATCCCGTAAAATTAATTGAGATGCATGCAAGCTGACTTGAATAATACAATTATTAAAAAAAAAAGATTTGATCTATATAAGCTTGGAATCATATAAGAGGGATATTCCAATAGTTGCACCAAACCACCCAGCCTACGAAAATAGCATTTTGAATGTTTCAACTTTCACATGTACGAAGTAGACTGTTATTTAGTTTCCTAAAAAATCGTAAAAAGTTTCCAAAACAGCAGTTAAATAGGCTAAGACTTTTTCCTACCAATGACATGACTGGTGAAATTGGGGTGAGAAGATGACAAAAATTGTTCTCTTATGTTTAGATGTAGATTTAAAATAGTCTATTAAATTTATTCTTGATCTTTAAGTTTGTCAAAGTGAATACTTCTTGTCTCTATTAAATATTTAACAGTCTTCTGTCCGGTTCTTGGATCCGGTCGAGCCTCTTTGAAATTACATCCCTGCCTCTCGTCTAACTCGAGTTGCCCCGCTCATTTGGCATTTAAAGTAGCTTGCTTCAAGAAGTAAGATTATATCCCTAGGGGTATGTTACAACAAAGTCTAATTATTAGATTTAATGAAATTTGTGAAAATCTTTTTAAGCAAAAACACCTAGAAACTCTTATAAAATTCTGAAAGTCGCTAACAACAAACACTAGAAATAGACCAAAAATAGCAAAAAATGCACCTAAAAAACTACACGAGGCACAAAAATAAAACAAGCAAAAATTAAAAAAATTACACCTCCAAGCATGAATCCCGTTAAATCTCTATTTTTTACAATTCTTATTAAATCTAACATAAGAATTTTTTAAATATTCGATGGAGATTTGAAAAGCTTAAAATACCTAAACTGGCGCAGAAGTATATTGAAAAAAGGAATTATTTTAAACCTATTCCCCGACATAAGAGATCATAAATTGAAGTCCTTTAAGACCTAACCAGAAAGACCTTTTGAATATTTGGCTCACAAGACATCTCTTTCGTGTTCTTAAGGTAATTTTTCCTCGTATCTTTCTATATAGGTTTTACTTTGAAAAATTCTACACCTCTCATCATAAAATGAATATCCATCTAGATATTAAAAATAATTTTAGAATAATAATAAATAATTTACTTTAAAATTCATTAAAATTTACTCCTATAATTCATCCAAAAATAAAATTACTTGTATTGGAAAATCAACCTTTTAAATGTATTTTTTTATGCATTGGAAAATACTATAAATATTAAAATAGTTCATAATATACACCGCTAAAATCTTCCAAAAGCAAAAACACAATTTATTTGAACGGATATTCCTAAATTAGAAAATCTTCGTCATGTGTGTGTCCGATCCTTCATATAAAAAAATCTGCATGTTCTTCAGATATGTACAATATTCGCCTTATTAACTTCAAGCAAGAATTTGCAATCTTTAATAATAACCCTAATAAGGTGGGATGACTAAATGTCCTCTCCTTTGATAAGTTTAATCTCAAGCTGGCGGTATGTTTCCCACTTCTAGTTCTTTCGCTAATTTTAGCCCTTGTTTGATGATCCATAGTTCTTAGTAAAATAGATAGGTTTCATCTTATCATATGCGAATTCAGAATTTTAAGAGGATAGGTGCACCATTACTTTTAAGATGAGATAAAAAAAATTATAGCGTAGTAAGTTGGTTCGATTCCTCAACCTTCAGGAATTAATTCCAGCACCTTAACTAGTGCACCACTCAATCTCTTTTGACCATGAGTTCCTTAATATAATATTAGACATATTTTAAAAATTATACACATAATGTATACCGAATTTAGCTGGATAACCATGGATTCACGTGACCCAATATTTATACTTAGAATAGCCCAACATCTTGCCATAGTATCCAAATATTCACTTTTCTTGCTTGTTTCTAAAAGTTTCTCTGAAAGTAGCATCTCCTGTTTGGATCTTCACATTGATATCAGTATTCAGTTCTGCACAAATTAAGGAAGAGACCGATATATTAATTTGACTTGTTTAGATGTAGAAGTTGGCCTAGGAAATACTTCAACAATATTACTAGCATAATATATGAGTTATAAAGTTACACAATTCATCTTTTCAACTAAATTTCTATTTGTCAGCAATATCGTCAAGATATTCAAGCTTTGCTTAGCATTCATAGTATCGATCTCATTTTGTGAAATAAACTTGTTACATATTTGTTCAGACTTCATACATGTATTGATAATATATGAAGAGTCCTCCACATCAACGTTACATTATTCGCATCTTGGTAACTCTGTTATTTTTCTGGTGAATGTAAGCTCATTTGAGATAAGTTTATTATATCTTATCAGCCATATAAAGTATTTAATATTCTCATGAATGTGAATTTTGAAAGTATATTTATGTCCTAGAGACAATCTGTATTAGGACAAATGTACTTTATACACATTCATATTATTATTAATGGAGATTAATAATTTGGCATTTGCAATTATTGAATTATTATTTGATTGTTTGTAATTATTCATTAATGTGCATCTCTTGAGCTTACGTTGTCATTAATAGAGTGAGATATTCATGATAGAGCGTAACTCTTAAAACAACCTCGACTAATGATCATCGAGAATGGGATATCGATGATATGTGATAAGTCGACATGTGCTCTACATCACATCCTTAGAGGATGTAGTATGTCTCACCTGCTACGAGTAATGGCTACTCGTAATGAACACATGAATACTTTGGAAGTATTGGTATACCCTGCTGATATACTGTTTGTTATACTTGTCTAAAGTATGATCAACGTGTGGGAGATAGAAGTCCTTAGACTTGAGGTCAATACGCGCCTTGTCTACAAAGTAGTGTACTTTGATCCCGTCCTAAGCTCAAATGCCTTATAGGTTGAGATACGGCTTATATTGGGTACATTACGATGTGGATTGAAGGTGGTAGTTGAGCCAAGATTATGATTCATTCCTCGAATGTATATTCGAGAGAACACTGGATTCTCAATGATATTAGGTTGACTAAGTCGTTGGCCAACGCAATAGACATATTTAGAATATGGTCTAGTCGTCAACTAATATAGATGAGATACAATGATTAAGCCATTTGGATAGACACTTGACAAATCCTAAGCTTGATCGAGTGTGTCGTGAATGAAAGGATTTTATCTTACCACATAAAGGTTAAGTTTATTGGATTCGCGTAAACGTACTTCACATATTGAGTTCGTCTTCCGACGCCATCTAGGAGTTCTGTGTAGACCTTAATTTGATTAATGTCGATATGAGAAGGCCTGTAGGGTCACACTATGTCGATTGTCCGTTTCGATATAAGGATGTATTGAGAGAGTAATTAAATGTTCGATTTGGAATCGAGATATTTAAATGAATAGTGAGTATTTTAATTAAGTAAAAATTAAATTTTGAATTTAATTAAGAATGCACAAAAAATAAATCGAGGTAGTGCAAAAGCACATCGAGCGCTGCGGCGCCCATACCATAGGGCCGAGGCCCCTCTGCCTCGAATTTTAGGTCAGGCCCAAGGTCAAACCCTAATCCGGTTTTGACCTATTTTTCAACTATAAATAGAGGCATTCACCTCATCATTCATACACTAATTTTCAGAATATCATTCTAAGCCTTAGAGACTTAGAATCAAACACTCTCTCGAACCTCTGCCTGATTTCCTAGCTTTCCGAAAGAGAAATACATTGAAGCTTGGAGCTTGCAATCGGAAGGGCAATTGCGTGTGCACCTCACAGTTGATAAAGATTCCAGATAATTCTAACTTGTAAGTATATGCTTTATGTTACAAGTTTAATTGTTGTATAACCATGCCAGAAATGTTGTGGAGTAAGTAAAAAACAAAACTTTTAAACTTTCGATGTGCCTTACTTATGTGCTTTGCACCCAACAAAACCCTATAGTGGTATTAAGAGCTCAGGCTGGTTAAATGGTTATATAACAATTGAATAGAATAATAATATGGGTTAAACATAAAATTGGATTAAAATGAGATTTCTTGAAATCTTAAATGTCTTGAACGAATGTTGACCTTTTGATTTCACCATAAATTATATCCTACGCTAACTCGAGGAAGTCATTCCGCTCTAACTCGAATTAAGCCAAAGTGTGTTGTCCGGCTCATTGCACGGTGCACGGCTAAGAACGAGTAAGAACGGATGGTGGTCGATATGGGCGTTATTGATAATGGTGGGTGATGATAAATAACATGTGATTTGATCCCTAAATTGTATTTAGGGGTCGAACGATTCTGAGAATTAACACAGAAACGTTTGTCAGGACATGAGCGTCGCGACCCTATGGTAGGGCAATGCGACGCTTGCTAGGGTTTCAAGGTGGCGTCGTGGCTCCATAGCGAGCACCGCGGCGCTAATGCTTCGTTTCAAAACATGAACTCACTGGACAACAGGCGCCGCGACGCTAATGCATTTTTCAGAAGCCGAAAGGCTACTGCCACAGTGGCGCCGCGGCGCTAATGATTAGTGTCGCGACCTCACCTATCTAGAAACAAAAAAAAATTAAAGTTCAGAATGTTTAACCCAAGATTATTATTATACAATATATTATTTGATAAGTATACTGTTTATGTGCTAAATGTCAAAATGTTTATCATTTACATTTCTAAAATAATGTCCGATATAACTGTCTGGGCAGGCGGCGCCTAATGTTTGATTAAACCATCTTCTATCATGCATATTGGGTTGATGGTTCCCAAACTATATATGTTATTAGTTTTGCATGATGTTAAGATGTCATATTGGATATGGCATAAAATATTTGATCTTGGTTAAAACCTCGAATTAAAATGTTCCCCAAAACTTTAAATACAAGTGTAAATTAAAACTCGTCGTCCATTATAATTGTTAGAGTGCAAAATCCTTTTCGGCGATACGAGTATTTATGCCAAAGCATTTTCTCTAAGTCTACGAGGACCCAGACTATTTCATAGATGTGTTTTAATGTAAAGGTAAATGATAAACTTTTGTGGGTATTTACACCAAAGTGTTTGCTCACAAAGGCCAAATTTGCTTAGATATAAACACATTCGTGTAATGGGATTGACTTGCTTAGACAAATCTTGGCGCCAAAGTGTCGGACTAATCTAAGGACGCAAGATTAAATGTAATAATTTGATCAACCAAGAGTTGCGAATAAGTTTTGCAATTGGTTTAGAACCTACCAAGATATGTTATTGAAGTTATCAAACAAAGCAAACGCGGAGATAGCATAGGCTTGGATCTTGGCCCATTATGACCTCAATTAATATAGGTTCGTATTCTATCATGGGGTCGTAGAAGTATGTTAAAATAGTGGGAGCTAATTAAACAAAAGGCCTTGTTGATTAGCCTAAATGAATGTGTATAATAGGAAATAGATTTTGAATTTGTTTTCCGGTCTATCTAATTCTTCAGATTATAAAAGATGTCGAGCTTGTCGTTGAAAATGTTGATTGAGATGAATAAACTTACTGGACCGAACTACCTTGACTGGCTAAGGAATTTGCGCATAGTACTCAGACAAGAGAAAATAGAATACGTGTTGGACACGGTGTTCCCAACAGTCCCTGCGACTGATTCTGACGAATATGTCTCTTTTGATAAAGACGCTTACCAGAAACATCTAGATGATGCCACTTCGGCGTAATGCGTAATGTTGTCTTCCATGTCTATGTAACTTCAGAGACAACATGAGAACATGGGGCCAAATGAGATGTTAGAACACTTGAAGAGTTTCTATGACTCTCAATCCCAGACAATGGAATATGAGTTGCTAATAGAACTCTTCAACTGTAAGCTCAATGAAGGGGGCCCGGTCTCACAATACGTGTTGAAGATGATAGGGCTGATAGAGAGGCTTGCTTCGATTGGAACGAAGCTTGAAAAGAATGTCACTACCACCTTCATCCTGAACTCTCTCCATCGTTCATTTGAGAACTTCATAGTGAATTTCAACATGAATGGAACGAAGACGACTTTGCCGGAGCTGCACAATATTCTCAAGACCTTTGAGTCCACTATTTCCAAAGGCAAAGCTGTGCTCATGGTGAGCTCTTCTAGCCGACCCAAGCCGAAAGGCAAGGAATGTCAGAAGAAGAAGGGCAAGGCAATCGCTGCGCCCTCAGCTATGAAGCCCAAGGGAGGTGTGAAGAATAAGGTGAGCGCAGCTAAGGATGAATGCCTCAACTGCCATAGGAAGGGGCATTGGAAAAAGGAATGTATTACACCAGGAGGAAGGAAAGCACCATGTGCTCCTGCCTTTGGTGGACAAGGTATGTATATCATTGAAATAAATATGGCTATAAATAACTCACATTCCTGGGTATTGGATACCATTTGTGGCTCACACATTTGTACAAATGTGTAGGGGCTAATTGATAGCAGGAAGGTTGGACCGAGAGAGGTAGACCTACGCATTGGAAATGGAGCACGGGTGGATGATGAGCGCGTAGGGACTTATAGATTAAATTTACCTTATGGCTATTGTTTAGTGTTGAATGATTGTTTTTATGTTCCCTCGTTAACTAGGAATATTATTTCTATCCCAATATTGGACATGGAGGGCTTTTCCTCGTACATTTATAATGGCAGTCACGTACTGTCTTTTAATAATGTTATACACTGAACTGTAGTCGAGAGATATTCAATGTACAAAATAAACGAGCCAAGACAAGTAATAGAAACTCTACCTACCTATGGCACTGCAGACTTCGTCATATCAACGAATCAAGGATATCAAGATTGAGGAAGTTAGACTACCTCAAACCATTTGACTTGGAGTCCTATGGTAACTGCGAATCTTGCTTGAGAGGAAAGATGACAATAAACCACTTTCTAGGAAAGGTGTGCGAGCCAAGGAGGTGCTTGAGTTGGTCCATATTGATGTATGTGAGCCATTCTTGACTCAAGCTAAAGGAGGCTTCCCATACTTCATTACTTTTACGGCGACTTCACAAAGTATGGGTATGTGTATCTTATGAGACACAAATCCGAGGCTTTTTAGAAGTTCAAGGAGTACAAGTCGGAAGTAGAAAAGTAACTTGCAACAAGTATCAAGACCCTTCGATCGGATCGAGGAGGTGAGTACTTGAGCAAAGATTTTCTAGATTACTTAAAGTTGCATGGAGTCCAATCTGAATGGACACCTCCAGGAACGCCACAGATGAATGGTGTTTCCGAAATGAGAAACCGAACCTTATTGGATATGGTTTGATCCATGATGAGCTCATCAACACTACCGACATACCTTTGGGGACATGCTATACAAACCTCTATATATATTCTGAACATGGTTCCTTCCAAGTCAGTAGAAAAGATACCCTATCAGATATGGTGTGGCAAGAAGCCAGCTCTTAAACATATGAGATCCTGGGGGTGCCCTGCATATGTTAAGAAGAGGCTCACTGACAAGTTGAAATCTAAAAGTGAGAAATGTTACTTCGTGGGGTATCCAAAGGAAACTAAGGGATACTACTTCTATCTTCCTGGAGAACATAAGGTCAATGTTTCCAGGAACGCAACTTTCCTTGAAGAATAATATGTCTACAAGGAACATAGCTGCACAGAGATAGAACTTGAAGAAATTCAAGAACCACAAGATAACACAGAAAATGAACCCTTGTCTAATGACCTACACAAGGATTCAGTGGGAGTATCTAGTTAAGATTGGGTACTTAGAGTATGCCCTTAAGCCAGTGGGAGTGTTGTGAGAGATAGTGCAGAAATGCAAAACTCCCATACACAACCAATGGAAGATGATACAATAGTTGTACATCATCCCATTCAGGAAATGCATGAAAATGACATTCCTGAAAGCTCTCAAGGTGATGGATTGTCCAACACACAAAGACCTTCTCACAATCAGAATGTAATAAACACTGAAACGCAGAATACTCAACTCCGTAGGACCACTAGGACTCATCGTCCGCCTGAAAGACTTAATCTCCTTGTTGAAACACACAATGAGATAGATATTCCTGATGACGATGAACCTACAACCTATATCGAAGATATGTTGGACATTGATTCGCAGAGATGGCAAGAAGCCATGAAATCTGAGATGGACTCGATGTACATAAATCAAGTTTGGAACTTGGTTGATTTGCTAACAGGGGTTAGACCCATATGATGCAAATGGGTCTTCAAGAAGAAGATTGATGCATATGACAAGGTACAGACTTATAAAGCAAGACCGGTGGCTAAAGGTTATAATCAACGGCCTGGGGTCGATTATGATGAAACCATTTCACCTGTTGCTAAGATTAAGTCCATTCAGATTTTACTTGCAGTAGCTGCATATTATGACTATGACATTTGGCAGATGGACGTCAAGACTGCTTTCCTCAATGGTAATCTAGTTGAGGAGGTGTTTATGAAATAACCTGAGGGTTTTTCAATTGAGTCCAAACCAAATGCCGTATGCAAGATACAAAAGTCTATTTATGGGCTTAAGCAAGCCTCGAAGAGTTAGAACATTTGCTTCGACAAGGCTATCAAGTCATTTGATTTCGTCTAGAAGCAAAGAGGAAACACATGGATGGGAGTATTACCTTCATTATCATATATGTAGATGACATATTAATAATGGGAGACAATAAGACTCTCCTGCAGTCAGTCAAAGAGTAGTTTTCCAGTACCTTCATGATGAAGGATTTAGGTGAAGCGGCTGTCACAATCAATCTACATAGACAAAGTGCTTAGACATTTTTCTATGGAAAATTCTAAGAAAGGTGGTCTACCTATGGGACAAGGCATCAAGTTATCTAAGAAGGATAGTCCTTCTAATTCTATAGAACTTGAACGCATGAAAAGGATCCCATATGCTTCGGCTATAGGATCGATCATGTATGTCATAACCTGTACTAGGCCAGATGTGGCCTTTGCACTTAGTATAACTTGCAAGTTCCAGCAGAATCTTGGGGAAGAACACTGGAAAGCAGTTAAGAGTATTCTTAAGTATCTTAGACAAAGTAAAGAATATTTCTTAGTCTATGGTGGACAAGAGAAGCTGGTATATACTGGGTACACTGATGCTAGCTTCCAGACAGATGTTGATGACTACAAATCTCAATCGGGTTACACATTCATTTTCAATGGTGGAGCAGTAAGCTGGAAAAGTTCCAAACAAGCTACAACTACTGATTCGACAACGTGTTTGAGTACATTCCGGATCGAAAGCGGTAAAGAAGTTGTCGCGATATCTGAGTTCCTGAAGGAACTAGGGGTTGTTCCAAGTGCCACTTGTCCAATAACAATTTATTGTGACAACACTGGTGTGATTGCGCAAGCGAAGGAACCAAGATCAACCAACAGAAACAAGCATGTGCCAATGAAGTACCACATACTCAGGAGATATTGTGGAGACTGAAGAGATTAGATTAGACTATGTTCTCACAGACGATAATCTAGCTGACCCATTCACTAAACCATTAAGCTTAGTCAAGCATAATGGTCATTTTGAAAATATGGGCATTAAATATGTTGGAGATTAGCTCTGGGCCAAGTGGGAGATTGAAAGTATATTTATGTCCTAGAGACAATCTGTATTAGGACAAATGTATTTTATACACATTCATATTATTATTAATGGAGATTAATAATTTGGCATTTGCAATTAATGAATTATTATTTGATTGTTTGTAATTATTCATTAATGTGCATCCCTTGAGCTTACGTTGTCATTAATAGAGTGAGATATTCATGATAGAGCGTAACTCTTAAAACAGCCTTGACTAATGATCATCGAGAATGGGTTATCGATGATATGTGATAAGTCGACATGTGGTCTGCATCACATCCTTAGAGGATGTAGTAGGTCTCACCTGCTACGAATAATGATTACTCGTGATGGACACATGAATACTTTGGAAGTATTGGTATACCCTACTGATATATTGTTTGTTATACTTGTCTAAAGTATGATCAGCATGTGGGAGATAGAAGTCCTTAGACTTGGGGTCAATACGCGTCTTGTCTACAAAGTAATGTACTTTGATCCCGTCCTAAGCTCAAATGCCTTATAGGTTGAGATACAACTTGTATTGGGTACATTACGATGTGGATTGAAGGTGGTAGTTGAGCCAAGATTATGATTCATTCCTCGAATGTATATTCGAGAGAACACTCGGATTCTCAGTGATATTAGGTTGACTAAGTCGTTGGCCAACACAATAGACATATTTAGAATATGGTCTAGTCATCAACTAATATAGATGAGATATAATGATTAAGCCATTTGAATAGACACTTGACAAATCCTAAGCTTGATCGGGTGTGTCGTGAATGAAATGATTTTATCTTACCACATAAAGGTTAAGTTTACTGAATTCACGTAAATGTACTTCACATATTGAGTTCGTCTTCTAACGCCGTCTAGGAGTTCCGTGTAGACCTTAATTTGATTAATGTCGATATGAGAAGGCCTGTAAGGTCACACTATGTCGATTGTCCGTTTCGATCTAAGGATGTGTTGAGAGAGTAATTAAATGTTCGATTTGTAATCGAGATATTTAAATGAATAATGATTATTTTAATTAAGTCAAAATTGGATTTTGAATTTAATTAAGAATGCACGAAAAATAAATCGAAGTAGTGCAGAAGCATGTCGAGCGCAGCGATGCCCATACCCTAGGGCCGCGACACAGTGTAGGCGTATGTCGAGCGCCGCGGCGCCCATACTCTAGGGTCGCGGCGCCTCTGCCTCAAATTTTGGTTCAGGCCCAAGGTCAAACCCTAAATCGGGTTTGACTTATTTTTCAACTATAAATAGAGGCATTCACCTCATCATTCATACACTGATTTTCAGAATATCATTCTAAGCCTTAGAGACTTAGAATCAAATACTCTCTCGAACCTCTGCCTGATTTCCTAGCTTTTCGAAAGAGAAATACATTGAAGTTTGGAGCTTGCAATCGGAAGGGCAATTGCGTGTGCACATCACAGTTGATAAAGATTCCAGATAATTCTAACTTGTAAGTATATGTTTTATGTTACAAGTTTAATTGTTGTATAACCATGCCAGGAATGTTATTGGGTTAAGTAAGAAACAAAACTTTTAAACTTCCGTTGTGCCTTACTTATCTTCTTTGTACCCAACAAAACCTTACAAATTTTTCATATATATCTTCTATCATTTGAAGTAGTTTCTTCATATCACATGCAATTTCATATGGTAATTTGGTGCTAAATTATTCAAATTTGTTCCAATTCAGATGTTTTTATCTCAAAAACAATATTATCAAGAAAAAAGAGAGATAAAATAATATTTGCTTCAGATAGGTTAAGCCCGTTAAGGAATGAAGCTAAATACGATATATCTCATTCTCCGTCCAACAACAAGTCAAATAGTTTAACTTATATTTCGTCAATATCGACATTAACTTTGTCAATGAATGACTCATCCTACATCACCAATCAAGCCATTAATTAATCCACCTCATGTGACCCAAATTTCATTTAACTGTCTCTCACACACACATACCACCTTTCGCAAGACTTTTCTAAAGCCCCGCAGACTTAAAATATTCAATGTCGAATATAATAATATGTGCTTGTATCATTCTTTTGTATTTCATAAATGTCTTAAATCTCTCTCTCACACACACTTGATAGCTGGAATTTTATAAAACAAATAACACAAGCAACTTATGTATGTAGCCAAATTAATATATTTCATGAAAAATATTTTTCACGAAAATTATATAATGAGAAAAATATTATCCTTAAGAAGTAATGTCGTGAATACTTTCTAGTGCTTGCTTAGATATAGAATATGTGATGTATTTTAATTGTATGAGGTGCAAGATAATAGGATAATATTTTGAATAGTCAAGTTTATAATGATGTTTAAGTGTTGATTGTATCATCGAGATAAAATTGTTAATATTAGATATTTCAAAACTAATAATATTACATGGAAGTATTAAGTATGGATCGAAAAAGGGTGGTTCGAATAACATCTACTAATATTATCGAAAATATTGTTCAAATACTTTTACGAGAAGGTTTTATCGAAAACGTGAGAAAACATCAAGAAAAACAACAAATATTTTTTTATTTTGAATAGTCAAGTTTATAATGATGTTAAGTGTTGATTGTATTATCGAGATAAAATTGTTAATATTAGATATTTCAAAACTAATAATATTACATGGAAGTATTAAGATGGATTCACAACAATGAAATATATGTCAAAATTAATGGTGTATTACTCACATTCAATAATAAGTAAAAATAACGCACACAAAGTAAAAAGGAGAAAATCACGTGAGATGGTTAGGCATTTCCTACCTATAGACTTTAGTATACATCGCCATATTGATTGCTAAGTTGTGCATTATAATGATGGAAAGTGATTCAAGGGGATAATATAAAATTTAAGCCATATAGAATAAAATTGTCTCAAAAGGCCAAGAATCCTTTAGAATTGATGCATAGAGGACCTTTAAAGTTGTCAATACTTCTCATTTTAACATTTCAACTAAGATTTTTATTTATTAGATATTTCAACCTCAATGAATACCTATTGAAACCTTTTATGACTAGCTAACTCAAAAGTTATAGTAACACATGGTAAAAATAACAAATAAAAAAGTCACGTAACTTTTGAGTCCAGCTAATCCAAATAAAATGTTGCTGTGCACAAGAAAAAAAACTTATTTCCCAAAACCCCTGGTGAGGATTAATAAGGTGAGTTTGATAGGCACATACTAATTGAGGTTGGAGTGCATAATAGGTATAAACTGTAATTGAGGAGTCTAAATGAAAAATGATACTAACAATTTCAAGGGACAGTCAATGTATTTGGTCGCACACTTAAAATAGAATGTATTACAACAAAAATAAAAGATTCATACAAGCAAAAGCCAGTTTGATTAAGGCTTAGAGTCTATTTTGACAATTTTTTTAAAATTATACTACATATTTGAGAAGCAATTTTATCAAAATAGCTTTTTAGAGAAGTAATTTTAGAGAGAAATTGTTTGTCTTGGCCAATACTTTTGAGAAGTATTCTTTTAGTATTTGATAAACAAATTATTAGATCAGACTTTTCACAAGTGTCAAAAACGTGATGCTAAAATTCATTTTGCAATTAGTATTATTTAAATAGAGATATTATTTTAGATGTTTATCACGAAGGACTTTAATTAAATTATGTGCGATAAGAAAGTGTCGCCTAGGCTTAAAAGTAAATTTTACAGAGTGATGGTTAGACTAGCACTATCGTGTGAGGCAGAGTGTTGGCCAGTCAAGAGTACGCACGTTCAGAAGATGAATGTAGCGGAGATGCGGATGTTCAGATGGATGTATGGGCATACTAGATAAGATATGATTAAGAACGAAGTTATATGAGACAAAGTGGAGTAGCCTCAGTGGCGGACAAGATGAGGGAAGCGAGACTGAGATGGTTCGGACAAGTGAAGAGGAGGTGCGAGGATGCGAGTGAAGAGGTGTGAGAGGCTGGCTATAGCTAGCAGAAGCTAGGAGAGGCAGAGATAAGCCGAAAAAGAACTGGAGGAAGGTGATTAGACAGGACATGACACAACTTCAATTGACTGAGGATGTGATCTTAGATAGGAATGTACGAAGGCTGAGGATTAAGGTAAATGGTTAGTAGGTAACATATGGTTATCGTACTTGTAGTCGCATGATTTAGGTAGTCGCGTATTTTCTTTTTCACCAATATGTATTAGTATCCGTTACTATATTTGTTTTGCACATTTGTTTATTTTATTATCTCTTTTTCTTTCCTATATTCATGCATCAGGTGCATTTCTTTTGAGCGAGGGTCTATGGGAAACAACATTGCTGTCCTGTAATGGTAGAGATAAGGTGTGCATATATCATATCCTCTCAGACCCCACTTATGGGATTATACTGAGTATATTATTATTGTTATTGACTTTAATCAAAATTTGTATTTTTATTTAATGTAAATTAAAAAATAAAATAAGAATATACATTAGAAAATTAATCAATAGCAATATATAGTTAAACTAAAAAAGAGGAGAAGGGATTTGTATTTATATTTTAGAGATATATGTGTTAAATTAATTTAAGCTAAAGACAATTTTATCTAATAAATTTTTTGCTTCTTGGGACGTAATAGCTAAAAGCAGTTTCATTTCACCACTGCTCAAAAACACCCGATTTTGGTCCAACACCTCAAATCTCCAAGAAAGTTGAAATTTTTATCTATTAGTAATTTACACGTACATTGAGTAAAAATTTATTAGGAACCTTTTTTTCATTAGAAAGTTTTATGTCCGTGAAAAAAAAGATACTGGAATAACTTAACTTCTAGTTTTAAAGGAACTTTTTAATTTGCTTGAAGAACAATTACTACAAAAACTTTTAGATAAAATATATAACCCACTTCAATTAAATTGAGATTAAGGTGCAATTGAGAATATTCTTTTATCAAAAACATCTATTAGTCCAAATAACTTTTTTTCTTTCTAAAACCATTACAATACTCATATTTATATTTTTTTAGAACCAAATCACACGCAACTCCGTCTGAAATTGGATCTCAATTATGAAGTCAAAAGTCTCATCGGATAGGCCTATGGAGTATAGCCAAGTGGTAAGGCATATGTGGTTTTTGATACCGGCATGCAAAAGTTTGAATCCTTTTACTCCCACTCATTACCCAACCTTTTTGACTTCTCAATTAAATAGTGTAATCTTCGTAGAAGACAGGTCATGGCGAATCTCAATTGGTTATTAAGGAAAATATTTGAAAAATGGCCAAGGATCAAATCCCGTCAGCGGCAGTGTGAGGGTTACTTCTTGAAATAAAGGAGAGTCCCTTGTGCGCAGCGTGGTATTGGTCTAATCTTTGAAATCAATTGAGTTATCATGATTTACCTCCTTCACAGACCTGTCGGACCGGGGTGTGAAGGACTCCTGGAGTAGGAGTTCTTTTTTTTGTTTTGGAAAATGGCGAATCTCAATAATTATTAAATTACAATAAAAGATAAAGAATATTTTTATTTTTTAAAGTAAAAGTTAAGAGTATAGTCAAACTTCGTAAACCTTCTCGATTGTCGTATTAAATAAAAGTAGTCAAAATTTCACAAATTTACATACATAGCCTCCAAATCCACTATTGACTTTTCCACTCTTTTAATTCTTCTCAAATGTCAATTCCACCCCTCCACTACCTCGAAATTACAAAACAAAACCTAAATCTCTTAACCCTAATCTTTCTACTTTTTTCTCTCACAGACCCAAACACCATCATTCTCTCGCCAGAACTCCAATCTCAGGCGCCGGTGATCGTGCCTTGAACGTAATGACGATGTTCTCCGTCGTAAGTCACAATAAGCATTCCTGGATCGTCGGTTGCCCTCTCTACGTGCTTTCTCGCCGGACATCCTCTTACACTACTACATCTGTAATATCCCCTGAAAATTGATATAAAATAAAATTAGTTTTAATTCGCAATTTTTTACCAGATCTGATCCGTTCATTCCTAAAAATGTGATTTAATAGTTCATATATTGTTATTCATGATATTGATCCGATTCAAGATCATCAAGATGTAAGGAGTATTAGATTACGGTAATGATTGATAGTTCAAATATTGTTATTCATGATATTGGTCCGATTCAAGATCAAGATATAATATTAGATTACGGTAATGATTGATGGTGCATGGTAATTACCGTGGGAATAGTGACCCTTTGATTGGCTTTTGACCGTACTTTCTCCATGAGTACTCGTCTGCCGGAATATCAGCGGTTTTTGAACTGATCGCCGGCACTCTGATCACTTTCCTTGACCTAGTTTTCCTGTTTATGATAGGAAAAAAAATGATCAGTTAAACAATTAAAATTTGCAGAAGAGCTGAATCTCACTAAAATTGCAGCAAATCTATTGTCCTCTTATGTGCTTATATTGCGTACCTTAACAAATTTTTCTAGTTACGTCTAAAATACCCTTTTTTTCTTAGTTAATGATTAAAAATTATAGTAAATGCTTTTTTTTTCTCTAACCGAAGCGACACAGCTGAATCTCACTAGAATTGCAGCAAATGCTATTGTCCTCTTATGTGCTTATATTGTGTACGTTAACAAATTTTCCTAGTTACATCTAAAATACGCCAGTTTTTCTCACAGCTGCTAAAATACGCAGTGTGCATAAGGAAATTACGAACCTCTTTTTGCAGTGACATTTGCCGGAGCTGGAAGTTCTGCCGGATAATTCATCGGAAAGATCGTGATCATGACATCTTTTTCCGGCGATCGGCGGCTTCCGGGAGGACATAGGCGGTGGCGGACGTGGAGGTAAGTTTATTGACGAAAATTGTTTACCGTTTGATACACTTCCTTCACCTGTAATCGACGACATAAACGATGACGATGACGTCGTCGTCGATAAGCTTAAAGTATCCATAGATTTCACCTTAGTACCAACATTTGGTTTTGTAAAGTCAATAGTCAACGGATACAGATCCCCTGCAGCAACCGCTGGAGGTAGCGGTTGCGGCAGTATTTTCTCCGTTTGAATAGACGGAGATAAAAAAACTTGAACCGGACTACGTCTAAATCGGGCATGACCGGTCCGGTTCAAGATAGAAATAACCTTTTTAAAATTCGAAACAGTGAAGTTAGCTAGCTCGGTACAATCGGGTTGAACCGTTTGGTTCTGTTGTTGATGTGAAACGAACCGGATTAAATGATCCATGGATTTTAAACCGGCTGAAGCAGCTTCTTGTATAGCTAATTGCTCGTTCATATTCGAATACCCTAACAAATCTACAGCCATTTTTTTTTGTTGTACCCAACAATTATTTTTGATAGAAAAAGAAGATCGAGTGAGAAATCTCTAAGTAGCTTGGAGAGATGAGGGAAAGAATGATGAAGAGTGGGTAATATAAGGAGAGAAGGATTACCGGTTACCGGGTAACAATCAAAGGTTTTGATCTAACGGTTGAGAGTGGTTTTGAAATATTTTTATTTATTCAAGAAAAGACAAAATAGTAGCATGCTAATTACCAGCTTCTATGCTTTATTTATTCGAAGGGGAAAATGGTGGGACCCATTTTATGAATGGAAATTGGAAAGAAACTTTATTCTGCATTTTTTAGGAAATGGTTTTCAATATTTAAATTAACTTATCCAAATAAATAGTTCTCTTATCTTAGTTTGACTTGACACAAATTTTAAAAATAAAAATAAAATCTTAAAATATTTGATCCAAAACAAGCCTTAGATATTTGTATGACTGTAAATCATATCATAAAACTAAATTATTTTTAAATATAAAAATATATCAATTTTTTTGAAACGAAGAGAGTATTTTTTTTTACCGCGTTACAAATGTGTTTGTGCTTAAGACTCGATAGTCAAAATCTTCTATTAAGACTTAGGGATGGCAACAGATCGGATCTGGACCAGATCCTACTAGATCCAGATCCATTTTTCATACCTGGATCCAGATCCATAGGGTCCATAAAAATCAGATCCAAATCTGGATCCACCGGATCCACGGATCGGATATGGATTCACATGTAAAAAAAATTACATTTTTAAGTTATCACTCTTTACTATATTTATCAACGACCAACCAAGTACCTGGTTTTCCCTAGTCTATACTAGACAAAGTAATTCAGAAATGTGATTTTCACATTCAAGACCTTAACCACCCGTCAAGTGCATGTCCATGTATGTTTATTGATGGACATTCCATCCGATTCCATTTGGTTAGCAATAAGACAGTCAAAGAAACAAGCTTATCAGGTACAAGACATTCAAAACATCAAGTTGTATTTTTTTTTTCATTAGTACTCATCCTATTCCGTTTTACTTGGCATATTACAATTGTGCAATATCTGGATGGAAAAGTCTTGATTTCAACATGACATGAAGAGTTTAGGTGGGAGCAGCTATCATGCATGATAAATCAAAGTTAACTAAGAAGAGAGAGCATATTTTTTCCAGGTGATTCATCTGTCTCTTAAGTTGCACTTGCAATGAGTGCAACTGTGAATTGCAAACTCCTAGTTGGTTGTGTAAGCCACGTCTAGTGACAATCCTAAGAAAGAAATGATAACATCGAGCAGAACCTCCTAACCGTCTTAAATTGCTCTCTTTCCCTAACCATCTTATTGCGGAACACAACTATTTTGAAGTCACCATTATTCCTATACTGAATAAATACCTCTTTACCCTTAAAATTAACAAGTGATGTCTAGATAATTTCAATGTGAAGCTTTTCTACTGTTAATCAACAAAATACTTCAGCATTTCCAGTCCATGTATACCACAATTTGATGTCATATCCCAAGTTCATGTAGTGTATATAATTGCAGATCGTCTTTATATTTTCTTTGATAAGGTAAATAATTTATTAACAATTTGGACAAAACCCCGTATACAAGCCGTATATCAAAAGAAAAGAAGCTACAACAAAACATGGTCCGCAAATCTTCTTTATATAGGAAGAATATCAACATGTATTCTAATATAGCCTTATTAGTTACACTAGTAGTAGTTAGTAATGCATGAAGAAACCAAAGGAAGACCCAAATTTATTCTAGGATAGGTTATGGATATATTTAATAAAAAATGGATCCACTGGTCGGATCTGGACCGGATACGGATCTCAAATACAAGATCCAAATCCAGATCCGATCCATCAGAAATGGATCCGGGTCCGATCCGGATTCGTTGAGTCTAAATTTTGAAGATCCATATCTGGATCCACCGAATTCGGACCGGGTCCAGGATCCACTGCCATCTCTAATTAAGAGTGAAGTGATTTCATTTATCTCAAAATACTCATTAATGGGCGAACATGAACTGTGTGTGACAGAAGTTTATATATTTATTTTTTCTTTTGAGTTTAGGAGATTTGAGGAGGGTAAGAAAGGGACAAATAGTAGGCTGGGTTGTATTTATGTGTGAGCTAGCTACTTACAACACCAAATATAAATAAAGATTATGATAATCTCTACGTAGATTTTAAGCTAGAAATTTTAGTTATTTATTGCTTGGTGGGAGATTAACGGAAACATAGATAAATAAATAAAAAGGCAAAGAGGTAGAGGGTCACGAGATAGAGAAAAACTTCTCTACCCTCGATATTTACTCTAAACCACATTAGTTATTATAGTTAAGTAATATGTATTTAAATAAAAAAATTATTGATTATAATTAAGTGATAAAATAAATATAGAGGACATATGACATTTGTTCGTCATTTTGTGTAAATACTAAATGTGAGCGAAATTTATGCATAAGGTTATAAAGAGTTTCTGTATTAACATTCAAATGCACTTTATTGTATGTGTAAAATCATAACTAGTGAAGATGTCCGTTATTTTGGTGTAAATACTAAATGTGAGTGAAATTTATCGGTAAGGCTATAGAGAGTTCTTGTATTATGTTAACATCCAAATGCATTTTTTATATTTGTAAAATCTTGACTAATGAAGATATTATGAGAAGAATCTAAATTTACATGAAAAAAAATTATCTTAAAAAATATATAATCTCCTAAAATTCATGCTGACCAAAAAAATAGATCATATTTATTATTTTAATTGTTTAACTTTTTCTCTTTTTATTCTCTCATAGTATTCTCATCTTCCCCGACCCTCGATAAAGAAAATTAAGGATGTCCTCCGGGGCATAGTCCAGTGGCAAAGCCTGGGTGCTATAAGGCGCTTTGGCATGGGACAGCGTGGGTTTGATTCCCCGCAAGCACGAAGAAACTCTGCATGTTGGGGAATTTGACATTGTCTCATTGATCGGTTGTACGCTCCCGAAAAAGCGCCACCGGAGCACATCCCGCGATTTACCCGGTAATAGTGTTGAAGGACCGGTGCTATTACCTCCGGGACGGTCGGGTAATACCTGGAGTGAAGTAGTCGCGTAGCGCAAACCTGGATTATCAAAAAAAAAAAAAAAAAAAAAAAAAAAAAATTAAGGCCCCTACTCTCCTCGTTGACTTTATAAAGATATTTACACAGACAAAATCATAATTGATAATGCGAAGCCCACTTGAAATGTCAAAATGATATTATAAATATCACTAAAGAAGAGAGAATAAAATCCCTATACGATTTGACTTTTTATATTGCCCAAATTAACAAATAGATTCCCAAAGCTAACATTTACTTAAATAAGAAAAGTTAAAGCAAAAGAAAGCTGACTCTCTTCTTGCTGGAAACCACATAGAGGGCCCTTTTCTTCTTTAGTTGACTAACCTTTGGCAACCGGCTATAGGCGGTAATTACTTTTCCTCAAATCCTGATCGTTGGATAATCTAAAGAGAGATCTAACGGTTAGATTTCATTTTTAGGAGTTCACATACTATTATGTCAACTTCTAGCACCTTTGAAAGTTTGACACGTGAAAGGCATAAACTTAATGCGTCTTTAAAGGAGAAGAAAGAAAAATTGGTTTAAGTGAGAAAAAGTAGTCAACGAAAATAGAGTTGACTTGACCAAGTGGGGGTTGATATTAATTGAGTGATATTTTTTTATTTTCAATTTCTCTACTTACGATAAACTATTCTTAAATATAGTAATTCTGATCTCTAGTCACTATTATCACACGAATAAAAATAGTCTATTTGTTATGGTCCATGTTGTATTTTTTGTCAAATGAACCAATTTAACACGCCAAATGAAGTTTGTTGTACCATGCAAATTTTCTGTGTTCTTTTGATTTGTTTTATCAATGGGCCATTTTTTTGTGCAACTCTCGGGGTCATTTTCTTAGCAATACTAATAATTTATTGTGGTGTTAAATTTATCGAAAAATTGTTCCTGTTTGTGAGATATTTTAGATTCAGTAATTTTCCATCCAGTAGTTCTCAATTGGTTTTCATGTTTCTCCTCCATGTCCACAAATTAGTGATTTCTCTTTATTTATATCTTCTTTATCATAGGCTATGAGGACTGCTCCCCATCCTATATCACTAGCGTCAGTAAAAAGTTCTAGTTGATCTTTTTTTGTTGGTATTCTGTGTTTTGGTAATGTTTTTACATTTTCCTTGATTTCTTTTATAGCCTTAGTATGTGTTGAAGTATTAGGATAGTGCACTCTTGTACCTTGACTAATTAAAGATAGTCCAAATTGTTAAAGAAAGGTAGTTAGTTTGTTACAAGGTTGGTTATAGAGTTAGTTAAGTAGTTAGAAGTAATTAACAAAGAAGAGGATTAGAATATTCTAGAATAGTGATGTTGTATATATACATATAGTTGTATATATATTTTTTTAGATTAAGAGAGCAATTCTCTCTCAACATATGCAAGAGATTTATTTCTCCAATTCTCTCTTCATCTCAACATTCCTTTTCTCATGCATTCTCCATCAAAGCAACAACACATACTCCATAAACATAGCTTCAATTCATCAATTTAACATGGTATCAAAGCCTATATGTGCGATTGAACGAATTTTATCTGCAAATTTTTTTTTCTTTCAGAAATTCCAAAATTGACGATTCTGTGTACATAACTTGAAAATCCATGCATGCAATGGATTCATGGGCAAGCTGTTATTGATATTGAAGGAGATGCAGACACATGCAGATTGAGTTTCGAAGACAAAGACAAATCTGTGAAATCAGATCACTCGCGATCGATTCTTGAGGTTTAATTTCATAATTTTTTTCTGATTGTTATTGTTGTTTGTTGCTATCACAACTTCACACGAGTTGCATAGACAAAACTCTGTGTATTGTGAATCATAATTGAAATAGAAATTAGCAATCATGGAGAACAATGAAGGAAGATCAGTGGATGAAATTCCGACAGTGATCAAAATAGATCACAATCATTTATTGTACTTATTCCCTTCAGATGCGCCTGGTTCACTATCTGTGGGTATTATTCTCACTGGGATGGAGAACTATACACTATGGTGTAGAGCCATGAAGTTGGCCTTGTTAGGAAAGAATAAGATAGGATTCATTGATGGAAGTGTAAAGAGAGAACTCTTCCATGGTGATTTGGCTAAACTATGGGACAGATGCAATGCAATTGTGGTGTCTTGGCTAATGGGGAATGTGAGTAAGAGCTTACTTACTGGGATGCTTTATAATTCAGATTCATACAATATATGGGAAGAATTACAAGAGAGATTTGACAAAATCGACAGTTCCAGGGCTTTCCAACTACACAAGGAAATATTTTCTATGAGGCAAGGGGCACTATCTGTGTCAATGTATTACTCTCGGCTTAAGGACATGTGGGATGAATATGATTCTATTATACCAATCCCATCTTGTTGCCCCAAGTCAAGGGATTTTGTGGATCATTTACAATATCAGAGACTACTACAATTTCTCATGGGACTAGATGAGAGTTATAGCCAAATAAGGAGTCAAATCCTCATGATACAACAAATACCTCCATTGAACCAAGTGTATGCCATGATAAATCAGTAAGAGAGTTAGAGAATGGTAGCAGGCACCGGTAGAGTGTGTTTGAATCAATGGAATCATCTGCTATGTTCACATCTAGAAATGGAAATGGAGCTCAAAAACAGAAGAAACAATACAATTTCAATACATATTGTGATCATTGTAATCTTAAAGGTCACTCAAGATTGGAATGTTACAAACTAATGAAGTGTGATCATTGTCACAAGACAGGACATGTATAGGAGGGTTGGTACAAGCTAATTGGATATCCAGAAAATTTCAACAATAAAGGGAAAAAGGCTTATGCAGTCACATGGGGGACTATGATGTTTGAGGACACTGGACAAGAAGGAGTAGTTCCACATCATCATTCATCAAATTCTCTGCACAATGCATATCCATTCACAAATCAGAAGCATACTGCTGAAGCAGTGCTACCATACAGCCAGTTCACACCCAACCAACATAAAAAACTCCTTGACTTGTTGAACAACAATGCAAATAATGTCAATGCCAACATGGCAGGTAAGCACATTACTGATTCAGGATAGTTGATTCAGTGGATAGTATACACGGGTGCAATTAATCATATGATCACAGAACAAAAGTACTTACAAAATAACTTGTTGACTGAAGGAACAGGAAAAGTGCAAATGCCCACAGGAGATTCAGCCAGAATCTCACATGTTGGGGAATACCACTTAGGCGGAGGTGATGTCCTTAGAAGTGTCTTATGTGTACCAACATTCAAGTTCAATTTGCTGTCTGTTTCAAAAATGACTAGAGAACTAAACTGTAGTGTTACCTTCTTCCCAACATGTTGTGTGTTTCAGGATCTCTCATCTGGGAATGTGAGGGGGATTGGTAATGAGGAAGCAGGACTATACATACTATCACTGGATTCTCAGAATAAAGATGGGGAGTTGAGTAAATGCATGTCTGCAACTCAACATGTAGATGCAGCTACTTGGCATCAGAGACTATGTCATGTGCCCATGCAAGTTCTAAAGAAAATAACATGTTTCAAGAATAATGTTGATTTTGTCTTGAATAACTGTGAAGTATGTCCTTTGGCTAGACAAACTAGATTGCCTTTTATTGCTAGCACAAATAGAGCATCAAAGTCCTTTCAACTAATACACATGGATGTATGGGGACCCTACAAAAATGAAACATATAATGGAATGAGATATTTTCTAACCATTGTGGATGATCACACTAGATGGACTTGGATTTTTTTAATGAGGCTGAAATTTGATGTACCTACACTACTCAGAAATTTTCTTGTTGAAGTTAACACTCAATTTGGAGCTAAAATTCAGAGAGTAAGATCAGATAATGGAACTGAGTTCTTTAATCAAAATTGTAGTGAGTTGTTTCTGAAATTTGGTATCATTCATGAAAGTTCTTGTCCATACACACCACAACAAAATAGTGTAGTGGAGAGAAAACATAGGCATATTTTAGAAACTGCTAGAGCCATTAAGATATTCAGGGAGGAATACCAAACAAGTTCTGGGGATTTTGTGTGGAGGGTGCAGTGTATATAATCAATAGAATCCCCTCTACTGCTATAAAGAATAGGTCTCCATTTGAAATGTCGTATAACAAAGTACCACAACTTGATCACTTGAGAGTATTAGGTTGTCTATGTTTTGCTACTGTAAATAACAGACATGATAAGTTTAGTCCAAGGGCTGTAAGATCCATATTTCTGGGATATGGATCTGCTAAAAAATGATACAAACTTTATGATTTGGAAAACAGAAATATATTCATGAGCAGAGATGTGTTGTTTATGGAGACAAATTTTCCTTTCAAATGAGGCATGACTGAAAACACAAATTATATTAAGACAAATGAGTTTCTTTTCTATGAAGACTCAGTTTGTCAACATGATCTTGAGAATCAACACATACAAAATAATAACAACATGCAGAGGGTGAATATGCCTGATACAACTCATCATCATGGGACTGGCCTGGATCACCAGGTATTGACATAGCTACAGGATCAGATCATGAAGTCAGGAGATCCACAAGGAACAACAAACCACCTATATGGCACAAAGATTACATTACTACATATGGCTCTTCTAGTTGCATATATTATATAATTGACAATATTACTTATGCTGGTCTTTCAGCAGAATATCAGGAATTTGTAGCCAAGATTTCTCTTGACACAGAACCACATAACTATCTCACAACAGCAAAGGATCACAGATGGATTGAGGCAATGGAGGCAGAAATCAAAGCATTGGAGGACAATGGAACTTGAAAACTGGTCACTCTACCAGAGGGAAAGAAGGCTATAGGATGTAAGTGGGTATACAAGATAAAGTAGAAGGCAACAAGAGAAGTGGAGAGATTTAAAGCAAGGTTGGTGGCAAAAGGATACAATCAAAAGGAGGGACTTGATTATCAAGAAACTTTTTCACCAGTTGTAAAGATGACAACAGTAAGGACTGTGATTTCCATTGCAGCAGAACAACACTGGACAATCCATCAGATGGATGTATACAATGCATTCTTGCAAGGAGACTTGGTTGAAGAAGTGTACATGGAGGTTCCAGAAGGATTTGTTGTCAAGAAAAATAATAGGCAGGTATGTAGATTGCTGAAGTCTCTCTATGGGCTAAATCAGGCATCCAGACAATGGAACATCAAGTTGAATGCAACTCTTGTTTCATCTGGTTTTCAACAGAGTCATAGAGATTATTCTCTTTTCATCAAGCAGGAAAACAACAGCACTATGATAGTGCTAGTATATGTTAATGACTTGTTGCTTACCGGAAATGATCCAGTGATGACCCACCAAAGAGATATTACAGTCCACCTTCAAGATAAAAGATCTAGGGGAGCTTAGATACTTTCTTGGTATTGAGTTTGCAAGAAACTCCCAGGGCATCCTCATGCACCAGAGGAAATATGCTCTGGAGCTAATATCATATATGGGACTTGCAGGGGCAAAACCTGCATCTGCTCCTATGGATATGAATAAGAAGCTTACAACATGTGAATTTGACAGACATGTAGCAGATACATCACATTCTGGCACTATATCATAAGAGAATTCTGATTCTAAGCTGCCAGATCCTAGTGTTTACAGAAGGTTGATTGGAATACTGCTATACTTGACAACTACTAGACCAGACATTGCATTTGCTGTGAACTGCCTGAGTCAATTTATGCATGATCCTAAGAAGTCACACATGGAAGCTGGTCTAAGAATTGTCAGATATATCAAACAGGCACCAGGTTTGGGAATTCTAATGTCCAGTGCAAGTACTCCTCAGCTCAAGGTGTTTTGTGATGCAGATTGGGGGGCTTGTGTTAATACTAGAAGATCAGTCACTAGTTATCTGGTGATGCATGGATCATCACCAATCTCATGGAAGTCAAAGAAGCAGGACACTGTTTCCAAGAGCTCTGCAGAAGTAGAATATAGGGCTATGGCAGCCTCAGTAGCAGAAGTGGTATGGATCACAGGCATGTTTCAGGATCTTGGTATGGCGATTCAGACTCCAATACCTGTGCACACAGATAACAAATCTGCTATTCAAATTGCAGCAAATCCAGTGTTTCATGAAAGAACAAAGCACATTGACATTGATTGCCATTTCATCAGGGAGAAGATACAAACAGGATTGATCAACACTGTTTTTCTACCTTCCATGGACCAGCCAACTGATTTACTTACAAAAGCATTTGGTAGACAACAACATGATGCTTTACTATCCAAGCTAGGAATGAAGAACATCTTCATGTCTTCTAGCTTGAGGGAGGGTGTTGAAGTATTAGGAAAGTGCACTCTTGTGCCTTGACTAATTAAAGATAGTCCAAGTTGTTAAAGAAAGGTAGTTAGTTTGTTACAAGGTTGGTTATAGAGTTAGTTAAGTAGTTAGAAGTAATTAACAAAGAAGAGGATTAGAATATTCTAGAATAGTGATGTTGTATATATACATATAGTTGTTGTGTATTTTTTTAGATTAAGAGAGCAATTATCTCTCAACATATGCAAGAGATTTATTTCTCCAATTCTCTCTTCATCTCAACATTCCTTTTCTCATGCATTCTCCATCAAAGCAATAGCAAATACTCCATAAACATAGCTTCAATTCATCAATTTAACCGTATGTTCTTGTTTCCATTCAAAGGTTGTGTTTTTCTTTATCAATTCTTGTAATGGTTTTCTTAAGAGTGGTAAATCTTTTATATGGTCTGAATCATAATTTATTACTCCTAAGAACTGTTGTACTTCTTTTTTATTTTCTAGTTTTTCCTTAAAATTTTTTATTTTTGTTACTATATGTTCTTGCAGTCGTAATCTTTGTTGTCTATAATGTATCCTAAATATTCAATACTGTTTTTAAATATTTCAGATTTCTTTTCAGATAATAGTATTCTGTGTTGTTTTATAGTTACTATAAATTTTTCTAGATGGTTTATATGATCGTCTAGATTATCGCTAAATATTAATATGTCGTCGACATCTACTATGCAAAATTTTGTTAATTTTCTAAATACTTTGTCCATTCTTCTTTGAAATATTTGTGGTGCATTTTTTAATCCAAAGGGTAGTACATTCCATTCATAGTTCTATTTTTTAATCCAAAGGGCCAGCAGACAGTGTGCCTGCTGGTAGAGTGGGAGGATGAGTATTTGGGCCGACATGTAGTGCGTCTGTCGGTGGCTACTGGTCCAAAAGTCGAGACATAGGCTGGGCCAAATGGTGGACCACATACGGGGAGAGCTCATCATCCAAAAAATTATAATGATTGGAGACGGGATTATGCAACTTAACAAACGGAAAATGGGTTTCATAAAAAATGACATGGCGACTAATGATGATTTTATTAGATGATAAATGATAATATTTGTAACCAGGATGATTAGACGGGTAACCCAAAAACACACACACGATAGAGCGGGCTTGAAGTTTGTTGATGGTAGAGGAGGGGAAAAGAGGATAACATAAACACCCAAACACCCTAAGATGAGAATACAAAGGGTCTTTTTGATAAAGAATTTTGAGTGGTGATTGGTATGATAATCCTTTGATAGGGAGTATGTTAAGAAGGTAAGTAGTCATTTGTAATGCATGATGCCAAAATGAAGGTGGTAATGACGCATGGGCTAGTAAAGTCTGAATAATATTATTAATGGAGCGAATTTTTCTTTTGTCTTTCCCATTTTGTGAGGACGTATATGGACAAGAAAACCGAAAAGAAATACCATTAAACTTACAAAATTTCCGAAATGACCCATTATCAAATTCCCTTCCATTATCACATTGAATGTTCTTAATTTCCCGTTCAAATTGGGTACAGATAAATGCTCTAAATGATAGGAATGTGGAATAAACTTGAGACTTTTTAGAGAACGGAAAGGTCCACAAAAAATTAAAATAATCATCCAAAAAATAACACATAATAACGGTGGCCCAGAGAGCTCAAAACGGGAGATGTCCACAAATCATTATGAATAATATCAAATGACAACAAAGTACTAGAATTGGAGGCAACAAACGGTAGTTTAACATGTTTCCCAAGAGGACAAGAAGGACAAACATTAGTACTACGCGTACTTTTACACTCAATAAAATTATTGCTTTTAAGGAAGGAAAGAACAGACGCTCCCGGATGACCCAAACGTGCATGCCATAAGGAAGGTGCTAAAGCGGCAAACATTGACGGTGTGGCTTGTTTAGTGGTGGTGGTGGTCGTGATGGAATAGAGCTCGCCCCGACTATCATATCTCATTAGAGGTATCCCCGTCGTGAAATCCTTCACAGAAAATAAAAAAAAGGTCAAAGTCAACAGAAACCCAATTACAGTTGTAAATTTTCGAACAGACACCAAATTTTTAATTAATTGAGGAGCATGAAAGACATTTTCAAGGATAAAGGTGGATTCGGGGGAGATAAATTGGTGTGACCATAACCACGAATTGGAATTCAATTACCATTACTAACAATTATGCCATAATTTTTGCTCAAATTAAAATAAGACGAAAGATTACCTGGCGCGGACGTCATATAAGAGGTGGCACCGGTGTCTATGTACTAATTTGTATCTGGATGATTTAATCCAAGTGTGTGCATCGCTGCCTCGATATCCTGGGAGTCTGGGGCTGTTGTTGGGCCCGCAGCAACGAAGGACTATTGTGGTCGAGGCCCAAGTAGGCCAGGCTGCTCCCAGTGCCCCATTCTGCCGAGCCCCAGTATGTAGAAGGCCATTGGGCCTAACCCAATAGTTCGTCGGAAAGGCCTGATAAGGTGGAGTGACCCACTGCCCACTGGCCCAACCCCACGACCATTGTCCACTGGCCCAAGGCTGCGGCCAGTGGTGCTGCGGCCCAGGCCCCTGCCACCACCCCATCCTCCACCACCGTGGCTGCCACCGCCACCTCCGCAGTGTTTGCCACAATTTTTTCGATTTTAGCCCTTTTTGTTGCCACCATTGTTACGGTTTTGGCTAGAATTTTCAGAGAAGGAGTGAGGGTCATCGGTGTCGCGTGACGTTGCCACCATTATGGTGGAATTAGCTCCGATTGACGCCTTTTTAGCCAACCCTGCTTCTTTTGATGTGAGCATGAAACGTGCTTGGTAGAACGATGGGAGATGATTGCTTTGATGAAAAAGAGTGCCAACTCTATTATACACCTCGGAGAGGCCTGTAACCACCTAAAGAACGAGACGATCGTTTGTGACGGGCGCGCCGACGTTCTTGAGTTGATTCGATAACTCCTTGAGCCTTTGACAATAGACTGAGGCATTCGGAAAATCCTCCATATTGATTTGAGAGAATTCCTGCTCAAGGGTTACGACATGAGAAATTTTATTATCTTGGAATATATCATGCAACTTATTTCAAGCTTCCATTGTCGTGGCGTCGGGTTCGATAATTGTCTGTAAGAGATCCGTAGAGATGGTGGAATAGATCCATTGGAGTACCGTAGCATCAAGAGTTGCTCGCAACTCAATTTCATCATCTGTGGAAGGCACCTTCTCCTTGCCTTTTTATGGTTTGACGATGTGATGGAGGACTCTATTAGACCGTGCGTGAATTTTAAATAGTTCTGCCCACGTCGCATATTGGACATTTTCCATCTCAAAAACGATAGAGATGTTGTTTTTGATATTGGAGACAACAATGGCAGAATGAAAGATATTCTTTGTGGTAGACATGATGGAAGAACAAGAGGAGAATTAGGGATTCGGAAAAAAAATTGAACGGATGTTGGGATATGGCCGACGACCGAGAATTAGGTTTTTTAGTACGGCGGCGGAAGGAGTATTATTTTTGGAGAAGGAAAAGTTTGCCCTAGACTACTGATACCATGAAAGAGAATAATCCCTTGATCATTTTCGTTAATGTAAATGGTTTATATACATGATATACAATAGTAAACCTAAGCCTATAATTACGAAAATCAAATATACATTTTCCTAATACAAGACTACTCCCATAATTACATATGTACAAGATCTCTAATTATATCAGAAGAATATATTGTGTATATTCTATCAGTAGGGTATATGTGATGAACAAATAATTGAATCTTTTATTTATTTATATTTAGAAAAATACTACCTTGTTGATGCTGGACTCATGTTGGGAAATGGGCTTATTACACCTTATCAGGGGGAGTGATATCACTTGAAAGGGTATTTATGAAATTCACCACGAAATGCTCATGAATTATTTAATTTGTGACACGCTTCATTACGGAATGCTATCGAACGAGCATTTAGAATTCTTAAAAAGATATTTCCTATGATTTCTAGTTCAACAGAGTCATCATATGATATTGAAACTCAAAAGCTTATTATCTTTGCATGTTGTATTTTGCACAACTACTTAAGAGGTGTAGACCCAAATGATGAGTTACTTGTTCAAGTTGATGCGGAGCTTATTAATGCTAATGATGTACATGAAGAACTTCCAAATCCTAGGGAGAGCTCTGAGGAATATAGAAGAGGGAAGTTGATTCGAGATAACATAGCAGCTGCCATGTGAATTAATTACCATGATTAATTTTTTTGGAGAAAAATTCAAATGAACTTATTTATTTGATATTATTTGAATGTAATTTTGTGATGGGGCCCAAGTATTCCCGGACGTGGCGAGATGGGCCGTAGCTCGCCGGGCCCCGGCGGCGTTCTTGGGCCCGCGGCCGATGGGCCGCCACTGCCGGTTCTTGGATCCGAATTCTTCGGCCAACCCACCGGATGCGGAATTCGCTGCTGGAGTATAAGGGTTGCGGCCCACGGCTCACCGCCCCAGCCCCACTGCCATGGGCCCCACTGCTGGGACCGGTAGAGTGGTGGGCCAATGTTCATTGGACGGGGCCCACTGCCTGCTTGCTGACCACCGGAACCACCGCGTTTGCCCCCGCAGTTTTTGTTATTATTCTTCCGATTATTTTTGTCGCCACCATGATTACGGTTTTGGCCCGAATTATCCACAAAACCTGAAGAACTTGGGGAGGACGCCATCATGACGACGGGGCTTGCTCCGGTAGCCGCCTTTTTAGCCAAGCTGGCTTCTTCCAAAGTAAGCATGGAACGGGCTTGATAAAAGGCGGGAAGAGGGTTGTTTTGATGAAGGAGAGTTCCAACGCCATTATAGGCCTCCGAAAGGCCGATATATTATTTGATTTATAAATATTATGTGTCATGCATTTTACTTTATCTTATAACGCTTATCAATAATTATGAGTTATGACATTTTCTTTATTTAAATTTTATGAATGTTTATCTTAATTCTATAGTTGTCAACATGTCGAAAATTCAAAGGGATTCACCTCAAGCGACACAAATGTTTCTGATAACTCTTTCTGTGTTTGGTCAAATGTTATGGATGACACATTAATTGATGCATTTTGTAACGAGCAAACACTTGTGAACAGAGTTGGTGGAACTTTCACTTCACGTGCCTTGGATAACATATTGAAGGACCTACGATCAAAATTTCCTGATAAATTTATTAACAAGGAGAAAATTCACAATCGAATGAGAGTGTAATAAAGCTAAATTTGGAAAATGCTATGACATGAATTGAAATTAGGGATGAGTGAGTTTGTATGAATTGAAATTAGGGACACTAATGGGATGTCCACCGGAAGACCGCAAGCTTTTTTTATTGATCATCATGTCAGTCGAAGATTAAGTTTAGAATAATTTCTTTCAAATTTATGTATTTATGATTTTGTGGACATTATGAATATTTTGTTATTGACAATTATTTTGTTATGCATTTTAAGCTATGGATTATATGAATGTTTTGTCCGAAAATATATAGGCATTGTGGAAAAATCTTTTGTGGGTTTCAATGTTTCATTAAACTTTTTGTATCAGTGAAATTTCAATGATTTTGAGTGGTTAATTATGTTTCCTAACTATATAGGATTCAATTTGAAATCTGAATTTGTTTGTGTTCAAGATTCATGCTTTTAATCATGATGGGTGTTTTGGGTTTTCAAGTCTTCCTCAATTTTAAGTGTTATTAATGGTCTGATATTATGCTAATATGCTATTGGACAATTCAATATTTATAATAGTTTAGGGCATTTTAGTAAATTTATCAGTTACAATACAATCAATTCAAACAAAAAACATGTTATTAAACAACAATAAACAATATAGTCTATCCAAACATTGTATTTACTAAACAATAACACAGTACAATACATTAATAAGCGATGGGTAACTACGATCCAAACAAAGTGTTTGTGTGGTATGAAGGGAAGTCCTTGTCCTTTGAGAGAAAGAAAGACACGTGTCTATCTGAAGTCTCCAAAGATTGAGTTTTGCAAACTTTTTTTTTTGAGTATTTGAAAAAATTATTTAGTTATTCTTCTAAAATATTATTCCTTTTGAAGATATTTCGACTTTATTTTGCAAGTATTTGAGAAATTTGTGCACATGCTTCTAGGAGACTTAAACTTTAGAGAGAACTGATTTTTTTTAAAAATATTTTATTACATAGGGGCAAAAAAAGAAAAAACGGGAAGGAAATTACAATGTGGGAATTCGAACCCTTGAACTGATTCTTTTGTTATAGACTTTATAGGAATACTGTAGGTTTGAATTTTTATTTTATTATAGGCAGAACGGGAGGGGATTAGAGCTCTTAGAAAGTTCAGATAGTCAATAGGGCTACTAAATACTCATCATGTTTGAAATTATCGACAAAAGAAGCCTACACTTGATAATTATATCAAACTATTAATTATTACGCTTAAGTAATAAAAATTTACAAAAAGACATATACAGTCAAACCTCTCTATAATTGCAGTGTTTGTCCGAGAATTTCATGACCGCTATAGTGATGTGTCGTTATATATGTATAGTGACATTTGATGTTTAGATCTCATTTAGTTGTTATAAATGAAAGTACACAAATAATTATTTTATGTACTTTTTATGCTATAAACGAAAATAATATACTTGTTAATTTTAAAATCTCAATTAATTTTCATATCTCATTAATTAAAAATTAAAAAGACTAATAAATTATAAATAAATTCATGACTAGTTGTACCAAACCGATAAAGAATTGAAATCTAAGGAACATATGCATCTAAAATTAATTGAGAATTTAGATACAATTTCAAGTTTAACGTAAGACTTCTACAATTTTAGGTTGTTTCGTAAATTTCAATCTCTTAGCGATAATAAAACACTTGAATTGACGAAGAATTTTGTCCAAACTTTCAACAAATGAGAATTCAATAGCTTTCCCTTAAAGGTTGTCTAAGAGCTTAGCAATTGACTCTTCTATCTCACCCCAAGTAGCAATAAGTTGAAGCTCTTCATCAACACTCTCGTTACCAAAATCAAGTAAATAAGTATCAAATTTATTGAAAATCGGTAGATAGAAAATATATGATTTTGGAAATTTTCAAAACTAAATTAAATCACTATGAGAAATATATTTTTTCCTTTTAGATATTCATACTTGAAATTTACTATGTACATGACATTAATGATGATTATCATAAATATTTTAATATTTTTTTTTTTATACATAATATAAGTGTACCACTATAATGCAAGTCATTGATGCCATAGGTAGAATGTTGTTATAGAGAAGTAAAATATAACATGAAAAATCGGTTTCGAAGAAAATCAGACCGTTATAATGAAATATTGTTATAGCGAATGACAATTATTGAAAGGTTTGACTGTATCATATTTTATTGAGTTATCGTGTGGATAAAAAAAATTAATAAAAAATATTGATGTAACAAATAAATGTAGATATAGGTGAAAGAAATATGACTAGTAGACCAAGCAAAGAGGTGTATGAAACAGGAAACGTGAGTTAGGTAGTTAGATTAGGGAAGAAAGGCAGGGACGGACCCATGTGTTAGTGTTCGGTGCTCAAGTACTCATTAATCGTGGCAGATCCTCTGTGTGGACATATAGAAAATATGAAAATTTTGATATAAAATAATAAATAACAATAATATCCAAGAAGCAATTTATAGACTTTAGGCTAAGTCATAGAAGAGCCAAATTCAAATCCTACACAAAGTAATATATTTTTTGTTAATTTTAAGATGAGCATCCAAAATCATTGAATCTGGGTCCACCGGTGAAGAAAGGTCCAAGCATGTGGGGAAAGGAATTGGAGGGGTGGAATGTAAATTTAATTGAGGAGATATATAATACTCTACAAAGTTGATTATTTCCCAGTCTTAATATTGTGCTGATTACAAAAGTCAAAAACATAATTGATGCAGATTTTTTTTATAAACTGAGTCAGCATTTTCATGCACATGGGATAATTCAAAGAAAATTAACATTTACTTGGTATGAATTTAATTTTTAAAGGTCACTTTGAGCCAAGTCTACATTGACCCATCGTTGAATGTATCACATACATGTGAAACTTGCAAGTATGCGAATAGTTTACACAATCAGTTACAAACTATAAGTTAAAAACTACAAATTATTATAGTCAACTAGATGAAAAGATTGACAAAATTAACGGACTAGGAAAGTGTTTTGAGAAACTCGATCAACACTTCAGGTTGATCTTGAGCAAGAATTTCTCTTGATCACTTCATTTTTGCTAGATAACTTTGTATTTCTCAACAGAGAGTGTGGTGGAGTGCTAAATACTCCTTTATTTTTAATTAAAAGTTTAAGTTTTGAACACGGAATATAAAGTCGCCTTTTTGGGGTAACCTACCCTCCAATGTAAAACTTATGACGCAAACTCGAATTTAACCTCACCCCAATATGAATACTGGATACTAAATGAAAAAAAAAACAAAAATATTATTTCACATTTTTCATGAACTATGGCAAATTAGCCCAGGAAAACTTATACATGCTCATACGGAAAACTTTTAATGCGGAACAAGAAGGTCTGAATGAAAATTCTTGAGGTTTATTCTTTCAATCCTCAAGATTTTTAGAACATGGTACTTAACTATTTTTAATCCCAGAATTGCTATTAAAAACTTTGTGCTCAATTAATATATTTATATCAATTATTAATTTTTCTCATAAGTAATTGTATTTATATGTAGAAGTAATGGTTATTAGAGCACCCATAATGTAGGTCCAACATTTAAAATTTGGTTGGTTACGCTTATAAGCTGGTCAAAGTGCTTATAATCACATTTTGACTTATCTATACATTTGATAAACACTCTGTTGGATATGTAAAGAAGTACGGAAAGTAAATAAATATTACAAGTGTTCGAAATGATAAACAAATAGCCAATATTCAGAACTGCTGCAAGCTTGTTGAATGTTGAATCTTTATAACATGAAATCAAGAAACACTAAATCTGGATTGTTACAACTGTGGCTGAGTCGAGAGATGACTCTCTGTCTTTAAGACAAGATTGCCCTGTATATATGCTTTTACATTAACGGGCAATAGTCTCCCAAGATAAAACAACAACTAATCAACACTACAAAGCAAATAGGTTGATTCTGACGAAGAAAACAAACACGAAACGACTTGCTGAAGAATGGAAAAGGAAGGAAGAGTTTCTGTTTTTGACACTGTTTCTGCTCACGTTTTTTGACAGAATGTGTGTTGTTTCTCTCTTCTGTTTGTCTATGTGTTTATATGTTGTTGTCTCATTTCTGTCACACACAATTGAGCTAAAAAGCATCAATATATAGCATAAGGGGAGACTTCTCAACGGCTAAGAAAATGGTTGTTTATGGCCATTGAAGGAGGGAGTTAATCAGCCAAGTAATGGTTGTTTATGGCCATTGAAGGATGGAGTTAATCAGCCAAGTAATGGATGTTTATGGAGGGAGTTAATCAGCCAAGTAATGGCTAGTTAATGTGCAATAACGCTCCAGAAACTCCAGGGACCAAACTGTAAATATTATACAATTTGGGGGTCTATCAGAAGAAGCCTAAGACCCACGACCCGAGACCCGATCCCGGATCGGACGGGGGGACGGCGGCGGCGCGCGTATGGGCTTAGCCTCGAACCAAAGCACATCTAGGTCCTCCATCCTTCAAACACATGAGTTACCCCTTAGGGTCCCAAACCCTTAGCCAATTTTGAGGCTTATAAAGAGAGCAATTCTTCCTTTTCCCACCGATGTGGTAGATTTGTCCCACACCATATTTTCATGCCTCAAACACCTTATTTCGTGGACCAATATCTCTTTCATTTCTCAACAAAAATTGACGATTCTTGGCCCTACGGTCATCTACTCACTTAGTAGATTATGCACGTGTGAAGAGACAAAGCCTCCAACATACGGAACCCTAATGTTTAATTCATTAAATATGGGTGGACGCATCTCCCACCAAAGGCAAATTTCCAACACATTCAAGTGTTTATAAGCTAAAATTGATCAAAACTCATAGGTTGGTCATTCCAAATTTATTATTTTTTAGCCTATAAATACTTTTAGTTTGACCAATATTTTTGTTATTTTATCTTTGATATTTTTTCAAAATTTCAAAATACATTTTCCAAAATAAATTTTCTAGTCCGATGCACTAAACTCCCGCTATGCGCGGTTTTGAGGAGGGTCGGACCACAAGGATCTATTGTACGTAGTCTTACCTCACATTTCTGCAAGAGGCTGTTTCCACGACCCTCCTGGTCACATGCAACAACTTTACCGGTTACTCCAAGGCTCTTCTCTATTCCATATCTATCATTAATAATTTTCCTTACAAAAAAGGCAAAAGGATAGCCCGATGTAGTAAGCTCCCGCTATGCGCGGTGTCCGGGAAAAAGCCTGACGATAAAGGTATGCATTTCTGTAAGATGCTATTTTCACGGCTTGAGGATTTTTTTGTCAAATACATCAGTTGTTTATGAAAGAAATAATCCCTTGATTATTTTCATTGATTGAAAGACTATTTATACAAGTTACATATTTTCATAATAGGAGAGTCATATTCCTATTCCTATTATATTCCTAAAATCTTATTCTACTTGGATACTAACTATACATTTATGGTAATACAATTATTATGGTAAGTGTACAATACGGAGTAGACCGGGCCTGAAGTTTGTTAATTGTTGTGGAGGGAATAACGGATAACATAAGCACCCAAAGACTCGAAGATGAGAATAAGAAGGAGTTTTATTATATAAAATTTGAAGAGGGGAAGAATATGTCAGACCTTTGGAAGGAATAATGTTAAGGAGATATGTAGCCATTTGAAGAGCATGATGCCAAAAATATGGGGGTATAGACGCGTGAATTAATAGAGTTCGGACAATGTTATTTATGAAACAAATTTTGCGTTCGGCTTTTCTATTTTGTGAAGACGTATGAGGACAAGAGAAACGAAAATTGATCCCATTATTAGCACAGAATTCCCAAAACACCACATTGTCATATTCTTTGCAATTATCACACTGAATATTTTTGATTTCTCATTCAAATTGGATTCTAATGAATGCTCTAAATTTCAAGAAGATGAAAAAATTTGAGATTTTTTCGCTATTGAAAATGTCCATAAAAACTTAAAGTAATCATCCAAAAAAAGAACATAATACTGATGACCTAAAGAACTAAGAACATGAGATGTCCATAAGTCGCTATAAATAATATCAAATGGCATTAGAGTATGAGATTTTGAGTCTACAAATGGCAACTTAACAATTTTCCCTAGAGAAAAAGACTGACAATTTGGAGTACTACTCATACCCTTACATGAAATAAAACTATTTTTATCTAATGATGACAAAATAGATGATCCCGGATGACCAAGATGATCATGCCACAAGGAAGGAGAAATGACTGCAAAGACGGATGGCAAGGCTGGACTCGATGGATCGGAACTGGGTGTGATAGGATAAAGAACTCCCCTACTATCACACCTCATAAGATGACTCCCCGTCTTGAAATCCTTCACAAAGAAACCAAATGGATCAAATTCTATAGAAACGGAATTGTCAATAGTGAATTTACGGACAGAGACTAAGTTTTTAATCAATTTGGGGGCGTGTAGGGTGTTTTTCAAGATAAGAGGTAGATGAGGGGGAGACAATGTTTTATGACCATAACCACGAATTGAAACATAATTACCATTACCAACAATTATGCCACGAGGGTTGCTCAAATTAGAATAAGACGATAGAGTACCTAAATCGGATGTCATGTGGATAGTAGCACCGGTGTCCATATACCAATTCGGGTCAGGTTGAGTCAAACCAAGTGTGTGCATCGCGACCTCAATATCGATCTAAGTGGGGCCTGCTGCGTGGTGAGCTTGCGGAGGCCGGGGCCCAAGAATTCCTGCGGGCTGTCCTGGGCCGTAACTGTTGGAACTGGAACTACTGGGCCAGTGGGCCGTCGAGGCTGCTGGGAAGCCCACTGGCCAGATGCTGGAAATTGTTGCGGAGTTGGGCCGTAGGGCCACTGTCCACTGGTCCAAGCCCACGGCCCAGAGGCCCAAGGTTGAGACTAGTGAGTCGGTGGCCTACTGTAACCAGGATGGGGTCCACCGCTACTGTTTTGGCCACCACGACTGCTGCCAGAACCGCCGCGTTTGCCCCGCGATTTTTTCCATTATTTTTCCGCCATTCTTGCCGCCCTCGTGAGATCGGTTGTGGTTCGAATTGTCACCAAAATTTTAAGGATTAGTGGAGGAGGTCATCATGACCACGAGACTAGCATTAGTAGCCGCCTTTTTAGCCAAATCGGCGTCTTCCAAGGTAAGCATGGATCGGGCTTGATAGAACCTTGGAAGAGGATTACTTTGACGAATGAGAGTTCCAACGCCACTATAGGCCTCGAATAGGCCATCAACCATCTGTAAAACAAGACGATCTTCACTAATTGGCACACCAACGTTGCAGAGTTAGTCCGCCAATTCTTTCAACCTTTTGCAATATGCTGAAACGTTCGGGAAATTTTCCATGTTGACGTGGGAAAAATCATGTTCAAATGTAACAACTCTGAAATTTTGATTATCCTGGAATATGTCACACATCCTATCATATGCAGCCATCGCCGTAGCGTCTGGCTCAATAATCGTCTGCAATAGGTCGGTGGAGATAGCAGAATAAATCCACTGAAGGACGGTGGCATCAAGTGTTGTCCATAACTTAGGATCATCCTCGCTGTAGGCACCTCCGTATCATTAGGAGTCGCGGGGATTATGTGATGGATGACTTGATGCGAACGAGTGTGAATTTTGAACAACTCGGCCCACGTCGCGTATTGGACGTTTTCTATTTCAAGAATTAGAGGGATATGATTCTTGATGTTAGAAACAACAAGGGCATGGTGAACCGTGTTCTTTGACGTAGACATAATGAAAGAACAATAGGTGATAGAGGGATTTGGAAGAGAGATTTGGAGAGCGGAAAATATGGCAAACCCGAGGAGGAGTGTTCGGTCTTGGCCGGAAAAAAAACAAGAATTTGTGGGAGAGAAATTTTTGTTTGACCTAGACTTCTGATACCATGAAAGAAATAATCTCTTGATTATTTTCATTGATTGAAAGACTATTTATACAAGTTACATATTTCCATAATAGGAGAATCATATTCCTAAAATCTTATTCTACTTGGATACTAACTATACATTTATGGTAATACAATTATTATGGTAAGTGTACAATACTAATTACATTAAAATATTACCTAAACTAGGATACTAAATATATATCCATTTACACGGTACAAAGGGGAGGAAAACCGAGAGTATATTGTGTATATTTAACAGTTTATTGTTTTTGAGTTTGGAGTGTTCTGCTCTGCCGTCATGATTTACGCTACTCAAAATTGGTATGATTCTGATTCGCTATATTTCCTATTCAACTTGACAATATGGTTCTGTTAGTCTTGAACCCCTAATATTTGTTGAAGGCAGAGTATTTGATTTGTACTTAATAATTTTATAGCCGTGAATCGTGATCAACATAAGCGTGGTTGTGGTGCATTTTTAAATCCAATCTCAAATTTTCTTGTCTTTCTTGATTAACCATGTTTGATTTGTATGAGATTCGGGAATTGAAGCTTACAGCTCTACTTGCAGTTGAGCGATGAATTAGGTTATCACTGTACGTGTTCATTTTTATGGGAAGAACGAATTTGGGGAAGAAGAAGATGGTGAGTCTTCTTTTTACCCATGAAACTGAAGTAGGGTTAGGGTGTGTTTGGTGTGAAGAAAAATATTTTTCAGGAAAATACCGTGTGGGTAGGAGTGGGGGTGGGTGGTCAGGGTGGAGGGTCGTAGGCAGGGGGTGCATTGAGGTGTTGGGGGTGAGAAGGAGGCCCGGAAACTCAATAATTAAACAAGACAAGATAGTGTAATAAAAACATCCCAATGCCGTTTTTGTGCCTCTTATATTATTTAATAGACATATGATTTTTTTGTAATACAAATACAATTGTCGAAATTGCAACTTTGTGGTGTTGTCCAAAAGTTGGAAATTACATAATAAAATTGCAATTAAAAAAATTACATTCTCAAAAAATCGTTCTAATTGCTTGATGATTTCCTGTGGTTCTTCGGTTGGAATTGGTATTTGTTGGTCAAATTGATCCACGTCGCTTCCAATACCATCGGTTAAGATTTCGTTGTAGTTTTCATCTTCTTCTTCTTCGTTGATCTCCGGTTGACCGCACCTTCTCCGCTCCGCTCGTATCCAATCTCCGAATAATACTTGCAATTTCCAATTTAGGCACTCATTTGCCATTGGCTTGAAGAGACTCATGTCATCTGGCAGCCTCTTGTCTAAGTACTGTCCGCTAATGAGTGTGTGGTCTCCAATTTGATAGTTCAACTTATATTCATTGATAGTGTAACGAGTTATTGTTCTATCATTGCATTTTAATCCATTGTAGCATGTTTTACACTTTATTTTTCAGGTTACTAAACTGTTACTAGTAGTTATCTTGTAGGTGAATGACAAAGTAAAAAGGTCCGGATATGGGAGTTGAACTCTTAGCTAATTACATCAAAAGTTCAGATTGCAAATAAAGCAAACCTACAGTTTTAGCAAATACGCACAGAATGACCCATTGACCATCTCATGTCATCAATCCATATCTAATTATCAAATAAACAACACATTACAGCTTGTTACTTTTCGCGGATGAAAAGCGCTTTCAGACGCGATTGATGACGCTTGAATGTTCAAAACATCTCGGGCCATCAATGAAAGTGTCGGAAAGGTCTTCTCATTCCCCCTCAGTGGTATTTCAAAGCAAGTCTTCATGTCCATCTTCATTGATAACTTCTTTATACGATACGAGAACCCTGCAAAATAAAAATATCCAACTCGCTAATTTGGTTAGTAGAGGTACGGCCGCACATTCTATTTACGAGGCTTTCAATACTAGCCGCAGAAAACATGTCTTTGTGAGGTTGTGTTGAAGATGAAGAAGATGGTATGGAAGGTAAGTTACTAGCATTTTCTTGTTGATAAAATCTATATATTTTTTTGTATTGGTGTTCTACGCTAGACAACACTTCTTCTTTAGTTTGTTCAATAGGTGGTGGGTGATTTAGATTTTTGAGACTTGGAGGTGGTAGTACTTCTATACAATCGTAAATAGTTTCAATTAGTGATTTAGTACCGTGTATTTTAATAGTAGGATTTAATATCTGCTTGAAGAGAAGAACCAATAATATAAATAGAGGGAATAGGAATTAATATTTTTTTAATATTTTTTTGCCTTATAAGTTTTGGTTTTTCCATATATTCACTAAGTAATAAAAATATTAGAGTTATATAAAACAACATAGTTGAAATAGTAGGATAATATATACCAGAAAATTCTTTTGTTGCTTGAAAAAATTTCTCTAAAAATACAATAAGTTCTGAAATTTTTACCCAATCGCTATCTACAACCATATCAGCTGGATTTTGATTATGAGAGTTAAAAAATAAAGTTATAGGTTTTCTATAGTCATAAACAACAAGTAGTTGCTCGTATAAAGAATTTCACCTAGTGGATACTTCTTGTGGAATTTTTCTATAAGCTAGTCCACAATCGTGACAAGTTTTTTTATATTCTTTTCTACGTTGTACTTTATTACTTTTAAAAATAAAGTTTATAGCAAATTGTATTTTACTAAGAATGTCTTCAAAAAGTGATAGACCATCCTTTACAATTAAGTTATAAATATGGCATGCGCATTTTATATGAAAATGATCTGGAAAAGATGGAGTTATACTATTTTTTAAAATTGTAATAGCGTAATTGTTAGAAGAAGCGTTATCTAATGTAATAGTCATAATTTTATCGGTTATTCCATAATAATGGCACACTTGATAAATATTATCGCAATAAAAGTACCAAAGTGTGCCTATCATCTATATATCTATACGCTAAAATACATTTTTGCATAGACCATTTATAATCTATCCAATGACAAGTTACTTGTTAAATAATCATGGCCGTTAGTACTACGACCTATATCGGACGTGATAGATACTTTGCCATTAAAATGATATAATGAAAAATGTAAATATTGTTGATATTCATGCGCGAATTTAAATACATCTCTCTTAACAGTTGATCTAGGAAAACCGTTAAAAGCGAGGATTATATATATCTCTAATATAATGAATAAAATCGGGAGATGAAGGAAATGAAAAGGCAAACCCTCCACGGCAACTAATTTTGAAATTGTTTCCCTATCTCTATGTTTATTGTATTTAGAGGCTACAATTTCCCCCCCCCCCCCCGTCATAGGGTTAATTTGACCATGTACTTGGTCCGGGACGATATCGGTATGTGAACCTTGTCCCGATGGAGTGGGCGTTTGCGCACCCGGTTTTGAAGCCTGGTATTGGGCATACCTAGCTGGATGAGCACTTACTACGTGTCTAATTAAACCCCCGTCCCACCGTGACCTTTTCTGTTTTAAATTTTAAAACATTTTTACAAATTTTACATATAGCTACTTAATTCTCTACGTCCCTATCAAAAATGTCCATGCATATGATTTTAATGGTCGTTTTTTGGACCTCGTCTCATACTAGGGGGAATAGGAGGTATTTCGGTTGAAGGTGCACTAGTGGGTGTGTTGTCATCAACATTAGTGGGTGTATCATCTTGATCATCGTCTAAATTAAAGTCTTCTTGAGTTTCGAGAAAACAACTCCTCGTCTAAATCTAATGGTATTGTAGGAAAATGTTGAGTATCAACAAAATCATCCTGTGTAGAAATAAGATGACTAGAAGAAGTACCCTTGCCCTTGTTGCCCCTACTAGAAGAAGTCTTACCCTTACCCTTAAACATACGTTTAAATCCTTCCATTTTAATTATATACTAATAAATAATTAAAGTAAATGAAATTAAGTGCTCGATAAATAAAATAAACGAGACAATAATAATTTAATGAAAGAACGAATGTACCAAACGCGACGTAACGTCGACGTGTAATCGAGAGGTTGAAAATTGAAACTTTGCTCGATGGAAGATCCTCAAGCTAGTTGCCAACTTCACTCCCAATTTCCAAATGAATAAATAAAATTGAATATTTAGTAAACAATGTAGACTTGTAGAAAGATATATTGAGAGAGAGATTGTAGGAAGATTTGTGAGAAAGATGAAGAGAAAATGAGTTATTTATAGTTGAAAAATTGGATTAAAGTGTAAATATAATAACTTATGAGTTAAAAATAAATATTAAGGGGTAGGGGGGTTGGGGAGGGGGAGGCCTAAAATGGCCGTTGGCCAACGGCCAAAATCTAAAATGGTCGTTGGTGCAACGGTCATATTTGCAAAGGGGGACAAAAGGCGGGGTCGGGCTCGGGACAGAGTCGAGTCGAGCGGGCCTTGGGCGGGCTCGGGTCTGGCGGGACGAGACATTGTCCCGTCCCGAGTTCGAGGCCCGCCACCGTTTTTTTTTTTTAAGCGGGGTCGGGGCGGGACCGGGGCGGGCTCGGGACGGGGTCGGGTCGGGGTCGGGCCGTCCCGGCCCACTGGCCAGCCTTACTCGAAACGGAAAGTCCACCGAACCGTGTATATCACATAACCATATTTTGTATATATTTTATTTACTTGTAAAATTCTTGTACAAGTGTAATTATGGTATTAGTTTGTATTAGGAAAATGTATTAGTCTTGTATTAGGAAAAGGTAGATTTCTTTTCCATAATTAAATATTGTATCTCATGTATATATACATTTTCATTAATGAAAATAATCAAGAGATTATTCTCTTTCATGGTATCAGTAGTCTAGGGCAGATTTTCCTTCTCCAATCATGTGCTTCCGCCACCCCTACTACACCTTCCGCCGCCCCTACTACACCTTCCGCCAACCAAAAACCTCCGTTCAATATTTTTTAAAATTCTTTTTCTTTTCCCGAATCCTTAATTCTCCTCTTATTCTTTCATTATGTCTACCTCAAAGAACACCTTTCATCCTGCCCTTGCAGTCTCCAACATCAAGAATAACATCCCTATTGTTCTTGAGATGGAAAATGTTCAATACGCAACGTGGGTAGAACTATTTAAAGTTCATGCACGGTCTAATCGAGTCCTTCAACACATCATCCCCTCGGCAACAGGCAATGAGAAGGTGCCTACCACCGATGATGACATAGAGTTGTGGAAAACTCTTGATGCTACGGTAGTCCAATGGATTTATTCCACTATCTCTACAGACCTCTTGTAGAATATTATTGAACCTGACGCCACGACCTTGGACATTTGAAATAGGTTGCGTGATATATTCCAGGATAACAAAAATTCACGTGTCGTGACCCTTGAGCAAAAATTCTCCCACATCGACATGGAGAATTTTTTTGAATGTCTCGACCTATTGTAAAAGGCTCAAAGAGTTGTCGGATCAACTCAAGAATGTTGGTGCGCCCGTCACGAATGATCGTCTTGTTCTTCAGATGGTTGCAGGCCTATCCGAGGCTTATAATGGCGTTGGAACGTTTTTTCCTCAAAGTAATCCTCTCCCACCGTTCTACGAGCGCATTTCATGCTCACATTGGAAGATGTCGACTTGGCTAACAAGGCGGCTACCGGAGCAAATTCCGTCATGATGATGGCCATTTTCGATGACCCCCACTCATTCTCGGACAATTCTAATTTCTAGCCAAAATCGTAACAAAGGTGGCGGCAAAAAGGGTCAAAATTTAAAAAATGGTGGCAAGAACCGCAGTGGCGGCCGCGGCAGTGGCGGTGGCGGGGTACGTGGTGGCAGTGGACCGACTGGGCCGCAGCACCACTGTCCGCAACCTTGGGCCAGTACACAGTGGTCGTGGGGCTGGTCCAGTGGCCCCACACCATAATTTCTTTCTTTTGCTCTAAATTGAGCTAGGCCCAATTTCACCCAGCAGTCACGGACTGGGCCCTGACAACGCTGGCCTGCTTGGGCCTCGGTCTCAACAGGCATTCGCTGCTGCAGGCACAACATCATTTCCGACGCCTACGGTAATCGAGGCGGCAATGCATACACTTTGTTTAAATCCTCCGAAGCGAATTAGTACATGAACACTGGAGCTACCTCTCATATGACATCGCTAGGTAATCTCTCGTCGTATTTCAATTTAAGCAAAAATCATGGCATTATTGTTGGTAATGGCAATTTAATTCCTATTCGTGGTTATGGTCATACACATTTATGTCCCCCGAACCCACCTTTAGCCTTAAAAAATTACCTTCATGCTCCTCACTTAATTAAAAATTTGGTGTCTGTTCGAAAATTCACAACTGATAATTGGGTTTCTGTTGACTTTGACCCTTTTGAATTTTCTGTGAAGGATTTCACAACGAGGATACCTCTAATGAGATGTAATAGTCAGGGAGAGCTTTATCCAACCACCACCACTTCCACGCTTCAAGCCACACCATCAACGTTTGTCGCTCTAGCACCTTCCTTATGGCATGCTTGTTTGGGTCATCCGGGGGCGTATATTAATTCTTCTCTTAAAAATAATAAGTTTATTGAATGTAATAGTACGTGTAGTACTAATATTTGTCCTTCTTGTCCGCTTGGGAAACATGTTAAGTTACCGTTTGTAGCCGCCAATTCTAGTACTTTGTTGCCTTTTGATATTATTCAAAGTGATTTGTGGACATCTCCCATTTTAAGCTCTTTAGGCCACCGCTATTATGTGTTATTTTTGGATGATTATTCTAATTTTTTGTGGACCTTTCCTTTATCTAAAAAGTCTCAACTTTTTTCCACATTCTTAACGATTAGAGCATTCATCTGTATCCAATTTGAACGGAAAATTAAAAACATTCAATGTGATAATAGAAGGGAATTTGATAATGGGCCGTTTCGAGAATTTTGTAACACTAATGACATCTCTTTCCTTTTTTTACCCACATACGTCCTCACAAAATGGGAAAGCCAAAAGAAATATTTGTACCATTAATAATATTGTCCGAACCTTACTAGCCCATGCTTCATTACCACCCTCCTTTTGGTGTCATGCATTACAAATGACTACTTACCTCCTTAATATACTCCCTAGCAAAGGGTTAGCATATCAATCTCCCCTTAAATTCTTTATCATAAAGATCATTTGTGTTCTCATCTTAGGGTGTTTAGGTGTTTGTGCTATCCACCTTTTTCGTCCACTACAATTAACAAACTTCAAGCCCGTTCTATCGTTTGTGTGTTTTTAGGTTATCCGTCTAATCATCGTGGTTACAAATGTTTTGATTTATCTTATCATCAAATCATAATTAGTCGCCATGTTATTTTTTATGAAACCCAATTTTTGTTTGCTAAATTGTATAATTTCGTGTCTAGTTCTTATAATTTTTTGGAGGATGGACTCTCACTGTATATTCTCCAACTGTGGGCCCAACCTGTCTTTGATCCAATTCTGCCAGCAGGCCCACTGCCTGTTAGCCTAATAAATTCTTCCCCTGCCCAATGTCTCGGCCAACAGGTCCACTGCCTGCGGGTCCAAATAATTATCTCTCAAGTCCACTGTTTCGGCCAGCACGCCCACTGCATGCTGGCCCAACCTCGTCGTCCTTGCGTCCAGGTAATGGGCCAATAGGCCCACTGCCTGTTGGCCAGTCCCACGCCAACCCGACACCTACCCAAATCCTGTCCAATTTTATCTCGAGTCAAGGGCCTGTTACTCGTATTCAATGGGGTATTTTTAAACCAAAATGACATTTTAATCTTAATCCTAATGTCACAAAATCACCCTTACCTCATAACCCATTGTCTGTCCTTCATGACCCGAATTGGAAAATGACCATGGATGATGAATATAATGCTCTTATTGAAAATAAGACGTGGGAGTTGGTGCCCTGTCCACCTGGTGTCAATGTTATTCGTTCTATATGGATTTTTACTCATAAGGAAAAATCTGACAGTTGTTTTGAGAGACATAAGTCTCGTCTTGTAGGTGATGTCAAAACTCAACAGGTTGGCGTGGATTGTGGAGAGACATTTAGTGCGGTGGTCAAACCGGCAACCATTCGCACTGTTCTCAGTCTGACTCTCTCAAAATCATGACCCATTCATCAGCTGGATGTGAAAAATACTTTCTTACACGGTGATCTCAAGGAGACAATATATATGCATCAACCCTTGAGTTTCAGGGACCCCGATCATCCTAATCATGTCTGTTTACTCAAGAAGTCCTTGTATGGGCTTAAACAGGCGCTACGGGCTTGGTATAAGAGGTTTGCAGATTATGTGTCTACTATTGGGTTTTCTCACAACAGGTCTGATCATTCTCTATTCATCTATCATTGTGGTACTTCTCTGCCATACATTCTGTTATATATGGATGATATTATATTTACTGCCTCTTCTAATAAACTGCGCAAGTCTATCATGTCTCTTTTCAGTTCCGAAATTGCTATGAAAGACTTGGGGCCCTTGAGTTATTTTTTTTGTGTATAGCAGTCACACGTCATGCAGGTGGTCTATTTTTATCACAGAGTAAGTATGTGGCTGAGATTATTGAGCGAGCTGGCATGTCATCTTGCAAGTCCTCTTCTACTCCGGTTGATACCAAACCGAAGCTGAGTGCTACTTCTAGCACACCTTACGAGGATCCACCCACTATTGCAGTCTTGCAGGGGCTCTTCAGTAGCTTACTTTCACGAGGCCCGATATTACTTATGTATTGCAGCATGTGTGTTTATTTATGCATGATCCGAGGGTCTAACACATGCATGCTCTCAAACGCATTGTGTGTTACTTACAGGGCACTCTTGATTATGGTTTGCATTTATATCAGTCATCTGTCTCTACTCTCGTGTCTTATACAGATGCTGATTGAGGTGGGTGTCCAGATACAAAACGTTCGACATCTGGTTATTGTATGTTTCTTGGTGATAACTTGGTCTCCTGGTCGGCAAAACACCAGACTACTTTATCGCGATCCAGTGCGGAGGCCGAGTATCGAGGGGTAGTCAATATGATGTCCGAGTCATGTTGGCTGCGTAATCTCATATTAGAGCTTCACTTTCCTATTCAGAAAGCTACCATGGTCTACTGCGATAATGTCAGTGCAGTATATCTCTCTGGTAATCCAGTCCAACATCAGTGCACTAAGCATATCGAGATGGATATTCACTTTGTTCGCGAAAAGGTAACTCGTGGACAAGTACATGTCTTACATGTCCCTTCACGGTACCAAATTGCTGACATCTTCACTAAGGGTATTCACTTAGTTTTGTTTGAAGATTTTAGGGACAATCTCAGCGTACGACAACCGCCCGCTATGACTGCGGGGGTGTGAAAGTCCACTGACATAATCATATTTTGTATATATTTTACCATAGTTGTAGAATTCTTGTACAAGTGTAATTATAGTAGTAGTCTTGTATTAGTAAAATGTATTAGTCTTGTATTAGGAAAATGTAGATTTATTTTCCATAATTAAATATTGTATCTCGTGTATATATACCTCTTCATTAATGAAAATAATCAAGAGATTATTCTCTTTCAGAAACCTAGTGATCGATTCATTTTCTGTTATTTAGGTAGGGTAGGGGTTCACAACGATTTTACTCGAAAGTGAAAAAGTCATCGTTCATTAGACAATGTCCCATTGTGTTATGCATCTCGAATGTTCTTCTCATGGGAAGAGGAATGGAAAAAGTGTTGTCCTCTCATAGGTGCTCACTTTCGTTTACAAGTCCGATTGGATTTTCAACTACATACAACTGTTCATAATAAATGCAATAGTTACCTGGAAAAAAATAAGGCATGTAATGTTCGGAGGTGGAACCAGAATTTGAACTTTATGGGTTTTAAATTTTGATATAGCGACATCAGGTGTTAGTAACTGGGTTTTTAATTTAATTTTTGTAAACCTTTAGTGATTTTCTTAATATAAATATAAGATTTGAATTAAAGTTATTGGGTTCGGCCGAATTCGTACGTCGGCTTCTAGCTCCACCTCCGTGCAATGTTGTACGTCAGCTTCTAGCTCCACATCCGTGCAACGTTGTACGTCGGCTTCTAGCTCCACCTCAGTGCAACTATCGACAATAGATTAAATTATGGTGATAACGACTAAATGTTTTTTTAAATCTAGTGAAGAATAGATAAGGAAAGAAAAGGGATCCTTACCTTACAAAATTATACCATCAAAAAGCATCATTCAATTTAGAAGCAGAGGCGGTGCTAGATCATTAGTTATGAGTTCAGATGAATTCATTAAGTAGCTTTTGTTTAGACTCTATTATATTAAAAAATTTATTAAATATGTATAAATATTTAGTTGTGAACTCAATAATTAAGACAAATTATAGGTTTAATAACAGTTCTGAATCCATAAACTTCAGGCCTCGCCTTTATTTAAAAGTGGATTCTCCATAATAATCAAAGTAAAAGTAAGCAAACCCCACTTGTGTTACAAAATGGAATTGCACAAATTAATGTAGGTTGTGGATATAAATTGGAGGTGGCATTTTCAGATGTTTTGCATGACTGGGGTATATGTTGTCAACAGGAGTGCAGCTATTATTTTGGACGCAAGCACTAGGCATTGGCATTAGCGCTAGTCATTGTCATTGCATATTTTTCTTGAGATAATGGTAAAAAACATGTCTAAAATAGGGTTGGCCAACGGGGCGGGGCGGGGCGGGGCGGGGCGGCCCGTTCCCGACTTGACCCCGTCTCCGGTCCCGCCCAACCAAGCAAAAAAAAAACGGGACTCGAACCGGGATAATTTTATCAGTTATGCCATAATAATCGCAAACTGAATGAATAGTTTCTGCAATAAAACTACCAGTGTGCCTATCATCAATATATCTATGCGCTAAAATACGTTTTTGCATAGACCATTTATAATCTATCTAATGACATGTTACCATTAAATAATCATGACCTTTAGTACTACGGCCTATATCAGACGTGATAGATACTTTACCAGGAAAATGATATAATGAATAACGTAAATATTGTTGATATTCATGTGCAAATTTAAAAACATCTCTCCTAACAGTGGATCTAGGAAAACCGTTAAAAGAAAGATTATACATATCTCTAATGTAATGAATAAAACCAGGAGAGGAAGGAAATGAAAAGGGTAAACTCTCCACCGCAACAAATTTGTTATTTCTTTCCTATCTCTATGTTTATCGTATTTAGTGCCTACAATTCCCCCGTCATAGGGTTAATTTGACCCTGTACTTGGTCCGAGACAGTATGTGAACCTTGTCCCGACTGAGAGCGCATTAGCGCACTGGATTTTTTCAGCCAGGTATTGGTCCCACCTAGGTTTGTGAAAGTTTTGTACATGTCTCAATAAACATCCCATCCCACCCTGACCTTTTCCCATTTTAAATTTATAAACATTTTTATAAATTTGACATCTAACTACTTGATTCTCTTCGTCCCTATCAAAAAAAATCCATGCATCTGATTTTAATTTTCGTTTTATTGGGTCTCGTCTCATACTAGGGGGAATAGGAGACATTCCAGTTGGAGGTGCACTAGTGGGTGTGTCATCTAGATTAGTGGGTGTGTCATCTAGATTATCTTCTAAATTAAAGTCTGGTTGAGTTGTAGAAAATATCTCATCGTCTAACTCTAATGGTATATCATTAAAAAATTCAGTTTGATCTATATGTGTGTAATCAACCAAATCATCATGTCTAAGAATGTGATGACTAGAAGAAGTACCCCTGCCTTTGTTACCCCTACTAGAAGAAGCACCCTTACCCTTACCTTTAAACATACCTCTTATTCCTTCCATTTTAATTATGCTAATAAATAGTTAAAGATAATGAATTAAGTGCGCTAATTAAAATAAAGTAACAATAATAATTTAAAGAAGGAACGAATGTACCAAACGCCAACGTAACGTCGACGTGTAATCGAGGTTGAAAATTGAAACTTTGCTCGATGGATGATCCTCAAGCTAGTTGCCAACTTCACTCCCAATTTTTGAACTTTGATGTAGTTATACAAATGAATAAATAAATTTTAATATTTAGTAGACAATGTAGACTTGTAGAGAAATAGATTGAGAGATTGTAGGAAGATTTATGAGAAAGATGAAGAGAAAATGAGGTATTTATAGTTGGAAATTGGGTTAAAGTGTTAAAAATAAATTAACTTAGGGGTTAAAAATAAATATTAAGGGGGTGGAGGGGAGTTGGGGGAGGCCAAAAATGGTTGTTGCACAACGACCAAAATATAAAATAGTCGTTGTCTAACGGACATATTTTACAAAGGGAGGGATCGGGCGGGACCGGGGCGGGCGAAAATGAACTGGGGCGAGATGAGCCCAGGTCCCGTTCCGGGGTTTTTTTATTTTGCGGGACCGATGCGGGGTCGGGTCGGGACCGGGCCGACCCGCCCTGTTGGCTAGCCCTAGTCTAAACTATGGCTTTTCTTTCATACTTCAAATATCAATTGTTCATTTTCCTAATTATTGTCATTTATATATTAAAACACACATTAATTATTCGTTGTTCTCTTTTTACACATTATTGAATGTATCCAATGTGAAACTCGCCAGTTGGTGAATGTTTTAAATGAGTTATAAACTATAAGTTCAACACTTCAAATTGATATCTTTATCAAGGAGATAAAACGATCGATTGGATTTACAGATTAGTAATAACATTTCTTTTGTTACTCCTAAAAAATTCTCACTTAACATATCTCGATTTTATGTCGCAACAAGTGACATCAGGGCCTAATTCCGATGATCTGATCCAATATTATTTGCTCATCGTCATATTTATAAAACTTAAGCTAAATTTCACAAACCTCTCATTATAAGAGTTCAACTTATAAATACTGAGAGTTTAACGAGTTTTTATACTGTTATTATATTTTGACCTGTTGTAGCATGTTATCCGCTTTATTTTTCACGTTATTAGATGATTACCTAGAGTTATCTGATAGATGAACTGATAAAGTAAAAAGATCAATGTATGGTATATAGGTGTTAAACTCTTAGCTAATTACATTAAAAAGTCCAGTTAAGAGTAAGGCTGGCCAGTGGGCCGGGTCGGCCCGAGTCCCGCCCAGACACCGGCCCGGTCCCGCCCTGAACTCGACTTTTTAAAAAAAAATTGCAGTATCGGGACTCGAACCGGGACGGGACATCTTTTGAAGTGCAAAACTTACATCAATTGGAGTCTTTGCAACATTGAAATTTAAATACTTAAACTTGTCAAGTACTCTTTCAATATAATGAGACTGCGATAATGCTAGACCTTGTGGAGTTTTATGAATTCTGATGCCTAAGATCAAATCAGCAACTCCTAAGTCCTTCATATCAAATTTGCTAGCTAGCATACGCTTCGTAGCATTTACATCAGTAATATCTCTACTCATTATCAACATGTCATCAACATATAAACAAACAATGACTTCATGATTTGGAGTATTCTTAATGTAAACACATTTGTCACACTCATTAATCTTAAATCCATTTGCCAACATTGTTTGGTCAAATTTCGCATGCCATTGTTTGGGTGCTTGTTTAAGTCCATAAAGTGACTTAACAAGTTTGCACACTTTCCTTTCTTTACCGGGAACCACAAAACCCTCAAAGTTGTTCCATGTAAATTTCTTCCTCCAATTCTCCATTTAAGAAAGCTGTCTTGACATCCATTTGATGGATTTCAAGACCATATACTGACGCCTTGATGCCACTAACACCCGAATAGATGTTATTCTTGTTACCGGTGAGTATGTGTCAAAGTAATCAAGGCCTTCTTTTTGTCTATAACCTTTGACCACAAGTCTTGCCTTATATTTGTCAATAGTGCCATCAGCTTTCATTTTCCTTTTTAAAATCCATTTTGATCCTAAAGGTTTATTTCCAAGAGGAAGATCAACTAATTCCCATGTATGGTTGTTCAAAATTGATTCAATCTCACTATTGACTGCCTCTTTCCAAAATGCTGAATCAGAAGAAGACATCGTTGCTTTAAATGTTTGAGGCTCATTTTCAAGCAAGAATGTCACAAAATCTGGTCCAAAGGAAGTAGATGTCCTTTGACGTTTGCTACGCCTTGCATCCTCTTTACTTGGTGTATTTTCCTTTGGTTCTTCCCGCGGTCGTTTAGATCTTTCACTTGACGACTCACATTTATTTTTATACGGATAAATGTTTTCAAAGAATTCAGCATTATCTGATTCAATTACCGTATTAACATGAATTTCGGGATTGTCCGATTTGTGAACCAAAAACCGAAAAGCTTTGATGTTTGTAGCATAGCCAATAAAAACACAATCCACAGTTTTTGGTTCGATTTTTACCCTTTTGGGCAAAGGAACTTGGACCTTTGCTAAACACCCCCACACTTTGAAATATTTCAAGTTGGGTTTTCTTCCTTTCCATAGTTCATATGGAATAGATTGTGTTTTGCTGTGGGGCACCCTGTTGAGTATTCGGTTAGGTTTGTAAGGATAGCTTCCCCCCACAAGCTTTGCGGTAAACCGGAACTTATTAGTAAGGCATTCATCATTTCCTTCAATGTTCGATTTTTCCTTTCCGCAATTCCATTTGATTGTGGTGTGTAAGGGGCAGTAGTTTGATGAATAATTCCATATTCTAAACATATCTCTGCAAAAGGAGATTCGTACTCTCCATCCCTATCACTTCTAATCATTTTTATCTTTTTATTCAATTGATTTTCCACTTCGTTCTTGTATTGCTTAAATGCATCAATTGCTTCATCCTTACTATTAAGCAAATACACATAACAATATCGAGTGCAATCATCAATAAAAGTTATAAAATACTTTTTCCCACCGCGAGATGGTATTGACTTCATATCACATATATTTGTGTGAATTAAGTCTAAAGGATTTGAATTCCTATCAATAGACTTATATGGATGTTTAACAAACTTAGATTCAACATAGATTTCACATTTAGATTTATTACACTCGAATTTAGGCAATACTTCTAAATTAATCATTTTTCGCAAGGTTTTGTAGTTGACATGTCCTAAACGAACATGCCATAAATCATTTGACTCCAATAAGTAAGACGAAGTGAATTTTCATTAATACTGTCAGCAACCATTACATTGAGTTTGAAAAGGCCCTCGGTGAGGTAGCCATTTCCTATGAACAAATCATTCTTACTTATTACAATTTTCTCACTAACCAACACGCACTTAAACCCATTTTTGACGAGTAGTCCGAAATTTGAAACTAAATTCGCCGAATTGTTGGAACGTGCATAACATTGTTGAGAGTCAGGATCTTGCCGGAAGTCATCTTCAGAAGTATCTTCCCATATCCTTCAACCTTGGCTGTTGCAGTATTTCCCATAAACAGTACCTCTTCGGGTCCAGTGGGAGCATAGGTTGCAAATGCTTCTTTTGTAGCGCAAACATGTCGAGTGGCACCAGAATCAAGCCACCACTCTTTTGGGTTTCCAACCAAATTGCACTCTGATAGCATTGCACACAAATGATCCATATCATCATTCTTTTCCACCATATTGGCTTGTCCTTTTCCCTTGTCCTTTTTCGGGAGACAACAATCTGGGTCTTTGTGGCCAGCTTTCCCACAATTATAGCAGTTGCCCTTGAATTTTTTCTTGTTGGAATCCTTCTCCTTTCCAGAAGGCCTCTTCCTTTTCTTGTTCTTTTTCAGAGCAGCATCTTCAACGATGTTTGCCCCTTCAATTGGTGAAGTCTTACTGTACCTCTTCTCAGCGGTTTTGTTATCTTCCTCGATCTTGAGACGAATCACAAGATCTTCCAACTTCATTTCCTTTCTTTTGTGCTTAAGATAATTCTTGAAATCTTTCCATGAGGGCGGAAACTTCTCAATCATTTCAGTCACTTGGAACACTTCATTTACTACCATACCTTCAGCAATAAGGTCATGGAAGATAAGTTGAAGCTCTTGAACTTGGGGTCCAACGGTTTTTCCATCCACCATTTTGTAGTCTAGGAATTTGGCAACCACAAACTTCTTCAAGCAAGCATCTTCGGTTTTGTACTTCTTTCAAGTGCACTCCATAGTTCTTTGGAGGTCTCTACTGCACTGTAGACATTGTACAAGTCATCTTCTAAGGCACTCAAAATGTAGCCTTTGCACAAAAAATCAGCATGTTTCCAAGCCTCAGTAACCATGAACTGTTGGTTGGCAGGCATGTCGGCGGCAGGCACGGGAGGGTCCTCACTGGTGAACTTTTGCATACCAAGGGTGGTAAGCCAAAAGAACATTCTTTGTTGCCATCCTTTAAAGTTGGCACCGGTGAACGTCGCAGTTTCTCGGCCGGTGGCACGGCGGTCTTGGTTGTAGGAGTAACCGCCGTGGTGCAAAGTATTCACGGAGGTAGTTCCAGTCTCAATTGCCATTATTCGTTTGTCACTGTCAAATTGACAAACTGTTTTAGTTAATAAAACCAAAATAGCAATTCAATCACATACTTAAACGATGAAAATTTTAATTCTTCAAATCGCAGTATAATTATGAAACTTTAGTATTCCAACGAAGTTTTTATATCTTCGAGTCAGAATACTAATATTCATATGGAGTAGAAAACTACATAAGTTTTAATCTCCAAACCAGAATACAGCAACGATGAAGTTTTTATGTTCTTCAAATCGTTGTACAAGTATGAACTTTAATATTCCAACGAAGTTTTTTATATCTTCAAGTCAGAATATGAAATTTCATACGGAGTAGAAAACCGCACAGGTTTTAGTCCCCAAAACAAAATACAGATTAATCTAAAAATATAATTTCCTTAAGATTGTTATCAATCTATATTCCAAAAAACCAGTAAAATAATAACTGAAAATAAACAGAATCAGTGTTGAAAAATAAGAATAATTTTTCAGAATATAATCTAGCCCACTTAGTTCAAAGTGTGTCCTTAAGGAAATTATTCCTCTCACAGTACTCGAGGTTGATGGAATATCCCCTCCCAGGATAGAACGATTATCTTACCAGAATAGTAGTACTCCAAATTCAGGTAGCGGCGAACCACTCAACGGTAGTATATCACACAGAATTTATTTGTGCAGAAGAAGAAGAAGTTTGTGTTGTTCAGAAAATTAGTAAGTAAAATTCTGAGAAATCAAACGAATTTATAGCCATGGAAGTATTGTTTCTGAAAGTTTGCAACCCTTCTGAACAGCCACTAAAAACTGGTGGAAAATTTAAATATGGGAAAGAAACCGGTTCGCGGGCGAGACACGCGGATCCGGGTCACTAACGGGTAGGATTGGATAAGTTAATTAATTTAATTAAATAATAATTAATTAAATAATTAATATTAAAGAAAATTTGGTCCAAAAAGAAATCCGAAGCCGAAGCCGAGCGAGCGTCGACGACGGCGCGAGGGGTCCTTGCCCCCTCAACCCTTTTAGTGACTAGAGAAGGTGTAATGTAATATATACTCCTCTCTTTTCCTTTCTTTTCCCGATGTGGGCCAACTGGTTTACCCAAGGCAAAAGGGCCTTTTACATTCCCTTCACTTTTCATCCCATCATTTCCCATTCACCAATGTCAATACCCAACAAGTTCTTGGGAAGTTTGGGTTCTTCTGTGGATCTAACTACCCACAAGAAGTTCTTGTTGCTATTCTTCAAATCCCATGCCAATTCTTCCATTTGCTCAGCTTCTAATTTGGCCATACTTCCAAATGATACATACAACACTGAGCTAATTGGTTGATAATTTTACCAATTAAGGCACTCATTTGCCATTGGCTTGAAGAGACTGAGGCCATACTCTTTGTCATTTGGTAGCCTCTTGTTAGGTACATGGATGGTATTGTTGGTCCAATTGTCTTGATTGGATAAAGCTTGGCCATCCAATCAATTACCTACATGTCAAGCAATTAGAAACATGGTAATCTGAATACACTGACAATAAGATCTTTTTACAATGCTTATTAGTGCAGTTTAACATGTTATATTAGGTTAGTTTCCATTTTTTATGTTACTAGTTAATTACGTAGTATTTATATTTTGAGTTAAATTGGTATCATTTACTTCAAAATGTTAATAGATTCACTCCATAATGTATCTTTTTAAAGGTTTTACACGTGATTTAAGAAAGATATTTTAATCGCCTTAATCATAAGAGTATTTGTCTAAACTATCATTTACTTCTTTGTAAACGTTTCACTTAATTAATACTCTACATATCAAGTGTAATCCCACAAGTGGGGTCGGAGATGGTAAGATGTACGCAGATCTTACATCTATCTTTACCGAATAGAGAGGTTGTTTCCGAGAGACAAGGTAATACTCTACTAGAACTGTATGAAATATTCTTCCTTGATTTTATTCATTAATTATTTACAATATATAGAGTTACAAAAATATTTACTTTGCTATACACTAGGTAACTAATCAATCATAATTACAAGAGAAATATAATTCTACATAATATAGGAGATATACAATTAATTATTGTGGAAATATTCTATTACACCCCCGCAAATCGAAGCGGGAGGTCGGCGTATCTTTGAGACTATCCCGAAAGTCTTCAAATAAAACCGGCGGAAGACCTTTTGTAAAAATGTCGACAATCGATAACGTGACGGGACATGTAAGACACGTACTTGTCCACGAGCAACCTTTTGCGAACAAAGTGAATATCCGGCTCAATATGTTTAGTGCGTTGGTGGTGACCGATTCACGAGAGATAAATTGCATTAACATTATCACAATAAATCAATATCTCCTTCGGACCCGAACAGTTGAGCTCTAAAAGAAAGTTCCGTAGCCAATAAGATTCAGACACCACATTGGCAACTCCTCAGTATTCTGCTTCGGCACTGGATCTGGACAAAGTTGCTTGCCGTTTTGAGGACCAAGAGACCAAATTGTCACCAAGAAATACACAATAACCAGACGTGGAGCGTCTGGTATCTGGACAACTACCCCAATCGACATTTGTGTATGAAACAAAAGTGGTTGTCGAAGACGGATATAAATGCAAGCCATGATCGAGAGTACCCTGAATATAACGCACAATGCGTTTGAGAGCATGCATGTGATCCTCCATCGGGTTATGCATGAATAGACAAACCTGTTGCACAACATAAGAGATGTCGGGTCTCGTGAATGTGAGATACTGCAGGGCCCCTGCAAGGCTGCGGTAATGTGATGGATCGACATATAACTTGCTTTGGAAGAAGCACTCAACTTCGGTTTAGTGTCAACTAGGGTCTCAGTGGGTCGGGTCAGCCCGATCTCTCCCGGCCCGTCCCGTTTACCGCCCCGATCCCCCCACAAAAAAAATGGTAGCGGGGTTTGAAATCGAGACGGGACAAGGGCTCGTCCCGCCCATCCCGATCCGCCTGTCCCGCCCCCATCCCGACCCGCCACAGCCCATCCCGCCCCGTCATCCCGACCCGCCCCCTTTGCATAAATAACCGTTGCACAATGACCAAATTAAGATTTGGACATTGTGCAACGTCTATAATGGCCATTTTGGCCCCCCACCCCATAAATCCACCTACCCCTTAATATTTATTTTTAACCCCTAAGTTAGTATATTTACACTTTAACTCTATTTCTCAACTATAAATACCTCATTTTTCTCTACAAATCTTACTAAGAATGTCTTCAAAAAGTGATAGACCATCCTTTACAATTAAGTTATATATATGACACGCACATTTTATATGAAAATGATCTGCAAAAGATGGAGTTAAACTATTTTTTAAAATTGTAATAGCGTAATTGTTAGAAGAAGCGTTATCTAATGTAATAGTCATAATTTTATCGGTTATTCCATAATAATGGCCCACTTGATAAATATTTTACGCAATAAAAGTACCGGTGTGCCTATCATCTATATATCTATACGCTAAGATACGTTTTTGCATAGACCATTTATAATTTATCCAATGACAAGTTACTGTTAAATAATCATGGTCGTTAGTACTACGACCTATATCAGACGTGATAGATACTTTGCCATTAAAATGATATAATGAATAATGTAAATATTGTTGATATTCATGTGCGAATTTAAATACATCTCTCTTAATGATTGATCTAGGAAAACCGTTAAAAGCATGATTATATATATCTCTAATATAATGAATAAAATCGGGAGATGAAGGAAATGAAAAAGGCAAACCCTCCACAACAACTAATTTTGATATTGCTTCCCTATCTCTATGTTTATTGTATTTAGGGCCTACAATCCCCCCCCCCCCCGTCATAGGGTTAATTTGACCATGTACTTGGTCCGGGACGATATCGTATGTGAACCTTGTCCCGATGGAGTGGCGTTTGCGCACCCGGTTTTGAAGCCTGGTATTGGGCATACCTAGTTGGATGAGCCCTTACTACGTGTCTCATTAAACCCCCCACCGTCCCACCGTGACCTTTTCCGAGTTTTAAATTTTAAAACATCTTTACAAATTTTACATCTAGCTACTTAATTCTCTACGTCCCTATCAAAAATATCCATGCATCGATTTTAATGTTCGTTTTCTTGGACCTCGTCTCATACTAGGGGGAATAGGAGGCATTTCGGTTGAAGGTGCACTAGTGGGTGTGTTGTCATCAACATTAGTGGGTGTATCATCTAGATCATCGTCTAAATTAAAGTCTTCTTGAGTTCCAGAAAATAGCTCCTCATCTAAATCTAATGGTATTGTAGGAAAAATGTTAGTATCAACAAAATCATCCTGTGTAGAAATAGAATGACTAGAAGAAGTACCCTTGCCCTTGTTGCCCCTACAAGAAGAAGCCTGACCCCTACCCGTAAGCATACGTTTAAATCCTTCCATTATAAACTTATAATTATACTAATAAATAATTAAAGTAAATGAAATTAAGTGCTCTAAATAAAATAAACGAGACAATAATAATTTAATGAAAGAACGAATGTACCAAACGCCGACGTAACGTCGACGTGTAATCGAGAGGTTGAAAATTGAAACTTTGCTCGATGGAAGATCCTCAAGCTAGTTGCCAACTTCACTCCCAATTTCCAAATGAATAAATAAAATTGAATATTTAGTAAATAATGTAGACTTGTAGAGAGATAGATTGAGAGATTAGAGAGATTGTAGGAAGATTTGTGAGAAAGATGAAGAGAAAAATGAGTTATTTATAGTTGAAAAATTGAGTTAAAGTGTAAATATAATAACTTATGAGTTAAAAATAAATATTAAGGGGTAGGGGGAGTTGGGGGAGGCCAAAAATGGCCGTTGCACAACGACCAAAATGTAAAATGGTCGTTGTTGCAACGGTTATTTTTGCAAAAGGGGATTACGGGCGGGATCGGGGCGGACTCGGGATCGGGTCGGGACTAGCGGGGACGGGGGCGGGCTGGGACGGGTCGGGACGAGACATTGTCTGTCTCGGTTCGAGTCCGAAACCGATTATATTTTTTTTTACTACTCGGGTTCGAGGCGGTGTCGGGCGGGACGGGACCGGGCCGTCCGGCCGTCCCGCAGCCGGCCACCCTAGTTGGGGGTGAGAAGGAGGCAAATACTATTTATGGAACTTGTTCAACCTATTTCCATTAGGCAAGTTATTTTCCTAATTTTTAAAATATTTTGATCAATCAAACATCCAAATATTAGGAAACTCTTTTTAGGAAAAGGCGAATAACATGATTCTCGTGGAGTTACAAGACGGCCATGTGATGATGCATCAAATAGATGCAAGGGTGGATGACTCAAAGTAGGTAAAAAGTAACCCCAAAGATTTGGGGCCAAAAGCGGTTAGCGGTGACCATTGAATAAGTTTCTTCGGCTTGAATTGAGTTAAAAGCACGGAATGTATTTTGAATAGAGAAGAAAGATCCAACCATGGGTAGAGAAAGGTATTGGAGGGGTAGGGTGAGAACTTAATTGAGGAGACACACAATATTAGTACATAGTTGGTTATATTTTTCTACTGATTACAAAAATCAAAAGCATAAATGATCCAAATTTTTACTATGATAACATTTTCACACACACATAAGGAGATTGAAGAAGAAGAGAAAAACATTCAGTTTGACACAAATCAAATCTTGAAGAGTCAGTTTGAGCTAAGTCAATGTTGATACATTGTTGAATGTATCACATGAGAAACTCGCCAGTATATGAATGCTTTAAATGAGTTACTGATTACAAGTTTAACACTTCAGGTTACCATCTTAATCAAGGAGATGAAAAGATTGACAGGCTTTAGAGATCAGTAAACTTTTCTTTTGTTTCTCCTAAAATTTCTCACTTAATATATCTGTATCTTATCTTGAATGAAGATGAAAATTCACAAACTTTTCAGTCTTAGGAGTTCAACTTATATTCATTGATAGTGTAACGAGTCTTTGTGCTATCATTGCATTTTAATCCATTGTAGCATGTTTTACACTTTATTTTTCAGGTTACTAAACTGTTACTAGTAGTTATCTTGTAGGTGAACTGACAAAGTAAAAAGGTCCGGATATGGGAGTTGAACTCTTAGCTAATTACATCCAAAAGTTCAGATTGCAAATAAAGCAAACCTACAGTTTTAGCAAATAAGCACAGAATGACCCATTGACCATCTCATGTCATCAATCCATATCTAATTATCAAATAAACAACACATTACAGCTTGTTACTTTTTCAGCAAAATTTCTTTTAGCTCTCCACAAAAATGGGAAAAAAGGAAAAAAATAAAGGAAATTCAGGTCAAGCTTTGCTACTTTCAACTTGAAAAATAACCACAACAACATACCATATCAGGTGAAATTCCACAAAGTAGGGTCGAGGAGTGCAGAGTGTACGCAAACCTTACCCCTACCTTGGGTGGGGAGGTAGAGAGACTGTTGGCACAAGCAAAATATGAAGTAGCTTCTTGTTTATTTTTCTAGGTTAAATCTCCTATTTAAGAAATAGTCATCAACTTGGAAACAAATTCTTCAATGTTTTTATCTGAACTCCCTCCTTCATCCATAGCATTTCTAGCCAATTCCTTCCATTTCTTTGCATTTCCCCTTATCACGTTTCCTTTCTCTTCTTCCATCACTAATTTTATACATTCTTCAATAACTTCTCTTCTTACTATCCCCTTTTCATCTTGTTTCGCTTTAATTCCCATCTCCCAAACATCCTGCACAAGCTTTGTATTTGTAGGCTGATCTGACCATTGTGGCATTGTCACCATTGGCACTCCCAAACTAATTGCTTCCAAAGTCGAATTCCATCCACAGTGAGTGAGAAAGCACCCTATTGATTTATGTTCCAATACTTGTAATTGTGGACACCAAGATATCACTAGACCTTTTTCACTTGCTAATTCGTCTAAAAAGTTCTTGGGAAGTTTGGGTTCTTCAGTGGATCTAACTACCCACAAGAAGTTCTTGTTGCTATTCTTCAAACCCCATGCCAATTCTTCCATTTGCTCAGCTTCTAATTTGGCCATACTTCCAAATGATACATACACCACTGAGCTAATCGGTTGACGATTTAACCAATTTAGGCACTCATTTGCCATTGGCTTGAAGAGACTCATGCCATACTCTTTGTCATCTGGCAGCCTCTTGTCTAAGTACATGGATGGTATTGTTGGTCCGATTGTCTTCATTGGATAAATGTTGGCCATCCAATCAATTACCTACATGCCAAACAATTAGAAACATGATCATTTTGCTCAGACTCCTTAAAAATGTCGTTGGGTGCGTGTTGGATCCTTCAAAAGTAATTCAGTTTTGGAGGATCCGACATGGATGTAACAATAGCAATATAGATAATAAGTTTTCCATGTAAGAATTTAAATCTGAATTCACTGGAAAAAATGAAAATTAAGATATTTTTATTTTATATATTAGTGCAATTTAACCCATTATAATAGGTTAGTTATCATTAATTTATACTAGGTTACCGATTAATTAATACTTATTATAAAGAATTATCTATAATTACAAATTACCATATAAGTAAGTGATTGTGTAGACATCTACTTTGCACATTCCGACCTTGTAGAGCAAAAGTTTAATAAAGACGGTATGTAACTTAGGTGACAAAAATTGAACTCTAACGTATGATTTGGTTCTCTTCTATGATTTTTTCGTACTACATTATACCTCAGTATTGGATAATATTTGTCAAATACAAGTGTGGTTGAATTAATAGTTTATGGAAGAGACATGCTTTGAGACAAATATATTTCGAAAGTAATACTTTCGAAAAATATTAAGATCTCTTGTGAGGTGAACATTTTATAAATTGTGTAACTTTTAAGGTTCTATGGGAAAGAAAAGAATTTCTATGGATACGATACCGCAAATAGGCCGATTTTATATTGCACTTCAATTCGGATTAGCAAAAGCAATATCTCCTATCATAGTATGGATTAAACTAATGTCATTTACTTCAAAGTATTACTACATCCGCTTCATATTATATGTCTTTTAAGATTTTGAATGTCCTTTGATAAAGACATTTATAGCCTTATCATAAAAGTATTTGTCTAAACTACTCTTTACTTCTATGTAAACATTTCACTTGATTTAACACTCAACTAATTGGAACAGTAAGGGTAAATTTGAAAATACTCAATGACATTTTGTCTTTTAAAAAAACTAGTATATATTTCAGAATAAATTCAGTTGTCAAAACAATTGTCAGAATAATAGCTTTGGAATCTGGATGAGAACTTTCAAGAACATATAGGCTATGCTGCACATATTCTCTAAAAAAGTTGTCGTCCCCTTCAAAAAGGCATTACCTTTGGAGGCCTAGACATGCATCCGACGACATTTTTTAACGAGACGAGCAATATAACATATATGAAGCCGAGAGTTCCAAATGAATTTAATAGACAAAGCAAAAGAACTAAAGTAGAAGAATGTTCTCTTACCTCTTTCTCCAACTCATAGAAGCTGTTGATTAGGATCCAATCAACTTTCTGAAGATTTGAGAATTGATTCACCAACATTTCAACTAATATATCCGATTCGGGAGTAGAAACAAAACTAGGTACATACGAAGTCTCAATTGTACATGATAATCCAGAAGTAAGATTTCTTCATCAACTTGAGTAGGAGGAAGTTTTATTACCCCTTTATCTACATAGTAGTAAATGTTATCCACTGTGTACAATTTTGTGTGAAAAAAGCGACACTAACTAATCCAAACTTTTTTGCTACTTCAACACCCAAGGAAGGATCGGATCATAAACTATGCAATTTACAGGGCACCCACAATTTCTCAATTTTTGAATAAGTTGAGACAGAGTATCCAAGCCAACTTCTTTGAATCTTGTTATGTAGACCAATTAAGATCCTGCTTCGTCGAGACCACCATCATCGTAGCCATCGGAGATGGCCTCGATTGACACTGGAGTTGGCAATTCTTTCATGGTTTTCAAGAAGGATTTTGTGGGTGCTATAGTGATTTTGACACCTTTGGATTGTAAACGTTTGGAGAATTGGAGCATTGGGTTGATATGACCTTGCATTGGATATGGTAGGATCAAGCAGTGAGCTTTGTGAGTAGTACTCATTTATTTTTGGCAACTTCTCAATTGATGGAATGAATTAAGATTGAGAGAGGATGGAGAAATCTTGTGGTGAAAATGTGGTTCTTATAGTTCGTTGATAGAGTTGAAGTGTCCAATTTGGATCTACATGCCTAATAAAGTGACGTCTAAATCCTACCAATATATATTGTGGATACCGACTTCTTATTACTCGAAACGGAAAGTCCACCGATATACACGGCCCAAACCGCGTATATCACATAACCATATTTTGTATATATTTTATCTACTTGTAGAATTCTTGTACAAGTGTAATTATGGTATTAGTTTGTATTAGGGAAAGGTAGATTTATTTTCCATAATTAAATATTGTATCTCATGTATATATACATATTCATTAATGAAAATAATCAAGGGATTATTCTCTTTCATGGTATCAGTAGTCTAGGGCAAATTTTCCTTCCCCAATCATGTGCTTCCGCCGCCCCTACTACACCTTCGGTGACCAAAAACCTCCGTTCAATATTTTTTTAAATTCCTTTTTTTTTTCGAATCCTTAATTCTCCTCCTGTTCTTTCATTATGTCTATATCAAATAACACATTTCATCCTCGCCCTTGCAGTCTCCAACTATCAAGAATAACATCCCTATTGTTCTTGAGATGGAAAACGTTCAATACGCGACGTGGTATAACTATTTAAAGTTCACGCACGGTCTAATCGAGTCCTTCAACACATCATTTCATCGGCAATAGGCAATGAGAAGGTGCCTACCACCCAAACTAATTGCTTCCAAAGTCGAATTTCATCCACTATGTGTCCTATTGATTTATGTTCGAGCACTTGTAATTGTGGACACCATGACACCACTAAGCCTTTATTCTCACTTGCTAATTTTAATCCTTTATAAAGTTCTTGGGAAGTTTGGGTTCTTCAGTGGATCTAACTACCCACAAAAAGTTCTTGTTGCTATTCTTCAAACCCCATGCCAATTCTTCCAATTTATCAGATTCTAATTTGGCCATACTTCCAAATGATACATACACCACTGAGCTAATTGGTTGATAATTTTACCAATTAAGGCACTCATTTGCCATTGGCTTGAAGAGACTGAGGCCATACTCTTTGTCATTTGGTAGCCTCTTGTTAGGTACATGGATGGTATTGTTGGTCCAATTGTCTTGATTGGATAAAGCTTGGCCATCCAATCAATTACCTACATGTCAAGCAATTAGAAACATGGTAATCTGAATACACTGACAATAAGATCTTTTTACAATGCTTATTAGTGCAGTTTAACATGTTATATTAGGTTAGTTGCCATTTTTTATGTTACTAGTTAATTACGTAGTATTTATATTTTGAGTTAAATTGGTATCATTTACTTCAAAATGTTAATAGATTCACTCCATAATGTATCTTTTTAAAGGTTTTACACGTGATTTAAGAAAGATATTTTAATCGCCTTAATCATAAGAGTATTTGTCTAAACTATCATTTACTTCTTTGTAAACGTTTCACTTAATTAATACTCTACAACAATAACAACAAAATAACATATCAAGTGTAATCCCACAAGTGGGGTACGGAGATGGTAAGATGTACGAGATCTTACATCTATCTTTACCGAATAGAGAGGTTGTTTCGAGAGATAAGGTAATACTCTACTAGAACTATAGAAAATATTCTTCCTTGATTTTATTCATTAATTATTTACAATATATAGAGTTACAGAAATATTTACTTTGCTATACACTAGGTAACTAATCAATCATAATTACAAGAGAAATATAATTCTACATAATATAGGAGATATACAATTAATTATTGTGGAAATATTCTATTACACCCCGATCAATCGAAGCGGGAGGTCGGCGTATCTTTGAGACTATCCCGAAAGTCTTCAAATAAAACCGGCGGAAGACCTTTTGTAAAAATGTCGACAATCGATAACGTGACGGGACATGTAAGACACGTACTTGTCCACGAGCAACCTTTTTGCGAACAAAGTGAATATCCAGCTCAATATGTTTAGTGCGTTGGTGGTGACCCGGATTCCCTGAGAGATAAATTGCATTAACATTATCACAATAAATCAATATCGCCTTCGGACCCGAACAGTTGAGCTCTAAAAGAAAGTTCCGTAGCCAATAAGATTCAGACACCACATTGGCAACTCCTCAGTATTCTCGCCGGCCGGATGCGGACAAAGTTGCTTGCCGTTTTGAGGACCAAGAGACCAAATTGTCACCAAGAACTACACAATAACCGGACGTGGAGCGTACGGTATCTGACAACTACCCCAATCGACATTTGTGTATGAAACAAAAGTGGTTGTCGAAGACGGATATAAATGCAAGCCATGATCGAGAGTACCCTGAATATAACGCACAATGCGTTTGAGAGCATGCATGTGATCCTCCATCGGGTTATGCATGAATAGACAAACCTGTTGCACAACATAAGAGATGTCGGGTCTCGTGAATGTGAGATACTGCAGGGCCCCTGCAAGGCTGCGGTAATGTGATGGATCGACATATAACTTGCTGGAAGAAGCACTCAACTTCGGTTTAGTGTCAACTAGAAATTTGTCTAGTGGGTCGGGTCAGCCCGATCTCTCCCCGGCCCGTCCCGTTTACCGCCCCGATCCCCCATAAAAAAAATGGTAGCGGGGTTTGAAATCGAGACGGGACAAGGGCTCGTCCCGCCCATCCCGATCCGCCTGTCCCGCCCCCATCCCGACCCGCCACAGCCCATCCCGCCCCGTCATCCCGACCCGCCCCCTTTGCATAAATAACCGTTGCACAATCACCAAATTAAGATTTGGATATTGTGCAACGTCTATAATGGCCATTTTGGCCCCCCACCCCATAAATCCACCTACCCCTTAATATTTATTTTTAACCCCTAAGTTAGTATATTTACACTTTAACTCTATTTCTCAACTATAAATACCTCATTTTCTCTACAAATCTTACTAAGAATGTCTTCAAAAAGTGATAGACCATCCTTTACAATTAAGTTATATATATGACACGCACATTTTATATGAAAATGATCTGCAAAAGATGGAGTTAAACTATTTTTTAAAATTGTAATAGCGTAATTGTTAGAAGAAGCGTTATCTAATGTAATAGTCATAATTTTATCGGTTATTCCATAATAATGGCCCACTTGATAAATATTTTCTGCAATAAAAGTACCAGTGTGCCTATCATCTATATATCTATACGCTAAGATACGTTTTTGCATAGACCATTTATAATTTATCCAATGACAAGTTACTGTTAAATAATCATGGTCGTTAGTACTACGACCTATATCAGATGTGATAGATACTTTGCCATTAAAATGATATAATGAATAATGTAAATATTGTTGATATTCATGTGCGAATTTAAATACATCTCTCTTAACAGTTGATCTAGAAAAACCGTTAAAAGCAGGATTATATATATCTCTAATATAATGAATAAAATCGGGAGATGAAGGAAATGAAAAAGGCAAACCCTCCACAACAACTAATTTTGATATTTCTTCCCTATCTCTATGTTTATTGTATTTAGGGCCTACAATCCCCCCCCCCGTCATAGGGTTAATTTGACCATGTACTTGGTCCGAGACAGTATCAGTATGTGAACCTTGTCCCGATGGAGTGGGCGTTTGCGCACCCGATTTTGAAGCCTGGTATTGGGCATACCTAGCTGGATGAGCCCTTACTACGTGTCTCATTAAACCCCCCGTCCCACCGTGACCTTTTCCAGTTTTAAATTTTAAAACATCTTTACAAATTTTACATCTAGCTACTTAATTCTCTACGTCCCTATCAAAAATATCCATGCATCTGATTTTAATGTTCGTTTTGCTGGACCCCGTCTCATACTAGGGAGAATAGGAGGCATTTCAGTTGAAGGTGCACTAGTGGGTGTGTTGTCATCAACATTAGTGGGTGTATCATCTAGATCATCGTCTAAATTAAAGTCTTCTTGAGTTCCAGAAAATAGCTCCTCATCTAAATCTAATGGTATTGTAGGAAAATGTTCAGTATCAACAAAATCATCCTGTGTAGAAATAGAATGACTAGAAGAAGTACCCTTGCCCTTGTTGCCCCTACAAGAAGAAGCCTGACCCCTACCCGTAAGCATACGTTTAAATCCTTCCATTATAAACTTATAATTATACTAATAAATAATTAAAGTAAATGAAATTAAGTGCTCTAAATAAAATAAACAGACAATAATAATTTAATGAAAGAACGAATGTACCAAACGCCGACGTAACGTCGACGTGTAATCGAGAGGTTGAAAATTGAAACTTTGCTCGATGGAAGATCCTCAAGCTAGTTGCCAACTTCACTCCCAATTTCCAAATGAATAAATAAAATTGAATATTTAGTAAATAATGTAGACTTGTAGAGAGATAGATTGAGAGATTAGAGAGATTGTAGGAAGATTTGTGAGAAAGATGAAGAGAAAAATGAGTTATTTATAGTTGAAAAATTGAGTTAAAGTGTAAATATAATAACTTATGAGTTAAAAATAAATATTAAGGGGTAGGAGGAGTTGGGGAGGCCAAAAATGGCCGTTGCACAACGACCAAAATGTAAAATGGCCGTTGTTGCAACGGTTATTTTTTGCAAAAGGGGGATTACGGGCGGGATCGGGGCGGACTCGGGATCGGGTCGGGACTAGCGGGGCCGGGGCGGGGGTGGGACGGGTCGGGACGAGACATTGTCTGTCTCGGTTCGAGTCCCGAAACCGATTATATTTTTTTTTTACTACTCGGGTTCGAGGCGGTGTCGGGCGGGACCGGGACCGGGACCGGGCCGTCCGCATTGGCTTGCCACCCCTAGTTGGGGGTGAGAAGGAGGCAAATACTATTTATGGAACTTGTTCAACCTATTTCCATTAGGCAAGTTATTTTCCTAATTTTTAAAATATTTTGATCAATCAAACATCCAAATATTAGGAAACTCTTTTTAGGAAAAGGCGAATAACATGATTCTCGTGGAGTTACAAGACGGCCATGTGATGATGCATCAAATAGATGCAAGGGTGGATGACTCAGTAGGTAAAAAGTAACCCCAAAGATTTGGGACCAAAAGCGGTTAGCGGTGACCATTGAATAAGTTTCTTCGGCTTGAATTGAGTTAAAAGCACGGAATGTATTTTGAATAGAGAAGAAAGATCCAACCATGGGTAGAGAAAGGTATTGGAGGGGTAGGGTGAGAACTTAATTGAGGAGATACACAATATTAGTACATAGTTGGTTATATTTTTCTACTGATTACAAAAATCAAAAGCATAAATGATCCAAATTTTTACTATGATAACATTTTCACACACACATAAGGAGATTGAAGAAGAAGAGAAAAACATTCAGTTTGACTCAAATCAAATCTTGAAGAGTCAGTTTGAGCTAAGTCAATGTTGATACATTGTTGAATGTATCACATGAGAAACTCGCCAGTATATGAATGCTTTAAATGAGTTACTGATTACAAGTTTAACACTTCAGGTTACCATCTTAATCAAGGAGATGAAAAGATTGACAGGCTTTAGAGATCAGTAAACTTTTCTTTTGTTTCTCCTAAAATTTCTCACTTAATATATCTGTATCTTATCTTGAATGAAGATGAAAATTCACAAACTTTTCAGTCTTTGGAGTTCAACTTATATTCATTGATAGTGTAACGAGTCTTTGTGCTATCATTGCATTTTAATCCATTGTAGCATGTTTTACACTTTATTTTTCAGGTTACTAAACTGTTACTAGTAGTTATCTTGTAGGTGAAGCTGACAAAGTAAAAAGGTCCGGATATGGGAGTTGAACTCTTAGCTAATTACATCCAAAAGTTCAGATTGCAAATAAAGCAAACCTACAGTTTTAGCAAATAAGCACAGAATGACCCATTGACCATCTCATGTCATCAATCCATATCTAATTATCAAATAAACAACACATTACAGCTTGTTACTTTTTCAGCAAAATTTCTTTTAGCTCTCCACAAAAATGGGAAAAAAGGAAAAAAATAAAGGAAATTCAGGTCAAGCTTTGCTACTTTCAACTTGAAAAATAACCACAACAACATACCATATCCAGGTGAAATTCCACAAAGTAGGGTCGAGGAGTGCGAGTGTACGCAAACCTTACCCCTACCTTGGGTGGAGGTAGAGAGACTGTTGGCACAAGCAAAATATGAAGTAGCTTCTTGTTTATTTTTCTAGGTTAAATCTCCTATTTAAGAAATAGTCATCAACTTGGAAACAAATTCTTCAATGTTTTTATCTGAACTCCCTCCTTCATCCATAGCATTTCTAGCCAATTCCTTCCATTTCTTTGCATTTCCCCTTATCACGTTTCCTTTCTCTTCTTCCATCACTAATTTTATACATTCTTCAATAACTTCTCTTCTTACTATCCCCTTTTCATCTTGTTTCGCTTTAATTCCCATCTCCCAAACATCCTGCACAAGCTTTGTATTTGTAGGCTGATCTGACCATTGTGGCATTGTCACCATTGGCACTCCCAAACTAATTGCTTCCAAAGTCGAATTCCATCCACAGTGAGTGAGAAAGCACCCTATTGATTTATGTTCCAATACTTGTAATTGTGGACACCAAGATATCACTAGACCTTTTTCACTTGCTAATTCGTCTAAAAAGTTCTTGGGAAGTTTGGGTTCTTCAGTGGATCTAACTACCCACAAGAAGTTCTTGTTGCTATTCTTCAAACCCCATGCCAATTCTTCCATTTGCTCAGCTTCTAATTTGGCCATACTTCCAAATGATACATACACCACTGAGCTAATCGGTTGACGATTTAACCAATTTAGGCACTCATTTGCCATTGGCTTGAAGAGACTCATGCCATACTCTTTGTCATCTGGCAGCCTCTTGTCTAAGTACATGGATGGTATTGTTGGTCCGATTGTCTTCATTGGATAAATGTTGGCCATCCAATCAATTACCTACATGCCAAACAATTAGAAACATGATCATTTTGCTCGGACTCCTTAAAAATGTCGTTGGGTGCGTGTTGGATCCTTCAAAAGTAATTCGGTTTTGGAGGATCCGACATGGATGTAACAATATTTTTGGAGAGTACGAGCAATATAGATAATAAGTTTTCCATGTAAGAATTTAAATCTGAATTCATGGAAAAAATGAAAATTAAGATATTTTTATTTTATATATTAGTGCAATTTAACCCATTATAATAGGTTAGTTATCATTAATTTATACTAGGTTACCGATTAATTAATACTTATTATAAAGAATTATCTATAATTACAAATTACCATATAAGTAAGTGATTGTGTAGACATCTCACGCACATTCCGATTTAGAGCAAAAGTTTAATAAAGACGGTATGTAACTTAGGTGACAAAAATTGAACTCTAACGTATGATTTGGTTCTCTTCTATGATTTTTTCGTACTACATTATACCTCAGTATTGGATAATATTTGTTAAATACAAGTGTGGTTGAATTAATAGTTTATGGAAGAGACATGCTTTGAGACAAATATATTTCGAAAGTAATACTTTCGAAAAATATTAAGATCTCTTGTGAGGTGAACATTTTATAAATTGTGTAACTTTTAAGGTTCTATGGGAAAGAAAAGAATTTCTATGGATACGATACCGCAAATAGGCCGATTTTATATTGCACTTCAATTCGGATTAGCAAAAGCAATATCTCCTTTCATAGTATGGATTAAAGCGATGTCATTTACTTCAAAGTATTACTACATCCGCTTCATATTATATGTCTTTTAAGATTTTGAATGTCCTTTGATAAAGACATTTATAGCCTTATCATAAAAGTATTTGTCTAAACTACTCTTTACTTCTATGTAAACATTTCACTTGATTTAACACTCAACTAATTGGAACGATAAGGGTAAATTTGAAAATACTCAATGACATTTTGTCTTTTAAAAAAACTAGTATATATTTCGGAATAAATTCGGTTGTCAAAACAATTGTCGAATAATAGCTTTGGAATACGGATGAGAACTTTCAAGAACATATAGGCTATCTTTTGCACATATTCTCTAAAAAAGTTGTCGTCCCCTTCAAAAAGGCATTACCTTTGGAGGCCTAGACATGCATCCGACGACATTTTTTAACGATACGAGCAATATAACATATATGAAGCCGACGAGTTCCAAATGAATTTAATAGACAAAGCAAAAGAACTAAAGTAGAAGAATGTTCTCTTACCTCTTTCTCCAACTCATAGAAAAATTTGTTGATTAGGATCAATCGGCTTTACGAAGATTTGAGAATTGATTCACCAACATTTCAACTAATATATCGATTCGGGAGTAGAAACAAAACTAGGTACATCGAAGTCTCAATTGTACATGATAATCCGGGAAGTAAGATTTCTTCATCAACTTGAGTAGGAGGAAGTTTTATTACCCCTTTATCTACATAGTAGTAAATGTTATCCACTGTACAATTTTGTGTGAAAAAAGCGACACTAACTAATCCAAACTTTTTGCTACTTCAACACCCAAGGAAGGATCGGATCATAAACTATGCAATTTACAGGCACCCACAATTTCTCAATTTTTGAATAAGTTGAGACAGAGTATCCAAGCCAACTTCTTTGAATCTTGTTATGTAGACCGCATAAGATCTGCTTCGTCGAGACCACCATCATCGTAGCCATCGGAGATGGCCTCGATTGACTTGGAGTTGGCAATTCTTTCATGGTTTTCAAGAAGGATTTTGTGGGTGCTATAGTGATTTTGACACCTTTGGATTGTAAACGTTTGGAGAATTGGAGCATTGGGTTGATATGACCTTGCATTGGATATGGTAGGATCAAGCAGTGAGCTTTGTGAGTAGTACTCATTTATTTTTGGCAACTTCTCAATTGATGGAATGAATTAAGATTGAGAGAGGATGGAGAAATCTTGTGGTGAAAATGTGGTTCTTATAGTTCGTTGATAGAGTTGAAGTGTCCAATTTGGATCTACATGCCTAATAAAGTGACGTCTAAATCCTACCAATATATATTGTGGATACCGACTTCTTATTACTCGAAACGGAAAGTCCACCGATATACACGGCCCAAACCGCGTATATCACATAACCATATTTTGTATATATTTTATCTACTTGTAGAATTCTTGTACAAGTGTAATTATGGTATTAGTTTGTATTAGGGAAAGGTAGATTTATTTTCCATAATTAAATATTGTATCTCATGTATATATACATATTCATTAATGAAAATAATCAAGGGATTATTCTCTTTCATGGTATCAGTAGTCTAGGGCAAATTTTCCTTCCCCAATCATGTGCTTCCGCCGCCCCTACTACACCTTCGGTGACCAAAAACCTCCGTTCAATATTTTTTTAAATTCTTTTTTTTTTTTTCGAATCCTTAATTCTCCTCTGTTCTTTCATTATGTCTATATCAAATAACACATTTCATCCTGCCCTTGCAGTCTCCAACTATCAAGAATAACATCCCTATTGTTCTTGAGATGGAAAACGTTCAATACGCGACGTGGTATAACTATTTAAAGTTCACGCACGGTCTAATCGAGTCCTTCAACACATCATTTCATCGGCAATAGGCAATGAGAAGGTGCCTACCACCCAAACTAATTGCTTCCAAAGTCGAATTTCATCCACTATGTGTCCTATTGATTTATGTTCGAGCACTTGTAATTGTGGACACCATGACACCACTAAGCCTTTATTCTCACTTGCTAATTTTAATCCTTTATAAAGTTCTTGGGAAGTTTGGGTTCTTCAGTGGATCTAACTACCCACAAAAAGTTCTTGTTGCTATTCTTCAAACCCCATGCCAATTCTTCCAATTTATCAGATTCTAATTTGGCCATACTTCCAAATGATACATACACCACTGAGCTAATTGGTTGATAATTTTACCAATTAAGGCACTCATTTGCCATTGGCTTGAAGAGACTGAGGCCATACTCTTTGTCATTTGGTAGCCTCTTGTTAGGTACATGGATGGTATTGTTGGTCCAATTGTCTTGATTGGATAAAGCTTGGCCATCCAATCAATTACCTACATGTCAAGCAATTAGAAACATGGTAATCTGAATACACTGACAATAAGATCTTTTTACAATGCTTATTAGTGCAGTTTAACATGTTATATTAGGTTAGTTACCATTTTTTATGTTACTAGTTAATTACGTAGTATTTATATTTTGAGTTAAATTGGTATCATTTACTTCAAAATGTTAATAGATTCACTCCATAATGTATCTTTTTAAAGGTTTTACACGTGATTTAAGAAAGATATTTTAATCGCCTTAATCATAAGAGTATTTGTCTAAACTATCATTTACTTCTTTGTAAACGTTTCACTTAATTAATACTCTACAACAATAACAACAAAATAACATATCAAGTGTAATCCCACAAGTGGGGTCTGGAGATGGTAAGATGTACGCTGTGAGATCTTACATCTATCTTTACCGAATAGAGAGGTTGTTTCGAGAGATAAGGTAATACTCTACTAGAACTATAGGAAATATTCTTCCTTGATTTTATTCATTAATTATTTACAATATATAGAGTTACGAAATATTTACTTTGCTATACACTAGGTAACTAATCAATCATAATTACAAGAGAAATATAATTCTACATAATATAGGAGATATACAATTAATTATTGTGGAAATATTCTATTACACCCCGCGGTCGAAGCGGGAGGTCGGCGTATCTTTGAGACTATCCCGAAAGTCTTCAAATAAAACCGGCGGAAGACCTTTTGTAAAAATGTCGACAATCGATAACGTGACGGGACATGTAAGACACGTACTTGTCCACGAGCAACCTTTTTGCGAACAAAGTGAATATCCGACTCAATATGTTTAGTGCGTTGGTGGTGAACCGGATTCCACGAGAGATAAATTGCATTAACATTATCACAATAAATCAATATCGCCTTCGGACCCGAACGGTTGAGCTCTAAAAGAAAGTTCCGTAGCCGATAAGATTCGGACACCACATTGGCAACTCCTCGTGTGCAGCCGGACCGGATGCGGACAAAGTTGCTTGCCGTTTTGATGACCAAGAGACCAAATTGTCACCAAGAAATACACAATAACCGGACGTGGAGCGTACGGTATCGAACAACTACCCCAATCGACATTTGTGTATGAAACAAAAGTGGTTGTCGAAGACGGATAAAAATGCAAGCCATGATCGAGAGTACCACGAATATAACGCACAATGCGTTTGAGAGCATGCATGTGATCCTCCATCGGGTTATGCATGAATAGACAAACTGTTGCACAACATAAGAGATGTCGGGTCTCGTGAATGTGAGATCTTGCGGGGCCCCTGCAAGGGGCTGCGGTAATGTGATGGATCGACATATAACTTGCTTTGGAAGAAGCACTCAACTTCGGTTTAGTGTCAACTAAATTTGTCTAGTGGGTCGGGTCGGCCCGATCTCTCCCCGGCCCGTCCGTTTACCGCCCCGATCCCCCATAAAAAAAATGGTAGCGGGGTTTGAAATCGGGACGGGACTAGGGCTCGTCCCGCCCATCCCGATCCGCTTTGTCCCGCCCCCGTCCAGGACCCGCCACGCCCATCCCGCCCGTCGTCCCGATCCGCCCCCTTTGCATAAATAACCGTTGCACAATGACCAAATTAAGATTTGGACATTGTGCAACGTCTATAATGGCCATTTTGGCCCCCACCCCATAAATCCACCTACCCCTTAATATTTATTTTTAACCCCTAAGTTAGTATATTTACACTTTAACTCTATTTCTCAACTATAAATACCTCATTTTTCTCTACAAATATTACTAAGAATGTCTTCAAAAAGTGATAGACCATCCTTTACAATTAAGTTATATATATGACACGCACATTTTATATGAAAATGATCTGGAAAAGATGGAGTTAAACTATTTTTTAAAATTGTAATAGCGTAATTGTTAGAAGAAGCGTTATCTAATGTAATAGTCATAATTTTATCGGTTATTCCATAATAATGGCCCACTTGATAAATATTTTCTGCAATAAAAGTACCGGTGTGCCTATCATCTATATATCTATACGCTAAGATACGTTTTTGCATAGACCATTTATAATCTATCCAATGACAAATTCTTGTTAAATAATCATGGCCGTTAGTACTACGACCTATATCGGACGTGATAGATACTTTGCCATTAAAATGATATAATGAATAATGTAAATATTGTTGATATTCATGTGCGAATTTAAATACATCTCTCTTAACGAGTTGATCTAGGAAAACCGTTAAAAGCGAGGATTATATATATCTCTAATATAATGAATAAAATCGGAGATGAAGGAAATGAAAAAGGCAAACCCTCCACAACAACTAATTTTGATATTGCTTCCCTATCTCTATGTTTATTGTATTTAGGGCCTACAATCCCCCCCCCGTCATAGGGTTAATTTGACCATGTACTTGGTCGGGACGATGTCGGTATGTGAACCTTGTCCCGATGGAGTGGGCGTTTGCGCACACCGGTTTTGAAGCACTGGTATTGGGCATACCTAGGTTTGGATGAGCCCTTACTACGTGTCTCATTAAACCCCCGTCCCACCGTGACCTTTTCGAGTTTTAAATTTTAAAACATCTTTACAAATTTTACATCTAGCTACTTAATTCTCTACGTCCCTATCAAAAATATCCATGCATCGATTTTAATGTTCGTTTCTTGGACCTCGTCTCATACTAGGGGGAATAGGAGGCATTTCGGTTGAAGGTGCACTAGTGGGTGTGTTGTCATCAACATTAGTGGGTGTATCATCTTGATCATCGTCTAAATTAAAGTGTTCTTGAGTTCAGAAAATAGCTCCTCATCTAAATCTAATGGTATTGTAGGAAAATGTTCAGTATCAACAAAATCATCCTGTGTAGAAATAGAATGACTAGAAGAAGTACCCTTGCCCTTGTTGCCCCTACAAGAAGAAGCGACCCCTACCAGTAAGCATACGTTTAAATCCTTCCATTATAAACTTATAATTATACTAATAAATAATTAAAGTAAATGAAATTAAGTGCTCTAAATAAAATAAACGAGACAATAATAATTTAATGAAAGAACGAATGTACCAAACGCGACGTAACGTCGACGTGTAATCGAGAGGTTGAAAATTGAAACTTTGCTCGATGGAAGATCCTCAAGCTAGTTGCCAACTTCACTCCCAATTTCCAAATGAATAAATAAAATTGAATATTTAGTAAATAATGTAGACTTGTAGAGAGATAGATTGAGAGATTAGAGAGATTGTAGGAAGATTTGTGAGAAAGATGAAGAGAAAAATGAGTTATTTATAGTTGAAAAATTGAGTTAAAGTGTAAATATAATAACTTATGAGTTAAAAATAAATATTAAGGGGTAGGGGGAGTTGGGGGAGGCCAAAAATGGCCGTTGCACAACGACCAAAATGTAAAATGGTCGTTGTTGCAACGGTTATTTTTGCAAAAGGGGGATTACGGGCGGGATCGGGGCGGACTCGGGATCGGGTCGGGACTAGCGGGGCCCAGGGCGGGCTGGGACGGGTCGGGACGAGACATTGTCTGTCTCGGTTCGAGTCCCGAAACCGATTATATTTTTACTACTCGGGTTCGAGGCGGTGTCGGGCGGGACCGGGCCGTCCGGCCCAGCTTGGCCGGCCCTAGTTGGGGGTGAGAAGGAGGCAAATACTATTTATGGAACTTGTTCAACCTATTTCCATTAGGCAAGTTATTTTCCTAATTTTTAAAATATTTTGATCAATCAAACATCCAAATATTAGGAAACTCTTTTTAGGAAAAGGCGAATAACATGATTCTCGTGGAGTTACAAGACGGCCATGTGATGATGCATCAAATAGATGCAAGGGTGGATGACTCGGTAGGTAAAAAGTAACCCCAAAGATTTGGGGCCAAAAGCGGTTAGCGGTGACCATTGAATAAGTTTCTTCGGCTTGAATTGAGTTAAAAGCACGGAATGTATTTTGAATAGAGAAGAAAGATCCAACCATGGGTAGAGAAAGGTATTGGAGGGGTAGGGTGAGAACTTAATTGAGGAGACACACAATATTAGTACATAGTTGGTTATATTTTTCTACTGATTACAAAAATCAAAAGCATAAATGATCCAAATTTTTACTATGATAACATTTTCACACACACATAAGGAGATTGAAGAAGAAGAGAAAAACATTCAGTTTGACACAAATCAAATCTTGAAGAGTCAGTTTGAGCTAAGTCAATGTTGATACATTGTTGAATGTATCACATGAGAAACTCGCCAGTATATGAATGCTTTAAATGAGTTACTGATTACAAGTTTAACACTTCAGGTTACCATCTTAATCAAGGAGATGAAAAGATTGACAGGCTTTAGAGATCAGTAAACTTTTCTTTTGTTTCTCCTAAAATTTCTCACTTAATATATCTGTATCTTATCTTGAATGAAGATGAAAATTCACAAACTTTTCAGTCTTAGGAGTTCAACTTATATTCATTGATAGTGTAACGAGTCTTTGTGCTATCATTGCATTTTAATCCATTGTAGCATGTTTTACACTTTATTTTTCAGGTTACTAAACTGTTACTAGTAGTTATCTTGTAGGTGAACTGACAAAGTAAAAAGGTCCGGATATGGGAGTTGAACTCTTAGCTAATTACATCCAAAAGTTCAGATTGCAAATAAAGCAAACCTACAGTTTTAGCAAATAAGCACAGAATGACCCATTGACCATCTCATGTCATCAATCCATATCTAATTATCAAATAAACAACACATTACAGCTTGTTACTTTTTCAGCAAAATTTCTTTTAGCTCTCCACAAAAATGGGAAAAAAGGAAAAAAATAAAGGAAATTCAGGTCAAGCTTTGCTACTTTCAACTTGAAAAATAACCACAACAACATACCATATCAGGTGAAATTCCACAAAGTAGGGTCGAGGAGTGCGAGTGTACGCAAACCTTACCCCTACCTTGGGTGGAGGTAGAGAGACTGTTGGCACAAGCAAAATATGAAGTAGCTTCTTGTTTATTTTTCTAGGTTAAATCTCCTATTTAAGAAATAGTCATCAACTTGGAAACAAATTCTTCAATGTTTTTATCTGAACTCCCTCCTTCATCCATAGCATTTCTAGCCAATTCCTTCCATTTCTTTGCATTTCCCCTTATCACGTTTCCTTTCTCTTCTTCCATCACTAATTTTATACATTCTTCAATAACTTCTCTTCTTACTATCCCCTTTTCATCTTGTTTCGCTTTAATTCCCATCTCCCAAACATCCTGCACAAGCTTTGTATTTGTAGGCTGATCTGACCATTGTGGCATTGTCACCATTGGCACTCCCAAACTAATTGCTTCCAAAGTCGAATTCCATCCACAGTGAGTGAGAAAGCACCCTATTGATTTATGTTCCAATACTTGTAATTGTGGACACCAAGATACCACTAGACCTTTTTCACTTGCTAATTCGTCTAAAAAGTTCTTGGGAAGTTTGGGTTCTTCAGTGGATCTAACTACCCACAAGAAGTTCTTGTTGCTATTCTTCAAACCCCATGCCAATTCTTCCATTTGCTCAGCTTCTAATTTGGCCATACTTCCAAATGATACATACACCACTGAGCTAATCGGTTGACGATTTAACCAATTTAGGCACTCATTTGCCATTGGCTTGAAGAGACTCATGCCATACTCTTTGTCATCTGGCAGCCTCTTGTCTAAGTACATGGATGGTATTGTTGGTCCGATTGTCTTCATTGGATAAATGTTGGCCATCCAATCAATTACCTACATGCCAAACAATTAGAAACATGATCATTTTGCTCAGGACTCCTTAAAAATGTCGTTGGGTGCGTGTTGGATCCTTCAAAAGTAATTCGGTTTTGGAGGATCCGACATGGATGTAACAATATTTTTGGAGAGTACGAGCAATATAGATAATAAGTTTTCCATGTAAGAATTTAAATCTGAATTCACTTGGAAAAAATGAAAATTAAGATATTTTTATTTTATATATTAGTGCAATTTAACCCATTATAATAGGTTAGTTATCATTAATTTATACTAGGTTACCGATTAATTAATACTTATTATAAAGAATTATCTATAATTACAAATTACCATATAAGTAAGTGATTGTGTAGACATCTGTTGCACATTCGGCTTGTAGAGCAAAAGTTTAATAAAGACGGTATGTAACTTAGGTGACAAAAATTGAACTCTAACGTATGATTTGGTTCTCTTCTATGATTTTTTCGTACTACATTATACCTCAGTATTGGATAATATTTGTTAAATACAAGTGTGGTTGAATTAATAGTTTATGGAAGAGACATGCTTTGAGACAAATATATTTCGAAAGTAATACTTTCGAAAAATATTAAGATCTCTTGTGAGGTGAACATTTTATAAATTGTGTAACTTTTAAGGTTCTATGGGAAAGAAAAGAATTTCTATGGATACGATACCGCAAATAGGCCGATTTTATATTGCACTTCAATTCGGATTAGCAAAAGCAATATCTCCTTTCATAGTATGGATTAAACTGATGTCATTTACTTCAAAGTATTACTACATCCGCTTCATATTATATGTCTTTTAAGATTTTGAATGTCCTTTGATAAAGACATTTATAGCCTTATCATAAAAGTATTTGTCTAAACTACTCTTTACTTCTATGTAAACATTTCACTTGATTTAACACTCAACTAATTGGAACAGTAAGGGTAAATTTGAAAATACTCAATGACATTTTGTCTTTTAAAAAAACTAGTATATATTTCAGAATAAATTCAGTTGTCAAAACAATTGTCGAATAATAGCTTTGGAATACGGATGAGAACTTTCAAGAACATATAGGCTATCTTGCGCACATATTCTCTAAAAAAGTTGTCGTCCCCTTCAAAAAGGCATTACCTTTGGAGGCCTAGACATGCATCCGACGACATTTTTTAACAGTACGAGCAATATAACATATATGAAGCCAGCAGAGTTCCAAATGAATTTAATAGACAAAGCAAAAGAACTAAAGTAGAAGAATGTTCTCTTACCTCTTTCTCCAACTCATAGAAATTTGTTGATTAGGATCAATCGGCTTTTCGAAGATTTGAGAATTGATTCACCAACATTTCAACTAATATATCGATTCGGGAGTAGAAACAAAACTAGGTACATCGAAGTCTCAATTGTACATGATAATCCGGGAAGTAAGATTTCTTCATCAACTTGAGTAGGAGGAAGTTTTATTACCCCTTTATCTACATAGTAGTAAATGTTATCCTTTGTACAATTTTGTGTGAAAAAAGCGCACTAACTAATCCAAACTTTTTTGCTACTTCAATGACCCAAGGAAGGATCGGATCATAAACTATGCAATTTACGGGGCACCCACAATTTCTCAATTTTTGAATAAGTTGAGACAGAGTATCCAAGCCAACTTCTTTGAATCTTGTTATGTAGACCGCATAAGATCTGCTTCGTCGAGACCACCATCATCGTAGCCATCGGAGATGGCCTCGATTGACACTTGGAGTTGGCAATTCTTTCATGGTTTTCAAGAAGGATTTTGTGGGTGCTATAGTGATTTTGACACCTTTGGATTGTAAACGTTTGGAGAATTGGAGCATTGGGTTGATATGACCTTGCATTGGATATGGTAGGATCAAGCAGTGAGCTTTGTGAGTAGTACTCATTTATTTTTGGCAACTTCTCAATTGATGGAATGAATTAAGATTGAGAGAGGATGGAGAAATCTTGTGGTGAAAATGTGGTTCTTATAGTTCGTTGATAGAGTTGAAGTGTCCAATTTGGATCTACATGCCTAATAAAGTGACGTCTAAATCCTACCAATATATATTGTGGATACCGACTTCTTATTACTCGAAACGGAAAGTCCACCGATATACACGGCCCAAACCGCGTATATCACATAACCATATTTTGTATATATTTTATCTACTTGTAGAATTCTTGTACAAGTGTAATTATGGTATTAGTTTGTATTAGGGAAAGGTAGATTTATTTTCCATAATTAAATATTGTATCTCATGTATATATACATATTCATTAATGAAAATAATCAAGGGATTATTCTCTTTCATGGTATCAGTAGTCTAGGGCAAATTTTCCTTCCCCAATCATGTGCTTCCGCCGCCCCTACTACACCTTCGGTGACCAAAAACCTCGTTCAATATTTTTTTAAATTCTTTTTTTTTTTTCGAATCCTTAATTCTCCTCCTGTTCTTTCATTATGTCTATATCAAATAACACATTTCATCCTGCCCTTGCAGTCTCCAACTATCAAGAATAACATCCCTATTGTTCTTGAGATGGAAAACGTTCAATACGCGACGTGGTATAACTATTTAAAGTTCACGCACGGTCTAATCGAGTCCTTCAACACATCATTTCATCGGCAATAGGCAATGAGAAGGTGCCTACCACCCAAACTAATTGCTTCCAAAGTCGAATTTCATCCACTATGTGTCCTATTGATTTATGTTCGAGCACTTGTAATTGTGGACACCATGACACCACTAAGCCTTTATTCTCACTTGCTAATTTTAATCCTTTATAAAGTTCTTGGGAAGTTTGGGTTCTTCAGTGGATCTAACTACCCACAAAAAGTTCTTGTTGCTATTCTTCAAACCCCATGCCAATTCTTCCAATTTATCAGATTCTAATTTGGCCATACTTCCAAATGATACATACACCACTGAGCTAATTGGTTGATAATTTTACCAATTAAGGCACTCATTTGCCATTGGCTTGAAGAGACTGAGGCCATACTCTTTGTCATTTGGTAGCCTCTTGTTAGGTACATGGATGGTATTGTTGGTCCAATTGTCTTGATTGGATAAAGCTTGGCCATCCAATCAATTACCTACATGTCAAGCAATTAGAAACATGGTAATCTGAATACACTGACAATAAGATCTTTTTACAATGCTTATTAGTGCAGTTTAACATGTTATATTAGGTTAGTTACCATTTTTTATGTTACTAGTTAATTACGTAGTATTTATATTTTGAGTTAAATTGGTATCATTTACTTCAAAATGTTAATAGATTCACTCCATAATGTATCTTTTTAAAGGTTTTACACGTGATTTAAGAAAGATATTTTAATCGCCTTAATCATAAGAGTATTTGTCTAAACTATCATTTACTTCTTTGTAAACGTTTCACTTAATTAATACTCTACAACAATAACAACAAAATAACATATCAAGTGTAATCCCACAAGTGGGGTCTGGAGATGGTAAGATGTCGCATGAATCTTACATCTATCTTTACCGAATAGAGAGGTTGTTTCGAGAGATAAGGTAATACTCTACTAGAACTATAGGAAATATTCTTCCTTGATTTTATTCATTAATTATTTACAATATATAGAGTTACAGAAATATTTACTTTGCTATACACTAGGTAACTAATCAATCATAATTACAAGAGAAATATAATTCTACATAATATAGGAGATATACAATTAATTATTGTGGAAATATTCTATTACACCCCATGATCGAAGCGGGAGGTCGGCGTATCTTTGAGACTATCCGAAAGTCTTCAAATAAAACCGGCGGAAGACCTTTTGTAAAAATGTCGACAATCGATAACGTGACGGGACATGTAAGACACGTACTTGTCCACGAGCAACCTTTTTGCGAACAAAGTGAATATCCGACTCAATATGTTTAGTGCGTTGGTGGTGAACCGGATTCACTGAGAGATAAATTGCATTAACATTATCACAATAAATCAATATCGCCTTCGGACCCGAACAGTTGAGCTCTAAAAGAAAGTTCCGTAGCCGATAAGATTCGAGACACCACATTGGCAACTCCTCGGTGTTACGCCCGACCTTTGGATGCGGACAAAGTTGCTTGCCGTTTTGATGACCAAGAGACCAAATTGTCACCAAGAAATACACAATAACCGGACGTGGAGCGTCGGTATACGAACAACTACCCCGATCGACATTTGTGTATGAAACAAAAGTGGTTGTCGAAGACGGATAAAAATGCAAGCCATGATCGAGAGTACCACGAATATAACGCACGATGCGTTTGAGAGCATGCATGTGATCCTCCATCGGGTTATGCATGAATAGACAAACTGTTGCACAACATAAGAGATGTCGGGTCTCGTGAATGTGAGATCTTGCGGGGGCCCGCAAGGCTGCGGTAATGTGATGGATCGACATATAACTTGCTTTGGAAGAAGCACTCAACTTCGGTTTAGTGTCAACTAGGAAATTTGTCTAGTGGGTCGGGTCGGCCCGATCTCTCCCCGGCCCGTCCGTTTACCGCCCCGATCCCCCATAAAAAAAATGGTAGCGGGGTTTGAAATCGGGACGGGACTAGGGCTCGTCCGCCCATCCCGATCCGCTTTGTCCGCCCCGTCCCGGCCCGCCTTGACCCGTCCGCCCCGTCATCCCGATCCGCCCCCTTTGCATAAATAACCGTTGCACAATGACCAAATTAAGATTTGGACATTGTGCAACGTCTATAATGGCCATTTTGGCCCCACTTTATAAATCCACCTACCCCTTAATATTTATTTTTAACCCCTAAGTTAGTATATTTACACTTTAACTCTATTTCTCAACTATAAATACCTCATTTTTCTCTACAAATATTACTAAGAATGTCTTCAAAAAGTGATAGACCATCCTTTACAATTAAGTTATATATATGACACGCACATTTTATATGAAAATGATCTGGAAAAGATGGAGTTAAACTATTTTTTAAAATTGTAATAGCGTAATTGTTAGAAGAAGCGTTATCTAATGTAATAGTCATAATTTTATCGGTTATTCCATAATAATGGCCCACTTGATAAATATTTTACTGCAATAAAAGTACCGGTGTGCCTATCATCTATATATCTATACGCTAAGATACGTTTTTGCATAGACCATTTATAATCTATCCAATGACAAATTCTTGTTAAATAATCATGGCCGTTAGTACTACGACCTATATCGGACGTGATAGATACTTTGCCATTAAAATGATATAATGAATAATGTAAATATTGTTGATATTCATGTGCGAATTTAAATACATCTCTCTTAACGATTGATCTAGGAAAACCGTTAAAAGCGAGGATTATATATATCTCTAATATAATGAATAAAATCGGGAGATGAAGGAAATGAAAAAGGCAAACCCTCCACAACAACTAATTTTGATATTGCTTCCCTATCTCTATGTTTATTGTATTTAGGGCCTACAATCCCCCCCCCCCGTCATAGGGTTAATTTGACCATGTACTTGGTCGGGACGATATCGGTATGTGAACCTTGTCCCGATGGAGTGGCGTTTGCGCACCGGTTTTGAAGCTGGTATTGGGCATACCTAGCTGGATGAGCCCTTACTACGTGTCTCATTAAACCCCCGTCCACCGTGACCTTTTCAGTTTTAAATTTTAAAACATCTTTACAAATTTTACATCTAGCTACTTAATTCTCTACGTCCCTATCAAAAATATCCATGCATCGATTTTAATGTTCGTTTTTTGGACCTCGTCTCATACTAGGGGGAATAGGAGGCATTTCGGTTGAAGGTGCACTAGTGGGTGTGTTGTCATCAACATTAGTGGGTGTATCATCTTGATCATCGTCTAAATTAAAGTGTTCTTGAGTTCAGAAAATAGCTCCTCATCTAAATCTAATGGTATTGTAGGAAAATGTTCGGTATCAACAAAATCATCTGTGTAGAAATAGAATGACTAGAAAAGTACCCTTGCCCTTGTTGCCCCTACAAGAAGAAGCACGACCCTACCGTAAGCATACGTTTAAATCCTTCCATTATAAACTTATAATTATACTAATAAATAATTAAAGTAAATGAAATTAAGTGCTCTAAATAAAATAAACGAGACAATAATAATTTAATGAAAGAACGAATGTACCAAACGCCGACGTAACGTCGACGTGTAATCGAAGGTTGAAAATTGAAACTTTGCTCGATGGAAGATCCTCAAGCTAGTTGCCAACTTCACTCCCAATTTCCAAATGAATAAATAAAATTGAATATTTAGTAAATAATGTAGACTTGTAGAGAGATAGATTGAGAGATTAGAGAGATTGTAGGAAGATTTGTGAGAAAGATGAAGAGAAAAATGAGTTATTTATAGTTGAAAAATTGAGTTAAAGTGTAAATATAATAACTTATGAGTTAAAAATAAATATTAAGGGGTAGGGGGAGTTGGGGGAGGCCAAAAATGGCCGTTGCACAACGACCAAAATGTAAAATGGTCGTTGTTGCAACGGTTATTTTTGCAAAAGGGGGATTACGGGCGGGATCGGGCGGACTCGGGATCGGGTCGGGACTAGCGGGGCCTGGGGGCGGGCTGGGACGGGTCGGGACGAGACATTGTCTGTCTCGGTTCGAGTCCGAAACCGATTATATTTTTTTTTTACTACTCGGGTTCGAGGCGGTGTCGGGCGGGGCCGGGCCGTCCGGCCTTGGCGGCCAGCCCTAGTTGGGGGTGAGAAGGAGGCAAATACTATTTATGGAACTTGTTCAACCTATTTCCATTAGGCAAGTTATTTTCCTAATTTTTAAAATATTTTGATCAATCAAACATCCAAATATTAGGAAACTCTTTTTAGGAAAAGGCGAATAACATGATTCTCGTGGAGTTACAAGACGGCCATGTGATGATGCATCAAATAGATGCAAGGGTGGATGACTCGGTAGGTAAAAAGTAACCCCAAAGATTTGGGGCCAAAAGCGGTTAGCGGTGACCATTGAATAAGTTTCTTCGGCTTGAATTGAGTTAAAAGCACGGAATGTATTTTGAATAGAGAAGAAAGATCCAACCATGGGTAGAGAAAGGTATTGGAGGGGTAGGGTGAGAACTTAATTGAGGAGACACACAATATTAGTACATAGTTGGTTATATTTTTCTACTGATTACAAAAATCAAAAGCATAAATGATCCAAATTTTTACTATGATAACATTTTCACACACACATAAGGAGATTGAAGAAGAAGAGAAAAACATTCAGTTTGACACAAATCAAATCTTGAAGAGTCAGTTTGAGCTAAGTCAATGTTGATACATTGTTGAATGTATCACATGAGAAACTCGCCAGTATATGAATGCTTTAAATGAGTTACTGATTACAAGTTTAACACTTCAGGTTACCATCTTAATCAAGGAGATGAAAAGATTGACAGGCTTTAGAGATCAGTAAACTTTTCTTTTGTTTCTCCTAAAATTTCTCACTTAATATATCTGTATCTTATCTTGAATGAAGATGAAAATTCACAAACTTTTCAGTCTTAGGAGTTCAACTTATATTCATTGATAGTGTAACGAGTCTTTGTGCTATCATTGCATTTTAATCCATTGTAGCATGTTTTACACTTTATTTTTCAGGTTACTAAACTGTTACTAGTAGTTATCTTGTAGGTGAACTGACAAAGTAAAAAGGTCCGGATATGGGAGTTGAACTCTTAGCTAATTACATCCAAAAGTTCAGATTGCAAATAAAGCAAACCTACAGTTTTAGCAAATAAGCACAGAATGACCCATTGACCATCTCATGTCATCAATCCATATCTAATTATCAAATAAACAACACATTACAGCTTGTTACTTTTTCAGCAAAATTTCTTTTAGCTCTCCACAAAAATGGGAAAAAAGGAAAAAAATAAAGGAAATTCAGGTCAAGCTTTGCTACTTTCAACTTGAAAAATAACCACAACAACATACCATATCAGGTGAAATTCCACAAAGTAGGGTCGAGGAGTGCGAGTGTACGCAAACCTTACCCCTACCTTGGGTGGAGGTAGAGAGACTGTTGGCACAAGCAAAATATGAAGTAGCTTCTTGTTTATTTTTCTAGGTTAAATCTCCTATTTAAGAAATAGTCATCAACTTGGAAACAAATTCTTCAATGTTTTTATCTGAACTCCCTCCTTCATCCATAGCATTTCTAGCCAATTCCTTCCATTTCTTTGCATTTCCCCTTATCACGTTTCCTTTCTCTTCTTCCATCACTAATTTTATACATTCTTCAATAACTTCTCTTCTTACTATCCCCTTTTCATCTTGTTTCGCTTTAATTCCCATCTCCCAAACATCCTGCACAAGCTTTGTATTTGTAGGCTGATCTGACCATTGTGGCATTGTCACCATTGGCACTCCCAAACTAATTGCTTCCAAAGTCGAATTCCATCCACAGTGAGTGAGAAAGCACCCTATTGATTTATGTTCCAATACTTGTAATTGTGGACACCAAGATACCACTAGACCTTTTTCACTTGCTAATTCGTCTAAAAAGTTCTTGGGAAGTTTGGGTTCTTCAGTGGATCTAACTACCCACAAGAAGTTCTTGTTGCTATTCTTCAAACCCCATGCCAATTCTTCCATTTGCTCAGCTTCTAATTTGGCCATACTTCCAAATGATACATACACCACTGAGCTAATCGGTTGACGATTTAACCAATTTAGGCACTCATTTGCCATTGGCTTGAAGAGACTCATGCCATACTCTTTGTCATCTGGCAGCCTCTTGTCTAAGTACATGGATGGTATTGTTGGTCCGATTGTCTTCATTGGATAAATGTTGGCCATCCAATCAATTACCTACATGCCAAACAATTAGAAACATGATCATTTTGCTCAGACTCCTTAAAAATGTCGTTGGGTGCGTGTTGGATCCTTCAAAAGTAATTCAGTTTTGGAGGATCCGACATGGATGTAACAATATTTTTGGAGAGTACGAGCAATATAGATAATAAGTTTTCCATGTAAAATTTAAATCTGAATTCACTGGAAAAAATGAAAATTAAGATATTTTTATTTTATATATTAGTGCAATTTAACCCATTATAATAGGTTAGTTATCATTAATTTATACTAGGTTACCGATTAATTAATACTTATTATAAAGAATTATCTATAATTACAAATTACCATATAAGTAAGCTGATTGTGTAGACATACTGCACATTTCAATTTGTAGAGCAAAAGTTTAATAAAGACGGTATGTAACTTAGGTGACAAAAATTGAACTCTAACGTATGATTTGGTTCTCTTCTATGATTTTTTCGTACTACATTATACCTCAGTATTGGATAATATTTGTTAAATACAAGTGTGGTTGAATTAATAGTTTATGGAAGAGACATGCTTTGAGACAAATATATTTCGAAAGTAATACTTTCGAAAAATATTAAGATCTCTTGTGAGGTGAACATTTTATAAATTGTGTAACTTTTAAGGTTCTATGGGAAAGAAAAGAATTTCTATGGATACGATACCGCAAATAGGCCGATTTTATATTGCACTTCAATTCGGATTAGCAAAAGCAATATCTCCTTTCATAGTATGGATTAAACTGATGTCATTTACTTCAAAGTATTACTACATCCGCTTCATATTATATGTCTTTTAAGATTTTGAATGTCCTTTGATAAAGACATTTATAGCCTTATCATAAAAGTATTTGTCTAAACTACTCTTTACTTCTATGTAAACATTTCACTTGATTTAACACTCAACTAATTGGAACAGTAAGGGTAAATTTGAAAATACTCAATGACATTTTGTCTTTTAAAAAAACTAGTATATATTTCAGAATAAATTCAGTTGTCAAAACAATTGTCAGAATAATAGCTTTGGAATACGGATGAGAACTTTCAAGAACATATAGGCTATCTTGCACATATTCTCTAAAAAAGTTGTCGTCCCCTTCAAAAAGGCATTACCTTTGGAGGCCTAGACATGCATCCGACGACATTTTTTAACGATGCGAGCAATATAACATATATGAAGAAACGACGAGTTCCAAATGAATTTAATAGACAAAGCAAAAGAACTAAAGTAGAAGAATGTTCTCTTACCTCTTTCTCCAACTCATAGAAATTTGTTGATTAGGATCAATCGACTTTACGAAGATTTGAGAATTGATTCACCAACATTTCAACTAATATATCGATTCGGGAGTAGAAACAAAACTAGGTACATACGAAGTCTCAATTGTACATGATAATCCGGGAAGTAAGATTTCTTCATCAACTTGAGTAGGAGGAAGTTTTATTACCCCTTTATCTACATAGTAGTAAATGTTATCCTTTGTACAATTTTGTGTGAAAAAAGCGGCACTAACTAATCCAAACTTTTTTGCTACTTCAACGGCCCAAGGAAGGATCGGATCATAAACTATGCAATTTACGGGGCACCCACAATTTCTCAATTTTTGAATAAGTTGAGACGAGTATCCAAGCCAACTTCTTTGAATCTTGTTATGTAGACCGCATAAGATCTGCTTCGTCGAGACCACCATCATCGTAGCCATCGGAGATGGCCTCGATTGATTTCTTGAGTTGGCAATTCTTTCATGGTTTTCAAGAAGGATTTTGTGGGTGCTATAGTGATTTTGACACCTTTGGATTGTAAACGTTTGGAGAATTGGAGCATTGGGTTGATATGACCTTGCATTGGATATGGTAGGATCAAGCAGTGAGCTTTGTGAGTAGTACTCATTTATTTTTGGCAACTTCTCAATTGATGGAATGAATTAAGATTGAGAGAGGATGGAGAAATCTTGTGGTGAAAATGTGGTTCTTATAGTTCGTTGATAGAGTTGAAGTGTCCAATTTGGATCTACATGCCTAATAAAGTGACGTCTAAATCCTACCAATATATATTGTGGATACCGACTTCTTATTACTCGAAACGGAAAGTCCACCGATATACACGGCCCAAACCGCGTATATCACATAACCATATTTTGTATATATTTTATCTACTTGTAGAATTCTTGTACAAGTGTAATTATGGTATTAGTTTGTATTAGGGAAAGGTAGATTTATTTTCCATAATTAAATATTGTATCTCATGTATATATACATATTCATTAATGAAAATAATCAAGGGATTATTCTCTTTCATGGTATCGTAGTCTAGGGCAAATTTTCCTTCCCCAATCATGTGCTTCCGCCGCCCCTACTACACCTTCGGTGACCAAAAACCTCGTTCAATATTTTTTTAAATTCTTTTTTTTTTTTTCGAATCCTTAATTCTCCTCCTGTTCTTTCATTATGTCTATATCAAATAACACATTTCATCCTGCCCTTGCGGTCTCCAACTATCAAGAATAACATCCCTATTGTTCTTGAGATGGAAAACGTTCAATACGCGACGTGGTATAACTATTTAAAGTTCACGCACGGTCTAATCGAGTCCTTCAACACATCATTTCATCGGCAATAGGCAATGAGAAGGTGCCTACCACCCAAACTAATTGCTTCCAAAGTCGAATTTCATCCACTATGTGTCCTATTGATTTATGTTCGAGCACTTGTAATTGTGGACACCATGACACCACTAAGCCTTTATTCTCACTTGCTAATTTTAATCCTTTATAAAGTTCTTGGGAAGTTTGGGTTCTTCAGTGGATCTAACTACCCACAAAAAGTTCTTGTTGCTATTCTTCAAACCCCATGCCAATTCTTCCAATTTATCAGATTCTAATTTGGCCATACTTCCAAATGATACATACACCACTGAGCTAATTGGTTGATAATTTTACCAATTAAGGCACTCATTTGCCATTGGCTTGAAGAGACTGAGGCCATACTCTTTGTCATTTGGTAGCCTCTTGTTAGGTACATGGATGGTATTGTTGGTCCAATTGTCTTGATTGGATAAAGCTTGGCCATCCAATCAATTACCTACATGTCAAGCAATTAGAAACATGGTAATCTGAATACACTGACAATAAGATCTTTTTACAATGCTTATTAGTGCAGTTTAACATGTTATATTAGGTTAGTTACCATTTTTTATGTTACTAGTTAATTACGTAGTATTTATATTTTGAGTTAAATTGGTATCATTTACTTCAAAATGTTAATAGATTCACTCCATAATGTATCTTTTTAAAGGTTTTACACGTGATTTAAGAAAGATATTTTAATCGCCTTAATCATAAGAGTATTTGTCTAAACTATCATTTACTTCTTTGTAAACGTTTCACTTAATTAATACTCTACAACAATAACAACAAAATAACATATCAAGTGTAATCCCACAAGTGGGGTCTGGAGATGGTAAGATGTACGCAGATCTTACATCTATCTTTACCGAATAGAGAGGTTGTTTCGAGAGATAAGGTAATACTCTACTAGAACTATAGGAAATATTCTTCCTTGATTTTATTCATTAATTATTTACAATATATAGAGTTACAGAAATATTTACTTTGCTATACACTAGGTAACTAATCAATCATAATTACAAGAGAAATATAATTCTACATAATATAGGAGATATACAATTAATTATTGTGGAAATATTCTATTACACCCCGCGGTCGAAGCGGGAGGTCGGCGTATCTTTGAGACTATCCGAAAGTCTTCAAATAAAACCGGCGGAAGACCTTTTGTAAAAATGTCGACAATCGATAACGTGACGGGACATGTAAGACACGTACTTGTCCACGAGCAACCTTTTTGCGAACAAAGTGAATATCCGGCTCAATATGTTTAGTGCGTTGGTGGTGAGCCGGATTCCACTGAGAGATAAATTGCATTAACATTATCACAATAAATCAATATCGCCTTCGGACCCGAACAGTTGAGCTCTAAAAGAAAGTTCCGTAGCCGATAAGATTCGGACACCACATTGGCAACTCCTCGATGTATTCGCCGGCCTTTGGATGCGGACAAAGTTGCTTGCCGTTTTGATGACCAAGAGACCAAATTGTCACCAAGAAATACACAATAACCGGACGTGGAGCGTACGGTATACGAACAACTACCCCGATCGACATTTGTGTATGAAACAAAAGTGGTTGTCGAAGACGGATAAAAATGCAAGCCATGATCGAGAGTACCCTGAATATAACGCACAATGCGTTTGAGAGCATGCATGTGATCCTCCATCGGGTTATGCATGAATAGACAAACCTGTTGCACAACATAAGAGATGTCGGGTCTCGTGAATGTGAGATCTTTGCGGGGCCCTGCAAGGGGCTGCGGTAATGTGATGGATCGACATATAACTTCTTTGGAAGAAGCACTCAACTTCGGTTTAGTGTCAACTAGGTTTGTCTAGTGGGTCGGGTCGGCCCGATCTCTCCCCGGCCCGTCCCGTTTACCGCCCCGATCCCCCATAAAAAAAATGGTAGCGGGGTTTGAAATCGGGACGGGACTAGGGCTCGTCCCGCCCATCCCGATCCACTTTGTCCCCCCGTCCAGGCCCGCCACGACCCGTCCCGCCCCGTCGTCCCGATCCGCCCCTTTGCATAAATAACCGTTGCACAATGACCAAATTAAGATTTGGACATTGTGCAACGTCTATAATGGCCATTTTGGCCCCCCACCCCATAAATCCACCTACCCCTTAATATTTATTTTTAACCCCTAAGTTAGTATATTTACACTTTAACTCTATTTCTCAACTATAAATACCTCATTTTTCTCTACAAATATTACTAAGAATGTCTTCAAAAAGTGATAGACCATCCTTTACAATTAAGTTATATATATGACACGCACATTTTATATGAAAATGATCTGGAAAAGATGGAGTTAAACTATTTTTAAAATTGTAATAGCGTAATTGTTAGAAGAAGCGTTATCTAATGTAATAGTCATAATTTTATCGGTTATTCCATAATAATGGCCCACTTGATAAATATTTTCTGCAATAAAAGTACCGGTGTGCCTATCATCTATATATCTATACGCTAAGATACGTTTTTGCATAGACCATTTATAATCTATCCAATGACAATTCTTGTTAAATAATCATGGCCGTTAGTACTACGACCTATATCAGACGTGATAGATACTTTGCCATTAAAATGATATAATGAATAATGTAAATATTGTTGATATTCATGTGCGAATTTAAATACATCTCTCTTAACAGTTGATCTAGGAAAACCGTTAAAAGCAGGATTATATATATCTCTAATATAATGAATAAAATCGGGAGATGAAGGAAATGAAAAAGGCAAACCCTCCACAACAACTAATTTTGATATTGCTTCCCTATCTCTATGTTTATTGTATTTAGGGCCTACAATCCCCCCCCCCCCCGTCATAGGGTTAATTTGACCATGTACTTGGTCGGGACGATATCAGTATGTGAACCTTGTCCCGATGGAGTGGCGTTTGCGCACCGGTTTTGAAGCTTTGGTATTGGGCATACCTATTTGGATGAGCCCTTACTACGTGTCTCATTAAACCCCCGTCCCACCGTGACCTTTTCCGAGTTTTAAATTTTAAAACATCTTTACAAATTTTACATCTAGCTACTTAATTCTCTACGTCCCTATCAAAAATATCCATGCATCGATTTTAATGTTCGTTTTCTTTGGACCTCGTCTCATACTAGGGGGAATAGGAGGCATTTCAGTTGAAGGTGCACTAGTGGGTGTGTTGTCATCAACATTAGTGGGTGTATCATCTTGATCATCGTCTAAATTAAAGTGTTCTTGAGTTCCAGAAAATAGCTCCTCATCTAAATCTAATGGTATTGTAGGAAAATGTTCGGTATCAACAAAATCATCTGTGTAGAAATAGAATGACTAGAAGAAGTACCCTTGCCCTTGTTGCCCCTACAAGAAGAAGCCTGACCCCTACCCGTAAGCATACGTTTAAATCCTTCCATTATAAACTTATAATTATACTAATAAATAATTAAAGTAAATGAAATTAAGTGCTCTAAATAAAATAAACAGACAATAATAATTTAATGAAAGAACGAATGTACCAAACGCCGACGTAACGTCGACGTGTAATCGAAGGTTGAAAATTGAAACTTTGCTCGATGGAAGATCCTCAAACTAGTTGCCAACTTCACTCCCAATTTCCAAATGAATAAATAAAATTGAATATTTAGTAAATAATGTAGACTTGTAGAGAGATAGATTGAGAGATTAGAGAGATTGTAGGAAGATTTGTGAGAAAGATGAAGAGAAAAATGAGTTATTTATAGTTGAAAAATTGAGTTAAAGTGTAAATATAATAACTTATGAGTTAAAAATAAATATTAAGGGGTAGGGGGAGTTGGGGGAGGCCAAAAATGGCCGTTGCACAACGACCAAAATGTAAAATGGTCGTTGTTGCAACGGTTATTTTTGCAAAAGGGGATTACGGGCGGGATCGGGCGGACTCGGGATCGGGTCGGGACTAGCGGGACCAGGGCGGGCTGGGACGGGTCGGGACGAGACATTGTCTGTCTCGGTTCGAGTCCGAAACCGATTATATTTTTTTTACTACTCGGGTTCGAGGCGGTGTCGGGCGGGACCGGGCCGTCCGCCCCGGCCAACGACCCTAGTTGGGGGTGAGAAGGAGGCAAATACTATTTATGGAACTTGTTCAACCTATTTCCATTAGGCAAGTTATTTTCCTAATTTTTAAAATATTTTGATCAATCAAACATCCAAATATTAGGAAACTCTTTTTAGGAAAAGGCGAATAACATGATTCTCGTGGAGTTACAAGACGGCCATGTGATGATGCATCAAATAGATGCAAGGGTGGATGACTCGAGTAGGTAAAAAGTAACCCCAAAGATTTGGGGCCAAAAGCGGTTAGCGGTGACCATTGAATAAGTTTCTTCGGCTTGAATTGAGTTAAAAGCACGGAATGTATTTTGAATAGAGAAGAAAGATCCAACCATGGGTAGAGAAAGGTATTGGAGGGGTAGGGTGAGAACTTAATTGAGGAGACACACAATATTAGTACATAGTTGGTTATATTTTTCTACTGATTACAAAAATCAAAAGCATAAATGATCCAAATTTTTACTATGATAACATTTTCACACACACATAAGGAGATTGAAGAAGAAGAGAAAAACATTCAGTTTGACACAAATCAAATCTTGAAGAGTCAGTTTGAGCTAAGTCAATGTTGATACATTGTTGAATGTATCACATGAGAAACTCGCCAGTATATGAATGCTTTAAATGAGTTACTGATTACAAGTTTAACACTTCAGGTTACCATCTTAATCAAGGAGATGAAAAGATTGACAGGCTTTAGAGATCAGTAAACTTTTCTTTTGTTTCTCCTAAAATTTCTCACTTAATATATCTGTATCTTATCTTGAATGAAGATGAAAATTCACAAACTTTTCAGTCTTAGGAGTTCAACTTATATTCATTGATAGTGTAACGAGTCTTTGTGCTATCATTGCATTTTAATCCATTGTAGCATGTTTTACACTTTATTTTTCAGGTTACTAAACTGTTACTAGTAGTTATCTTGTAGGTGAACTGACAAAGTAAAAAGGTCCGGATATGGGAGTTGAACTCTTAGCTAATTACATCCAAAAGTTCAGATTGCAAATAAAGCAAACCTACAGTTTTAGCAAATAAGCACAGAATGACCCATTGACCATCTCATGTCATCAATCCATATCTAATTATCAAATAAACAACACATTACAGCTTGTTACTTTTTCAGCAAAATTTCTTTTAGCTCTCCACAAAAATGGGAAAAAAGGAAAAAAATAAAGGAAATTCAGGTCAAGCTTTGCTACTTTCAACTTGAAAAATAACCACAACAACATACCATATCAGGTGAAATTCCACAAAGTAGGGTCGAGGAGTGCGAGTGTCGCAAACCTTACTCCTACCTTGGGTGGAGGTAGAGAGACTGTTGGCACAAGCAAAATATGAAGTAGCTTCTTGTTTATTTTCTAGGTTAAATCTCCTATTTAAGAAATAGTCATCAACTTGGAAACAAATTCTTCAATGTTTTTATCTGAACTCCCTCCTTCATCCATAGCATTTCTAGCCAATTCCTTCCATTTCTTTGCATTTCCCCTTATCACGTTTCCTTTCTCTTCTTCCATCACTAATTTTATACATTCTTCAATAACTTCTCTTCTTACTATCCCCTTTTCATCTTGTTTCGCTTTAATTCCCATCTCCCAAACATCCTGCACAAGCTTTGTATTTGTAGGCTGATCTGACCATTGTGGCATTGTCACCATTGGCACTCCCAAACTAATTGCTTCCAAAGTCGAATTCCATCCACAGTGAGTGAGAAAGCACCCTATTGATTTATGTTCCAATACTTGTAATTGTGGACACCAAGATACCACTAGACCTTTTTCACTTGCTAATTCGTCTAAAAAGTTCTTGGGAAGTTTGGGTTCTTCAGTGGATCTAACTACCCACAAGAAGTTCTTGTTGCTATTCTTCAAACCCCATGCCAATTCTTCCATTTGCTCAGCTTCTAATTTGGCCATACTTCCAAATGATACATACACCACTGAGCTAATCGGTTGACGATTTAACCAATTTAGGCACTCATTTGCCATTGGCTTGAAGAGACTCATGCCATACTCTTTGTCATCTGGCAGCCTCTTGTCTAAGTACATGGATGGTATTGTTGGTCCGATTGTCTTCATTGGATAAATGTTGGCCATCCAATCAATTACCTACATGCCAAACAATTAGAAACATGATCATTTTGCTCGGACTCCTTAAAAATGTCGTTGGGTGCGTGTTGGATCCTTCAAAAGTAATTCGGTTTTGGAGGATCGACATGGATGTAACAATATTTTTGGAGAGTACGACAATATAGATAATAAGTTTTCCATGTAAGAATTTAAATGCTGAATTCACTTTGGAAAAAATGAAAATTAAGATATTTTTATTTTATATATTAGTGCAATTTAACCCATTATAATAGGTTAGTTATCATTAATTTATACTAGGTTACCGATTAATTAATACTTATTATAAAGAATTATCTATAATTACAAATTACCATATAAGTAAGCTGATTGTGTAGACATCTGCTGCACATTCCATTTGTAGAGCAAAAGTTTAATAAAGACGGTATGTAACTTAGGTGACAAAAATTGAACTCTAACGTATGATTTGGTTCTCTTCTATGATTTTTTCGTACTACATTATACCTCAGTATTGGATAATATTTGTTAAATACAAGTGTGGTTGAATTAATAGTTTATGGAAGAGACATGCTTTGAGACAAATATATTTCGAAAGTAATACTTTCGAAAAATATTAAGATCTCTTGTGAGGTGAACATTTTATAAATTGTGTAACTTTTAAGGTTCTATGGGAAAGAAAAGAATTTCTATGGATACGATACCGCAAATAGGCCGATTTTATATTGCACTTCAATTCGGATTAGCAAAAGCAATATCTCCTTTCATAGTATGGATTAAACTGATGTCATTTACTTCAAAGTATTACTACATCCGCTTCATATTATATGTCTTTTAAGATTTTGAATGTCCTTTGATAAAGACATTTATAGCCTTATCATAAAAGTATTTGTCTAAACTACTCTTTACTTCTATGTAAACATTTCACTTGATTTAACACTCAACTAATTGGAACAGTAAGGGTAAATTTGAAAATACTCAATGACATTTTGTCTTTTAAAAAAACTAGTATATATTTCAGAATAAATTCAGTTGTCAAAACAATTGTCGAATAATAGCTTTGGAATACGGATGAGAACTTTCAAGAACATATAGGCTATGCTGCACATATTCTCTAAAAAAGTTGTCGTCCCCTTCAAAAAGGCATTACCTTTGGAGGCCTAGACATGCATCCGACGACATTTTTTAACAGTACGAGCAATATAACATATATGAAGCCAGCAGAGTTCCAAATGAATTTAATAGACAAAGCAAAAGAACTAAAGTAGAAGAATGTTCTCTTACCTCTTTCTCCAACTCATAGAATTTGTTGATTAGGATCCAATCGGCTTTACGAAGATTTGAGAATTGATTCACCAACATTTCAACTAATATATCGATTCGGGAGTAGAAACAAAACTAGGTACATCGAAGTCTCAATTGTACATGATAATCCGGGAAGTAAGATTTCTTCATCAACTTGAGTAGGAGGAAGTTTTATTACCCCTTTATCTACATAGTAGTAAATGTTATCCTTTGTACAATTTTGTGTGAAAAAAGCGACACTAACTAATCCAAACTTTTTTGCTACTTCATTGACCCAAGGAAGGATCGGATCATAAACTATGCAATTTACGGGGCACCCACAATTTCTCAATTTTTGAATAAGTTGAGACGAGTATCCAAGCCAACTTCTTTGAATCTTGTTATGTAGACCGCATAAGATCTGCTTCGTCGAGACCACCATCATCGTAGCCATCGGAGATGGCCTCGATTGACACTGGAGTTGGCAATTCTTTCATGGTTTTCAAGAAGGATTTTGTGGGTGCTATAGTGATTTTGACACCTTTGGATTGTAAACGTTTGGAGAATTGGAGCATTGGGTTGATATGACCTTGCATTGGATATGGTAGGATCAAGCAGTGAGCTTTGTGAGTAGTACTCATTTATTTTTGGCAACTTCTCAATTGATGGAATGAATTAAGATTGAGAGAGGATGGAGAAATCTTGTGGTGAAAATGTGGTTCTTATAGTTCGTTGATAGAGTTGAAGTGTCCAATTTGGATCTACATGCCTAATAAAGTGACGTCTAAATCCTACCAATATATATTGTGGATACCGACTTCTTATTACTCGAAACGGAAAGTCCACCGATATACACGGCCCAAACCGCGTATATCACATAACCATATTTTGTATATATTTTATCTACTTGTAGAATTCTTGTACAAGTGTAATTATGGTATTAGTTTGTATTAGGGAAAGGTAGATTTATTTTCCATAATTAAATATTGTATCTCATGTATATATACATATTCATTAATGAAAATAATCAAGGGATTATTCTCTTTCATGGTATCAGTAGTCTAGGGCAAATTTTCCTTCCCCAATCATGTGCTTCCGCCGCCCCTACTACACCTTCGGGTGACCAAAAACCTCGTTCAATATTTTTTAAATTCTTTTTTTTTTTCGAATCCTTAATTCTCCTCCTGTTCTTTCATTATGTCTATATCAAATAACACATTTCATCCTGCCCTTGCAGTCTCCAACTATCAAGAATAACATCCCTATTGTTCTTGAGATGGAAAACGTTCAATACGCGACGTGGTATAACTATTTAAAGTTCACGCACGGTCTAATCGAGTCCTTCAACACATCATTTCATCGGCAATAGGCAATGAGAAGGTGCCTACCACCCAAACTAATTGCTTCCAAAGTCGAATTTCATCCACTATGTGTCCTATTGATTTATGTTCGAGCACTTGTAATTGTGGACACCATGACACCACTAAGCCTTTATTCTCACTTGCTAATTTTAATCCTTTATAAAGTTCTTGGGAAGTTTGGGTTCTTCAGTGGATCTAACTACCCACAAAAAGTTCTTGTTGCTATTCTTCAAACCCCATGCCAATTCTTCCAATTTATCAGATTCTAATTTGGCCATACTTCCAAATGATACATACACCACTGAGCTAATTGGTTGATAATTTTACCAATTAAGGCACTCATTTGCCATTGGCTTGAAGAGACTGAGGCCATACTCTTTGTCATTTGGTAGCCTCTTGTTAGGTACATGGATGGTATTGTTGGTCCAATTGTCTTGATTGGATAAAGCTTGGCCATCAATCAATTACCTACATGTCAAGCAATTAGAAACATGGTAATCTGAATACACTGACAATAAGATCTTTTTACAATGCTTATTAGTGCAGTTTAACATGTTATATTAGGTTAGTTACCATTTTTTATGTTACTAGTTAATTACGTAGTATTTATATTTTGAGTTAAATTGGTATCATTTACTTCAAAATGTTAATAGATTCACTCCATAATGTATCTTTTTAAAGGTTTTACACGTGATTTAAGAAAGATATTTTAATCGCCTTAATCATAAGAGTATTTGTCTAAACTATCATTTACTTCTTTGTAAACGTTTCACTTAATTAATACTCTACAACAATAACAACAAAATAACATATCAAGTGTAATCCCACAAGTGGGAGTGCGGAGATGGTAAGATGTACGCGAGATCTTACATCTATCTTTACCGAATAGAGAGGTTGTTTCAGAGATAAGGTAATACTCTACTAGAACTATAGGAAATATTCTTCCTTGATTTTATTCATTAATTATTTACAATATATAGAGTTACGAAATATTTACTTTGCTATACACTAGGTAACTAATCAATCATAATTACAAGAGAAATATAATTCTACATAATATAGGAGATATACAATTAATTATTGTGGAAATATTCTATTACACCCGCGATCGAAGCGGGAGGTCGGCGTATCTTTGAGACTATCCGAAAGTCTTCAAATAAAACCGGCGGAAGACCTTTTGTAAAAATGTCGACAATCGATAACGTGACGGGACATGTAAGACACGTACTTGTCCACGAGCAACCTTTTTGCGAACAAAGTGAATATCCGGCTCAATATGTTTAGTGCGTTGGTGGTGAGCCGGATTCACGAGAGATAAATTGCATTAACATTATCACTGATAAATCAATATCGCCTTCGGACCCGAACGGTTGAGCTCTAAAAAGAAAGTTCGTAGCCAATAAGATTCGGACACCACATTGGCAACTCCTCGTGTGCAGCCGGCCTTTGGATCTGGACAAAGTTGCTTGCCGTTTTGATGACCAAGAGACCAAATTGTCACCAAGAAATACACAATAACCGGACGTGGAGCGTCGAGTATCGAACAACTACCCCGATCGACATTTGTGTATGAAACAAAAGTGGTTGTCGAAGACGGATAAAAATGCAAGCCATGATCGAGAGTACCACGAATATAACGCACAATGCGTTTGAGAGCATGCATGTGATCCTCCGTCGGGTTATGCATGAATAGACAAACACTGTTGCACAACATAAGAGATGTCGGGTCTCGTGAATGTGAGATCTTGCGGGGCCCTGCAAGGTGCTGCGGTAATGTGATGGATCGACATATAACTTCTTTGGAAGAAGCACTCAACTTCGGTTTAGTGTCAACTAGAAATTTGTCTAGTGGGTCGGGTCGGCCCGATCTCTCCCCGGCCGTCCGTTTACCCCCGATCCCCCATAAAAAAAATGGTAGCGGGGTTTGAAATCGGGACGGGACTAGGGCTCGTCCCGCCCATCCGATCCGCTGTCCGCCCCGTCCAGACCCGCCACTTGACCCGTCGCCCGTCGTCCGATCCGCCCCCTTTGCATAAATAGCAGTTGCACTGATGACCAAATTAAGATTTGGACATTGTGCAACGTCTATAATGGCCATTTTGGCCTTATAAATCCACCTACCCCTTAATATTTATTTTTAACCCCTAAGTTAGTATATTTACACTTTAACTCTATTTCTCAACTATAAATACCTCATTTTTCTCTACAAATATTACTAAGAATGTCTTCAAAAAGTGATAGACCATCCTTTACAATTAAGTTATATATATGACACGCACATTTTATATGAAAATGATCGGAAAAGATGGAGTTAAACTATTTTTTAAAATTGTAATAGCGTAATTGTTAGAAGAAGCGTTATCTAATGTAATAGTCATAATTTTATCGGTTATTCCATAATAATGGCCCACTTGATAAATATTTTCTGCAATAAAAGTACCGGTGTGCCTATCATCTATATATCTATACGCTAAGATACGTTTTTGCATAGACCATTTATAATCTATCCAATGACAAGTTCTTGTTAAATAATCATGGCCGTTAGTACTACGACCTATATCGGACGTGATAGATACTTTGCCATTAAAATGATATAATGAATAATGTAAATATTGTTGATATTCATGTGCGAATTTAAATACATCTCTCTTAACGGTTGATCTAGGAAAACCGTTAAAAGCGAGGATTATATATATCTCTAATATAATGAATAAAATCGGGAGATGAAGGAAATGAAAAAGGCAAACCCTCCTGACAACTAATTTTGATATTGCTTCCCTATCTCTATGTTTATTGTATTTAGGGCCTACAATCCCCCCCCCCCGTCATAGGGTTAATTTGACCATGTACTTGGTCGGGACGATATCGGTATGTGAACCTTGTCCCGATGGAGTGGCGTTTGCGCACCGGTTTTGAAGCACTGGTATTGGGCATACCTAGGTTGGATGAGCCCTTACTACGTGTCTCATTAAACCCCCGTCCCACCAGTGACCTTTTCCAGTTTTAAATTTTAAAACATCTTTACAAATTTTACATCTAGCTACTTAATTCTCTACGTCCCTATCAAAAATATCCATGCATCTGATTTTAATGTTCGTTTCTTTGGACCTCGTCTCATACTAGGGGGAATAGGAGGCATTTCGGTTGAAGGTGCACTAGTGGGTGTGTTGTCATCAACATTAGTGGGTGTATCATCTTGATCATCGTCTAAATTAAAGTGTTCTTGAGTTCAGAAAATAGCTCCTCATCTAAATCTAATGGTATTGTAGGAAAATGTTCGGTATCAACAAAATCATCCTGTGTAGAAATAGAATGACTAGAAGAAGTACCCTTTACTTGTTGCCCCTACAAGAAGAAGCGACCCCTACCAGTAAGCATACGTTTAAATCCTTCCATTATAAACTTATAATTATACTAATAAATAATTAAAGTAAATGAAATTAAGTGCTCTAAATAAAATAAACGAGACAATAATAATTTAATGAAAGAACGAATGTACCAAACGCAGAGCGTAACGTCGACGTGTAATCGAAGGTTGAAAATTGAAACTTTGCTCGATGGAAGATCCTCGAAAAGCTAGTTGCCAACTTCACTCCCAATTTCCAAATGAATAAATAAAATTGAATATTTAGTAAATAATGTAGACTTGTAGAGAGATAGATTGAGAGATTAGAGAGATTGTAGGAAGATTTGTGAGAAAGATGAAGAGAAAAATGAGTTATTTATAGTTGAAAAATTGAGTTAAAGTGTAAATATAATAACTTATGAGTTAAAAATAAATATTAAGGGGTAGGGGGGAGTTGGGGGGAGGCCAAAAATGGCCGTTGCACAACGACCAAAATGTAAAATGGTCGTTGTTGCAACGGTTATTTTGCAAAAGGGGGATTACGGGCGGGATCGGGGCGGACTCGGGATCGGGTCGGGACTAGCGGGGCCAGGGCGGGCTCGGGACGGGTCGGGACGAGACATTGTCTGTCTCGGTTCGAGTCCGAAACCGATTATATTTTTACTACTCGGGTTCGAGGCGGTGTCGGGCGGGGCCAGGGCCGTCCCGGCAGCCGGCTTGACCTAGTTGGGGGTGAGAAGGAGGCAAATACTATTTATGGAACTTGTTCAACCTATTTCCATTAGGCAAGTTATTTTCCTAATTTTTAAAATATTTTGATCAATCAAACATCCAAATATTAGGAAACTCTTTTTAGGAAAAGGCGAATAACATGATTCTCGTGGAGTTACAAGACGGCCATGTGATGATGCATCAAATAGATGCAAGGGTGGATGACTCGGTAGGTAAAAAGTAACCCCAAGATTTGGGGCCAAAAGCGGTTAGCGGTGACCATTGAATAAGTTTCTTCGGCTTGAATTGAGTTAAAAGCACGGAATGTATTTTGAATAGAGAAGAAAGATCCAACCATGGGTAGAGAAAGGTATTGGAGGGGTAGGGTGAGAACTTAATTGAGGAGACACACAATATTAGTACATAGTTGGTTATATTTTTCTACTGATTACAAAAATCAAAAGCATAAATGATCCAAATTTTTACTATGATAACATTTTCACACACACATAAGGAGATTGAAGAAGAAGAGAAAAACATTCAGTTTGACACAAATCAAATCTTGAAGAGTCAGTTTGAGCTAAGTCAATGTTGATACATTGTTGAATGTATCACATGAGAAACTCGCCAGTATATGAATGCTTTAAATGAGTTACTGATTACAAGTTTAACACTTCAGGTTACCATCTTAATCAAGGAGATGAAAAGATTGACAGGCTTTAGAGATCAGTAAACTTTTCTTTTGTTTCTCCTAAAATTTCTCACTTAATATATCTGTATCTTATCTTGAATGAAGATGAAAATTCACAAACTTTTCAGTCTTAGGAGTTCAACTTATATTCATTGATAGTGTAACGAGTCTTTGTGCTATCATTGCATTTTAATCCATTGTAGCATGTTTTACACTTTATTTTTCAGGTTACTAAACTGTTACTAGTAGTTATCTTGTAGGTGAACTGACAAAGTAAAAAGGTCCGGATATGGGAGTTGAACTCTTAGCTAATTACATCCAAAAGTTCAGATTGCAAATAAAGCAAACCTACAGTTTTAGCAAATAAGCACAGAATGACCCATTGACCATCTCATGTCATCAATCCATATCTAATTATCAAATAAACAACACATTACAGCTTGTTACTTTTTCAGCAAAATTTCTTTTAGCTCTCCACAAAAATGGGAAAAAAGGAAAAAAATAAAGGAAATTCAGGTCAAGCTTTGCTACTTTCAACTTGAAAAATAACCGCAACAACATACCATATCAGGTGAAATTCCACAAAGTAGGGTGCGAGGAGTGCGAGTGTACGCAAACCTTACCCCTACGCTTGGGTGGAGGTAGAGAGACTGTTGGCACAAGCAAAATATGAAGTAGCTTCTTGTTTATTTTCTAGGTTAAATCTCCTATTTAAGAAATAGTCATCAACTTGGAAACAAATTCTTCAATGTTTTTATCTGAACTCCCTCCTTCATCCATAGCATTTCTAGCCAATTCCTTCCATTTCTTTGCATTTCCCCTTATCACGTTTCCTTTCTCTTCTTCCATCACTAATTTTATACATTCTTCAATAACTTCTCTTCTTACTATCCCCTTTTCATCTTGTTTCGCTTTAATTCCCATCTCCCAAACATCCTGCACAAGCTTTGTATTTGTAGGCTGATCTGACCATTGTGGCATTGTCACCATTGGCACTCCCAAACTAATTGCTTCCAAAGTCGAATTCCATCCACAGTGAGTGAGAAAGCACCCTATTGATTTATGTTCCAATACTTGTAATTGTGGACACCAAGATACCACTAGACCTTTTTCACTTGCTAATTCGTCTAAAAAGTTCTTGGGAAGTTTGGGTTCTTCAGTGGATCTAACTACCCACAAGAAGTTCTTGTTGCTATTCTTCAAACCCCATGCCAATTCTTCCATTTGCTCAGCTTCTAATTTGGCCATACTTCCAAATGATACATACACCACTGAGCTAATCGGTTGACGATTTAACCAATTTAGGCACTCATTTGCCATTGGCTTGAAGAGACTCATGCCATACTCTTTGTCATCTGGCAGCCTCTTGTCTAAGTACATGGATGGTATTGTTGGTCCGATTGTCTTCATTGGATAAATGTTGGCCATCCAATCAATTACCTACATGCCAAACAATTAGAAACATGATCATTTTGCTCGGACTCGCTTAAAAATGTCGTTGGGTGCGTGTTGGATCCTTCAAAAGTAATTCAGTTTTGGAGGATCCGACATGGATGTAACAATATTTTTTGGAGAGTACGAAGCAATATAGATAATAAGTTTTCCATGTAAGAATTTAAATGCTGAATTCACTGGAAAAAATGAAAATTAAGATATTTTTATTTTATATATTAGTGCAATTTAACCCATTATAATAGGTTAGTTATCATTAATTTATACTAGGTTACCGATTAATTAATACTTATTATAAAGAATTATCTATAATTACAAATTACCATATAAGTAAGGCTGATTGTGTAGACATCTGCTGCACATTCGGCTTGTAGAGCAAAAGTTTAATAAAGACGGTATGTAACTTAGGTGACAAAAAATTGAACTCTAACGTATGATTTGGTTCTCTTCTATGATTTTTCGTACTACATTATACCTCAGTATTGGATAATATTTGTTAAATACAAGTGTGGTTGAATTAATAGTTTATGGAAGAGACATGCTTTGAGACAAATATATTTCGAAAGTAATACTTTCGAAAAATATTAAGATCTCTTGTGAGGTGAACATTTTATAAATTGTGTAACTTTTAAGGTTCTATGGGAAAGAAAAGAATTTCTATGGATACGATACCGCAAATAGGCGATTTTATATTGCACTTCAATTCGGATTAGCAAAAGCAATATCTCCTTTCATAGTATGGATTAAGCGATGTCATTTACTTCAAAGTATTACTACATCCGCTTCATATTATATGTCTTTTAAGATTTTGAATGTCCTTTGATAAAGACATTTATAGCCTTATCATAAAAGTATTTGTCTAAACTACTCTTTACTTCTATGTAAACATTTCACTTGATTTAACACTCAACTAATTGGAGCAGTAAGGGTAAATTTGAAAATACTCAATGACATTTTGTCTTTTAAAAAAACTAGTATATATTTAGAATAAATTCGGTTGTCAAAACAATTGTCGAATAATAGCTTTGGAATACGGATGAGAACTTTCAAGAACATATAGGCTATCTTTTGCACATATTCTCTAAAAAAGTTGTCGTCCCCTTCAAAAAGGCATTACCTTTGGAGGCCTAGACATGCATCGACGACATTTTTTAACGATACGAGCAATATAACATATATGAAGCAGCGAGTTCCAAATGAATTTAATAGACAAAGCAAAAGAACTAAAGTAGAAGAATGTTCTCTTACCTCTTTCTCCAACTCATAGAAAGTGGTGATTAGGATCGATCGGCTTTACGAAGATTTGAGAATTGATTCTGCTAACATTTCAACTAATATATCGATTCGGGAGTAGAAACAAAACTAGGTACATACGAAGTCTCAATTGTACATGATAATCCGGGAAGTAAGATTTCTTCATCAACTTGAGTAGGAGGAAGTTTTATTACCCCTTTATCTACATAGTAGTAAATGTTATCCTTTGTACAATTTTGTGTGAAAAAAAAACGACACTAACTAATCCAAACTTTTTTTGCTACTTCAATGACCCAAGGAAGGATCGGATCATAAACTATGCAATTTACGGGCACCCACAATTTCTCAATTTTTGAATAAGTTGAGGCAGAGTATCCAAGCCAACTTCTTTGAATCTTGTTATGTAGACCGCATAAGATCTGGCTTCGTCGAGACCACCATCATCGTAGCCATCGGAGATGGCCTCGATTGTGTTTCTTGGAGTTGGCAATTCTTTCATGGTTTTCAAGAAGGATTTTGTGGGTGCTATAGTGATTTTGACACCTTTGGATTGTAAACGTTTGGAGAATTGGAGCATTGGGTTGATATGACCTTGCATTGGATATGGTAGGATCAAGCAGTGAGCTTTGTGAGTAGTACTCATTTATTTTTGGCAACTTCTCAATTGATGGAATGAATTAAGATTGAGAGAGGATGGAGAAATCTTGTGGTGAAAATGTGGTTCTTATAGTTCGTTGATAGAGTTGAAGTGTCCAATTTGGATCTACATGCCTAATAAAGTGATTCTTCCGTCTAAATGCCAACATGTGCAATGACCTACCAATATATATTGTGAAATACCGACTTCTTATTACTCGAAACGGAAAGTCCACATGATATACACGGCCCAAACCGCGTATATCACATAACCATATTTTGTATATATTTTATCTACTTGTAGAATTAACTTGTAATTATGTAATTATAGAAAAATGTATTAGTTTGTATTAGGGAAAGGTAGATTTATTTTCCATAATTAAATATTGTATCTCATGTATATATACATATTCATTAATGAAAATAATCGAGGGATTATTCTCTTTCATGGTATCGGTAGTCTAGGGCAAATTTTCCTTCCCCAATCATGTGCTTCCGCCGCCCCTACTACACCTTCGGTGACCAAAAACCTCCGTTCAATATTTTTTTAAATTCTTTTTTTTTTTTCGAATCCTTAATTCTCCTCTTGTTCTTTCATTATGTCTATATCAAATAACACGTTTCATCACCGCCTATAACTGCATGCGATCTCAACTATCAAGAATAACATCCCTATTGTTCTTGAGATGGAAAACGTTCAATATGCGACGTGGTATAACTATTTAAAGTTCACGCACGGTCTAATCGAGTCCTTGACACATCATTTCATCGGCAATAGGCAATGAGAAGGTGCCTACCACCCAAACTAATTGCTTCCAAAGTCGAATTTCATCCACTATGTGTCCTATTGATTTATGTTCGAGCACTTGTAATTGTGGACACCATGACACCCTCCAAGCCTTTATTCTCACTTGCTAATTTTAATCCTTTATAAAGTTCTTGGGAAGTTTGGGTTCTTCAGTGGATCTAACTACCCACAAAAAAGTTCTTGTTGCTATTCTTCAAACCCCATGCCAATTCTTCCAATTTATCAGATTCTAATTTGGCCATACTTCCAAATGATACATACACCACTGAGCTAATTGGTTGATAATTTTACCAATTAAGGCACTCATTTGCCATTGGCTTGAAGAGACTGAGGCCATACTCTTTGTCATTTGGTAGCCTCTTGTTAGGTACATGGATGGTATTGTTGGTCCAATTGTCTTGATTGGATAAAGCTTGGCCATCCAATCAATTACCTACATGTCAAGCAATTGAAAACATGGTAATCTGAATACACTGACAATAAGATCTTTTACAATGCTTAATAGTGCAGTTTAACATGTTATATTAGGTTAGTTACCATTTTTTATGTTACTAGTTAATTACGTAGTATTTATATTTTGAGTTAAATTGGTATCATTTACTTCAAAATGTTAATAGATTCACTCCATAATGTATCTTTTAAAGGTTTTACACGTGATTTAAGAGAAAGATATTTTAATCGCCTTAATCATAAGAGTATTTGTCTAAACTATCATTTACTTCTTTGTAAACGTTTCACTTAATTAATACTCTACAACAATAACAACAAAGTAACATATCAAAGTGTAATCCCACAAGTGGGAGTACGGAGATAATTGCGGATATACGCGAGATCTTACATCTTTATCTTTACTGGGAACTAGAGAGGTTGTTTTAGAGAGATAAGGTAATACTCTACTAGAACTATAGGAAATATTCTTCCTTGATTTTATTCATTAATTATTTACAATATATAGAGTTACGAGAAATATTTACTTTGCTATACACTAGGTAACTAATCAATCATAATTACAAGAAATATAATTCTACATAATATAGGAGATATACAATTAATTATTGTGGAAATATTCTATTACACCCCTTGGTCGAAGCGGGAGGTCGTGACGTATCTTTGAGACTATCTAGAAAGTCTTCAAATAAAACCGGCAATGGAAGACCTTTTGTAAAATGTCGACAATGTCGATAACGTGACGGAACATGTAAGACACGTACTTGTCCGCTGACTGATACATTTAGCAGAACAAAGTGAATATCGGCTCGATATGTTTAGTGCGTTGGTGGTGAAGCTAGGATTCCACTGAAGAGATAAGTAACACCTAACATTATCACAATAAATCAATATCGCCTTCGGACATTGAAACAGGTTCAGACTCTAAAAAAGAAAGTTAAGTAGGCAATAAGGGTCGAGACACCACGGTGGCAGCTCACTCGGTGTTACGCCGGCTTGGATGCGAGACAAAGTTGCTTGCCGTTTTGATGATTGAGAGACCATATTGTCATGCAAGAAAGTACACGATAACCCGGGACGATGGAGCCGTACTGAAGGTATCTGACTTGACTACCCCGATACGACATTTGTGTATGAAACAAAAGTGGTTGTCGAAGACGGATAAAAATGCAAGCCATGATCGAGAGTACCACTGAATATAACGCCTGATGCGTTTGAGAGCATGCGTATGTGATCCTCAAGGCGGGTTATGCAAATGAATAAATGAGCAAACATTGTTGCACTGACATAAGAGATGTCGGGTCTCGTGAATGTGAGATCTTTAACGGGGCCCTGCAGAGGCTGCGGTAATGTGATGGATGGAGCATATAACTTCTTCCGGAAGAAGCACTCGGCTTCGGTTTAGTGTCAGCGGGGGCTGTCTGGTGGACTGCCCACCCCTGATCTCTCCTCGGCCCTACCGTTTACATCGCTCCGATCCCGAAAAAAAAATGGTAGCGGGGTTTGAAATCGGGACGGGACTGGGGCTCGGCCCCGCCCGTCCAGGTCACGCCCGTCCCGCTCCCATCCCGACCCGGCCGCAAACCCGTCGCCGCCCGTCATCCCCGATCCGCCCCTTTTGCATAAATAAGCACGTTGCACAATGACCAAATTAAGATTTTGGACATTGTGCTGGCGCCTTCTAATGGCCATTTTGGCCCCCGCTTCCAATAAATCCACTCCACCTTCTTAATATTTATTTTTAACCCCTAAGCTAGTATATTTGCAACTTTAACTCTATTTCTACGACTATAAATAATTTCATTTTTCTGCTACAAATATTACTAAGAATGTTCTCTCAAAAAGTGATAGACCATCTCCTTTACAATTAAGTTATATATATATTACACGCACATTTTATATGAAAATGATGCGGAAAAGCATGGAGCAAAACTATTTTTTAAAATTGTAATAGCGTAATTGTTAGGAAGTTAAGCGCATCTAATGTAATAGTCATAATTTTATTCTTGCTATTCCATAATAATGCTCCACTTGATAAATATTTTCTCGCAATAACAGCACGGCAGTGCCTATCATCTATATATCTATACGCTAAGATACGTTTTTGGTATTGTATCATTTATAATTCAATATCCAACGGTCAAGTCATCGTTAAATAATCATGGCCATGGAAGTACTACCACCTATATCAGACGTGATAGATACTTTGCCATTAAAATGATATAACGAATAATGTAAATATTGTTGATATTCATGTGCTTAATTCTTAAATACATCTCTCTTAACAATGATCTAGGAAAACCGTTAAAAGTGTGGATTATATATATCTCTAATATAATGAATAAAATCGGGAGATTTGGTGAAATGAAAAAGGCAAACCCTCCACAACAACTAATTTTGATATTGCTTCTCTATCTCTATGTTTATTGTATTTAGGGCCTACAATCCCCCCCCCCGTCATAGGGTTAATTTGACCATGTACTTGGTCCTAGGATACAAAGATTGACAAGTGAACCTTGTCCTCACGGAGCCGGGCGTTTGCGCAGCACTGCTTTGAAGCCTGGTATTGGGCATACCTAGTCGGACGAGTCTTTACTACGCATCTCATTAAACCCCCGGCCCCACCGTGATCTTTTCCGCTTTTTAAATTTTAAAACATCTTTACAAATTTTACATCTAGCTACTTAATTCTCTACGCCCCTATCAAAAATATCCACGCATCTGATTTTAATGTCTGCTTTATCGGACCTCTGCCTCTCATACTAGGGGGAATATAGGCATTTCCAATGAAGGTGCACTAGTTGGGTGTGTTGTCATCATCATTAGTGGGTGTATCATCTTGATCATCGTCTAAATTAAAGTGTTTCTTGAAGTTCCAAGAAATAGCTCTTCATCTAAATCTAATGGTATTGTAGGAAAAATGTTCAAAGATCAACAAAATCATCCCGTGTAGAAATAGAATGACTAGTGGTTAGTACACTTGCCCTTGTTGCCCCTACAAGCAGCTAGTTTCTCCTAATTCTACCCGTGAAGCATACGTTTAAATCCTTCCATTATAAACTTATAATTATACTTAATAAATAATTAAAGTAAATGAAATTAAGTGCTCTAAATAAAATAAAATGTAATAATAATAATTTAATGAAAGAACGAATG